>JAUKTV010000002.1:2586240-3879361 GCA_030549205.1 Apiosordaria backusii
TCCCTTAGGCATCGATCTCTCTTAGGCCCCCTTACTCAACCCCCTAACTCCCTCTTTTGATCCATCTTCCATCCCTCACCTTGTCCCCTACATACCACTGACGCAACTCCTCGAACCCTTCCTCCCTCACCAGGAAATCGGCCTCTCCGCTACCCTGCACCTCTCCTCCTCCTCCAAAGGCTAGGCACAGGTATTTACAACAGCCAAAGATTCACCAAACTCCACAAACTCCAACTCACCATCATCACCCCCCCCCTTTCCCAGAATGACCAACCGACAGCACTCCAAGATCCCCCTAGTAATGGACGTTCTATCCCCAGAATCAATCTCCGCCTGCTTCTCCCACCTCACCCCCCGACAACCCCCCTCATAGCCGTAATCAACAACACCGGCTTCTGCATGATTTCCCCCATAGCATGTTAACAAACTGACCATCTTGGCTGCTGATGGTATTGCTCAGTCGTCCAAAGCGGCAGCTGCTGCCGTGCACGATATCCTTGCCGACAAATTTTTGCACTGTGCTATACTGTCGGGTATGATGCTCTGCTCGGCCAGATGGCCAAAGATATAACGCCGGAGAGTACTTATGAGTACACCATGGAGAGGTCGTTTGTTTGTCCGTAAAATCTCAGAGGTTCCGTTGGAAGGCTATCGACACTACAAAACTGTTTCGCATGGTTTGCTGCAAGTCAAGTTTTGATTTGAAGAGACAGGCAGCATCACTGTAAAAAGAACAACATGTCAAATAAAGCTACATCCCCATTACATCACAACGCTGAAACGAACAGCAAACCCTCCCGCAAGCACACAAAAAAATGGCGATTATCAGTCTCCCCCCAAGGAACCTCGCAGAAAAGAAAGTATCAAGAAATCACACCACCACACTCCTTCCTTAAGCCCTCCCCTTCCCCTTCCCTTTCACCTCCAAGCTGGGGAACTCTTCCTCCTTCTCCTGGTGTCCGTTCACTTTCACCTCTTCATACTCGTCCCTCAACCTCCTCTGCCTCTCCTCCTCCTCCTGCAGGCTCAACCTCAAAGCCAGCGCCAAATCATCATCCATCTCCCCATCCACATTCACACCCAGGTCCACAACACTGTCAATACCACTCGCGCCATTATATCCGTATATGGCATCTACAGTAGTATTCGACCCTGACGCGGAAGCACTTCCCGGCGCCGACCGCCCTTACCCTTATCCTTCTTCTTGCCGCTGGGCTTTTTGGCCATCTTGACTTGATACTCCTGATACATGTCGAGATCCTCCGAGCTATGACTCTGCTCGTATTGAACAGGGGAGTAAGAATCAGTCGTCGGACCAGAGTCATTCCCGCTCTCCATCAGCGACAGTCTGATAGCTCTCTGTATCTGAGCTTCAAAGTCATCGTCACCTGCCCCTGTCTCCTCTGGCAAGGGAGCTAGAACCATCGAAGAGGTGCTTGCGCCCTCAGCGACACCAAGCCCATTATAGATACTAGGCTCAGGGGTGATTGTCTCAGCTGTGCTACTGGCACTGTTGCTTCCATTCAGCGAACTAAGATCGGCAATGGACCCGCTGGCCGTGTCGCTGGCACTGCAACGACGCTGTTCATCGAGAAGAAGTGACTCTTCCGAGATCATCTGGGCGTACTGGAGTGCTTCCTCCTCCGTAAGCTCAGCCAGGCCAACACCGAAACGTTTGCGGAGGCGATCGAGCTCTTTGTAGCGATGCTCCTGTTCCCTGCGCATCTCGGCTGCCTCGGCGGCAATGTAGGAATCTACACCGGCTCCATCGCGACGACCAGCCAGACGGCCGTGAACGTCATTGTGATGATGACGGCGCTTACGTCCAGGTGCCTGGTTGGTAGAGCTGTAGGTCCAATATCGCAAGAAGGTACCAAAGGCGAGAACGCCACGTAAGGTTGTCGGGTCGGGGTCCAGATAGATAGCACCGACAGCGTAGAAGTTGGCGTGCTGGAGAGCAGGATTGGATTGGAGAATGTGGCGGGAATGCGGCCTGATGGCCTGGCGTTGAGCGTCCTGACGGGCTCAACCGTCGAGGCCAGGGATCCCATGCTTGCACAAGGCCGTCACTGCCTCCATGAACAACATACAATGCTGACACGCCGAGACTGGAGATCTCGGGTGAGTCAGTCTGGATGATTCTCACCGGCTTCACCACGGGAGAAGTGTCGCGCATGTTCCACAGCACAACCGACCCGGCGCCGGTTCCGATAGCTAACAAGCGCGCCCGGCGTCCTGGAATCTCGCCTGTAGCATACCTAGACGTAGGTGTGCTAGGAGGGTCAGTGAGCTGTGAGCCTGAATGCAGAGGGTCTTCAAATGACGCCATGACGGCAAAGGTAGACAAATCCGTGGCGCTTGCTGTGATATCGGTGCTGGCATTGCTTTTAAAAGTGAACTCGGTGAGCTTCCACTCTTCAAAGTCCGGATTCGTGGCATTCTCCTCGACTTGGCGAGTATTGAGACCAGAGCTGGTAGGTGTTTTGTCAACCCCATTCAGGACTTCTTGATTGCCAAAAATAGACGACTGAAAGGGTTGGGCGAGAGGTGTAGTCGGTCCAGAGGGCGTAGATATCAGTGGTCGGATCTCTGTTCTGACAAGCCTGAGGACCGAAGCCTGTTCACCTCTGCCATGCCCCATCGTAATGACAAAGATGCCTTCTCCAGCCCTATTCTCACTGCCGCCGGCAAAGTCAACCTCAAGCCTGCGTAACATGTCCCAGCCGAGGCACGCCTTTCTCCAATGCTCGGGCTTGTAGCGGAAGAACTTTTCAATCTCCTGAGATTCAGCAACAAGCTGTTCTTTGCTCAATCCCATAGAGTCGCAAGGGGACCGGGGCGAGTAGGAGCCGCGGACAACATTCCTGTCAAACTCATCAGGTCTAGCAGTACGACGAGTCGCCTCAATGAGCTCCCAGTAGGCAGTCCGACCAGAATACCAGGCATGCTTGACCATCTGTTCAAGTTTGCCCTTGACCAGAGGTGGGGCAGGAACATCTCGGAGGTAAAAGACTTCGCCCAAGGCGTTCAAAGCAACAGCCCACACACGCCCGAGAGCTTTACGCTTCAAGCTGTAGTTGTCATCCACCTTGATGTCGACAATGGGGACACCTGGACAGAGAACCCAGCGGGCGGTCATGTCGCCCTTGGAGAACCGAGGCCCAGTCGAGTCACTTCCCAGTGTGTAAGTGGTCACGACACCGAGTGTTGACCCAGCCATAATCCCCACCATAGAGTTTGTCGCCTGCATGACATTAGATGACTTGGCGATCCAGACAGCAGAGACAGCCTCCATGAGTTCGGGGATCTTAGGAATCTCGTTTACCATGTCGATAATGGCATTGTCCTGACCAAGATACTTGCCGCGCAAGTCTCCAGCACCCTTGAAGTAAACCCGGCCGCCAGGAAACCCTTCTCCACCGACCAAGCCATACTGCTGGCTTACATCCAGAACATTCGGGACAGCGGCCAAGCCGTCGTCGAGTCCCCAGAACTCAAGGTTGGGGAACACTTCGTCAAGCTGCTGAAACGAAAATGGGTCATCAAGTCCCACCTTGTCAAGTCGACCCGTTGTCGGGTCGCTGACCGTGGCAATTCCCAGGTCGCGAGAGCCATGAATGACCTTGGGTCCCTGTCTGCCACCGCTGAAGTTTGCATGGAGGGCTGATATCATCCAAGGCAGTTTCGAGTTGTACGTCAGCACGGCGCCAGATTTCTTTGACGACTGGGTGGACTTTGCAGACGACCCTATACCACCACTCCCAGGCTTCCCACGAACCACGCTCCTGAGCAGCCGAGTCCGCAGCAGGTACTCACTGCGCCAGGAGGCTGATGTAGTCAGCCGAGTAAAGTACCGGACCTCGGATCGAATCTCATCGTGGCGGGACTCTCCTTCCTTATCCTCAGACCCAGTCTTCTTGGAATCGGCCACCGCATTGTGCCCGGGGAAGTATCGCAAGAAGGCAGCCCGCCAGGCATATGGAGTGGTGACAAGCGCATAGAACCGCTTCGACACTAGAGCGACAGCGCCGTGCGAGTCGGGGTGGAGGTGGGAAAGGACTTGGGTCAGAATTTCTACAAGGTGGTCAAGTCAGCCACCGATACATACGGCTCGAGTATAGTATCAACGAACCATTGGGGAAATCAGTCAGCTGAACACTCTTGAAGTGCACGCCGTTGCTGGTGGCCTTCGAGTCTGAAGCTGAGCGAGGACTCTGACGATTGCAGGGCATCACTGATGCATTCTCATATTCCGAGATGCGCTGGCCGGCAGCAACCAGCTGGTAGCTTGCGGCAGTATCAACATTGACATCGGCATTGACACCGGCGACGCTCAATCGGTCCAGCTTGTGGTCGAGCTCGCTGACGTCAAGCACGCTGCCCCGCGCATCCGGAGAGGGGCTCCGAGCACAGCGCGGGGACTGGCTGCCTGACCGAGGGCGAGAGCTGGGGCGACGAATGCCATGTTGAGAGGTAGCTGACGAGGTGAAGTCGTTGTTTTGGTGAGTTTCGCTGTTTGAAACCTCAGAGAGCCCTGATTGCATAAACCTAGTGTTTCCGTGGGAGCCAAGAAGGGGGTTCGTTCGGCTGTGCAGTTCGGGTTGCACAGTCGTTCTGTCTGCTTGGAGAAGAATGATAGGTAGAGATGTGATATCGCGGTGATGCTTGGCTCTCTAACGGTATTCCGGCGTTGTGTGTGGCTGCTTCGTTTGTTCCTTGTCGTCGCGGCAATTGATTCCAGAGTGACGTGTTCCTGGAGAGGATTTTCGCGTCGCCAACTCTGCTGGCAGGTGGCCCTACCGGGAAACCGCGGGATGTGGGCTGGGGCGCCGCTCTTGGCAACGTTCAATCTCGGGAGCTACCCGCACAAAGGCATCCCTCAATTCAAGTCTCAACTCCAAACGTTTGATATCGGGCAAATCCAAATTCGATTATCACCTACCTAGGTATTCAGTGTCGCCGGATATCCAAGCTTCTGCCCGCGCCATCATCCATGTATCCATCTGCCTGCTGCCATCGCAACCATCTCACTTGAAGGCACAGACCTTCAAGCTCCTGTTATCAATCAGCTCGAAAAAACGCTAAAGTCTGTGTCCTCTGTTTTCCCCCTTCATTATCTCCACGTCAAAGCAAATGCCGAGGCACAGAAAACACCCCCAGTTATCAACATCCCACTAATATCCATATCAAACAAGGACCATAGTGTACGTCAGCGCCCCTTGAATCTATCACCCGTGTCCTATCCACACCATCGTCTCAACCAAAACGGGCCCCTTTCTCGGATCACATTCCGGAAATCTCTTGATATCAAAAAACAGAAACAATAGTAGTTCTTAAGGAACCCCATATTCGCGGCATCACATCAACAGGTTTTGCCCATGTCCTCGCGCCACCTTCAACGGAGATTCCCGTCCGACTCCGTGCACACAGTGGATGGTGAAAAGCAAGAGGGTTAAAGTTATCCCGCAGGGAATGGCCGCTGACATAGCAAAAAATGGAAGGGACGACGACATGGTAATAACCTCTGACCTTCACCACCGGAACGAACCCTCCAGTCTCTACTGTAGTCTCCAGTTTCAGTCTCCAGTCTCCCGTTCCCAATCCCCAGTTTTCTCAACGGTCACCCAACACAACCCTCTCTCCACTGAGACATTTCGACCCTCCCAAGAAACAAACAAAGTGATATCTCACATTTCCAGTATTCCGAGTTCTTCGTATGTCTTGAAATGAACCACACCTCCCGACACCACGCAGAAGAGACCGGCCCGATAGATGCTCGGGGATACATACATACATACATGATGCATGGCCACCTATCCCCATAACATACCAGATCATGCAAAATGCGTGCCATCCATCCTATCCTATCCCGTCCTATCCCATCCTTTCCTACCTCTACACCGACAATCTCAAATATTCACAAGCTTTTCTATGTACATACATACTCGGTACCATTCCGAGCTTCTTCAAGTGATGTGCTGGCAAACAACAAGAACCGAAACATCTCACTTCGGGGGGCGGGCAGTGGATACGTGGATAAGGGCACCACCTACCCTACCGAGGCCATGCGGCCCGCCCCTTGAAATTCCCACTCGTTGCTCCGTAGTGTAGTGTAGCTAATGTACAGGCTTACCTTTCCGCCGTCCCCGGTGGTAGTCTCCGTGGTGGTGGGCTTCGTAATAGGCTCCGTGTTTACCTATCACTGTCTCCATCTCCATCCCTAACCTTTGGTATATTTCCAACAATTACCGCTGGGTCAGCCAGCTATTTGTGATTACTGTACCTAAACCCCCCTTCCCCCAAACGAACCCCCAAATAATCATTATCACACCCCCCACTATCGAAATCCCAAAACCACTAAGGTGAAAAATGTTTCGAGGTCCAAATCACCGAACAAATCAGGCCATGCCAGCGTTGCTTCCTTGGTTCAACTCAAAGCTAGGTCGTCAGGACTTGTCAGCCATCAGTCAGTTACACTCCCTCCTCGGCTTCGGTTTGCCCTGGTAGTGAAGGGTAAGTACTCCATAGAGCCGTGGTAACGGAGTGCGTGCTCCTGAGTCAAGAACCACCCTCCCCCTCCCCTGAAGCCAGGGGGGCAACTGACAACACACTGTTAACCCTTGAAAGGCTGGAAATAAAACGGAGCGAGCGGGTGACGGACTTGTCACTCAACCCCCTCTCCCGGCATTCGTTCACAAACACCCGCGGGCAGCAGCGGAGTACATACCCGTGCCCCAAGGAGCCCCACTATATTGGACCACGCAAGTAGGGCACCCATATAATAGTGCTCACCGGTCTATTAGCCATACTAGTTAATTAGCCATTTTATTGAACCTATTAAACTAAAAACGCCGTAATCGCTTTAAAATGCTAGATCTATCGGTTATTTTGGCTGGCTTTAATTTCCTAATAGAATACCAATTACAGGCCTTTTTAACTACTTTATTCTAAGTCCTTTTATATTAGTTATAGGCCTTTTATTTAGCAGCCTTAACCAGATGCTTTACTTTAACGAAAGCTTTATTTTTTTTTTTCCAGACTATTTCCCTTCTATCGACTACAGTTAATACCTTCCTTAATTAAAGTAACCTTCCTTTTATTACCTTATAAGCTTTAATAACGGCTTAAGCTATTTAAATAGTACTTAGGTTTTTTTTTATTTAAACTAGTTTAATAATAGTTATAAGCGATCTTTTAATAAACCGGTTTAGGTTATTAATAAAGTCTTTATTAAGATCCTTAAATATAGATTCCTATAGTTTATTAGTAGCCTTATTAATCTACTTAAGGATAATAGAGGTATAGAACGGTAAAGACATTGGTTTTAATAGTATAAAAGGAGAGGTTACTGGTTATATTTATTAATATACTTTTTTAAATATAATATTAAGATTAAACGGAAAGATGCTAGTTTTAGTAAAAGTTAAAAGAATTGTCGATCTTTTAAAGGCCTAAAGTTATATTTTTTAAATTATTCTTAAGAATTTAATCTTAATAATGTTTGTAAGGCCATTATAAATCAATATATTAATAGCCTTAGTATAGTAATGCTTAAGTAATTAAAAGACTATAATATTAAAAGGTTAAAGATATATATAAGATTTAATAATAAACCGAAGGAAATAATGCTGTTTTCTTTATAGTATTTAATAGATTAAATAGTATAGTAAGATTTATACCTATTAATAATAAGTAGCTATATAGTACTTACTTAAGACTTTTTAAAATGCTTATTAAAGTACTTTAGTTAATTTAAAAAAAGCTTATTGTTTAAATAGCCGGTAGAAGAGGTTAATAATATAGTCTTTAATTTTAATTCTTTTTATTAATATTAAAGTATAAGATAAAGTAGGCTAGTTAATATTAAAAACGCTAAGTAGCTATTCCTACTAGCTAAGATAGCTTTAATAGTTATAGCTAATTCTTTATTTTTAAGAATAATAAAGTAGTAAGTTTGCTTATATTTAATAATAATAAATTGATTCTTACTTACTTTAATTTGAAATCCTATTTTGTCTATATTCTATATATCCTTAGGTTATATTCTATACTTTTTAACGATAGTAGAAAGTTTTCTAAAGTAGTTCTTAATAACTTTAAAATCTTTAAAGTACTTCTACTTATTGGCTATTATTTTTTAACGCTATCTATAATATCTATAGTAGTTAATAAAGTAAGTACCTTAGTTTAGTCTAATTTATAGTAGATCGGTATATTTTTAACGGTTATACTTTACAGTAAAAATCTGGTTTATAATATTAAAAATAAACTTAAGGTATATTACTATATTTATAGCGTTAAGTTAATTAATATAATAGTAAATTACTACCTTTTCTAAGTCGCTTAAATACTTATATAGTAATTAATAGCTTTTATAAGGCCTATAGCCGTTAAGATATAATTGAAGTATACTATATTTAATACAGTATTCCTATGCAATGTATGCTACTGGCGCTATAGGAAAATCTTCCAGGTATAGAAGAGTAGCTTAAATATTGGCTTCTATTTTGAAATAGTAAAAAAGCGGTGGTTTTGGTTGAATTGGGAGGAAAAAACTATAGAAGGTTTGAAAATCTAGCTAATTAACTAGTATGGCTAATAGACCGGTGAGCACCACTATATAGGTGCCCTGCTTGCGTGGTCCAATATAGTAGGGCTCCTTAGGGCACGGGTACCACTTGCTCATTTCACCCTCTCACAAACCTACCTAGTATTTACCTATCGTTGAGTGATACCAGTTCACAGAAAAAGAAAACAGGAAGGATTGAAACAAATGGCGGGGACAGTGGGAAGGGCCGTTTCGTTTCTCGCCCCCAGTGCCCTCCTCCCCAGACTCCCCAAAAAGCCAGCCCTCAAACCCAGCCTCCTATTCTTGGGTCAGGTTCGTAGATCTCGTCAAACTCAGTGAAAGAAATCTCTTCTTCCAAGAGCTGATTATGACGATGGTGACATGCCGTCCGACGACCGGACACCAGTCCTGCTACGTAGTCATATATGCACGCACAACCCAAAAGAACTGCTGTATACCACCTTGTCATCCCCTAAAAACCGCACCAGACAATCGTCATCGACATGCCTAACCGACGTGACAAAAAGGCAGGTTACCGTTACCTTTGAACACGGGGATCAAAAAACTCCAGTGTATCTTATCTCTCCTTTGGGAAGTTGGCAACACAACCCATCGGTACTGCAACTAACACAACCACACAACCAAACCCGCCTGCTGCTTTTGTCACTGGCGGCAGGAAAACCCCTCGGTCTATCAGTCAGAGATTGAGGTGAATTGCACCCTAGAACTGCACCCTTTCTGCATCAAGACGCATTAGTTCAACAATTCAAAAAGCCACGAGAGGAGGGGGCGTCTCCTGCTCGTTCGTCACATCTTCTCCAGTGATGGAAGTCCAATCCAGTCCGCCTAAAAACTCCGCAGTACCAAGCCTTTTTCAAAGCACAATCCCACAAAAAGGGAAATATGTACAGGGGCCGGGGAAGCAAGATGGCACTTGGTGCAGCCAGCAAATGCACAACAAAACTGAAAAGCTGCCAGCTGTGCTGCCTTTTAATTGGTGTGGGTAGCATCGACTTGCCTCCGCGGCACCGATTGGCAGCAATATTGAACAGGGTTGTTGGTTGAGGTAGGGAGTGAAAGTCTTGGGAAGTCTGGGAAAAGCCCATGAAAAAAAGACTCACAAAACCCATCACAATTCTCAACAGCCCATATTCTTTGGTGATCAGAATGACCAGTACGACAAGAGAATCAGACAGGAAAAAAAAGAAATCTACTATCCGTACAACCCTAGCTCCGCTGTTGTCGGATGATGCGCGTCTCGTCTCGAGAGAGATCACCGACCTGGCCAGTGCGTCCCGCGGTCCCGTAGTGCTAAAACTTCGGCAGGTGGGCCTCCTCTTTTGCTGCACCCTGTTCATTCCTGGGATGGTGGGACAAAAGAGTGTCATTGGGCGTTTCGATCCGCTTCGGGGACCCGTCTTGAGTTGTGCCAGTGTGCCCTTCTGCTATGAAAAAAGCTTGATATGTTTTGCCACGCCAACCATGATTCTGTGTGCTATTCCCAGATTGTGACTGATTCTGCGCTTTCAGGGTAGCAGTCGAGGTGGTGAACCGCTGCGTGAAATCAAGTTAACCAAGCCGGAGGTCTCGCTTGGCGAGTTCCGGCGAGTGCTTCCGGGAAGCCGAGTGAGGGGTAATCGCTGCGATGTGCATCGGGGCAGCATCAACAAGCAGGATTAGACCACTGCCGGGGCGTTTTTGGTAGCATTCTGAACGGGGAAGACAACGGTGAAAGTTGCCTTCGGGGCGGTCCTTTGGAGCCCGTTACTGCTAGGGACTGCGAGACGGGGCGACGGGGGAATGTGAGGGATAATGCCTGCGGTTTTGTCGAATGATGGTGGATGCATGGGTGGAAAACAGAGTGACGTGGTTTAGAGAGCTTTGTCTCATCAGCTCGAACCCGACAGCCAGTCTGTCAGCGAGCGAAGCGGTGAAAAACCCGGGCGGCCACACAGGCTGAAAGACCACTGGACCCGACAGCTTGGGACGAGCACCTCCACGACCGCCAACTATTGGATTCTGGCAGCAAATTAGACCAACCAACACATCTCGGTTGGCAAGTTCCAGCGTTTGTTGAAAGCCAACGCATCACTCTTTTTGGGTCTTCGATGCCGTGCGCTAGGTGGATGCGACGCTCTTGGAGACCAACTCGAATTCCAAAAGACCTCGGCCCCACTTCGGGTTTTGATTTCAGCAGCAACAGCAAGGAAGCCAGGTTCCAGCCCGTCGGTGCCAGTGGAATCCTTAAAGCGGGGCGTTCCATATATTCTAAGGTGAGCGGCCTATCCCGTCCACAAGCTCCGTTTTGGCCAACGGCAAATGATGGCCTCTGTCCACCACATCGGCATCAAACCACACCATGACGGCATTGGAAACCAGACCCTTGAATAACGGGCAATCGGATCTCGACCGGTGGTTTCACTTTGTCAGGTGCTGAGCGAACGAGCAAGCTTGCTTTAGTTGAGGCTGGTACTGTTTGGCTGCAAGGCAGCTTGTCTGGCGGACTTTCCGGGAGCTATCCTGCCTGGGTTCCTCAAAATTGAAAGGTGATGCATGCCAGCAAGACGAGACATTGCGGAGCGCAATTTGTCAAAGGGACGCAAGGGAACGCAGATCACGCCAGTTCAGGCGGTCCATCAGTTGTCCTCGTGGCTCTTCGGTTGGTTGCGCACGCTTGTTCTCTGTTTCTGGTAGTATAGATTAACGCGGACGGACATGCTGCGATGGCAACGTTTCGCCGGCGACTCGGTCATGATATCTGCGGCATGTCCCTTTGCCTGTGTCGTGTCAGCACTCAACTTCCCATGCTTCCAGCGCTGTGGGGGCGCTAAATCGCGCAACCTCATCCCTGAGGGAAACGGAACGGGTGGCCCGGATTGGTTGGGGGTTTTTATCCGGTATTTCGGGACACTGGAGGTCGGCGCCAATAGCATCATGTCCTCTTCACACCAGCATATGCAGTCAAGACTTATTGCAGCTCTTGCTTGGTAGACAGGTACTGCCAGAAAGCTGGGCCAAGCGTGCCAACCAGCTGTTCGCATGGCTCCCAGAGACATGTCACCGATTAGCCTGCACCAGGCCGTACAACCATCCAGTGGCTTGCTTGATTAGGCTGGTCGAACATGAACTGGCACGCACCTGCAGGACCCCAACGCGCGGGCGACTGGATGGCACACCAATGGCTTCATGACCAAGCAGACTCTGTGGACTCTGAGGTCGCCTGTGACCACGCGTCAGGACAGTGTCCTTCGGAAGCGGCGTTATCCCACGCCAGGACATGCCACCTGGTGAGTCCTGGTTGATGTATGGAGACGGGATCATGGGATGGATGGGAGGGCGTCCGTTCCAGAATATGGCTTCCCCGTTCCGATGTACGGGCTGCTGCGTACGGGGTTCCTGGTTTCGGGGTCGGAGGCGCAGATTGCCGCTCCAGTCCGGGGGTGGACCGGCCGCTCACGCCGCGAAACTGGGAAATTTCGTGATCAAATGCCGACGGTGGCCATCCTGCGGGCGGGACGCGTAACGTTTCCCACGGCATCAATCGTGTCCCGCAATTGCATGAAGTTATCGGTACTTGTCAGCTCGACTCGGGGGCGATCGGCAGCTTCCAGAAGGCTGGACAACGTCGTGCTTGCACACCTCATCATCTCTTGTCAGTCAGGACAGCCAACGGAGGCCGAAACGGTGTTTAGGGCAATGTCTCGGCTCTGAGTGGACGGTCGGACGTGGAAGGTGGCCCACACTTGAAAATTCTGGGAGTCGGGCAATTATCCCGTTTCGACAGTGACATGGGGGTTTGCCCCGCACAACCCCAGTTATCTTGGCCTTCCAAGGGAGAGGCAAGCGAGGTGACTGGTTGCGACCAAAGTGGGTGGTTCCCAGTGTTCCCAGTGGTTCCTTCAGCCCAAGCACCTGGGATTCTGAGAGGAAGGAAGGAACTGAGGTGATGATTTGATGGCTCACGGCAGTCACCCGTAAAAAACCACCCCTCGACTGATTGATACACGATCCCTTGCGTCCTGTCAGCAGTTTGTTGTTGTTGTTGCAGCTGAGAGAAGCGGCAGAGCGGCGTGAGCATTTGTCCCGCTCGAGTCCCGTTCCTACCAGCAAAGGGAGTGGTGCCCACTCCTTGAGCCATTGCATCGGGACCAGCCAGTGGCGAATGGCGATTCGAGCTGTCGGGACCCGTCAGAGTGCATCTCTCTTCCACTTGCCTCTAACCGCAAAGATTCCAGTCCCTACTTCCTCTCAACCTGTTTTTAGCGGCGTTATGTAAATATCAGGCGCTGGGGTTCTCTTCGCGCTATTGATAAGCGGATGTGCTCTGCTGGACCTTCGGCGCGGGCTTCTCGACTTGTGCTTGCCCCATGTTCCCACATTTGGCGTGGACCATGCCTGTCCTGTCGACACCACCGCGCTAGCCCGCTGCATGCTCCCTCGTTTCCATCTGCTGGTTCTGCTGGAGCTAGACTAGCCTCTTGCACCACTGTGCCCGAGCTGGTGGCTCCGAACACCGTACCGTCCCAGCTTTCTCCTCTTCTTAGCCCACTCCCCAGCCAACCTGCCCGGCTCCACGGTCTCTTGCTCTTTCCTCTCCTCTTTCTTCAGAGCACCAGAGCAGTGGCACATCCAACTGTTGCCATTGCTGTGTCAAATATAACCTAAACAAAACACACCACATCACTTATCACCTATCAATCCATCATCCGCGCTGCTCCTACGCCGCAGCTGCTTGCTAGAACAACGACGGGGAAACGACCAGGGTGTCGTGAGGGAATCTAGTTGAAGTGGTTTTACCGACCGAACCAACCTAACATCTTGAATCGTTCCAAACCTCGACAGCTCCATCAATCGCCTTTCACCTCATCGACCGAGGCGTTGCGTTAGTCTTGACTCCGAATTGAGTTTCACGACAGCCAGACTAGAGAAGTTGACAGCCAGCTGTCATCCGAACTGGTCGACATATCAACCTATTAACGACTCAGCACCACCACCTACCCACCAACATGAGTTCACCAGCACAAGGGGGACCGTCGGTCCCAAAGGAGAAGGACAAGAAGGGGCTTGGGAAGGTTTTGTCTAGGATGAAGACCGTTCTCAAGAAGGCCGATCCGTCACGACGCCTGTCCACATTGGGTGGCTCCAAGGCTGGTGGTTCTTCCACTGCGGCTGCTGCTACGCCCTCCGACGAGCCTGCTGAGGAATTGATTCCTGTCAGGTATGCATCACATCCTGTGGTAGTTCTGACATTGCTGACATTGGATACGTAGCCCTCCTGCCCAATCCCTGGCCGCTAAGAAGACCGAGGATCTCAACGCCATCAGGGTTCCCAGGTCTCAGCTCTTTGCAGAGAGGGCGAAGAAGCTCGGTGAGCTTTATGGTCTGGAGCTGAAGCCCAGTGAATGGCATTCGACTGAAGGACATGCCCTCCGTGTAGAGAAGCCGATCAAGATGCGCGTCCATAGGAGGTGCCATCTGTGCAACACCTCGTTTGGCCTTGGAAAGGAGTGCCCTAAGTGCAAGCATCCTCGTTGCAAGACTTGCCCACGTGTGCCACCCAAGAGGACCGAGGCCGAGAGGGATGAAAGCCGCAAGAAGAGAGCGGCGCTCATCAAGGAGCGCGAAGCGAATGCTCCCATCTTTCCCGACTGGGATACAACACCTAAGAAGGTCGTTCTCAAGAGACCGGCGAAGACGGGAGGGCAAGATCTGATCCACAGGAAGCCCAGGCAGCGCATTAGGAGAACTTGCTGCCAATGCCAGAAGCTGATCTCTGGCGGTACCAAGAACTGCGACAGCTGCCAGCACACTCGCTGCACCGACTGTCCTCGAGACCCGTACGTCTTTCTCATCTTTCCCTTTCTTTGCCTCCCATACTAACATGTCAACAGTGCCAAAAAGGACAAATATCCATTCGGTTACCCAGGTGATGCCCCCGGCACCAAGGTCGGCCATTACAAGTGCCTGGACTGCCAGCATAGCTTTTCTGAGGAACCCTCGGACGATAAAGCTTGTCCCAAGTGTTCATGCAAGAAATGTGAGCGGTTGACGCCACGAAAGGTCCAACCTGAACCAGATCCGGAGGTGCTCAAAAGCCTGGCGGCCAAACTTGAGAATATTAGAATCTCGTGACGCTGGCCAAAAGCTTTGTTGAGCAAGGAGGCTTGACAGGACAAAAGGGGGGCTTGACGAGCGAGTCGGAGCTGCACGTTTTCTTTGGATCCCTTTCTTGGTGCATTTTCTATTTGATCATTTCACATTCAGTATGACCCTCATTCGTCACGAACATTCTTAGCAGCATTTACCGAGATTCTCCATTTTCCTCGACCATCACAACACAACCACGGACATTCACTATCGGCATGTCAGACACCCACACGAACAACGACCGAAATCCTCTCGCCATCGCATGCATTTTATACCCAATCAGGACGCGACCATGACTGCCGTTTCCTACGCCGACGACACTGCATTTAGACAGCAAAGTTTTGCATTCAGCCTCTTTTCTCAAATAAGAGGAACATGAAGGATACTATTCTGGGCCATTTCTTTCAAAAAGAGAGGGGTGTAAAGGGAAGGGCATGTGGTATCAGGCAGTCGGTATGCATCTGGGAATGCGCCGAAGTCGGAATGCGGAGGATCGGGAGGGATTGGAGATTCAACACGGCAGCCAGTGCAATGGATGGCGCTTCATGCATAATCATGGCGAGGGCCACTCAGACCGACAATTTCACGGACGACGGTACCAAAATGTATGCAGCCATGAGTAGCATGTCAGGACGGAAGACCAAGGTTGTTGAGGCAAGGGAGAGAGGAGATTTTCAGTCAGACACACACCTCAAATCATTAGTTTCATGGAATGCTCCTAGGAATCACTACGACAGACAGACATATGTTGCGCGAAATTTACATAAATACGTTTACGGGTGGCTATTATGCCCCGTTTGACAATTTTTTCCACCTCGGTTCCCTTTGCTCTTTGTGATATCTGGCATTACTTGTTCATTATCTCCGATTATTTGGCCACGAGATTCCAATCGCCGAAAAGGCTTTGGTGTTTCATTGTGGCAAGTTGTTCAAAGCCCTCAGATCCGAGTGGTCTGTTCAAAGCTCATCCAATAAGACTCGATTCCACTCACCCACTTTGTGTTGTATCATGTAAACGACAGAGTGGTAAAGCGGTCAGCAGTCGAAAAATCTCAATCCTTCACATGTCTCGTCTCGTTGGGAATTTTTTTTTTTCTCCACTGGCTCGCTCAGGTTAATGCGCATAAAGAAAGGGGGAGCTACTACCAGGCCGTCGGATTTTTCGGCGGTGTCGCTGCTGCTCGAACCCACGGGTTCCCAAGCGAAAAATGAGACACTGGGCAACCACGCAATGAACTGGGGGAACTTTGGGATCCGGCGGTCTGGTTTTGGGTAGGTATGGGGTAAAAGCCGAGGTTTGGATACGTGGGTCAAAAGCAAGGGAGGGTTAGAGGGGGAGCTGAACGATGATCTTCTCCCAAGGTAGTGTAAGAGGAATGTCCACTGAGCGACATGAACCCGACAGCTCGGTTTCCGGCTCAGTTCAAGGATCGGGGATTTGAAAAAAGAAGAAATATCTACATCACGAATACGGGGAATTGAAAGGATGGGAGACAGAGAACTCTCCGAGAGACATTGCAAGTTTTCGTTTGGGATTGAACTGAAGCGAGGCTCGTTTATCGGGACCATGTTGTGGTTGTGTCTTGACAACGCATAAACTCACACCGTGCAAGACATCAGCACCGAAGATAAACACCAAAATACAATAAAACATGAAATAAAAATACCATCCAAGTGCCCGCAATACACAAACCCAGAGTCTCGAGTCACCAAACCCGCCAGCCTGGAAAGGGAGGGTCGCGCTCCCATCCGACAGGCCACAACTTGTGTCGTCGTTCGTCGTCTTACACGGGCACCCCTCTGTCGCAATCCTGATCCTTCGTTAGTTACTAGTTCTGCTTTGCTGTCCGTCATCCCTTCCTTCCCTCCCTCCCGACTGAAATCCCAATCCCTTCCCGTCACGTCACGGAGCAAGCGGGAGCCAACAACTGTCAACTGCCATTTTGGAGGCTCGGTCACCAGCCGTGTGTGTTTATGGCTGGCTGTTGTTTATGCCATGTCATGACTTACCATCCAATCAATGCGTAACCATCTCAAGTCTCAAACTCTGACCAAATTCAGAGCGGCGACGGCCAAACCCAGCTGAAGGGGTCGGCCATCATGGCTCCCATTGATTGTGGAAGGGTGGGTGAGGTGACTGTGAGCGGTGGTTGGCGGTAAGTGAAATCAGTGGCGTCTACAGCATTGGAGGGGTATCCGTAGATTGTGTAACTTAACCGCCAACCCTCCAGCCCCCAAACCCCGAACCGACAACGACGCTGACGGAACCTTCCCACTCAGTCGGGACGACCACCTAGGTACATACCTCTCTGATCCTAACGGAGATATCTCCTAAATTTCCAACACCCAGCCAATACAAGTCACCACCAAAGTCGGAGAGCGAGCCGACCATCCCGCCTGTTGATGTCTTCTGCAGCGCTGCAGCCCTTGACAAAAAGAACAGAAAAAGTCGGGCCGTTACCTATCACGCCTGCGTGGCCTGTCAGGGCTGATGACCTGAACTGTCAAAACCTCTCCAATATCGTTATGTACACAATATCGAGATCTAGACCCTCCCCCTTCCAAACCCCAAAATTCCCGATTTGGAAGAGGGCTGGTCGGTGCGCGTAACATTGCCTAGACTGTTTTGAGATACATACCTACCTTCCAGGTTTCGTAGGGCAAGGTTGGGGAGTATGGGGAGGTGGTTAGTGTACGACGTTGATGAATGCAGCCACGCAGCGTGGAGGAGGTTTGTGCGTTTGCATTTACGAAACGTGCTATTTATCATGACTTCGAGAACTTGGTGGAGGAGTGAAGTAGGTACCTAAGGTAGGTAAGGAAGGTAGGTATCGGAAAGAGCGATACACTTTTCCTAACTGTGTCTAGCTTTAGTTTAGGGAGCAAAGACAAGACAAGACTCTCCACGTTGCATGCACACTCTGTGACAGGCAGTTTACCAAGATTCGGTTTCGCTTGTGGAATGTGGAAGGTCGAAAAAAGGCTTGGTAATTTATGCGCAGGAGTAGCGGGCTAGGCCATCATTCACGCCCAGAATTCTAGGTTTGTTCGTGACAGGGTAAGGCACGTGTCAGGTTGGAGGTTGGAGGTTAGGCTTGCGAGCGCTTTGCCTGGGTTGGGGAAGAGGGCTTGGGCATAAGGGGGGAGTTATGCATTGTGCATAAAAAGCCACACAAGGAGGGGGATTGGAAGAGGTGGCAGAGGGGACGATATTCCGTGAAGCTATCATATCCTATCTCTTCTTTTATATCGAAGCCTACACTACAGGTTGAATGCGACCCGAAGTCTTTCACCAAGTTAATTTAGTGTTATCAACTAGTGAATAGTGTAAATCCACCAGTTAATCCCCAGAAATTCCACCTTCCCGATTGAACTACCGCTACCTATCCACCTCAACTCTTGAAGATGACACTGACCCAGCCCAGCCAGATAGATGGATTCGTTCCCAAGCGGGCACTTTGTTGGAAATTTGTCTGACCTCCTTCAGCCAAACCACAAATTGATCGATGCTGTCAGAATCTTACCCAGAAATTCCTCCGTACCCACACTGCTGATCGCGAACAAAACACGTTTTTTACCATGGCGGTGGGTAGGTGGGCATCTTGTGGAGTCTGTTTTAGGGTCGCAATGGGGGGGTTCGTCTGTTGGTGGTTCTCGGTACCAAGAAATTCCTTCTTCTTCTTTCACCAGTGACGCTAACAGCATTTCTACTGGGTCTCACCGTTTTTTGGGTCACTCAGCACTACATAAGTAACAAACTCCGTTCTGTTAGCTTAAACGGAGTGCCATTTTAGTGCTTAGCGCAATAATGAGCTCTCTCACATTTTCATGATCTTGGCTTTTGCCAGTTGGTGGTCACGGTGACAGGAGAGGGGAGGGGGGAGAGGGGGGGCAAAATTTACACACTACTGAACAAGACAAGCGCTGTAACGTCGGCTGGCAGGCTAATTCTTGCGCTGGGTCGGGTCAGGGAAGAAAAAAAGAAGGGTAAAACTTGCAGGTGCTGTGACTGCGTGAAAAAGAGGGGTCTGTGCTGCATGCAGTGAGGGACGAAAAGGGGTGGTGATTCCGCGGAGGCTCACAGGCTCACACGGTGGGGAGGGGTTTTGTGAGGAAAAAAGTCACAGGAAATGAGGCTTGAACCTTGAGTCGAGATGGTAACGTGAGGGTGGCGAATTGGGGAGGGATGCAAGGCTACGGTGATATCACGAGGGTGAGTAAGGGGCTGTCAGGTGGGCATGAAGAGAAATTTCTCTCAGCTGAAGTCAGGGAAGGTAGATGAGTGATCATGAGATGGTTGGGACATGGAGGTTGGTAAGGCTCTGTGGTTGTGAGCATCCCAAGTTGGCGGTTGGGAAAGATGGTGGCTGGCTGAGATGTCTTGTGGTTTGTCTGTATTGCCCTTTCTGTCGTGGTGATCAATCACTTTGCATTCTTTCAGCGTCGCAGCTGTTCTCAGCCCTGTCCACGTTTTGTAGTTGGATGATACTCTGATAGAAAGGACCTCAATGACGTGGTGAGCTGAGCAAAGTGTTGGTCCCAAGGTTATGGCAATCTCATTACCTTACTGGACAAGGACCAATATGATCTCGGCTGTGGTGAAGAATTTGTAAAAGGCCAGTTTTATCGGCTCGAAATAGTCGAACTATAATTTC
This sequence comes from Apiosordaria backusii, assembly GCA_030549205.1. Taxonomy (NCBI): domain Eukaryota; kingdom Fungi; phylum Ascomycota; class Sordariomycetes; order Sordariales; family Lasiosphaeriaceae; genus Apiosordaria; species Apiosordaria backusii. The sequence goes on from JAUKTV010000002.1 coordinate 2,605,612, forward strand.
GTACGAAAACTGGTCCGGTAGGAAAATAAGGTAAAAATTCATTTTATTTGGATATAAATATATATAAATAGTATAGAAAATAGACATAATATCATTTCTTTTCTCTTTAAATTCGTATTAAAATTCAGTAAAAAAAGGTCTACAATAGTTATAAGTAGGCATTTATATATATATATATATATATATTAGTATATAATATTAAATATATATATATATAATATATATACTTAAACGTATTATATAATTAAAGTAAGTAAGTAAGTAAAGTAAATAAGTAGTTAAGTAATAAGTAAGTAAGTTAATTAAGCATATAATATATTAAAGAAATATTAAAGTATGTAATTAAAGGTAAAGGTTTAAAATAGGTCTTAATAAGAACAAAGACTCCTATATATATACAAATCTTCTTACTAAAAGCCTTTCTTTATTCTACTATTCAGTCTTTCTTTTTATTATAATTCTTTCTTTTAGTAAACCTTTCAGTAATTAAATAGCTTAAATAGCTTTTAATAGCTTATAAAGTTTACTATAATAGTAGTAGTAAGGCTCCTGTTCTGGAAGCCTGGCTTTCGAGCTGTACTAAGCCTTTATTAAAGGCTAGCTAAGCTGTACTAAGCCGGAATCCCGCTTTTCGGTATATTAAAGAAAACTTCTTCAAATCTTAACCAAATTTCAATTTAATTTAAGATTATTATTGCTTATATAATATAATATTATATATTAAAATATCAGCTTACTAGCTAAAACCAGTAATTAGATATTCTAACTTGAAGTTTTATTATTAAAATAAAACTGACATGCAAACGAACAGCGTGATAATAATAGGTGTCGAATTGATTGTATTGGATTGATTGACAAGAAGAAGAAGCTAGCGCGAACAAGCTGTTCTGATATCCTCCACAGGGTGTGCATGGCCATGCACAACATGATGTCATAGTTTTTCGTATCAAAAACTATATTTGTCAAAGATAAATATTACATAAGCAGTAGTATTATATAGGTTTACCACTATATAATACGTAGGAATAATATAATTATCAAATTCACTGTGAGGTATCGCATCGTCGAGAGACTACAAGACTGGGTCAGTTCGCGGACTTCGCTAGAGACATCAATGAAGTCTGGAGGACGAGTGGGTGTCTCTAAGAACCACTTCAAAAAGCCCATGTCAGTGAAAATGAGATTACTTCGGTGAGATCTCCCCAAAGACAGGTCATCCTCTCACAGTTGCCAGCTTGTTGTGGCGTGGAAAGTCAACTGGCATGTGATGTATTGAGTCCTGCTTTAGGCCGTAATCCATCTACATCAGGCCAGCAATAGAGCCCACCGAAAGGTATCTAATGAGAATCGATGACCTTGTCTCGAACACTCACATCATACAAGACGGGATGCTGCCAAAGCCTCAGCTCTCTGCAAGCGGGTTATGAGGCTGTGCCTGATCACTGAAGCATCCTGCAAAACCTGATATTAATATTTATCAATTACCAGTATAGTACGTAGCAAAGCAAAAACGAGCCCCTTCAACACTATACTGGTTAGCTAACGATACCATGCCGTTTTTCCCATAACAAAGTCCTCTAAGTTGAACCTCAACGCCGTCCCTTCCCTTTACTTTGTTCACGCTGTTTTTTTAAGTCATTGCGCCTCCTCAGCCAACCCCCTACTAACCCCAAACTCTCCATACACCGCCTTCCCAAACGTCCCCTTCCTCGTCGGCCGCCTCTGGATCTGCCCCAGATTCCCACTAGCCCCCCGATTGTTCAGATAACTCGGCGGCTCATCCACCGCTCCCCTCTCAACCCACTGCTTATACAGATCCATGTTCACCAGCTGCATAATCTTCGCTGACACATAAAACCTGCCCAAGACATCCCCCTCCAGCTTCGTCGTCGTCAAATTCTTCAGGTCCTCCCCAGCAGCAGCCGGCTGAAGCGTCCGTGGCGAGATTATCACCCAGAACCACCTCATCGACTTGTTCTTCTCAAGCATGTTCCTCGATACGAGCTCCTCGGTGAACACAGGGCCAAGCGTCTCTGGCGGGATAGCACCTGGCGGGGGGTTGTCCGCCAACGTGCGGATCGGACGGAGGAGTCTGCCCTGAAATCTCAAAACAGGGCGCTGGTTCGGTTGTGCCAAGGAAATCAGATACTGAATCTGTTGAACGTGCATGATGCCAGACGTGGGGACAGGAGGTTCGGCTGGATGCTGCTGGGAGCCGTCTGCTGGTAGTCCGAGCTGGACCCTGATAGGGTCATTCACCACAATCATCTCCGCGCCGTAGTAAACCCCCTGGAAACACTGAAGGCGGAAAAGATTATCGGGCGTCGGCTCGTCGTGGATCTTGTTGAAGAAAGAGAAGCAGTCGTTGATGGTTCGTGCTGCGAGTTTGGATGCCTCGAGGCCAACTCCCTGAAGGGCCTGAGCGTGTTGGGCAGGGTCTTTGCCGCGGCGTTCGCTTTCGCTGAGGGCTAGCCAGTCGACCTCGTCAAAGGGCTTTCCTTTGATGTGGGCGGGAGAGTCGGGTACACTGAACGTAAGGAATGGCCGCATTGATGGAGCGTCTTTAATGATAATTTCTTGCTGAAGCGTAGCGTGACCAAGGGGCGCAATTCGAAAGTCGTAGCCTGTGTCTGGTGCGCCTGGTTGAGTTCCTGGTCGAGCAGCGATGGAGAAGATGACACCTAGTCGCCAGGCAGAGTATCTGTACCAGACCATCTCGCCCACACGGAAGACGTTCGAGAAGCCAGTTGTGCCTGGGAACATTTGTAGCTGTTGTTGTTGGCGTTGTTGAATTTGTTGCTGTTGCTGTGGACGACTCTGTTGTGTTTGTTGAGCTTGTTGCTCAGGCTGAACCGATGCTGGTTGCGAGCGAGGAGGAGTGGAATAATGAACCGCCGCTGCATGGCTTGCCGGATTGGACTCCCATGCTGCAATAGCCTCTGCCCGTTTCTGCTGTCCCTCGACATACCTCGCACAGAGATCGCAGGGGCACTGGCTATTGTCTGTTGAACCGCTGGCGAGCCACAAAGCGTGACTAGCAAACTCGCCCGGAGTGCGGTAGATGGATTTTGCGCTGGCCGGATGACCATACAAGTAGTAATCTCTGGCCTGATCTTTTCTGATAGCCACTCTCAACTCATACCCTTTTGGAAACTCGGCAAGTTTAAACTGGCGTTCTGTACAGGCATCAGTATTTGCTGTTCTCGGAAAGACAAAGGGAAAACATACTGTCCTCTTTTGGCGCGAGCTGCATCGCCAAATGTCCTCCGATAATGACTTCCCATCGTTCAAGCTGCGTTACGTCCGAGTCCTCGTTGAGGTCAAGTGGGTTCTGGTCCAGATCCGTGTAGCCTTGACCATCACTGCGGGCAATGGTGAGAGACCAATATTCGGCACTTGAATCATCCTTAGAAGCCGAGCTCGCCATCTCTCTATCTCTGCTTTTCTCAACAATTCATGGAGTATTCTTGAAGATGATTCAATTGGTAACGAGAGTTGCAAGTTGGACACACGCGATCCACCCAGATGAAAGGCTATGTGGTCCGTGCCATAGCTGCAGTGTGTGGCGCCGCGCACGTGGAAATCACGTGAGGGAAGGCACTTACACGAAGATATCACGATTAGGGCTAACTACAAGCTCAAGCCTTGCGGATCCCAATGCACATGACATCAAATGGTGTTTCCAACAATGCCGATCGGCGCTCCAGATTGGCAGTATTGCATTTCAGGTACCAGTTGCCTGTGTTCCTAGTTATCATCACACATCCCACAGGACGAAAGACCATGGCAGCCGAGAATCAGACGAAGGAAGCATTCGACGCTGGTGGACTCCAGGCCCGAACGAAGTCTTTTGATGAGAGATTGATTCAGGCTCAGGCCACCCTGTATTCCATCTCTGGCAGGCTGAACCGGGTCCAGACTGACCTGAATTCCATCATTGACAAGTTGAATGGGGTAAAGGCCCTTCTGAACAATCACTCTGATTCAACTTCAACCGGGTTTCCAACCCCGGCATCTTCGGAAGCAAGCGAACAAAGCAAATCAACCTGATTACGCCGATATGAGCAAGATAGACCAACCTGATTATGATGATACGAGCAACGTAACCAACCCAGATAAACATCCTGAGAAGACCGCTTACTAACCATCTTCAAAACACAAGATAAGCTATTTTAGCCATAACACCGGCAATAATGCCGGTCCTCGTCTGTGGAATTGTTGTTAGGGGCTTCGTGTATTTGAGTAACTCGAGGGCAAGATTTTAGTCGAGCTGCTTCCAGAAGGATATCAAGAGAGGCAGGGCGAGGAGGATTCGGTCTGCTGGATATCTACAGAAGAGATGGTCTAATACAAGACATACCTAGCCTTTCTGGTTCTGACCTCGCACATCGCTTCCATTTCTTCTAGCGTGCTCTGTCGTCATCACGTTGATCACTACCCGAGACACTGTCTCTAGGAACTCTCTTCATTTTACCCAACACTCAGGAACAGTTTTCGCCTTACGCCCATCCATCAACTCTTTCCCAGGATACATCTCAACCCAAGATGCCGGAACCAAGCGAATGTTGTGCAAGGACTCTTGGAGACACGACACCTTGAGCACAGGCAAATCCAAACACATTTTGCAGACCCGCCAAAGAATCGCTCATCCCACCTCGAACAGGCTGCGATGTATGGGTCAAGGCTGGGAGCATACCAGAATGATCTTGAAGCACTTGACAGCAAAAAACTCGGGAACCCGAACGACTCGTCCACTCAATAACCACCGCAGTCAATAGCCACCACAGGTTGTGCTCACAAGCGTGTCCCAATACCAATAACAACCATCTCCCGACTCGACTGTACAACTGCCCAATATGCATCTTCATGCGACGCATATACCCGCACGCTGATGCTTACTCATGCAAGCACAGCACTGGAGGGCACGGAATAGGCCCGAAGCACTCATATGTAAACCGTCGTCCCGTTTCTTGGGTCAAGGGAGCGGGTAGCACTGGTTCATAGAAGAAAAAAACAAAAAACCAGGTCTGTGTGTGTGTTACTTTTTAGCAAAAGATATATTTCCCTCCCTTTTTAGCCGTCCATGTACGAATAGTAAGACCAAGTCACAAAGGAATAATGAAGATCAACAACCGGAGAACAAATCAAGCCACCGCTCGGGCACTTGTCCTTCTAGCACTATTCGTACTGTGAGCTGACCGCTCAAAGTGAAGCCCACCGCGATCCTAACCCTTCGAGAAAGCGGTGTTGTTTCCATGATTTCCATCTGTCGTTTCGCGGCACAACACTTGTTTGCTGCCCACCTACCCAGGAATATCTCTGGCCCAGCATTGGATGGTTGTTTCACCAACAAACAACAGCAAACCGCTCATGTTTTTCTCAGAAACAAAACCAAAAAAGAAAAAGAAGCATCCATCATGCGAGTTTGACAGCCCGATCAAGAGAAAAAAAAAACAACGGCCTTGCGTCATGCCGCCGCACGGTGACGAGGGAATTGGCCTCGACTCTCCCAATCTCCCCTGAACCACCACACCGCCAACACATCGTCAGCCGCTGCCTCCGGAGTGGGTTTCCCCAGCGGAAGCACGCAACGGGAAAAAAAATTCTCCAAAACGGCGGGATGAAATGAGTGGGAAAAAACCTCCAAAGCCGGTTCCAAGCGGAAACCACTCACATTGCTCCAAAATCGAGCCTAAACAGGGATTTTTCTTTTCTTTTTCTCCAGTTGATTCGATCTGGCTGTCAGGCACGGAACATCACCCGTGCAGCAAAGCAGCCAACGTTGTGACGTCCTGGAGAAAAAGCTCATTTCATCCTGGTTCCCGTTCTGGGTCTAGCGCACCCAATTTCCACCACCTGCAGCTCCCATTGGCCATGGTGCCTGTTCCTGACAGCAACCCCTGTTGACGCGACCCTTACTGCCGAGATGAGCCACACCAGGAACACACCAGGAACCGGATCAAACCTCCCTCCTGATTGGGCGGCTTCTTGAGGCTATCGACAACCGCTCGAACACGCCCTGGATCCCGCAACCTTGTTGGTCCCACGCCCCAGAAAAAACGTGGAGACACAACTCCTCCTCCCCCATCGTCCTCACCTCTCTCTAGTGTAGCTTGCACAACCTTGCAACAACCCGCACCACATTCTCGTTCTGCATCCAGAACGTCCTCTCCTTTTTCGTCTCTCGTTTTCGCCAATCTCTCTTCTCTTTCCTTTTCCCCGCCTTTGTCAATCATTCGATCTTGACCTAGCATCGACGACGACACCGACGACAACGACAAGTCTTGGTCGCCAGTCAAACACATTCGCTAACAACCTGCTGCACTCGAAGCTGGCCTCTCACTCTCTTGCTATGCGCCGCTGACAGATATTTGCAACCCTCTAAAACAACCCCAGTTTGAAAAAGGAGCGGTGGAGTCGAGCAGCATCCAGGGGCCAACAACTCAGGTGAACCTTGAGTTGTCTGACGCGACACACGAACTTCAGATTGAAGTTGTCGCCTTCTCTCTTTCAGCAAACACACTCACATAAACACTCAGCGATGAAGCTCACAACAACCCTTCAGGCCGTCATCGGCTCGGCCTCGCTTCTTTTCTCGGCCCAACCCGCTCTTGCAGGCCACATCCACGCCGGCCACCGTCACGCACACGAGAGATATGCGAGGAGGCAAAACCACCACAGCCACATGGCCGGCGAGGTCATCGGCGCTCCCAAAGTTGCTGCGAGAAAGGCCCCATGCTCGTTGCCAGATGATCCTGATCTCGTCCGCGTTCCCGGGGATGTTAACAATGGCTTTGCAATGAGCCCTGATGAAGCGTGCGAGGATGGAAAGTGGTGCCCAATTGCCTGCAAGTCTGGAAAGGTGATGGCTCAGTGGAAGCCAAACACAAAGTACACCTATCCGGAATCGATGGTGAGTGGCCCCCGAGGTCTTTGGGGCGATGGACCAGTGTTGACATATTCGTCTAGTATGGCGGTCTGTACTGCGATGGTGGCGAACCCACGAAGCCCTTCAAGGATAAGCCATACTGCGTCGACGGCACCGGCGCGGTAAAAGCTGTCAACAAGTGCGGCAAGATCGTGTCTTTCTGTCAGACCGTTCTTCCCGGCAACGAAGCAATGATCATCCCAACAGATGTCTCCGACACCATGACCCTTTCCGTCCCAGACTCCTCATACTGGGCCCAAACTGCCGCTCAGTGAGTTCTCCAGTCTGGCAGATCTTCAGTTTCGTGCATGACTAACCCCGATAAAGTTATTATGTAAACCCTCCAGGAGTTGATGCCTCCAGGGGTTGCGTGTGGGGAAAGATCACCGAGGCGATCGGTAACTGGAGCCCTTACGTTGCTGGAGCCAACACCCAGAGCAGCGGAGAGACCTTTGTCAAGATCGCGTGGAACCCAGAGTACATGACCACCGACAACTCCAAGAACACGCCCACCTACGGCCTCAAGATCGAATGCCCTGATGGAGGATGCAACGGACTTCCTTGCGTCATCGATCCCACCAAGAGCGGAGTCGGCGGGGTGGAAAGCCCCAACACCGCCAGTGTCGACGGCGGTGCCAACTTCTGTGTCGTCACCGTCCCCAAGGGCAAGACCGCCAACATCGTCGTCTTTAACACCGACGGCTCAACTGGCGAGAAACCCAAAGAAGAGAAGCCGAAGCCAAAGGAGGAGCCAAAACCCAAGCCGGAGCCCACCACCGTCGAAAAGGTTCCCAAGACAACTGCCGCCCCCGAAAGCAGCACCGATGCTGAGCCCGCCTTCTCCATCAAGAAGGTCGGCCCCACAACATCGAAGTCGTCCTGGTCCCCCGAGTCCACTTCCGAGGACTACTTCCTGGGTGGTATCTTCCTCGAAAGCACGGCCATCGGTAAGACCAAGACGTACAACGCTGCCGAACCAACCGCCACAGCGGATTCCATCACAACCACCGAAGCCGATGAGGCCGATAGCCGGGCTGCCGCGGCGGCCTCGACTTCCCCAAGCAACGAAGGAGGTGCCGCTGACCACGGCGGGAGCGCCATCGCCGGTCTTGTTGTCGCTTTGGTAGCTGCTGCTGCCTTGCTTTAATGCCAGTTCTTCGAGTTCGCCATTTTTGCCTGCTTCTGTTCGCCTGACAGCGACCCTTTTCGATTCAATTGAACGATATATTTTCCGACCTTTCAATAAAGCCGGCGAGGGCGATAATCACATCCATCGACAAAACGCCCTGTCTTTCGTCAGCTGAATTTGTACATATTATTATTACTTTTCGCCAAACACTTACACCGGCGGCCTAGTGTCTATTGTTATTTTTCATTACCGGAAAGCGACCACCATCGACGACTGGTTCGAGATATTTATTCTCATTCGGCACCCCTTTACTCGGCTTTTTTTAATACCGATTTTGCTTTTCGACTTCATTCTTGCACGACGATATCCCTTCGAGGCTTAGCGAGCGACTTTGTTCATTCTTCGACATTTGGGTTGTTGCTATTGTTATTGTTGAGAGTTCTTTTTCTGCGCGATATACCCCTTTTGCAACATTTGGGCCGTTTCGAGGTCATTTTGCTTTTGCTGTTTGGTTTGAAGAGAAGGAGTTGCTGTGGTATATTTTGTTACGCATGAAGTAGGGAATATGATGGATGGATGGATTGGAAGGGAAGGGAAAATATACGAAAGATGATTTGGTGGGGGGTGGTGGTGGTGGTGTTCATGTCTGGGAAACTTCAGCTTGGGAGAGAGAGACAACGCGACCAACGAAAAGGGGGGCTGGGCTGGCTGGGTACAGGACAATTTGAAATGCCGGGCTGTTTTTGGGGATGAGATGAGATGAGGATAAGGACAAGGACGTTCACCCCAAACAAGCTTTTTGCTCAATGATGTCTCCTGAGTGTGGGTGGTGGTGGGTTTATACAGACATGAAAGGTATATATAAGGAAATGAAAAACGAGGATGATTGACGATGGTAAAAAGCGCGCTCGTTTCAGTTGCTGTTCTTTGATGGCTGTGAATGATGTTTGTTGAGAAGATGCTGAACGGTTGGGAGAGTTGACGGGACAAGAAGAGCAAACAAGTTTTAAGAAGAGGGGTCCGCAGTGAAGTTAAGAAAGTGCAACGGCCCGAAGGTGGGCAGCAAGCAAGCGGCCCTCCCTTATTTCCCGTCCGTCCTGCCACATTTCAAGACACGACAACCACACGACTCGGACTCTTGAAGAACGCGCGAAACGTCAGTCCGACCAAGACATTCTTTCTCGGGTATGACGGTGGCCCCTTTGTGCCACATTATCATCTCATTCTCATCTCAATTGAGGTCAGTTCGCGATGGAATTGGTCAAGATCTCATATTTTGTTTACGTGTCCATTCCTATCTAGATATCCTTCATACGACCGTTCTTACACGGTGAATTACCCACACCAACGCCACCTGCATCATCAACCACAACCCCCCATCTCCCTTAACGATACCCAATTTCTAGACAAACATACTATACTCTCTCAACTCGAATCCCTCACCCACCCAGGACACTCCTCAAACTCCCCCACCGGCTCCCCCTCCCCCCTATCCCCCGCCTCCATCCCCTCCTCCCAGCTCTCCCTAAACCTCTGCCCCAACGCAGTGTACACCTCCGGCCACCCAGCCCTAACCGCATTCCCCCCATACTTCTTCGCCCCCTCCACCGCAAACCTCTTTTGCTGCCTCGCAATAAACCCCACCAGCAACCCCCCATACACCAACCCCGCAACCACACTCTCAACGCTCTCCACATCCGGCTTCCTATTCCCAAATATCAACCCCTCACTCGGCATCAGATACCTCGGCCCCCCCGGCGGCGGCACCAGCAAACCATCTTGCCCCGGCACAACAACATTATTATTAACCGCCTTCATAAAAACCGTGCTCACCCCCGCCGGCGCCGGCTTTGCCCTCGCAGCCGGGTTGACCGGTACATACCCCTCCAACAATCTCTGCACATAACCCGCAGTAACCACCACATCCTCCAGCGCCAAAGACGCGGCCCTGTTAGAGTCGCCTCCTTCTCCCCCCTCCAGAGAGGATCGCATCATCTCCGACCTCAGCAAAAACGTCTTCCTCGTCAAGCTCCTCCACAGCAGCGGTTTCAGTCGATAGAGAAAAACAATATACAGCCCCCTATCCCACAGCCAATCCCGGTTTTGATTCAGCGCCGCGTGGAAAGCGACAAAGTTCCCTGTGCGGACCGCCGCGCAGATGGGCAAAAAGATCTCGGCGAATCCGGCTGCTTCTGGTCGGGAGAGTAAGGCAACGGAAGGAAACCGGCCGCAGAGAATATTGGAGGGGATCCAATAGGTGAGGATCTGCCTACGGTGCTTGAGGAATTGAGAGTGGGTTTGCCGGTAGGCTTCCTCTAGGCACATGTGCGCGCGAAAGTAGTGGCCGTTGTCAAAGTTGAAGCGGCCGAGGTAGTAGAGGAAGGTTACCCGCTGCGAGGCTGGATATAATGAGAGGGCGGGGCCAGAGGTGGAGAGGTTGGTGAACATTTGGACGGCTAGGTGGGATTTTTCGCACTGGATAGACGTTAGCATCAGGTTCTTGGGTTGTTGAAGGTTAGTGTACTCACGGCGAATAGTAGTTTCAGTGTCAGATTGGCAAACAAGTAAACAGCCACCTTCTTTCCCTTTGGAGGCGCCCATCTCGTGCTGGACCGGTCGCCGAGACACGAGGTGAAGAATTTTTGGATGATGTCGGCCGCCATCTCCACGATGGACTTGCTCTCCCCGTCCCCGGTCTCGTCCCCCTCGATCAAAGCAAGAACTTCCGGCTGCCTAGTCAGGCTCATAACTAACTTTGACAGGGACTCTGAGAGCGCCATGCTGGTCTGCAGTAGCATAACGCCATACGTGGGATTAGCAAGGGCGTTTGCGCATGATCTAAACCGTCGCTGTCAGTCTCGGATATTAATCATACCAGTGAAGGGTGTAGTTACATGAGAAGCTCGCTGAGCCGTGTGTACACATTGACTACGTCGTCAAAGTTGACATCGCGCCAGTACTCCAGATAATCCTTGATGAAAGAATTAAAGCCCGGCCACGGGGAGCCTTTGCCTTCTTGAACATCGTCTTCCTCCGGGAGACATTTGTCGACAAATTTTTCCAGGGCGTCGGTGCCGTTGTCGGGAAATGTCGACTTGATCTCTTGGGCCATGTTGTAGTAGATATGGGGGACGTCGTTCTCGACCTGCAGCCAGTCTTTGAGGCTGGCGCCATCTGCCTCGAGGGCAAACCCGCGAATCTTAGTCACGAATTGGACTACAAGACTCATGGTGGGTGATCAATGTGTGAGCCGCGAGAAACTTTGGTGGTTGAGATGTTGAGAGCAGGGTGATATATGGCGTCTGGGTGTTGAGGTGAAGTGCTTCTTGTGGCACTCAAGGCGCGACTTGGCGGTTCATTGCTGCGTAGCCAACACCGGTGTCAAGAAGTGGAAAAACACAAGGCCGCGTGACGGGTGCTGGGGGGTCAAATAAGAACAATAGCAATAAGAGTGGCTGTCAATAGACTTTGCGCCGAGAGGTTGGAAATTATAACATTTATAAGTATTCGTACACGAGTTGAAAGTGTCCAGGTGAATGAGATCCACTAAGGAAAAGCAGTTCAGATCGAAGGCAGTTTGGGACCAACCCTAACCCTCGTATAGACACTTTTTATGGCAACCCTTTTCTGTATGAATTTTGACATGCCATTGGACCATTTTTTCTTTATATTCATTTCATCACAACATTATCATACTCATACAGACTCGATCCTTTGCACAACCATCGCCGTCGCGGCACCTCCACCGTTGCAGATGGCCGCAACACCATACTCGCCAGGCTTCAGCTGATGAAGCAGGGTGGTGAGGATGCGCGAGCCTGAGCTGCCCAGCGCATGACCCAGCGAGATCGCTCCACCAACAGGGTTCACCCTCGCACCCTCCAGCCCCAGAATCTGCTTGGCCGTTAGTGGAACGCACGAACTCGTGGAGATGAAGCAACAGCGGGCTTCCTTACCTTCTCGTTGGCCTTGATAACAGCGGCGAATGCCTCGTTGAACTCCCAAACAGCCACTTGGTCCTTAGTAATGCCAGCCCTTTCCAGAGCAATGGGAACTGCCTTGGCCGGCGCAATAGGGAAATCGATTGGGTCCATAGCAGCATCAGCAGAGCTGACGATGCGCGCAAGAACCCTCGAACCGGCGCCATACTCCTGCGCAATCGCCTTGCTTCCGAGCACAAGGGCACTGGCACCATCGTTGAGCGTTGAAGAGTTCGCGGCAGTCACTGTTCCGGTTCCATCACGGACGAAAGCGGGCTTGAGCGTGGGAACCTTATCCAGCTTGATGTCGAGATACCCCTCATCAGCGCTAACAATGACGTCGCCCTTCTTCCCCTTGACAGTGACAGGCGCAATCTCGTCAGCGAAGACACTAGCCTTCCAGGCAGCCTGTGACCTCTCGTAGGACTGGATGGCATAGTTGTCCTGCTCTTCGCGAGTGATGTTGAACTTCTTTACGGTGTTCTCAGCGCAATTGCCCATGTGGAACTGGTCGTAGACGTCGGTAAGGCCATCCTTGATGAGACCGTCCTCCATCTTGACATGACCAAATGGAGGCAGGTTGCTCGCACGAGGAACGTAGTATGGTACTCTCGACATGTTCTCGAAGCCGCCGGCAATCTGGGCCTCGGCCAGACCCAGCTGGATATTTTGCGCCGCAAAGGCCACAGCCTTCAGTCCAGAAGCGCAGACCTTGTTGATGGTGATAGCCTCGATAGTTGGGGGGAGACCGGCAAAGATGACGGCCTGGCGCGCTGGGGCCTGCCCAACGGAGGCCTGGAGGACATTGCCCATGTAGACATCGGTGATCTTCTCGACGGGGACCTTTGACTTCTCAAGGGCAGACTTGATGGCAACGGCACCGAGCTGTGGCCCGCTAACATTCAAAAAAGCGCCATTGAACTGCACAAGCTCGCATTAGAACGTCATACCAGCATCATGCAAGCCTGGTAGGGCTCTCGAAGACCTACCTTTCCTGTTGGTGTCCGGGCAGCGCTCAAAATGTATGCATCTCGAATCTCTTTTCGAAGGCAACCTTGTGAAGAAAACAGCCGAGCCGAGCCGCTTTTAAGTTGTGGCGACAGGCGTAGCGCGGTCCGAAGTTGCCTCGACATCATCACCGTCATGCTGTATTATGTACCGTAGCCCGGAGGTGGCAGAGAGTCAATTCAACAAAAAGTAAACACAAGACCAGACAGAGACCAAACCAGTACCAAAGGCAACGAGGGGGAGGACACAAGTGGGTAAAACATGGTCGGAAACGGTCGCCCTTCCCGAGGGCCAGCTTCTTTAAAGAGCACCACCAGCACTGGCACACATGCGGCACTCCTCGGCTTGTGACGGACTGACGGGAGGCGAGGGCTGGGGGGGGTGCACGGGGAGTTTTGCGGAGGTGGGGACTATGATAGATGAGCCGGGGAAACAACCCCGCCATGGAGCTGGGGGCGCCAGGATACTTTAAAGCTTGGAGAGTTCGTGGATCTGTAACGGTTTCTTGTTTTCTACGGCTAAGAAAAGGTTTGTTTAGACCTGGGCCACTGTTTTGGGCCCTGTATCATAGTGTAAATACCACCCAAGTGGGATGCATCATCTGCCAGATGAAGCATGGGAAAAACACCCGATCGGCAGCGGCTTTCAGTGGCGGTGCCATTCCCTCTTGTTAAGCAACGGTTCAATTCTGATTGGCCCAGGTGCCTCTCAGGTCACACAGTTAATCGATAAGAAAGCCCCCACTTTGACAATGGCACCCATCCACTGACACCCAGAACCAGAGCTGCTCTCTCTCTCCGCCGCCGGTTCCGCCCCCATCATCGACATAACATAATCAAACCCACTGGTAGTCGCTCTCCGCACTGATTTCTCACGCGCTGAGACAGCCACAAGCTACCATCAACTTTTCTTACCCATCGCCGAGACCCGCACCTTTTTGAACGTCATTCCTACCTACACCCTTGAGCCCGCTTCTGTATCTTTCTGGCAAAGATGTCGACAGCAGCCCGCAGACGTCTCATGCGAGACTTCAAGGTGCGAATCCACTACGACTTCACCGATACTCTCAGCTCGACAAGACGCGTTTCGCGATGCTAACATTTGGCCTTGTGCGATCCAGCGCATGCAAACCGACCCTCCAGCTGGCGTTTCTGCTTCTCCCGTTCCAGACAATGTGATGACTTGGTGAGCAAAGCTCTTCACCGCCACCTAGGTCCATCAACGAACCTGCTTACCAACCCACCCATCATTAGGAATGCCGTCATTATCGGACCCGCCGACACCCCTTTCGAGGATGGAACATTCAGACTTGTGATGCACTTTGAGGAGCAGTATCCCAACAAACCGCCCTCGGTCAAGTTCATCAGCCAGATGTTCCACCCCAACGTCTACGCCACCGGTGAGCTCTGCTTGGATATCCTCCAGAACCGCTGGAGTCCCACGTACGATGTTGCGGCCGTTCTTACGAGTATTCAGAGGTTCGTGGAAGTTTATAGGATTGAGCAGAGTGGTTATAGCAGAAGCGTCGGCGGGACAGTAGTGGCTAACACCATCTTGGTATAGTTTACTCAACGACCCGAATACCGGATCACCAGCGAATGTTGAAGCGTCCAACTTGTACAAGGACAACCGCAAGGAGTACACGAAAAGAGTCAGGGAGACTGTAGAGAAGAGTTGGGAAGACTAGGTCCTCGCCTGTGTAATGGAGATGGATTGGATGGGCTGTACGACAGATGCCCCCCACCCCTGTTCGATATATACTAGTTCAACAAGGAGCTAAGAGCATGGTGGAACAAGATCATGTTGGACAGACTTGGGAGATGGCAGTTGTTTAAGTGGTATCATGGGATCAGGACGACAAATTGGAGTTGCGGTGTTTTGGCCACCTTCGAGTGGGGTTTCTGTTTAACAGCATTCTGGCAGGCAAAGGCATATTCGTTTTGTTAGGCGTTTGGTCGTGCAACAAATAGTTTGGTCTATGCTCGCGAGGGCATGTGGTCTTTAAGAGGGAGCTTGATTTTGAAGGGAATTACAGGTTGAGAGGCACTGGGAAAGGCGGGGTTTGTATGGAGTTAGGCCCACACATATGCGTATAATTCTTCATATCAGTTTGGGCAAGTTGAAAGCATATGGTGACTTTGAACCTCTTTAGGAACATCAGCTCCCTAGACTCTAGTGAGTAGACACACAGTGTTGTTGTAATAGAGACACTGTTGGATGATATCGGGAACCATTCTTGTTGTAGGTCCTGTAGGTCCTCGAGGCGAGACAATCCTATGGTAAGCTTGACTGCCGTATGATTGCAGGGGTTTTCGTCTGTACTTCCGAGGCACGGGAGCTGGCTTGCAGTACCTTATGTCGGCAGAAGTGGCTCGCATTGAGATGGTACTGACGGATAATGGTGGCACGCTGTCGTGAGGTTGTCATCTGCAATGCTGCCCGCTGCAATCGGCCGGCAAGACCCACGTCTAGCGCTGGGCAGGGGCCATTTCATTGCCCATGAAACACGCCCCAAGAACCGCGAACTAGCGCGTCATTCAGCCTCGAGTTTGTCATCCGTCCATCCTGCCGCTGGTGACTGGGCTGCGGAATATCGCCTCGGCCTCCCCCTCTGCCCCTGACCGCCTTGGCCTACCCCACCAATCCCTGACGCTCTTCTAGAACTTTGAACTACCTACAGTAGAAATTCAGATAACCCTCGTTTCAGGATCACTGTCCACTCGCCATTCCCCTCTCCAATACGACGAGGACAGCCGGTATGCTTTTCTGACGGACCGCATCCTGTTACCTCTGATTTGCCGATTTAGGACCCGACGACAACAGTAATCCACACGCTCACTTCGGCAGTCCAGGCACCAGACGATTTCCACAAACAACAACAACTACAACCGACGGCTTTGAAACGTAGCCACACAGACGTTCGCTTCTGCCGATATCGCCGCCTTCGCCGCCCTTCCCTTTTTTAACGCCATCACTGCTTTTCCTTCCATGAACTTGCGCTTCCCGGGAGCGCGGGAAGCGGACTGTCAACATGTCGAACGCAAATAGTATCAAGGTCGTGGCTCGGTTTCGCCCGCAAAATCGGGTAGAAATCGAGTCGGGCGGTCAGCCCATTGTCAGCTTCCAAGGCCCAGATACCTGCACTGTCGATGTGAGTAACACAACGCATTGTTGCTGCTCGAGGCCGGTTCCGAGTCGCATGTGTGCTAATAATATGCAACGGTTCAGTCCAAGGAAGCGCAGGGCTCCTTCACCTTCGACCGCGTCTTTGATATGTCATGCAAGCAGTCAGACATCTTTGACTTCTCTATCAAGCCCACCGTCGACGATATCCTCAACGGCTACAATGGCACCGTTTTCGCCTACGGTCAGACGGGTGCGGGTAAATCGTACACCATGATGGGTACGAACATTGACGACGAAAGTGGAAGGGGTGTGATTCCAAGAATCGTCGAGCAGATCTTCTCCCAGATTATGTCGAGCCCCGCCAATATCGAGTATACCGTGCGCGTCAGCTACATGGAAATCTACATGGAGCGCATCCGCGATCTTTTGGCGCCGCAAAACGACAACCTGCCAGTCCACGAGGAGAAGAGCAGGGGTGTCTACGTCAAGGGGCTTTTGGAGATTTACGTATCGAGTGTACAGGAAGTCTTTGAGGTGATGAGGAGGGGTGGCAACGCCAGAGCTGTCGCCGCGACAAACATGAACCAGGAGTCTTCTCGATCACATTCGATTTTCGTCGTCACCATCACCCAAAAGAACGTTGAGACTGGCTCGGCCAAGAGTGGTCAACTCTTCCTGGTCGATTTGGCGGGTAGTGAAAAGGTCGGAAAGACGGGTGCCAGTGGGCAAACGCTTGAAGAGGCGAAAAAGATCAACAAGAGTTTGAGCGCCCTTGGCATGGTCATCAACGCCCTGACGGACGGCAAATCATCACATATTCCCTACAGAGATTCAAAACTCACCCGTATTCTCCAGGAATCTCTGGGTGGTAACAGTCGAACAACCCTCATCATCAACTGCTCTCCCAGCAGTTACAACGATGCCGAAACTCTCAGCACGCTCCGCTTCGGTATGCGCGCCAAATCCATCAAAAACAAGGCCAAGGTCAACGCCGAGCTCAGTCCTGCCGAGCTCAAGCAAATGCTGGCCAAGGCCAAGACCCAAATCACGACGTTCGAGAGCTACATTGTCGACCTACAAAGCGAAGTTCAATTATGGCGTGCTGGCGACGCTGTGCCAAAGGAGAGGTGGGTCCAACCCCTTTTGGAAGACAGAGTGTCAGGCACAAAGGCAGACTCAAGACCGGCCCGGCCCGCGACCCCTTCCCGATTACTGGAACGCGCTGGAGCCGAAACACCCGCTACATCCGAGAGAGCTGGAACCCCGAGCCTCCCTCTCGACAAGGATGAACGGGAAGAGTTCTTGCGCCGTGAGAACGAGCTTCAAGACCAGCTTGCCGAAAAGGAGACACAGGCTGCGGCCATTGAAAGGCAACTGCGCGAGACAAAGGAGGAGCTGGCTATCATCAAGGAGCATGACGGAAAGCTTGGGAAAGAAAATGAAAGATTGGTCAGCGAGTCCAACGAGTTCAAGATGCAGCTGGAAAGGCTAGCGTTTGAGAACAAGGAGGCCCAGATCACCATGGATGGCCTTAAGGATGCCAACTCGGAGCTTACCACCGAGTTGGATGAGCTCAAGCAGCAGATGCTAGACATGAAGATGAGCGCCAAGGAGACGAGCGCGGTGTTGGATGAGAAGGAGAAGAAGAAGGCGGAGAAGATGGCCAAGATGCTTGCTGGCTTTGATCTCAGCGGGGACGTCTTTAGCGATAACGAGCGGTCCGTTGCCGATGCGATCGCCCAAATAGATGCCTTGTTCGAACTCGCGTCGACTGGAGACCCAATCCCACCTGACGACCTCAAGGCTCTTAGGGAGAAGCTTCTCGAGGTACAGGGTTTCGTACGGCAGGCTGAGCTGTCCACCTTTAGCGCTGCGTCTACCGAGGCCGAGGTGCAAAAGAGGCAGGAGCTGGAGGCCAAGCTGTCAGCTTTGCAACAGGAGCACGAAGATATCCTATCCCTGAACCTAGATGAGGCCGACAAGGAGGAGGTTAAGGCCCTTCTTGCCAAGACTTTGTCCGACAAGTCCAGCACGCAAGCCGAGCTCGTCGAGGGTCTTCGGACTGACCTCAACGTTCGCGTGGCGGAGAATGAGAAGCTCAAGGCTCTCGTCGACGACCTCCAGCGCCGGGTCAAGTCCAACGGGGCGGTGCCCATGGCCAACGGCAAGACGGTGCAGCAGCAGCTGGCCGAGTTTGACGTGATGAAGAAGAGCCTGATGCGCGACCTCCAGAACCGGTGCGAGCGCGTGGTGGAGCTCGAGATCTCGCTCGACGAGACGCGCGAGCAGTACAACAATGTGCTCCGGAGCAGCAACAACCGGGCGCAGCAGAAGAAGATGGCGTTTTTGGAGCGCAACCTGGAGCAGCTGACGCAGGTGCAGAGGCAGCTGGTGGAGCAGAACTCTGCGCTGAAGAAGGAGGTGGCGATTGCGGAGCGCAAGCTGATTGCGCGCAACGAGAGGATCCAGAGCTTGGAGAGCTTGCTGCAGGAGAGCCAGGAGAAGATGGCGCAGGCGAACCACAAGTGCGTTCCTTCTACCTTACCTTGTTCCTGTTCTTATTCTTGTTCTTGTGATTGCCAGAGCCAGAGCAGCAGAAAGAAGAAGCCCGACACGCTTTCTGTCTCTGTGCACAACCCGTTTGCGAGGGCAATGTATATACTAATCACTTTTGTACTGCTACAGATTCGAGGTCCAGCTCGCGGCCGTCAAAGACAGGCTCGAGGCGGCGAAGGCCGGAAGCACAAGGGGGCTGGGCTCGCCGACTGGCCTCGGTGGCTTCAACATTGGCAGCCGAATCGCCAAGCCGCTTCGTGGAGGCGGTGACAATACTACTGCTGCTGCTGCTGCTGCTACAAGTAATGCGATACCCACGATTGCGAATTTGCAGAACCCGCCTGAGAATAAGAGGTCGAGCTGGTTCTTTAACAAGTCGTAGATTGACGAGAAGTCGAAGTCTCCTCGGTGTGGTGGGTCCGGTGGGGGTAAGTGGTAGGGGAACGACAGGGGGTTAGGGGTCAGGGGATGGTAAATATCTGGGCATTGAAAGGTTGGATGTTGGATGTGATGACTTATGTGGGGAATTAAAGGAACAAAAGATGAGGGGTGGAAGAGGACAAGCGGGTATAAACTCAAGATGATGATGTAGACACGCACACACAAGGGAGAGGAGGGAAGGGGGGGTTAGTGGTAGATGAGTGATTGATTGCATGGAATGGTGGGTTCACAAAGGAAGGCATTTGGCTTTGGCTTTTTCTTTTGAGGTTTTTTTTGGTTTGTGTGGTCTGTATTGTTGTTGTTGTTGTGGTTGTTGCTGTGTGAAAAAGATGAAATGATTGTGTGGGAGTAATACCCCGTTCTTTTCTCTTCTCTTCTTTTAATACCTTCTTCCTGTCCCTTTCTTGGTGTTTTCGCCCCCCTTGTCTTTGGTGAAGTAGGGTAGAGAGAGAAGGGGGGAGGAGGTGGAGGAGGATATACCATACCATACCGTCAAGTAGATCTGTGTTTTTTTTTTGCTAGTTATGTGTTTTGTTCATGGCATACACACATACATACACACACAAGCATGAGAGTGAACAATGGGTAGCATTTAGCATTTCCAGTAGGCTGTTACTTCCTTTGCTGAAATATGGGTTGGTAATGTCGCTGGTGATTTTTAACTAGTCGTGTTCAATGATTGCAATGACTTGGCTAGGGGAACGACCTCCACCGTGAAATTTTGGACAGACAGGCCGCCTTCCATAAAAGACAGGCCGGCTACGACGTGTGACTGTCAAGATGCAAGAAGTCAACGAGCCGCGCGTCATTGTCATTGGAGGTAAAGGGATGGAATGTGAGGTAATCATCACCAACATCTCTGTCATCAAGCTCATCAAGCAGACTAGGTCCGCAAAAATTGTTCAAGGGTCGTTGGTAGCTGAAAGGTGGGTGGTAGATTGGCAACGTTGTACTAGTATAAAGCCGGCCACAGGCCACAGCAGGAACTGCGGGCTATTTTTGGAATGTCGTGTTGATGTAGGTGTGGTATGTACCGTGAATGTTGTGCTATGGTGTGGTGCGCGGTGTGGTGTGGTGTGAACGGGATGAAGAGGGTAACATCTTGCTTGCTGCCGAGATTCTGTAGGTTGATGAGGGGTGGTGGGAGTGAGTGAGTCGGGTGGTACCCTACTTTTTTCCTGTTTCTCAAAAGGAACTTCTTCTGCTTCTATTTTACGATTCTGGGTGTAAGTAATAGAACTTGGATCTAAATAAGGGTATGGTAGATGAATTGTTTTTGGTATTTGCATCTAATAAAGTATGGGGTTAACGGGGTAGGGACTACTTTGCAAGCGTGAGATGAAGCTTGGTATATGAAACCCCGTCCGTTGAGATTCAATTACCTAAGGTTCAGACTGCGAATGATAGCAGAGTCATGAAATCTTGTTGGAAACTACCGTTATTTCATCAGTTCCTGTTTTCTATTCACAGAGTGCCTGTTTCATCATCGCGAACATGTATTTCCGCCTCTACCATGAAACTAAATATCATATCAACCAACCCTATATGTATCATTCAACCAGGTAGTGATATTGTGGTATCTCAATTCCAACCTCTTCTCTCAACTACTCTACTCAAACAACTTCTCACAAACAAATCACACCGCCTACCTCCTACCCATCCCCGCCCTTAATCCCAACCCGACCAACCAGTCAACCTCCTTACATCAACATAAAAGAACAAGACGTCCATCATGTAGATTTTTGACCCCTAAACAAAAGAACATACCCCAATCCCATAGCCCCAATTTTCGCTCTAATAATAAAAAAAAAAAGCACAACCCAACCATCCCATCCCATCCTCCCCAACGCCGCCTTTTTGCCGCTTGCTTCCCTCTTAAATCCACTTCTATTTAGTTCAAGATCCCGGAGTAAACGTGCGGTTGACAAACAACCCTTTGGGACACCCAAACCAAACAAAAGCACGGTAGGTACTCCAATAAGCTCAAGGGTTTCTCGTTTTCAACAAGCGTTGCGAAAAAACGACACTGAAAAGTGACAATCGACTGAATTGATTCTGTGGCAACGCTCGCTTGCTTTCCCTCACTCCTGGCGCCAAACGCCCTATCCAATTCATAAAAAAAAAAAAAAAAAAAAAGAGAGAGAGAGAGAGAATCACGAAAATGTGCCGTTTGGTATATCAAATCGCCATTCTCGTGCTCTGGTGGTATATCATCCAAAAATTGAACCCATATATGTACTGTTATATCCAGCATCAGGCATAATTAACCGCTGCCCTCTTCCCAACTGTACCTCTTATCAGCCACCTGCGGGACATGTATCAGCCCGTCTGTCCCCTCTATCCTCTCCATGCTCTGAGGGCTGTTGGGCATGTCGTCTTCGTTATCGCCTTGGCGTGGTTGTAAGAGACTAATCTGCTGAGGTCGCCGTTGTGGCTCTGGAGGTAATTGTTGTTGTGTGTTGCTGTGTTGTCTCGTCATGATTTCTTCGTGTATCCTCCCTTCCTCTTCTGTGAAATTACTGCCTAGTGTCTCGTTCGATCCGTTCGTTTCGGAGCGGTAATGGCCGCCTAGCCTTCCAGGAGGTAATGGGAGCGGTGATGGTGGGCCATGGACGCCGGGGGTTGTAGGGGATATTGGCGAGACGGTCTGTATTGGTTGGCCGTCTGAGTTGAATAATCTGGTCGTGGGTGTTGGTGGAGGGGGTGGGCGTTGGGCTGGCAGTTCAATGTGTTCTGGTAGTGGCCCGAGACATACGATACGAGAGGGGTCGATGGGGGTTCGTTGGAAGGAAGGAGGAGGTAATCGCATGGAGGAGGTTAATGATGTAGGAGAGACGCCATCATTGGAGTCAGAGCGGCTGACGGAGGATGGCGCAAATGTTTGAGCGGAGGTGGGGGAGACGGGAGAGTAGCTAGAGCTCGGATCCGAGTTGGTGGTAGCCCGGCCGCCGTGGGGGTATAAATGTAATGGAGGAGGGGCGACTGTCATGGGAGATGGGAGGTCAAACATTCGCCCTGCCCAGTCGCCATGGGGCGTCATGGGTGATGGAAGAGAATTTGGGAGTGAGTCGCTGTTGGCGTATGTCGGCGAAGAGGCTGGTGATGGTGATTCTGGTGGTCGGTAGTGAGCAACTGAGCTCATGTCTGCATTGACTTTTCCTGGCCTGTTGGTATCGTCATGTGCGTGGATGTTGGGGTATAGGTCGGCACAGGTCCCCGCATTTGCCTTTCTAGCTTCCGCTGCGTGAGTTCATATTCACTCATCCCTTGAGTGCTGCCCACCCCGATGTCGGTCTCCTCGTCACCAAGATCATGGCTATCCAACTCCACGGGTTCTGGCGGAACAGGCATCTCGTATACCTGGTGTTCTTCGTCCGCTCCAACCTCGACAGGCTGGGTGCTGCTGGTGTGTACCTCGTGGGCCTCTGGTTTCCTCGATCTTTTCCTCCTGATAATCAACGAAAACACCTTCTTAACTGGGCTCTGTGGCTCCTCTTCCTCGGTAACCTGAGCCTCGCGTTTGTCTTCATCTGTGTCGGCATTTTGAGCCTTTTGCTTAGACTTCCGCCGCCGGCAGCAAAACCATAAAAGAAGCCCCAAGATACTGCCTGTGATAAAGGCACTGAAAACTATGCCCACAGTCTGCCCAGTTCCCAGCCCATTGCTTGTCGTAGCAGGCTTGGGCCCGCCTGAAAATTCCGGGTAGGGACTATCGGGTGGTCTTGCGATTGCTTCTAGTGAGTAATTGCTCGAGGCGCTTTCGGGAAATAAGGCTTGGTGAAGTGAGAAGATGCTTTTGTCGTAAGTGGTGATGATATATGCCTCCTGCATGAATGTCCGGCCAATTATATATTGATTATCGTTGACTTCCTTGGTTGATCTCTTCAAAGGAAAATACGGAATGCTCGATTCGCCCCATTGGATGACGTTTTTGAAGGGATAACGTAATAGCTGCGCAAATGCTGCGGACGGGATGGTGATGTTGACGATCCCAGGAACATTGAACGGCTGTCCGAAGTTATCGGTATTGTCAAAACTAGAAAGTGTGAAAGTGAAAGACAAAGAGTCGTCGTCCTGGAAGCGCGTGTACTGTTCCCCTCCACCAGCAAAAGTGTACAACCCAAGATCCTCCCTCCATGTTAGATTGAGAGCATCGGCGAATCGGTCGCATACGTCGGTCGGCAGCCACAGATACGGTGTTGAAGAGTCAATCAAGGCTGTAATCGAGTCATCCATGTTCACCAATGTTCGACTTGTCGATGTCCAATTCGCAGCCGGTGCCTTGTCCTCGGATGTGACCTGCGCCGTAACACCACGCAACCGAACGAGGGGAAGTCGCGTCATCGGATCCAGGGCAAAGTTTGTGCCATGCGGGACAAATCGAAGCTTGTCGTACCCTCCCAGGGTTAACGAGGCGACTGTGCCGCTGCCCTTCTTGCCATCTTGAATCGAGTTAGTACATATTGGCGATCTGGTTCTGAGGCGAAGTCCTGAACATGACAACTTACTTTCTCGGTAATAGGCCCCGGCTGTGTATCCATAACTATGGCTAGGAATAGTGCCATAGACCTGAGCAAGCTGCGGTATGAAGGGAGTGGTTACGTTGGAGCCAAATTTCCCAGGCGTTACACCGAGGCCGACAAAACCGTTGTAATACTTTGTGTCGTTGATGGCAGCCACCAGAGTGTTCTCGATAAGAGTCGATACCGAGGTCAGAGTGTTGACGAACCCCAGTGTTTCCAAGCCATAATCACCATTCCCACCCATTCCCGTATGGTTCATACCCAACTGCCAGGCCCCCAATGGCTGCCATGATTCCGATAGCGAAGAGTTGAAGACACCACCCCGAGCATTGATACAAATTTGAACCGGGTGACAACCGCCGCTAGATATCGTCCAGATTTCAGACAAGGCCGTCGATGGTGTGAGGTAGACAATCTCAGCAGGCGAGCCTATAACAAACATAAAATTTGACCATGTACCGTCGATTCCGTACCTGCCAGCGGTGTCAACAAGAGGGACCAGCGTCGGACGCCAATTACACAAGGGAAACATGGCACAAACCATTCTCCAGAAGGCTGGATCCAGAGAGGAGCAGCTGGCACTTTGGTAGTGGCATCGTCGGCAGCAGCAACGAGTCGTGACGCGGACAACAGCAGCAAGATGTCACAGATGACAGCGGTCGAACGACAGGGCAACCGCATTGTTGCAGCACCCTACCCTGACCCAAACTGGCGGCGCTGGGAAGGGGTGCGCGCGGGCAACGACGGTCTGTCACGAGAGCAGAGGTCCTAGGACATTTGCGACGTCGTCTTGTCGTGCCATCGACTACGGGATGTTGTTAGTCTTTTGGTCGGCAAGAGAGACCCAGACGAGGTGGAAGAAGGCGGTAGTAGGTAGGTAAGGTAGGAAGATAGGCAATAGACAGGCGTCTCTCAGCCGTCGGTAGACTGGAGACGGGACCTGAGCAAGGCAAGGCAAGGCAGGTTTCACTCACGCCTGGGGAACCACAACCATACAGTATTACAGTACCCAGGGTGTGGAATGGGGCACGAGGGGACGAGAGAAGAGTGGAGGATGAGGACGGGGAGTGTAAGGGCGACACACACCCGGTATGCGGGCGCACCGTGTCTGCGTCTCTGCGTCTGGCGGGACGAATGATGAGACGGCGGAAAATAGGAAATGCCAGTCGGAAAACAAGAGGCCAAAGATCAGCACTGCAGTCGACCCAGCTATTGGGGTCGAACGTGGCCCAGGCCTCACCTCAGAAACAAAAAGTAGACGGAAAAAGCGAGAGCGAGTGGAATTGGCACTGGAATGCCCTGGGTGCCCAGACAGCGAAGTCGGGTGGTGTTCCTCCCTTCCTTGGGTGACATTCTCCCCATCTCGGGGCAGTCCCGTCATTCGTAAAAGTTCCGTCAGGACAGAAGAAACGAAAGAAGGTCGCGCGGTCCCCCGCGTCCCCCCGCCTTCCCGAAGGCAAGGGACAGACGGTACAGCGAAGCGACTAGCAGTAAGGTAGTGGGTGCTGGGCCTGTTGCTGGCTAAAAGCCCCTCCCAAGACTCCCAAGACAGCAACGACGTCCAGTATCGACGCATGCAACCGCTTGTTCCTCCGGAGTCCCGCACCTGCCCGGCACTTTGCTGTGGGAAACCCGTCAGTTAATTGCCAGCGAAATGATATTCCTCAGCCATGTCTGAGACGCGAACCCCCGGCACGTGGCTGCGACGCCGTCATCTCCAATGGTGGCTGATCTGATCTCAAAAGTCAACAGTGAGGAATGAAAGGCAGGGTTCGTCTGATGTGCATGAAATCGTTCTTTCTGTGCCTCCGCCTTGCTCTAGAAAACCTCCAGCCGAAGCCCCCCGGTCAGCCACTCAGAGCCACCCAATTCGCCCACCACCGGCCAGCCCGTGCAAATCCATGATCGATATCATCGCCGCGCCGCTCGCGGAGTGTGGGGAAACAACGGGAGATATCTTAGCCTCACCTAGGTGGAGCACTCCAACGAACGCTGGAGCGCCGTTTCACTCACTAGCAGGCATCAGGGCTGTTGATAAACAAACCTCGAGCATCGGACAGGAAACTCTTGAACTGCGAATTTTCGAAGAACATTGGTGATACCATCCTGCAAGTTTTAATGTCTGTACGACAACCACCCATCACCACTGGGATCGAGATAAAAGGCCGCGATAGTGCAAGGGACCTCGCTTGGGAAGCCGTTCGCCGCGCCCTTGGGAATTGCAAGTGCCGGAAGACCAGCCTTGGTTTCGGACCCTGACAATTGGGAATTCCTGCGAAACTGGCAGCCAAGCTCAAGCTAGCAGCGGACAGACGATCAACTCGTGCCTTTTGAGAGATGCCTATCTCCCTCCCTCTTCATGTTTTCTTCCACGTCTGTTCACAGGCTCAAAGCACCATTGGCGGTTATCGACGACGACCTCAACCTCCCACGCGGCTACGGCGACAGCAAATGCTGTTATATTGGTCAAATATCGGTGGCAATGAAGCCCTCCACCGTCACGGACCTCAGTGCCGCTGTTTGGCTGGGATGAGAGAGAGAGGAACCGAGGATGCATCAAACACGGCAGAGGCAATCTATTTCACCACTTACAGAAGGCGAGGGGTCACTCTGGCTAAATTCGATACCACCTATTTTACCGAGACCCTCGCAACCAAATCCTTCCGTTCAGGCCACCAGAGAGTCCGGACCATCCACACCGGCCCAGCACATGACGCTTTTTGTTAATTGCTCTGCCCACCGTCCCAGCCGTGGCCAGCTTGGTACTTGGCTGGCAAGAAGACGGCGAGCGACAATCTTGACAGGTGCTGGCTTGGTGTCGGCTCTTGACCACGGCAAAATTGCACGACCTGCCCATCGCGGACTCCGTCTGGCCTGAAGAAGCAGGTTGATGAAGCCGTCACCATCCTGATATGAGGTGCGTTTTCAGTCTCTGGCGCCCAAACAGGAAGGCGTTGCGTGTTGTCTGGCGTTCAGCCATGCATGCGGCTCACCCTCTGGTTTGACCTTGACAGACGACGAGCCGGCAGTCGTTCTGACTTCTCATGCAGCTATTGCGAGTCTCACTCGCGAGAAAAGCTGTCGACGCTCGTCATTCCAGATCACAACTTTCACACATTCAAGAGAACTTTGAAACTCTCAGCCCAGCTGCTGACTTGTTATGCATCGGTCCTTTTTCTACACCTCCGCAGGGGGAATAAATCCTAGCATGTGACTTACTAACCTAATAGGGTATGACAATGTGGATTTTATTGAAATTGCCTTTGTGCACTAGTACTTAAAAAAAGCCTGTTTTTCTATATAAAACCAAGTACTTAAGCATTTTTAATATTCCAATATCAATCAGCGCATCGTCTTTAAATCTGTAATGGTTTTGTTACTGTAGTAAGGTGGTCCGGTTGGCTCGGTATTATATAAGGGTAAGAGGTGCTGGATTGGAGTGGTGTTAAGTAATAGAAGCAGTACTGGCTACCCATTCTAAGAGGTACTCCTACTATAGAAATTACTAAAAAAGTAACTTTAAATCTAGCCTTACGTATATAGCTACAGAATCTTTATTTTCACCATCAACTGATTATATTTTCACCGTTACCTACCCACACTAGCCATATATAGTAAAAGGTCCCTACGTCCTACCACAATGTCAGCTACAGCCATTTTTTACAGTAACATATATAAAACCAAGACTTATAAAAATCTTATAACTAACTAAGATAGCAATTCTATATAGACTTAATAGATTTTAACCAATCTAACTAGAAATTATAAATATAGCCTAAAACGCTTAAAAATAGTGTTTTTTCAATTATCTTACTATTAAATTCTATAGCTATATAAAACCTTAACCTACATTACTGTCAATTTCGTTTACTAGCCTTAGCCTTATAGTAGCTATTACTATTATTAGCTTTTATATTAGGCCTAGGCCCTATATTAAATACTTTAATTTAAAGGAGGTATCTTCTAAGGCCTTTAAACTATAGAAGCTATAGAAGTAGGTATTAACGGCTTACTTTAAGTTAAGTGTATTTATAAGCTATTAATAGTCCTTCTATATTAGGACTATAGGATTAGTATATAGTATAGCTATTAGACTTATTACTATAATTAATATATTGTTATTACTATATTTTAATTAAAGTTAATATATTAAATAGGTAATTAGGTCTTTACCAGCAAAGCTATTATTTAGAATAAAGGTATTATTAAAGGTAACTATAATACTAATTATTAAACTTAAGACTATTGTATTTAAAATACTTAGCTTAATTATTTACCCTACTTTTAAATAGTAGCCTTAAGTTTCCTATTTTCTTACTTCTATTATTAAGCTTTAATAAGCTTTTTAAGCTTAAACTTAAGTAAAGGTATATTATAGAAGGGTTAGTAATATATAAAATTATCGTTAAGTTACTATATAGCCAATAGCAAAAGTAGTTAAGGACTGTTAACTACTATTATTTAAACGGCTTATTTAACAGTAAGGTCGGCTTATTACCTTTTATTTAGGACTACTTTAAGGTTAGCTATATAGTAAAGCTTAAAAAAGTCCTTTATAAATGTTTAATTAGGTCAATTTCTATATAAAAAGTAGGGTTTTAATATTATTTAAAGACTTACTTTCTTAAGCTTTAAATACCAGTACCTATTGAAGTTTTTAAAGGTTAACGGTATTATACTTTATTTATATTAATAAAGCTTATACTAATAAAGTAAATTATATTAACGCCGGTAATTCCTACTATAAGTTATCGCTTAAAAGGCTATTTAACTATCCTTAACTATAGTATTTATTAGTTCGATTTAATATATTAAAAGGTTCAACCCTATAAAGCTAACTAAGTACTATAGTAGTTAAATAAGGTAGTAGTAGTACTTCTTTTTATTATAAAAGGTTTAGTCTATAAATAACTGTTAATATTTTAACCTAACGGTATTAAAGGCTTTTTCGATAGTTTAAATTAAGGTTTAAAAATTAATATATAAGCTTTTTATATAATATTTAAAAAAGCTATAAGTACCTTTAGTATATAAGGTTGCTTAAATATTATAATTACGGTACTGTTTAATAGAAAATTGGTAAAATTTGTACCTTATAGGAAAGTAGGTTATAGTAAGGTAGTCGATTAGATCTATAAATAAAAAGAGATATTAAAAAAACTATATAAAATATTAAATACTAATAAAACTTACTAAGTTAGTTATTAAATTCTTTAAACAATATATTCTAATTGTTTTAAAAATCGTCTTCTATTTTTAAATAGACTATTATTGCTTATAAAAAAAAGAAGCTATTTATATTATTAATCTATTTTTAACTTAAATTTACTAACTTACCGTTACTTATAAAGACCTTACTATTTTTAAAAGGTATTATATTTTAGCCTATTTACTAGCGGTTAGGTTATTATAAATATCGAATAAAAGTGTTATTAATAATAAAGTCTACTTTTATATTGTTATTTTCATTATATAAATAATTGCTAGTAAAGCCTCTATTACTAAAAGTAGTACCTTTAAATAACCTATTTTACTTCTTTTTAGTATTAAACGTAATATTCTTTATAATGTACTATAGGTAAATTTAGTATTATATAATATTGTTAAAGACCTAATAGTATACTTTTTTAAAAGCTTTATCGAAATTGGTAATAATAACAGTAGGTTATTCGATTTCTTTAGCTTTTATAAGGTCTTCTATATACTTTAAAAACTAAAGGAAAGTACCTTTATCTTTAGCATTTATTAAAGTATAAGCTATATTAAAAGTAGTATTTATTTCCAATACCCTATAGTATTAAACTAAAGGCCAGTTATATTTATTAACCTTATATATATAGTTAGCTGTTTAAACCTTAAGATTCTTCTTCTATATATTAATATATTATCTATAAATTTAAAATAAATATATATACTTATTAGTAATAAAGTTAAATTCTTCTTTAATAATAACGTTATCTTTTTTATAAAGGTACTTAAAGAAAATTTAAAAGGGTATAAAGTCTATAATAGTAACTTTAATAAAGATATTATAGATATTTAAGTCCTTAAATAAAAGCTTTCTATTTTATTTGTAAAGTTTAGAAATAATCCTACTTAATAAAAGGCCTTACTTCTTTAAATAAACCACTTTATTTATAATCTCTTTAATAATATTAAAGTACCGGTAGTTAAGGAAATAGATAGTAAGTTTAAAGTCGAGGTAATTGCAATAGTTCTACTTATAAATAATAAATTTTTATAGCTATTTCTATATAAATTAGTTTTTAAAGTAGTAACTAAATAGTAATATAAACTTACCTTCTTTAGGTTATTAGCTTTAAATAATAAAGCTATAGTTTTTTAAAGACAGTCTTTTTAAAAAGACTTAGTATTTAACTTAATTTCTTTACTTTAATATTTACTTTCGAGAACCTTTTCTTTAAAGTAAATTAGGTTATAGCGGTAAGCGATTCCTTTAATGTAATTAAAAAACTACTTATAAGAAATAGAAAACCTAAGTAGCCTTATAACTCTTTAAATTTCCTTAAAAAGGTTATTATAAAAGCTCTATTATTTATAGATTAAGTAAGAAAAGCTACCTTTTAAAGGCTTACCTTTATTATTATCGGAAGGAGAAGCTTTATTGGCCGGTAGTTTTGGTTTCTATAACGGCGTCTATTTAACTTTAAAATCGCTATTAAAGCCGCTATTAAGGTTTAGAATTTTAACCTCGGAATTGCTTAATTCTAGTTTAACTGTAGGCTTCTTCGGAACCTTAAAAATAAGTAGCTTTTAATTTAAAGTAATTAATAGCTTTAAAAATATATATTTATAGCCTTTACCGGTAAAAGAAGGCTTATAAATAAGGCTTTTAATAGGTAGGAATTTATTATCGAAAGAATTAGAAGACTTAATAATAATAGGCCTTTATATAAATATTTTAATAGATAATATAAGGTAGGTAGGTGGCTAGTAAGTAGGTAGTAGTAGTAGTAATGGTTATAAAATTAACATTTAAGTAGGCTCCTATAATTCTTTAGGGAATTCCTATAAAAAACTCTAACCTGGCTCTTTAAAATGCTAGTTTATATTAAGCACTATAAAAAATAGCTATGGCTAACATTGTAGAACATACCATATATAGCTAGTGTAGGTGGATAACGGTGAAAATATAATCGGTTGACGGTAAAAATAAAGATTCCGGTGTAGCTACCACAGATCAACATTCCCCCTGACAATTTTGTGGGGCTTGTATTGCGCTAGGATTTATTCCCCCTGCGGAGGTATACTCTCGCTTGCCAGGGCGTCTCATTGGCCACAAGACGGTCTGTTACTGTTGTAACGCGAGTCGCAGGGACTGGAATGGGGACCGTTTTGCGTTTTCCGGACACGTACCATGGGTCCAACCCCCGTTAACAAGCAACCGAGATAACTGGCGGCTCGAGACCTCAGACAGGATTCTCCATTCCAGCACAGTCAGCATTCTTGGTAATAAAAGCACGAGCAAAAGAACAAAGATCTGGAGATCCAAGAGCCAGAGACCAAGAGACAAGTTTGAGACAGCAGACTGGTTGTGCCCTTGCAGATACAAGACATGACCGTATTGGCCCAAACATACAAGTTTTGGTAGCTCGACCCGAAACAGACAGGGCGGGCACAAGCCTCAGCGGAGTTGCGGGAGTCTAGCTGACGCCACAATTCCTCTAGTCAGATATCGAGATGCATATCCCGATTCCCCCTGTCGGCTGACCGGCAGCTTTCTCGCGGCCTCTGGCCCCGTATCGTAAGGTTGTCAATTGCCGATCACAGCCAAGAAAGCCAAGGAGGCCACGGTTGATCCGAGTCAGGCTTCTCCAGATGTCGATCGGCTTGTGCACTTTATCACCTCCACCAACTCAGCACTACGGAGGAAGGTCCCGAAGGAGCATGAACATAATAAGATTGTACCCCATTCTCGTCATTTCATACACCGTGCTCTTACATCAAACGATACCAAGCCCAGTGGAAGAGATAATGATGAGCGCAGAAGCAAAAAGGGGGATATGTCTCTGCTCTGCCGCCTCCGTATATCGTCGCAGCTGTGGGATCGAGGGTGGGCGGACCGAAATGCCCCTCTGAACCACAAACCGCGTCGTTTGTGTTGCAGCAGCGCAGCGCCATACAGCTGGCTGAGAGGGCAACACAGAGGGCGCAGGTACGGGAATAACCAGACGCCAACCAGAGGCTTGCGGAACGAGTCTGGTACGCCTCCCCAATGTGGTGCTCGGCAAATTCTGGGCGGTGGGCTTCGATTCATCGTTCGGTTACACTGATTTCGGGCTGGCATTAAACGAGTCGCCGACCTAAGGGTGCCATCCAACTGAGCCAGTTGCATGCACATCATTTATTAACTTGCCCTTCCGGCCAGCCAGAGACGGCCATTGTCCTCTCTTGTTACCTGATTCAACCACGAACCTGTTACTGCATATAATAGATAGCACCACGCGGAGAGCCTTCCGTTCGGAGAGGTAACGAGAGGCTGTTTTGGGGAGCTGTGATGGGACGTGTCGTCGATGGCGACGTTGTGTAGTGTTGGACGAGGTTATCGTCATCACGAACAAACAGAGCAGAAACAGACAAGGCTCGGAACATTTTCGTTTCTCAAGCCAAGCATTTTACCTTATCGATCGTCTTGCTGGGCCTTTGAGTCAAAACGGTCAGCGCTGGCCCAGTCGGTCCAGCCTCTCTCCTCCCGCGCTCCCGTGTCAACCGGTAGCTGGCAGGTCTGGGGCCAAGAAACTGACCAATCGTGGATCTTGACCCGATTCACTTAAGTCCCGTCCCCTCGGAGTGGGCTGGCATGGCTGGCCGAGCAGGGGGGAGAAATACCCTTGTCCCTCCATCGGGTGCTTCGTTGCCCCTTGCTTGCCCATCGGCCCTTGGCAGGCCTCTTCACCCCCGTATCTCCCTCTTCGTTGCCCTCTCTTGTGGCCGGCAGCTTCCAAATGATCGTCCCACAGTGTTGTTATTAGGCTCAAACCTAGCGTTGTTGGAAAACGGAGCTCTACCAAATGGCCATGTAAAAAAAAGCCTTTCAATCTTGATATCTGTGGAATGTCGGGGAAACGATTCAACCAGCAATTATTTTGATGCGCGGTCGACAGACGCCGGGTGGTTGAGTTGTCTCAGGGCTTGGATAATACCCGTCCGACACCCGAATCCCTTGCAGGACGTTGTGTTTTGTGTCGACCTCCCTCCCCCGTTCCCGTGGTCACTTTCCCACATATCTCGAACGTGCTGCTTCTACCGTTGGGGCGCCATGGTTATAGCATCCTGATGTCAGTATCCCGATCCCGCGGTTGAGGTGCATGGACGAGGTGGATAGGGCCCTACATCATCACTCCAACGATAGTTTGGTCCTCGTGGCAAAGTGTGAAGCTCTTTAGCAAACGCTCCCCCGAGATATAGCAGGATGGTCGGGGGTAGGCGGTTGCTGCTTTCTATCGCGGCGCTCTCTGGCGCTGGCCTCAACAATGCCGTTGAAGGTGAGTCAAAGGCTTTCACCGTGTGCCAGCTTCTATTCTAACTCTCGTTAGCAGCTCGATTCAGGAGGCAGGATGGGGCCGGTGTCGATGTCGTCCAGAACGCCACAACACCAATATCAGAACCAACAACACCAATTATCACATCAATCCCAAGTCCGCCACCAAGCCCAATAGACTTGGGCACAGCAACCACCTTCACAACTACCAAGAAGGTACCGCCAATAGGACCGCATCGACCTGGAGTTTCACCTGCGAGCATTGTCCAGCTAGATGAGAATGTCGATGTGGGAGAGAATGAGGAGGTCACTCTTGTTGGCGGAGGTGTTTTAAGGCTAACTGTCGCATCGGATGCGCGTCCGACGCCGGCAGAGGAGGAATATGTCTATCCAGGAGCATACGGCTCAGATGGGACGTTGACGACAGAGACTGACGCCTTCACTCGGACTGTGCTTCCGACGAGGATATCAGTTGTGCCAAATCCGGGGACAGTGAGAGGCCCGCCGCCTGTTGAGACGTCAACATCGATTATAGCGGCACCGATTCGAACGCCGCCGAGTAGGCCATTCGTTGTACCAGCCCCAGTTGCGGCCCCGGAAGAGGTCACGGATATCGATCTAGGCAGTCCGGCACAAGCAGAGCCGGAACCGGAAGAAGAGGAACCAGCACCAGCACCAGCACCAGCGCCGGTACCTGGTGTGCCAGGGCGGGGAGGTCCCGCGGGTCCCCCAGTGAGAACGTCGAGGAGCGTGGAATCAGCGACTACCGCGGAAATTGATCTAGGATGGGGGAAGCCAACCACGACGACGTCATCCACATCAACGTGGAGTGGCTACTCCAACTCAACCTTTTTGACATCAGTGCTGTACCCTAACCAGACTACACCACATGTCTCTACACCAACAACAACTTTGAGCTTCTGTCAGAAGTCAGACAGGACTATCCCACCTACGGTATGGTCGATTGTGTATACAAGCACCCTGACTTGGTACGGAAATCCAGAGGATTACACACCGGAATATCCACCCATCTCGACCCCGCCACCCGGCCCGACATGTGTTGAGTCACCACCCAGGTGGACCATCTCACATTGCACATCTACAGGCGCGGGAGACCAGTATGCAACATGTGTAGTCTCAACATCTACCGCCGACTGGGTCTACGGGCCACAGACAAGCACCGTGCCCAACACCGTCACCTTCCTCACCACGGACAAGAACCCAGCCGTGGTTTTCACGTCCATGAAACCGCCCAACTACGGCGTTACCCAACCACCGCGCACCCAAGCCCATCACGAATCCCTCACCGAGGACGGTGGTGGCTCCCCCATCTCAACCCCGGCATACGGCTCCGAACCCAACAACCCCAACAACCCCCAACCTGTCCAAGAGCCCTCCCGCTCAGCAACCCCCACCCGCCCCCCGGTGACAGTAATCGTCCAACCAACAGCCATAGTAATAAACGACAACACAATCAAAGACAACACCACCAAAAAGACCCAAGTCGTTATTGTTTCCGGAGAAACCTTCACCATCGACCCCACCAAAGTCGTCGGCGCGGACACGACAATCGACCGCGTCACCGCCACCGGAGGGGGGATTTTTTACCCCCCTACTCCGACGACTACCTCCCTCCGCGGGGTGGAAGTCGTCATGACTTCGTCCCTCGTCCTCATCGGGGGGTCAACTTACACCCTCTCCCCCACTTCCACCATCGTCGTGGTAAAAGGAGAAACTTTCACCATTGGCCCTACCGCCGTGGCGGCAGGTTCACAGACTTTCCATGTGCCCACTGCACCACTGCCGACGGAGGTCGTTGTGGTTGGGGGGGAGTTAATCACTGCTGTTGGGCCGAGTGTGGTGATCATTTCTGGCACGACGATCA
Organism: Apiosordaria backusii; assembly: GCA_030549205.1. Classification (NCBI taxonomy): domain Eukaryota; kingdom Fungi; phylum Ascomycota; class Sordariomycetes; order Sordariales; family Lasiosphaeriaceae; genus Apiosordaria; species Apiosordaria backusii. The sequence goes on from JAUKTV010000002.1 coordinate 2,640,690, forward strand.
CTTACGGGAAGGAAGTCTTCACCACCACCATCGGGGATGACGTCGTCACCTTAGGCCCCGGGGGGGTCACGGCTCACGGGACGATCACCCTGGGGGGAACGGCTGCCTTGCCGGGGGAGACGCAATACGTTGTTGCGGGCGGGGCGACAATCACAAAAATTGGGGCTTCGGTTGTGGTTATAAAACAAACGACGTACACGATTGGTCCTGCTTCTGTTGGGGGGATTGGGGAGAGGGTGATAACGACTACGGTGGGGGGGGAGGAGGTGGTTATTGGTTGGCCGGGGGGTGTGGTTGTCGGGGGGACGACGACGATGGGGTTCCCTTTTGGGCCTACGATGGTGATTACACCTGGGGCGAGGGTTAGTGGGGGTGTGGCGAGTGCTACGGGGGGTGTGCTTCAGGGGGAAGATGAGGAGGATGGGGCGGTTGGTGTGGGTGTCAGCCGTGGGTTGATGATGGCGGCAATGGTAGGGGTGTTGATGTGGGTTGTTTAAAAGGCCCTTTCCTGTTAACGACATCTGCCTTTCACCTTGTTGTCTTCACCCCTCCTTACCTATTCCTTCCTCGTTTTACACCCCCGCCCCTGGCCTGGCGAACGGCGTCTGGAGTTCTTTGGGGGGTTCTTATTATCTTGTCTGTAGGTGTGAACAACAACAAAAACGGGTTATGGGCCTGGGTCTTTTGAGTTTTCTCTCTCTCTCTTTTTTTGTTCTCAGGCAGGTGTATGAGCTGAACTGGGGGACTTCTTCTTGATCTTTTGTCGTTGGGGATGGATGGATGGATCTGTTCTGATGTTTGATAGGTACTATACCCCCGGGATGACACAAATGCGGGGTGGTGTGTATTACATGCAGGCAGGTTAAGAGTACAACTAGTCATGTACAATTGTCAGGAAGACAACATCACGGTAGTAAACAACAGCGATAGCGAGAGCAAATAGCTGGAATTGGGAGGAATGGAAACATTGAAATATATGGGTATTTAAAACATAATCGCTTGTCATATCCCAACGTTAACCACTCGTGATACCTAGTTGAAGCTTGCTTGATCATACATACACACTTACCCAGCCAGACCTTCTATGTAGATGAAAACAACCGACATCTCTCATGTTTTCATGAACATGAACTTCCTGCATCATCTTCTTCCTACCTAACTTGATCCGCTAAACAGTCTTGATTTGTATCCCTCTCCCGAAAAGGTATCCAAGGCATTTTGCCTACACTTGTGCTCAATCCTATTCGAAGTCTACAAATCAAGATAATACCGTAGAGCTTGACAGGGCTTGATTTTGAGGAACTAGCATATCTATCCGCTTGCCATTGCTCGTAGGGGTGTGCCCACCCTACTCCTCACAACTTTCCTGATATTTGGACTTCTCCATGCACTCAGCTGTCTATTCGGGTAGTTTGTAAGAGAACTCTCTCGCTATTGATGGATGGATCCTTCCTCGTGTGTTCTGATGGGTGTATGATAGACGCGGTGATGATGTGGGACTGGCAATTGGTTAGTTAACCAGGGTTCGTTATTAGTGAGGTAAGCATCCTAGTATCAAGTTCGCGAATGGAGCTGGCCGTAGTAAAGCAATATGGTGTGGTGGTGGTGGCATCGACACTGTGGACAGAGGTCAGATTTGAGTTCTGACCATAGAATGATATGGGAATTCAGGGGTGCGCTGTTGGCCTCTTAACCCCTGACTATACAGGGAAATCCCAGTCATCAGGCCAACACAACCACATCTTTCATATCCAATATGGTATTATCCAAAAAAACAGATACATTGCATCACTATAAAAGTAGAACAAATGCAAAACTGACTTGCAGCCGTGGATACCGCTAGGCGAAATAAAAGAAAAGCACTACAAAACATAAATTTTTGTTGCCCATGAACCCGCCAGAGAAAAACTAAAGACGCTTGTAACCCCCGGAACCCAATACCCAACCCATACACCAACCAAAGAACCAAGAAAAGTTTAGGCAGCGTTGGCCAACTTGGTGGGCTCAACACCGACACGCTCCTTGCTGAGAATGTCGATCATGAGCTGAGATGGCCTGTTGTCACGGTAGACGGTGGCGCTGCTCTTGTACATCCTGACGTTGTCGAGGTACTTGTCGAACAGGTAGGAAGAATCCATCGGACCACCCTTAGCTTCGGGGTGGAACTGGGTCGAGAAGATTGGTCTAGTCTTGTGCATCATACCCTCGTTGGAGCCGTCGTTGAGGTTGACGAAGTACTCCTTAAAGTCGCTGGGCAGAGTGCTGGTATCGACGGCGTAACCGTGGTTCTGGCTGGTAATGTGGCATTGACCGGTGGTCAAGTCGAGAGCCGGGATGTTGTGGGCACGGTTACCATACTTGAGCTTGATGGTCTGGGCACCAACGGCAAGAGCCAAAAGCTGGTGGCCAAGGCAAATGCCCATGATGGGGACAGGGGAAGACTCCATCAGGCGGGCAAGGTTGTAGACAGTCTCCTGGCAATGAGTCGGGTCACCGGGGCCGTTGGAGATGAAGATACCGTCGAAGTTGTCGGCAACCTTGTGGATGGGGTAGTCGTAGGGGAAGACAGTGACGGAAGCACCGCGGCTAACCAAGCTGCGCAGAATGTTCTCCTTCACACCGCAGTCGATAAGACCAACGTGAAACTCGGCGTTGGGGTTGGCAACGACGAATGGGGCCTTGGTGCTCACACGCTTAACCAAGTTGATCTGGCCTGGGTCGATGAAACCCTCGTCCTCATCGGCATCGTATTCGTCACCAATGGTGATCCTGGCGAGAGAGGAACCCTGTTCACGGAGATAGGTGACAATGGCACGGGTGTCGACGCCGGAGATGGCAGGAACACCCTCCCGAGCGCACCACTCGCCCAGGCTCTCGACGGCGGTCCAATGGCTGTACTTCTCAGCCACATCGGCGACGACCACACCAGCGCACTGGATATGGGGAGACTCGAAGTACTTGAGAAGACCGAACTCGTCGCGCTGGTTCGAGGGCACACCGTAGTTGCCGATCAAGGGCTGGGTGAAGACCAAAATCTGGCCACGGTAGGAGGGGTCGGTCATGGACTCGGGGTAGCCCACGAGGGAGGTGGTGAAGACAGCCTCACCAGAAATGTTGGTATCGGCACCAAAAGCCTTGCCTTGGAACACAGGGCCATCCTACAGTATATACTATTAGTCTCTGGAGGAAACACACAGCGAACATGAGACTAAACATACTCTGATAGTGAAAGTAGCCTCAACACCTGAGGCCGCAGCAGTGGCTCTGCGATCAACACCAGGCATAGACCTGCCCTTGCTTCCAGACACAGCAACCTTGCTCAGGAAGCGGGTAGCGACCTTGGGCGCGGCGAAAGCCGACGCGGTCTTGGGGAGACGAGCGGCCAAGCGAGTGAACATCATGTCGACTGCTAGTGCGGGTTGGTGTATAAAAAAATAAAACGGGGTTGGAATCTAGTGGCAGCGCGAGATTGGAAGTCTTAAGCGTTCAGGGCTCTCCACAGATGGTCTGGATTCTAGTCAGTACAAAGCGGTGAGTCAAGCCATATCCCGGGAGAGATGCGGACCTGAGAGATAATCCTAAGACACAAATGCATTAGCTTCCATCTTCTAGACACGGTAATTTGAGGTGAATGAAAAATATGCATTCAATTGGCATTGTAGCGGCCCAATGCCTCTTGACAAGCATAGAGAATTCGCGTGGAGGGGCTGAGGTGGGAGTGGAAAGGAGCGTCCACGATGGTGACAGCGGGGTCGGCCAGCACAGCACGCCCCTGCCAGCAGTAGGGGATTGTGTTTCACTGAGCGTACCTGAGAAGTAAACTCTGACGAACGGCCGTTCATCAGCACTGTTGTAAGGGTGACAATTCGAAAAGGTGAGAAGTCTATAAGAGACTAGAGCAATGCGGTTGCTTGAAGCAAGGCGTTGGCGTGGTGAATCAGATTCGGCATGCAGTTGTTGGAATCGAGAAGAAGAAAAAGGCGGGAAGCGAGAGAAAAATCCGTCTTTTTTGTCATTCAGTCCCCCAAGAATTTTGCAGACGCCTTATTGGCAAGATCTTGATTGGTCCACCTGCCCGGAGCACTGAAAATTATCGGAAGCCGATTCACGGGGCGGGGCTCTCGACCGCCTCCGCCAATTTTTGATGCTCGTTTTGTCCTAGCGGGCCATTCCAGCGCTTTGTTGCGGCTTCGGACGCTCCCAAAGTGTCTTGGGATGCAGGGTCTTCACAACACTTCAGCCGAAAAGACTCAGACCCGAAATTCGAAACCCCTTTTTGGTCCAAGTTTAAACTCGAAAATGGGGAGTCAATTGTCATAGTTTGAAGGGACAGACGGAGCAGACCTACGTCACAGGGGACACAATGCGGGGTGCTGCCGCATTCATCCCACACTCTTCTTATCTCTTGTGCTATCTCGATGACATCGTCGTCTGAAAATGAGTCCTTCTTTGTAGATCACTGAATCTATATATGATAGCAGAACTTTATGTCGCTATAATGATGCGTAAGGAATGCTCATAAACAGGGACGGCCGTCTAAATTTCAGTGATGTCCAACAGACAATGTAACAAAATGATGTCGTTGCGCAGGGAAAAGTGCAAAGCTGGCAAAATCTAGATGCAGACAAACACTACCAATACATTGTTGTGTACACTGTCTCTCTAAAGAGCACCCAGCTCCTTGAGCTTGGAGATCAGACCATCAACATCTTCAACCTTGCCGCCGCCCTTTCTCGGGGTGGTTCTACAAATAATATTAGCACCCAAGCTCACATTGACTCGTAGACAATCCAATAAAACTCACCAGTAACCTTGAGAGTCTTAAGTCTCTTCTCCCCCGTAATCCCAAAGTCGGCCAGCGTCTTCTTCTCCAAAGGCTTCTTCTTCGCCTTCATGATATTCGGCAAGCTCGCATAGCGGGGCTCATTCAGGCGCAAATCCGTCGTGATAATCATGGGAAGCTTCGCCTTCACAGTCTCAACACCGCCATCAACCTCACGAGTAACACTAACAGTGTCGTTCTCCCCAAACACAACCTCGCTCGCCTGCGTCGCCTGAGGCCACCCCAAAAGGCCAGCCAGCATCTGTCCAGTCTGGTTGGCGTCGTCGTCAATGCTCTGCTTGCCGAGGAAGACCAAGTTGCTCTTTTGCTGCTCAACAGCAGCCTTGAGCAGCTTGGCAACGCTCAGCGGCTCGAGGTCCTCGCCCTCCTTGACCTCCACGTGAATGCCGCGGTCGGCGCCCATGGCCATGGCGGTGCGCAGGATATCCTGAGCCTTGGTCGGTCCGGCGCTGATGACGCAGATGTCCTCGACACCACCGGGGGCACGCTCCTTCTCGCGGATGCGCACGCTCTCCTCGACTGAGAGCTCGTCGAAGGGGTTCATGCTGTGCTTGACGCCGGCCGTCTCGACGCCCGTTTGGGCTTTGTTGACGCGGGGCTTGACCTGCAAACGAGGGGGTTGTATGCGTTAGCATCTTCGCCGAACGTCTCTTACTCCGTCCCTTCCCTTTCCCGCCCAAAGCCCGCGCACAGTTGGCATGCACGCAACGACTTCCAAACTCGAGATGGTATAACGTACCGCATAGTCAATGACCCGCTTGACGGGCACTAATATCCGTAAGGCTGACATGTCGAAGTCTGCGGCTCAATGGCGGATCGTGGATCTCGACAAGAGGGGAGGGAGAGGGAAGCTTTCGCTTGATCGCATGCGCATGACGCTCGCTGGTTCCTTGGTCCATCCCGGCTAGTGCCGGGTCCGGGTTGAACCTCGGCCAAGCGGCGGCGGGCCATTGATGGGGCACACCCCTAACCCTGAAATCAGATATCAAGCAGTGACACAGCATCAATAGCAACCAGCAAAAGAAGACAAGCTAGATAGGTATCAAGGACTGACTGTATATCGCCCAGCAACAACGTCTAGTATTCGAAAACAAAACAAAGGACATGCTCTTGACAAGACCAACACAACACCACCGCCCGTATATTGCACGTATACCTTTCCTGTGTGCACCCCCTTAGCCCCTGACCCAGACCTCAAACTCACCAATCCTCCCACTCATCCTTAGAGTTCTGCTTCGAAGGGCCAGAAGAAGAAGGCTTGCTACCACCCAAAGCAGACGTCCCAATAGAATTCCCGCTCGTCTTGCGATTATCAGCAGCCGACGCAAAATCATCCCAAAACGCCCGCTTGCTCTCGTCAAAGTTCTCGTTCCTGACCGGCTTATACCCACTCCCCGATGGCCCCTCCACAAATCTCGTGAACCCCTCCGACGCAGTCTTGGTACCAGCCTGAGCAGCCTTGGCCGCATTCGCAGCCGCGACGCGTGCTTGAGCCGCAAAGTCCGACTCAGCAATCTAAACCACAGCATTAGCACCCCTGACCCAAATCCCCCAGATATATCAACATCACAACATACCTGCTTAGCAGTAGGCTGAATAAACCCCTCATTCACCGTCTTCGCCGTCTTCGCAACCGAACTAGTAAACCACCCAAACCCCTTACTCAACGCCGCCACCGGGTCCTTCTGCAAATCCTCCAACCCCGGCAAGCCCTGCTGCTGCTGCGCATTCCTCTGGCTCGGCACAGATGAACTCCCCGAGCTCCCAAAACCCTGATACTTCCCCCCCTGACTCGGCGGCAAATCCGCCGACCTCTGCGCATTCCTCTCCCCCAGCTTCGAGAAGTAATCCACATCCACCTTGATCTTCCCCCCTCCCTGCCCAGCCGCACCCGCACCACCACCACTCTGCGCCGGACTCCCCGTCCTACTCCCCGAAGTCGCACTCCCACTCAGCGGCGCCGATGCCGTAGCACTCTTTGTCGCCGCAGCCGTCGTCGTCGTCGTCGTCTTTTGGCCGGGTACATACTCCCTCCCCTCCACCCTACAACTCAACCTCTCCTTCCACTCCTCCCCCACCTCCCCGCCATACCTCTCCGCAATCGTCGCCCCCTCCCAGCTCACCCCCATCATCTTATTCTGCTCATGCCCCTCAAAGAATTTCTTCCAATTCTCGTTCCCCCCCAGCCTCATCCTCTCAATTTCCGCTTGCTTGAACGCGTCCATCGAGATGGACCTCACAAAGGAGATATGCACCCCCAGCCCGCGGTGAACTCCCGCACAGCTGAGGCAGATGAAAATCCCAAACTTGGGCGACGCCCACTGGGGGGAGGGCGCGCCGCAGTCGCAGCAGAGCGAGTTGCCCGGTTCGGATTGGATCGTGACCAGCTGTTTCCATTTCCCAATCACCCATCAGTATATCTTCTCTATTTAAATGTAAAAGGTGGAAAGGATAGTGAGAGAAAAACGCACCTTACTCCTCGTCTCGGGGTCAACTTCCCACATGGCGTTGGCTGCCATCTTTGCGTGCGTTTCCCTATTCTTTCTTGTATCCCACTCTCTCTCTCTCTCTCTCTATCTCTTTATCGTCTCCCCTTCCTTTAAAAATCGCAATCGATCGTCGTCCTTTCTTTATCGCGGAGTTGCGTTGCGTCAGTGGTAGTAGTTGCAAAGTAATAAAGTCGGAAGTTGTCGCGTGGCGTTTGAAACGGGGAAAAAGGGTCGCTCCTCGCTCGCTGCCCGCCCGCGAAATTGAGAACACACGCTCCCTACCCAAGAAAAAAAAGCCACGAATCGGCTACGGGTCACCAAAACTCCTAATAATTGCTCGCAGGTCCGATGGCACAGTAATGAGCGCTAAGATTTAAACAAATAATCAAAAATAATTTCAAGACGCTCTGAGAGTCAAATTCAATATTCCGTAATGTTGGGTGTGTGGAACTCTCGGCGCCAAACTGCCCCATCCCGTACCCCTGCAGGAATGTTCAAATAACCACCAGGAAACATCATTCCAAGAATCATCATCATCATTTCGCAAAGTCTCGAGACAAAAACAAATAGCAGCTTGTGGAAGGGATAAGACAGGACTCCAAAAAGCTTTATGTCTTGCCATTTCCCAAGAATAACTTCTACTGATCCCGAGAACGTATGTTGGCGTCCATCACTACATACATTTCCGTAGTACACCGCCTGATGAACTGCGAGAAAGAGAATCAAAATGTCGTCTACTCCACCAAAAAATCAGGTAAAGAGGTCATGAAAAATTAATGGATATTCGTGTGCCAAAGCCACTAAAATAAGCCTCCTCCTGTAGTGTCTACCCGTAAAGAGAGGCCCTTTAGAACCCCAAATCTCGAACCGGACGCCCAGGAAACTATTTTATCTCTCTCGCTGCATTTTCATCTCTAACCATAACCGAAATTCATCCACCCATTCCCGTCGTGAAAAATGCAACCGCAAAAAAGTTAATACATACGATTAAGAAGATAGTCGGGTAAAGATAACGCGTTATCATCTTCGCCGGTATCGTCTCGCGTCCCCATGCTCATCAAAGGTTGAGCATTTAAGCAGTGGTCGTAGCAGGAGCAGCTGCGGGGGTGGCAGGCGCCGGGGCAGCAGCAGCCTGCTCCTGAGTAGGCTCGGTGTTCTCGTCAGCCTCCTGGGCAGCGTGAACGTCATCGTCAGTCTTGTCGGGGCTGTCGATGGCGACCTTGACGGCGATCTCACGGCCATCGATGTCCTTGCCGTTCATCTCAGCAACGGCCTTCTGCTGCAACTCCTCGGAAGCCAAGGTGACGAAGCCGAAGCCACGTCCCTTGCGCGGCTCACCACGGGCCTGAAGCTTCTTGATCATGAAGCGGGGGATGGGGCGCAGAGCAATCTTGGCGGACAAGGGCTGGTAGGCGGCGAAAAGCTCCTTGAGCTGGGAGGGGGTCAGCAAGCAATACACAACATTTGAAGACTTAGATAGTGATCACGAACCTTCTCCTCAGTCAGGTCGTAAGGGAGGTTGGCGACCATGACTTTGGTCTTGGAAGGAATGCCATCGGCGGGGGGGCCACGCTCACGGCGCTCACGAGCAGCGCGAGCCTGGTTCTTGCCAGAATTGTCCTGGTTAGTGTTGAGTTCGTTGGTGATGTCCTTCAGGGGCTGAACCTGGGTGTCGGCGGCGATCTCAGCAGCATCGCCGGAAGTGGCACCTTCCTCCTTCTTCTCGTCCTGTCGAATGTGTTAGTCCATAATATACCTCATGCACCAGAATTGCAGTGGAAAACTTACGTCACTGCCACGGCCACCGCGAGCGCGTCCACCACGGCCACGGCCAGCGCGGCCACGACCACGGGTAGACTGGCGGCGGCGCGTGCCATCAGCACCGGCACCCTCACCGGCACCCCCACCGGCAATCTCGGTCCTCTCGGGCTTCTCGGGCTTGCGAGCGAGCTGAACAGAGACCTTGCGCTCAAGGATCTCCTTGCCAGAAAGCTCAGCGATAGCGCGCTCAGCCTCACTGGGGGTAGAGAGGTCGACGAAGGCATAGCCGACAGGGCGGTCGGTGCGAGGGTTCTTTGGGATAGAGACGGACTCACTGCGTGAGGCAATACGTGGTCAGCGATAGCTCGAAACAAGTGCTTGCGGTCATGGGGAACAGCCAAGCTTAGGCGGCTGCGGGGACAAGTGTGGTCTAGCCCACTGAGCTGTGGGCCGCTTGAGGCCATGGTGCTGGTGCAAGGTAGACGTGGCTAGTGGTGGAGTGGCAGGACCAGGCATCAAGTGAAGCGGCGGTCAACCATCAACAGAACAACAAGCGCAACTCGTCAGGGTTGGCTACCATGTTTGATGGCAGTGTAGCATGCAAATGAATGATGTCAACCAAAAAAAGGAAGCAAACTTACACAAGGTAGCCCTTGAAGAAGTCCTTCAACTCCCCCTCCGTTGTCGCATAGGCAAGGTTTCCGATGTACAGGCGGCGACCTTCAGCAGCGCTGGCAATGACGGCTTCCCGTTCGTTGCTGTTGGTAGACTTGTCGTCCTGCTTGCCAGTGATAGAGGTGTTGGCCAGAGCGTTGGTAACGTCATTGACGGCCGCAACAGCAGCGTCAGCAACTTTCTCCACGACGGTAGACATGGTGATTGATAAGGATGTCGGTTGGTGTTGATGGAGTCGATCCACAAGTTGATGTGACGGGTTGATGACTCGTTGAGCAAGCAACGGGTGAAGCGCCGGGTAGTGATGAGGGGACGTTCACGGAACGAGTTTTTGAATTGGACTCTGGGTCTGGGGGGAGTTAGAATAGGGTAGCTTGGAGCCCTAGAGGTCTTGAAGGGGTTTGGTTGACGAAGGTTGAAGTTGTATCGATCCTTGGAGGTTGACGTGGAGAGGAAGAAGGGGAAAGCTGTGAGTCGGCGCGGCCAAAATTCAAATATTTTTTCGCAAGCGACCGAGTGGCAGCGAGTGGCAGGCGTGGCAGGCGTGGCGGCGGTACGTACCTGGCCCGAACAGCAATTGCCTGGGGTTGGTGGGGCCCAAGGGAAAGTGCAGGGCAGCAGTCAAAAGGCAGGGGTGCTTGGTGAAGTGGTGCTGCGCCCCACCAGACTTCTGGGGGGTTGCTGTTGAAAGTCACTCTGCCGTTGCAGGCGTGGCAGGCAACTGCAGCGGTAACAAGACTCGGTGAAGATATTCGATAATGAAAAGACATACCTGCTAGTGTTCAGAAACGTCAAAGAGACCCTTGATGTCCGTGGTGTGTCGAGAAAACAAAAAGACGGTGTATCTCTCCTTCTTGCCAGGTCTGGTTCAGTTCTGTGGGTGTGGCGCGGGGCAAGAACCTCAACTTTAACTTTGGCGGTTGTTGTTTCTGTGTGGAAAAGTCAAGTAAAATTCTGACCTTGAAAACCGAGGGAAAGTATATATCTAGAAAAGAAGTCTCTGCCAGGCGGAAAAGCTCATTCGATTTTCAAGCTGCGGCCCGTGCTCCGGATTCACTCAAAGCTCAGAGATCTATCTACACTATTGTCATTTGACTGAATGGGAAAGTGGCTTTGGAGCATCGTATTGTCTGAAGGTCATGGCCAACATCAGAAGAAATTCCATCCCGGAAAGAACACCCACTTCCACGATAACAGAGCCAGTTTGCCTGTTTCAACAGGCTGGTGTTTTGATAGACACTTGCTCTCGTGAGAAACATTTTAATCACTGATGATACCGTTGGAGAGAAGCGCAGAGGTCGTGGTGCAAGATGTGCTGGTGATGTCCGTAGTGTCATGGCTCCGACGCCACTATCCTTGCTGTCTCTCTCTGGTGCTGGGTTGAGGTTGCACCAAACGGAAATGAATCATGAACCTCGTCAAGCACAGCAACAGGCCAGTTAGCACCATCACAGGATGAATGAAAGGAAGAGACTCTCTGTAGATATCTTTAATAAGAGTTTGCGTGATGAACAAACATCGGTAAGCTGTATCTTGTAGCTTTCCATCGCGTGTGTTGAAGTCAAGAAGCTGTAACAACTCATGCGAGGCTGGTGGTTTGAGAAACATCAGTGCCCTTGGCGGGCTCGGAGACAGACCCTTGTCTGGTCTTGGTCCATTCCACCCGAGAACTTGGGAACAAGCCCAATTCAGTTTGGGGCCCGCCCGGCTCCGGAAGCGCAAGTGATGCCTGGTCCATGCCTAACAAGCTCGGCAATGGGAGAGGTGGTGATCGGAGATCATGCGAGTCGGCAGCTTGCGCCTCTCACGAGCTATGAGATGTGCCCCTCCAGACACGATATGCAGCGGTTGACGACGCACACTTGACAATTGAAACAAAAGATATTGTGCCAGATCCGATGACACAACGGCGCCCGATTGGCTAAGGCCCCCTTTTACGTTAGTGGCCCGGAAGGGCAGGGTTGGCATGACAGGCGTTTTAGCGGGGAAATTGGCACTGGGCTCTTGGATGACAGGGTGAGAGGCAAGGGCAGCTTCCAGACGCTTCCACCCACACCGCCCCCATCCTGTCCGTTCACTGGTGCTTTGACATGGCGATTCTGCAGTCTTGTTTATGCGCATGCAGCTGTAGAAAAGGGGCAATTCAATCAAAAATAGGGGCACGGCTTGGTTTGTGTGCCCTTTTCCCTGTTGAAAAGCAGCTGAAAGACGGTGATGTCGATGTTTCCGCTTCGTCAGAAACGGGCTCCGCTTTTGACCTCATCGGTGCCCGTTGACCCTCATTGCCCCCGGCTTGATTCGAGTATCGCCCAACATCATACCACCTGTAAATGCAAACTCGCCTTCGCGGACGGCGCCTTGCCCTCGGAGCATGTGAAAATAGGGGCGCGGGAGCGCGGCCCAAGCCCTCATGAGCCGCGCCCGGTATAATCTAGATGACGGTAAGGAACCCGATGTTCGGAGATCCGATCCGGTGACAAGCTCAGGATCGCGGCAGCAAGACTGGGCCGGGCCGGTTTCGGGACCGATCCGATCAACCATGGAGATCTCACATCAAATCTTCCCCTTAGCCTTATCAATCAGCAAAAAGCTCTGTGAATTACAACAAATTCAGCAAAATCAATTTACCTTTGACCTGAGTGAATTTCAGATGCTGCTGCAGATGCACAATTAAATTTTTCGATTTTTATTACTCAGCATTTTTGCATACTTTGGCCGGGGGGCGAGTTCCGTGAGCCACAAGCGATATCCAGAATTTCTGATATCAACACCCATATCAACACCGGCTCTCACTTTTCTTGCACAGAATTACTCTCCAAGGAAACTTGTTGAGTATAGGAATCTAGAAAACAAACCAAGATGGCGCAGCTGGCAGAGCCGGTCGAGGTTGAGGGGAGGAGCATGGCTATCCTCTATGGGTCAGAAACAGGGAATGCCGAAGAGATTGCGATAGAGCTTGAGGATATGGCACGAAGACTGCATTATCAGACGAAAATGGATGAGATGGACAGCTTCAAACTGGTTGGTTGATGCCCATGAGAGCAAGATTAAGATCCATTGCGTAGGACCCTGGCTGACTCGCTCTTGCACTCACTTGTAGTCAGATCTCTTGAAAGTCTCATTGGTGATCTTTGTCACTTCCACGACGGGCCAAGGAGATATGCCAACAAACACCCTGAATTTCTGGAAGAACCTGAGGCGGGAGAAACTGAACAACAGCAACTGCCTCGGATCTGTCAAGTTTGCGATATTCGGCCTCGGGGACAGCGGTTATCGGAAGTAAGTTGCGCCTCGTCTTTTAATCGTGGACCTCGCTTGCTAAGAAAACTGCCAATAAAGGTTCAACTGGGCAGCACGGAAGTTGCAAGTGAGGCTCCTGCAGCTTGGAGCATCAGAGTTCTTTAGGGCTGCTGAGGCAGACGAACGCCACGACAACGGGTAGGCAACCTTGATCTTAATTCACCGGCACTTTATTTCCTTTCCACATTTTTACATTGCTAACGCAATAACAACCCACCAACAGCATCGAAAGTATATATCTTCCCTGGAAAGCAGAGTTTAGAGCTGCTTTATTGGATAAATACCCACTCCCGCAAGGCGTGGAGCCTATTCCAGACGACCAGCTTCTTCCACCAAAGTATTCCGTACGGGTTATCCCAACCATGGAGCCCCTTCCGAAAGATAATAGCGCTATCAAAAGCGCCCTCTACTCTCATTTCGATAACCCTCCACCTCTGTCACAGCGTCGATTTGAATACGCAGAGCGACAAAGTGCCGATTTTCCTAGCTGGGAAGCCCGGGAAGACAACAGCTGGGAGAGCAGGACAGGGAAGTCAGTCGACAGCTTGGACAAGAACAATGTTCTCAAGGACCACCCATCAAAGTACGCAATCGAGAAAGGAGACCAGAAAGTCCCGGCGCTTCCTCCACCTACTCCACTGCAAATTCCTGAGCAGGTTATCGCCCGAGTGATCAAAAACGCGAGAGTCACACCCGTCGACCACTGGCAAGACGTCCGCCACATCAGCTTCGACCTGCACGGAGACAAAAGGCTACTCCAAAGAGTCCTCGCCATGATGGGCCAATCCGTTCTCTCCATCTATCCCAAGAACTACCCCGAGGATGTCCAAGACCTGATATCCCTGATGGACTGGACCAACGTCGCCGACAATCCTCTAGACATCACCATCAAACCCACCCGTCTCCTGCCCAGAAACGACGGCAAACCCTCTACCCTCCGAGACATCCTAACCCACAACCTCGACATCACCGCCATCCCCAAGCGCAGCTTTATCCGTCAACTCGCCTTTTGGACCCCCAACCCCGACGAAGTAGAGCGCCTGAGAGAGTTCCTCACCCCCGGCAACGAGCAAGAATTCTACGACTACACCTCCCGCCCCCGGCGCACCATCCTCGAGCTCCTCCACGATTTCCCCGGAGTGAAAATCCCCGTCGACCGAGTCCTCGATTTGTTTCCGATAATCCGCCCACGGGATTTTTCGGTGTGCAACGGCGGCCACACCATCACCGAAGCCGAGTACAACCTTGACGGTGTCAAAAAGGAGGTTTTCCCCCTTAGGGTGGAAATTCTCGCTGCGCTGGTGGAGTACAAGACCATCATTCGGAAACCGAGACAGGGGCTCTGTTCGAGGTATCTGAAGCACTTGCAGCCGGGGACGTACCTCGTGGTGGGGATCAATCCCTCAAGAGGGAGGAATGTGCTGCTGCCCAGGCCGAGGGGCTTTGAGAGGCCGCTTATTGCTGTGGCGACTGGAACTGGCATAGCGCCGATTAGGGCGTTATTGCAGGAGCGGGCTGATTACGAAGAGGACGGGGGGGGATCGTTGGCTAGTGACACGCTGCTGTTTTATGGGGGGAGGAACAGGACGAAGGATTATCACTTTGGGGAGGAGTGGGGGTGGTATGGTAACATGAGGGTTTTTCCTTGTTTTTCGCGGGATCCCGACCCTCCTTCGCCTCTTCCTATTAAAGAGGAAAAAGACGATAAATGGCAGGTACCCCCCAAGACGGAAGAGGAGGAGCTGGTAGAGTTTGGGATTGTGAGCGATCCGGACTATGACAAGGGGAAAAAATATGTGCAGAATGAGATTCGGCGGAGGGGGAAGGAGGTGGCGGAGTTGATGAGAAAGGAAGCGATTGTGGTTGTTTGCGGGAGCGCGGGGAAGATGCCGGTTAGTGTGAGGAAGGCGTTTGTGGATGTGCTGAGGCGGGAGGGGGTTGTGGAAACGGAGGGGGAGGGGGAGAGGTGGTTGGAGAGGAGGGTGGTTTATTGGGAGGATACTTGGTGATTCTTGGGGGGGTGGAAAGCGCAAGAGGGTCAAATGGAGAAAGAAAAAAAAGAAAGGGCTAGGTCAGTCAGCGTTGCTTCGGAGTAGTGTGTGTAGATAGGCAGCCAAATGCGTATTGAGCATTGTAAACATACCAGAGTTGGCCAGAGGGGCGAGTGACAGTCACCGGGAAGATGCATTTACAGCTTTTATTTTTTATATTGCTACACACATATTTGGTACACGGGTATCTAATCTGCATACACGGCAATTTTCGCTCTCTCCTGCCCTTCCTCCATACCTGACTCCTTTTTTCCCGTCTCTCCTAAAATCTGGCCCATTATCCATTTTCCCAATGTGCAGCCATCTCGGCCTATTGTCAGTTTTAGAATACACCGCTCGCTCTCCGCATCGCCATATTTTTCAAGACCTTGAACAAAGTTGCTAGCTTGGTAGAAAGAAGCAAATCAGACTCTTGAAGGAAGGAAGAGACATGTTCCAAGCTAGGCCTCGTGCTAGATAAGTTGGCCATCATTTTTTCTCGTCCTAAGTTGCCCATCATTCTTCGTCGTTCCTTGGACCGAAAATGGAACTGGAACAAAGTCGTGCCCCCCTCTGATGGAAATCTTCGCTCGCTCTCTCTCGACTCTTCTCAATCTCAAAAGAAAAACCTTTCGACTCGCTCGTCTCTATATCCTTTCGCCAGAGTCAGTGAGTGCTGCCTGCCCCTTTTCAACACCTGCTTGTAGCCTTACAGAGCCGCCTTGACAACAATGACAAAGACAAGAACGGCTTGATAGATAAACAAACTCAACACCTCAACAACCCTCTGCGACTGTATGCAGATCAAATGGTCTTCTCTTTCTCACTCCGAGAAAACGAAATGCTTGTGGATTAACGCCTGTTGCGACGGCGGCGGTTGCGAACCGGGGCATTATACGTCGGCAGCGGGGCGCCATCAAAGCGAGAACGGGGGACATCGTCGCCGCGGCCCCGGCGGCGGTCATCGGTTCTCTCCACGCTAACGCGGCGATCCGGATGCACCTTGGGACTGTACCGGCCATTATCACCGTCGTACCGATCATCGTTCCCGCGGCGGTCATCCTCCCGATCCAAGTCCTCGAACCGATCGCGGCTCCAGTTGCCACCGCCGCCGCCATCGCGGTCGTCGCGGACTCGAAAAGACCGGTCATTTTGGCGGCGAAGCGGAGGGGGAGAAAGCGTGCGACGACCTCGGTTGCTGCCGCCGCCTCGAAGCTCGTTACGCTCGCGACGACGTCTGGCCTCGCGGATAGGGTGACGAATACCGATAAAGACCTCCTTCCCGCGGTCCACAAACTGGCTCCCGTGCTCAAAGGTGTAGCGGTTGATTTCGTCTTCGCGGCCCATGTCGCGGTAGCGGTCCTTGGTGTAGTAGGAACGCATATTGTCGATACGCCGCTGGGCTAACTCTTCCGACACGGGCTGGTAACGCAATGGCGGGCCTGTAGAAGTGATCTTCATGTTTCCAAAGTCCTCAAGGTCGTGCTTGGCCTGGCCCCTTCCTCGGACGCGGGGGCCGGACGGGGGTCCTTGGAGTTCGGCGAATCGGCGTCCTGGTCCGGTAGGGACGGGTGGAGGGCCGAGTGGTTGCCGGGCAGGTCTGTTACCCGAGTTTCCTGTATCGGCCGCGCTGCACTGAACTAGAGAGGCCACAACTTCCTGGGTGTCCGGGTTATCCTCAAAGACGACCTCCCAGCGTGTTTGACGGCGACTGTCTTTCTCGCGCTGAATCCAGTCTGCAACCGTCTCAGACGGAATAAAATCAACCCAGAGCTCTTTCCTATTGCTCTCGTTTGGCCAAACCTTTCCGTGCAATGCTGTGCGAACTCGCGAGGCTGCTGAAACGCTGTCGAACTTAACAAGAGCGTGAGTGCGAATGTTGTCGAGCCAGAAATCAAGAATGCAGATTTCATTCGGCGGGGCACCGGGAAAGGCAGCAAGGTGGACAATATAGTCGCGCACCTGGTTCTCCCTCAAGGGCCTCATAAAATTCTTGATGTAGAGCGCAGACGTGGCAGGATGCCTAGACCGCTCAACTCGACCAAACTCGTCCATGGGCTCGTCAATATCCATATTCTGCTCCTGGAATCTAGGCTGGTTGTCCTCCAGCCTCTGGCCCCAAGTTCGCTCGTGACGTCTGTGGTCTGGCTCTTGCCGCTTGGCACCAGCCGCAGGAGGTGAATCCTCACGAAGTCGAGCCTCTGGGCTCCTTGGGGGTACTACTTCGAAGGGGGTGATTTCGCCCAGATGCTTGTCGGCTGGTGAGGTCGGCTCGTTTCTTGGCTCTTCCAATTCGCTCTTCTTATCCCAGTCGTCTTGTCGAACTCTCTTGCTAGATGATTCGTCGCCAGAAGGGGGAGGGCTTCTAGACCGACGTTTCCGGCTGACTGTATCCTGAATAATTTCTGTAGTTGTGGCGGGTTCGGCTTCAATGGGTTCGCCAGGCGGTGGGTTTGAGTTTTGATGAATGGCTACCTCAGGCTCGTTGACGGGTTCGAGCTGTTTGGTGGTGTCAAGCTCAGAGGCTACCACTGGCGCAGCCTCTGCTGTGTCGACATTCTCGGGCAGTGATGGTGAAGGTGAAGCTGGTGAAGTCGCTTTCCCTAGGGCTGCCACAGGCGCATCGTCCATAGCGATGTCATCGTGTTTTTCTGTGTCCACAGCCTCTGTTTCAGCTTCCGGTGCAGCTTCTGGTGCGTCGCTTTTGGCAGGTTCGAGGGTTGAAGCCGGGGCTGGCGAAGGAGCTGGTGAGGTCGCTTTTTCTACGGCAGCAACAGGGGTGTCCTCTACCAGCGCATTCTCCATGGCGACATCATCGCGCTTTTCGGTCTCGGCTTCTGCAGTCGCATCATTTTCGGTTCCGGCTTCGTCGGCGGGGTTTTCGTCCTCCGCTGTTTGGTCAACCTCTGCGGCCTGCCCTGCCTCGTCCTCAGCCAAACGAGCGACGAGAGCAGCTTTCAACCCAGTGGTAGCGAGCTTTCGACGCTTCAACTCTTGCCGCAGCTGGGTAACGGTCAGTTTTTCGAATTCAGTCGCCATTTTCGGTTTGGGGGGTTGTTGGCAACTAGTTGAGGGTACTGGGTATGCGCATGCTGTTCACGACAAAAAGTCGCCCGACGCGAAAACAGAACAGGGATTGTTAGCGTGAAGTCGAAGGCGCACGGGCCGCTTCCGAGGGTCGGCATTTGGCTTGGAAGCTCATCACCCCTGCACCTTGCCATTGCAAGGCACCCCCACGTTGAACATGATGGAATTATCCGTTGCTGGTACATGAGCTTTCCAACGTCAACTCATGTTTGCTTCAGTGGATATGTTTATAAGAGCAGCATGTCCCATATCACACTGCCAGTCTCTATGATGGTTTACTGAAAGAATCATCAAGGGTATCAGTTATCCCCCCTCAGACCCCCACGTTGGCCTCAACCAAACCAACACCTTTAACCTCTTGGCCGGTTGCCCGTTATTGGCAGATTGGGCATCTATTCGCTGCCCTATGGCATTGGGGAAGTGTGATGATGTGAGTAACGGCTGAATGAGTCCAACCAGGCACGAATCAGGGGTATGATTCCTTTGAGATTTAATTCGTACTGGGCTTCCACATGGCCTTGCCAGCTTGTCACTGCGCCTTCCTCGGCTCAACCCTCTGGCATCTGGCCACGACGAGCCGTATGGTTTGCACACATGGGCTACCGAATGCAGCTGGGATGAGAATCATCAAGTCATCCGGCCTGGAATTCAGCTTCCAACTTCCCGATATAACGTTTCGGAAGTGACCCAACTGAAGCTCAGTTCTTTGATTGGGGAAGTGCTACCCCTCTGTTTCCGGAAGTTGCCTTGCATACCATCCCATTGTTTCCCGCTCTTGTTTGGAGCAGCTCAATTTTGTGACGGAAAAGGCATTCACTGCCTCTGTTTTTCTCACGTTGTTCCCCATTTACAATCCACTTCTCCTTCATTCTTCCCACGCTTTTCATAAAGACATTGATTGTCGAGCTTCAAAAAAGAATTCAAGCTTCACCAGTCGCAGCCAACACGAGCTTCAAGCCACAAAACCATCGCCATTTGTGGCCCCAAGCATTTCAGAACTTTACCTCGATCACAATTCTTCCGAAAAACCTACGGCACCTCTCTATCTCAATTGTCTTGCCCTATTCTGACCTCGGAAGACATTATTCTCACGATGGGGCCCTCGGGTGCACTCTCATCGCTGCCAAAGCTCATGGCAAGTGTTGGATCTTGGGTCGAGTCGGTCAAATCCTCCCCGCCTCTGCCCATGAGCCCACCCCCAACATCAGAATGTGGCGATAGGAATGAGGAAGACTCTCGTCTTCAAGAGTACATTGAGGAGGAGATTAGGCAGAGCATCGAACATGACGACGTCGACACGGAGATGGCCGAGTCGGAAGCTTCAACACCGACTTCTGCCAGCAATACTCCTGAATCCCAGTATTTGCGTGGTGGTTACCCAAAGCATCGCCGAACCTCCTATGGGCACTACAGCGCAAGTGCAAGGTTGGCAATGATTCAAGAAGATGAGCCCCTTGACGACGTCGATGTCTACGAAACAAGCAGTGATTGGGACGACTACGGAACCATCCCCGAGATAATCGGTGAATATGAGGAAGGGATCAGCCGGCTGGAGGGCAGCGAGGATTGGAATGCGGACCAGAAGAAGGTACACAAGCTGATCTTCATGCGCGGCCTACACCCCATGATACCCTCAAACTGGAGGATCTGCTTCAAAATGTGGGGGATCAATCAGCCGCATCTGGACGATGTTTTCACACCTTCGGATAGCGAGAAGCGTGTGGTGATCCATGCCTACAAGGGTATTCACGCAGGTAAGAACCTATCATGCCCCTTTTTGGTTGCCAGGGAAACAGTATCTGACATGATAACAGCTGGAAAAGCACTCGAGAGCCTCTTTTACCTTTCCCAGTACGTCACAGACTACGAAGAGCTTGGCCTGCAGGATAAGGCGTCCGGGCTCATCGTCAAGGCCATCCGAAATTACATCAAGTGGTCCATCAAAGACGCCAGCATCAATCCCCGAAAGGACCTTCCGATCGTCCTAGTGCATGACTATACCGCCCAATTACTCCAAGGCAACTCTATTGAGGTCGATCCTGATTCCTCTGCCCTTGATAGCGACGAAGAGCATGACGATGAGGGTAGCGCCTACGATAGACAGGTCGAAGATGTCATGTCTCGCAGTATCAAGAAGAGGCTGAAGTCCCTGGGCAAACGTTGGCGAACCGTTCTTTTGGAGGGCAACAAATTCGTCGCCAAGCCCCCGACCCTCTACCAGTTTTCCGTTATTCAGCACATGGTCATGCTGAGCAGCTACGATCCTTCATCGCCAAGCAATCCGATTATCATTCTGGACCAGTTTCCTATGAACGACCGTGGTCAGTGGCTTTGGAATGCTTTGTCCATTGCCATACCTGTTCACATGGCTCGGGGCGCGTTGCTTGGGTTGCTGGACGTGGAGAGAGTAACCGCAGACTTATCTGAGTCCAGCGATCCAGACCTGTAGACCAATTTGGTGGTCGATGGTGGACATAAGGTTTTGAGGTTTTATTGATGGCTCTTTTTTCTCTCATTTGCTGCTTTTTGTTTTGGCATCTTGATTTGTTGTGTGGCATTACATATACCCAGGGAGGAATTGAGATTCACCGTGTGCTAGTAGCAGGGTGCTTAATGTGTTCCTGTTGTACTGTGCTAGCCGAGGCATAAAAACATTTTACAAACCTGATGCTGTACAACAAACATGTGGTTGTTTTATGCTAGGATCTTGCTGGCTTTTTTTACAACTCAAGATCCTAGCACTGCGAGAATTTGGAGCATTGTGGGTTTGCGGACTGTACATCTCCGGGAAATATCTCCCAGTAGGATCGCAGCTCTGAAGAAGAGGGTGTTGAGTATGCCAGATTGCAGTTGGAATCTGGATAGCCAACGGCTACAAAATGTTGGATTTGCAATCCCGATGCCGCAGTGGATCGACAGGATATCCCATCATGCCGCTAAGATCTTTCTTGTAGGACGAGACCAATCAGCTGACTCCTGATTATCCTGTACCCCGGATTCGGACCTGTTGTCGGTGGAGTACGCTGTAACGAAGACGCCAGTAGACGCAGCGGAGCCTGGGTCTTTTTTTCTCTAGCCTGACGTCGTTTGGAGACGGAGGTGATGAATCTTTTATTCAACCGAAACTACATGGAGAGAAAAAAGAGGCTACTGGTGAAAACCGCGCAAAAGAGCAAACTCAGACTCGCCTGTGTATCTTCGCTTGTAGCTAATTCGAACATCCCAATCTTGGGTGATAATGATATCGCGGGGCTTCGCTGATGGAATTGATAAAAAAGCTTGGCAATATCTACACTAAAAGTTATCAAACAGGATGATCAACCGACGACGCCGAGATTCCAAGGCAATGCTAAGGCACCAGTCGCGCCGAAAACGGGGCGAATGGGAGACGGCGCAGCAGCCCAAACCGGATTTGGTTTTTCGGGATCCAGTTTCATCTGGGGAAGCCGAGATGGTTATCGAAGGTTCGGATAGCAATTGCTGGGGTCGTTGTTGTCTTGATGATCTGATAATCAAATCTAATCATTCAGTTCAGGGAGCTGTTTCTGCCCAAGTGACTCCATCAATTGGCCCCGCCCGCCTTACTGTACACCTGATCGCGAGATATGTCCACTTCGTCACGGAGAAGCGCACAAGCGTCCGGTTCCGTCAAGTCACACGGCATATCGGGTTTGGTGTCGCTGCACTGCTGTCGACGACGAGCCAATCTGAGTTCGAAGTGGAGTTTGGGTGTCCTGGCATTGCGCAGATCATGGCAGCGCCAAGCTAACCTCCTGATGCGGCGGAGATGGGCCGACTGCGACACCTTGGTCACACAGAGGCGCAAGCTTCTTTCTCTGGAAAATTGACCATGGCCAGACAATTTCTTGCTGCATATCACGAACATATAGCGCAACGAAAGGCTGCGTTGCGGCAGCGATACCGCAATCTCTAGCCTGCCATTTTTCTCACACCGCTTTCTGATGCAGGATTCGCTCTCGCATCTGCCCTACGTAATGGCGGAGGTTCCTGGGAAGTCCCGGTCAAGACCACCAAGACCCCTGTCTGCTGACATTGTCAGTGCACTGATTCGCCAGACGCGCTTCCAGGTGGACCCAATCTTCCGGGACGGGCTTTCAAACCAGCCGGCCCTTCCTTTCCTCTCGGGAACAGTCCCAACCACAGGCTTGCCTCTCTAGATTTTAGCTGCCCAAACTGCTGCAAACCCAAGCTATCCATCACCGCATCACCAAAGATCAGCAGGACGAACTGGAGACGGAGTCATGAGGTCTTGTAGCCCTGTTCTGCCCCCGTCCTGTTCCCTCGTCAGTTGAATACGGCGTAGCGTCCTTCGGTCTCCTGGGTCCAGAAAATCAATAGTCCAGGCCTGGAAGACAGATCGGTATCAGATCCCCGGACCCTTCTTCGCTCGGCCTAGATCAGATAACCACACCTTGGTGGAGCGGTGGAGCAGGCATCCCACGCAGTTGATCATTTGCACTTGGGGGCTCCCCCTATCCCCCCATGCCTGCCATCTGACAAAATACTCTTCGCTTCTAATCTGTTCACCACCTTCTTTCCCTCGTCTAGTCAGCCTTGTTAGACAACATCATCCCACCACGACAGATCAATCAAATCCGTCCTCAGGCATACCCAATCGCCAGTGGTGTCACTCTCCACTATTATCACCTGCTCCCGTCGAGCAATAGTCGCCTCCTCCAACGGTTCCTTCGGATTCGAATCCATAGTGGCGTGCTTGCTTTTCTTCTGTCGACGACAGCAACAATCTTCTATCGGTCAAGCAAGGCAATCTCGCTCCCCCTTATAGGCTAGTTACTAGCGCCGCTCGCATTCTATATAGACAGAAGGCCGATCGTGTTCGACTGGGCTGAGTTTTTGACCCCGCTAGCTGAACGGCTCGACGATAAACCGCGGCCATTCCCGCCATATATTGGGGATATTTCACTGTTAACATCAAACGCTCGAGCGAACGTCTACTGTATTAGTAAACAGAGCGAACAGCTGCGCTCGTGATTTGCGATGATGGCGTTATCAGAACCCTCTCCGGTCCCACAATCACCGCTACCGACAGAAACGGCGCAAGCCCCTCGACGAACAGCCCTTCCGTCAAGGCCTGTAACCTCCAAGGCGGCTGCGGATAATACTCGGCACTCAAAGATGGAATTGACTGGGCAGCCAGATGAAAGATCAGGATCTCAAGGCTCGCCCCAATTATCTCGGGCGTCTGCTTTTACGCCAAACCCGCCCAGTCCTCCACAATCTATTGCCCAGAGTCCCTCGAGTCAGAGTGTTGCGAGCTCTACTCAAGGCCATAGCGGCCAGGTGTGCAGGTGAGAAGATATCTTGATTCCCTCGGCCAGCGCCTCTTCTGACACTTTCACAGTAACTGCGGCACAACACAAACCCCTCTTTGGCGAAGATCACCACAGGGTGCTACGATTTGTAATGCGTGCGGATTGTATCTAAAGGCTCGAAACACCCACCGGCCAGTTAACCTGAAGCGCCCTCCAAACGTTATTCCCAGCACTGCTCGCCAGCCATCAGCCAAGCTCTCACCCAAAGCTCAGGTGGCACTCGCGCCTAGCCCAGCAGCGACGTATGTCAACGCGGATCAGATTTCAACTGGCACCTGTCCTGGCGGTGGAAAATGCAATGGCACTGGCGGCGCTGAGGGATGTGGTGGCTGCCCCGCGTACAACAACAGGCTGTCAAAGAGTGGCGTCTTGAGATGCGGGAGTGGTGGGCCATCTGGAGCGAAAGCGCCAGCTCCGAGTAACGGCGATGAACCAACTCCCATCGATATCGGGGCACTCCATATTCAGAGTCAAAACACGACCGTTGTGATTGCGTGCCAGAACTGCGGGACTACAATCACTCCGCTGTGGCGTAGGGACGAGGCTGGACATACTATCTGCAATGCTTGTGGTAAGTGATGCGGTTGCTCCTATTGGTATACTCGCCCGATGCTAACCCTCTCATAGGTCTCTACTACAAGCTCCACGGCGTCCACAGACCCGTTACCATGAAAAAGTCCGTCATCAAGAGAAGGAAGCGCGTCATCCCCGCCGCCGGTGGAAGCCCAGAAATGGAGACCGCCACACTCGACCGCCCCTATTCCCCCTCTCCAACACCAGAAACGCCAAAAGAACGTGGCACCGTCAACGCAGATGGATCTGTCAACCTCGGTCTCGGGCGGAAACAACAACAACAACAACAACAGCAACAGCCACAACAGCAACAGGAATCTACTCTGAAATTAGTCCCCGAAGATGTCCTAATGCAAAATCGACAAACGTCCCCAATGCCCTCCAGCGACCTCGCACGATATCACTCCTCCCAACATAATCAGCAGTCACAATCCAAACCGGAATCTCTCAACGACGAGAACCGCCTAGCTCCCCTCATGTCGATTAATATGCTAGACAACCGGCAATCGTCACTTTCTCCGGCATCTTTCTTGTCGCCTTCGAGAAAGAGGTCGTTTTCGGCTACTGATCCTGAGGCTGGGGGTCAAGGGGATGGGGAGCAGACAAAGAGGTTGAGTTCGATTAAGAGTATTTTGAATCCGACGATGGGGAGGCATGATCATGAGGAGGGGGGCAATGGACAGGGGAGGTTACCAAGTCCCGGGAGTCTGATGGGGAATGGGTCGGGTAGTAGTATGGACGCGAAGGCGGAGAGGAGGGCGGCGTTGGCGTTGGAGGCAGAGAGGATGAGGGAGTTGTTGAAGCAGAAGGAGAGGGAGTTGGCTGAGTTGGATGGTTGAGGGAGTTGGATATGATATCGCATTGGATTCGACAATGGGCTTTGGGGGTATGATTTCTGGATACCTTATCATCCCTCAGGATCTTGCTTTCGAGGATGGAGTACCGAGCATAACATCGCTTACGGAGTATGGGCGAGAAAAGCAACATTGAGCTCGCATGGTTACCAGGAGTTAAAAGGACAGCGCTGGAATGGATAGCGTCTGGCCTTTGGCGTTTGAATGGAAAGAGACTCCCGGTATATATAGTTTGGTTCCTTATGTGTAGAGGTTACCAAATGATCTTCAATCAATCAATCTTCAACAGCTCTACAGAACCAAGAATATTTCAACTCTTAACTAACGTGTGTAAATATCTCACTGTAGATCCACTGATGAGCTGTAGACTATATTAAGAGAACCGTGAGAACCTGGTTGCCGGTATTGGACAATGTGTATATATAAAAATAAATGTCTACACTAAGGAGCGTCCAATTGGGATGAACACCATGAGAGGGGGATGATGTCATACTTGGAGCTTTGCCTTTTTGGGAAGCATATTCGAGACTCGTCTTGACTGTATCGATGTACACTAGTATTAGGCCGCCCAAGAGTTTACATGAATGCAACACGAGAGTGAACCTTAGCTACAGAAAGAGAAGTTTAACCAAAACAAACCGAATCTATTTAAGATCATATTTTGATGATGCCTACGGTTTTGAGGTTGGTGTGTTGTCATGACCGGCACCGGGTACGGAGTTGTTGTCGGGTCTGGTTGAGTCGGGTGTTAGGTAAGTTTCACACGGAAGACTCCGCCGCGCCGCGTCATTTCCGTTTCCAGGTTACTGCCAAAAAGCCCTGGAGCTACCCTGACGTTTCGCAAGCTTGGTTGACAAGGCAGCTTTCTTCACTCCCTGTCGAGTTTCAACCTCTCTGTTTGCACAACACTCGCACGAAAGTTGAAATTTTTGCTCTTTGCAACCGTCATTTATCGCGACAAACGTATTCATTTGCCAACGCGGAATTTTGCTAGCTGGCTTACCCGATACAACGACGACGACACATTCTCGAGCGAGACACGGAAGCGAGACTGCGGACGACATTCGGTCAAACATACCAACGAACGAACGACAGACCGACAGACAAACGAATTGGAATCGGAGATTTATTACACGGATAAACCGATACAATGGATTTCTCGAACATTTTGTAGGTTTCAGACTCTTGATTTTATTTCCTTTTGGTCTCTAGATGGGAAGAATTTCTGTAGCGCGATTGGGTGGAGATGGGAAGGAAGGGAATGTTAAATGGCCGACGGTGACAGCGACGTTGGGCTAGCTCATCGGGTAGACGCAACATCTTTCGCATCTATACAGACGGCTTTGAACGTTTGATTGGGCTTGCACATTCGAGAAAAGCTGCCAGAGATGAACGCCGATGCTAGGATGGGATCGATGATGGAAGAAAGTGTTGCCTCGACCACTGATGTTTGACGTCCTGAGCTTCGAGACCCTGCGTCTAGCTCCCGCTTGCTATGTTGCCATGCCCGCGGGGAAAGGGGTGATCTTGGCCAAGGGCTTGGGTGCGGTGCGCAACATCGGCACTGCGCCAACACGACCAGAGAGAAGGCTTGGAGGTTGTATTGGGTTTCGGAAGACAAACGTGATGGGTTGGATTGTGACTTGTTCATCACTGATTTCATTATTTCGAGGTCATGGTATCGATGAATATGCGCTAACTATTTTCTTACAGCCGCATCGTGAACCTGGTTGTGGGTGGCCTTATGGTCACTGGTGGTGTCTTCCAGTTCTTCCCGATTAGCTTGTAAGTGTGCCCCAGCCCTGTCTTAGTTTTCTCTGGTTTGCAGGGAGGTATGCGACTGTCTCAATCTTGGGCTTGCGACGACGGACTTCAGTCTGCATTTTATCTCTTCTATTTGCATTGTTTGGCTAGACTGGTAGAATCTCGCTTTCGCCTAAAGGTCACCAAAAAAACAGAGCAAAAAGGAGCAGGTGGATGGGTGGGCAAGGTCAAGTCTGATGTCATCGCAAAGTTCTTGCTGAGCAGTTCAAGACATACCTTTTGCGGTTGAGCTACTTGAGATTTGGTCTGGGATGTTTGCTGATGGCGGTGCTTTGGGTGATAATAGCCAGTCGTCGATTATCGGCGTTTACGTGATCCTCTTTGGCTTGGGTAAGTCATGGCTTTTGTCCCAAATGCTGGAAAAGAAATATGCTAACAAATAATGTCATAGCCACTGCTCTCCTTGAGTTTCAAATCCCTCCCCAAGTCTCGCGCTACGGCTCATTCTTGTTCTCGTTCATTGGCCGTGGTATCTGTATGTATTCATCTTTTGCTGTTTTCTTGGTCAGAGAGAGGTGTGCTGACACTAGTTTCAAGTCTACATCTTCATCGGCACCATTCTCCTCCACGACGGCGCTCTCAGAATCATCATGGGCTCGCTTATTGGGTTGGCTGGTGCTGCCTACGTCGCTTTGGAGTTTATCCCTTCGATTGAGCCCCCTGCCAACATGCGCGAGGCTGACGCTGGGTGGGGTGCTGAGCAGGTCTAAGCCTGTTTACTACTCACATCTTCCGAGGAAATCTTGAAGTGAGCTCATAAAGAGGTGAGCTCGCAAGTGGAAGGAAGAGAAGGAGAAACAGCTGGTCACTGTGAGAGTAATACACAAGCAGGGGCAACCTTTCTTACAAGTCAAGATGCGAATGGACAGTCATGAGGGATGACCAATGGAAAGGGACTCTGTTCATTGGAGAGAATCGGGATTACAGCTCGGGGACTTGGGACCGAAATGATGAATGGGAGAGTTTGATGATGATGGGTTTTTGGGTTTGAAATGAAAGTTGTATGATAGGGACTATCATGGCAAAAATGGTGGTGGGCGCTATAGCGTGGTTTTGGCGGGCGGACCCAGGTTGGGAAACATGACCTGGTTTAATTATGAGATGAGTGTGTTTCTGAGAAGAGTCTTTTGATCTGGTTTCCTTCCTGTTGTTGTGTAGAGAGTCTGGGGAGTGGGTAAATGAGTGGTTTACTTTTGGGGGGGTATAACTTGGAAACTCAGGGTTAGGGCTAATGAATTGAAGCTGAGCACGGATACAATCTGATAAGCTTTTTCTTCTTATCTCAATCTTTTGGATTGAGGGGCGGGCAGGTAACACAAAATTTTGAGAGTTTGTTGGTCCTCAAGGTACCCCCCGCAGTGATTCGATATCAGCTTTCATTTTTGCGCCAGAGACAGCAATCCGTCTAGACAGACTCGTCGCATTCAATCTCTCTCCCTTTTCAAACCCCTACTCTACTCTCTCTAGCAAGCAAGTAAACACGCACCAAAATGGGCAAAAAGCGCACCAGAGACGTCGACGCCGACGTCGCCATGGCCGATGATGATGTCCCCATCCAACAAAAGAAGAACAACGACGGTGGTGATAGCTCCGGGTCCGACGAGGTTCGTCCCCAAACCCCCCCGCCGCCCTTTTTATTTAGCTAACAATTATGGGCGTGGTGCAGGACATGGACATAGTAAACGTCGACTTTGAGCTCTTCAACTACGACCCCGCCATCGACTTCCACGGCGTCAAGACCCTCCTCCGGCAGCTCCTCGACGCCGACGCCACCCTGTTTGACCTCTCAGCGCTGTCAGATCTGATCGTCGAGCAAAACACCATTGGCTCGACGTGCAAAGTCGACGACAAAGCCAACGATGCGTATGCGTTTCTTACAGTGCTGAATGTTCAAGAACATGCGGAAAAGCCAGCGGTTAAGAAATTAGCGGAGTATTTAGCGGAGAGGGCGAGAAAGTCACAGGATGAGAAGCTGGCAGAGATAGTGCCGGGGTTGTTAACAGGGGAGGGGAAGAAGCAGCAGGTGGGATTGGTGCTCGCGGAGAGGTTACTCAACATGCCGGCGGAGGTGATCCCGCCAATGTGGAGCTGCATGATTGACGAGATTGAGGCTGCGGTGGAGGACAAGGAGCCGTACGAGTTTACGCACTATCTGGTGCTGTCGAGGACGTATTTAGAGGTGGAGAGCACGTTGGATCAGGCGGAGAGGAAAAACAAGAGGTCAAAGGCCACGGGGGAGCTGCAGTATTTCCACCCTGAGGATGAGGAGATGAGGAAGTGGGCGACGGCGGCGGGGAGCTTTGAGTACACTAGGGAAGGGGAGGCTGCGGTGGCGGATAGCAAGCGGGCGTTTCAGGAGATGGGGCTTAAGCCGGTAGGGTTTATGATGTTGATTGAGGCGAACAAATTTCAAAAGGCTGTGAAGGCGATTGGGGAGTATGTGGCTACTGGGGGGATGTCTATGGAGGTATCATAGGGGGGATGTGGTCAAGATATGCTTTTATGTATTGCTCCCTAATCAAAGCCAAAAGAAGTCCAACGCTATGTTATGTGGTGTGACAGGAATTATTTTTGGTGAATCATTGCTGTTCAGGCTCGAGTCGCTGCATGAGATACTCGACTTCGACTTCCTTCGTCAGGGGGATGACAAAGTCCTCGTACATTGACACCACCGCTTCCACGTTGATTTTGACTTGCTCAGCGGCATCAGGGCCCACGAGTGATGGGTCAGTGCCATAGGTTTGCGCTTTTAGCTTGAGCCGCTCCAAAACCTTCTTCTCAACCGCCTTGTTGGTGATGGCCTCACCGATGCCGTCCCGGTCACCTGCTCTGATGAGCCTTGTGAATTTCTCCGTCTCTGACACAAACTTGGACTCAGCAACGAACTTGCCAAAGTGAATGCGCCGTGAGAGCGCTTGCAGGCAAGCAATGTCGCATGTGGCGGATGAACCGTAGTTCTCCTGTGAAACACCCCTGTCCTCACGGCCAAAGTCCCGGCAGACCTTTGGCAGGAAGTTTTCAATGTAAAATTTCTTAATCTTGTCATTGACGTTGACATCATTGGGGTGGAGGATCTGAGGGTAGTCGAGAGGGTCTAGAATAGGTTTCTGGATAGCATCGGGGAAGAAGGGGTACTCGTCCGGTGACTCGAAGCGGCGGATAAGGGACTGGAGCTTCTCTTGTTCTTGGAGGTACCAGTCCATGAAGCTCAGGTCTGAGTTCGGGATTGGGACCGCCCCCGGGACGTAAATATTCTTGTTGAGGGGGAATTGAACACGCTCGATGAGATGGAAGGTGATGGTATCTTCAAGTCGACTGCGGGAGTTTGTTAATTCACTGAGAGACTAATCTAGGTTTGAGAGATAGACTCACATAAGCTGGTAACGAATGCTTGCAAGATCCAGCGCCTTGGATTTATCACTGAGATCAATGATGGTGTCCATTTTGAAATGAGTGTTTCGTCTTGCTTGCTGAAAGGAGGAAATGGTAATTGAGGTCAATTGAGGTCGTCTTAGAATAGAATGAATGACAACAGGTCGAAGATGATGAGTACAATGAATAGGTACCTGAGATGCGCCCAAGAACAATGCTACCCAAGCGGTGAAAGAGAGCCAGGTTGTGTGTAAGTCGTCAGACGAGTCCAAGTCGCAAACCCAAAACCCAAAATCGATGACTCCTTTTTTGACTTGGATCACACAATTGCCGGTCTAGGCGGGTACCTGCTTCCCTCTTTTCAAAAACGGGGATGAACCACGGGCACGGGTTCTGGAGGCAGGGAGTGGGTTGCCGCCGTATGGTTCCGATCGCGGGGCCGAAGGATGGAAAATCCACTGTCCACCCGACCTGACAGTGACGCACCGGGCAGCAGTCGCGGGGTTGACTGACAGCTTTCCCCTGACCAATGTAACCTCAGCATTCCTAGAATGACCCCCACTTTTACTGCCCGAGTCCGCCGTACCACCTGTCAGCTTGTGAGGAAGAAGGTGAAGGATGAGGTGAAGGTTAGGTGAATCTCCAAGGTGAGAGAGTCTAAACCTTTGAAGGTGGAGGCGAAGGTAAAGAGATGGCCGGGGCCCCAGCAGGTGGTGAAGTGTTCAAACCCTCTTGCTGTGACGTGGCAAGTATCCATAGCACACAGAAAAAACTACAAGCCCATTGATAGCATTTATTTGAATAAATAGAGTGTGACAGAGGAGGTGGTCGCGTGCCATCCGTGTTGACCACATTGGAAGGAACGGCTCAGGATGAAAGAACTGCAGGAACGTATTGCTTCGTTTGACCTCACCCCTAGTACCCATAGCTCTCGCTTTACATGTGGATGAGCTGAAGAGAAACTTTGACGAATCCATCGGTCGGCTTCATGCATGAATGAAAAGATTGCTTCGGGGTGTCCGGAAAATTGAGAAGACCTTGATGCGACTCTGGTGGAGGTTCAAAGAAAATAGGAGGCGAACAGATTCCACATCGCTGAAGATACACGCTCAACCCTAACCCTTAGATCCCCGCATCGTTCTGTGACGTTTTTCGAGGTGTGCCGTGCCGGCGACTGGGCTCGCAACCGGCTTTAACATTTCCTGTACCCCCCAAGATTCTAGGTTGTGCCGCGCCTCTTCCCAACCACCACAACACACACAGCTCGGCATTGTCATCGCCAGCTCTGGCTGTGTCACTTCATGTCGCTCCCAGTGTTCTGTCGACACTATACCACAGCACCCTGAATATTGCCACATTCAGCCGTGCTTTCTACCCCCCATTTACGAATTGACTGCGTCATAAAAACGAAAGCTCTTTGGAGCTCACCGAAAACCGGGCGAAGGGCGATAACCCCCTAGGGCGCGCCTACTGATGGCCGACCCAGGGCAGAAGGATGACTTTCCCGACCCGTCATCCTTCGACGACGATGTGTCGGTAATATCTGTGAGCGCGACATTTCTATCGGGCCGCAATGAGGTTCAAGACTACATGTCGAAAGGTCAAAGGGCTAACCAAGCATTGAACAATGGTAGACTCGAGGAGTCGAGGCATTCGGCCGCAAAGTGACGAGCACAGCGAGCCATCTGATCGGGACAATCGCCGATCCAACCTCCCATCCCCATTACACTAGGGCCATGACCGAGGTCTCCCGTCAGCTGTCGAAGCCTTCTCTGCAGCGCAGCATGTTCTCAATGGCGCGCACGACACCGACTGACCTGGTCCGGTCTCGTCTGTCTACCACGGAAATACACTCTCGCGCCCTGGCTTATGTGCCGGATGAGCTGCTCAAGAATATTCCTGAGGATGAAAACTCGTACTCGCTTTTCCAGGGCTTCAAAGCCAGCTTTCCCGAGTTCGCCGAGGATTCGAAGGGCAAGAAGCACAGGCGGCGTGTCTCTAGAGGAAGACGGCTTCTTGAGGAAAGGCCCACGACACCGGATGGAACGCCGGAGTCTGTCCACAAGATCAAGAAGGAGAAATCGACTATGATGCACCAGCTCGAGATGTTGAGTATTCGAAAGAATATGGCCAGCGCTGAAATCAAAGAAATCGATGCCAAATTGGAGAACCTTGTGGGAATGAGGAAAATCATTTTGGAAAGGCTGGCAGATCTGGAGAAGGACGAGGCACTTCTTGAGCATGATAGTGGGTGTTCCCAAGGAATGGTACTGATCATGCTAAGCTAACGGTGAATTACAGTTGTTGAGGTTGAAACGAGATTAGAAGAGGCTCAGGATATGGCTGCTGAGGCGGCCTCTTTCGCCGAGCATACGCCCGCGAGATCGGAGGATGGACAAGGCGACGATGAGAACGCACCTGGTTTCATGACGCAGTCCATTTACGAAAAGCTCCCGTCTGTATCATCAGGGAGTGGCCCAACCAAGCGGAAGCCGAGAAGTATTAGGAGGAAATCAGCCCCGATTTTGCACGAGCACTTCGAGCCTGGAAGCATGATCCGCTCGATGCGTGCGCACCAGGACAGCATTACAACTCTCGACTTTGACGCCCCTTTTGGATTGATGGTTACAGCCGCAATGGATGATTCGGTTCGCGTTTGGGATCTGAACGCTGGCCGCTGCATCGGCGTATTGGATGGTCATACAGCTTCGGTTCGCGCTCTTCAGGTAGAAGACAACTTTCTGGCAACTGGTTCTATGGATGCGACGATTCGACTTTGGGATCTTAGCAAGGCTCACTACGACCCGCAAGGCAGCAGCTTTGGCAAGGAAGAGGACGATGACGAAGACGCACTCGCTTTCGAAAACCCCAGCGACCTGCCGGTAGATCCCCCTGCTAACAGCATGGCTGATTGCCCGCTCTTCACTCTGCAAGCCCATCTTGACGAGATCACAGCACTTCACTTCCGAGGTAACGTGCTTGTATCAGGCTCTGCTGATAAGACGTTGCGGCAGTGGGACTTGGAGAAGGGGCGGTGCGTGCAGACGCTGGACGTTATGTGGGCTGCGGCGCAGGCCACTGCTCTTTCTCAGGACAACGATACATGGAGACAGACCAACAAGGCCCCCGACGCGTCTGCCGACTTCGTTGGCGCTCTCCAGGTGTTCGAATCTGCACTCGCCTGCGGTACCGCTGATGGCATGGTCAGGCTTTGGGATTTGCGTAGCGGACAGGTGCATCGCAGCCTGGTAGGCCACACCGGGCCCGTTACTTGTCTGCAGTTTGACGATGTGCATCTGGTTACCGGCAGTCTGGATAGGAGTATCCGGGTAAGTTTGGGCTACAAGATTTTGTGGAAGGATATTAGCTAACACCCTGATCAGATCTGGGATCTCCGTACTGGGTCGATCTATGACGCCTATGCTTATGACAACCCGATCACAAGCATGATGTTTGATCAAAGACGCATTGTCGCCGCTGCCGGCGAGGATGTCGTCAAGGTATACGACAAGGTCGAGGGCCGGCACTGGGACTGCGGTGCTGGCATCGCCGAGGCTGACGAGGCCAAGAGCCCTGCTATCGTGGAGCGTGTGCGTATTCGCGATGGCTACATGGTTGAGGGGCGGCGGGACGGCATCGTTGGTGTCTGGACTTGCTAAGTCCTCTGGGTCCCAGTATAGAGGATGGATCATGTTGTATAACGTTACATGTACCAGTAAAAAGAGACGACAGCGACGACATTTGGAGACATGAGCTCAGTTTAGGAATATTTCAGCGGTTTCAAGGCACATATTGGAGCAAGGACATTTGAACTACATGCAACTGTGTGGCTTGGATATTGATCAGTGATTACAGATGGTTGTTTATGTTTGGCGGCCGAGTGTGGTCAAAGCTGGGAGGAGGTAGCGGCCGCATCGTCCGCGCCCAGAAATAGGAGGGCCAATGAACAAAGGCAAACACCCAAAGCGGCAGGACCTGCTATCTCCGGCCATCTTGGAGCCGGGCAGAGGACGACCGCATCACCGTATCATGAACACCGTTCACGAACAGAAGTGCATACGGGACCGCGCCTCCCGCGGATTCCCTATACTACACGGTCTCATGCGGGCGGCATTGGTATTGGTGATTATATTGCACTATAAGTAAACTCCACGGGGGGATACGGGCTCTTCAGCACCGATATTCCTGGAACCCAAAAGAAGTAAAGTGGAACAGCCTTGTGTCCCTCAGGTTGGTGGCTGGTATCTTCGACACCATCGCTCCTTCCTCAACCCATTAGGCAGCTCCTTCAGGGCTGTGCGTCCCAGTCGCAGTTTCCCACATAAATAATGTCTAGAAGATGGTAGTTTAACGAAAGTTATTTCTTCATCCTTATCTTATGTGTTCTGTTTGACGTTGAGGTTGAATTTGTCGGTTTCTCCTGTGCTCTTGTGTGGCAAGAAGCCCCTGACCAAGTCTGTGGTTGAAGGGCGAAGCTGGTGCCGGCCACACTTACAGCCGTAACAATGGCAGCCGAGGAAGACCCAGAGACGCGTGGAATTCTGGTGACCGCCCCACGGCAGAGATCTCCTACACTTCGAACATATTCACGCAAAAGGTCGAGCAACCAACTCCCGTCGCTCAAGCCATCACAGCGACAGTTTCCTGTCAGACCATTGCAACAGGTTCAACTGAACCTTCGAGTTACTAAGAGATCGGCTGATGCGTCAAAGCTAGCCGAACAACCACTCGTGAACCGCATCGAGGTTGCCCTCCCGGGAAAAACCAGTTTTGACCCTCGAGAATATGATGACGCTTATGTTGGCGGAGACGAGGACGAAGACCTGGGCGACATCGAAGAAGAAGAAGAGAGTGAGAATGACCATGAGATTCTGAGCATCACAAATGAAAGAGGTATGTCTTGTTCTTACGTCTAGTTATGTGTGCCTGCTGACCACTCAAATTAGGTCATACAGCTGCCATCCAGCCTTACACAGAACCCGATATCTGCGAAAATCCAGATGACAGTGAAGGCCAAAAAGAAAATCACACCAACCAGATTGTGATCCCTTCAAGAACACCACGCTTCACTCAGCAGCTGATCCGCGGCCGACCACCTGGTAATGGCCCCCGCCGCCCTCATTTGATCTTCAATAAGCTACCGACAAGAAACCGCTTCAAGAAATTGCCCCAGAAGCCAAGAAACAAAAGACAGATATCGGCTCTTCGATCCCATCCGGGTGATGGCTTCTCAGACAGCGAGGTCAAACGGGCTGGACTCGTCCTCCCAATCCGCAGTGGAAAGCCTACCACATCCGACACACACGTGGGAGAGCTCGATATTTCCCGTGCACCACCACTCCCCAAGCACAAGCGAGACCTTCGAAGAGCCAACTTAGGCGACGACTCATTTGATAATGAGTCCAGGAAGAAGACCAAACACACACAAGAGGCGACCATTGTCATTCTAGATGATCATCAAGTGGACCAGTCTTCATCTCCATCTACAAAGTCAACCATATTTATCGGCCAGAAGCCAGATATCCCAAGGCAGACCAGTCAGTCGATATTGCACCCGCCTCGAGCTCAACCCAGCCAACCCGGCCGATCCACCCCACCACGAACAATCCCAACACAGATACTCATCCCATCACTCCGCCATAACCCTCGCAGCAACTTGCCCCACAGGGTCGTCATCCATCCACCCACAAGCGAGGAGGACCCAAGTGAGGACGACTCAACATACGCACCAGACGACGAGATGACCATACCCAACAGCAGCGACATTGACGCCCAGACAGAATCAGGAGTTCAGCAAGACAACAGCGGTTACGAAACGTACATCTCTGAGACATCTCCAGGAGGGCAAAGATCAAGCTCGGTCACCAGCGAGCCCATACCGTACTCCAAGAAGCAAGAAGATAGCACTGTCGGCAACGTTGATGCCGGGGTGCAGGTAACTCAGGGTCTGACTAGACGGCGGGAGCTGAAGAGATGTATAACACAATAGAGGGTGGTATCAGAGGACACAATGAGTGGCTATGTAAAGATTGATAACCCTTTCGGAAGAACAGGGGGAAGTCTGTAGGAAAGGGCAGGGAGAAGGCGGGTGGGATGTATTCAACATGCTTCACAATACTTTGCTGTCTTGATAGCTACTCAGCGACTGGTTGTTTCATATGTTACATACAGAGATAGACCGCCAACAAGCCAGCGACTTGCTCTTATTAGCTACCATACTTTAATACAAATTCATTGTTTGTCAAATATCTGTTTTCCCGCAGCAAAAAAAAAAAAAAAACCGATTCTTATTTCCATTCCCCCCCAACGCCTCATAGCATTAACAAACAAAACTGAGCACATCTCTTCTCTTCTTCATCCCAAAATTATTTAGCCCCCTTCCCCTTCGCCTCCGTCTCCCCCAGCTCCCTCACAAAAACTCTCGTCCTCCCCAGCCCCCCGGTATAATCCTCCATCCCCGTCTCAAAACCCGGACAAACCCCAATAGCCAAATACTTGCCATCCCCGCTAAACCCCATCGCCGCCACCGCCTCGGAAAACTTTTGATACTGCCTCATTCTCCTCTTCGCTTCCGCATCCCAAAGCGCCACCGTTCCATCCCCACCCCCAGACGCAAAAGTTCCATACACTGGATGGAAAGCAAGTGCATTAACAGGATAGACGATATCACCCCCGCCTTCTTCCTCGGGGGCGGCCTGGCGGTGGCATTTGAACGCGTATTTCCTGGCTTGGGACTCGGGGGTGTCTTCGAACCATTCCACTGCTACGCGGCCTTCGATGGAGGAGGTGGCGTACCCTGCGTCGTTGGGCATGCAGGCGACCGCCCGGGTGAGGAATTTGAGGGAGGATTCGCGGGTTTGCCAGGGGGGTGGGGGGGTGGTGGCGGAGGCAAGGGTGGGGAGGTCGTAGATGTGGACGAGGCGGGCGGTCATGGCTACGACGAGTTTGGTTGGGGAGGAGGAGAGGGCGTGGGGTTTGCCTGGGAGGGGGATGACGAGGGGGGGGAGTCTGGGGAGGAGAGGTGGTGGATGTGGAGGGTGGAGTCCCAGGAGGCGGAGATGAGGAGGGAGTGGGTGGGGGAGTAGACTACGCAGCGGACGGGGGAGGAGTGCTTGCTTAGGAGGGTTTGCTCGCCGGTTGTGAGGTCGATTCTGGAGGGACAAGAGGGGTTAGCTCGGGTTTGTGTCAGGTTGGGGGTGATGGTGACTGTGAATAAAAGGGAACGAGGACACACCTCTTGACCTGCTGGTCCACGCCCGCTGTGAAGGCCTCGTTGTTGTTTGCGCCGAAGCAGGCGTCTAGCACTGGTGCGCGGTGCTCGTATTTGTTGATTAGGTTTGCTTGTTCATCGACGATCTCGTACAGGTAGACGTGCTTGTCCCATGATGATACGAGCAATCGGTGCGAGGAGTCGTTTGAGAAGACGAGCGACGAGATGGCATCGTTGGGCGGTTGCGCCA
Source organism: Apiosordaria backusii (assembly GCA_030549205.1). Lineage (NCBI taxonomy): Eukaryota > Fungi > Ascomycota > Sordariomycetes > Sordariales > Lasiosphaeriaceae > Apiosordaria > Apiosordaria backusii. The sequence goes on from JAUKTV010000002.1 coordinate 2,678,312, forward strand.
CCTCGAATTGTGTAGCTGCGTGTTAATCAGATTAGCAATGTTTGAATGATTGACTGGTAGTATAGATGCGAGTGTACATACCAGGAGCCATCTTGACGATTTGTGTGTGTTGGGGCGGAGAAAAAGTAGTTCGTCGACAATCACAACGCCGGGAAGCTCTCTCTGATGGGAACAGTTGCTGAGCTCCGATTGCGACCAATCTCTGGGTCAATGGCAAGCCTGCAAGTGTAAACAAGCCTCGGGGGCATTCTGCCATAATACACCGCCATTATTTTCGAGGTTCCTAAGGAGGCCCCACTTGCCGCCTTGCGATCAGCGTCATCGTCCACTTCAAGTAGCTTTGGCGGGGCAAATCCCCCAGTGCTGTCATGTCAACTGCTGAACCGAACCATCCAGAACAAATTGTTTCCATGCGCGCCGTGTTTGATTTCGATACTTACAACATAACCACGAGCCTGTACCCCTCTCAACGAGACACAGACTACTTCATATTTTACAACCCACCATCCTTGCCGCAACACCACCCAACCAAAATGCCGTTCGGACAACTGGTGCTCGGCAGCCCTGGGGCAGGGAAGAGTACTTATTGCGATGGAAGTGCGTTTAATCCATGCCGCTCCCAGCGACATGTCGATACCTCTCTTAGTAGGAGGACATACTAACAACACCCAAAGTGCACCAGTTCATGGGCGCCATAGGAAGGCAATGCTCCGTCATCAACCTTGACCCCGCCAACGACCAGACCAGCTATCCATGCGCCCTCGACATCCGCGATCTAGTCACCCTCGAAGAGATCATGTCAGACGACCAACTAGGACCCAACGGGGGAGTCTTGTATGCGCTGGAGGAACTCGAAAACAACTTTGAATGGCTAGAGAACGGGTTAAAAGAGCTGGGCGACGATTATGTGCTATTTGACTGCCCTGGACAGGTGGAATTATACACACACCACACCTCCTTGCGCAACATCTTCTACAAACTGCAAAAACTGGGCTATAGAGTGAGACATAACATATCCTCCATGTTTGATTCTGTCTCTGTATGCTGACTAGTGTCTACAGCTAGTAGCAGTCCACCTATCCGACTGCTTCTGTCTGACACAGCCATCCCTCTTCATTTCAACCGTCCTCCTCGCCCTTCGAGCCATGCTTCAGATGGACCTTCCACACATCAATGTCCTCACGAAAATCGATAAGATCGCCTCGTACGACCCCTTGCCTTTCAACCTCGACTTTTACACCGAAGTCCAAGACCTCTCCTATCTGATGCCTATCCTCGACGCTGAATCGCCAGCTATTCGTAGTGAGAAGTTTGGCGCGTTAAATTACGCCGTCGCGAATCTTATCGAGCAGTTTGGGCTCGTAAATTTCGAGGTGCTTTCCGTGGAAAACAAGAAGAGCATGATGCACCTCTTGAGGGTGATTGACCGGGCGGGAGGTTATGTATTTGGCAGTGCCGAAGGGGCTAATGATACCGTCTGGCAAGTAGCGATGCGTAACGAGTCGTCGCTGATAGGCAATGTCGATATCCAAGATCGGTGGATAGACAATAAAGCCGAGTACGACGAGCGGGAGAGGCTGGAAGAAGAGGAGCAGGAGAAGATTCGGGAGGCGCAAGCGCAGGCTGCTATGGGCGCTGGTGGTCCGGTGGCCGGGATACCACAGCTAGGAGCAGCTGGTGGTTCTGGCATCAAAGTAGTGCGTAAAAAGAAGTAAAAACCAAGCGGTGCTCAGCACCAACTTCAATCTTCGACCAAGCCATCTTCGGATGCTGAATCATCACCTTGGCCTCCGACGATGGCAAGGGTGCGCTGCTGTTGACTGTCACTGCGCAGCAGAGCACCCAACGCGTCTGAAGAGCTCATGCCTTTGAGCTCATCTTTGGCGGCTAGGACGAGCAATCTGGCGCGGCGGATGGCCTCCTGTTCGACTTTGCGCATTGTGCCGCTGACGCGGACGACGCGGAAGATGCATGGCCTGCCGTTTTTGGCGGGGAGGGTTTGCATGAAGGAGAGGGCGGCCCAGACGAGGCGGTAGTGGGAGCGTGATACCCTTAGAATAAATGTTGATGTGGCTGGAGAGAAGTATTTTACTACAGTGGATAATGCGTGTTAGTCGCGTGACTGAGTGAGTGAGTGTGATCTTGAATGTTCGTGTACATGCCTTGAAGACTGCGATCTATGGCGCCGGAGCCGCAGTCGCCAAAGAGCGAGGCGATTTCGCTGCGTATATCTTTGAGAAGGGTCTGTGGTCGGAGTTCATTGGCTGTTGGTTGGTTATAGAGGAGTAAGTCTGATACTGGGGGTTTGTTGCTGCCGGCGGTTTTTGACTGGGCTGGTGGGAGGTCGGTGTAGATGATGTTGACTAGCAGGTAGCGGTCTTTGAGGCGGACCATGGTGAGTTCTGTATGATGTGTTTGCAAAGTTCGCGCAAAAGAGTCGAGTTGGGTGATGTGAGTTTGAGATAATGGTTCTTAAGAAATACTGGGCTTATCGATAAATGTTGGTGAGCTCAAGTTATAATGAAGTTATCAAAGTGGGGCGGTATCTTGGCGAGTATGCGGAGGACAAAAAAACCGGTACTGCAAGTGTTCAACAGGCAGCAAAACACAGTTAACAGACCACATAAGACAGCCGTTAGGCCTTGAAAAATAGTCGGGAGACCTTTAAAAATAGTCGGTAGACCTTTAAAAATAGTCGGTAGACCTTTAAAGATAGTCGGTAGACCTTTAAAGATAGTCCGACAGGCCTTGAAAATGGTGTAATATGCATGTAAATGAATTCAGAACGCCTAGGCGTATTTAGTAGTGCGTATGGTAGGTTGTGCAAGTAGCGGTCCCGTCGGTGTCATGGGCTACCTACCAGTACCCAATCTCATACCAAACTCATACCCTTTAACAGCACATGACAATTCATGTCGACGGCCGCAGCCAGCCAATGATCTCGCATCTGCTATTTTGCCAATCGCCTGATTTGTGGCCGTTGACTGGTCTTCGACGCCCAAGGCTGTGCCGCAGCTGCCGTGCATCTGGTACAGTGCTTGAATGAGAATGCAGGTGATGGCTTTGTAGCTCATACTGTGGTCTCGTCAGAGGCCTGGTATCTCAGTTGGCTGCCTGGGCGACATCCATTCATCTCATCTCCCTTGAAAGGCTTCTCATTATATTTGGCCTCATCCACCTTGATTGCTTCTATCGCGATATTTTCCCTATCCAAAATTGTCGTCGACATGACTTCCGACAGCACGATTTCGGGTCCTGACTCGGATCAGCGTTCCGATCACAGCCCTGATCACGACTCTGATCGCAACTCTAATTCCGACTCTGATCACAACTCTAATTCCGACTCTGATTACGGCGTTGATTACGACGATATTGAATGGACCCGCTACTGTGTCCCTCGACGGTGCCGCCTTTGCACCTACCCGATAAAACCCAATGAATTGATGGTAGCTTCAGGTGAGTGATTCCACACTTCCCTTAGAATCCAAGATTAGCGCTGATGCCGGAGCAAGACTTGCATGGGGAAGTCTCCTCTCCGTTCAGGAATGAGCCATTCAACCTCCAATATGAAGTGAGGTTGAAAGAGGAGTTCAGGCCATGTCCTCCAGCCTGCGCTCATGATCAAATTTATTTGAGAGGATGTGTTCCTGGATATCACGCAGAATGCTTCAGCTATGCAGGCAAAAGTTGTCCTCCTCCAGGTCTCCTCAGCGCCACGGAGTGTTCATTTGAGCCGATGCCATCGCACGACTTGGAGCGACAAAAGAGAACAACGCAGCTTCTCGCCACAAAAGTTGGTAATCTCTGGCCTTGCCTGCCTCACGAGCTTTGTCTCATGATATCAGCGCTAGTGGTCCGGGAGTACACGGTTAGTGTTTTCCAAGGACTGTGGGCTGCCCGCCATCAACTCCCTAACCACAACGTGGACGTCTCACAAAGTATATGGGTGCGGTATAGCGATATGGGGGGTGCCAAGTACGTCTATGAGCTCTCCAACACCGGCGGGCGATGTTTTCGCAAACTATTCGACCCGGAGATATCCCCAGACCCCGGTGTCCTTTACGTTTTAGAAGACCACCTCGGCGTCAGGGATCTAGTTTTCCATAATCCTGAGAGCAAGAGGATGAGGCTTCCATCAGGGAATCATGAACGCGGAACGTGGTGGCGGGTCATCTCCCTCCCTTACAAGCTCCAGGTTGAATACGACGTAGGTGTCTTTTCGGTCCCGGCCCGTGGTTGAACTATGCTGACAGGTTTCGACAACATCAAGGGCATTAAACTCCGCAAGATCAACCAAGGACATTCATCAAACCCCCGCGATGTGGTATTCTCTGTGCCATTGCCACCGGAGGAGGTAGCTGCCCTCGAGCTTTATCGCCGCCCTCTGGTCCCTCTGGATCCCGAGACGCCATTGAAGAACCTGCAAATGGTTCCGTTTCATATCAATGGACCGGGTGTCATTGGATACTCATTCTGCTGGTCCGAGCGTCTCTTTTATCTTCACGCCCACCACGAAGAAGACAACCTGGCTATGTACAAGGACTTCGACACCCTAACAGAGGATCCATTTTGGATACATTTGCCAATCGCACCAGATGAGTACATCAATAGTGTGTGGTTTCGACGCGCGGCATACACATCGGACCTCGCGCTGTGGGTAAGAGAACAGCACGTTCCCCTGATATCGGGATTGCAATACTAATCACAAGGATCTACAGATTACGACCAACAAAGGCAACCAAACGATAGTCGGGCCAACGGAGGCACATCCCATCCTGCAGAATTCAAATCTCGCCGAATTGTTTCCAGGCGCAGCATTCGAATGGGTCAGGCTGATAGGCCCGCTCAACGAGGGGCAGTCCGTTCAGATGTACTTTAACCTTTCAGAACGGGGTATCAAGGTATTTGCGACGCTTCAGCCAAACATTGCGATAACACCCGGTCCGGGGCCACCAGAATGGCTCCGTTCAGCCTACTCAACCGATCACGGCTCATGGTTCTCAGAATCCGCATGGCTAATCAATGTCGTGGAGATCATTCCTTTCCAAAAGAAGGCATCGGGGTCGGTGAAAAGGGTGCAAGGTGAGAAGCCATACTTTGATGCATGGGGATCTCATTCACCAATAATCGGGCTTGTGCTTGTATACTCCAACGGAGCACGAGTCTGCCTTGGTCAAGTTCGCTTGGATTGCGCAACTCCACCAATTGATATGCGGCATGTGACGACCTTCTACATGGCTTTCAGGCAGGCGAGGCGTAACCCCTATCTCTCAGAAATTCGTCTCTCTGCCCCAACTACACCAGATGATATGGCTACTGCCTGGCGTTGGCTCAAGATCGATCTCTCTCAGCGGACCGTTTTGGAGTGGCATCTCTACAAGGGATTCCATAGTGGCTGTCATGTGAGATACGGAGACCAGACCACGTTCGAGGACGAGTAGGCCTCAAAAGATAGTCCCTAGGTCTCAAAAATGTTTAAAGAGGCATTTCATTATAAGTAAAACGCCTGTAATTATCAGTTCCTATGTGTAGTAGTCCTTATTCCTGTCCACGGTATGTTTAATTAAATTGAAATCTAAACTGTATGTAGTATCAACCACGTAGGTACGCAGGCTGGCTACGCCGTTAAGCACACATGCCTTCTAAGATAGTAGACGGGCCTTTCAAAATATCAAACAGGTTTTAAAGCCTAGCTAATAGGCCTAAAATATAGTCCATAGGCGTCAGAAGATAGCCCACAGGCCTCAGAAGATAGTCTATAGGCTTGCTGTTAGTGGTGACGGCCAACAAGGATAGAATCCTTCTACAAATACATTCAAGCTTCAAGAAAGCGCATCGTGCGGAGAGACCAGCTCTTCGGTATTTTCTACCTCTAGACTTTGACGTAATACAAAATTCCTTGCCGCCAGCAGCCGAATGCGCCAGCACATTCTGGGCATCAACAATTCACACACACAATTCAGAAAGAACCCTATCCAAGCTTCTCGGTATAGTATGTTGTCTTGCTCCCTTCATAGACCCACACTCTTTTACCATCAATTGTTTTCTTGGTCCAATCTGACTCACTGGTAGATCTCAAGCTGCCGCGTTTGGGTTCAAATTCATATTTGACGCTCAACATGTGCGAGACCCTTTTCACTTTGACCCTAACTTGAGGTTTTTCGGCCTTAGAGCTTACTCCGGCAGAGGCTTGGGGTGGGCTCTGTGAGCGGCGACCTGGCGTAGCCTGAGGTTGCGCAACAAGAGGAGATCTCTCGCGATCTCGCTGAGTCCTTGGGGGCGAAGGTGTTTTGGGCTGATGTGCTCTCCCTTTGTCGTTACCAGCCCCTCGGGGACCTTCTTCTGAGGCTCGTGTGCGTGAGGGCAGTGCGTTGGGCCGGCCCGTTGCCGGTGCGTCGTAGTAGTCCTGACTAGGGTCGTTCGAGAGACCGGCATATCGATAATCATGTGGAGCAACTTGAACCCCTGCGCCGTATCCTGTGCTGTCCGCATGGTGGTGTTGCTGCTCATAGGGTGGTTCTCCTTGGTGCGTTGAAGGACCTTGACCAATCGAAGGTGAGGTGTATGATTGACCAGCTGCCGTTCCGGAGGACGCAGGTTTTGGGAGTATGCGTCTGAAGGTGCCCTTGAAGGGGGATTCTTTGGGTGGGTTTCGCTTGATATGAAGTACGGCCTCCAAGATTTCGCGTGCATGTTGATAGTTGTCGGCCTTCAGGTACCCATCATCGCCGACAATAGTCTTGAGCGTCTTTAACTCGGTACCATAGTCCCAAATACGGCATGATGTTCCGATAGTAGCCATCGTGAACACCGACGAAAGCCCATCTCTCGTCACGGCACGCATCGCAGCATTCGAGGCCTGCTTTTCGACTTCCTTTGAGCTCTCGCCCGTTTTCTTGCATTCAATGAATACCATGTTGACCAGATTATTGCCTCCGCGCTCAAAGCGGCGAACAACGATATCAACTCGACGCCGGCTTGAGTCCGGTGGTTGTTCGCAGATTACCGCATAGTCTTCCTCCCAGAACAGTCTTTGCAGCACAACTTGCCAGAAAGCAGAGGAAGCGTACTCGTTATTTATCGCCGAGGCATCATCTCTCATCTTTGAGAGAAGAGTGCCGGGTTGTGGCGGAAGGACTTAATGCAGTTGCTCGAGTTCAGGGTCTTTCACTTGCTGGCCGAGAGAGACCGGGTAGCCGAGATTGCCGCTCATAGTGAAAAAGACAATAAGTGATAAGAATCCAATGTTTGCTGTGTTGATGTAGAACCTGCCTAAATATCCTACCTCTCCTGGAAGCGCGAGGCACGCAAATATATACATCGTGAGCTCCAGCTGAGACTCACCGGCTTCAAGCACAGTTTTGTGAATAGGCACCTGCAGCTTCGCCACACCGAAACGTTTCCGATGGCTCAAGATAGATGTCAGCCGGAGCGGTGACTGCCCGAGGTGAGCGTGGATTGGCCCGCATAGCTACATGGGTGGTGTGAGCCGCATATGGAGGCGTTATAGTTTACAATAAACTTGGATTACGGCCAGTGCTGCCACCACTGGTTGGGTTTCGTCTTGTTCAGAATGAAACCACCTAGCCGCTGTGCGTGGCTCACAGGTGCCCAATATGCAGGTAGGCGGGGAATTGAGGGGATTCAGGGCCTCTCCGGTCGCCCGGTTTAGCTGCGGATGCTGAGTGCTGGTCTCTTTTTCCCGTTCGCTTCCGATGAACATGGGGTTTGGGGGCCAGAGATGGTGTGTGGGCCGAAACAGGTGGCTCTTTTCCGTGGCCAAAGTATGCATACATTGGGACACCATGAGGCAAAAAACAGCTTGTCGGGGGCCTTAGGAAGTCCTAGTCAAGCTTTCCTGTTGGACTTGGACCCGACGGAGTGGTAACTGGTACGATTGGTCCGTCTAAAAATATACTTGGGATGTCTGTGTTTTCAATGGAATTTCATTGAACCTACTTCAAATCCCCATCTGTTCACGATTTTTATGTGGCAGAACTGAGCTTCTGGCAACATTGACCGGACCCGGTATATACACGGAAGGATCGGGGGCCCGGTTGTCGTTGAAGATGATCCACTCCTCCGGTGGTCGCACGGGCCATCTCGGAGGTGAATCCCGGAGCCTAATCCTCGCCACGCCCTAGCACGCTGTGGACAAAAAAACTGGTACTGCAAGTGTTCAATAGGTATTAAAATATAGTTGACAGATTATATAAGATAGCCGTTAAGCGTCGAAAGATAGTCAGTAGACCTTTAAAGATAGTCGACAGGCCTTAAAATGGTGTAATAGGCCTTTAAATGCAATTGCAACGCCTGTATTTAGTAGTCTATGTGGTAGGCTGTGCATGTAGCGGTGCCAGTTTTTTTGTCCAGGGCGTGCCTGGACAAAAAACTGGCAGAGCAGCCCCACTTTTCCACCATGGTCTTGACCCAGCGGAAGTACCTTCACCCTCCCCCCCAACTTTGAACATATCGCAGATAGATATTGGTATATCTATTCTTCTTTCTACTTGTTTGCTGGTTGCTAAAACTGTCCCTGGATTGAATTTAACCCCTGGTCGGTAAACCCGGCCATGTCGTCCCAATCTCCCGCTTTGAGGGCAGCCATTTTGGTCGTCTCAACGACAGCTGCCAAAGACCCCTCCACCGATGCCGCAGAAGCTACACTGCGCAGCGTCTTTGAACAAGATGGTGGCAACCAATGGACTGTTGCTGGGACTCAAATTGTGAGTGACGATATTGCCGAGATCCAGCATCAAGTCGCTCTCTGGACGGACCCCGTGGATAAAGGCCACGACATTATCAATTTAGTAGTGACGACAGGCGGCACTGGCTTCGCAGTTGCTGATTGCACTCCCGAAGCTGTCTCAGCGATACTACACAAGGAAGCCCCTGGTCTTATTCACGGAATGTTATCATCCTCCCTGGCAATTACCCCTTTTGCCATGATGTCCCGTCCAGTTGCGGGCGTGAGGCACAATACAGTCATCATCACCCTCCCTGGTTCACCCAAGGGTGCCAAGGAAAACCTCCAAGCTGTGATCAAGACGCTACCGCATGCTTGCCTTCAAGCAGCTGGAGCAAACTCCCGGGCTCTTCATTCTGGTGGTGTAAAGAAACTTGAAAAGGAAGCAGGGCTAGATTCGCAAGCTCAAGCTCCAACACCAGCTCACAGTCATGCTCATTCTCACACTCACACCCGCCACCACGACCACAACCACAGCTGTCATAGTCACACACATTCAGAGGGCCATAGCCATGGCCACGATCACGGAAGCCTAGTCAGACTCTCTTCTGAAAATCCCAAATCCAACGATCCTTCCCTCGGCCCCAGCCGCAGACATCGATCCTCCCCTTACCCCATGCTCTCCGTCCAAGACGCCCTCTCCCTCATAGCAAAACACACTCCCTCCCCCACAATAATCACCACCAAAGTCACACCCGACCTCGTTGGCAAGGTCCTTGCCCAAGACGTCTACGCCTCCGCTCCGGTCCCAGCCTTCCGAGCAAGCATCGTAGACGGCTACGCCGTCGTCGTCCCCCCCTCCGGCCACCTCCGCGGCACCTACCCCGTAGTCTCCACCTCCCACGCCGCCCCCTCCTCCAACCTCACCCCCCTAAAAGAAGGCCAAATAGCCCGCATCACCACCGGCGCCCCCTTACCCCCCGGCGCCAACTCCGTCGTCATGGTAGAAGACACAGTCCTCATCTCCACAACCAAAACCACCCACCCCACCACCAACCAAGAAATTGAAGAAGAATCCCAAGTCGAAATCCTCTCCGACCCCAACCACCACCCAGCCAAACCCGGCTCCAACATCCGCGAAATCGGCTCCGACATCCCCCTCCACCACCTCGTCCTCCACACCGGCGACCAAATCTCCGCCGTAGGCGGCGAAATCGGGTTGTTATCCGCCATCGGCGCCCGCGAAGTATCCATCTTCCGCCCCCCCACCATCGCCGTCCTCTCCACCGGCGACGAGATCGTCGAGTCCACCACTCCCCGGGAGTTATCCCTCGGCGAAGTCCGCGACACCAACCGTCCCACCCTCCTCACCGCCATCTCCCGCGCCGGCTTCACTCCCCTCGACCTCGGGATATGCTCCGACAAGCAAAACCACCTCGAATCCACCCTCCGCCTCGCCCTCCGCCAGTCCGACATCGTCATCACCACAGGCGGGGTGTCAATGGGCGAGCTCGACCTCCTCAAGCCCACCATCGAGCGCTCCCTAGGCGGCACGATCCATTTCGGGAGGGTGAACATGAAGCCCGGCAAGCCCACCACCTTTGCCACCGTGCCCGTCAAAGACAACGACGGAAATCGTGTCCAGAAATTGATTTTTGGGCTTCCTGGCAACCCCGCAAGCGCGCTGGTGACGTTTTATCTGTTTGTGCTTCCGGCGCTGCACCAGCTGGCTGGTATTACCCCCCCTGGATTACCCAGAGTGCCCGTGGTGTTGAGCCATGATTTCCCGCTGGATAGATCCCGGCCGGAGTACCACCGGGCGATTGCCACTGTTGGGAGGGATGGGACGCTGGTGGCGACGAGCACGGGAGGGCAGAGGAGCTCCAAGGTGGGGAGCTTGAAGGGGGCGAACGCGTTGCTTTGCATGCCTAGCGGTCCGGAGCCGTTGAAGAAGGGGGAGAGGGTGGAGGCGTTGTTGATGGGGGACTTGAGGAGTGATGTAGCATAGATAGGAGGTGATCTGTTTTGCTTATCTGGAGAGTTAGACAGGATGCCAGCACTGCTCATGAGACACTTACGGAGTCATGTAGCATAACTAAGTATCATGTTGTTCGTTGGTCTAGATTGATTAGGATTCTTGAGCAAGAGGATATAACGCAACTAACCAGATGGATAATGAACATAGCCAGCCTCTTTTGACTCTGCTCTCTTTTGTACAATAACTTTGAAAAAACGTTCTTTACTTCTACACACCCATTCATCCCCGAGTAATACATATGCCTGAACCATCATGCCTAATCAGACCAACCAACCCGTTCCCCTAATTCCCATTTGCCGCCTTAATTTCTTCCAATAAAACGCCAAAGTGATGAAAAAATATGAAGCTTGCTTACTACACAGAACAGACACGCTCGCTGTAGCAGTCTGAATCTCATGGGTTGTGGGTCTCTTCTTCTTGGGGGGGCGTCATATATATGTGGTGTGTTGTGTAAAAATGTGTAATGTACACCGTTTTGTCATCCTTGATGATGCGTGTAATGATGATAGGTTAGACAGGTAGTAACTTCATGACTGAGAGCGACTAGGAGTGCATTCCGAAATCGTCAGCCTTACCGGCAACGAGAAGTCCGATAATGAGCCCGAACAGTCCCAGAACTGAGCTGAAAATCTCAATGACGAGAATCTTGACGAAGCTGCGTGGAACAATGTTAGTGCTTGTACTTCGAACGTGTTGTTTATCCCAGGGCGCACATACAGTGTAGGATCGGCAGCATCAGCAAGGGCAGCACCGCTGCCGTTGATACCAACAGCAACACCGCAAACAAGGTTGCACATGCCGACAGTCAGACCAGCCCAGAAGAGCGCATAACCCGTAAAGTAGGTGCCGCCAGAGTATACGTCCGCGCCTTCAACAGGGGAAAGCTTGGCGGAGAAGACGATGGCCATGATGACGCCGTAGATGGCGACGACTTCGCAGAAGATAATGGAGATCAAGTTCTTGGTTCGGATTCGGGGAGCCTTGACACCACCACCGAGAATCGAGGAGCCCGTGATGAAGATACCCCTGTAGTTTGTATCGCCATGTTATTATGTTGTTCAACTGATCAGATTGGTGGGGCGTGTCCATACCATGCTGCTCCTACTACTGAGAGACCGATACAGAGGGCAATGCCTGTGTCTGCCCACGCGTATGGAGAAACGGATTCGAGGAAAGCGCCGACCTAGAAGAAGGGGTTCGTCGTAAGCATGCTGCCGACATCGCGTAACAGTAGCTTGGGCTGATAGGAGCGGATGGAATGGATGGGTGGATGTCATCGTACATTGAAAGCTTCGCCATTGCCGGTAAAGAGCATGTCTGCGCAAGCAGATAGTTAGCAAAAGGAAGCTCTTCATGATGGCCATTCCGCCATGCATGCTGCTGGCTGCTGGTGCAGGCAACTCACAAGCTCCCACCACAGTCAAGAGGGTTGTTATCCCCGCAACCCCGTACGTTAAGCTCATCTTGACTGGTTTATCGATTGCGCCGTGGTTCAATTTCGTGGTCGATGCTTGTCGTTCGGAAGCAAGCGGTCGTCAGGTCCCTTGCCAGAGCTTCGACAGTGCGTTCATCGGCTTGTTGCGTTGCGTTGCTTCCAGGTTCCCCAAACACAGATGTCGGGCCAATCCACAGCGCCGCCAACTGCCAAGCCTTGCAGCTGCGTTGGAGAAACAGAAGTGGGTCCCTTGACACGTGACTCAGCTGGCTTCGCCTGCTTCCAACTTCCTCAGCCCTCTTTTCCCCAGAACTATTTAAGCAACCAAACTTTTGAACCATTCATCACAACAACCACGCCATCGGAAACTGCGGTATCAAGAAAACCAGGCTAGGCATCAGACACAGACACGATGGCAGCGTCTAACAACTTTTACGATTTGTATCGTCATGGAAGGTACATATTTACTTGCACGCGTTGATGGCTGCGTGAGCCCCATTTGCGTGGGTGGTGGCGCACCCCCAGGCCGCAAAGCAAAGCAAAGCAAAGCAAAACATCATTCTTATTGCTGCCCACTTCCTATACACGTTCATCCATCTATATGATGTAAAATAAGGAAGTCGAGTTGCTGACCCTCCCTGACGGGATACAGTCTCGGCTTGACGCTGACGGATGCCCTCGACGAACTGATCAGAGATGAAAGCATCACGCCTCAGCTGGCCATGAAAGTTCTTACTCAATTCGATCGTGTTGTTGCCGAGACGCTTCAAGAAAAGGTCAAGGCTCGGTTGACTTTCAAGGTGAATACTATCCTCGATATACACAAACACCCATCCGTAACCCTTGTATACCGACAACCCCTTCGTACTCTGCCTGCCCGATTTATGGCATGTGGTGAGAACATGTGAGGCTGACAACGAGGTTACACTCTCTCTTACATTACAGGGCTCACTCGATACGTATCGCTTCTGCGATGAAGTCTGGACCTTCTTGATCCGCAACGTCACCTTCAAGATGGAAGGAAACCAGGGGACCGTCGTCGCTGACAAGGTCAAGATTGTGAGCTGCAGCGCGAAGCGTAACGAAGATAAATAAGCTGCTGTCTCACATGGGACTTGAGCTTTCGTCGCATCATGGAACTTGGCTTTTTCAGTGGCAAGCTGGCGTTGGGCATTTGATTTCGCAGCATGTGGGCACGGGATGGGTGGTTTATAGGCGTTTATGGTCAACCTAGAGGTTCTCACATGCGGGTTGCTTTGAGATTACATACCCGCAGAGATCTTATTTATACAGCAGCTCATGAGCTCTTTGAGACTCGAGATAAAACAGCTGAGCTAACAAAGACATCGGACCCGAGAGGTCCTCATATCACATTTATTCCGTTATCGTGCTCGCGGCAAGACATTGGACGGATCGCTTTGAGCCAATCGGCAGTCGTCTCTTGCCCACCATCTTGACTGATAGGTGTGAGCCTCACCCTGGATGAAATGCTCGGCATGTACAAGCTCATTGTTGCCGTCCTCGTAAAAACAAGAATTAAAGAATATGGCGTTGAAAATGAAGTTGAGATTCAAGTTGAAGCAATCATGGTTGCTCACCTGTTCGGCGCCCTCGACACAGTGGTGCGACCCCTGTCCTCCCGCCTTCCTTAGCAGCACGTGCAGCACTGCAGGGGCTTGGTTTGATATCGATTCAGCACTCGTGTCAATAACGCAGCAATTCTGATGAGCTTTCTTCATCGACTACAGTGTCTTACATATGCCACTGAAGATTAACGAAGCACCTCTTATCTGATCTATCACCGTCTAAAACCCTTAGATTGCATGACTCGGCATTGCTACACCGCACACTACCAACAGTGGGACACCATAAACCGTTTTCGTGACAACTACCTCAGCCAAGCCCACATCCTTGGAAACGGCACAACCGGGAAACCGGAAACCCCATTGTTTCCCACCAGGAACCGAGAATTTTGTGCTCCCCAAATCGGTCTTCCAAGCAGTCTTTCTCCGGCCATCCGCTCCCGCACCCGCACTGAACGGGGATCACTTTCTTTTTAAAGCCAGTGGCCTTCCTTGTCAGCAGCCCGTGTCCCCACACGACTCAGCAATGCCCACGACAAGACAACAGGCGCAACGCAAGCGCCATGAAACTACTTCCTCCTCGTTAGACGATACAACTACCTCTCCAGTCTCAGCTGTGACTTCGTCGTCGATTCCGGTAAATACTGCAGCAACATCTCTCAAGAAGCGAGCCGTACCAAATCAGTCTTTGGCTGCAGACGATGAGAAGGACAAGCGTGAGATGAGCCGGCTTTCAGATGAGGAGCGCCCGCTCCTTCCGGACGGGACTGCCGTTGAAGCTGCTGTACCGTCAACGGCGAGCTGGAGCAAGAGAAACCAGTGGATTGTTTATGCGCTGGCTAGCGGGGCGTGTGCCGCTTTCAATGGTGTTTTTGCCAAACTGTAAGTGCCCACTACCTTATGTCTTGAAGATGACCTAAACTGATGACGATGTTAATTATGCAGAACTACGACCGAGTTGACAACCACACTGTCCATGTGGATTGCACGCCTGTTGGGCTTGGAGAAGGCCGAAAGTGTTGTTGAGGTTGGTGTGAGAGGTGTAAGTTATATGTTTCAATCATGATCAAGTTCCAAATCGACAGTGTATCTAACATTTCCTCGCAGTCCTTCTTCGGCCTGAATCTAGTCTTCAACGGTATCGTAAGTACCCCTTTTCTTATATCTTTCTCTAACGGGTTTATACATGTATGGCCTGATAGTTGCATCATGTTCCCTGCATCATGCATTCCGGATTGGAATGCCGTCAATGGCGCGCAAATCAGGCACCACCCCTCCTGCATCCACTTCAGCCCTATGAGGCTACCTAGAAACCTCATCTCTTCACAGCCTCAACATCACCTACCTAAGGTACACATAACCCCCTTTCTAACCTTTGCGTGTATAGATGTGGACCCTCTTCACCACCGCTCTCGCCAAAGGCAACTCAACTACCCAGGTATCGA
Organism: Apiosordaria backusii; assembly: GCA_030549205.1. Taxonomy (NCBI): domain Eukaryota; kingdom Fungi; phylum Ascomycota; class Sordariomycetes; order Sordariales; family Lasiosphaeriaceae; genus Apiosordaria; species Apiosordaria backusii. The sequence goes on from JAUKTV010000002.1 coordinate 2,693,499, forward strand.
TCATGAACACGTCCTGCAACTTTTTTATTACCGCGATACTGGGGTTTGCGATTTTCTCCGAGGCGCTCCCGCCGCTGTGGTGGCTTGGGGCTGCTATGCTTGTGGCGGGGAATGTTATTATTTGGAGTAAAGATGAGGGGGTTAAGGGGGAGGAGGTTAGGGATGATGGGGCGTCATCGGCGGGGATTTCGCTGGCGACGAATGATGGTGGGTTTGGGGGGAGTGAGAGGGGGGTGTTGGGGGAGGATGAGGAGGGGAAGAGTGAGGATGAGGAGGGGAAGAGTGAGGATGAGGATGTTTTGCAGGATTTGGTTGTTCCAGAGGAGAGGTCTTGAGCAGATGTAGGTTTGCGGGGGCTGTTTGTAGGATGGGGTGGGATGTTCTTTGAGATGTGATACCCATGTTTTTGGAGAAAATAGCTTAGTTTTACAAATAGAAGATCCGATCGATACAGACTTTGGATATTTTACTCGTTACTGCCTCGATATATGTGCCTGTAATTACAGCACTCCCAACGTCTAGCGGTTATTAGCGGGGTGGCTTTTACAGGGGTCTACCTTAACGATAAGGGACGGGAAGCTTAATCCGACTTTAGTGCGGGGCACCAGATTTTGGCAGTTGCTCGGCCGGCGGCGGGATCAACCGTCAACGAACCTTTGAAATCTTTTTGCGACAACCTAACCAAGCTTGTTGCGTACAGTAGTAGCAAAGCAGAGCAGAGCTTCGCACCCAGCCTGCAGATACAACTCGAGCCTGGAGGACGTAGCACAGCATTTCACTGCGCGCGGCAAAGAAAGCAAGTCAGCAAGCCAGCTAGCAAATCAAAGCTGCCATGTTTCCCAATGGTTGGGAAGTGAGCCCCGCCATCCTGGGGCGGGTTGCGGACTGTGAGTTTTTTCCGCATAGTCGTCGATATGATGGTTCAGGTTCAGGGGAGGAGCTAATATGCTGTGATTGTGGTTCATATAGATGCTGTAGAGCTATGGCATGAACACCGCATCCCGATCATCCTCTCGACGCTGTTTATCCTCGGGTTTTTGCGGATTTATTTACGTTTGACCGATTCCCGACAGGAGAAGCTGGTGGCGTTGCCGAAGGTTTACAACAGTGAGAAGAAGGGGTTGGAGGAGAAGAAGAACAAGACGGAGGAGCTTGCGAAGGTTGTTGTAAAGAAGGTTTCTAGTTCGGAATCATCTTCTGGGGATGATGAGAGGAGGAAAGCGACAGGGAAGAAGAAGTTGGGTGGGCCGAGGAGGATAAAGGGGGATGCGAATAAACGATTGCGGAAAGAGGGCGATAAACAACAAGATGTTAAGAGGAAGATTCAGGTTTTGGTGTTTTACTCTTGCTTGACGGGGAGTACGGAGAAGATCGCGAGGCAGTTTGCGCAAGAGTTTGGGAATTCATTGACGAAATCGACAGAGGAGGAGAAGGCACAGACGGCGTTCTTACCGCCGCAGGTTCTCGATCTTTCTGAGGTTGATTATGATGAATACTTTATCAGCCCGCCGAAGACGGAGGAAGGGGAGAAGGTGGATTACTTCTATTTGGTGCTGTTGCCAAGTTTCAATATCGACAGCATTAACGATACTTTTTTGGAGCACCTTCAGGAGACGCACCACGATTTCCGGATTGATACCTCGCCGCTGGCGCCGATTTTGGGGTATTCTGTGTTTGGGTTCGGAGATAGGGAGGGGTGGCCGACGGAGGAGGAGGGATACTGTTTCCAAGCTAAAGAGGTTGATAAGTGGATGGCGAAGCTTACTGGGAGGAAGAGGGCGTATCCACTGGGTATGGGTGACTGGAAGAGGGATGGGAAGGAGAGGTTGGGGGAGTGGAAGAATGGGTTGGTGGATGTTCTGGGTCAGATTGAGCAAAATGGAGGGTTAGGGGAGGGTGTTCCCGGCTCTGGTGACCCGATAGAGAGTGATGATGAGGAGGTTGAGGATGATGGGGAGGTTCTGTTCGACGAGCCTGCTGAACAGAATGGCGGGAAATCCAAGAGCTCGGGGAGTCTCGAGGATGTGGAAGATATCGGGCGTATCATGGCAGCGAATGGCAACACTGGGAAGAAGCCTTCAGCACCTATCGCGGTCGATTTTACCACCGAAGGCAAGCCGAAAAGGAAGGCCGCGGCTCCGATCGTCATCAAGGAAATGGTGCCAAAGAACTCGCCTACATACAACTCTCTAACGAAGCAAGGCTACGCGATCGTCGGCTCTCACTCTGGTGTCAAGATTTGCCGCTGGACCAAGTCTGCTCTCCGTGGCCGTGGGTCTTGCTACAAATACTCCTTCTATGGCATTAACTCCCATCAATGCATGGAAACCACACCCTCCCTCTCCTGTTCCAACAAATGCGTCTTTTGCTGGCGCCACGGAACCAACCCCGTCGGCACCACCTGGCGCTGGGTCGTCGACCCCCCAGACTTGATCTTCAACGGTGTCAAGGAAAACCACTACAAGAAAATCAAAATGATGCGCGGCGTCCCTGGCGTAAGAGCGGAGCGCTTCGCCGAAGCCATGCGCATCCGCCACTGCGCCCTGTCGTTGGTCGGTGAACCCATCTTCTATCCTCACATCAACGAGTTCCTCGGTATGCTCCACAAAGAACGAATCTCCTCCTTCCTCGTCTGCAACGCCCAGCATCCCGATCAACTCGCCGCCCTTCAACACGTCACCCAGCTCTACGTCAGCATCGACGCCTCAAACAAGGAATCCCTCCGCCGCATTGACCGCCCCTTGCACCGTGACTTCTGGGAGCGGTTCAACCGCTGCCTGGACATCCTTCGCGAACGTCGTTTCCAACAACGCACCGTATTCCGCCTCACCCTCGTGAAGGACTTCAACCTCGAAGACGAAGTGGAAGGGTACGCCGACCTAGTCCAAAAGGGCCTGCCTTGCTTCGTTGAAATCAAGGGGGTTACCTACTGCGGCACCTCCACCTCTTCCAGCGCGGGCCTAACGATGCAGAACGTCCCATTTTACACCGAAGTATGCGACTTTGTGGTGGCGTTGGAAAAAGCGCTGAAGAAGAGGGGACTGAACTATGGGATCGCGGCTGAGCACGCGCACAGTTGCTGTATTTTGTTGGCTAGTGACAGGTTTTACAAGGAGGGGAAGTGGCATACTAGGATTGACTACGAGAGGTTCTTTGAGTTGTTGGAGGAGAGGGGGCCGGATGGGGAGTTTACTCCCGAAGAGTATATGGGGCCGGAGACGCCCGAGTGGGCTACTTGGGGTAAGGGGGGGTTTGATCCGAGGGATCAGAGGGTTGATAGGAAGGGGAGGCCGGTGGAGGTTTCATAAGGCGGGGTTAGAAAACGGTGGGAAATTGTCTTGGGTTATTGGGAATATGTATTCATGAAATTTTGGCGCAAACCTGGGGTAACCTAGAGAATTGGCAGAATGGAAAAAGTGACATTTTGATTTTTGATGGCATTTTCAGATACAGGATTGTGTTGTCTATGTGTTCATATTGGCATATTCGTGTAGTATAGCAATCAGACATGGAGAAGTGAGATGCTGGTTTAATATCTTGAGCTATGAGACTTGCCTATCTGCGCGCATAGATCGCGATGGTTCGTATCAGGGGCGATATCAGGCCTCCAGGCATACTTCCATCGTCGACGTTAAGCTCGGAGAAAGTGATGAGGGGCAGCAGCTCCCCCTCATTCAGTTCTCAACCACTGAATGTCCATACACCTTATCACATGCTTCTGTGTCACAGTTACGCGCACACAAGGAAAGTTTTTCTAACTTTTTTTATTTTTTGCTAATCATTGGGCGTGTGGTGGTTTAAATCTCATTAATAGAGCCGATCATAAGCAAAGCCGCAGCAGCAACACTTTCTCTCTTTTTTTGCTTGTTTGCCGCCCCAACCCCCTAGTTTCCCATTTCCACCCCTCCCTCCCATTTCATGAAACCAGTTTGCCCCCCTCCTCTTCCCCTGCCCGGCCCCACACTCCACCATCCCATGATAACTTCTATATGTACAAGCGTCTTTTTATACACTCCCTTCTTAGAAAAAAGAAGGGGAAAATCGGATTTGTTCCCCGTCGCCTGAAGAAGAAGAACAAAAATCAAGCGCAAAATGATTGCCGTTTTTCGCTGTCAACGAGTGGAGTGTGTTGCTGTTTGTCCGGTGTGATGTGTTGGTTTGCGCCCCGTGAAAAATGACAGTTCCGATTTCTCTCGCTCGCGATGTGCCGAGGTCCTCCCATGATGTTGCCTGGCTGCTTGATTTTTGCTTTCCCATTCCTATGCGACAGGGTCTTTCTCTCACACCCCTGATCCAGTCGTCGTCATTTTGTCGGTATTTTGGGCTCATTATCGTCGTTTCCAGATCGTAGTCTTGTGTTTGGCGAGAGTTGGGGTTTCTAGTCCATATCCGCTGGGTTGACGCCCATCTCCTCCATCTCGCGCATCAAAGCCGCCATGTCGACTCCGGGGGGGCCGGTGTAGGAGGTACCGATTTTGAGGGCGCCGTCGTAGGCGATCATTTCGGCGAGGATGTCGAGGATTGGCTTTTGCAAGAGTCAGTATGACAGTCAAATAATGGACTGAAGAACGAGCAATCTTACCTTGGAGACAGTCTTATCATAGATGTTGATCAGGTCACCGGGGGTGGGGTAGACCTTGAGGGCCTTGTAGAAGCCAAGGGCGGCTTCGAGAGCCTTGGAGGGGTCAGCGGCGAGGGTCTCACCGATCTGAACCTGCTCCAAGAAGTATTGCTCCTTCTCCTCCGAGTTGTCGGGGAAGCCCTCGGCCTTGGCTTCGTCTACGGCGAGGTAGATGGCTTGCTTCTGAGCTTCGGCATCGGCGATGGCTTGGTCTTTTGCGGTGCGGGCCTGGCGGCGGTCGTTGCGGCGCAATTCTCTCCTGAACTCAGCGCTGCTGCGGCGGCGGTAGTCGAAGTACACGGCATAAGCTGTGATGGGGACAGTTAGCTTTTTTGTGACCTGGCGCAGGGAGGGGGCGGGACGGTGGAAGCTGGACTGGACTAAAACGTACCCAGGAGGCCAGTAGCAACCGCGGCTACAGCAATGACTGCAGGTCTTGTCGTTGATGATTCCATTGCAATGAAGTCTGATTTGTGGTGGGGTGTGGAAGATGGTGGTAAAAATGAGCGGGTGAGGTTCTGGTCGAGGGCGGCAGTTCTATCCCACTGGAAACTGAAATCAAGGCGGGGAGATTGGGTGGTGCTTGAAACGGATGGCTGGATGAATGGGGGAGCTGAGCTGCAGTCTGCTGAAGGTTCGCGGTGCCGCTGGTAATTTTTCATCCCGTTGCCGGCCGAGATCCAGTTTCGCTGCCAAGCTCTGTCCACGAGACCCAGAGTCCAGGCGGGGCGATGACGCTAGCCTAGGTGAAGGTGCACGGTCCAGGCGGCTGCATTACGCCGTATGGAAGACTCCACCACCCGAAACGCAGGGGCACGTCGGCGGTGGTTGGAGGGAGCATCCGAGTGTTCAGAAGTGTGAAGCCATCAACAACAGCTTGCGCGCCTCCAGTCAAGGTCGACGCATGTTGTCTTGTCACAAGCTTGTGTCTCTGTTGAACAGGGCACTATAGTTTCTTTGATTCTATCTCACTTTTATTCTCTCCAATTTCTCTGGCCTTTCGTTTTTGTTGTCGTGTCCATCCTCCACCATGTCTGAAGATCGGCTCAAGATATCGCTGCGCAGCGGCGGAAAGAGAAAGAACAAGGCGGCGGCGCCCATCAAGATCTCGGGACCAATCTTGCAACAAGATGATGGAAGCTCCCAAAGATCCGGGACCCGGTCAATCGCCGAGGAGGCCCCGCGTGCCCGGCCCCGACCCCCGCCGCAGGGCAGTGGAAAGGTGAGCGATTCGCAGCCACTTTGGTACCACAATTTTGTATTCCATGACTGACCAGCATATTTGCGAAACAAGACCTCTGATCTTGTCAAACGGAGATATTCTACCCGCTTCAACAATCTCCCCACCGATTTCGATCCAACCGCCAACCCGATGCCAGCTCTCAGCAACCTCGACCAGTATGTGCAAGCTCAGGCTCAAGATCGTCGACCCCCGCCCTCTAGAGGAGGTGAAAGTGGCCGGAAGGTTGGAGCAACTCCCGAAGTCGATGTGAGGGCTCTCCGAGACCCCAACCTCGTTGCCGAGCAGTACGTCGCCGAGATCCTTAGTGAGGCCACCGAGGACGAGATTCGCGAGTATGAGGTCGCTTTGCGCCAGCTGAAGAGTCGCGCTTCGATCGATCTGCAGCAAAATGTCTACCAGAACCGCACACAGTTCATCAAGATCAGCAAGGAAGCCGAGAAGCTCAAGGGCGAGATGCGCACACTCAAGAACCTCATGTCAGAGTTGAAGACCAACACAACAGCACTTCGTTCAGCTTCAAACAACACTGAAAACGTCAGTTTTAACAACGACATACCCTCGGGACTCAGCAAGCGGGACAAACGCAGCTCCGTAGCGGACCGAACGGCACTTTGGAGCGCGCAGATGCAAGCCCTTTACAAAAATGTGGAAGGCTCACAAAAGTTTCTTCCGAATGTTCCCGGTCGCCATGTCGTCCAAAACGCAGGCCCGTGGGTAGAGCTCGATAATGCGACCTACAAGTCTAGACGGTCCATGCAAATCTTTCTGCTCAACGATCACCTCCTCATTGCGTCGCGCAAGAAACGGAAGACGGATGGGCCTGGTGGACCTGATGGTAGGGGACCGATGACGAAGCTGGTGGCTGATCGCTGCTCGCATCTGCTGGATGTGGAGGTTGTGGACATGGCTGGGACAGGCGATTCATCAACTGGTAGGAACAAGTTGGCGGACGCTATTATGGTTCGTGGCGGTGGAGGAAACGAGTCTTTCATTTACAGGACTGAGAAGCCCGAGGACCCCGAAAAAGGCACATTGATTCTCAACATTCGCAAGACTGTGGAGGAACTGCGCAGGAACCTCCAGTCTGAAAGGGAGGCTACCAACAAAGCCAAAGAGACTATCAACTACTTTGCATCTCGCGATCCTGGCCTCCTGCAGAAGACGGAGCTTCTCGAAACGCTTTCGGATATAAAGGACATGCTGATCGAGGTGGATGGGAAACAGCAGAATCTCCGTTGGGTGGAGAGCGAGATGGACGAACTTGACATCAACATCGCTCTTCAGCAGATAGAGCTGGCTGTCACTCGAATCGAGAAGTTGAAGAGCTTGGCGCTGGGACTACGTAAGAACGTCCTTGCGCATGACTTTATCACCTTCAAAGTCGAGGAAAGGTGTGCCAAGTTGGCGGCCTTGATTGCCCGTGAGCTCACGACCACACATCACCATCAGCGGAAGACGAAGCAGAATGTCTCTTGGTTGACACGTCTCGGCTTTGAGGACCGCGCAAGGGAGGCATACCTGGAGGCTCGCAGTGAGATTATTCAGAAGCGTTCAAGGTGAGTTAAATCCAACAGAGAGAACTGGTCATTTGAATGGCATAGCTAACTGAGACATAGGCAATGCATCTTCAAGGGCGATCTCCATCTCTACATCTGGGAGATCTCATTTGTCTACTTCACCATCATTCGAAACACTGTCAGCTGTTTCCAAGCGTGCTTCCCGCCCCCAATGATGAGCGCATGCGTCAAGTGGGCCAAGGAGGAAGTGGATGCTTTCAACGCGATTCTTGCTCGACAGCTCAGCAGTACTGAGGAAGGCGATGAGGTGTGGGCTCAATGTATGGAACGGGCTAAAGAGCATGCAGATATGCTCTCTGAGGTTGGTCTCGACTTTCGCAATCTAGTTGGGCAGAATGTCAAGATTGGTGCTGAGAGTAGCTCCAATGGGCCGGTTGGTTTGGGCTTGTCATGAGCTTAGCTTGAGTGGTCGCCCTAAAAGGGCGAGGGACTGATGTGGTTGTAGTAGTAACGAAAAATAATGTAGAATTAATGTGAAATGAAATCGATCTTTATGACGGTATAGAAATATATACAAGGCTGAGAGAGACCTGTCAAACAGCAATCATTGGACGGACCACTCACCGCCCTGCTAAGAATAAAGGAGGCGGGGCAATCCAGGAATGCGCACCTAACATCCCACCTCCAACCCGCGTTGGGCCTTGCAGCTGGTGGCAGCCCAGAAACTGACAAGCGCTCTCTCCGCAATTTCCACTCGCAGACACAGCACAGCACATCAGCACCTCTCGTTGCGCAAAACAACGAAATAATTCACTCTTGGTCCCGTCGCATCTCCTTGATATACCCTCTCCCTCGCATTCTACCCCACTTTGTTTTTGTTATCGACAGTGCGAGCAACATCCCCAGCTGCCATCTGATCTTTGTTGGAGACCCTCAACTGCAACTTGCCACCCACCTGCCCAATCTTGAGCCCAGAGAGGAGAGCAAGCCGCGCCGCGCCTGTGGACTCCCAACCTAACGTCATTGCGTTGCTACTTCTCTCACGAACCACACTGCCCCCAGCATACTCGAACTGCAATTAGCATCATCAACATTCTGCTGCCGACCATCCGCCGACCATTTCGAACGTCCTCTAGATTTATTGAGCAATTGCCATTATGGATACGACCATGGAAGATGTCGGGCGCGTTCCCACCGACCTGCCGACCACCCAGGTTCAGGAAACCAACATCCCTACTTTGGATGGCTGGATCGAGAGCTTGATGGCCTGCAAGCAGCTGGCCGAGTCGGATGTGCAAAGACTGTGCGAAAAGGTCCGTTGGATTGCTTCTCCTGCCTCTATTGCCCCCTTCTATCGCCGCGCCCGCCATGCCCCCTCCCCGCCTTGGCTGCCGACCTTCAACCTATGATTTGCCAAAGGAGGCCGTGGTCGCGTGCACATCTCGGTGCCCCTTGCTGGGCAAACAAACATGATGATAAAATTGTCTCTGACAGGTGTGGTTCCTCTAGGCACGTGAGGTTCTTCAAGATGAATCCAACGTACAACCCGTCGTATGTATATCCGATCGACCCCTGAGGGTTCCCGCCGGAGTATTCGTGGCGCTCAAAGACTTATTTGACGATGGATAGAAATGCCCGGTCACGGTCTGTGGCGACATCCACGGCCAGTTCCACGATTTGATGGAGCTGTTCAAGATTGGCGGTCCCTGCCCGGACACCAATTATCTCTTCATGGGTATGGCACTATCGACCCTCTCCTCAGTGCGGCATGGCCAAGGAGCATAGTGGTTTGGATTCTAACATGTCTGGATGCTGCGCAGGAGATTATGTCGATAGAGGTTATTACTCTGTCGAGACCGTCACCCTACTCGTTGCGCTCAAGATTAGATATCCGTCCCGCATCACCATTCTTCGCGGCAACCACGAGTCGCGCCAGATCACACAGGTCTATGGCTTTTACGACGAGTGTCTCCGCAAGTACGGAAATGCCAACGTCTGGAAGTACTTTACCGACCTTTTCGACTACCTCCCTCTCACCGCCCTCATTGACAACCAGATCTTCTGTTTGCATGGCGGTCTCTCCCCCAGCATCGATACCCTCGACAACATCAGAGCTCTTGACCGTATTCAAGAAGTGCCCCACGAGGGTCCCATGTGCGATCTCCTTTGGTCGGACCCCGATGACCGCTGCGGCTGGGGTATTTCCCCCCGCGGCGCCGGGTATACGTTCGGCCAGGATATTTCAGAGGCGTTCAACCACAACAATGGCTTGACGCTAATTGCTCGCGCGCATCAGCTTGTAATGGAGGGTTACAACTGGTCACAAGACCGAAATGTTGTCACAATTTTCTCTGGTAGGTCATGGGCCATATCTGATAAGTTCTGGCCGTGTCCGGTTTGCTAACTTGGCCACAGCGCCCAATTATTGCTATAGATGCGGTAATCAAGCTGCGATAATGGAGATCGATGAGCATCTGAAATACACCTTGTACGTCCCTTGCGAAGGGTTTTGATAGGAGCAAAGCTAACATTTTTAAACAGCTTGCAATTTGATCCCTGCCCACGGGCCGGTGAGCCTATGGTGTCTCGCCGTAAGAGCCCTCCTTGACCGTGGTGTTGAACTCATGCTAATGAAACAAATAGGGACTCCGGACTACTTCCTCTGAGCAGCTGACCTAGATTTGGGATCTCTAGCTCCCCCTGCGATGGACTGCATACTAATAAGGGAGGCAAAGCGTCTGTTGATACATTTCCATGGTTTACTTGTCAGAATACCCGTCGGGGTCGGAGAGTGAAGAGCGAGGATCACTTGGAGGCGGCTGACGAACTACAAAACCCAATGTATCAACCGCAAGATGGTTCAACTTGTCCTCAGCGAAAAGAGGGACAAGCACCTTGTCAGGTTCCACATCCGGTGGTCTCGGAGAACGAAGGTACTTGGAATAGGTGCATCCATCTTCACATCTCGTTTACAGCACTTAGAAAGACGAGATTAGACTAGGCTGGCCAAGTGAATGGGCATTTTCTTCTTAATCCTGGGTTTTTTTGGATATTTTGCCAGTGAAATGTGATGGACTGATGTCGTGGTAACGGGTAAGGAGGGCATGAATGATTGGATGAACAGATAACCGTTGATAGGAGATCCAGATGGCGAAAGGGGTCAAGCGATAGCACTTTAGGTTCGTCATTCTCTTGAGACTTGACAAGCTATGGCTGACTATTCCCTGTGTATAGAGGAGAGAGGAATAGGCGAGGCACCACATTTAATGGGAATGTTACCAACATCAGAATGCCTATTTTCACCTCATTTAAGGCGTCTTTTCCACTGCAATAGGATACAGAGCTCTCTCTCATGCCTACCCTAGAGATGGGACACATACGATGGCTCTGGAAACGCCTCAACAGCATTGGCAGATGCTTCGAGGAACACATCATAGGCGTATCTGCTTTCTCAGCAGGCGTGGGTATATTTTGGGAAGGTGTTCTTGGGGCTTTGCATGTCTATCACAATACAACAGACCGCTCAGCAAGGTGAAAAGAGGTATCCTCATGAACATTGCGAACCAGGGAGCCTTCGTTGGCCAGTTGGATGGTCAGATTGCTGAGATGAGATCAGATACGCATGAACTTCAGCCACGAGCATCCGGACTACGAAGCTCTCTCTCAGGTACAGGACCGTCGCGGCCTTTTCAATGCCGATGTACCGACTATTTTTCGCAACGGGTGATCGATGATTAATTATGTCTGAGCCAACACCGACGCCGTCTGCAGCTCTCGCTGACCGAGTATTTCTAATATGCGGCCTAGTGGTCAATTCGTCCGAACTCAAACCACAACAAAACACTCAAACACCATGCAAGAAGAACACGGTGCAAACACTAATCCAGGGGCCAGCCACATCAACTCGGAACCCAAAAATCCAGAACAAATGGGGATTATCGTCACACCAGATATCTGTCAAGGGCCATGCTCGCAAGCACATCAGGCTGGGCCACCATGAGGGTTTGTGATCGATAGTTTTGAGCAGCTATCTCTGGATGCATTGCTAAAAAAAAGCAGATACAAGTATTTCTGTACCTGAGGTTGCAAGCAGGTTGAGATGGAATCGAGCAACTGCCTCGTCCACAATGGCAGTCTAAACTCATGGCACTCCCTCCCTCGGGTGAGTCGTCTCTAGGTCAACAATCCTGCTGACCCGCTAAATAAGTCCGAAGCCAGAACACTTCAAATGCAGCCGCCGGGAAACAGAACAAAATGTTTACCTCATCAAGCCTAACAGAGATGGACAATGACAGTGGTAAACAACAGTGGTAAACAAACAACGCAAAAGGCCTGCCCGCCGATCGCCGCTACCGCCTCCTTCTTATACACACCCACCTCATGCCTGGCCATGCCTCCCGCCCCCCTTGTTTTTTTCTTCTGCTGTATTACGTTCTTTGTTGTTGGTCTTTTCTAGCCGCAGGGTCCGTTCCTGTTCTTTTCGTGCCGAAGGTTTTATTTCGGGGGTGGCAGGGAAGAGACAAGCTTGACGTGGTTGTGCCTTCACTGTCCATCGTTGGGATTCCTGAAAAGGGGGACTAACGTAACCTCTTGCATCTCGGGTTGAGAGATCAAGGCGTGGGTTGCCGGTGAGTTTGGATTCCGTTTACCGATTCAGATTCCGTGCTCTCCTTATCCTCGTCACTGTTCTGACTACCCCTACCTCCTTTCTCCCTCTGCTTTTCCCTCACATCTCCTTGCATCTTGGCGATCTGTTTAGTCTATCTGTTTCTCTTGGGGATCGTCTCTGACATATTCATATATACTAGGAGAGAGCTTGGCGAGCTTTTTTTTTGGCTTTTGGTTCCTGGGTCTATTATTTCTGTGTTGGGCCACTTCTTTACTTGTTTCTTTTTGTTGGTAATATTTTGCTGTCCCACCGTGACGGAGGAGGACAGGAATGTCCAACTCGACTTACGCCGCGCCGACGGCACCGTCGACGACTCCCGCGACACCCACGGCCACCGGTGCCGGAACGGTAAGGTTCTCCCTGTCTTGATCAGACATTCATCAATCAACTTACCTCTCTTTCCTTTCTAGGCCCGGATCGCAGGAAATGGCCCCTTCCCCCCGACAACCGCCGCCTCGGGAGGCGTCCCGGGTGTGACCCCGGACATACCCATCTGCGCCGTCTTCCTCGCCTTATTCATAGCCGGCGCCACGACCAACATGACCATCTTCCAACGCAACCGTCGGCGCTCCTACAAGTTTTTGTTTTCGGTCTTGCTGTTTGGTTTCTGCATGGCACGTATCGTGGCCTTATCCATGAGAATAGTCTGGGCTTCCAAACCTCAAGATGTCAACATCGTGATCGCCTCTCAAATCTTCACCGCCGCAGGGGTGCTGATCTTGTTTATCACCAACATGATCTTCGCCCAGAGGATCATCAGGGCGTACCACCCGTTTTTCGGTTGGAGCAAAGGGATTACGTGGCTGTTTAGGGCACTGTTTGGGAGCGTGATTGTGATTTTGATCATGGTCATCACGGCGACGGTGCAGAGCTTCTTCACGCAGGATTCGGGAGTTAGAGGGATTGATAGGCGGATCCAGCTGTTTTGCGCGACGTATCTGGCGGCTTTTGCGTTTGCGCCGATTCCGCTGGTGACGGCTGCGGCGGTGGTGCCGAGGAGGACGAAGATTGACAAGTTTGGGGAGGGGCATTTTAGCACAAAGTTTGCGCTGCTGACGTTTACTGCTTTGTTGCTGGCGACGGGGGCGATTTTTAGGGCGGTGATTGCGTACTTCCCGAGGCCGGTGGGGGATCCGGCGTGGTATCATGGCAAGGCGGCATATTATTGCTTCAATTTTGGGATTGAGCTGGTGGTGGTGTATACGTACGCCATCTCGAGGTTTGACAAGAGGTTCCACATCCCGGATGGGTCATCGGCGCCGGGGCATTACTCGTCCGCGGATTACGGGCCGAGGCGGTCGGCGGTTGCGGCGGCGGTGGCGGCGGCGGATTTTGAAAAGAGGAGCTCGTACGCGTACGGGAAGATGGCGTCGAGTGTGGATGAGGGGGGTAATAGTGTGTGGACCGGGTCGAGGTATTCGACGACCAAGAGGGAGAGTCAGAGCAGCAAGTCGCTGCCGAGTTTGGGGAGGCAGAGCACGATTGTCAGACCGAGCAGTAGTCGGGCTGGAGCGGGGCTTGGTAGCAGCGCGAGGAGCATGAAGAGTGTGAGGTCGCTGTACTCGCCGGCTGCTACTCACGATGATAGCGCTGCACCGCTGGGTGGAATGCATGAGTTGGATGGAGCGTCGTCGTCGGCGACGAGGGCGGAGGATTTGGCCTGGATGGCGAGGGCAATGGTAGGCTTTGATTCCCATGAGTTTGGCGTTGCTCCCTTATTCCCTTATGATGAGATGTTGAGGTTGGATCGCCCGTTGCCGCCGCTGCCTCTTGCCCCTCCACCGAGGGAGTATCCGCCCCTGCTGCCGCCTCTGGAGGTCCTGGAGCCGGATTTGGGGTACGGGTACATGCACGTCGCGTCTGGTGGTGGTGGTATGGGGGCGATCACTGAGGGTAGTGAGGCGGAGGATGAGGAGCATCATCATCATACGCACTGAGATTTTGTTATGAGTTCTGAGAGATGAATATGATTTGCTGATGATTTTGCCTTTGTGTTTCTAGCGCGAGATGTACGGTGAAACTGGAGATGAGGATCACGGGTCAAGGAGCAGTCAGGGGTAGAGGGGAATAAGTTGGATTTACTACACATTTCCTTTCGGTCAGGCTGGGTTTTGGATACTTTGGATCGAACAAATAAAGGGGTTAGGAAATCACACAGAAAGTAAGGGACTAGGAGTTTGCGAAATTGTGTTTGTATGGTAACATGTAATACTATGGAGTTATCGAGTTGACAAAATACTAGAAAAGCTGAGTCTTGATTATACTTTTTTTCTTCCATCATTACAATGTTTGGTCCCGATAATTATGTCAGCTCCATCAAGAGTAGCAAGGTGTGGTGCTTGACACCCAAAGTCGTCCGATAGGTACCTATCAACGTATGAGGTAGAGCCCTCGAAACCATAACGGCAAACGGTAGTATACACCTACCGGACCCTCATCACTCCCAAGAGTGGGAAACCTATGTATAGCATAGCCTCGACTACACAACAAAGAGCTTGACATTGAACTAGACCCGTCCTCTTTCAATCCCTCCTACCTAATGTTGGACAACAATGCTATTGTTGAGAGCATGGCATCATCTTTGTCACCAACGCATCGTCAACTTCAACAAAGATGTTGACCACTACTTCCTACCTTAAGGTACCTAGTCAAACACAAAGTCTTTCTTCCCTCTTTCCGAAATAATCCCATTGTCAACATCTTGTCAGCCAAACAATCCCTTGTTCTCACCTCCATATCAATCACTATATAAGTCCTCCCTTCTCACCCCCTTGGGTCTCATTTCCTTTCCTCATCATCATCACAACAAACACATCTCAACAGTCTTCCTTCTACTTCTTAGCACTACTACTAACCAAACAGCCTTTCTCTTTTACACCCACCCTCACCAACTTCCCAACACACTAAACACCCAGACACAACCCCCCCCCCAACACCCTATAATCCTTAAAACCACCCCCAACACAACCCTTTTCATCCTACAATCAAAATGGTTCGCATCGGCTCCAACACCAAATTCTCCAACCCCAACCCTACCCACTACCCCCGACGACGCCCATACACCGTCCTCTCTTCTTATTCTACTTCCAACCCCACCCCCATCCCTCTCAAATACAAATACCAAACCATTTCCTCTACTGACCAGGAGGGGTTTGTTACGAGACAGAAAATCAAGTTTGTCTCTGCTGATGGGGGGAAGACGTGGGTGAAGGAGGAGGATCACAAGGAGGAGAGGTGGGAGTTGTTTGCTGTGGGCGGGGTGGTGGTTACTACTTTTAAGTAAGTTAGGTACCGTACCTAGGGAGGTGAATGTTGGGGGGTTTGGAAAGGTGAGTAGGTGGGTGGGTAGGTAGGTAAGTAGGTATTCCGGCTGGACCGGGAGGGAAAAAAAGATAAAGAGAGAGAGAGAGATAGAAAGAGGGAAGTACTTACTAGAGGTAGGGAAGAGAGATGTGGATGGTGATCACTACTAAAGAGTTATAAAATAAAATAAAATTATGACGTTTGTCTTACTTTGTTTACGTTCTTCGATGCATATGACATGATGTGAACTGAATGCTTGGCTTGTGACAATTACGGGATTGAGATTGAGATCTCAACAACTACGCTACCTCACTTGGTGGTCTTATACTATATGGGTGCGCCTCTTTTGTGGACGATGACTTCAATGAAGAGAACTAGCGTAGGTCTATTTGCCTATGTTGTGGTATGGCTTGAATAGACTGGGGTGTAAATGCTTCCCCATCATGCAACGGGGCGGCCATCTGCTAGTAGGCATCATCTTCTACAAGCTGTTATGAGTACTTTGATGGTGAACAGTACCTATGAAGCGATAGGAGCAAGGCTATTTTTGGCAAAGTTTCAAATTCTATGTTGTGGTAGTGGTTCTCCTGTCTGTGTGCTGCTGTGTACTGCCAGAGAATCTTCCCCGGATTTACGCTGTTTTTGCCATCGGTTAGATCTGGCTGGCGAGCAGCCTGTTTTGGTAGGCAGATCGAGATCATGACAACAGCCATCGGGTATTCAGACTACTCATTCGGCGTGGCTGTTGTTGCACTGCTCTGATCCACATTGCTCGTCGATGTTAGGGTTTGGGATGGGGCTCAAAACATCTACCGGAGCTAATCAGGAGTTTCAGACAAGGGTTGCGGCATTTGAACATCGTCCATCTCACAACCGTCACTCCAGTGTGTCGGTATGTGGGGGAGGCTGAGAATAACTGACCGCTTGAGGCGTGCCGAGCGATATCCTTTTGGGCGAGGTATCTGTTAAGGCAGGTCAATGAAGTTGAATGTGGTTCTGGGGAAACGATGTGAGAAACGACACAGTCGCTTGCCCGCTGGACGGCATGCTTCGTTATGCATTAAGAAACAGTTCTGTTTGGGTTGGGTTACGTTGAACCACGATGCCTCGCTTCGCTCGATTTGGATGCTGGGGGTTCAAAAGGGGGTCCAGCGTTTTACAAGTGACTGCATGAATGATCTGTTCAGTGAGCCATGCTTCCAAACTGATCGGGGTCCTGGAAATCATTACACAAACTCGTGATCGGTGTGCCCGACTTGTTCGAAGGTAGTGCAAAAGGCAGCGACACACTATACCTCTTCAATTGTCGAACGTGGGGTATTCGCAGAAGGACTCAGCGAACGAAAAAAGAAGCTCAAAACACCCGGTTCAGACTAGCATCGAATCCGGGATGAAACCTGGGGTGGAAGATGGAACGCGGCAGACAAGCTTGTTTGGTACATGTCGGTACCTGCCGTGGCATTCATTGGATAGATCCCCGATGGCTGTCGCATCCTTCGCAAGAGGGTCTGAGCGGTATGATGCTGAACGAAAATGGAGAAAGAAGAGAGACTTCGGCAATGGGGAAAGAAACAAGACATAGATATCTAGCTCACCTGCCCAATACCCAGAGGCAAGTAATGTCTGGTTACGCTCAGTTATGCAGAGATTCCGAGCCGTGTGGTGTCGTCTGGCGGCTACCCAATGGTCTGAAATAAATTCCTGGTTCCAAGAATAGGCGGCAAGAAACCATTCCGATGCATCGCGCTCCGTCGACCAGTCGATTCTCCCGTCCGGTAGTAGGGCGCTTATTTATATTATTCTGGCTGCACTGACGGCATCCCGCACTTGCAGCATTCCAAGCACAGACACCGCGCAAGATATAGCACGGCAAATGCTTTTTTGAGAGTCAGATTTGAGCCTGTCGATGAAGTAGAGAGCCGCAATGATGCGGAAGGCCTTAACTAAAGATAGGTGAAGCTGTGGAAGTCGGCGATACACAAGACAGCCGTCGGATTGATATCGTGGGGGGCCACTGGGGGCGTCCACAAAAGCTGTCTTAGCAACTCCCGGCAGCCAATGGGAGTTGGATGACTCTGAAACCATGTGCTTGCTCCACTATTATTTCGTGCTAGCTCGGTCCCGGGTCCGGGACCCCACATCAAAAAGTCTCCCAACCCATCATCCCATCAAGCTCATTCTCGAAAGTGAGGGGCAGCTTGATTTGACTGCAGTTGCACAACAAGGCAGTCCCTGAGAAGATTTCAAAGCTACTTGCATGTAGGTCCCAATTGATAGGATGCTTTGACGGACACAGCTCTGCGTTGCTCCCATATACCCGCAGGAGCATAGTGCTGGGCGCCGAGTCGATCACAAGCAATCGCCTCAATGCCCTGGCATGCCAGAAACAACCTTTCGGACTTTTTTCTTTTTTGCAGCCCCGTGCTCAGCCACTATCTGTTTGCAACAACGCGGTCTTCAGCTTTTTTTTTTGCTGAAGATTGACAGGCGCTGTCAAACTGGCGGTACCGTAGCCTAGGTGGAGCTCTGGCCAACACATGGCAACACGACAAACTGAAATTGGATGACAGGAGCCCTGTTGCGGCTCATTCCACAGTTTGTTAAACCCCCCTCGCATGTCCACAGCTGTTCCTGAAGCAGAAACCACCTTGGCTGTTCCAGCTTGACCGCAAGGGCAGCATATCAAGGCATAAGAATTTCAATAATATCGCAATGCTCCGCCGCCGGCAGTGGGCTCTTCCAACCTTATCTGATGACCTAGTTGCTGGGAGGACTCGTGTTTTCAACATCGCGATCTGGATGAACTGGATCTGGAAAAATTAAACACCACAAAGAGGCTTCTTGTTTCTTGATGTTGTTGATTCAAGGCGCCCTGTAAAAAGACTTGAAGCACCACAACCTCAAAAAGGGACAGGGTTTAATTGCAAAAACCCCTGCATCAAGGCAGCCCTAAGCCTGATGAGGCAAGCGGTAAGTGGACTAACCAGGGTATTGTACTACCGGGTAATTGCGCTATTAAGCGATCTACTTTTTTTATATAAGCCGTCAATACTACAATATTATATTGCTTATATCTACTCTTCTAAATCGAATTCAGTAAAGCCCTCTAATGCTACTTAAAGTTAAAGATCTATATATTCCTATAATCTATCAAAGTCTTTACTAGCTTTAGCTTTGGCCTTAATAATATCGATAATAGTAGCGAACTTATCGTTTGGATTTAACTTAACCTTTTTCTTCTTCTTCTAACCTAGCCGTTTAATCTATACCTCTAGTCTTTCTATCTAAGCCTTTAATAAGGCTATTTTTACTATTCTTTTATTTACAACCTTAGCTAGTTTATTAAAATTAATTTTAACTATAAGGTTCTATTTTAAAATAGCCTTAAGGTTCTTATCTATTTTATATAAGAGTTTAAATATATCTTAAAACTTCTTAGGTATTGCAATAGTTTTATATAATACTTTAGAAAGAAGACTAGGTTTTAATGATAAGCCCTATATAGAGAGGGTCTCTTTAAGTATATCGTTATTCTTTAATATAATATATAAACTAGTAAGTAGTTGGCTTAAGTTAACCAGTTAAAGCTTTATTATTAACTATTTAGCTTTAATATTTTTAACGTAAATAGTATATTCTCTAGCTTTACTATATACCTTTAAAAAGTCCTATTTATTAAGGATAGTATCGGCCTTTTTATAATAAACAATATTGCCAAAAAACTTATAGTATTTATTTTTTAAAAAGCTAAAGACAGAAAGGTCTAATAGTTAAAGAATATATAAGTAGTAGGCTGGTAGGAAAAGTAAGAAGATATTGTTAATATAGTAATTCTATATAAACTTATCGGTTTTATAAGAACTATAGCTATTAACTATTAATAGCTTCTTTTCTTTTATAGCTATACCTAGTATATATACCTTAATTAACTAATTTAAAGTAAGGCTATTATTAGTTTAGCTACTTTATAAGAAAGAAAACTTTTAAGTTTTAACCTTTTTAAAGTCTTTATATCTATATTACTACTGTTAAATTAAAGCAGCCTTATATATAATAAAAAGAAGAAAAAACTGCTTAGTAATTATAATATATTTTAAGATTGTAATCTATATACGGTTTTTTAAGTATTTAGCAATAGCTACTTTAATTTCTAATCTTTTAATATATATACTATTAAGGCCTTAGCCTTCTATTATACTTACTTTATTTATATTGGTCCAGTATTAAGGCTTAATATCTTTAATAATAGGAAAAGCAAGCCTTTTAAATTAAAAGGTAATAGCCTCTTTAGTAGTACCGTTAATATACTTAATATTTACCTATTTAACCTTTTTAATATAAATTTCTAAATTCCAGGTTAAAAAACAGTATATTTAATAGACCCTAAGCTTATAATCACTTCCTCCTTTATTTAATATACTATTAGTAAAATAGTATATTTATTAATAGGTTATAGGGACCTTAAGGTCTTTTTAGGCTACTATCTACTTAGCTAGATACCTTTTTTAAGCTAAGGAAAGGTTTTATTAATAACAGGCTTAGTAAATACTATAAGGTTTCTAATTATTATTAATATAAGAGCGTATTATTAAAGGAGGTATACCCTATTCGGCTTTGGCTTTAGTATATATATAACTATACTTAGTAACAGCGAGGATAGCTTCTTAAAGGTCATTTTCTATATATAAAGGTATTGTAAAAATCTCCTGCTTTTGACGGTTAGAATGGTATAAACAAAGTAGGAATTAAAAGAAAACAAAACAGATAAAAATATAGAAAAAAACAGGTAGTTGGGTTGTCTTATATGCAGTTGGGTATTAATGCCAAGTCGGCTAATGGCGCAAGAGCCTGGTAGGGCAACAGGGTGGTAAGTGCACTTACACAGATACCTTAATCCCAAGCGAAATTGGGGGTGGGTCTCTGACCAATCCACAGGCTTCCTCGCTGACTTCCAAATCCACCTTCAATTCTCCGTCTCTCTCACCGTTCTCTTCCTTTTGTTCTCTGGGGCGTGCCACTTGTACTTGTGACCTCCGCGGTCTTCACACCCTCAGAAATAGACTTTTGTTTCGTTCCTTCGTTTGTGCCACTCTTTTCCCGCCCGTCCGCCCATTTCAGCCTCCGCGCTGCTGTCGTCGGGCCCGCCAGCTACTTCCTGCACCACGGACTGGATCTTGGGCCTTCTGTTCCTGCAACCTGCAGCGATCATCGCGTCAGTCGGCTGTCCAACCACCACCATCTCGACCGCCATCCCTTCCTGCCAATTGTCTCTGCCCTCCCGCTGCAACCACGGCACCACCACACCACACCTTGACCGACAAGAGTGACCCGCTGGTCGCGCTGCTGGCCACCGACCTCCGCCCAGTTGCCGCTCGCTCGCATATATGCGGGGACCAGGCCCAGCTGCCTTCCACAACAAAAACAACTCGTCCAGTCTCCTGTCTATCGTCAGCCCTTCCTGGGGCTTTCCACCGTCAACGAGCTCAACGCCACGGGTAATTTTTTGGTTAGGGACTTAATACGCGCAATATCACTCCATTGAGCAACAAATTAGGCCGGTAAATACGCCCACGCCAAATAAGGTTCGCCGTTCCCGACTCGTTGGAACCGCACAAACCCGAAGACTATGAGCCATGATAGCACCCCAAGAAAACCATGATATCTTCGCAACGGTAACACCACAGCCCGGAAACTGCCGCGATATCACCAGGGACGCGTCTACCGACATGCCAACTGGGCACTACAGAGAGGGGGAGGAGGAGATCACAATGAGCGCACAACCAGCCCGGAGGAGGCGAGGGCAATCTCTACCAAGCACCAAGACTGTGCTTCTTTCTTTATTATCAACATCACCAACCGCCATGGCCGCCTGCATATCATTGCAAGGATCCAAGGCCTGTCCGGCCTGGCAGTCCGCTTCCATTACGACTTCCAATAGTCGTCTCAACGGGATCTTGTAAGTCGCTTGTCCCACGTAGATATCAGACATCCATTTCAGTGGGTCTCACATTGCAGATGGGCTAACATGGTGTCCACAGTCGTTTCTTATCATTCGTTTCTAGCACCGAGACTTTCGATCAACGCTTATTGACTTTTGTACAATCGGACTACGTCCAAGAAAAGTGAGTCTGCACCGTGCCATGTGGCCCAAGTTGCAACTTCTGACTGTTCCCAGATACCAAACGCTGCTCGGTTGCGGGGATTTTGATCTCACCAACACCACCGAGCTCTACGCGCGTTTCACGACTACTGTAATATGTAATACTATCGTCCAGGAATCGATAGCAGATTGCAGTCTCGCCCCCGAAGACTCCCGGCCTGTGTGTGCCGAGTCATGTGTATGAATGCACTGTGCCCCTCCTGTTCGTCCGGTTAATACTGACACTCATCACTAGTCCCAATTTGCAGAGGCTGAGACGTACGTTGTCAGCGACAGCACACTCTGTCCCAATCCGGGGAGAAACGCAAAGGAACAGATCAGGGCCGACTTCACGGACTGTTCATCGCCCGATAACGCGCTTTCCGGACGGTCCTGCATCCAAGGCATCACTAACGAGCCCGAGAACTGCGGGTATGGTAGCAGCACGATCGGCCTGTGTTGGTATTGCGCTAAGGGCGGCATCAACTCGACTGATAGTTGCTGCTACAACTCGAATGCCGAGTCGAGGTGTGCCGGGGTTGTTCTGCCGTCCATCACACCTACCTTCGTTCTCCCTACCAACACAGCACTACCCTCGCCTGCGGATGAACAAAACGCCACTGAGAAGACCGGATTAGGAGGGGGACCGATTGCCGGGATAGTGCTTGGATCTATCGGTGGTGCTGCTTTGTTGGCACTAGGCATCTTTTTCTGCTGGCGGCGGCGCAGGCAAAGGCAGGGAAGCCAGAACGGAAGCGTCTTCAACCAGCCGTCACCTGCTAGGAAAGGGCCGGCAGTTGTTCAAATGGCCCAACCAGGAACGCCAGGTCAGCCAGGAGTGCCGGCAGGCTTTGAAGTCCTGCCCGGTGGTAGGATAGCCCGGATGTCAGCCCTTGAGGGACATTCTGGCGAAGCACCATCACACCACGTTAGCCGGGATATTGTCACAGCCACTTCTGCCGGATACAGTAGGATGAGCGACAGAAGAAGAGGCGACGACCACTCCTCTTCGGACGGATTTGGGTCCAGCCCAGAATCGGACCGTGGCACCGGCATTGGGGTCCTCAGGCCCCCGCCAACTGCTCTTAGGAGGAATGGTTCGCTCTCCAGCAGTTCGGTGCTGAATGGTGATGACCCAAACTCCCCGACTAGTGGTGGGATGTCGTCTCCTCAGGGCATGGCCAGTCAGCAGTCGGAACAGTTGCCCTTTTTCAGAGACTACTATTCACGAGACGAAATTCACCCTGGCGACCGAGTGGCGGTATTGTGGGCATATCAACCGCGTGCTCCTGACGAGTTCACACTGGACCGCGGGGATATGCTCAAGGTAGTAGGTATCTGGGACGATGGGTGGGCGACGGGTATCCTGATGGATGAAAGGGCGGAGGAGTGGGAGGCTCGCAGGAATGCTCAGCGAGACAGCGGAGTCTCAAACACATCTGGCAGAGTGGCGTCCACCTCTCCACCAGCGAACGGTGAAATCAAGGCATTCCCTCTCGTATGTGTTTGCCTTCCAGAGCATTGGAGACGGACGATCGAGGGTGATGGCTCCACAGAGACCGGATCAAGCAGCCACCCACTTACGACGACGACTGGCTCTTAATTGATAGCTTTCGATTATGATTCCAGCACTCGATCTAAGCTCAGAATAATGTCTCGATGAGTGTTCTTTAGTGTTTGGCATTGGCCACGGAGTTCGGTTACGGCATGGTAATCTGCATTCCCTTCTCGACCCACGCAGGTCATAATCCCCGACTCGCCGCCTTTGTACATAATGCACCCACAAACGTGCTAGTTTTTGGTATATACCCATGTTGACGAGGGTGTTTGCGGTGGGTTACTGGGGTGACTAGGGGGTGCTTGGTTTGTAATGATGTTCAGGAGAGTATCTTCATGACGGCCAGTCAGAATTCCTCGTGCTTCTTTTTTATCACATAGCATCAAGATATTCTGCCGGTACTTATTTAAAATACAAAATGTTACTTAGAGGCACGAATTGATTCAACTTCTACCTATCGTGAGAGAGTGTTTTTGGTTTTTGGAGGACTCCGTAGTGACGTGCATTTGAGGCATTCATTGTCAGCTCTGCGCGAATAGAAGCCGTTGCCTATACAAGCCAGCCTATGCTCGGAAAGATCTCGCAGCACGGGGAAAAGCCTTGCTGATTTAACAGGATTTATAGAGGTGATATACAAATTGAAAATCCTATCTCGTTCTTCTGTCATCACTTACATGCATCAAGCGGGGTGTGGAGTTCGCGGGGTGGCAGGCGGGGCAGAAGAGCGGGTCTTTGGTTCAAGGGTCCACAGTGACTTCATTCGAGCAAGATGCTATCGTTATCTTAGGTAGCGGCAGGCACCGATTAGCCCACCACTGTGTACGTACTGTAAGCTTCAACGCCAGCGACTGACTGACCAAAAGCTCCTTGTTCAACATAAAGCCGACCCGCGAGTTCCATCTGTTATGCATCCTGCTCGGTAGGTATCTCGACACCGAAAAGGCGTCTTCCTAGAAGCTTTATTGCTTGTCGACATTATCCAGCAACGCGTAGGCACTCAACACCACATTGCCGCGAACCCCCCCGCGATTACCAGTACCGCGAACCATCCGCATCTCGCTGCTCCTCCAAAATGCGACGGGCTTCCCCGACCTTGAGAACTAGGTAGCCAGCTATTTTGAGCGTCTTGACGCTTGATACCTCGAAGCTATGGGCCAGGGGTTCTCTCTTGCAGCACCCCCGGCCGGGGCGGCTGGGATAGATGTTCCTGAGCTTGCCGACTTGGTCTACGAGAAAAGCATTGGCACCGCCCGGTTTATGAAAAGCATTCGCGCAAGACACCAAGATGGCGTTGTATTAGTAAAAGTCCTCATCAAGCCATATCCCATGTCCCTCGAGAAATACAACGAACAAGTCCTTCGTACGCGCCCTTCCGCTTCATGAGCTCTCCCGTGCCTTTGCTAACCTCTCGTCTCTAGGGGTAAGAAAAGCGCTGGCCGATGTACCAAATGCCCTCTCATACCAACGAGCGATCGAGACCGAAACGAACGGATATTTGATTCGTCAGTTCTTCTACAACTCGCTATACGACCGTCTGAGCACAAGGCCGTTTCTGGAAGACATCGAGAAGAGATGGCTGGCTTTTCAACTGCTCTGCGCTTTGCGCGACTGCCACGACAAAGACATCTACCATGGGGACATCAAGACGGAGAATACACTTGTGACCTCCTGGAACTGGCTCTACCTCTCCGACTTTTCGTCTTCGTTCAAGCCCGTTATGTTGCCTGAGGACAACCCGGCCGACTTCTCCTATTTCTTCGATACGTCCGGCCGCAGAACTTGTTACCTGGCGCCCGAGCGCTTTGTGCCGTCGGGGGAGGAAATCGACCCAAACGCAAAAGTGACATGGGCGATGGATGTGTTCAGTGTTGGCTGTGTCATCGCAGAGCTTTTTCTCGAGGCGCCTATCTTCAGCCTGAGCCAGCTTTACAAATATCGAAAGGGAGAATACGACCCTGGAATATCCCATCTAAGTCGCATCCCCGATAAGGATTTGAGAGAAATGGTGGCCCATATGATTCAACTGGATCCACAAAAGAGATACTCGGCTGAGCAATACCTTGACTTTTGGAAGGGCAAGGTATTTCCGTCATATTTCTATAACTTCTTGCACCAATACATGGAGATGATTACGGATCTCTCTCCGGGGCACTCCTCCTCAGATCCTGGGAAGAACGTCGGCCAAGCTGATGAGAGGATCGAGCGTGTATGGTCGGATTTCGACAAGATCTCATACTTTCTCGGACATCACAATAATGACGCGCGCGTTGAGGAACCGCGAGTGGCACCCAGGCTGGGACTGGCACATTTTCCAGTCCGTCTCAACATACCCAACAATGAGCACGTCGTTACGAGCGGCAAGCAACCATTGGCAGACGACGGCACACTCATATTTTTGACGTTGATTGTCTCCTCGCTCCGAAACACAGCACGCGCGAACTCGAAGGTCAAGGCCTGCGATATACTTCTCGCCTTTTCCGAGCGACTGACCGATGAAGCGAAACTGGATCGTGTCTTACCATATCTCGTCGCCTTACTGACCGACAAGTCTGAGATTGTGGTCATTGCTGCCATCAGAACGATCACGCAGCTGCTGGATATGGTAAGAGTGATTACACCCGTGAATGCGCAGATATTCCTCGAATATATCATGCCTAGGATGCAAGTTGTCTTGCTTGGAACACAGCGCTCAACGAGCCCAGCCGTCCGAGCAACATATGCCTCGGTTTTGGGCAAACTGGCCAAGATTGCGGACCGCTTTCTTGTCATGGCTGCCACGCTGCGGGCGGACGGATCTGCCACCATCGCTGACCCCGAGGTTGAGCCCGAGACAGAACCTGACGCCGCCTTCGACGGGTTGTACGACAATGCCCGTAGGGAGCTGGCGGGCCTGTTTGAAACCCACACCAAAGCACTGATCGAGGATTCGGACCCTTTTGTGCGACGGGCATTTCTCACTTCGGTGCCGGAGCTGTGTATATTCTTCGGTGTTGCTCAAGCCAATGACATCATCCTGGCTCATCTGAATACTTACCTCAATGATCGAGATTGGATGCTGAAATGCGCCTTCTTTGATGCCATCGTGGGTATCGCGGCTTTCCTCGGCAGCAGTACTTTGGAAAAGTTCATTCTACCTCTTATGGTGCAGGCAGTCACGGATCCGGAAGAGTATGTTGTTCAGGGCGCACTTCGTTCTCTTGCAGAGCTAGGATACCTGGGCCTCCTTAGCAAGCATGCCTACACCGATCTTATCAGTGATGTCGCACGGTTCACAGTACACCCAAACATATGGATTCGTGAGGCCGCTGTCGAGTTCATTGCTTCCGGCAAGAAGTTTTTGAGCCCGGCGTACCTCAGAGTTCAGGTGTTGCCAAAACTGGCGCCGTATCTCAAACCAGGTCGCACACCGGACTTTTCAGAGCTGGATATCTTGGAATCACTTCAGAAGCCGCTATCACGGTCTGTTTTTGACCATGCCCTGATGTGGGCTTCCAAGACTGAGAAGGGCGACTTCTGGACCTCGTTCAGGAAAGGCCGTGACAGTGTTCTGGGGCCAAGCCAGATCTTCGAACAAGCATCGAAGAACAAGGAAGATGATGTATGGCTGAAAAAACTGCGAAATTTAGGTCTGTCTCGGGGAGATGAGCCGAAGTTATTGGCGCTTAGAGAGTTCATCTGGCGATTGAGCCAGATGAAGATGAGAGATTCGACAAGCCAAGAGACGGCGAATCCGGGAGTCATCAACGGTATCATTCCGCTTCGCTCACTTGGCATCACTCCCCAAACCATCTTATTCGATGAGGAACCACTCCGCAACCCAGTGGCAGCCGCTCAACCAGAGCCTGGAACTCCAAGAACGATCGAGGATGCTCTTCTTGACGCCTCCATGTCGATCGATGACCCCGTCAGCAAGAAGCGACGGGCTGCCCTAAACAACCACCGCTCTCGAATGAATAGCAGAGACAACATGTCACCAGCCTCTGTGGACAGTAGGCGTCCTTTTGACGACGAAGGAACAGTGTCACCAACAACATCGAAACCAGGGGCCGGTGCCTCGAGAGATACTTCAGTCAGGACATCTGTTGCCCAAGGCAAAAACTCGCTGTCTGTCATGGATGATGACAGGTCAGTATCGGATGCACCATACTCTACCAGGAGAGCTTTGCGCCACCAGTCGAGCGCCATGCACCTCATGAACCGAAAAGACAGTGCCAAGTCTGGGCCCGAGACAGGCACAACCGAAACTAATGCCTTTGGACAAGTCGAAAGGCCCCTCAGCCAAGGACTGCGAGTGTCTTCGTATCCCGACACTGAAACTGCACTGGCATATGCAAAAGAACGTCTACAAGGTCACCACACCTACACCGGGAGTGACCCTAATATTATCCGAATGCTCGATAATATGTATATTGAAAACTATCCCCGGGACCTCCTGGAGTACGGTCCGCTCGTGACGCCAGTCCGGAGGCGGAAATCGAGCCGGCAATCTGTTTCGACAGGGTTTGAGGAGCCTTGGAAACCATCTGGCAAGCTAGTTGGCATGCTGGCAGAGCATGTTGGGCCGATTAATAGGGTTGTTCCCTCACCTGATCATCAGTTCTTCCTCACGGGTGGGGATGATGGGTGTGTTAAAGTCTGGGACACGAAACGGCTGGAGCGAATGGTGACCCACAAGGCAAGGCAAACCCACAGGCACGCGCCAGGCGCCAGGGTTCTCGCGATGTGTTTTGTCGAAAACACGCACAGTTTCGTCAGCTGTGCTAGTGATGGCAGCGTTCACATTCTCAAGGTTAACACGATGCTTATTGGCATGAGTTACCGGTATGAGAAGTTGAAGCTGCTGCGGAAATACGACGGGCTCAAGGATGGGGAGTATGTTGTTTGGTGCGAGCATTACAGGCAAGAGGCCAACTCGGTTCTGGTGTTGCTTACAAACACGTCTGTCATTTTGGGCATCGACCTCCGAACGATGACGGAGCTCTACAGGCTGGAGAATCCGGTGCACCACGGGACGCCGACATGCTTTTGCATTGATCGTAAGAAGAATTGGCTTTGCTTGGGGACGTCGCATGGGGTGCTTGATTTGTGGGATTTGAGGTTCAAGACGAGGTTGAGGGGGTGGGGGATTCCGGGGAAGTGCTCTATTTACCGCGTCGCGCCCCATCCTGCTAAGGGGAGAGGGAGGTGGGTTTGTGTGTCGGGTGGTACGGGGCAGGGGGAGGTTACGGTTTGGGATCTCGAGAGGTGTATTTGCCGGGAGGTTTACCGCGTGGCTGGGAACAAGGAGGGGCCGAAGGGATATGACCCGTGGGAGGTGGATGAGGATAAACCCGAGGGGATGCTGGGGCGGTTCGCGACGAATATTGAGCCGGCTGCCACGGGAAATACGGATCGGGGGGTGAGGGCTATGACGGTGGGAATTGGGAGCGGGGAGGATATACGGGATGTGAGGCATGCGTTTGTTATCACGGGGGGGTCGGATAAGAAGCTGAGGTATTGGGACTTGGTGAGGGTGGATAACAGTGTTATTTTTAGTGGGCTTCAGCCGGAGGATGTCAGGCCTGGGTACTCGACTAGCCATCCGACGGCTTCGATGACGCTGCATACGGAGCGGCCGCCTAATCACAAGGAGAAGGGGGGAGGGGTTACGAATGGGCCGGGGACGGAGGTGGTGGAGCAGCCGCCGAAGAAACCGAGGCAGCCGAGGTCGACGGTGATTTCGGTGCAGCAGCAGCAGCTTCTTAAGAGCCATATGGACGCGATTACGGATGTTGCTTGGCTGGAGTCGCCTTATCCGATGACGGTTTCGGTGGATAGGAGTGGGACTATTCTGCTTTTGCAGTGATTTTGATGAGGGATTGGCTTGACATACGGGAAGAGAGTGAAGAGTATGGATTGTGATGGGGAATGATTGGAGTTGCATATTGGTTTAGAGATGGGCGATGAGGTTGATGATATGAGTTAGCTAGAAATGCAATATACCTTTTGTCTAAGAAAGATCCCGTGAGTGTCATGGAAACCATGAGCCAAATAACAAAAAAGCAATTCTAAAAACCACACAAACGCTTGTGATGGGTCAGGAGTCGAACCTGGATCTTTGCGCTAACTCGGCAATATACATTGACCTCTATGTTACCGCGCCACAAAAGTGCTACCAAGAGACTGAAATCAAGTACCGCGGTGCAGTTGTGGCTCTGGTTATGGCGTTTTCTTAACCAGAGTTTCTGTGAAGTTAGTCCAAAGCCCGTTTCCATATCAGTTGGAGGGAATGTGCAAGGGTTAGGGTCAAGAGATGTCGTTGTGATGAGATCTCACCGCCTTGCCCCACAAGTCAATTTTGCCGCTTGTCAGCCTTGTGGAGCTTTCTCTGGGTGTGTGAGAGCTCTTGCGCCGCGTCAATGATAAACTTGCACGCGACAACGGGCTTTGAACTCTGGGATTTTGCGATTGCGACTTGCGCAGACGAATTTTACTATCCAGTCCTTTTTTTTTTTTCCCCTGTCGGTTAACATTGCCATCGAGCACACACAACCATCGAGTACACCACAACGACAGAACCGACCAAGACACTCGAGAGATACTTTTCTCTCCAGAAGAAAAACAAACCCAACCCAACCCAGCCGAAACGGGAAATTTTCAAGAGCAACAACAAGAGACAAAATGAGGCTCACAGCCGACCTCATCCAGTCGTCCCTCTCGTACCTCAACCCGCTGAAGGAGCGGGAGATTGACCTCCGAGGTGCGTTTATTGGTGGAGTCCCCTGAAAAGAGCAGATACTATTTTTTTTCTGAGCACATCTTACCACTACC
Source organism: Apiosordaria backusii (assembly GCA_030549205.1). Taxonomy (NCBI): domain Eukaryota; kingdom Fungi; phylum Ascomycota; class Sordariomycetes; order Sordariales; family Lasiosphaeriaceae; genus Apiosordaria; species Apiosordaria backusii. The sequence goes on from JAUKTV010000002.1 coordinate 2,723,359, forward strand.
TGCCGGGGGGGAACAAACCAGGCCACAGAATACCCGCCATCGAAAACCTCGCCGTCGCCGGCCCGCACGACTCGATCGATTTAACGGACAACGACATTCAACTGCTGGGGAACTTCCCCTTGTCGCCAAGAATCAAGACGCTGCTGCTGGCGAGGAACAGGATCAGTGCTATTGCTCCCGGGTTGCCGGGGGCGGTGCCGAACTTGAGGAACTTGAACTTGGGGGAGAATGAGATTAGGGAGTTGGGGGATTTGGATGTGCTGGGGAGGTGGGGGGGTTGGTGCACCTTTGTTTGGGGGGGAATCCGGTTGTGAAGAAGGAGGTAGGTACACATGCTGGGTGGGGAGGAACATGGGGAGGAACATGGGGAGGAAATGGGTGAGAAAGAAAAGATGGCTGACAAAAAGGGGTGTAGCATTATCGGTACTGGGTGCTTTGGCGGTGCCCGAGTGTGAGGTTTCTGGATTATCAGAAAGTAAAGGATGTGGAGAGGGAAAAGGCCAAGGAGTTGTTCGGGACCGCGGAGGAGCCAAGTGAGCTGGCGCAGAAGGTGTGTCTAATCCGCTCCAGCTATGACATGGTATGGACGAGGATGGCTAACTGGGAAACAAACAGATCATGGGCATCAAGAGCAAGACTTTTGACTCGTCGACTACGTCTGGCGGCAAGGGTGGCGGCGGGCCTGGGGGCGAGACGTCCAAGTTGTCGAGGCTGAAACTCACAGATAAGGAGAAGAAGAAGCTGCAGGAGCTGATCAAGAAGGCGAACTCGCTGGAGGAGATTAATAGGTTGGAGAAGGCGCTGCTGGAGGGGAGGTTGCCGCCGGGGATTATGGTTGAGGATGGGGATGCTATGGAGGAGTAGAGGATATGGCCATCGAGACGAAGTGAGGGGAAGGTTGTCATTATTGGAGCTAGAGGGACACCAAAATTGCATTTATAATTGGGCAATGGAGATACCAAGTGTATAGAATAATATTCAGAAGTGGTGTGTGTGAGAAAAAGTATTAAACGGATTTTGTACCATAAGCTAATGCCTCATCTCTGCTGGGCATACTTGCATTTGGCTGGTTCGTATCGATCCACATCGAGAACAACAGTATCTCTGATCTTGCGTTCCGTCTTCTCCCTCAGTGTTTTGCTCCTGTTGTCGAAGGACGACCGCAACAGCGGCGGCAGCAGCATGCCATGAAGCAGCCTGGGTGTTGGTGGGGGTGTAGGCTGGGAGACCGTCGGGGCTGGGGGGGGGGGAGGGGGGTTTGGTGTAGGTGTAGGTGTGCCGCCGGGCTTTTGTGGTGGATTGGGGGTTGTTGTTTTGTTGGCGAGGATGTTGAGGATTGCGATTGTTATATTGAGGGTCGTTAGGACGCAGCTTATGGCTAGAAAGGTATCTTCACCAGGGTAAGACATGGTTGTTGGTGATTTCTGAGGTGATGATTGGGGAACATAAGGAAAATGGATTCTGCGGATATATATTGGCTGGGTTGCGTTTGATATTGTGTTGAGGGGGTTTTGATGTCATAGCGAGAAGGCTTCTCATACACGGAGTGCGTTTGCGAGCTTAACCTCTGAGCATGATGGCTGATGGGTGACATGCGCAGAGCCACGCCTCAAGTCAACAACCGCCACGCCTGAAATAGATCTCGTGACACATCATCTTCATTCCGTTGTTGCACCCAAACTTCTCCGTCATGCATACAATTCCTCTGCTTTACACCTAACCAGCACCTTGTATACACGTCTGTTCATCAGGTCTTAGGCCTCGAGAAGATCACCACAAGCATATCAGTAGTTCTGTATATGTGTGCTTTTGCTGCCTGGATGTGTCTGAGCCACCCTGATAAGTATCCAAACCTTTATGTATAGACCTGTCCAGCATCTCCCGAACGCGTACCTGTATCCTGGCCAGGCCACCCCAAAGTTCACCACAGACATGTCAGACATCATTGACGTGCTCCCTTGCTTTCTATATATGTCTGGAGCATCCTGATAGGCAGCCAAAATGTCACGCCCCCTTCCAATGCTCCCACCGTAGACCTAACTGTTGAACAACTCGCCTCCCTCCTCCCTTGTGAGGTCTGTTTCTTGCCTTAACCTTCACATACGACCATATCCAGCTGAGAACTCGGGATCCCGTCCGCTCTCCCCTAGATAAGCAGCTGAGAGCCGAACTAGTACTCAAGTGGGTGACCATTGGGGAATCCTCGGTGTTGTATGTCTTTTTTGCTCTTTTGGGCTCCACTTCACTCCATCACCAAGTCTTGGCATCCGGCCCACTTTCTGACCCCTTACCCCAGATAGTGGGCAACAAGACACCACCAGCCAGGCACAAGAAGGGAGGGAAAGATGACGAGGACAAGGCCGGTGTGTTTTATTTTTTTGATAGAATGTCTTTGCTTTTGAAAAGATGACGGTTTTCTCCAGAAGCTGTTGATGTAAGGCTTCAACTGTCATGCTTCATGGCACCAACTCTGAATTGTGCTTGGTTTGTCTTTCCATTTCCGGCCCATTATCTAAATCATTGGGGACATGTTTGTGAACAGCCCACATTTGCGAGGCTTGGTGGAAACAACAAAACATAACTGGTGGCTTTGCTGGCGGCTTTGCATAACTGGTACATACAAACACCGAGAAACTGAATATCCAACACTTTGAAACCCCATTTCATGAAAGCAGGTCCCTTTGAGTAACATACTTCCAAACATTCAAGCCGCGCGGCGTCCATTCGGACCCAATCTCAAAATATTATCTTACTTTAAAAATACCTAACCGAATAAATCCGGCCCAAGGAATGTCAACCCCGTCCACACACAAAATGAGACATTGCCCTAGAAGGCAATGACCCTTTCCATCTCCCAACCCTTTCCCCCCTTCGGAATCATTCCATGTATCATCATCAAATTCCCATCAAACACCCTTCACATCAGCCTTCAACCTCGTCCGCCCCCCAACAAACCCCGGCAGACGCCTCCGCCTCCCCGAGATAAGATCCGCCCTGAGCTTCACCAACTTGTCGCTTATCTCCACAAGCCGCGGAGGAGCATCACGAGCGAACATCCCAATCTGCCTGTCCTGCTCCTCCTCATGCCGCAACTCCATGATCTCCCGCGTCGACAGATAATACCGGCGGTAAACAAAAAGACTGCACACCACTCCAGCAGCCAGAACCCCACAGCAAATCATCATATCCTCTCTCAACGCCACCGTGTACACCTGTCGTATAGTCTTCCACTCGGATGTCGAAAAGGACTTACCTTCTGCCGACGAGGCGATATGTGCAAGTACGACGGTGGACATGTTCGAGCCGGTTCCAACCGCGTGGCGCAACTTATCCCCTAAGATTGCGGAGGAGACGGCGATGCCGATGCTGCCGCCTAGGATGCGGAATTGGGCTATGATTCCTTGGGCCGATGCTATTCTATGGTTAGCATTGTCATATTGTGATGGGGGAGGGGGGTGGGGGGAAGAAGCATACCATGGTCACCAATCGGACTCTCAAGATGAATAAACATCGTTGCTCCACAAGCAGACATCCCAAAGCCAAAGCCAATGAACGCCAACAACCCCAAATCTTTAGCCTCGAATCCGGTGATGTTACCGTTTTCATTGCCCACGGCCGTCTGTGCAGCGCAGCCGATAAGCATAATCAAGCATGCTACCAGGAACGTCTCGAAATAGCGAGGCTTTCTCTCCCCAGTAAGACCACCATTGTTCACCACGCTGGCAGTGACTGTTCCCAATGCCGATGAGAGCAGCATAGGAAGGAGCATGAGGCCGGCTTCAAAGGGTGACTTGCCATTTACCACTTGGAACCGAAGGGGAAAAGCATACACGGCCAAGAGATAAGGAAATCCGGTCAGGGCTGTGACCAAGATGGTTGCAATGTACCTTCGGTTACAGAAGGATGCAGGGAAAGCAAAGGCGAGAAACTTTAGTGCTGGGTGACGGGTAGCGAAGGCTTGCCAGACGATGAGCAATGAGAGGGCGAGAGCGGCACCGACGAGCGGGTAGACGAAGGTAGGTTGAGCATATGGGGAGAGGTCGGTCGAATTGGGCTGGTTCGAAAGATTCTGGAACGGAAAGACGACCAGAACTGCGAAAGCCATTCTGCCCGTAGTGTTAGCGGTGAAATGTAGAGCTCAGATGTTGGTGACATACAAGAGAAAAGAGCCAAGATAGTCGATCTCCTTCCAAGTCCGTAGCTCGTAGCTGGGGAGATACTCCTCGTCTGGCCAAGCGGCAAGGAATAAAATGAGGGCCACAGCACCCATAGGGCCACTATATATTGTCAGTGTCGGTGAAACTTGAACAGGATGGAAAGAACATACTTGATCCAAAACACCCATCTCCATGTCATATATTCGGTTAAGAAGCCACCCAAGACGGGGCCCATTACACCTGAAGTGGCAATCACCATCCCTACAATGGCGCCAATGTACTTCTTATCCTTGTCGGGGGTCATCTCAGGCAGCACAATCATGCTGAGACTGTAAAGACCTGTTCTTGTCAGTTTTTAATCGTAAGCTGATCCTGGCACAATCGTATTCTCACCTGCAGCCCCCAGACCCTGAAAAGCCCGACAAGCAATGAGCTGCTCAATAGTCTCGCTGAACCCGCAACCAAGGGAGAATGCAATGAAGATACTAAAAGCAACAGTAACAGTAGCTCTGCGGCCTACCACATCGGACACACGGGCAAAAAGCGCCGAGAAGCCGAGGTAAGTAAGTCCATAGGCCAAGGCTACCCAATTGATGTGGTTAAGGTTATGCAAATCAATGGCGATGCTGAAGAGCGAGGTTGCAACGATGGAGGCATCGAGCATGGAGAGGAAGAGGCCGGTAGTCAGGCTGGTGAGTGTCAGTATCTCAGAACCAAAAGCTTTTCACAGAAGCAAAGACGTACCCAATGACGAGAACGAGGTAGCGAATGCGCGAAATGGTGGGGAGGATTTCATCGAAGTCAGGTCTGGGGGTAGGGGAAGGGGAGTCCTCGATGACCCCGACAGCATGAACAGAGGGGGATTTCTCTGCCTCCGAATTCGGGGGGTGGCGGTGACGGCGACAGTGGGCTTCTCTTCTCCCCAGTCAATGATGGCCTCAGCGGCGATGGAATGCTCCTTTTCCGAGTCCACCTCCACTGGGGTGATGGTAACCGCCGGATCCAAGGTTGTTCCTGCCATTGGGTGAGGTGTTGTTGCTCTAGTAGGTGTTTGTAGTGTCAAATTGATAGATATCTTGTTATTCGGTTTGAGAGTGTGAAGGAATGGTGACACGGAATCTCGTCTTGTTAAATACTTGATCGTCGAGAGAGTGATTGAGATCATAGTCCTGCACTTGGTCTATCCAGGAAGTTGCTCCAGGGGTGATTGTTGATCTGGCGCCGTCACTTGCATGAGGGGAGGCGAAGGAGACTGGAGCGAAGCTGAGAGATATCGAAGGGGTGCCGAGGAGGAGGTGACTTCAAGGGAGTTGGTGTTTGTGCACCTGGCTCATTCCCTCGCACCCACCGAGTGACTGCTACGGCCGGTAGCTGGTACCGTCCGTTGGTGATCCCAGATACTCTCTCGACCCCGCCGTTGAGATGCAGTGAGAGCTCGTAAATCAAGGATTGCACAGGTGGCATTTTTGTTAGCCTCGAATGTTGTTGACAGCCATGCATGCTTGCTGGTGGCGATGAGCGAGGGTGTAGACATCGCTGCGTCATATCGAGACATATTGTCCTTGTGTCACCGTTGTTCCATCCCATATCCCTGAGAGATGGTTGCAGGTGCTCTTACTCCTGCTCCTGCTCCTGCTCCTGCTTCTGCTCCTGCTCCTGCTCCATCTGATCCCACACTAAGCTTGCTCGGTGTAAGGGGCTGTATCTCCTTGCGGGCCGCTATCACCCCGCTTCTGGCAGCTGTCTCTGGGCATGAAGCCGTCCCAAACCGGCAGCCCACTCTTTCGGGTTGCGCGCGCATGTGAACGCCACAAAGCTTTTTCCATCGTCTGTTTGGAAACCGCAGTTCAGGGTCCTTGATTGGTTCCAGGGAGAGGTGACACCTCCTCCGTCGTCGGCCTCGCACCGCAGATCCTCAAACCTTATTTTTTGGTCTGCACGGCCGTAAATCAAAGGACGCCTTTACATATCAACACCCTTGATTACTATACCGTACTCTGGAAGTAAATGCTTTCGTGAAAACCAATACACTGGCCAGGTACATCAATTTGAGTGTTGCCAGCAATGATTTCGATATCATTGACTCTGCTAGCGACTATGGTGGATGTGTCACAAGTAGCTGTCACAGCATATCTTCCTAGCCTAGTGTCCGAGGGATTTACTGTCTTGTTTTGGCACTTTTGCACAAAGTGCCAAGTCAGCAATGACTGCCAATATTATTGCACAGTGAATGGGTGCTGTAGCAACAGTATTTATGCGGTATTAACCCTTGAACCTCCGTTTTGTGAGCGCCGCTGCGCCTCACCCAACACTTGTGCCGCTCCATACCCAGAACGCAAAGGAGTGCCTTGAATGTAACACGCGTATCTAAATTCAAGGTGTTTGTTGTATTGTGAACTCCCTTTCTCTTCAAAAGTCGTCTCAATATTATTCATTTCTTGTGGAGGGTAATATACCCTGTGGCCTTGCCTGTAGGCAAGGATGTCCTTTTAGTACGACATTTCTTTTGATGATACCGAAATTACGGACGGGTCTGTTGCAGCAAAAACAGAGAAATACAAGTTCATGTTCAAGTACACAAATATCTGTTTGATATCGAAACAGAAACACTGATGTTTAGAGAGATAACTGAACCCCAAATTGTAAGCGATTTTCATTCTGGTAACTGTGCACACCGTAGATAAAACAACAGGTACTGCAAGTTTGCAAGTCAACGCATAGTAACCATATGAAACATGCCTTCCAAGATAGCAGACGGGCCTTTCAAAATATCAAACAGGTTTCAAAGCCTAGCTGAAAGGCCCCAAAATATAATTGATAGGCGTCAAAAGATCATTAGTCTCCAGGCCTCAATAGATAGTCGATAGGCGTCCAAACACAGCCTCTAGGCCTCCAAACATAATCGATAGGCGTCAAAAGATAGTCCATAGGCGTCAGAAGATAGCCCACAGGCCTCAGAAGATAGTCTATAGCCTCAAAAGATAGTCCCTAGGTCTCAAAAATGTTTAAAGAAGCATTTCATTAGAAGTAAAACGCCTGTAATTATCAGTTCCTATGTGTAGTAGTCCTTATTCCTGTCCACGGCATGTGTATTTGAATTGAAGTCTAAACTGTATGTGGTATCAGCCACGTAGATACGCGGGCTGGCTACGCCGTCAAGCACACTTCTGCCTCTGTATTTCATCGTAAGGTACCTTGAACAAGGTCCTCATTTTACTTGAGAGTCTGGCCTTATCTATCACAAGGGCCTTGTCCACTCCATATCACATGTCAACTCCAAAAATATTGATACGACAGTACGAAAAGATAAGCAACACGAAATCTCGAATCATCACGACATCATTCATCTCTACAACACCCCCTATTCGTCCATTCCACCAACCTGGTCCCTGCCACAGAGCCTCGACTCTGATGTTGACATCTGGCCGCTCAGGACCTTGATGCCTAGCCCTGGGAAAAGGCGAGTCTGTCGTGCCAAACAAGGCAGCGGTCTCAAACCTTAATCTTTGTCATCAATCGCGCTGTCCACACCGGCCAAACTTCCACATCAGGACAAGATGTGAGTCACGAATGCAAGTCTGAAACCTCCATCTGCCCGGCTACAGTGCAAAGATGCCATCTGTCAACTATTTCTGGTCCAAGGCATGGCGGACGATGAGCGTTTCTCTCAAGTCTCAACTTGAGCGCCACCAGATGCGCGCGGTGACGTTTCAGGTAATGGTCCTCCTGCACCTGGGGAACTGATAATGATAGCTTGCTCGACCGGAACGGCCGGAGCCGCTCGATGTCAAGCCAGGACTTTGGCCGCGTCATACTTTCCAGCTCTTGTTGTTGTTGGATGCCCTCTTCCAAGTTCCCAGCCGCGCGCTGCACGAGTGAAACACCAACCACCTGGAAAGGCGTGTTAGCAACTTGACAACACAACAAGACAATATATCGAGGCAGCAATATCAAGTCTGTGCGCCGGGACTTCGCGCCGGGAGATATACTAATACACAGTAGAAATCATGGATCGGATGACTCATGAGGAGAAAGACAGCAAGGACGGAAGAGATAAGATCAAAAGCCCTGAAACATGTTTCAGTGGTACTTGGTAACCTATCAGCGGCCACGGGACGGGCTTTCGGTGTGCGGAGAAAACCTGCCATAAAAAGGGGTATTCTGCCTCCACATCTCCGGCTCATGGGTCTTGGGGCCGGGTGAGCGGGTCCGGAAGCCCGAGATTGATTGCGATGGCTTGCATTGCTATGCCGGTGTCGGTGTCGGTGATGGATTGGGATGGGAGACGAGTGCCGGCATGAGGGAGAAGCGAGCTTGCAGCCACGGCGCTTGCCTCTTCCTTTTTGGGATACCCATCGAGGCAAGTGCGAATGCTGAACTTCATGACTATACTGGCAGGTGCACCTAGGCAGCTCCGGACCGAACCATCATTGGGCAACTGCAGGCTCCTTTCACCACGACGACCAAGCTCACGATGCATGCTGTCGGTCTCGCCAATTGTTTCCTTCTATCTTCTCCGGCTGAATGCGTTTGCTTGCTTTGGGTGCACGTACTGCAACCCCTCCAGTTGGCCAACTCGCAGCACTCACGACCCTGAGCCGATCTAACTTGACCACTGGTAAATCCCACCCCAGCATCTCTGGGCACAAACGAAGCTTTTTTGTGGCTGACGCTCAATAAACACAACAGGAGTCGGGGTTTGGTACCAGCCCGAGAGACAATGATACAACGACAAAAACTTCATTACGCACCAAACAGCAACCAGACATGGTTGATGTGCGGGGAGATGTCGGCATCGCGCAACAACCACAACCACCAGGGTCCTTCAGAACCGAAATCATGCCGGCCCCGGAGCAGACATCGACGGCTCCGGCCTTATAGTACGGATAACACTCTGCTACTCCCGACGTGGCTCCCCCAGACCCGTAGCGCTCCGGCCTCCAGCCCCACTGTATCCGAAGGTGAACAACAGGCGGTGACATATGCTGTCGACCTGGTGTGACGAGGTCCGGGGGTGCAGTTGGACAGTTGCAAGCCTAACCGGTCATTACATCCAGAGGCCGGCAATGGTGGAGAGCATGTCGGCGGGCGGAATACAATGCCGCCAGGGCCAAGCTTTGATGACGGCCTAAAGGACCGAAAAAAAGGAGGAGAAAGACAAGAACCTGTGATCTCCAGGCAGGGTTGGATACCCCGCATTTTGCTTCCATCTACCGGCGTGTGAAGCACGGTCGATCACTACTGAACACTGGGTGTGGTGGTTGCACACAAGACTTGATACTTGATCCCAACGATGACGAGGTGATTGCCTGTACGCTTCCTCTCCTATTGCTCTTTGACAATGCCGGCCTGAAGAGGCAGGTGGTTGTCGCTGCGTTTTTCGCGATCCAGAGGTTGAGAATGTTGGAACGATGCTCAACCCCGCAGTTCCCCCTGTCAAATTTCATTTCTCCCCAGCTTGAGAGACCTGGGGTGCATTTACCCCACATCTAAAACCGTTGGACAAGGGATTGGCATCTCCAAAGTACTGGGTACCTGAGCACAGGGAATGAAACAGGCGGTGTCTGCCTCTGGCCGAGGTACCCAGCACACTCTGCGCTTCGGGCCGTCAATCCAGATTGCAAAATCCTCGACGCGAACACCCGACAGATTCAGCCAACCAATGATACTTCACCGTTTTGGCTGATGGAGCCCGTTCAAGAAACCGTTTTCACCCTCGTCACTGTTGCTTCTCCAGGCGATCGATGATCTGCCCCACCAACTCCAACTTTTTCTTGACCGTCTCCGACATCAGCGACTCTGGAGATGCAGATGCAGACAGCAAGGGATGACCGCATGGCAAACTTCCCCTGATTCTAGCAGACGGCTTGACGGCTGATCCTGCCACCAGCCCAACCGGCGATCACCTCTTTTGTCCTTCCGGATACCTGCAGGCTGCTTCACATGCCCTAGAAAAAGTGTTCAGGGGCGACCATGATGGTGACACGGAGACTGATCTTTCCCCAGAAAGTGGCAGAGTGACTACAAGACCACCGACGGGAGTGTCGATCTTTTGCCTTTGATGGTCCTTCGCCTAGCAACAGAAGGCGAAATCTGCCCGGATAGCACTCAGATTCCCACGTGGTGTAAGCTGTCAGGCCAAGACTCCACACATCTACCAGCAGCTTGGCGTTGTTGGCGGATCGGCCCTCATATCCTCTATACAGCTTACAGGCACCCAAGACTCGAGAAAACTGACTTGTCGCATTGCTGACCACGGCAGATATGGCCCACCCCGGGGTTTCCCTCTGGCATACGATGGTACGTCTAGAAGTCTGAGCCCGGATGATCTTGGTGGTGGTATCTAGGGGTGGCTGAGCCGGAGACGACGAGTGTAGTTTCCGGGTGTCCCCTCACTCTGTCTTCGTAGTGATCGTCAAGATGTCGCCTCAACACACAGACAAGATGGCTGGTATGTTGAGGAAGCCATGTCACGTCGCCATCAGATGTGCAACTTTAGACTGACACGAAGTGAGCCAAGAGGTGCAAAGCTTTCTGGAATGTCGGCTTCAGGGCACAAAACCGCGTGGCTCCTATTGGATGCCGATGTCTCTTTAGAACCCTTTGCGAACACTTCCATAATATCCAGAGTGATACAGTACCAAGCCACCGAAGGGTCCGTGTGTTTGATGATGGAGTACGAGGTGATGATGGTGGACGTCAAGGTTGCATGAGAGAAGAATGCGGGGAAGATGGAACCTAGGAAGGAAGGCTGGGTATATTCGCTAGCTATGTATATCCCCTTGAATTACGGAGTGTGTAGAAGGGGGAATATGAATGGATGGCAAGGGCAGGAGGGGAATAGTGACGACGATGTTCTTCCAATCACCACTAAGACTCACCCATCATGCTTGAAGTCTCATTCCGGGTATTTTCTCGACATGGCCGAGTAACGCCCGACAGCTTTTTTTGAGTTGTCCTCCTTGTTTGCCCAACTGCCCTTGCCCATGCTCATTCTTTTCTCTCACATATCACAAAGGGATGAAGAACCAAAGGCATCAAGTGAAGTGTTTGTTAAAAGTGGAATATCGGGGTATAAGCCAGACAAACTATTGAGAGACTCCTATCCAATTTGCCAATTCCAATTTTTTGGGAGATGTGTGTTTTCCTTGAATTTTTCCAGCCAATAATCCACTTGCCTCCATCCTTCTCATCCTGTCACTCTCGTTCATCATCATTCATCGTCATTTCACACAAAAAGTATGTACAAGAAAGAAAACACCAAGCCATACAAAACGCACGTTTTCCAGAGTGGTATATCCGTCATCCCATCCATCCAACCATTCATACATCCGAAGCCAACCTTATCCCCTCCAACCATCCATCAAGTAATAATGAAATAAAAAATGTTGGTTTAAAAAAAGAAGTCGTATCAATGATGACGACGAAGAAGCGAAGAACACCCCTGTTACCCCAGATTTTTTTTTCGTGACTGTGACTGTGACTGTGAGTTGCGCTGCTGCTTAAAGCGCCACCGCTGCAACGTTGGAAGATATTGTTTTCCATCCCGTAAATCCCGATGGAAACAGCCGGCAACCAGCAAAAACAACCAAACTTCAAAAATGAGAAAAGTTAAGTAATCACTGAACATACCCAAACCCCTCCATCCCCCCTCCCACGTGACCATGATGCCCAGGGTGATGATGAGCAGCATGCCCCATCATCCCAGCGTAGTCCATATGATGAGCGTGCATCAGCTCAGGGTGATGGTGCCCATGAGCCGCAGCCTGCTGAGCAGCAGCATAAGCCGCAAACTCTGCCGCCGCCTGAGCGCTGTCTTCCGGGTTTCCCCCATGAACACTACCGCCATTGTTGTTGTTGTTGTTGCTGTTGTTGTTTCCTGGTGAACCACCACCCCAATACATCCCGTCTAGATCCCACAACCCCCCCTGATCAAGCAAGCCCATCATCCCCCCAAACCCATCCACTGGCTCCAAGCCAATGGGGCTCATGTGAACTTCCTGACCACCACCGCCAACAATGATGCTGTCGGCAGTAGCAGTGGCGATATGCAACCCAGTAGGGGATTGACTTCTCGCCGCGGCGCCCTGTGCTTGAACCGCCCGGGAGGCTTCGTACATTCTCCACACTACCTCCCTCGATCTCCTCGCTGCGAGGGACCACTCCTCCATTACTTCTAACAGGTCGAGGACCTGTTCGATTTGCTTCAGCCATTCGGGTACTCTTGGGGAGCCCCACTGCCAGAAGACGGAGACTAAGGGGACCATGGCGGCTTGGTAGAGAAACCAAACCGCGTTCCACCCGCTCATTTGATTGCGCGTCCATTCTCTGCCAACGTCCTCGATGGTCTGCGCGGCGAGCTCCCGGCAGGTTTCAATCGCCTGGAGGTCAGCGTCGCAGGCTTGGGTGTGGGGGTTCAACCCCGACGAGGCGAGGGAGAGGAGCACAGGACGGTGGAGGAGCATGCGGAGGTTTTGGTAGCGCCACTTCATGATGCAGCGGGCCATGTAGAGCGGCTCCGCGCAGGGGTCGGTGGTACGTAATAACCAAGGGAGGGAACTGTACCAGTTTACCAGCTGGGCGTCGATGGCGCAGCGGTCTTCGGTACGTAAGAGGGGGGTGATGGCGAGCATGTCTTGGATTTGAGTGGCGATTTTGCAGAACTTGATGTTTTCGATTAGCGGCAAAATGCCGGCGTGCTGGGAGGAGTCGCGGTTGGCGTTGATGCCGAACTCGGGGGGGCGGATGTTGATTGCGGGACCCCATCTCCCGAAGGAGGGGCGGCCCATGGTTGTGGTGGCCCAGGTGTCGAGGCAGAAGAGGGACCACCAGGTGCGGCGGCGGGTTTCGGCTGCGATGATGTCGGAGCCGGGCAAGCCTTGGGTGATGGACTCGCGGTGGAGGCCGAGGGCGGAGGCCATGCGGATGGCGGCGCCCAAGACGGCGTTGGCCATGTTGGGGCGGTTGATGTAGTGGAGGTAGTACCCGCCGATAAGAGCCAAGGCCTGGACGGTTTCAATGTGGGAGGAGCCGAAGGCGTCCATGGGGAGGTGCTCCATGGCGCGGTTGTAGTAGTTGATGTGGTTGTAGTCGTCTGATTTCATCGCCGCGATAGAGCCCATGGCGAAGACCATGTTCAGGAGGGCGAGCCAGGGGGCGTCAGTGCGTTGGCCTTCGAGGTAGTCGGCGCGGAAGGTGGATTCATCAAGCATGGGGACGAAGGCGTGGATGCGTTTGAAGTAGGCGTCAATCAAGGTCTGTCCCTTCCAGGACCATGGGATGCGTTGGGGGTCTTTTTGAGTGGTGGACTTTTGGCGAATGGCTGGGTAGTTGTGGACAATCTCGACGCCGTTCAATGGGGTTGCGAGGGAGTTTCGGAGGCCGGGTTGGACCTTGAGCATGACCATGAGGGCAGCCTTGATGGAGGAGGCACCAAGATAGGATGTTTGGCGGTCTACTGACAGTGAAAGGGCGTTGATATCGTCGGCTTCGGCTGGGATTGGGTCTCTTCCTCTTCTCTCCTCGTCCCATTCTGTGTCCCTGGAAGGCATCTGCTCGAGCAGGTTTTCTGACTTTGGCATCATTGGTGAGTCCAAGTCCGACATGGGGCTGGTATTTAGTGGTGGTGATGGCAATCCGCCGACTGAGGTATCTATTGTTGGCCTGTCAAGGAGGCTGAGGAGTTCTTGTCTGGAAAGAGGCAGAAGAGACTGCACATCTTGTGTTGGGTATAACCGCTTGAGGATAGACCGGCATTCTTCGAGGGATTGTGAAAGAGCTTCGAGTGTCTTGCGTGATGGGATCACCCGTTGTCTGTGCTTGTCGTAGAAGCATCTCTTGGGAGCCCGGCTGGAGAGGCATTGGCCACATGGTTGCTGACCGTCACATCGACTGAGCACATCTCGTTAGGACAGCTCTTCCTTTCCGAAGATCTGATCTGACTTACATCTTTCGTCTCTTGCACTCGGCACAAGCATGTGGTGTTGTTATCCTCTTGGCTGTGCCTGTGGAGCTGGTCTTTGTGCTATCTTGAGAGTCTGTCGACTGCTTCCGTGGGGTGACGCCTTGGAAGGTGTGGAACATGCCACCCTGGGTGGGAACTGGAATTGATGGAGCCATGTTGGGAAATCTGATCAACGACAGGCGTGAAGTGTCGAAGGTGGCTCTGGGGGGACAAACGACCCAGACGGCCACGCGGTATTTATGGGTACGACAGGTTGGCGATGCCGGGGACGCCGCCGGGCACCGGATACAAGCGAGAAACTGGGGTAAGTGGCAATGGCAAAGATGAAAAGTAACCACGAGCTGGGGTAGAAGCGCTCAATGGTAGCCAACTGGATAAAGATAGATGTGGGTAATGACGAAGAGAGACGAGAACATGGGGAGCAGACGCAGACTTATATATCTCCATAGCATGCAGTTGGAGTTGTGGCTACCGTACCTTGTGGGGAGAGCAGAGATTTGGACCATGCCCCGGCTTTCGAGGCCGCCTTGGACCCATGGTGTGGAGAAGCTTGTTCGAGGTTGCAACGTCCTGTCAACTCGGGCCAAGAGCTCTGGGGATGTCTTCCCTAGCGTAGTGTAGCGGGCGCTTGTGCAGGACGATGGGTACTGTACATTGCTATGGGGCCCCAGGTATAGCTTGCCGAGTAAGGTTGAGATAGAGTGGGCTCCGTCAGAGGTAGGAGGTGAGCTAGGAGCACATCGAAATGGAAGACGCCGCTGCTCAATGCCGTGTCAAGCCACGAGGACAACAGGATAGCCAGAGGGGACGAGGCTGCTTAGCCAGGCACAAGCTGGGCACCATCACCAATCAGGCATGACCGAGCCGCAGTACCTGAACGGCCATATTAAAATCATGCCCAACAGAGGTCACACCAGCCTGCCAGTCCGAAAAAAGGTACCTGCGGAGGAGAACGGTTTGTTGGAGAAGACGTATGTAGGTCCGTCTGGGGAGAATCTGGGGCAGAGTCTGGGGAGCATGAGCTCTGAGCCAATACCAGCGAACCTCTCTGCCCGTTGTGGTGGTGTGGTTTCACGCTGGGACTGGGGTGCATGAGTTGTAACCGTGTACTGCTGCACGTCAACCATGAATGCTTATTGCTGCACGTGGGTTTTCCATCTTTTTCGTCGTACAGCGGCATGCCATCGAGGCACAGCAGCCGTCTTTCCTGATGATGCTGCACCCCCAGTCCGGCACCCTGTGGCATCTAGTGCCGATGCCAGACGAGTCGAACAACAGCAGCGCGAGATAATTGCTTGCAGAAACTGTGCAGCGTCACAAGACGTCGAGCATTTCTCTCCTATCAACGCGCCGGGGAGCATGATTCTACCGTGTTCCTGGGGAACTAGTATAACAAGAGCGAGATGAGAGGACTAGTATGATCGGGATGGCCGCCCGCTGAGCAGGAACAAAACATCCATCATACTCCGTACCGTTGTTAAAAACACCCCCTCACACTAGGAACTAGGGGCGTGTGCCAACTAGGGGAGCTAGGGGTTTGGAGAAACGATCCGTAGCAAGAAAAAAAACTTGAAATTGGGGGAGGGTTGGAAAGAGGGACCGTCGGCCCCAGGCACTCCCCCCTCTTGCAAGACCAGTCTGTGCCCTGAAGAACAGCGCCGTTGGTTTGGTGGGGATGTGCCAAGTCTTGAACAGCTGATTGGCGTTCGGCCATCCGCAACGGTCGATGCCCAGGGATCTGCCCGCTGCCCTCCTCCGATCAGGGCAGACAGGGGTCAAACAGACTTGTGGATCTTCTTGCGATGGAGGGGGAGGTCCTCCACAGGTTCGACCCAACCCTCGAGCTTTGCTGGATCTGGGGAAGAAGAAACGGAGCGGAGGGCAAAATTATCGTGCGGCTGTTGCTCATCTTCCAGTGCTGGACGAGCTTCGGATACTCACAGATAGCCTCTGGAAGTCTGGCAGTCTGGCCCGTCTCTGCCAGGTGGAAAATACGGTGCATGCAACAGTAGCAAATTTCATCGCCTATGAGGACCCTTCCCGATAGCACCTGAACCAAACATTGAGCTTGCGGTGAGTCTGGACTAGAAGTTGCTGTTAGAAAAGGGAATCCACTTGGAGCGGCGACACGAGAACGACGGCGCTGTTCGCTTCTGAAAGCTGAAGAGATAGCGGTAAATAGATGGGCTGTGGCAATTCCCAGCTGGTGGAGTAGGCACATGACTGCGAGGCTTAATATCTAGACGGTGTTGGTTGCCATGTTGGGAAGAAGTGAGCCGTACGCAGTCAGCATGCGTGCATGTGCTCTGTAAAAGCCCAATCACCCCATTGACCAACTCCATCCCCGCGCGGTACCGGCCATGATCCCATCCACTGACGAGTCGTACGGGCTGAAAGCGTTCATGGCCGGCGAACGGAGCATTCGTCTATGAACTTGCCCCGCCAGCCCTCTGAACTGTGAACTTGGATATGGGGGCTACTGGAGCCGCAACCTGAAGTCCGAACACGGCTACACTAGCGGACGCGCCTAGGTGGTGGTGTAAGTACCTTGGTACGGTAGGTCAAGGCGGGCATGCTGTCGAAGAGATTGTATGTACCTCCACACCTACACAAGGTACCATTATTAGCGCTGTGTTGTTCCCGTTGTCTTGGCCTTTGGCGTGTTTCTTGTGGGCCTTTGCTTGGCCGTTTCGCCGCAGCCGCGGACGCTGCCTTGTCCTCTGCAGCCGCTTGCTCCCGCTATGTCGCCTGTGACGATGGCTCTTGTGTTGATATTTCCTGTCGGATCAAGATATCCTCATCTCAACAGTTCTGGTCAACCCTGGCGAATGACTTGTCCTTCGAGAGGTCCTTGCACAGTCTCTGTCGCATCGCGCAGCCTGCCCTGTCTCTAATTACCGGCTGTGCCGCGGCCGAGCAGCCGGAATCGACGGGGTCGGAAAGGCAAGCGACTACCCTTGTACCACACGATGATGCTCTGTCACGGCAATACACCCATAACAGCCTGTGGTATGCCATAGCGGGAGGATTGTTAGTGTAACCACTAGCTCGAGCTCAGGGCATCACCACCTGAGACTTGACATTTCCCTGCTGCGGGTTAGGTTAGGAACTGGGCATTCGTGTTCTTCATGCGGAATCAAAAGGCGGTCTTCTAGAATAGCACGACGAAGCTTTACCTGTAGGCTTAGCTCGTAAGCAAAACAAGATGAAGCTCAACTGACGGCCTCTCCGAAATGCAGCGATATAATGCTGTCTTGTCTCGCTGTGCTGGCGACCGCAACCGAGATACCATGCATGAGCGAGCAGGCGGTGGAGGAGAGCGAAGTCTTGTGAAGTGACGCGTGAATATGTGAGCGTGCGTGAGACGAAGGCGAGTGCTAGGTGAGCTGTCGGATTTCCGGCTCAACGGCTTGTTCCTCCTGAGCTCAAGGCGATCTCCCAGTGAAACCCTGTGGCGCTCTTGGACGGTGAATTCCACGTGCGCGTCACCGTTTATGTGCACTAGTCAAGCGTTTTCGCAAGATCCCTGCCGTGTCTGATTTTCGGATTTCTGATTTCTGCAGAGCGAGATCGATGACCGCGGAGGAGGGCAGCCAAAACAGCCGCCAAGGCGCCGAAGCTCGGCAGCCAACGTTATTTCCCCACATTCTTGTGAACCAATCAGAGGTACAGCGCCGCCTGGAATATCGGCAAGCGAGCCTAGCGTCGTCGGCTGCTCTGGCCTTGCCCGCTCTTCTGTCGCTTCTAGTGTAGCCCGAGGGCTTCTTTTCGTCTTTCCTGTTTGAGGGCCATGTGCGCCTGTGCCTTGCCCATTCAGTCAGGTCCAGTTGTCGATCTCCTCAGCCGACGCGCCGAGGATTGTTCTGCTCTATTCCTGGCATCAAACATATTGGCCTAACGTGGTCATTCTCTGTGGTTGCAGCCATATAGATTTGGTGCCACAAGCTCAAGGTCGACGAGAAGAGTCTCGATCACTCTAGTGTAGGGGACCTGTCAACGGGGTGAAGCAACATTCATTCAGCCCCAAATTCAACCTCATCAGTGACACATGCCAAACACAGTTGGTTGTGCAGCATTGATGGATGTCCCACTGGTGTCACCACACGGTGGGGTGACAGTGTGGCTTGCTCGGCCGGAATAGCCTCATCAGACCTGTCCACAAGGGTGCTTAGCCCTCTGACTTAAGCTCAAGCGATGGCGCACACCAACCCAGATGTGGCTTAACTCGCCGGTTCGGCACCCATCCCCCAGCCTTTTGCTTCCCCACAAACATCCACTTGTGCGAAAAAGCAACCAACGCGACCAAACATCACCATCATTGGGTTCACGTCATATTAACTGCCAGTCTCGACGAGTCTAGTGGTGTTTAACCCTGCGTCTTAACACCAGAGATAGCACCGCACAGACATCTTATACCTACTTTTTGTTTTTTATTTCCAAGACGAACGCGTCCAGAAGCCGTATGCCCGCCTGACTCACCAGGTTCACCCTCCCTCGATCAACATTGCAGGAGCCAACTCATTCAGTGTTGGTCAGACCATCAGAGAAGGAAGGAGGAAAGATATTAGCAGGAGCACCAGCAGGAGCAGGCATGCAACAATCATCATCCATCGCCGTCCCAGTGGACAGCGCAGAGTTGTCGATATTAACTCGGCCGTTCTGAATTAATTTGGCCACACAGTTCGCCAGTCGTCCCCCTTGTCCCTCTCTGCCATAATTATCCCAATCCCATCTCTAGCCGTCAGTGACCGACGGGAGTCTGGGTTTCCTTTCTCGGATCCCGCGTGCATGCTTTCTTTCTATTTTCCTGCCCACCCTCTTCTCTGACATGATGGAGGGGTCAACCACAGCCGAGGTGTAGTCACCGCATTGATCAACATCGCCGTGAGCTGTCACGACGATATTGGTGAGGCTCGTAGCAGCACATGCCCCGCCTGCAGTCGGCATCAAATCCTAAGTTGCGGTCAGTTATGGCATGGGGCGGGCATGCTCAGCATGGCACCTGACACGACGGACGGGCGGGCGGGTTGGCATCGCCGCGGAGCCGGACACTCGTCTCTGGGCATGCGATGGATGGTCACCTACCTAGGTACCTATCGACATCTCAACCCCAGTGTTCCGTTTGTAGTCCGCTGCCTACCAATAGCAAAGGCTACGGACCTGGATGCACAGGGAACAAGCAACAACAGTTGCAAAGATCCAAAAACGCACCAGAGCCCATCGAAGACGGCCCGGACACACACTTCACCTATCAGATTCGATCCTGTCACCGCCTGGACGAACAGGTTTGGACACTCCGGGACTCGTTTCTATCGTTTCCCGTCCTGACCTTGTCCTAGTTCTCCGATCCCGTGCCTGTATCACCTAAACATCACCGTCCCCTGCGCATTTCGTTCTCCCCAATTTATTCATCGCATAACATGGAGCCGGACAAGTTTGGCCGATCGAAACCATATGGTTTGGACTAAGTAAAGTCATCTTAACGTACGCGTGTACTTATACCATGAAGACCTATCAGTGGTCAAATTATGCCCGTAGATCTCCACCTTTAACCCCTTATCATCATCCTACTTCTGACTCTGTTTGAAGTTTATTTTTTCCTGCTAGCAGATTCCTGTTCTTCTGTCCTATATCCCGCAACCTCTTACAACTGCATCTCGCATCCCACAAGCGAGACTGACGCGAGCCGCGATACCTTTCTCGCTGCTGCTTCGTACTCCATCTGTCAAACCTGACATGAGCGCCAAGCCCAGCTCCAAGACAGGGACAGCTCTTGATATGCAGCTAACGTAGTGAGTTACACCTTTCCCATCGGCCTCCTCACGCCATACTTCCGGATGGCCCTCGGAATAACCGCTACAACGGTCCGCCAGATGACAGGGTTGGCGGGGTGGGCACAGCCAGATCACCCCAGATTTGTGGCTTCAATGTCGCCCACCATCCCCAGATTTCACTCTCATTCTCAGGCCACACGACATGAAGCCGAGGTCACTTGGTTTCTGTGGCTTGCAGAGCCAACCATACAGGTCTTCCTAGCTGATTTCATCAATTCCCTCACCTCCTACCCGGAGATTTCAGGACCAGAGCGTCGCCGTTGTTCAAGCAGGACGCCTCTCAACCTCACTTCCCAACCGCCGGGACATCAAGATGGACGGAAACGCGGCTTCATCTTCCA
Organism: Apiosordaria backusii; assembly: GCA_030549205.1. Lineage (NCBI taxonomy): Eukaryota > Fungi > Ascomycota > Sordariomycetes > Sordariales > Lasiosphaeriaceae > Apiosordaria > Apiosordaria backusii. The sequence goes on from JAUKTV010000002.1 coordinate 2,743,655, forward strand.
TATTCTTCAGAGTCCACAGGAACATCAAAGGACACGATACTCCCCACCAACATGTCTCGACATCTGGTTCTGATGGGGCAGCGCCAGAGACATCGCCTCAGGTCCTACATGCTCAAGGCCAGCCGAAAATTCTCCTCTAGAACCACTTTCTCGCTACAACAGGTTGGGCTAGACGCTGAACATGCTGCACTTGCAGGCATACATACAGACGACATCGACAAACAAGGCCGACAGGCAGGGCCGGTGGCATGCTTACATACACACGCTGCCTTTCAGTCACCCTCTCTCCAACCCAAAACAGAAAGCAAAGGGTGTCACCCAGGCCCTGCGGTCCGAAAAGAAATAAGTGGGTGAAAAATGGCTGGAATCTTGGTCGCAACGGTCTTTTGGCTTGCTGCAGCCAGTAGCTGCATCTTGCATATACCGTACATGTGCCATGCCATGCCATGGCAGGCTACCATGCAGTACTACTTCCAGGTTTTTCTCTCTCCTCTATGAGCTACCCTTTCCCTTTGCCCCTTGAGCCAAGATGACAGCAGCCGATCGGGTTGTGTTCTACCCGGGGCTGTTAATAGAGGAAAGGCAGTGGAAGCAAAATGTCTCTGCAGCCCGGGTAACCCGATTTGGTTTACCAGGTCTGCATCATCTTCGTCATCCAGAAAGGGCAAGAACCAAAACAAAAAAAGGGAAGGCTGAGAAAAAAAACCCTGAAAACGGATTGGCTCAATTGGCTGGAGTGGCATTCGACAGACACCAGTCAACACAACCAGCCCGCCGCCGCCAGATTCGACAACAGTCCCCCAAAAAGCGGCCTAGAATACTACGCCAGCCAGAAAAGTCTGCCAGACCAGGACCAAAGCAGTTTTTTTTTGGGCTCGAAACCCACAATTTTTGTTTCTTTTTGGACTGATGAGGCAGCCAAAAGCAGACGACGATGATTTGCCTCTGCTGCTTTCCTTCTTTGCATGTCTGCTTACAGACACATGCATGCAGATAGCTGTAGAGATGCAAACGAGAACTTACATTGACAGTAGCAGTCATCACAAAATAAAACCATCAAAAGATTTTCGACGACATGATCCAACACTGCAATTCTGTGTGCGCTCTTCATCGAAGATCCCGTTTGGGAATCGTCATACCCCAACTTTCCTCCCCGATTCCCAACACTAGCCAGTCCCTTTCTTTTCTCCAACAAAAAAAAAACCCCACAAATACCTAAATGGGATGATGGAACAAATGGAAGAAAGGAAGCTACTTAGTGTATGTACACAAAAGCTGTCAAGCTTGGTCTTAGCGTTGTGTAAGGGGATATTTATGCATGGGACGTATTCCGTACCTGAATTTTGCATAAAATGGCACAGTGTCCTTCTCCCGGATGTGCTACCCTTCAATGCCGAAACTGCCAACCTTCCAATGACATACGCTGTCTGTCGTCGTCATTTGTCTGTTTCTTTTTTGATATCAGCCTGATGATGAACGAACGACTGACAAAAAACAGATGGGGTTTTTTTTTAACTGGGTGATGGACCCAAAGGGCATGTAAGAAACAGCAGAGGCAAAAAACATGCAATCATGCAAACAAAAAAAGTCGGAACAGCAGATCAAAAAAGTGCACAATCTGGCTTGGTTTTGGGCTCACTTCGTTTGGTGCAGAGCTCATATCATCCTGTTGGTCTATCTTTCCCCCTTATCTCCCCCCAGCACCGCAGGCCAGAAGCAAGCGATTCTTGGCCAGATGGGTCCTCTCTCTGTGTCTGACGTGTTTTCTCTGCTCTTCTGTTCTCCTTCTACAGTACTCCATAATGACGGCACACCACGCCCAAATCCCCTTCCCCTCCCCTCCCTTCCTCTGCTGATGAGCCCGCCTTCCCTTCATTTCCCTTGATTTCTATTCTGAGATGACCTTCACTCCTAGGAAGGGTACTTTCCCAAGACCGAGATACTCAGAACCTCCACCAAGCGGGAAGGGACCCCCAAGGGAAAGCAAAGGACAAAATCCAATCATGTCATCTCCCCCGCGACAGGCCCAGACGCAGGATGAGAGCACGCCCCTTCCTCAGTGGCAAACACTGGGCGGTTAGCACCCCCCGAGAGGTCCATTGCTCCCAGCCGCAAGGCCGGCGCCTCCCTTTCCTTTCCCTCGTCTTCCAGGTCGTTCCCCTTTCTCTTCCTCCCCTTCCCCTCTGTCTCCATCCCCATCATCACCGTCCCTTTGTCCTCTATTGATAACTGCCCTATCTCCTGATGATGATATTGGCTATGCATATCCCGACCTACTTCTCCCGTACCCTATAGGCGAAGGATCTGGCACCTGCTATTGATGCCGTCAAATACGCAAGTATTATCAATAGGTATATACTGCTTGGTGATAATCTTGATGATCTCCTGCGCGACCATCCCCCCCGTCAGCGCGGCAACGTTGTGCAACTCGCCCCCCTCGGCGCGAGTCACCTCCTCCACCGTCTGACGGACCCTCTCGTTTTCGTCTGCGCCCGGTACCATCTTGGCGACCCTCGCCAAAATCTCCTCTTCTTCGATCGGCCAGTCCACCGTGTGGGCTGTTGCCTGCATGGCCAGGTATATGGGCAGTAGCGAGAGTGGCTGGAGGGTCATCTCTGCGTTCTCGTCGTTGGCAAACTCTTGGGCTGTATTGTGGGGAGTGGCGAGAATGGCACTCTGTGTCAGCCTTCCCTTTCTTCGTTTCTTTCTCCGTTCATTCCTTCTTCACCCCTCATATGACCTTGTCGGATAGTTCCTCCTTCACGCGCCCAATGGACGTCTGGAGTGGCCAAAACAAGGAGGGGTTGTCGTGTCGATGCCCATGGATGGGGATGGGTATTGTGGAACTCACCTGCTACTCTTTTCAACTGATCTGCCCTGCTGATCGTCCCTGTTGTCGCGTTGATGAGCTTGACGAAGGCTGCATTCTTGCAGAAGAGATCCACTTCTGCTGGATCAATGTTTTGGCCACCCGGCGTGGCTTGGACGGTCTCGAGGATCTCGGCAGCATCCCTGCGGGCCTTTGCTTTGTAGATGTTCTGGAGCTGAATGTACACCTTGGACTGCGCCTTCATGTCCGGAACTTTGCCTGGGAGGGGTAGGCACTTGTGCTTCTCGTAGAAGGCCTTGACGGCGTCGGCGATCAGCCAGAAGCCTGACCTTTGCTCCGCCTGGACAGTCTTGTCAGCACCTGACCCCTTCATCAAAGAGGGGTAGCCGTCGTCGACACCATCATGAAAGAGGGGTCGTCGTCTCCAACCGAGGTTAGAACTTACTGGGTGTGTGTGCTCGTATTCGAAGATCTCCTTCAACCCCGGGGGTAGTGATGGTACCACAAGGGTCTTGAGCACGGCAGCAGCCGCTTCATCAAAGTTCTCTTCGCCACCCTCGGCATTCTTGGTCCTCGCCGCACTCTGAACTACCCGACGAAACTCGGTCTTTTCCTTGTAGGTTGAGGGGTAGCCACCACCATGCTCCGCTTTCCACTTCTCAAGGTAGTGGAGTAATATCACGACGTAAGGCAGGTGACCATGCTCAAAGTCGGATAGGTTGTCGATATCTTTGGTAAGATCCTCCGCGAAGGCAACCAGCTCAGGCCATGGCGTGAGGAGCCGAAGGTCTGTGGTTGCCGTCTCATCTGGGTGGGTGTCCACGATCGGGAAGGCCCCTGGAAGATGGATACGGAAATAGGAGTAGAAACCAGCGGAGTGTATCGCCACGAGCGGGGTTTGGTGTTGTTGTCCGTATGACTCCAGAAGCGAGATGTTCTCTGGTGTGATGGGGTACGTGTACATGATGGTGGTGAAAATGGGGGAATCGGCGAGGAGGGATTCTAGGGTCTTAACGTTCTACATTCACCACCGTGATGTGAGTTTAACTGTGTGATGAGAGTTCACACACAAGGATTGATATTGTCCAAGGGTCAGGCATAGGCCCACCTACCTCATTTGGATACGAGTCACCCTGCACCTCTGGGTTCAACTCCAACAGATGTCCTGTGAGACTCTGTGATCTAGACTTTCCCAGGCTGCCCTCGTCCAAAAAGAAGTTGACGCCCAGATCTGCTTCCTCAACCTTGGCATCGTCGTAAATGGCGAAACGGCCGATACCTGAAGGGGTGATGTTAGACACAGACTTCATGCTTTTGCAAGGAAACGTAAGGGAACGTACCTGGCAACACCAAATTCTTCAGAGTCTCAACTCCTACTGTTCCTGATCCAGAATTCACCAGCAGGATATTTGCTGACTCGAGAGCGGCTTGGCCACTGGCAGCCCATAAGCGAAGCTGACGATCATATTTCCGTTCCTTTTCTGAAGGTCCATGCAGGATTGGTGGTGTCTGGCTCATTATGATTTCTGTCATGTTTTATGAGCCGCGTCGGGGATGTCGCACAGCGAGATGTTTGCTTCTGTCGTCGGCCGTGTGATCCAGAGCTCTCCTCAGTCAGCTTCAGTGAGTGGATGAGGGAGCGGGATGCCCGAGTGAGAGACACAGCCACAAGGCGGGGAGGTGGAGTTGAGGTGCCAAGATCCTGGCAGTTGGGGAGTTTGGTGGAGAAGCTGCGGGTCGGTCCGTGCTTCAGGGATCCTTGGTGTGGCTTGCCGTGGCTGGCCAACAACCTTAACCCAATTGCTGAGATCAACCTCACTTGATCAGAAGGAGAGGGAAAGGTCATGAGAAGGAGGAAGTATTCTGAAGAAATGGGATATCAGCTTGTGAAGTTTGATGAGGGAATACAAAGATAATTCACCTGTCACAGCAAGCCACTCTTTTTCTGCGAAAGGTCTCAGGTTCTTCTAGGTTCTATCCATCATCCCCCTTTCACCCCGAGCTTGGAAGGAGCGAGATGACAGCCATGTTTCCCACCTGCCCGTCGGAATTCTTTGATCTCAAGTCCGACAGAGCATCAGGCCGATAATGTTAATATCGAGATTGATCTTATCTTCCATTCAGCTCCAATCTTCAGCTCATCTTCTGCGCCTCTCTCAAAATGCCTGTCTACTTAAAGTGCAAGGTTCAGGGCTGCGATGCCGAGTTGGTAAATGGGATGGTAGTCACCTCATGTATGTAAGTTGCACTCCTCCCTGTAAGACTCTGCCAGAAGAAAACTAACGCCGGGTACTAGGCACATCCTCTGTAACCAATGCGCCATCACCCATGGCTTTGGAAACGAGCCACCATGGAGCTGCCCAGTGTGCAGGAAGCACTTGGAAGAAGAGGAAATCTGCAACCACCAAGACTGGGAATCATCGGTTCAGGACGCAGTCCAGTTGATGTATGGTCTCAGCCCAACAATGATCATGGAAGCTGCTTCAAGTGCCATGGCCTTTTGGTCACAGCAACTGGAAATACAAATGTTGGTGGCCCGATTTTCTCAGTCTCTCACACAATGCGACTGACCATCACAGCTCAAAGGATACCCGAGAAAAGGCCGAAATGTCTAGAACTTGTGCTGGTTGGAAGGCCAAGTACGACGGTATGTTACAGACATGCAGAAAATTCATGAACGTCTTTCTTTGCTGACTCCTCATCCAGCAATGCAAAAGGAGGAGGAAAGCCTTGCGCGGCAATGCGAAGATCTCAATAGAGATCTTGAGAAGCGGAACAAGGAACTATTACACTTTCGGAGTGTCTATGATAAATTAAAAAAGAAGTGTCGCGAGCTTCAGGAACAACTCTATCAGATGCGTGCTGAGGAAGGTACATCGCAACGGGAGCAAGTGTCATCCGGCCGTCTGCGTGCAAGAGACCTTCCACAGTCAGGCTATGGGGCAAAAGACACGAGACTACCACGCCCTGCGTTTTCAGGGGCCGACCGGATCAACCGGCCTAGGTATGTTGCAGTGGTGCCTGACCACTCTGCCCAGAACGCTCAGAAAAGCATACCTGTCGCAGAACGCTACACCCATCATCGTTAGTACCCACCTTTCGGTGCCCCTGGGTCCAAGGAGTATATCGAACTGACTTGGTGGAACAGAGCCACCCGAAAGTTTTGCCCAGCCACAGGTCTTCAACACCACTGCATGTCCAACATACCTGCCTGTCCCTAGAGCTGAGCATAGAACAAGCCGATACACACCAGGTTCAGGCCGAGCTCAACACGCAACACTTGCCCCCCAGAGCCATGTACCAAACACCTCAAGAAATGCTGGAAATGCACCATTGGGATCCATGAGTACAAGGCCCGCAGTCATGGCAAACTCAGGGGAGTCACAACTTGCCTTGGGTCGAAGGAGACGTCAGTATACAACAGTCCCGATTGGTGCGCATCTAACTGACAGATCTTAGCAATGCAACCCAACACCACTTTTATATCCTCGCGCGAACGACCAACTTCGCGATACTTTGATCCATCACGACCGATCCTTCGACATCCTCAGGGGCCATAGAGCCCCTATCTTGTGCAACTTTGAAACAACCAGCAGCTGCCCTGTCTGTGTGAGCTCAAGAAGAGGCCGCCTGTTCCTCCAGGACGACACATGCAGTATTTGGAGTTGTCACAAAATGGATAGGGCTTTCTGGCCTGGTTCTCCCACACCCTCGGGTGTCCTCCATGCTGGTATTCCAACACCGTGCACCCCGGCGCTTAAGCCAGGACACTGGCATCTAAACTGTATGTGGTATTCGACTTTCTCCAAGACCTGTTCTTGAAAATGAGTTCTGATGCGATTGGTTGGTGATAGTTTCTTCCCCTCTCGTGTAAGGGGGTGTCGTCCTGTTTGATCGCCGACAAGGCTGCGCGATCGAACAAACGTTTCAGCAGATCATCGGGGTTTGTCACGCTTGTTTTCTGCTCGACACTAGAAGCACAAGAACAAACGAAGAATCATGCATGCACAGCCACCCCCGAAAAAGACTCTTCAGTGGGGAAAGATGTCAGTTGATGAAACGATTCCGGTCAACCCCCTTTCCGCGAACTTCAAAACTTAACAAGCGACTTTCCGTCCCACATCCACGTCAAAAAGAAGTATCTTCGAGATATCCTCGGCAAGTTAAGAAGAATAACCAATCTTTGAAAAATGTGACTTTATGTCATTAGATGGGATTTGTGAAGCCTGGGGACTTACGATGGGTCTGTCAAGCTTGTGCCAAGCAACTGGTATCAATTGCATCTTTTTTCAAACGCCGACTGGGCCAGTGCAATGGGTGTTTTAACACTATTGGTCAATCACGATGAAACCAGCCGTCAGGGTCACAGTTCTCGGGGATTTTTAAAGCCAAGATGTCCAACCGGGTCACTGTTTCTGGTGCACAGATGTTTCGTCTTGCAATGGCAGCTCTGGGCAACCATCACGATCTCTAACTGGCTAACAACGTATCTCGGCGATGGCGATGGATGCTACAGCAACATGTCAAAGCTTATTTGACCAATGGGATAGGTATGAAGAGTAGAATGGAACCCGGAACCAAGACGGATCTAGGATGTGAGATCGGGGACCCTGGTCAACAGCAGTCAAGGCGACGACTGTAGGAACAATGTGTTGTGGATCTGTAAGTATGGAATCATGCTCCGGCTTAGACAAACCATAGGATCTCTCTTGCTAACACTTCAAGATCTCCAGATCAACCGCATGACCACTGTGGATCACCTAGGAATGATGTTGAAATGATGTTTATGGTTTGTATGTACATCTTGGGGTCTGCTTGAATCATAGAAGCTAACATCACTATTAAGCCTCTATAGCACCTTTGAATTGCAAAATAAAGGCCAGAGAGTAATGGTCGAATACAGACCGCGTCGTATTTGTCATGTCGGCTATGACGGCCGTCGACAAGCCTACTCGAAACTTTGGCGCTCAGCACCGCCTCACGATAAAACTCCCGGGCGGACGTTTGGAGTCGAGGCACCTTGCCCAAAGCGGTTGTTCTTGCGTGCCTGAGCGATTTCTCGTCACTTGAGGGGTCAGTTTCGATGACTTCGGACGAAATCAAGACAGAGGAAGGTGTTGGCAAAGGCGGATGTCGGCTTGTGAGAACGGCAGTGGAGGATGCTGTCGTGGTCACGACGACACGAACGAGAGAGCGGAGAAAAATTTCTATATAAGAGCTCGACGGATCGTCGCTCATCAACCCATTCTACATCCTCATCCTCATCTTCACCCTCAAGCGTCCAGGAGACTAAACCAACACCCTCATTCTTCCCTTCTTGCTTTCCATTCTCCTGCCGGCAGGGTTCCTTTTCAACCACCCCTATTCCCATATCATATCCTTTTTTCAATTTCCACCAACGCCCAATTCCACCATGGCACCCTCCCTCTCCTCCTTTTTTTCCTTCTCCCTCCTGATCACCACCCTCCCCCTCGTCTCCGCCCACGGCGCCATCATCCAAGCCACCGGCAACGCAGGCGGCACCGGCATGGCCCTCGGAGTCGACACCTCCACCCCCCGCGATGGCACCCGCCGCCGCCCCTTCCAACAAGATTCCACCCGCTTCCGTGGTTCATCCGCCCAAACCTTTGGCGAGACTCTCGCTGGCGGCGACAACCAACTCGAAGCCGGCACCCGCGCCATCCTCGCCGAGACAGGCGACCAGCTTCCCCAAGTGACCCAAGGAGGGGAGGTGTCGATGATGCTGCACCAGGTGAACGCCGACGGTGGCGGTCCGTACGAGTGCATGATCAACGCCGATGGTACCGGGCAGCAGTGGGATAATATTCAGGTTACCCAAAATGTGCCAGGGAGGAACTCGAGGAATAGGGTATGTCTTTCAACTCCGAGCTGCCAAATTTAAAGTGTTGTTTACTGACAAATGATGGGAAAAAATATAGCAAGGGCAATCTACTGCCTTCCCTCTGACGGCTAGCATCCCCGCCGATCAGGCTTGCACGGGGACCGTGGCGGGTCAGGAGAATGTTTGTTTGGTGAGGTGCCAGAATGGGGCTAGGGCTGGGCCGTTTGGGGGGGTGGTGCCTGTTCAGATGGCTGCTGGTGGTGGTGGTAATGCTGCTGCTGGGGGTGGTGGTAATGCTGCTGCTGGGGGTGGTAACAATAATAACAACAATGGCAATGCCGGCAACAACAACAACGTCGACAACAACAACAACAACAACAACAACAACGGCAATAACGGCACTGATACCGGAGCCGCAAATGCCAGGCGGCTGTTGGCTCGCAGCGTCAGGGAGTCGGAGATGAAGCTGCAGGCGCTGATTCAGCGGGCGGTGGAACTCGATGGGGATTTGAGGGATCCGGATGTGTTGGCGGAGTTTTTGGAGGATTATGAGCATTAAGGGGTGATGGAGGGGTGGTGTTGGTGTTGGTGTTTGTCTCTCTGTGACGCGAGGGAAGTTGAGGGGTGGTGTTACTGTTGGGATGTGAGGGTGTCAGGGGGGGCAGGGGGAGTGGGAGAGGACAGAGAGCGACTCACTGGGTGGGTGGTGGCAGGACCATCAAGACTCCTCCTTTTTCCTATGTCATGCGACTCCGAAAAATGTTTTCCTTGTCTTGTTGGCACTGGTGTCAATGCCACACTCCCTTGATACCACATTGTTTTTGTCAATTTTAGAGCGTCATGTTACGATTGTATATATGTATATAGCTGGTTTTTCGTCTTTGTATTTTAGGTTTTTTTGTGGATTTTACTTCAGCAATATATGTCACTCCTTTTAAAGAAAGAGAGCAATGTATTCGTGCATTTGGTGCAGGTGTCTAAGGATAAGGTAAGGTATATTGCAAGCAAGAGGATATGTTGAATAATTGCACAATTCCCAAGTCGGTGGGCTTTTCATCAGGGCATCATAGCGAATCATCTTGTCGATGTTGAATTCATGGATTAGAGGTTGAGTGAAGAACTGTGAAATTTGATCTCTGTAGTCACATTGTTCTTTAATCGTCAGTCGTTCATGGGCGGGCGCTATTCCGAAGAAGTTTATAATCGCCATAAGGTATCACACAGATACAGAAGAACAAAAACACCGGAGGCCATCAATACAATATGCATGGAGGTGATCGGGAGGGAGTGACGTCAAAAGAAGACACAGGGAAAAGGGGCGGAGATGAGCGAGACTATGTAGTTGCCATTTTACACTGAAGAGATATCTTCGTTAGTATACTGGGCGAAAGCAACAGTATGCAAACGCAGACTTTTTATTTTCTTGCTATTGCATGAGATTGCTCAAGACGACCGCGTTCGAGCCGTCATCCGAGCAACGGGGAGGTACTGATTTTGAATTTTTTACATTTTGGATTTATGGCTGTGATTTTACACCAACGTCGAGGTTGGTTGAAAACAAAGAGCTGAACACAACTGTCAGATGCCGACAGCCCATCTTTGCATGCTGCGGCTCGAATGAGGGACCATCGTCGTTGAGAAGAAATTCTGTTTGTGCAGCTTGACTTCACTTGCAAGTGAAGTCGTAAAGCATTGCTGGCGAGGCTCGTCCCATCCCAAACTGCGGTGCACTCCAGCCAACCAAACCCAGCCACAATCCCCAGCTATTCTTGGTATTTTCTTCTCTGATAGGGATTGGCCAAAGATAACAGGATCATCAAGCTGTCAGTCAATAAGACATCCTCCATGTCCAAAAGCTGTGCATCCGCAGATGTAGTCATCATGCATCGAGGCCTACAGCCCCACCATTGTGCGACCTGAGCCTCTTGTCCTCAAAATCGCGTTTGTCCCGAGCCTGACTACAGTGGGCCCAAAGCTTTCTTCAACCATCATTCTCCTTCCCTTCCCATCAATATTAAGCCTACCAAATCAATTGCCATTTCCCACTCCAACACGCAAAAGCAATTCAGCAACCATCTAAATGACATTCCCAACCAACCTCCTCTCCTGCCTCTGCGGCCCCAGAGAAGACGACTACCCCAACCACTACGAATGCGGCCCCTCCTTCTTCCTCACCCGCGACGAAAAAGCCCAACTTGATTCCACTACTGCTTATCCCAAACCCGCACCCATCAACCCCAACCCCAATCCCCTTGTGAACGAAATCATCACCCTCCTCCTCACCACTCCCGCCCCTATCACCCCCTCAACCTCCCAAGCCAACATCGATTCCACCCTCGACCTTCACACCACCTCCTGGAGCGAATACCTCGCCGAAAAGATCCTCCGCGCCCTTTCCGACCTCCTGGCCACCGCTACCGATCCCGAAGCCAGAAAGTCCTGGGGAGAAGCCTTGTCCCAAGCTTACGATACCTCGGTGTCCATCGCGGAGGAGCTCTTCATTGACTTGGTAGAATATGTCAAGGCTCACCCTTACGAAATCGCTGCGTCAATCCTCCTATCGCTTGTCACGTTTGGCGTCTTGGTTCGCCTGGCACCCCGCGTGTTGGTGTTGCTCGGTTTCAGCGCGGAGGGTCCGGTAGAAGGGAGCTGGGCGGCTTGGTTCCAGAGCACCTATGGTGGATATGTACCAAAGGGGTCGCTGATGAGTTATCTGCAGAGGTTGGGGATGACATGGGAGTGAACTTCTTGGTATCAACGCCAGACTGGTTGATTTGAAGGTGTGGGTACCGCATCCACCCTGGGAACGACAGCATTTTTTCGACGGTTTATTCATGAAAGGGCGGCGGATGACTAGCTTGGAAGCTGAAAGGTTGTTTGCAGTTATGTTGTTTGAATTTCAGATTGGCCGAGCTTCTTTTTGTATGTGGAATGCGCCTATAAGAACAGTTCGGTTTTGAATTTCTGATGTGCTGTTGTCTGTAACTTCAAGCCAAGAGTTCTGCATGCCAGTGTTCAAAACCGATTCTAGGATCTCTCGGGGCGATTACGTTTCCTTGGTTGAATGGGCTCTTTACCCACGACTCGTTTCAGGGTGGGCACGGGCCCTGAATACCTCCGGTAGGCCTGTAATGATTCTTCGGAGATATCCAGGGAGATCTTTCGAATAAGGTGCTGAACTGATGGTGAAGCCTTTTGGCTGGGTGGCAGGTCTTGTTTATGTGGGACAACCTTTCGGCCGGGTGGAGCGTCTTGATTATCTGGGACGACCTCTCGGCTGGGTGGCACATCTTGATTATCTAGGACGACCTCTCGACTGGGTGGCACGTCTTGATCATCTGGGACGACCTCTCGGCTGGGCGGCACGTCTTGATCATCTGGGACGACCTCTCGGCTGGGCGGCACGTCTTGTTCATCTGGGACGACCTCTCGGCTCGGTGGCACGTCTTGTTCATCTGGGGCTACTTCTCGGCTGGGTGGCGCATGTTGATCATTTGGGAAGACCTTTCGGGCGACAGCCTCCAAGTCGTGCGGCCGGAAAGGTGAAAATCCAGATCCATATGCAAACTCCGGGCTGAACTTGACGTCTGCGAACCACTCGTGATCCAAGGCCTCGCGCGCCGTGATTCTCTTGTTCGGATCCAAGTGTGTCATTTTCGTGATCACGTCCAAGAACCCGAGATCATGATGGTTCTCCAACCCGGGCAGAGGTTGCCGGCTGTCAAAATCTCGCTCTTTGATTAGTCTGTTGAAATAGCCATACCACCGGTTTGGCTCGTCTTCAACTTGCTGGAGCAATTCCTTCAACGCATCCGCGTCTCCGAAATAGTTGAACCATCTTTCGAGTTTAAGCAGCTGTCGCCGTGTTGGGGCGTTGCTCGCGAACCCGCCCCCCCTGTTGAGGCTCCTGAATGAAAATTCAGTATCTTTGCACTGGAGCTGGAGGTCGCCGAGCATCAGGTTGACAGCCGTGAGGCCGAACGAGAATACATCGGATGGCCTCCCTTGGAGACCACGTATCCAGAATTCGGGACTTTTCCACGGCAAAGTTTCAAGACCACTCCGATATTGATCGAGAGATGCTTTGGACCGGTGTGGCAATGTAGCGTCCTCCAAGCCACCGAGTTGGACCTTGTAAACGCCGTTGGGTGGACGAAGTTTAGGGAGTGTCTGGAAGAGTGGGTGGGCACCAGTGGCATAATCCACAAAAATGATGTCCGGCCTGATGTCTGCACGGTCGGTCAGTCTTGAATCTCGGACGCAAATATGGGAAACGGCAGACGTACGGAGATGGGTGAGATCTGTTTCTTCGTGAAGCGCCACCAGGCCAGTAAGAGCACGTTTGACGATTTCCTTGCGTGCCTCCCATGGCAACTCGGGGTGTGCAAGGATTAATCCCACAAGATTGTAAGGCAGGGCGCGATATATTAAAAGCCTCCCGTATGGCTCGCGGTCATGCACTGTCTGAAGGTTTGGGTGTAGAAAGAGAGCTTTATGCACTCCGAGTACGTGTCTGGTCTGCTCGTCCCTTCGTAGCTCTTTGACTATGAACGCCTCTGGTATGTCATGCTCATAATTTGTCGCCTGGTAGATGTAGGAATATGGCCCGCTTTTCTTCCACTGTGAGACCTCTGTAACCACGTAGGCATCGTGTCTCACGCCCGGAATCATGTCACCTATCACACAGGACGGTGGGCACTTGGCCGGTGGAGGCTTGACGGGTTGCAATTTTGGTTCGGATGCGTCGGTAGGTTGAAAAAGAGACAAAGCTCTGCTGCCGTATGAAAAGCGGCTGGCACGCCACAGCCCTCCTCTGGTCTGTGTTCGTAGAGTTATCATTTTTTTCCTTTTGGATGATGGCCAAACATCGAATGTCGAGGAACGACAAGAGTGTTGAGATGCGGACTAACAGCAAGACGGGACGACGCAAATTCTCGCCCCACTTTTGTTCAGCCAATCATCTCCCAGCAACCACCCAAACTGGGATTTATCAGCAGAGACACGTGCCTTACAGCTGGTGATGGAGTCAAAAAACAAAAAAAAAGTACACATACAACACCAGGGATTCCCCAATGGTCACCCACCTGAGTACTAGTCTGGAAATCAGCTGTTTGACTCGGGCAGAGCGGACGGGATGCTGTACTTTCAGCTGTCTATGGTCGTATGTGCTCATTCCCTGCTGGTTTGTGCTATATCAACGTTGGATACATGAAGGTATTATGCAGCCACTGAAGGACTGAAATAAGCCATAAGCCAGTCTAAACTGCCAACATGCTTCCACCGACAACATCAAGCGATAGTGTATGCCAGCCACATCCCCGAACTACCCAAGGTAGATAACCAATACAAAAATATCTGCCACCACCATCTCATATCGCCCCATCACCCCTCCTCCTCGAGCCCAACCCCCCACCCACTGAACTCACAACCAGCACGCCTCTCTTCCCCTCTCCCTTTAATCAGCAGTTACGAATATCCGCCTTCGGAAACCTGATCCCCCCCGACGGGTCCCAATAGTACCCCGTCCAAATATCCGCATTGTTGTTATAAATACAATCTTTCCAGTTCCCCGGGCTCGTGTCGGCAACAACGTTTCCCTGGTCGGCGTACTCGGTGCGCGTGCCGCCGGAGACGTTGCACCACGCGAAGTCGCGGCCCCGGTACCGGCCGACGTACCACTGACCCGCGACGGCCGTCAGATGGGGGGCGCCGAACTTGCAGTTGAAGTCGGCGTGGTCGGCGCGGAGGGCGGCGTGCCCGGGACCGCCGAGATCAGAGCATTCCCATTTGCCTCGGACGGCGCCGGACTGGCGTGTGGTGAGGAAGAATTCGATTGCGTCGACGGCGTCGGGGGAGGCGGAGTTTGCTGCTGCGGGAGCGGAGGTGACGCTGTTATGGATGATATGAGACGAAGACGGAGTTCGTCATAGCCTTCGGAAGTCCGTCAAGTTCAACGGTCCGGTCCCATGTATATAGCTGGACTTCCACCACCACCACAGCGGTGGACTTCCTTTCCTTTCTTTCTCTCCCTATCAGTCAATTCCAATATTATTCGACCTCATGCTCTGAATCCAGCCGTGAGCCCGTAACAGACGCCCTAGGCCATAGTGAGGGCGGCGAGGAGGTTGGTGGTGAGGGTGGACTTCTGTTTAGCCAGGTTGTCAGTGTGATTCAGGGGGACATCAGGGGTGGCTGCTCATACCATGATGAGCGGTGTTGTTGTGAGTTTGAGGAACTCTTTCTGAGATGGGTGAAGAATTATTTGAGGCAGTAAGATTGGCAGAGGCTGATGTGTTGATGTGTGAGGAGAAAAGCAACTGCTCGTTACAAGGGAATTGTGCTCATCTTAAGTAGTTGCTGAGCTCTGGATGAGTATGATTATCAGTCTCTTCGTCACATCTCTTGCTGTCTTCCGCATGACGCTGAGTGAATACCTCTTACCTACCTTATCTCACCCAGAAGCCTGCCTCTATCACTGCTCGGTCCTTCTTTGGGAAGGTAGGTACGGTGAACCGATCTGCCTTTATCTCTTGTCTGCTGTTGATATACACACCGACGATGTCATACCGTTGACAAAAGGACGTTCTTTTTGTCCATGTGCCCGTGGCCAAGGTTTGAAACCCTTGATATCCCCAACTTCTCCACAGATAAGTGAGATTCCCATCTGTTGTTCAATGGGAAAGTGACCCGATTTCGAAGCCCAACGGAGATTTTATCCACGTGCGTAGGGATCTCAAGCTGATAATGGGATTTAGATCCATGATGTCTGTCAACTCCCCGACGGAGGTTAGGTGTTCATCCACATATCAGACCTCAAAGCCCATTGCACGGTTACAATCCCAACTGGTGCTTGAGCCTCGGTGATGGAAATGGTCCTCAACTCCGTGTATATTCTGACAGCTCTGGCAGCCCTGTGGGTATTGGAAGAGATTACGGAAAACCATAAAATAGTTTCGGTGTACAAAATTCAATGACTTTTCTTAGATCTTACTGGGAGAAGAATGTTAGGTCACACTGAAATCGATGATTCTTGCACTACTCTCATGTCTGGTAATCTTCTGGCTCTCGTTGGTGATTCTAAAGCTTCTTCGGACGTATGTTGACGCAGCGATATTGAGAGTTTCCTACGATGTGGTTGCTTTCTTTCCCTCGTGTTACTGTTAGACTTCCCACGGAACCTTGGCTCCGAGTTGTGCTACCTTACCTACACTGAAGTTCGGCGGTCTCCCGTCGACCACTTACATCTACGCCTGTATTACACAAATCATGTAGGTATATCGGAAGCACTACAATGTTTTATTGGTTTACATGCGCTTATCATGTGATGTTCCGTCTCGACATAAACCACGTCAGGCCCGGTGTTGGGTTCCGATGAATCTTCCCTTCGACAACCATCTACTGAACCAAGCTCTGTAAGCTCATCAACAATGGATGAGTATCGCTGTCCGCCCCAAGAACTCCCGCTTCATCTCTACAGGGTGCAATACCGAAACACTCGAACGGTTTATAACAAGTCCAGTGGACTCGAAGCTCGGGACACCACCACACTGTACAACAAATCTGGATTCGATGATGATTTCATACAAGCGGTCCAGAACCAGTTTACATGGGGCCACAAAGGCCGCACCCCCTTCATTTCTTTCTTTTCAGATGAAGAGCACGCCACAAAATGGGGGTATTCACTGAAAGGATGGGGTAGAAGTTCCAGTAACGATGACTGGACACTTCTTACTATCGACACATCTTGTCTTCAAAATGTTTACGTCTTCAAACTGAGCACGCTTATCGATCGAATGGGCGTACAAATCCCTAAAAAGGCAATGGACTCTCATAAGCCAGGGGGGTATATCTGTTTACACAGGATTCCAGCTTGCGCAATCTCTAGTGTGAGAACTGGAAGCGACATTGGGGCAGCCCCAGATTGTAAGCTATCTTTTTCTCTAGAAAAATATCGACGGGTTGCTAATTGGTGTGACAGCGCGAGCGGATTGTTCAAGCGAGTTGGTCAGTCATACTTGCGGTGGCCGTTCGAGCGACAAACAGGAGTCTGTCCCATCCAATGTTGGTCGCAAAAACGACGATTCAACAGCCATCATTAACATGATTGACGAAAAAGAGGGGCTTGCGGAAGCGATCGCTATGACGATTGAGAGTCTCCAGTCTCTCGCTCTTGCCTGCGACGGTTCAACAGCACTCCGGAAAATGAATGACGAAAAAGAGGGCTTAGGGGAACGACCGCTATGGTAATTGAGAATCTACAGTCTGTCGCTCTTGCCTGTAGGATGGTGGCGCTTTCTTTGGACTCCAGACCAGATACCTAGGTAGTCAGTCAGCATATGATTCAATTCTAAATGCCCAAAATGTTCTCTTGGTATAGGAGGTTTTTGGGTTGTGAAAGCCTCCTTCCGGAAATATTTCTCCTGGAAAAGTCTCAGATATGGGTAACACGAGAGCTTGACTTGGCTGACCTTCCAGGTTCTAAGATAATGTCTTTGTAAACTGTCTTTGTCGTCAATGTAAGATTAGCCCAAAGACGTTGGGACGTTTTAGACTAACAACTTTGCTTCACTTCCTGCTTGATGGAGGACTCAACAGGAGATCAGAGTCACTGGTAGGACAAGATGTAGAGGCCTGGATAAAGCACAAGAGTATAAGTTTATTTTCATTTTTCCTTCGTTTATTTCTTAGCTTAGACCTGCCTCCAAGAGTTCAACACCTATGGAGATTCAGGGGTAGCATAGAGCTAGCAATCTAAGAGAGTAATCCTTTTGAGAGATGCGATGAGTGGCAACTTGGTCAGACAAATTAACATGGAACATGACTGATATAATAGGTACCCTAAGTCGATAACTTGTTTTTCTTTTGTTCTTTGTGGATTTTAGCCCTTTCAAACCAGGCCCAAAAGTCAACATCAAAATCGCCAGATAGAACAGTCTCTACCTACCTCTGATGCTATTACTAGCATCTACCAAAGCAGGTACATGTTATTCTAATCCACCGGTTAGAGGAACATGAAGAAGGGCAGCGGTGTACGATCGAAAAGAGCTATATTCGGTTACGGTGGAAGGAAAAGGCAGTAGGCTGGCCCGCAAGAAGAAGAGAAGGAGCTGAGCCTTCCCACATCCTTTTGCAAGCTGACTCCACGCCAGTAAAATCCTTCCTCGCCATGGAAATGAAGCGGAATACCTTAATACCGCACAGCTTTACTGCGGCAGATTGGTGCAAAAGGGAGTCCCCTGGAGATCACGCCAGAAGGTAAAGTCAACGTCCCCAAATTGGCCATTATAATAATGCACCCAACCCGTCTTCCACCAACCAGCCACGGTTCCATCCATAAACCCATTATAAAGATCGACGAACTGCCCAGTGCCAGCCTGTGTGGAATCTAAAAAGTCATGCTTCTGTTAGTGTTGCCCCTCACGATGATCTCAGGCGCTTTTGGTTAAGGTAGGTAGGTATAATACGTACACTTGTAATTACATCCCGCAAGCACAGCCTGGCCCGACAGGGAGTAATAGATTCTGCGGTGCGGAACAACACTCCCTGCGTCGAAGAAGTTGCGCCATCCGATCGTGCACTGATCATAATCGCTGTGGACCGGAAAAGTCCTCCCCGTTGCGCCCCACGAATTCGCAGTGATTGCCTGCCTGCTGAACTTGGCACTATTTTGCGTCAGGCCGCGCTTCTCGAAGGGTTCGCCAATGACCGCATGAGTGGATGGGTCGATCGGGTAGGTAGTCGAGTTGCCCTCGGCGTCAAAGGTGACGGCGTAGAAGCCGTCCGGTGTGCCCTCAGGGACGACGTATCCGAGAGCGGTGGCAACCAGGGGAAGGAGGGCGAGAAGGGGTTTGAACTGCATTTTGGCAATCGAATCGATGTTTGAGAGGGAGAAGTGAAGTGATGATCCCAATGTGGGGTTGGGTTTGATGCGGATGGCAGATGAAGCAGGACGAGACGACCATTATATAGATTTTACCCTACAAGCAAACGTCCACCAGGTGTCGGCCTTGGATGACCATGTTGATTGTCCCATGGGTATGAAGAAGCTACCTCTTGCCGCACCAGGAGACAACATTGCGTGATACCGCCTCACCTTCATTGCACATATTTTTCCTTGTCTCCAGACTCTATCGCCAAGTGTGATTCCAGTTAGCTTCCAGAGTCAACATAGTCACATTGGTGAAACCTTCTGAGAGAGGTTATTGCGAGCCTGCATTCTGTTGGTTCTGTGACCTCCTGGTAATCTTACGCCGAGAGTCGCACGAGGCTACGTAGTTTTTGGATGTTGCTGCATATAACACTGTCGTACAAAATCCTAAACCGAGCTTGAACCATAGCAAAGTTAGGGACCGGGATGAGTGAAGGATTCCAGAGTTGTAAACAACAAAGTGATATTGGTCAGTCCTTTTTTGTGAAACTTGCAGGGTAGGCCAACGTGGACGACCCAAGCCGCGATGGATGCTTATGGCTTTCGAGATTTGAGTGATACAGCCAAGTTTCCCAACGGACTGTAATCACATGAGCGGTATGCGAACCTCAAAGGAACTTTGAAAACATGCAAGTACCAATACGAGATACGATGGAATCAAGTTTCCTTGGTCGTAATACAATGAATCAAATCCTGGACCAACCCACCACTATGCGTGTGGTACCGTCCCGTAGTCAGAGTAATAAAGCTCTGTTCCAAGTTAGAACGAGAAATCTAACAAGGATGGAAAGAAAACAACCCAGATGTGAGCGCCCGCTGAATGAATTCATACACATGGAGAACATACTCCCTGTTGACTTTGTGTTGAGTCTTTGATTATCAATCTCTGTGACGTCCGTCCTCCATCGTTCCCATGATCAGATAACCACAATCTCCTGCGGCACACTCTCTCCCTCATCAAACCAGTATGGCTTCTTCTCAAAAGACACATCACCCTTCGGATAGCCCTTACAGCCCATCGTGCCCACTCTCCGGTACGTGTCTGGCTGACCCTCGACAGGAACCAACAAAATTCCTCGACCCTGCATCATATTTGGCGACCCATCTCTCTCATTATACAAGTGCACCATGGCAATCTGCATCAAGTTTTCCGGCGCCTCATACGTGCAAACCTCAATGCAAGACATCACGACATCTCCCCTCACTGGCCATTCATCCGGCACGTCAACATACCACGACAACCTATCATCCCCTGGCACCTCTCCTGGTCGTACCCACTTGCTTTCCGACTCCCCATACGTCCATCCATACCCATAATCATGTCTCCCACTCCCATTCCGTCTCCAAACCACTTTTCGGACTCTCCCCTTCAGTCGAATAAAACCCCCCTTAACCTGCCCCAGCGGGTTATCCCCAACCAGCTCCGTCTCCGCATGAAGCAGTTCACAAGTATACTTATACTCAATACTCCCATCGAGCACCCCCTGGTGCAGAAACATCCTAAAATGCCCATCCAAACTCGCCCAACTCCAACTCGGCGCCCTATACCCCCCACCCTCCTAAACCTCACCTCAGCACCACTATTCTTATGCCCCGCCCACAACAACTGAAACAGCAACTCCTCCCTCCACATCCCCGCCAAATACTCCCCCACCGGCTTCGTACGTTTATACTCCTCCGCAATAGCCATCACTGCCAAAAGCTTATCATCCCCCACCGTCAACTGCCTGGAGGTATACGCCTCCACAATCACCCCCCACGCAAAGGGGTGTTTAACTTCCCTCAAGCTCTGATTCCCTGGATCGAGATACTTGAAACTCGCACTTATTGAATCTTCCACTGACCTGAGCGTTTCAATCGGTTGTTCATACCCACCATCGGTGTGTTGGGATTCAAGACAGCGGTAAACCATCCCTCCGTGTCCGTAGGCAAGGACACGAGTAGAAAGCTGGCCTTCTTGAAATGTCCAGGCGCGGGTGTATAAAGGGAGGGTTTCCTGATCGCGGCGGGAGCGGACGGGGATGGCGATTACTTGTCTGATTTCCCCGTCTTTGGCGTCCTTCTCGTTGGAGTCAACTCGAACATTCAAGAGGTAGCCCCTATCGTGGACTCGCGGCCGGAGAAACCCGTCGAGACTGGTCCCTGCCACGCCGGCGGCGATGGTGAGGAAGGAGCCGCGGTATATGCGGTGCATGTTGGAGATTTCGTTCATCTTGTCTTGGTCCGAGTCTTGGATTATGCAGAGCGCGTCAACCCAGAGGTATTGGAGGCCGACGCCGTGGGTTACTGTCAAGGCGTCGAGGATGGTGAGAGGGAGGACGTCGAGGGGGATGTTGCGGGAGTAGCTGGGGAGGTTTCTTTTGGTTGTTTTGCCGGGCTGGTCACCGCCCCAGCAGTAGCTTAGGGTGACGTATGGGCTCGGGGGTGGATTGGTGACCAGACGGACGCGGAAGGATGGTCCATCTGCGGTTTTAGGATCAGGGACGGCGGAAACCTCCAGCAGGCGTGTCGGCATGTGCTTCAAGTTGAAATCGCTGCATCTTGCATGGTTGGCGGAGCATTCGTCAAGAAATTGACAAGCTCTGGAGAAGCTAAGGTGAGAGTTTGGCAGTATATTAGGGGGCGGCTGAGATCCAAATAGCTCGTGAGGTTGCTGGCCTACAGTATCATGAGACTTCAGTCAGAAACGGCGATCCCTTGACAAACATGGGAGCGGTGAAAAGGACGTCCATACCTGGAACAGTATAAAGCACAAATTCTCCCAGCCTGTTGGTCATTTTATAACCCAACTTCAGCTGCTCTAAATCAATCTCATGGAACGTGACCAGAGCTGGCTGTTTCAAGGTCCGTTCGACCCAAATTGGGTTTTCTGGACCCGAGGTCAATCTCACGAGATACGAACCTTTGTGGAAGGCAGAAAACAAGGCACATTTGTCTTCGAGGGCTGAGGCGACATCGGCAGCAGTGAAGCCAATGTCACCATGAACTTTTCCGTCCTTTGAATTTTGTCTCATGTCGATTGTGATCTTGGAACAGTGCCGACATGTGTGGGGAGCAACATCAAGATCCTCTTGGTCTTCTTGGGGATCGGATATTGGCTCGTCAGGTTGAAGAGCGTCGTTGACCACGGAAATGAGTGGCCATGTTTGGCTCTGAGAACCACCATTTGCTTGATTCAATCCTGGGCTCTTCGGCAGAGTGCTGATCGGAACTAAAACCATGTTGACTTGGGCAAGCAAAGGCGTTGTAATTGTGGAGGATGGAGAGAACCGAGTTCCCTCTCTAAAAGAGAACATGATATTTGAGGCCTCATTGCCTGAAGGGCATGAGTGGGACTGTGGAGTGGGTTGTTGGTAAGTCGACCTACCAGGCGGCCAATGAAAACACAACAAAACATTTGAAGGATTGATCCTTCCACTTTTCTTAAACCGGTCATAATATTCTTCTCTATTTACTTCCAGGAGAAATTGAGTTACTCTCAAAAAGGAGAGAGCATAAAAATCACCAAAAATAACATACAACACCAGGGATTCCCCAGTGGTCACCCACCTGAGTACTAGTCTGGCGATCAGCTGTTTGACTCGGGCAGAGCGGACGGGATGCCGTATTTTCAGCTGTCTTTGGTCGTATGTGATGATCGTGTCAGAAAATGAGATTTATAAGCAGCCTTGTAGAAGACAAGTTTTGCGAAGTGGTTGAGATCCTAACACAAACAGGCACCGAGTTTGGAGGCCGAAAAGCACTGGCTTTGGCCAAGCCAGCGGCTTTACGTACCATGGCTGTAAAGGATGACCCCCCAAAAAGTACACAACTGTCTCCAAATGTTCACTTGTTTAACAATAGAGCGTATGGCGCGACAGCTTTTCCGTGATAATCACAATGCCAATTGCGGGGTGAACCGCGGGGCGCGGGGGCACCGGGGGTAGCTCCCCTTATCGCCGGCATTGTGAATGCGGGGCCGGCCCGGCAGAGTGGATAGCTGCAGCGATGGCGTCAGCAAGCACCTCCCTGACCCCCGTGTCTGCTTCCCTCCGGTGACCGGGCATTTCTCTATGAAATCCTCAAAAATATGTTGTTGCCTGCCGCTGCAAGACTGAGGTATAAATCATTTTCGCAGTTTCTCAAAGTCTCAACTTCAAAGGGTCATCCTTCTCAATTCCTCGCCCCGCTCTTCACCCCGCCAGCAATAACAAGAACAATGTCATCGGCCGTCGCTAAGCGCCTCGAAGGCAAGACAATTGTCATCACCGGTGCCAGTTCCGGCATCGGAAAGAGCACCGCTTTTGAGTTCGCTCGCACTGCTCCCAAGAACCTCAAGCTTGTTCTTACTGCGAGGAGAATCGACAGTCTGAAGCAGATCGCGGCCGACATTGTTGCCGAGGTTGGTGAGGGGGCCAAGGTCTTGCCTGTGCAGCTCGATGTCAGCAAACCTGAGGAAGTCAAGGCTTTTGTTGGAAACCTGCCCGAGGAGTTCAGGGACATCAATGTGTTGGTGAACAATGCGTAGGTTTTGACTTTGTGTTGTTCGTGATTGCTTGGCCTAACAAAAGTATAGGGGCCTCGTCAAGGGTCTTGCCCGGGCGCCCGAGATTGCCGAGGAAGACATCAACATCATGTTCAGCACCAATGTCACCGGGTTGATCAACATGACACAGGCTATCCTGCCCATCTTCAAGAAGCGGCCTGAGGGCGGTGCCGGCGACATCATCAACGTCGGCAGCATTGCTGGCCGTGAGCCATACCCTGGTGGCAGCATCTACTGCGCAACTAAGGCGGCTGTTCGCAGCTTCACAGACGCCCTGCGCAAGGAGCTTATTGCCACACGTATCAGAGTCATGGAGATCGACCCTGGCCAGGTCGAAACGGAGTTCTCTGTCGTCAGGTTTTACGGTGACAAGGCCAAGGCTGATGCCGTTTATGAGTGGGTATCCTCGCTCCATCTGCAAACGAATGACAACTGACCATGCTGTATAGAGGTTGTGAGCCATTGACACCGGATGACATTGCCGAGGTGGTTGTGTTCGTTGCTGGTAGACGGGAAAACGTTGTTATTGCCGATACCCTGATCTTCCCCAGCCACCAGGTATGCTTTCTCCAAAAGCCCCAAGGTGTGTGAGCTTGACTAATATGTTGTGATCAATAGGCCGGTGCTGGTATCTTGCACAAGAAGTCGACATAACGGGATATGTTGTTGGCTGAGCGAAACGGTCTGATGCTGTTATTCGGTAGACAATCTAGATAGATGACAAGCAATTGAGGCCTTTTAGCATTCCATCTCACAATTCTTCAGGTTCCCCTGAAGTTACAGGCTGTTGTCACATTTAAAGCTTCTAACAGAAAAAACCCAGCCAGCTTCAGCCCCAACCCTGAATGCCTTGATGATGACAGAAGAAAAGGGGGTGCCAAGGCCGCACGAGCCACATAAACCCGAGATTCTGCTTTTATTTTATCAATAATCAAGGGTTGTGTAGTGTAGTGGTTATCACTCTGGATTTTGACTTACTCAGGTCAGCTTCCTTCCAGTAACCCCGGTTCGAACCCGGGCACGACCTTTATCTTTTTCTTTTTTTTTTTTTTCTTTTTTTTTTTTTTCGTGATTGTCATCATGACCCTCAACTCCGTCATATAGTTTTTTTTTTGGCGTGGGTTTCCTCTGGAGAGCTCACTCCGCTCATCGGTTTCACTGTCACGTTCTCCACGTTGCTCTAGCCAAGATTTGTAGATCGCATCGCGAAGTTGGCATGGTCTTGCAACCCAACCCATCCCGATGGTTTTACAATACACCCCAGTTTGTTACCCTCTTTCTCAATGCCACTTCTCCATGATTCGACTTCATAGGGAAAAGACGGTATTCCTGAGGTCCTACATATTTTCCCGATGAGAGGGCGGGTAATCAACCCGGTGCGCTTGTCTTGTGGCGGCTTGTTTCGCCGTGATCCAATGGAATCTTTCCACTTACACCATTTTCTTCCTGTTGTGTTTCCCAAGAACGCTGCCTGCCATATCACTCCTGTCTATCCGTCCACCGACACCACCATCCCTGATACAACGTGCGCGATATTTTTTTCTATCGTTCTGATAGATCTCGTCGTACAAACAGCTTGGGCTAGACCATTCGGAGTTTCCTTTCCATAACAGAGCGCGACGAGGGCATACCCAACGGACATACCGGGCTCGTACAAAGCAAAGCAGGGATGCACAGTGATATTCCACGACGGCCAACCCTGATTCGCCCGATCATAAACTCTCCATTATCGCCCAGCCGTCGTTGCATCTACCAAGGGTCCAACGAGGTTGTTGTAACCCCGCCGACCAGAAAATGTGGTCAACAGATCATCAGCAGCAGGAGCTCCCTACTTCATCTTAACCTGCATTATGGAGTGTTGAACAACAGCTACTAAGTTGGAAATCACATGAAGCTAAATAGAGGGAGGCCTCCCATCCCAAGCAATCGAAACCAATCATGCAGTTGTTGTAGCACGCGACAGCTTTATAGAGATGTGAATGCGTGGGAGAAACCGGATGGGGATTGGGCTTGAGTTGACAAACCTGATACCAGCCTAGGTAGCCCGCATCTTGTGTAAGTTCTCGTCTGTCGATTTCTGTTAGTCCACGAAACGTAGGGCTTGTGATGGGAGGTGCAGTCAAGCGATGAAACGAAGCCAGTGCAGTGCAGCATGCAGAAATGCATAATTCCACCGAGAAAGCAGCCAGGCCGAGTCAACCAACCATGACGTCAGGTTCCCATCAGATCAATTAACACCAGAGCTTGCCTCTTCAATGAAGGTAATAATTTAGCTGATTGGCGATCCTTCACGAGTCGACGTCGAAGGAAATGACAGGCTGACGGTCTGCATGGCGTTTTTGCACAGCCTCCCCCAAAGCCCTTCCTTTGACACTTACACGACGGCTTGGGCCATTGAGAGGCTGCCGTCGTTTGGTGAAGAAAGAATTTCGGTCGTGTGATGCCGACCCAAACCTTGTGGTATGATCGACGGTCGGGGCAAAAAGGATGAGATGAGAGGACCGTCAGGGTAGAAAGCTAATGTGAAGAACAAAGGACAAAGATGAGGGGAAACGGGAAAGCTCCCACCCACACCTCACAGGCTCACACGGAGGCAAAGTAACCCAAGTATTGATCGAATCTGCGAGTCCCCAAGCAACTGTAGCCACATTACTCCATCATTTGTCTCCTCCCTTCCTATTTCGGACAGCAACAGAGATAGCAGGAGCTTTCGGCGACCACCCACCCTTAAAGTTGTATCGTGCCTTCCCTTTGAAGATATAATAAGGTAACCCTTTCCCATCCCACCACAGATGACCTTCTCCCGGACCTCCAAGTTCTAGACCTCTCATCTTCTCAGTCCAAACAACATCATTCTCGTGTTATCAATTCCAATCTTCAATAGCTGTTATCTGAGCTAGATTGGCCGAACCTCCTACATCCATTCTACAGCTTATCCTACAACGACGTCACACCTACTTTCACCTGCTTTAGAAATCCACCACCTTCAAACACCGCAACAATGGCTGGTACGCCCTTGCTCGCACTCGCACATCCATCCATCCAGACAGAAATGCTAACCACCCACAACACCTCCCAGACTCACGAAACCTCTCCAACGCCTCCAACACCTCTCCCACCACAACCTCTGCCCAGCTCTCAGAGCTGAGCCCCATCTCACCAACCCCCTCCTCCCCAAGATGTGACCGTCGTGACAGCGACGAGTGGGGTAAGCTCCCAAGCTCTTTCTCTATCCCCTCATGATATCCCCTTCCACCACCCCCCCAATCTTTTACCCCCATCCCCCTATCCTTGATCCTGGTTTCCATACCTCCCTGACATCTTCCATCTCGAATATCACCAGCTAACACCCTCTCCCCCATCATCATAGACGCCTCCAAAGTTCCCCCCTCCCGCTTCCAAAAGCGCAAAGGCTCCATCTACGCCGTCCCCAACTCGCGCGACGGCCACGTCGACTCCAACTACGCCCACAAGTTCCACGAGCTCCACGCCGAAAAGGGCTATAGTGGCTTTGGCTCCCCCAACTACAATCAGACCTCCTCCTCTAACAATAAGAAGCAGTAGGAGCTGCCTTCTCTTGGGTTCAACATTGGCTTGGGGCCGGTAAAAGGGGCGTTGTTTGGCACTACTACTTGGCTTGGGACCGCGGTGACTGGGCATGGGGGCAGTCAGGAGAGTGATGCGATGGCGAGACCGGGTACCGGGTTGGAAGGGGAGGAGGAGCAGTGGGAGATGGCTGGGTTGGAAGGTGGGGTGGTGAGGATGGTGGATAGGGAGGGGATTAGGGAGGGGAAGAGGCCTGAGACAACGAATATGACGAGTGGTGGGTCTTTTTAAGGCGATGGGGCAGGGGAGTTCAACGTCCTTTGATGATATTATGGCTACTGTATGCAGAATGAAATAAGCTTTGAGATTTTTTGAGAAAGGAAGAATGTGATGTGCTTGCTGTGTTGCTGCAAATAAGAACATATTTGCAAACTTGGTTTTTTGTTCCCAGAGGTCCTCCAATCCATCCAGATCCCGTCAAGAAAAGATGAGATTGATAAGCACGTCAGCGTGATAAGTAACACAAGTTTGAAAAGAGACAAAAGAAACGATCAAGACCTGATTTGCATGTATAACTCTGCCTTGTTTCCCATCCCCCAAGACGACCAAGACACGAAAAGAAAATACTTTGACCAAGAGAACTGAAAGTAGGAATGGAAAGAAAAACAAAAGAGAAAAAAACGCCCAGCTTTGTTGTGGCACCCAATGCAATCTAAATACAAACGAAAAGAAAAAAAAAAGGAAAAAAAAAAGAGTTTCATTCCATATCATCAAGCTCAATAGCATCCGGATTGGCCACCTCCACCGCTTTCGCCGTAACACTCCCCTTGAGCCCCTCGCTCGAAGCCACAAACCCCGCCGGAGCGCGAGCCTGCCTCTCCAGCTGCTCCATCGCATCAACCACTTCCTGATCAACCTCCCCCCCTTCTTCTCCACCACTGACACCATTCTTGGCCGCCTGCGCCCTGGCCAACGCCTGGGAAGCAATGAAATTCATATCGGTATTATACTGCGCCTGAACCGACCTCTTAATTCTCAGCATCTCCTTAAACGTGTCCTCATTCCCATGCTGCACCTCAAACTGCTCCCACTTTTGCCAAAAGCCCGGATTCGTCCTCGGATCGCAGAACTGCGACCCGTGGCCGTAGATTGCCCTCGCGCGGTCAATCTCCCCGAGGCGCTTCTCCATGTCCGCAAACTTGAGGCACATGTCCTTTGCCTCGCTGTCTGGCAAGGTGGCAATGGCGCGCTCGTAAATGGGGCGGGTGGAGGGGAGGCCAAAGTTGGAGGCGGATTTGGTGATGTAAAAGTTGAACATGTCTGCCCTGTCCTCGTCCGAGACTGCTCGTGTGGCGCGCTCGTAAATCCGCATTGCGTGGCGAGCTAGGCCGCGCTCTTCTTCGAGGTTGCCGTACATGAGGTAGATGACTTTTGCGAATTTGGCGGGGCAGTCTTCGACTGCTTGTTCGAAGAGATCGCGGAGGCGCTCGATGCTGATTTTCCGGTCAACGGCTTTGGTTAGGTAGAGGTTCCAGAGCTCGAAGGCGACAGGATAAGAAAAGAGATCGAGGCCGCGTTCGTAGATTTTGAAGGACTCTTCAAAGTACTTGTGTTCTTCGAGGAGGTTGGCGTAGTTGACAACTGTCTGAGGGGTGGCGATGCGGAGTTCGAATATTCTTTCGTAGATCTTCTTGGTTTCTTCCAGGGTGCTTACACTCTCGACGAGGTCGACGTAGAAGGACCAGAGTTTCCAGCTCTTGTGTACTCGCTGTTGGGGGATAGTGTTTCGTCAAAGTAGTCCACGTTAGACCGCTTGGGTGCTTGCACGGCCTTGGCCATGATCCGGACAGCTTCGTCAAAGTTCTCGTTGCGAAGTTCCATCTCTGCCCATTCGATCCACATATCGGCGAGCTCTGCCACCGACTTGAAGGGCACCTTGACAGCCTTCTCCATGATAATCCGCGCATTTCGAATATCCCCTCCATTTTCGTAGAATTTGGCATAGTTGGCCCATAGTTGATGGAATGCGCCAACAGCCTTCTTTGGCTGAATGGCAGCAATGGCATCCGTATAAGTCTGTACAACCTCCTGCTTGTTGTCTCCCCACAGAGCAACCCTCTTCTCCCACTCGGTGACATTATTCGGGTTCTGTCGCAGTAACACATCGTTGAGAAGGAATGGCCGTCGATCCATGAGGTGTTCGAACCGCATCATCCTAATATCCAGATCGAAATCAGCCACCTCATCCACCACGCCCTTCTCAGCTCGTCCCGAGGCCATTTCCATGAGTGCCCCAATAACCGATTCCTCAAACTCAGTGTACGAGTCGAAAATGAGCGTAAAGTCCCGGACCGTCATCACGGTTGTGATGCCCTCCTCAAAAACATCTCTTGCCCTCTCGAAGTTGCCCCGGCGGATCCAGTAAGTTGCCAGGCCGCACCACAATTTCCCGCGCTGGTCCGCGAACCGTTCGATTCCGCTCCGAATGATCCGTTCCACGTCAATGCCTGTTTCGTGTCCTGTTTCAATGTTGACAGCATGCTCCACCAAAAGGTCCACCATCTCGCTCCAAAGCTCGTAGTGCCCCTTTCCATTCTTGCTCTGGAAGCGTGGGTTGTTGAGAATGTCGATATATTTCTTCACAGCCTCGGTGTACAGCTCGCTTTGTATAAGGAGCTCGATAAAGTCCTCGGCATCCTCCGGGTGAACCTGCATGTAGCGCCTCCAGATCTTTACCGCTGTCAACCCCTCGGCCGAGTTCGCAAACGGTCGGTAGAGCGCCCATATTCTATTGTGTTGTGTGATTGGAAGAGCTCGGAGTGCGCGGTCAAAGGTGTGGCGTGTGAGGGTGACGAGCGGTTGCTGCATGAGGAACTTGAGGTACATTTCCCAGATGCGTGGCATCTTATTGAGCAGGATCAGCGCTCGCTCAAAGAGGGCGTTGACCTTTTGGTATTCGGAGGAGAAGATGGCAGCATTGAGCTTCGCGATGTGCTTCATTCGGAATCGCAGGTACTATTCAAGTATTAGAACATGCTGTCTTGGCATCGAAAATACGAGGGAAAACGTACCATTTTCCACAGCTTGTATGAGCGCGGCAGCTGGATACATGCCCTCTCCATCACGTACGCTTGCTCGCGAAGTGTCCCATGCTGGATCTTGTAGTCGATGTAGGCGAGCCATGGCTTCGTGCTGCTGGGGTTTCGTTGAATATCTTGCTCGTAGGGGTAATCATCATCGGACTGAAGAGCGCAAAAGTCAGTATTGTATGATTCTGGAGTAATTCTAGGGCGACAAAGACATACCACAAGCGCCAAGTCTGGCTGGCGGCCAGAAGTGAGAGCCAGCGCCATCTCGAGTCCTCAACAAATCTGCGGCGGGCGTTGAGGATGGCAAGGAGCCGATTAGGCGCCCTCCGCGGCAGAGCCGAAGAAGGGAAGAAATAAAAAGGAAGTCTCAGACGCGCCGTTGCCACGACATCACTGCTAGGTGTGTCTGCGAGGTAAGTTTGCGCAGGCAATAACAATCCAACGACGGTGTGGTTTGACGAGTTTCGGAGCTGCTTTTTTCCAACTTCACCAAGATTGGCGATTGGGCGCGCGCTTGGGGGAGATGGGTCACGTAATAAGCACAGACCAGCTTATATTAATTAGCGGGGAGGCGCCGCACTACGTAGGCAGCACGGTCCAGTTGGCTGGTGCTAGGAAAGGTCAGGGGTGTCGGTGCTTGGTGCCGTCAGAAGCTTCCCCGTTGGCAGCAGGCCTTCCGTCACCCCACTGTTCACGACAGCTCCAAAGCTCCACATCCACGATCCCACGGCCTGTCCCTCCAACTGTGCGAGACAACAGCATATCTCGACGAGCCCTGCATCCTCTCGCCCCTAGAGACATCATCTCATCGTTCCACTGGGTATCTTTCACTTTGCAACCCTTCAACAGAACATTTGGACATATCCAATTGCACCGATAACAACCCGCAATCATGTCCGGCGCAGCAGTACGTTGGCTCGCTACCTGACCCCGCTGCCTCGATATCAAGATAGCTAACCACCAAGACCACAGGACCGCGAGGCCGTCTTTCCCACCCGGCAATCGCTGGGTATCATGAAGGCGAAGCTCAAGGGCGCCGAGACAGGTCACAGTTTGCTCAAGAGAAAGAGTGAAGCTCTCACCAAGTCAGCCGCCCCTTGTCCCACCTCTCCCCGGTCCCAAACTAAACATGTCATAACCCAGGCGCTTCCGAGAAATCACCCGCCGAATCGACGAAGCCAAGCGCAAGATGGGCCGCGTAATGCAGATCGCCTCCCTCTCCCTCGCCGAAGTGACATACGCCGTGGGCGGCAACATAGGGTACCAAATTCAGGAGTCTGCCAAGTCGGCGCGCTTTCGCATCCGGGCCAAGCAGGAGAACGTATCCGGTGTGCTCCTCCCGGCCTTTGAGAGCTACCAGACGGAGGGCAACAACGACTTTGCCATGACGGGTCTCGGCAAGGGCGGTCAGCAGGTGCAGCGGTGTCGCGAGACGTATGCGCGGGCTGTGGAGGCGCTGGTTGAGCTGGCGAGTTTGCAGACGGCGTTTGTTATTCTGGACGAGGTCATCAAGGTTGTGAACCGGAGAGTCAATGCCATGTGAGTGCGAAAGTTGGGATGGCGTTGGGGTTGATTCGTTTGCTAACATACAACTAGTGAGCATGTCATTATTCCCAGGACTGAGAACACCATCAAGTGTAAGTGGAGATATACGTTGGGTTCGAAAGGGATCATACTGACTTTGGCTTAGATATCAATTCCGAACTCGATGAGCTGGACAGAGAAGAGTTTTACAGACTGAAGAAGGTATGTGCACCACGCATGTGGACAATGTTGTCAGCATGCTAACAGCATATAGGTCGCCAACAAGAAACAACGAGATACAGCCGAGCAAGATGCTGAGATGAAGGCCAGGAAAGAAGCACAAGCACAGGCTGCAGCAGACGGGGAGAACCAAGCGCCAGAAGCCGGCGCGAATGATGCGCCTGCCGATCTGCTGGCTGCGGAGGAGGATGAGGATGTTATCTTCTAAGGGGCTTGGGCTGTGGGTCGTCGAGAGTTATTGCTGGTGTCGCATGTGGGAGGGTTCGCGGTCAGAGTCATTGGCCAGCACATTGTTTCATTAGGCATAGGCGCAATCCGGGAGCTGTTTGTTTCCTTGTTTTATTCCATTGGGTATCTCAAACTCCCTCTGCCAGGGCATCGACTAGCGGATTACGCTAAACCTGTATCATACAGCACATTACATTCTACATTCCCTATCGAGCATCAAGGCACATGTAACCTTTTCTCTGTGAACCTCTTCGTGTCATATTCAACCTCCAGCCAGCAATCTACTGGCGCTGATAAGTCACCTTCATTGCCTTCTCGCCATTCTTCAGAGCCATGCCAGCAGTGTTCTCCTTGGCAGTAATAGCGCCCGCCTCTGCCTCGTATTCCACGAAAGCAATCCCGCTGCGACCAGGGACGGTACGAACTTCGCGGAAACCTTCGAAACGGCTGAAGATACCGGTGAGTTCGTCCTTCCCAAAGTCGTCGGGCAGGTTTTGGACGAAGAGAATGCGGTTGGGCGGCAGGTACTCGTCGGGAACGACAGCGGCGGCGCCAGCACCAGTGGATTTGAGACCGGCGCCACGGGCATTCTTGGCTGGGCGGGGGCCGACGGCGGCCTCGGCACCTGGGAGAGGACGCTTGAGGCGCTTTTGCTCTTCGGCAGTTTCGAGGGCTTTCTTTTTGTCTGTCGGTAATTTGTGTTAGTGTTGGATTCGGCGAAGGGTGAAGATGTCGAGGGCATACCCTTCTCAGCCATGCGCCGACGTTTGTGCGCATCGAATTCCTCCTCGTTGCCCGTCTGGAGGACCGTAGCATCACTGCGAGTGCGGGCAAGGGCAACTTGCATCGGCTTCTCGAATAGCTCGAACCCTTGGACGTCTTCGATGGCCGCGAGCGCGGACTCGGGCTTGTCAAAGACGACAAAGGCCTGGCCCTTGGCCTTGAGGTTGGTCTTGACGACGATGTCGATTACATTGCCGTATTCTGAGAAGATGGCGCTCAGAGCTTCCTTGAGAGGCTCGGACTTGACGCGCTCTTCCAGGTTGCGCACGTAGACACTATGGGGTAGAGTATTGTGTTAGTTGTTTCCAGTGCGACGCGATACCTGGGACGGCTGAGGCCTTGTATGTGTCGGAGTGCAATGACACATACGTGGCAATTGGCTGTTGTCCTGAAGCCATCTTTGTTTCTGATATTGTGATACTGGTTGGGCAGCAATTGGATATGTTGCTGTTGCTTTCTTGCAGATGTTGTGGTTGAAAGGGAACGGCTTGTCCAGCACAAATTCGCGGTGGATATTTCTGTGTAGACGATTGGAAGAGAGGACATGAAGTTGGAGATTGGAGACCGTTAAACAAAGTGGGCCTGGGTGACACCAGACACCTGGTCTCAGTGGAGTTGCAGCTGGCGCGGGGGCCCCTGACGGAATTGCCCAGCTCGGCCCGGCCCCACTGGGGAAACCAATTCCAGGGCGCATGCATCCCGCTGGGCTAGCGTCACGGTGTGCGGCATCAGGACGCAACTTCCATTACAACAAGGAACCAACTGCGAGCGCGACTCACGTTAATCCGACTTCCCTTACTTCCCTGACTTTCCCGACTTCTCCCTGCTACTTCGACCTGTTGGGATTCGTCGTCTTCCGCCCTTCGCTTCGAAAATGTGCAAACGGACCCGGTGAGCTTAGGCGCATGCTTACACACCCGTTGGTGTACGCCTCTCAACTTAATCACCTTGTTTCCGCCGGTCCGAGGCCCTTTGACATAAGCCCACCATGGGCGAAGCGATACCACAAGCCGTGATGGCAACCGCCACACCTGCCTTCGACAACACGAGCGTATGGCACAACTTTACACTGTGGACAACTCAGCATCTTAAGATGAGTATGAACATGTCAAGGCTGGCTCCGTCGCTGGAAGACTTGGTATGGGCAGGCCCTAGGATGGTTATGAAGCTGGGGAAACTAGGCTCTTTCATCTCTTTCCCAGATGCGGTAGACAACTTCGGACAACGAACCATGCCCGATACGACTGATGCCGGTGTCTTTTCGTCGGCCTTTTTGTCATCGACAAGCTCCATAGCCAGCATGTTAGACGACGCTGCTTCTCTTCTCCCGTCCGCCACCACCGCCGCCGAAGCCGCCGCCTCTGCGGCTGCCGAAGATCCTACCGCCTCGGTATCCCGATTTTCTATGGAGGGGGCGAGGGGAATTGGGAGTATTTTGAGTTACGCAACCAGCAAATGGGCAATCACTTGTATAGCGATGGCTATCCTGATCAACCGAACGCATATCTTTGCCGCGACTAGACGACGGTTACGGCTTACATGGCCGATCCGAGTGCTGCTACGACTACCGCCTGTCTTACTCCTGGCCTGGCAGGCTCGCAGGCTCCTCCAGTCAATACAATGCCAAACATCTCCAGATTTTGCCCAGTTGCGATGGGGGGATCCGAACAAGAGTTTCGACGTTATGTTCTCCGAGGCCAACAGCTTTTTCCATGGATTGAGCTCAACATTGTTATTTGGTGCCAGCGACGAGGAGTCGTGCCGCTCTGTCCAGATGGTACCGTGGGATAATCAAGAACAACCGGAGCTTGTGGGGTCGTTGTCCCGGCTGTGGCCACTTTTCCTGACGTTCTGCCTGAGCCAGTTCATTGAGGTGCTGTCCTGCACCGTACAGGGCCGCCCAGTGGGCACGGAGACAGGCACGACGCTATTTGAACATTCTCTGGCTTTTGCCGAGGCTGATGCTGCTATTAGCAGCCAGCTTGGATGGGGGCTTTTTGCCGCCAAAGCATCGAAAGCAGCAGCCGATGCCAACTTGGGAACTAAGATCGCTGTTACACGTGCGATGATCATGAAGCGCGTCAACACTTCCCCCGAGGTATTACTGGTGACCTTTCTCTCCACCATGAGCTACATCACTAGCCATGTATTAGGTATGCTGAACTTGCAGGCAAAATCTCGTCTCATCAGCACCGGATTATACGGTCTATGCTTCATGGGGTGCATTGGCTGGAGTACGTTCCACTTTTCAGTTGACGATCCCACCACTCAGGGCCTGTTGAGATATCCCACTGTCTACATCATTGGAATCATTCCACACACTCTTATCTTGGCTGGAATCATGGCATGTGCCGTCGTCTATCTTGTGGCCCTGACACTATCCGCTCTCGCTGTGCCCGAGGCCGGCAGCGACTCGGAACAGCTCACTTTCAAGCAGCGCTTCCTCCGTGCTCATGCCAACATGCAGGCGAACGTTTCACTCTCAGAAATTCGTATCCGGATGGATATGGACTTTTATACAGCCTTAGTCAGGGCCGGCTTTGGTGCCATCACGATGGCTAGCGAGGCGGTCTATCTCAACGAGGACCATAAAGTGAACTTAAAGCGCTATACATGGTTGGAAGACGAAAGGTTCCGCGAGATTGAAGACTTGAAGATGCAATGGATTGGAGGGGTACCAGGATCTCGCTTCGATTCGGTCGGTACAATTGGGCTTGTGCCTGTCAAAAATGATCAACCAGCGGTCAACAACGGTTATGCGAGGGAAAAGGCAGCACAACAGCTCTCGAAGAACGACAAGACTGGCAGAAGAGCAAGGGATGGCGTTGGTGCTGCAGAAAGAAGTTCTAGGTGGCTCATGGCTCTCGATTATATGATGCACATTACACGCCTCATGGTAGTTACCTGGGCGTTGTGTACAGTCAGGTTTTTCAAATTTATCGGCTGGAGAAACCCTCCACGTTGGCTCAGGGGCTTGTCCGAAAGGCCCAAGAAATCCGAGTCGGCACAGGCCAAGAAGCCGAGATCTCGACAGCCCGGCGGTGGAGGGTCTTACGCAGACATCCTTTCTCCTGGCAACGGAGGATACTTTACCATCCCACGTGATGACCAGGTCGATGTCGAAGAACTGCTCCGAAGCAGGATGGACAACCGCAACGAAGCAGAAGTAGACACCAAACTCTACAGCTACTTCCTTCGAGACGGCTGGTGGGGCAACAAGGATACCAGCGGCGACTACATACCCTCGCACCCCCTGATTACTGGGCGTGATGACGAACCCGATATCAACGACTCCGACTTTGACACCACCAGCATAATCTCCAGCACTGAGACCTCTGCCGAAAGCGAATTTGGGTGGGAGACCGATATCGAGAATGACTGGCTAGACGACGGCCAGCGCACCCCAACTCAACAAAATCCCGGCACTGAGCTTGATTCGGCCGCTCTCAGCTCTGCTATCCAACGAGCCCGCGCATCAAGGGAGTCAACCCCCGTGTTGGACACCCCCATCGCCCCAGCGGACCTCGCCCGCCTCCTCCACCCGCAATCCGCGGAAGACCGCGAGGAAGCCCAGCGCTTGGCTGCCCACCTGTCAAGCAACACGATCATGACCCGATCAAGATTCAAGCAGCAGCTCCAGCGCCAGCGGGCCCAACTGCTCCTCTCCGACCCCCACCGATCAACTGCCCTGGAGAAGATGACACCTGAGGAAGAAGCCCGGCAGCTCGAACAACTTCTTCTCTCGCGGAGGGCAGAAGCCAGAGCAGCGGGGGGTGTACCCCACGGTGATAGCTCCTCCTGGGCCACGGGAGCAGCGGGGTTGGGACCAGAGGGACCGCAGTGTGTGGTCTGCCAGTGCGCGCCGAGGACGATTATTGTCTGGCCGTGCAGGTGTTTGAGTTTGTGTGATGACTGCAGGGTGAGCTTGGCGATGAATAACTTTGATAAGTGTGTTTGTTGCCGGAGGGAGGTGATTAGCTTTAGTAGGATTTTTGTTCCTTGATGGGGGAGCAGGGAAGGGGTTGTTGAGGATGGGGTGGGAAGCATTGGGTGCAGCGAAATAGTTTTAATATGGGCCTTTGGGGCAGGGTGTTTTTGCATTTTTTTATGGAAACATAGCATGGTATGGCATGGGAAATTTTGACCATGCTGGGTTGACAACTTTTGATTCGATGTTTATTTTGAAAGGGAGTGTATACAGAAGTATCTATAAATTGAGCATTTTCACGTAGTTGTCATTATGTCCCAAGTATCACTGTGCTTGTCTCCCTGATGATGCCGTATTGAGGGTATTCTCAAGTGATACGCCGCTGGTAACATCAGGACGCCATTGAACAACGGCTTAACACATGCATCGGTAAGATAACGCGTCATCACCAGTCACACTTCCTGAGAAACGGGTGTCTTACTTTGCCGGAAATGTGTCACAATAGAGAACTTGCAATGGTAAACGAGATCATCTATAGTCCTGCCAGACGCATGACCGAGATATACATTTGTAGATAGGCATACCGATTCTCCTTCGGAACGAGTAGGTATCGAACTCGCTGGATATACACTCGACGAGGCTCAACCGCTTTTCGATGGGCTCTTGACTGTTGAAGCTCCAGTCTACCAAGGATGGACGTCACAATTTCTTCTTGAGGGCAACCAAAAGCACCTCACATCAAACACACTCAACAGTCGATAGGGTCGGTAGATGAACCAGTCAAAAATAGGGTGTCTTCAAAAAGGGGTATCATTGATTTCAACACTCTGCTCCTACATGCCAGCCCACTCAACACAAAACATCCTCACATCCCCCTCTTTCTTTCCCTCTTCCTCCTCTCTTTCCGCCCCAAACAGGAAACTCTTCTTCACCGCCGTGCCCAACCGCCCACTGGTGACGATATCCAGCATGGGAATCTTGTCATTCCAGCTATAACAATTCGCCAAGAAATGTGCATGATAGCGCATAGGATCCCCTGGGTACGCGCTGTAGTCACCGCCGAACCTCAACCCAGGAGTGGTGAAATACCCTCTTGTGTTCAGGTATCTGTAAAATGCAGACGATTCGGGCAACTCATCATCAGCGATAGCACCACTGATGCTGTCCTTGTCCAGTAAAGCACTGCTTGTGGAGGGAGTGATAGCGGGGAGTACTTCCTTCTTGGCAGCAGCCTCAACCACTGGGGAAGTCGGCGACTCAAAGAGGGAATCAGTGGCAGGAGCAGCCTTCTCCTTCTTGGAACCACCCTTCCTCTTACCCTCATGCATCTTCTTCACCGCCGCCTTTTCTTCATTAAACAATCTCTTCGCCGTCCTCCTCTTCTCCTTCAATCCCCTCAAATACGCCTCCCTCCTTTTGTCACCCGCCTCCGAAGACATCTCTTTCAGTTTGGCCAAGTGATCACTGGTCTCATCAGCGATATACGCCGCCCCTCTCTCCACAAGCAACCTTGCCTCTTCCGCCCTCAACTCTATCGGAAGGCCCAAGAACAAGTTTTGTGTTGGGTTTTGAGGCATTGTTCCGGTCAAGACACAACATAACCCGTGCTTGCGGCGGATTTCCATGACCGAATCTATGGAAAAGAGGAGGTACCGGCCGGCGATGAGAGAGATGCGGATTGGGCCTGGTTGAGGAGGTTGGGGGGGTTGGGTAGAGGTCATCATGGCGGCCATCGCCAACTCTCGCTCTCAACTAAGAGGCAAACACTGCTATTCCTGCTTCCTGTAATCAAGTTAGTAAAAAGCTCGACAACTTCTCTTGCAAAACAAACTGAGATCGAAGAGAGAGAGAACCAATCCCTTCGGCCGTCAGGTTCATCATCTTGGCTGTTGCTCCTCTAGCATAACCCCAACCCTGGAATTCCAGGATTAGGGTCAAAACTTCGAAAAACCCGACCAAGGTGAAAAACCTTCCAAACCAAAGGGATTATATCATAAGCCTTGGACTAGTTCGCGGTCATCACAGAGTATTCAGTGGATTGACAGATTGATACGAAGATTGTATAATCATATAAACGGTTTCTCTCTCCTCGTGATGATAGTAAATGAATGGGGGTTATTGTTGACTAACCTTGTGTTTGGTGATGCTGCTCTAAGGAGCAGCAACGTTGAAGGAAAAGAGAGAAGAATTGGAGTGAGGTCGCGTCGAGAGGAAATTTATGGAGGGGACAAAAATTTCAATGGAGCTCCACTGCAAGAAAACAATGTATGGGTCGGCTTGGCTCATTTTCCCGGGTCCGTGCAGTGAAGGCAAGTGGGGCAGCGTTGAGGCTCCAAGCTCTTGAAGTGACGACAGCTTCGCAAAGTTCTGGGTGAGGAAGGGGATGAAAACAAGTTGAATCAAATTTTTCGGAGTTAAGCTATGCTTGCTCCGAGTGGTGTTATATTCATCATATCCTCAACCATCTACATCTATATCTTTCTGATTTGTCCTTGCATGTCAACGAAGCCATGCTCTTGCAAAGCAGACCACGAAAAGCATGAGGGCATCAACCTCCAATCTGCCATCCACATTCAGAATCTGATGGACCTCCTTCACGGCCTTATATTTTAACACATGTCTATGACACAGTATGGAAACTGGGTCATGCTGACTGAAATCCCGCCCGGTCGAGCTCTCTCTACCTCGGCATCTTCCACAACACCACGGATAGCCAAATGGAACGGAATACTTGCGCAGCCCCGAGCCATGAGGAGATCATGACATCCGGGGAAGGTTCCCGTAATCCATCGCAATATGTTGCCGTGGCACAGCATCACGAGGTTGGTCGCACGAGACTGCAAGGCAACTGCATGACTGAGATGGATCACAACAGTTCATGAGGGATCGGCCCGATGATCCCGCTCTTGATAGAGGATGTCCCTTGGTCCGAGTTCTGTTGGTCATGATGCCGTCGTCTTGATTCGTATGCCCAGTGCGTTCACTTCAAGGGAGGAATTGAACCATGGGCGAACCAATGTATCGATCGAGTGATCAGCCAACTGTGCAAATGTCTCTTGTCTCCAGCTTGGGCCGTAACCCAAACGCCCACGTTTTTCACCTAGAAGTCGATGCCATCCTTGACCGTACTCGCAGGTGACTTCTCCTTCTTTTCCTCCTCCTCCATCGGTGGCAAGCTATAAGGCTTGATGTTAAGCCCCTTAGAAGCGCTAAGGCTGAACGAAAGCGTCTCCCGGAACGAGCTCGTCTCCGCTCCGCCGCCTCCCTTCTCATGGTAAATTGGCAGTGTATGTACCTTCAGCAGCCCCTGGGCTTGATCTGTCTTCTCAGATGAGCTGGACGGGGGAGCAGCTCCAGGAGTTGCCGGTAGAGGTATCAGCTCAAGGACCCCATCACAAAGCAGTTCCATCCACCGCACCAACCCGGAACTGCGCGGAAAAAGGGACGTTTGCAAAGTAATTATCGCCGTCAACTGGGTGCTGTATCTTCGGAGCAACGCCCTCAATGCGTGTAGAAATTGCAGCACTTCGGATGGATGACTACATTGAGGGGCGTAGAGCTCTGGTAGCAGGAGACTAGGGATGACCACACGGTGGATGTCTGTTGGGGGCGATGTTTCCAACTTTGTCTGTAGGTGCTTGATGATGGCCTTGAGGTGAGATACGCCTGACTGAGGTCTGGAATCGAACATGGGCGGTCCGGTGCTGGGGGTTGCATGGAGTGATCCCTTACAAACGGCTGGCTCGAGGCGCTTGGCGAGATCGAATGAGTGACAGAAGGTGCTTTGGTTGGCATCTCCTCGCGCTGGGCTTGGTGAAGCTGATGAATTTCCTAATGCCTCGTATCTCCAAGCTATCTTCATCTTTTCCTCTTGGGCAGCTGGTGGTTGAGATGACTTCGACTTTCTGTCGGGTTCGGCCAGTCCTGGTAGATTCCTCCTCCACTGTGGTGGATAGCCGACGAGATGTACTTGGTGACCTTGTACGAGACCCTCGGCGGCATAATATCTGAGTAGAATACCGGAGAAGTCTGTTGTCCCCTGTTCTTCAACCAAAAGGCAAGTCCCTAGCGGGAGCCCACTGTGGCCCGCGAGGAGCTGATCTAGTGATGCTGTTCCAGTAGACGTTGTTGGTCGGCCGTCCAAGGGTGACGGTCTAACCCCCGGCGGTGGTGGTTGTTTTTCGGCATCTTGTTGCTTTGCCTGTGGCACGGCTCGCCCAGGTCTCGATGACAATACTGTGTTTCTCTTGATAAACGACATTTTTTTTGGAAATTAAACAGCAAATAGCTGTCGCGCAAGCTGTGGAGGGGTCGTTGGAGGGGTTGATAGCTGATAAGATCAAAAAGTTTCGATATCAGTGCAAGGTCAGCCCCGCTGCCCCCTGTTCGCCCGTGCTCTGGCCCCCACCTGTTTCCCCAAACTCTTGGGAGATTCGACGCTAGACGCTTTCAGCCTTTGGATTTTTTTAACTTCAGCGCAATCATTCAAACACCTGCAATCACACCTTTCGAGTTCAGAACGGCCAATTGCTCACCCAAACCCCCTGTCCTGACACCCGTTTTCACCCCATATCTCACCTCCCACACCACAAGCCAAAATGGCAGGCCTCGGCTCCGACGCCCAGCTCTTCGAGGACAACTTCCGCGTCCACAAGCTGAGCGACAAAAAGTACGACCGCGTCGACCGCATCTACGCCACCTCCGAGGACAAGTCCACCGAGATCACCCTCGACGTCAACAACGAGCTCTTTCCATGCAAGGACGGTGACGAGCTTCACATGGTCCTCGCCACATCCCTGCATTATGATGGCAGCAAGGACGACGAGCGTGGGTGGCGCGACGTCGCTAAGACCGGCGCGAGCGAGTCCACTCTTGCCGACCAGTTCGACTATGTGTGCTATGGAAAGATTTACAAGTTTGAGGACGGGGAGGATGGGCAGACTATGTAAGTTTGCCTTTCCTGTTGGGTAGGCAAGATGTTGGGGCTGACGTTTGGAAAACAGCAAAGCATACATCTCCTTCGGCGGGCTGTTGATGTCTCTTGTCGGACCCTACAAGAAGCTCACGCCATTGAGGGTGGAATACGTCTACCTTTTGGTTCGGAGGCGATGATCGATTTGATTCACAGCGAAACACAATTTGACGAGAGCTCCTGTTGGCTAAACGAGAGGTGACAAACAATGTTTGCGTCTATAATATGAAATCTATCAAGGAATAGCTATTTCTCCAGCGCTTGCAGCAGTCCCCCGTTCGAGAAGCAGGGACAGAAAGGAGTAGTACAAGAAGGGGAATCTGGCGTTAAAGGTGCAAATGGAATATTTTATGGACAGGAACAGAAAAGTTTGGCGGATACGGACAATGAAAGAAGAGATACCCAGAAAGTTGCACCGCCATGTCTTGGGGCTGGCTGCTCGTCTTCACCCTTCAACACCTTGTATCAGGGTGTTGGTAATCCCAGTGCGGTCCAGGGAAGGGGATGAAGCGGTGGGTCCGGGCGCAAATCTGGTCATAGTAAGGCTCGTTCTCAGGTGTGTAGACGCCGTGTCGGGCGAAGAAATCGAGCATGACCATAGCGCAGTTGGGCTTCCACAATCCCTGGGCGAGCTGCTCCTGGATCTCTTCCACCGTATGTAGACTAAAGCTCTCCACCTCGCCATCTTTAGGCTTGGGGACGACGCTCCCATCAGACGGCAGTTCAAGATCATAGATCCATTGGCATTCGGGGTAAATATAGCCAGGCTCTCCCCCTGACCGTTCATCCGTGATAAATATGTAGGTGACAGTGCCAGTTTCCACCGCGCTCCGGCGCATGACGTCTTCGGGGAGGGACGCCTCTTCGTCCGCCTCGCGAATGATGCACTCGAAGGGGTCCTCGTTTGTCATTAGCCCGCCGGCGACGGTGTTGTCCAACATGCCGGGATATGTTGACTTGTTAGAGGAGCGCTTGGGGACCCAGATACGGAAGTCGTAGTCGCTGGTGTCGTCGTTGCGCCGGATGTAAGCCGTCATGTGTACGCCGTAGCGAGTGGTGCCAAAGAGGCCCATAGCAGCTCGCTCGATACTCATAAGCAGCTCGCCATTGCGGCCATAGATGGGCCACATTTCATTGCGCCAGCCTTTGAGCAGACGGAAGGTCTGGTTCTTACGCCAGTACGATGTCAACTGTGCGGTTTGCTTGGTGCGCTCCTCGTAAGATTTCAAGTTTTGCCAGAGCGCAACGGTTCTGGCGGTGGGATTGATATCGAGACGGCCGCGAATGCTGGCGGGGGTCTTTCTGAGCACATCGAGAACTGTGACGGGGAGGTACCCGATGGGAAATGCGCCTTGATCATCCTCCCAGATGAGGGTGTAGAGCCTTCCTAGCTGCTCTGAATATGCCCTGGGGTTTGTCTCGAGGTCGGGAAACCTTTGTTGTGTCAGTATTAGTAAAAGTTCAGGTGTCGATATATCGAGTCCGTTTCTCAGATCTGGACCCTTGCGCTTGGATCTCTCTTCGCCCGCACGCAGCGGCAGAGTGGCAGATCCGGCAGGTCTCACAGATGCCAACGTTGCACAACGTCTCGGTAACGCAGGCCTTTGGCGGCCGGTTGGACTGGACGCCAAGTGCCAGCTGCAGGGCCGCTGTATAGCTCATGGCAGAAACAGGCGTGTAACTGCACATAATAGGCAATGAGACGTGAGAGAGAAAATGTGAACTCACCCATCACAGTCGTTCACCAAATCGATGTTGGCCAGCCGGTGTGTCATGATTGCTTTTTGCCCACGGTCTTGATTGCTGAACACGTGTAACTTTCGGGTCTGTGACTGATGAGGACTGAGATAAGGTACTGTAGCGGCCGGTGGGCGCCGGTGAAGGTGAAGTTGCGACGACAAGACTCGGGTTCCGTTCAATTGGAGAAGTGGATCAAAGACTGTGCGGTGCGCGGCGCTGCACGACAAGACCAAGACTCGGCCTCGCAACTTTAACAACGGAGACGAAAGAAACAAGCTTCAGGGGAACAACATCAGAAAGACGACAGGCGAAGATCAATGGTGATAATAATAAGAAGAAGTGGAAGAGCAGAAGAACAGTAAACAGAACAGACAGACAGCAAACGGCGACACGCGAGATATAACCGTCGTCACCTCCTTTATCAGTGAAAAATCATCCATGACTGATACCGGGCCTACCTCCCGTCGTAAACGTTAGTCCCGTCCATCATTGCCCTCCCGCTGTCTTGTTCCGGACAGCCGGACAGACGGACACTGGGACAATGGGACATGGATTCGATTGCTAGGTGAGGGATGGTGAGATATGGATGGATGGATCCTACCTTGCTCTTGCAGGTGTTCCTAAGCAGGGCCAACGCCGGGCGCCATCCATGGTTCTGTCTTTTTCTGCGAGAAAATAGGCTATGCGATTTGCGAAAGCAGAGCTGGACGTCGCGGCTGACCATGCAAACTGGACGTGATGGAGTGATGAAGTGATGCATGTGGTGAGGTGATGATGGCCATTGATGCAGCACCCCCGCTGTCCGCTGGCATCGCTGCGACTCTGGTGAGGTAGGACGCTAAACCCCGCTGCGGGCCGGCACGGCACAGCGTCCAAGAATGGTTCCGTGAGGACCTGAGAGGGGTTCGTTCTTGACGTCTGTTCTTGGCGCCTTTATCTGCGGAGCGCTCTAGAACTGGGCAGGTGATTCTGTGGGTTTGACTTCTTTGATTGGGTTCTTCCGCGACTTGCATCGAGGCACAGCTGAGCATGGTATTTACTAGAAGCACGTCAGGAACAACTCGAGACGTCTACCGGCCGATCATATAACCAAGCGATGTTGGACGCTGCTGAACCCGGTTGCCGTTGACAAATAAGCCACCATTCCGTTTCTAACCATCAAACATCCATCGAATCAACAGCCCGTTCACTGGCAATTTACACCACTCTCTCACCTGCATTGCATATACATCCTTAGTTAAGACGATCAAGATACGGCGACCGAGCAAGGTTCAGGGATCCAAGCAACC
Source organism: Apiosordaria backusii (assembly GCA_030549205.1). Classification (NCBI taxonomy): domain Eukaryota; kingdom Fungi; phylum Ascomycota; class Sordariomycetes; order Sordariales; family Lasiosphaeriaceae; genus Apiosordaria; species Apiosordaria backusii. The sequence continues at coordinate 2,788,119 of JAUKTV010000002.1, forward strand.
AGAACTACCTGCTCAATATCAGCAACCACAACCGGGCCTCACCGAAGGCTTTGTGTAGCCGTCGGTACCACTGATCCCGCGCATGGTCCAGGAAACATAGGGGACCTCCTGACTTGGCACATCTCCAACAGCTTTATCGATTGTGAGAGCGCATGATCCGAGTTGAGCAAGCTGCTCAGGCCTTGCGGTTGGTTACCAAAAGAGAAGACGACCGTGGAACGACCAATCCGTCAGCATCTCGTCATTCACCACCACACGCACCTGCCCCTCAAACCAAAAACAACTGGACGAGCGAAAGATAAGATTCTCTTCGAGGACCGGGCCACTATCACCTCGGCAGGGCTCAAAGTTGTGCCACCCCCGACACAAGGAATCAGCCAACCGACGATCCGAGCTCACGGGTTGTCTATCCAGCGTCGAGCCCAAGCCTTTTGTCTACCTCGCAAGGTAGTCTCTGAGAGACCTGACCAAACCCCCACTCCTCCCAGATAGAGGGAGACCCCCGGGCGGAATTATACCTAACCATCAACGTGGCATCCGGACTCTGTTCCTTCCAGGTTATGCTCCCGTAACGAAGCAATCCCGGGAGACCTTGTCACACCTCACCCTTACTCACCTCATCTCCCCTCACCTTATCTCACCCCATATCTTCCACCCCCAATTCACAACAATGTCCCAACTATTCGGCCTCGTCCCAGCCGGCCAACCGGTCATTTTCGAGCCAACCACCATCCACTCCGAGAACTCCTTCATCTACAAAATCCCCCCCTCCGCCACCCCAAACTCCAAACCCTTTTCCCACATCGTCGTCTTTTTCCTCCCAGGCGTAGCCCTTCCCCCCGGTGCCGCAGCAGCAATCCACCTCCTCACACCCCCCACCAACCCCCAATCCGACGCCTTTGACATTACCTTCCTCGGAGCCCTCGGCGACGGCAAAGCGAGCGCCATTTTCAAGCTGTGTTGTGACACTTCCTCCGGGGTAGCCATCGGGATTTCCATCGAGCCGGAAGCGACCGTAGCGGCGAAGATGCAGGAGTTGGCGGCGAGGGGGCCGTCAAAAGCGCTTGTACCAGCGGCGGGGGTGGTCAGAATGGTGGCCAACAGCAACAACAGCCGTCTACGTTGCAGCTCGCGCAAAGGATAATAAGCCATGCGTACAACTTTTTGTCGGGATACAGTGGGACGACGGGGGGGCCGAACGGGGTGGAGGTGGTGCCGATCAAGGCGTTTGAGCAGTGGTGGAAGAAGTTTGAGAGCAAGGTTAGGACTGATCCGACTTTTCTTGAGAGGGATGTTTAGGGGTATGAACTTTGAAGATGAGGAACCAAGAGGGAAAAAAGGGGGGGGTTCAAGGGTTGTTATTGGTATGGGGGATTGGGGAGGGGAGGAGTTTAAAAAGGGTGTTGGCTTTAGGAGGAGTTCCAAATGGGAGGTTCCTTTTGCTTTTCAATAGATTAATCGTAACGATCAGGTTGATAATGTGAAGTTTTCAGCAGGAGAATCACCTACCTAGGCTATTCCAGTAATGAGTATGGTTTATCACTCTTCTTTAATAGCCTGGTTTGGGACACAGAATTGAAAGTGGTGAACAGCGGGGAGGGTATTTAGACAGGTGTATAAAATGTATAAAACACAAGGATACACATTACCTACAGAGCTGCCTATAGAAACAAGGTTGTTGCTTTCTGGCATATGATGAGGTGAAGCTTATTGCATTTGTCTCTGAACTGAAAGAATAATAAACTCCTAAATGCTAATATCCATCCCAAAACAATAAAAAGTTTTTGTGAACAGAAGAAGAAAAAAAGTACAATACTAAAAGTAATACTCCCCCCTCCCAAAAAGGCCTAAAAACTACAGACAATCAATCGCTAGCGTGATCATTCCATACATCTCTTAAAGCTTTCCTCAACAGAAGAAGCATACAACCATAATCCCATCAAACATACACAGACATATCCCTCCCTACCTCTCATCAAGCGGCGATATCCCCCCCAGCGGACTCTTCATCCTCGTCGGGCTCCCCGCCCTACTCCTCCTCCCCGTCACCCCCGCCGAAAGCGGCAAGCTCAACCTCTCCCTACTATCCGTCCTAACCACCAACCCACTCCTATTCAAAGCCGACATCCCCCCACCCACCGTCGCCACAGTCTCAAACCCATACCCCCCACCCCCAGCCCACCCCCACTAGTAGCAGTAGGCGTAGCCAGCCCCGACGACCTTCCAAACTGCGACCCGATCTTTGACGATGATCCCCGGGAGTGATCACTAGAAGGGTCCTCATCCGAGTACTCCCCACTCCCGCTACTACTACTAGCTACATCCCCCAGCTCGAACCTATCCGCCTCCCCCTCCTCCATAACCCTCTCATAACTCCCCCCACTCGACGACCGCCCCCCAAATAATTTGCTCGTGAGTTTCGTCAGCGGACTCCTACTCCCCCCATTGCCGCTGTTATACTTCCCGCTATACCTCCCCCTCGACGCCCTCCTGCTAAAAGACTGAAAACGGCTATACACCCTCATCCTCCTCTCCCTCTTCCTAAACCACCACACCAACAACCCCAACAACCCCACAAACAAGAAAAACCCCGTTTGCGTCGACTTCGTCTTTGCCCGATCCAGCAAATCCTCCGCGTCCAAATCCCAATCATCATCATCACCATCCCCCCACCCGGCCGTGCCATTATGGGGATAATGATGACCACCATCCCCAACCGGCCTCCAGCTCGAACCAGCAAACTGAAAATCATCCGGAATAGCCCCCGCACTGCTCGCACCAACAATATTACTCCCAAACCCAACCGGCCACCTATCATCCCCACTCCTCGGCGGAATCTGCCCCGCCGCATACAGCACCATCTTCCCCAGCGTCCAGCTAACCTCGATCCCATCAATCTTGTCCACCGGCTGAAACGGGTCCAAAAACCCCTTCGTCTTTGCCTTTTCCAGCGCGCCCTGCGCACCCTTTGACATATTCACGCTGGGCAAGTCCTCGATTCCTATTCTTGGAACCCCAATCCCATCATGCAAGACATTAATCAGCCAAGACGCCTTGAAGCAGGCCTCCTGGGCGTTTTTGGGGTCGTGAACCTTTTTCGGATTGAATTTGGACGAGATAGACGACCAATCCTGGCTGCAGTAGTCTCTCACCCTCTTTTGGTAGGTGGCAAAGTCGTAGGCCTTGTCGTCTTTCCCACCAAAAACCCCGTGGGTGGTGTGCCAGTATTCTGACACGCCTATGAAATGGTTCACATCGAAATCAATGGCTGGGACGTGCTGCCCGTTGATGAGGCAGGGGTTGTCGTTGCAGGGCTTGTCTTTGCCGAGTAAAGGGTATGTCTTCTTGAGGCACTCGTCAAAGGCGCCTGTTCCGATTAACGTTGTGTTGCCTGGTTTGGGGGTCGTAACTGGGATACCGTCGAGGGTGGTTCGTAGGCCTTTTGGCAGGCAGGGGTCGGGCAGTTCGGATGAGGAGGTTGGATACAAGTCTTCGAGGGATTCAACGTAGGACTCGCGGGCTTGATTCACGCCAAAGCCGAGCCATGTGGTGGTAAAGACTTTGTATTCGACTGGGGAACCGTCGAGGGTTCGTAATCGGAGCAGTTTGAGGTCGTCGGCGTGCTTTTCGGCTTCGGTTGCGTTGGGCGCAAAGGCAATCTGTGCTGAGGCTCCGCCCATGTCCAGAAATCCATATGTGTGGTGCCCCTTCCCATGTTGATGCTTATCGGGGTTGTCGAAGCCGCCCAGGAGATAGTTCGATGCTATCCAACCGTATAATCCTTCCGTCTCCCCCTTGATGACTTGAATGTGCATGTCGCAGTCGGGCAACGAGAATTGTGTGTTTGATCGCAGGTAGTAGCAGATTTCGCGAGTCAGGGCAGATTGCTGTACCGCAGGAAGCAGGCGCATACCCGCGGTAGCCATTAGAAATATCGGAGTCTCTCTGATCTTGTCGCGGGGTATGAATTCGAGTGCGTGGTCAATTAGTGATTGGAGGTGGTCTGGCCCAACGGCATGAACCTTCTCCCCAAATGTCGAGACTCCTGGCTTGATCTTCTTGGTCCATATCTTCTCCGTCATCAACTTTGGCAAACTGGCAAGCTCGTGCTTGGATGCGCCCTTGAGGGCTTTCTCTGGGTCTTTCCATTTGTAGATATGTAACCTCGTTCCGGAAGATCCGGCGTCGAGAATGACGCCCCATCGCCACTTCTTGCCCATTTCGAATGAAGGTTTCTGGTGTTCGTCCTGGGATCAAGTAATATCGGATCGCTCAGCTTTGCGCCGTGGGGGTGATGTGATACTACAGGTTCCTTGTGCGCAAAGACATCGAGGCAATTGATCGCTACTCCAGGAATTAGGTATCGAGTAGGGCCGAGATCAAGAATCGCAGGTTGAAGGTCAGAAGAGCGCGTAAATCAGATGTTATCCTGGCGATCGTAAGTGCACGCAAAGCGAATGGCGAATGAAGCGGAGATTAGGTTGGATGGAATTAAAGACGGTAGATTCGAGGTAGTAGGTAAAAGGCAAACGTGGACCGCAGTGTCAGCCGCAGGATTGGAAACGAGCGTGGGTTTGAGGATTACAGGAGGGTCAAACGAAGACACAGCCTGGACGGCTGAGTTGCGATGCCTCTGCTTTCTTTGGTCAATCGACGATTGGCGCTTCGGACTCCAGTGGCTGTCTTTGGAAAAAGAGCAGGAACAACACGAACGATAACGTCAGGGGGGGCGACGAATCACCACTGCAGCCGCTAGCGTGTTTTTATTTTAGCAGCCCTCCAAGCGTCAGGAGAGCGTGGGAGAGAGCTTCGGCAGAGGTGCTGGATCGCCGAAAAAGGAGGGGCAATCATTCTTGGTTACGGCCACCCAGTGCACGTGGGGAGCATTCAAACGTTGCTTGGCCGCCTGTTTTAGACTAGATAACACAGTCCGTTGTACGCGCGACACTGTACAACCCCGGCAGACCCGAACCCGCAAATCTGGCCGGAAAACGGTTTGAAGCTTCGAGAAAAACAGCCAAAGCTTGGAAACCGGGCATCCTTCCCGCGACAAGTTGTTTGCGACCAAGAAAATCCATCGCTAGTTTGAGGTGGTCTCTCAGCGACGCGCAATCACCCCACCCCGCTCTCACACAGTACAGTACATAAAAACCCCTCGAACCGGATCCTGTCATCAGTCTCAAAGCGGAAGGGCACATTGATATTCCAGGTTGTGATGCATGTGCATTCTCGTATCTGTCCCAGTTCGACCTTGCCTTGCAACTTACATACGATAAAAAAGATTGCCCCGCTCCACACCTCTCTCAGGTTTCCCATGGTGACCACAGAGACAGTCTGATATCTGAAGCTTTTATCTGGCTATCGTACCCCACTACAATTCGTAGTAAACAACAGACTGGCACAGTCTCGCCCTGGTGTTTTTCCATATGAATATATGTCTATTATTGTAATGTTGCACATGTCCTTGCTTACGAGCTTAGCTCGTAGTTTCGCCCAAACATTCAACGAGCACGCGGTTGGCGTTTCTTGAAGCTTGGATGCCGTTCTCTACCAATTGTGTGTACAGGCCAGCATCTGAGGCTGGAAGATCACCCTTAAACCACAGGTTGGTGACCTCATCTCTTGTGGGAAGATATGCTATGCAGCATGCTCCCAATACCTTTTCGTGCTCGGAAGGAATAGGGTCGACAACAATCCTTGGGGTTGAATCATCGCCGGCGTCTTGAACAAGTGCAGCGACACCTCCTGCAACAGTGTCCACACAGTCAATGCCGGCATCTGCCAAAGCAGCCGACGCCACTGTGATACACCCGCTCAGTGCATTCATCATGTCCCAAGTCTCGTCGCCTTGGGATTTTGATGCCTCCCTGTCCTGGTCTCCTTCGATGATGGATATGATAATGTCGACGCCACTCTTCGGCCACCGATCTGCAATGATGGCCCCACGAAGAGCCGTCTCGAGATGGGTACCGAGATCGCGCTCGCTGGGGTCTCGTAGATAGCCACGTCTCTGTTTTGTGGCAAACGGTGCATACTTGACATGGGCTGACAAGACGATGTGAGGTGAAAATGGACTTGATCTCGGGAGTGACCGTGGTCCATGAACTGTGCAGCTGAGTTTCAACCCCGAGACATCACTCTTGTTGGATTTTTCAAACTCCAGATAGGCAGAACCCGACGCGGATGGAGTTACTCCTGTCTTGAGAACTAAACATGTGTGAGTTATGGGTCGTATGAGATGGAAAAGAACTGAAGCACTTACACATCTTGCGAATGGCAGTCGGTGCCCGATCTCTTCCCTTGCCGCTTTTGACCTCGGGCTGACCGGCATCATCTTCGAACACTGGTGGCATTGTAGACCCAGGAGGGCCGTTGATTCGTCTCCTGTCAGCCATTGTGTGATTTGATATCAGCAGTGTAAAGCGTAACAAGTGAAAATGCTTTTCTCTCGAGTGAGCTCTCCTCCAGAGAGTTTGGCAGAAAAGCAAGTCGGATAATTTTTTTGGAGTGCAGGGCAAAGCCACTGATAAAGACTTCGAGTCCAGATAGAAATTGAGTATTTTCTGGTCGACTTTGTTTGCTATTGTTGATTCTCAGTCAAGTCCAGCAAACCGGAAGCTTGATGTCGCCTGTGGCTTGCCTACAATGCTCGCATCTGAATTTCCACGCAGCAAGCCACATAGAGTACCCCACCCTCGAGCTTGGACCACTCGCACACAGCCACATCTCTGCGAAAATGTTTAAACTCTTGAAAAATTTATCGCGACTCTTGCTTTTCCTTTTCTTCCACACAACATTGCAACCTTTCCTCATGGCTCGCACCCGACATTGCAGCCTGCAAACCAACACCTTGCGACCTGCTTCTCTCGTCAAGTTTTCTTTCTTTTGAAGCAGCGTTCATTTATCATGGAACTGGTCTTGTCGACAGAAACCTGTGGAAGAGGTGGTCGCAAAGGCTTGGCTAGGTCGACCTGGGGATGAGGGTTCAACCGTGACAACAATCGGCACTTGGCCTTGAGCACTTGGCCGATCAACGAACTCAACACACTAGGTGCGACCCGGCAGCAGTTGGTACAGTAAGTTGTTCTCCCACCTTCCTCGTCCTATGATGATCTCCTATCCACTGTTCTCGCGATTATCAATGAGCGCTCGAACTACATGCACTACCATCTGACTGGACACACTTTTCAACTCGTCGCAAGCACACCTTGGATACCAGCTTTGACTGACATGTTGCAATAGAACATTTTTGTCTCAACTGACAGCCATCTTCCGACTTCGACAACAAAGGTCAAGGTAAGAAATACTTCTCCTTTTCTTTTCTCTTCACACCCACTCGGCTTTCATGATGAAAAACCATATTTTCAGTTCTGCTTCTGAATCATAATGAAAGATAACCCTTATACCAAAAACATTTCTGATGCCATTCTTCTTCACTTCTCCATCTTCTCAGTCACTCAACCATGGGACTGCTTGCTGACTGTTGTCAAAGTTAGGACTTGGTTCACTAGCGAACCGCCTGTTTGTCGCTACTCATCCACTGGACTGCCGGGTATGTTTTATCGTCAACCTCGCACCCACCCCGTCCATCCTGATGACAAACAGTCTATCCATTCAACGATATTGTGCGGCCGAGCCATTCATCCGCACTGTATCACCTTCGGGTGGGATGATCAGTTGTGGTGTTGTCCCTTCGGGGATGTGATTTGGCTTCCGTTGTTCGGGTCTGTCATGCACCGTTATGGTGTATGGCAGCTTGGGCCGGTCTGTACGGCTGAGTAAAAACGGCTTAACTGACATTGGACTCAACACTTCATTCATCATTAAATCAATTTGTCCATGATTATTTGCTGACCGGTCAGCAGCTTGACAGAAGACGTACCCTTCCAAGCACGACCTTGTAAACCTGAAGCAGGTAAGTGACTAGGTGTGTAGATGTCGTCCAAGATGTAATTCTGAGCCTTAGGCTTTGTCTTGCAAAGGAAGATAGACATATAAACTGTAATACAATCATCTGAACAGAAAAGAACTATCATTGCTCTTCTTGCGTGTGCCTTCTGTCCACCGCCATGTCTTCGCCAGTCAACCTCCTCTGCCAGTGACCAGTGAGCCCCCACGCAGGCAACGGTGAGCCGGTGATGCCAAAATCGAGATTTTGGGCAGTTTCTGGCAGCTGCAGATCGACAAGACTTGGTAAATGAGCAAGCTACCTTAATATGCGGTACCTTCCGAGACAATTTCTGCGACACATCTGCGGCGCGGAAATGCAAAACGACATTGGTCATGGGTACCCGCTTTTCGGTTGTCAAGCAGTGGACCCAGCAGAGGCGCAAGCCAGGAGTTGGACACTGCCAAGGCCTCCGGGGGTCTTTGAGAAACCTGGAATCAGAAACGAAACGCCACGGATGCTGCTGCTGCGCGTGAGGCTGATGCGAACACCTTTTGCCAACATTCAACATTTGCCAACGAAACTGGTGCCACGCGACTGTCTTTTTTTCCGTTGCATAACTGCGTTACGGAGACCGCTCCATCGATCCCGACCGGCGAGCCATGCATTGACACCAACGACCACAACGGAATCAGACCGGTCCCCCATTCACCGTCCCCCCGAGATACGCCCAGGGTTTAAGCTTTCCCACGTCCCAAGGTTGCGCGCGCAACGAAAGGGGGCGAGGACTTCCCATCGGCTCTTGCAGCGACGCTTTCACCCACTCGGTGCACGCCACAACAAATGCTGCCCTTCACATCTTCGGGGTCCAAAGTGGTCCCCCGTCACCATGTAAGCGGATACTCCAACGGTTATCCGCGAGGGAACACATTTGAGATTTCTCCTCACAGGTGCGTTTTATCTACTATGGACCCCTATTCTTGGCTGGCGTCTGTATGTACTAGATGGCTAATGCGCCCAAACTGACATACAGATTCACACCACGAGGCACAACACCGATATCGAGGAGACGAAAACGCTTATTCGTACGGCTCGGCATCGTCGCGGCCATCCTGTTTCTATTCGGACTGATCACCTGGAACGGCGGCTCCGTCCTTTCTGTCCTCTCCCTCGGGCTATTATCGAGCAGCGACGGCTTCCAGTTGGAAACGGTGCGATACTATGACCTGTCTAACGTCCAGGGCACCGCCAGGGGGTGGGAGAGGGAAGAGCGCATCTTGTTGTGCGTGCCCCTGCGCGACGCCGAGTCCCACCTGGGCATGTTCTTTTCGCACCTGAAGAACTTTACGTACCCGCATAACCTCATCGACCTTGCGTTTCTGGTGTCGGATTCCAAGGACAGGACGCTGGATGTGCTCACGGAGAGCTTGGAAGAGATCCAGAACGATGCGGACGAGAACCAGCATTTTGGCGAGATTTCGATCATAGAGAAGGATTTTGGACAGATTGTCAACCAGGATGTGGAGAGTCGTCATGGTTTCGCGGCTCAGGCGCCGAGAAGAAAGCTGATGGCCAGGGCGAGAAACTGGTTGTTGAGTGCTGCGCTGAGGCCGTACCATTCGTGGGTGTACTGGAGAGATGTTGACGTTGAGACGGCTCCGTTTACTATTTTGGAGGATTTGATGCGCCACAACAAGGACGTGATTGTTCCTAGTGAGTTTATCCCGCGATGAACGCGACTGACTCCGAGTCGGTTGGCTAACAATTCTTGTGATTAGATGTCTGGCGACCCCTTCCCGACTGGCTTGGCGGAGAGCAGCCGTACGATCTCAACTCATGGCAGGAGTCAGAAACTGCCCTCGCCCTTGCCGATACGCTTGACGAAGACGCTGTAATTGTGGAGGGTTACGCTGAGTATGCGACCTGGCGGCCACATTTGGCATACCTGCGTGATCCTTACGGGGACCCGGATATGGAGATGGAGATCGACGGTGTTGGTGGTGTCAGTATTCTGGCTAAGGCGAGAGTCTTCCGCTATGGCGCCCATTTCCCGGCCTTCAGCTTTGAGAAGCATGCCGAGACGGAGGGTTTTGGAAAGGTACGTCGCAACTCCATAACCAACTTGCGATACATGTCTAACAACCCGTAGATGGCCAAGAAGATGCAGTTTTCAGTTGTTGGGTTACCCCACTACACTATCTGGCATTTGTACGAGCCCAGTGTTGATGATATCAAACACATGGAGGTAAGTTACTACTACAAACCAGCCTCGGCTAGACATGTGCTAACCTTTGGCAGCAAATGGAGAAGGAGAGGCTGGCGAAGGAAGCCGAAGAAAAAGAGAAGGCGGAGAAGTCCAAGAAGATCAAAGAGGAGTTTGGTGATGCCACTGGTCAGTGGGAGCAAGACAAGACCAAGTTGCAGAACATCGCGTTACAAGCCAAGAAGGAGAAGGAGGCGGCAGAGAAGAAGACGGAGGACCAGCCTGCTGCTGCTGCTCAAGCACCAGCACAAGGCCAGCAAAAGGTGGAAGAGAAACAGGGGGGTGCCAAGACGTGATCACGATGATGGTTGCGTGTGTACCTATCCTATTCTTCTTCGACTTTTGTTTACTATTTCATCCTGCCCTTTTAGAACTAGGAGGCTGGAAAGGGGGTGGGGGCGTTTTTGCAAAGCCAGACCAGACGGAACACGGCAAGACAAAAAGGAACGACATAATAACATGTACACTAGGTGTCCTTTCTTGCAAGGCCACATTCATGGCAGAGGCGTTTCAAGTATTTGGTTGTTTGGGTTAAGACTATGATAAAGACAAATGACTGACTGACTCATCGACATGTTTTCGTCTTGATTTCTATGATATTGCTGTGTTGTCTCCCATCCAATGTTGACTATGAATGTCTTGCCCTCTGAAAGTTGTTGAGTGGTTGGTTTGTGGGGCAACGACCGCTGTTTAGCCGATGCAGGCCGCTGGATTGACCACCTAACAAGGAGCTTCGATTCGCTAAGGTAGCACTCGATTGGCTTTGAGCCTCAAGGTGTCCTATCCACCCACCTGCCTGCCCCAGGGACCTGAATGGATTGTATCTACGGTTGACGACGAGGCGCAACCCCCCGAGTGCCAGCAAGTGACGACGCCCGAACGCTCCCCATCACCGACAAGTCGCGACGTGTTGTCTTGCTGGCGCGGTAGTCGACACAGTTTTTGGGAGCTGCCTGTTTTACAGCGGGAAGAATCCATTGGTCAAAGACAGATCAGCAGCACACACAACGGCACAACGAACAGTTGGGGGGAACTTGGTGTGTGTCTGTCCTCTTTTACCACATCGTCACAAGGGACATTTGTTCGTTCGAAGCCAACCTGACCCAACCCGCCCCCCTTTCCTGTGCGCTCCGAACGACCACCACCACCCTCGACCGAAACCTCGAATTAGGTCCCAACCACCTGCCGAGTGAAACCTCCCCAACCACCGGGGGACGACGACACTCTACATAATTTCAAAATATCCCGAAATTGAAACTCGCAGCGCAAACAAGAATAACAGCAGCATGGGCAACGATGCCCAGCAGCAGCAGCAGCCTCCCGCGCACAGTATGGATCACACAACAATAGTTTCAGTCCCGGGGACGCCTCTCCCGCGCAACAGCACGACCGCCACCAGAGGCCATGTTGTTTCGTCTCGGATGCAATACCGAAGCCGCCCCGTCTCCGTCGCCGTCGACCCGGTGTCCCTCGTCATATCCGAGTGCATAGCAATCACCTCGGCCATCCAGAAGCACGCCCGGTCGCCGCACTCTTCCGTTTCTGCGATTCTAGGTGGGAGTCCGAATTTGATACAGCTCGTGCCCCCCACAGGAGGGCCATCATCGGTATCCCGCTCGCGAAGCAAATCCTCCGCGGGGGTGGACACGGACGGCGCCAACGACCTCGCGACCAACCGATGGGGGCTAAGAGGGAAAAAAGGAAAGAGCCTAGCGGATAACCCGCTGATTTCCGGGTTCGGGAGGTTGAGGCAGGAGCTGGCGGGGGTGAAGGACATACACCGGTTTGACTCGCTGGTGCTTCTGTATCCATTTTTGCAGATTATACAGGCGAAGGGGACGGCGGCTCCGGTGACGGTGCTGGCGCTGAGGGCGATTCAAAAGTTTTTGGCGTACGGGTTTGTCGCGCCGGTGAGCCCTAGGTTTGCGCTGGCTATGCAGAGCCTGTCGGCGGCGATCACGCACTGCCAGTTTGACATTAGCGATCCGGCGCAGGAGGAGGTGGTGCTGCTGATGATTTTGCACTTGATGGAGGATATGCTTAGCGGGCCGGGGGGGATATACTGAGCGATGAGAGTGTTTGTGATATGATGGGGAGGGGGTTGACGATTTGCTCAAGGCCGAGGTTTTCCGAGGTGCTGAGGCGGACGGCGGAGGCGAGTATGGTGAGGATGGTGCAGATTATTTTTGAGGATTTGAAGCATTTGGAGGTGGAGGCGGGAGAGGAGAGCGAGGCGTTGGATAGGCAGACTATGGGGGATATGGGGAGTGTGAAGATGGATCCGGAGGCGAATGGGACGGAGATTCCGGCGACGAGGGAGGATTTGGAGGCTGTTGCTGGGGAGGGGAAGGGGGAGGGGGGGAGGTGGGTGAAAGGGTTGAGGCGGTGGGAGAGGAGGTTGTGACAACTGAAAAGACGGCCTTGATAGAGACATCGGCAACGGCCGAGCCTAGACCGTCGTCGAGTTCTGAAAAGGCCAGCAGTACTACGGAAACGGCTGCGGTTGGGGAGCAGGGTCGACCTAGTACGAGCTCTGCTACGGAAATCAGCTCGGAGTCGTTTGATCTTCGCCCTTATTCATTACCTTCAGTCCGCGAGCTCTTCAGGGTGCTGGTCAGCTTCTTGGATCCCCACGATCGCCGCCATCCTGATCAAATGAGAGTTATGGCTCTCCGGATCATTCATGTGGCGCTCGAGGTTGCAGGACCGTCAATTGCGAGGCACCCGGCACTTGCAGCGATTGCAGAGGATCAGCTGTGCTGCTATCTCTTCCAGCTTGTACGCTCCGATAATATGGCCGTGCTACAGGAAGCATTGATTGTGGCTAGTACGCTCCTCTCGACTTGTAGACACGTTCTCAAGTTGCAGCAAGAACTCTACCTGTCGTATCTCGTGGCTTGTCTTCATCCGGCTGTGGAAATCCCCAGAGAACCTGGAATCGACCCGAGTCTCTACTCGGGTATCCCGCAATCACCCAAGCTGGTCAAACCACCACCATCACAGCAGGGCAGTGGTCGATCTACACCGGTGCCGGTCAAGGACCGCCAAAAGCTGGGTTTGGAGGGAGGTGCTCGCAAACCGGACGCCAGGCAGGCCATGGTTGAAAATATTGGAGTTCTGGCTCGCATGCCTACTTTCATGGTGGATTTGTTTGTCAACTATGACTGCGACGAGGACCGGGCTGACCTCTGTGAGGACATGATTGGTCTTTTGTCAAGAAACGCACTCCCCGATTCGGCTACTTGGAGCACGACAAGTGTGCCACCGCTCTGTCTGGACGCACTGCTTCGGTTCATTCAGTACATCGCAGAAAGGCTTGACCAAACACCCGAGACAGAAGGCTATCCCGACCCAGAAGTGCTCAGAGAAAAGAGACGAAGGAAAAAGCTTATCATCAAGGGCGCAAACAAGTTCAACGAAAATCCAAAAGGGGGCTTAGCATATCTTCAAGAAAAGGGGATCATTGCTGACGCTCGGGATCCTGTATGTGTGGCCAAGTTCTTGGCTGGGACAACAAGGGTCAACAAGAAGCAGCTTGGCGAGTTCCTCACCAAAAGGGGTAACGAGGCTATTCTGGATGCGTTTATGGACCAGTTTGACTTCGCCGGGAAGCGAGTAGATGAAGCACTCCGAATGATGCTGGGGACATTCCGCTTGCCGGGCGAGGCCCCTCTGATTGAAAGGGTGGTGGTCTCCTTTTCAGCGAAATATTTTGAGTCTGAACCTGAAGAAGTGGCGGACAAGGACTCGGTTTATATCCTTTCCTACGCGATTATCATGCTGAATACGGATCAGCATAATCCTACCATCAAAAACGAGGCCCGTATGAACCACACGGCCTTTGCGCGGAACTTGCGCGGCGTCAACGGCGGAAAGGACTTTTCCCCAGAGTACGTCCAGGAAATCTTCAACGCCATCAGCACGAATGAGATTATTCTCCCTTCTGAGCATGATAATAAGCATGCGTTTGACTATGCTTGGAAGGAGCTGCTGCTCAAGTCGGACTCGGCGGGATCGCTGGTGTTGTGCGATACCAATATCTACGACGCGGACATGTTCGCCACGACCTGGAACGCGATTGTGTCGTGTCTGTTCTTTGTGTTTATGTCTGCGACGGATGACACGGTCTACGCGAGGGTGATTACGGGTTTTGATGAGTGCGCGAGGATTGCGACAAAGTATGGGAACTCGGAGGCGCTGGATGAGATCATTTACCGGTTGAGTTACATCTCGACGCTGAGCAGTGAGGCGATGTCGAATACGACGCTTAATACGGAGGTGCAGGCTGGGGAGAATAGCGTGATGGTTAGTGAGTTGGCGGTGAAGTTTGGGAGGGATGTGAGGCCGCAGTTGGCGACGTTGGTGTTGTTTAGGGTTGTGACTGGGTCGGAGCATGTTATTAAGAAGAGCTGGAAACATGTGAGTGATACCTGGGTGTTTACGATCGTGGGGTTTGGTTGCTAACAACTCTCAGATTATCCGAATCTGGCTCAACTTGTTTGTCAACTCGCTTATACCGCCATTTTTCTCGACAGAGGCAGATAAACTTTCGCTACCGCCTATTCCTCTACAGCCGCCATCTCAGGTCATTGATCGTGGAGCCAAGCAAAATGAGACGGGATTTTTCTCTGCGTTTACCTCATACATCTCGAGCTATGCGGCTGATGACCCGCCTGAGCCATCAGATGAAGAGCTGGAAAGCACGCTGTGCACGGTGGACTGTGTAAACCAGTGCCATATGGGTGACGTGTTTGCCAATGTCTCGTAAGTGCCAAACATTCCTAAGTTGAGGTAGTGGCCGGTAGTACTGACTTATCTGAAGGAGCCTACCAAGTCACAGCCTAGAAGCACTGGTGGACTCGTTACTGGCCCAAATCCCAGAAGACAACGGGTCAACAGTAATCACTGTCAAGGCTGAAAATATCCCACCATCAACCAACGGGCAGAAGCCTCGTCAGACCACTGCCGTCTACGACCCGGGGTTGGTCTATATCCTGGAATTCTGCACTGTCCTTGCTCTTCGTGACGAGACCACCATTGAGGTGCTCGGTAAGCGGGTAGTAGAGGCCATTCAGGAGATTCTCAGGGATGTTCCTCGCTACCATCCCGTTCTCATCGAAAGGGCTACCTTTTACCTCTTCAACCTCCTTCAAGCCAGCTATGTAAGTGTCTCTGTTTCAACCGCTTTGATACCCATTTGCTGACTAAAAATCTCAGGACTTCGACTACGTCCGCGTCCCTATCCTCCTGCACACCGTCTCGAGCTTCCCCAAAGACACGCTCATCAAGACCTCCGGTCTCGTCCTTCGCGGCCTGAAGCTTTGTATCGAAAAGCCCTGCCCGCTCAGAAACGAGATCATGACTTCCCCAGATTTCTGGGTCATTCTCCAGACGCTCGCCACGAATAAAGACTCGGCACCGGTGGTGTTTGAGATCTTGGAGAGCGGGGTGAATAGCACGCCGCCGGCTATCATGGCGGACAACTACGAGGCTTCCCTGGCGCTGCTGAACGAGTTTGCCTCGATGGCGAGCGTGGGAGCGGTGGCGGAGCAGCAGAATGATAGGAAGGTTGGGAAGGGGAGAAAGGTGGTGAAGAAGCAGGAGAAGCCGAGCGAGAACAAGGTTGTGGAGAGGGGGGTTAGGGCGTTGGAGGGGATATACAAGTTGACGGGGAGGATTCCGGGTTTGATGAGGCAGAGTCATTTGGAGAGTAATGAGGCGTGGTCGGCCTACTGGCTGCCCATCTTCCAGGCCCTCACGACGCAGTGCACCAACCCCTGCCGGGAAATTCGACACCTGGCGTTTACGAGCCTGCAGCGGTCACTGCTGTCACCGGAGCTGACGTCGAGCGACCACGAGGAGTGGACGGCCATCTTTGGGCAGGTGCTGTTCCCGCTTATTTTGAGGCTGCTGAAGCCGGAGGTGTTCTCGTCGGACAGGGACGGGATGAGCGAGACGAGGGTGCAGGCCGCGAGTTTGTTGAGCAAGGTGTTTTTGCAGTATTTGGTCATCTTGTCGGAGTGGGAGGGGATGTTGGATTTGTGGCTGAAGATTATTGAGATTATGGACCGGTTGATGAATAGTGGGCAGGGGGATAGTTTGGTGAGTTTTTGTCGTCTCTAAATGATCTTGTGTGATTGGGATGTTTTGGCTGACATGAAGCTTAGGAGGAGGCTGTTCCTGAAAATCTCAAGAACGTGCTGCTCATCATGGCTAGCAATGGGTACCTTGTGCCACCGAGCAAGAACCCGGAGAGGGAGGAGCTGTGGAACGAGACGTGGAAGAGGATTGATCGGTTCCTGCCGGGGTTGAGGGCGGATTTGGCGCTGGATGTGCCTGAGGAGGTACCGGTGGCGGCAACCGAGGAACAACAGCCAACAGCGCCCCCGCAAGGAGAAGAGGGGAAGGTAGAAGGGGCGTGATTTTGATCTAGATGCCGGCGGGGAGGTAAATGGGGTGCGAATTCGAATACCAAGGAGCATAGCGGCGTGCCAAGCATGGTTGGTTGTTGAAGAAAAATGTGCCTTCTCTGCCTTGGTGCTTTTGGGAATGGAGTGATGAGGAGGTCGATATACCATAATAGAAATAGAATGACCTATCTTTTCAAGGGGGATGGAGAAATGGGAGGTTGTGACATGGTATGATGTGTTGGTTATCGCACGTGGGTGAGGGAATAGGGACATATCTTTTGTGCCGTGTTCACCGAGGGAAGACATGTGGTCTGGATAAGAACTTCCATCCAACCTCTAGATCTTTTGGATCTAGGTTCTAAGGGCCCAAGTGGGTGGATTTAAGTGGCAAAGCAGCCAGGCGCGTTACATTTGGTTGGTCGTTGGTTGGTTGGTTCCCCTGAGCACGTCAGTTTGCCCCTGGTTTCTACTAGAATATACGTCCTGCGGCTCCTCGGACCCCACATAGGCAAACTATTCCAAGGAGCTGTTCAACGGTCCTGCACCATGTACCCGGACTTGGATGGGAATGGCCGCGTCGACATGACGGCCGTGAGGGCTCTGACCAACGGCGCCGTGACTTGGTTCAACGACTGCCCTGGTGCTGGCGGCGGCGATGACCCCAACACGCACACGACCAGGGCACAGCTCCCGGCGCCCCCAGTTGACGATGATATTGCAGCCTTTTTGGCAGCACGAGCCTGGCAAATGGAAGGTGGGAATTGGCAGTATGGGGAGATGGGGGAGCCGGAAATCAACGACAAGGCTCGGCGAATTGAATGGCATCCTTCGTGCAATGAGCTCGACAACAAAATGTTGAAAACATACATTTCGGGGTCCTTCCAAGGAATGTGGGGTATAACCGATGAGATTCACAATGAGATCTTTGTGCGTGGCCGCGGTGATCTCAACTTCTATTCCAACGCAGCGCAGGAATACTGGGGTCCTCCAAACCTTGTGCAGAACAAGGCGTCGATACGATCCGCGCTCCTGCGTGCCAACCAAATGTTTGGCCGGGATCCCCCCATCAGCTATCGGGTCAAAGTCCATTGCGACGACTGGTATTATGACAACCAGCAGGAGATCAACCCAGGCGATATTTGCGACGGGCGCACCTGGGCCTACGTGTTCAACTGGGACTGGACATGGCCAGGAAAACCGGAGAAGAAGTCGAGACCGTCACATTCTGCTGGAACAAGTTCAAGCCGGGCCGCGAGGCAGCTGGCACACTTGCTGCCGCCAACGAGCAAGCTCGGAACAAAGGCCACCTCAACATGGACAATTGGGAGTGGCTCGGCATGACGTGGTACCACGAGATTTTCCACTTGTCATCAGTAGGCTACGACTCCATACAAGAGCATATCAGCGACCTGGACATCGTCTTCGACGACGGGCAGAGGATCCCCGCCTACCAAGCTCACGCAGCGAAGCTATTGGGCCAATGGGTCTCCTCGGCGGGCAGAACCGTCAGTCACCTCAACGCCGACAACTACGCTTACTACGCCATGGCCTTGGTTGCACAGAACCGCTACCCCGATGGCACATACCCCTATCAGCCTGTCCTCAGCGGCCGCTTGCCCAAGACGGTGCACGATCGAAACGACCCAGATCCTATCGCGTAGCGCTGGGCCAATAGCACCGCCGACAGCTTCAGCAACTCGACCTCTTTCACAAATACCACCACACATGAAAAGCCGCCGATCGTGTTCGAGGATGTCTTCATCTTGTGTCTCAATGGAACCAAACAGCTGCTGCAGTGGATGATTCCTCTCAGGGCTCCTCGTTCCGTACCAGTAGTCATTACTACTGGAAGAGGCCGAAGCTGCCAAACAAGCACGGTGAAAAACCTCTGGTTGTTGAGGTCTCGTACGATAGTTTTGCATCCAGGGAGGACTACACGCCCGAGTACATCGCTGCTCACGATGCATGGCTGGCGGAAGCTGCCGCTGCCAAGAGGAAGAAATTGTAAGCACCTGACACTTCTACTGGATCACTTGCATGTAGGTATGTCAGCAGTTAGTAGTAAATACTAGACGAGATAGTACTTTGTAACCCATTACAGTCGCTTGCTTGTAACCCTTTTTGTCATTATGGCATCTCCCGCTCAAGAATGAAAGCCCTGTGCCTAGGTATGGTGAAGTCTCTGCAAAGTCAAAAGAAACCAATCTTGCTTGTCATTATAATGAGTGAAGGATGGAATATCTATGGTGATGTACATGGTGAGATGGAATTTGGTGTCCGTTGTTGGCTCGTTGCAGCACAGAAGCTTAGCTTGGGATGGGAAAAAAGGGGGGTCTATTTACTTACCCCTGAATCACCCCTGACAACGAATTCTTGCATGCTTTTAAAGTCTTCATTTATGCATCGTTGCATGCATAATCATTTCATAACTATGCTAGTGTTTTATGCTCATCAACAATGAAATGAATGTTGAGATGCTCAGCGACTGTGTCCGCCAGTCAACGGCAACGCGCCTGCTTGCACAAAAGCTGCGAAGACTCGGGCAGGACAGAGAAAGACCATACCCACGGGCCACCGATCTGACCATCAGTCACCTCCGCTTACCTCCTCCTTTCTTTAATCAGTCTGCACTTTCTGTCTACACCAGAACAACTGAATCTGGCTGAAGAGGGGCGCTGTTCCCAACAACGCTGCCGCATGTGGCCCTTGCCACAACTTTTTTACAACCAGAAGTGACTGCATTGACAAAAGCTGGGCTGAGAAAGAGCCTTTTGCACAGACGTTTCCAATTTCTCTTTACCTGTAGATTAGAATAGCAAAACCTCGGGTCCGAGTTCAGGGTTATGATACATTGCAGGAGCATACCTCTGAGTGGGCTGGCTGTCTTCGCTCTTGAGCATGAAATCTGCTCCGTCATTTCCTTCGCTTGATGTCTTCTCTTCCTGCTTTGTATTGCGTATCAATCGCTCTTCCAACCATTGACCGGCTCAACTTCATGAGGTCACTTACGGATGTCCCTTTTGTCAATATCTCTTGCTGCCGACTCGCTTCTTCCTTCACTTGTTAAGTTCATGTGTCCCGGACTTCCCACGGCTGGTTTTATATGACCTCATGAAGCCTGTCCAGCTCGCACCTTTCTCTGCAAATGTTCCACACTCCAGTGTTGGTGATTTCTACTGTTCAAGTTGTTCCGTAGCTCTTATCCCCTCGAGCCCGGACAACTGACTGGTACGATGTCATCGGACCATTCTTTCAACGCGACCTGCTATCCGTCAGCCTCTGTGACTTCCTACCTTTGACTATGCTCTCCCTTCCTTCATGTTTACACCCCCATATCCTTCCCACGACATCTCCGATCTGGTCTCATGGGGTCATGACATCCTCATCGTCCGGATTGATCTGCAAAACAGTGAGCCGATCCAGTGCCAACCTGCCTCGCGTTTTGGAAAGTGTCAAAAAAAGAGGAAGTCAACGACGAGTAGCAGAATGCACCATAAAATCCCTCTCTGCCCTCTAAGGATTATCCATTTCTCTCCTCTTCTCTTCAACTTGCACCACCACATCTCAGACACATCTTGCTTTTCCCCCGTCATGATGTCTGTCCACAGTCAGTCACTCAGTCTTCTGTTTCGGAGTCTTCTCTTTCACGCTTTGTGCCCTCCAACCATCGTTTACCGCCTCTCATCACATCACTTGATGCACGGCAATCCTGACGGCCTCAGCAACCAGTAGCCGACAGACTTCCAGGCCACCGAAATGACCTGCCTGTCAACCATCTCTCTCATCATCGGCCTGCACTGGAATTACCGCATTGCGATGACGGACCACCGAGTGGCGCCTATCACCCATCTTTCTCGCACTCTCACTCAAGTCTCGATTGATCCCATCGGCCTCAGTAGCTCAGCGAACTCGGACGACATCTCGACGCCCTGTCCACCAGCCCATCTTCATCATTGGCCAGGATCTTTGTATGGTGTGTGGCCCCTTTTTGCCGATGAACTTTTTTCTGAAGACCACTTTGTGGTCTAGCGATGATTATCCCTTATTGGAATTACTGCGACGGAAGAAAGCGTGGTCCCTCATATAGCCTAGGCTACCACTACCACAGGTTTCCCCCCTCGATCGGTCAATCGGATTGGCCTCAGAGGCTCGACGGACTCGGACGACAACATTTCGACAACGTGTCTGCCAGCCAGCTTTTCATCATCAGCCAGGATCGTGGTCTGAGGTGGGTAACCCTTTTTGCTGAAGTTCTTTTTGTCTGAAGACCAGTTTGGTCGGTCTAGCGATGATTATCCTTAATTACCCATTGTCAGCAGAATAAAGGGCCCCACGTAGCCGAAGGCTACCACTATCACAGGTTTCTCCCTTGATCGGTCGGTCTGACTAGCCTCAGAGGCTCGGCGAACATGGGCGACGATCTCGACGACATGTCTGCCAGCCCGCTCTCATCATCGGCCAAGTTCTTGCTTGAGGTGGGTGGCTTCCTTGACGAGGTTGCAACTTGCCGCCCACGCTACCACTCTCACAGGTTTACCCCTCGGTTGACTCGATCAGCCTCAGTGGCTCGGCGGCTTAAGTGTCATTTCGACGACTTTTTCACGACCGACCGGCCTCGTCATTGGCTTGTGTTTGCTTTGGGAGATTGTTTTGCAGCCTCAGGAACTCGACGACTACTCTTGCCGAGTGTGGTGGCTTGGCTGTCGAGCGTTTTTCATCATTGGCTTGATGGGGTAGTTTGTGGGGTTTGGTTCGGGGTGGGTGTTCCACCTATGGACAGCATGTGTTGACTGATTTGGACTGACATGTTTTGTGCAGGTGGTTTGTCGACTTCGACGCGGTCAATCAGTCAGTCACTTGGCTTTCTCGATCACAATGTCTCTGGGGGGTTTGGTTCTGGGGGAGACCGTTGGGTTTCTTTTTGGGGGGCTCGCTGGTGGTGGGGAGTTGACGGAGGCGGTTGAGGGGGTGGGGAGGTTGTGGTCGGTGTGCTGCATTTGACAGGGTGATCTGGGTTTGAGTGATGTCTTGTGCTTGTTATGTCGGGTGGCCTATTGTGTCCGTTGTGTCTGGGGTCTGGATGCGGATTTGCGGGAGGGTTGTGTCGGGATGGATGATAAGTTGAAGTCGCTTTGGGTGTCGCTAGGAAAGAAGAGAGAAAACGTTTGTGCGAAAAGATTTGGGCCAGGTGCTCCTTTTGTGTGTGAAAAAAGAGGCTTGGAATAGAGTTTCAGAACCGTGTTCGTGTTCAACCATGCACTTCGTAATGGCTCTCGCCACAAACGCAGACGAAAAGCCTAATTCCGGGGAATCCGGCACAGTTTGGCTTTCTGGTCTGTAGGTTCTATAGTAAGCTAATTTTTGGCTTAACTAACTTTTGACAGTCTCTATCCCGACATCTACCGTCTCCCAGATCTTGGGAACTTCAAATAGCAACGTGGGGCAGGCGGTGCACACTAATCCCAATGCAAATCCCCCGCCTAGCAGTGATTCGGCCATCGCTTCGACTGCCCCAGCACTTGCAGATATCCACGACATCCTCTCAACTTTTGACACTACCTGAATGGAACGGTTGTTTCACATTTTGGAGGCGACTACGACTCGTCAGAAGTCGACAACAGATGGTGGACGGCTCACGAAACCGATTTCAGCCTTGGACACAACAGCGAGCTGATGACGGATAGCGACTGGTACACTGATACCAACTTGGGGCATGGGTTCTCGGTTTCTCATCGCTTCCATCCTTGCAGCCACCTCCAATAGCTATTTAAGTAGCCTCCTGCCACCATCGATGGGTCAAGACTTGGTCTATCGTTGTTCTAGCCGTCGGGTCTGGATTTGTCATTCCAGATATCATGTTCAGTGCCTCGGGACCAAGCTCCTGCCCCCACCGCTCGAATCTTAGTTCAGGCTGGTCCTCCACTATATCCTCAGCCATTTCTGATGCTCCCTTCAGAGCGTTGCACCAAACCTCACTGTCGACTTGCTTGAGGAGCCCTTCGGGAGCTGGCCCAAAATAGCAAAAGTGTCGAGTCAGGATCTCTTGTTCCGGCGTTATACCACTCTTTGCTAGCTCCTGGTAACCGTTCAAAAGCAGGAAATCCCCACCACCAAGAGCATATATGCACTGGAAACAGAGCTTAGCGTGAATTCTTGAACTTGAACTTGGCTCACTTACCACTAGTCCAAACGAGAACATGTCTGACGCCTTTGTCACACCCCTTCCGGTCTGTCCTTCGGGGCTTCGCCACATGGCATTCCCTATTGCATAAGGGGTCTGACGTGGCTCTCCACCTTCCGACTTGAAAGCGATATCAAAATCGCCCAGGGCCACATCGGTGACTGTTTTGTTACCCTCTTTGTCGCAAGTCCAATTGACCAGAATGTTATCAGGTTTCACATCTGCCAAGATAGATTGATTAGTAGGTAGAGGCCTTGAATGATAGATAATTTCTTGATTGTGGAGATTGTACCGATGTGGATCCAGTCTTTGCCATGAAGTTCTTGTATTGCCTCTCCTACACGTCGCAGGATTTTCTTTCGTTCCGCCAGAGGCAAATCCGGATCTTCCTGAATCAAGGCAAGCAGGGTGCATCTGAAATAGGGATAGACTAGAATGCCTTCCTCTTGGTTGCAATCGATGTGCATTCGAAGCCGACGGGAGCCTGCAAACTCGGCTGCGAGGCGTAGTGACAGATCGTAGAACGGCCTAGGTACGCGCTTAAAGACAAAAGACTCATTCCCGGACCTGAGCGAGATGGGTCAGAGATATGGCTAAGCTGTGAGAAGGGCATGAAGTTTGAGACGTACTCGACTTTGAAGACGCTGAGCTTATGATCCTCACGATGACGCTGGAGCACATCGCCTTGAACATACACGCGACCGGATTTGCCCACTATGGTGGATGCCATTCTGATGCTTGTACGGTAGGCAAGCCGACTGAAGGGTGTATGGCAGGCAAGATGATTGAGAGGCATCGAATGTATGTCTTGGTAGTTTTTGCTCTCTTTTCTTTTCTTTTACTGGACGAATATATTATTTTGAATCTTTAGACATTGTTGTTGTGCTTGTAGGTAAGGTATGAAAAGGGGTGTTTTGTGGTGGCTGTGGCTGTTGTTGATTGGTGGGGAAGTGGCTAAGGTATCCCATAGATAAGCCTCTAGACCCCGCCTTCGCACTCGGGTGAATGACCACCGGGTACCTTACCTACCAAGACAAGCAAATGTTTAGTATCATCACTTACGAGGACCAATGGTGGGAACACGGACAGTACTTGGAAATTTTATTCCTCTCAACTAATACAAAGAACTGGGCGGCTTGACGCCTTCTGTCCGTTACCATGTATAAGGTACCGTCCCCGTAGAATTGTTCCTCTTAGAAGAACAGCACCGTTAAAAGAAAAATTCCCCAAAGCTTACAGTTCAAACTGTTTTCTCGCCGTCCGGCCAATTCTGGTACAGTTCAATTTAAAGCACAGTCCAAAAGCCCCCTAAACACCCATTAATGCAAACAACCACAAGCACTCTTGGAGGAAGAAGGTGATATTCAGGCATGTGATAAATTGAAGTAATAACATTTCTTCATGCTACACGTCTCTCCTTGTCGTCCGGTATCCGCAACGAAGGCTGTGAGGTATTCATGACAGTGTGGCATGCTGTTGAGCCAAGATGGAACATTGCTGCCACAATGCCATTCTCAATGTCAAGATGGCTGTGCATCCTGTAGGTCAAAAAGATGATGTCTGGGAGAATGAGAAGTTGGGAGGAGCAGTCCCGAGGTATATTCATGAGCCGCGCACCGTGTTCGGGCATGGACGAGTCAGAGACTTCCAGTTCCATTATGAGTAACACGACGAGTTTCCAGGCAAGACGCAGAGCTTTGGCATGGTTATGGGATAGGTTTACAAGCAGTGAGAGAAGGTCCGACTTTACACTTGTCCCTGTCGAGCCTTTCCAGGGATTAGTCAGTTGCTCTGATGTACCTCGGCATATTTTCCTCGGGCTGCTAAGATTTGCAGAGAATTTCATAAGCGACAATGATATCGTCATGAACCTCTAACAACATCCGGGTGCGGAGTCCGCGGATACCTACACGAGCTAGGTTGCACGAGCTAGGCTACGAACCGAACATCCAAAACAGGAAGCCCTGTTGCTGGCTGGCAATCTGTAGAGAGTCGATGTAACGGTTCACGGGAAGGATCGCCAATCACGTTGGCGACTATGACATCGTGGACAAGGGTTGTATATGCGGTTGGTTGCGGAGTTTCTTCAGCTCCCAGCCTGCACGATGGCAATGGTACCGAAGTCAGCGGTAAACCAGCAGGTTCCGAAGTTTCCGAACTAGACCTGGACTAGAACCCCCCATTCCATTGGCTGGACGGAATTAAACTCAGCCCGGAAATATTTCCGACCCCTGGAGCATTCAGGGGTCCTGGACAGAGTGTCAATGTTGTTGGTGCTGGGGTTGTCATGGTAGCGTTCAGGGGTCCTGAACGGAGCGTCAATGTCGTTGGTGCTGGGGAATTTTATGGCGGAGCCACCAATGCAGGGTTTCTGTGAATCGTGCAAATTTCCATCTCGCATACCGAGATCGTTGTATCGCGCTGTTGCTCCAACACAAAGCTTGAATGCTAGTGCTGACGAGTCCTCCAATGAGACTACCTTAGTCAACGACACTTACGACAGTTGGCTGGTAATGGAGTTCTCGATCCCAGTCTATGTCTGTGGGACTTGCCATGCAATTGCCAGATTGTGTTGCCCGCCTGCCAAATTGGCATCTTGGTAAATGGCTCATGACAGGCCATGGGTGTTGGGGGCTCTTTATCCTTGACGTCTTGACTGAAAAGGTTAGTCGCTAGGTGGTAATCATGCCGGGCTGAGTACTTGACACCACGCTACAGTCTACGCAACAGTCATCGAAGCACTGTTGGAGACTGCTAGCTCATGAGATTTGATATTACCAATAAGGTGGGTTGTCCTTTGTGCGACTTCGAGATGCTGTTGGCACCTTGACCGCCACGCCACATACCTATCTGTGTTTGGAGCTCATGATCTGAATGAGATCATGAGTTGAAAGAAGCCCCTCGCTCTAACCACTTTAAAGCCGGTGTGCCAGCGAAGGTTCTTCACTGCTACGCTGTTGGTAGTTTGTTGACAGGGCTACAAACGATCTGGGTTCATAATCCTAGTTGATGATAGAAGATCCTCCTCAATCTATCCAATTGGACACTGCCGTTGGTAGAGATGTCAACTAGTTATGCGAGGGCTTCCCATCCTTGAGACTCCGCTGGCAGAGTTGCTGTTCCGAAGGATCCAGTCCTAGTTGCCGGCGGGACCCAAACACAACTCATCAATCCCACGGCCAAGCGAGGCTCGGACAACCTTGCACTGTCACGGAGAGTATGTTGGCCCCGGCTGCACGAGGTTTGGTGAGCAAAGCACTTGCGAAGCGCTTGGAGGATGGAATCAGCCCACAGAGACAGAAGTGAGCTCAACACAGAGCGAAATCTTCTATAAAGACGGCCTCCCCATCCCTCGAAAATACTCTTCTCTCCTCATCCCTCAGATCATCACATCTATCCAACCTCATCAGCCTTCTCAACTCAGCTCCAAAACGCATACCACCTCAACCTCAACCATCACCCAAGTCAGTCACATCCCCTCCTACTCCCCAGCCAGCAACTTGCTTCATCCCTATTCCCATCTTCTCAGACTTCTAATCCTCTCCCACAACCACAGCCGTCAAAATGATGTTCAAGCCCTCCACCGTCCTCTACGCCGTCCTCGGCCTCGCCACCTTCGGCAACGCCGCCGCCGTCCCCGCCGAGGGCGTCGAAGCCAGCACTCCCAACCTCCTCGAAAAGCGCGTCTGGCTGAGCAACGTCGACGTCCAGCAGGCCTGCAAGGACCAGGTCAACCCCAACGCATCTGCCATCCGCAAGGGCAACAGCTGCAGTGACTGGAAGTGCCTCTACGCCAATGTGGAGTACTCGGTCAACATGGCCGTGTATTGCTCCAACCGCCACGGCGTCCAGGCCTATGCCGCCTGCGGCGGCGGCACCGTCTGGGACTGGCAGTGCCACGACCGCACCTAAGTTGTTGCTTCTAGCCTGGTCTTGAATCAGCGGGGGCTAGGTACGGTAACTTGAAAAGTTGCTTGGCACATGATTGAATAAATTGGAGGGGAATGATGGTGCAGCGTTTCAATGGTTTCACTTCAAATAGTGTCCTTCGTTTTGCGCGAGAAACATTACTTCTTTGGGTTTCGTGTGATATAGGGTGGAGGAGGATGCGTATGTAGCTCATCTTGCAAGTAGAAGTGATCAATCTATCTTGTTGGATACATACCTATTATTGTTCTCTCCCGTCGCTTCTTTTGAACCTCGCTCTTTTCTTCCATCGCCCTATCAACCCTTCAATTAGGGCTTGGGCACTTACTATTGAGCATCAGTAAGGTGTACTACCTTTTTTCTGACGACCGCTGGCACAGCATCACGAAAAAATGACATCCACGTCTATGATTGAAAGTTCCAGCTTTTCTTTTTTTGCAAGCAGGCTACAACGTCACAAAAAGAATTCCCCTTCTTGAAACGTCCTGGTACAAGCGGAATTAACGACATACCCTGCCGCTCATTCGCTCAACATGCAGTTCTGACCAAGGTCCGTTGGTTGGCTCTAGCGGAGTGTCCATAGTGATATAAATCTGAGGTTGCACAAGGTCCGTTGGTCAGGCTTCATCGAACTTTCCATACCTAGTGATATACACCAGACTTGCTGATTTGGTTAATCAGGTGTCGACGTCTTGATGCGGTCCTGCGGCTGAGCCTGGGCAACCAACTGAAAAACTCCTAAGTCCGTCTTACAGCATGGGGCACATTTAGGGAATGTTGTCATCGTAGTGGAGAATGTTGCAATCGTTACTGTCAACACACGGTCCTCCTGCATGGGATAACCAAAACCGAAACCGAACGATCACTGGAACTTGAACCATTCGGCGGGCTACCGACTATTGTTCATTGCACTTCAACGTCGGGATTACCGAACGTCGGTCGAGGTGATTTGGTGCTTGTATAATGCTGGCAAGGGTCCTGTCAAAGGTGTGCTCAGTGGCTTGTCATGGTGCCGGCAAACATTTCAGCAGAGACCCAGTAGCTGGGTACGTATGTGGCTTACACATCACCTGAGGTTCGTTTTGATGAAGAACATGTTGGCAATTTAGCCTCATAGCTTGTTTCAGCTCTCCGATGATTCCAAGGGTGCAAGAAACTTTAACCCGCAATTCCGCACCTCAAATCTAAACTTCCAGGTTCGAAAGCCACTGTCGCCGATGGCGGAAAGCTTCTCAACACAAGATAACTGCCATCCAACGCCACACACACGTTATCAAAAAGCTTGAGCTTGTTGGGCACCACAGCGCAGTATAAATCGCCGTCTCCTTTCTCACTTCAGCTTGCCATCTTCTTTTCTTCCAAACGAAAACAGAAAGGTACGTACAGTCCCAAACCCCCCTCTTTTTCCACGCACGATGCTTTTGAATTCACAAAAAAGTATGTGCCTCAGAACTTATTTTGTTTTTCATCATTGAAAATGAGAACATTTTCTAGTTTAGAACTGACTCTGACGACCAGTCGAACCCACGCCGTTAAATGAGCTTGACTCTAGCTATTATTTTGTCATCATTGACACATTAAACCATCTGCCCGCTTTCGTTGGCACCAGGCGGCCTGGATTGAGTTTAACTGTGTGCTTGGCTCGTTCTGGGGGCAGGAGGGAACAGGGGGAAGGCTGCTGTGGGGGTTGTTGAGGGCAGAAGGGGCGGTGGTCGGTCATCAGGGAATCAGGGAGGCAGGTGGGAGACACGGGATGTTCCCCAGCAGCATGCTACTGGCAAAGAGGGACTGGGGGGACAGCAGCAAAAGTAACATGACAGTGATGACATCCTGCAAAGGCATTGCCAGTGGAACTTGTTGTGAATGATATCAGGCTTGGACTTGATGGAGGTCTAACAAGGGGCATGCCGGATCTGAGTCTGTCACTTTTTGCTTTCAACACTTTCAGTGGCATGTAGTTCGACCGTTGCCGCGGACACGAGTTCGTTTGGCGGAATTTAACTGTATACCTATATAACGATGGTGGCGGTGAGCAGTTCGGTATTCAGTTGCTGAGGATGTGGCTTACCTTACACATCACTTGATATCTCGGTGAAGCAGGTTACGTGCAGACTGGCTTGCGGCTTGTTTAGTTCATTGACGGTTTATGGGGTGGCTTGTCAATCGTTAAACTTGATATAAATGAACTCAGGCTTGAACTTGTTAGAAGTCTGTTAAAGGGCACATGCTGAAATTCAGTTCGTTACTTTCTGTTGTTTTCATGTACGAAGTGATCTCTCGCTTTTTCTTTTCATCTACAAGTTCCAATGTTCCTAACAAAAAAAGGGGAAATCCCTTAAAAGAGTGTCGATACCTAGCTTGAGGATCTGAAGCCCCTCTTGTACCCAGCCAGTCAAAGTTTCCAGAAAAGAACATCTCCCACACCCTCTCATTTCCAAAAGTAACACCAGATTCAACCACGCCCTACTTCATGCCATGATAGCCCTAGCACTCGATAGAAACAGAGCCATACAAAACACTAAAGCAGCCTTGGTAAGGGGCAACGAAGTTCGAGCCACGGCAGTCCCCACCGCTCCAGGTAGTCACGCGGCAACTGGGTTCATCATTGTTAGCTATTTGTCGTCTTTCAGATGCCTCTAGAGACTCTGAGGATTACGGGAAACACCTACGTTCCGCTGATGCCGATTGACCGCTTGTTGGAGACGGCGAAGCAACGGTAGCCGCCGCTGGTGACGGTAACCTGCTGGTTGCTGCCGCTGCAGGCATCGCCGGAGTAGGTCGTGACGATAACGGTGCCGAGAATGCTCACGTCGGACTCGAACTTGGCCTCGAGCTGGGACTCTGCGGCCTCGGGGGCAGGGGCGGCGAGAGCTAGAGGGAGGAGGGCAACGAGGGCCATGAGGTTCTTGTTGAGCTGCATTTTGGCGGTGGGTGTTATCGGGTGGTCTTGAGATTGTCTTGGAAGTTGTGATTGTGCTGGGAGTTAGAGTTGAGAGCGGATGCTGGTGATCTTCGGGAGAGGAAGGTGGGACGCGGCCATGTTTATATACTTGTTTTGTCCGCTTCTCAGAGGACGATTGTTGTTTTGATAGCGTCATCAGCACCTAATAAGGCCTCCACCTCACGGACACCGAGCGGTCTTACAGCCTCTCCATGACACCCTAGCCGCGGAAGAGAGGACCCTTGTCCCGATGACCAGAAGCAACATCTTCAGGGATAGCTTGTCAACGCAACCGTATAAAGTAGTCTGCCCTCCTGTGCCTAGAAAACATGTTGCTCAACATGAAAAGGGCCATTAACCACCATAGTATATGATGGCTTGAGCATATTCGACCATGTTCAGCACGCCGAATCATGTGTAGAATTTGTTTATGAATAGATATTTGAATTGTGCTGATTAGGCAAGTTACATCTAGAAATATCGGGCATATAAACATCATATCAGGACCGCCCCTTCTCCTGCTATGACATTAATGGCTCTCTAAAGACCATTAATGATTGAA
Source organism: Apiosordaria backusii (assembly GCA_030549205.1). NCBI lineage: Eukaryota > Fungi > Ascomycota > Sordariomycetes > Sordariales > Lasiosphaeriaceae > Apiosordaria > Apiosordaria backusii. The sequence goes on from JAUKTV010000002.1 coordinate 2,818,291, forward strand.
CATGGGCCAGAGCCAACCGTTACACAAGACCTACAACTGTAACCCAAATCAGTCAACGCTGCTTAACAATTAACCATTTAACTATTGTCAAAAGAGCCTTCCTTTTTTGTCTTGGTGTGTAGCCAAGAATTTCTCGTTTCACCGATTTTGTGCAACCAACAGTGAAGTTTGTGCGACCAACAGAAAAGAAAGAATAGACATTGTAGCCAGTCAGAAGAACAGAATACGCAAGGGATAGATCCTACTACGACGGTGAGTGCATCTGCTGCAAACTGAATGCAAGACTGTGGATCACCATATCACTGGCACCAACAGGCCTCCCGCCAACTAGGTACCTGGGTACCTGAGTAAGCATCAAACTACATCTCCGGACCAAAATCCGGACTCAAATTAAGATGATACAGACCTTGGGCCCAGCACAAAGACATTTATTTGTACAGTTTTCATCTTTCATGGCTCCATGCTGTTTGCGCTGCTCTTAGACCATTTTACAACGCTGACCTGCTCGACAATAAAAGGCTTTGCTCCTGGAATGGACTACTGGTCTAGTATTGAAGTGGTGGCGCAGGCATTCACTGGTTCCTTGACAGCATGAAGAACTCCGCAACCGTGCCAGGATCAGAAAAGCGAAAAATGTAACTGCCTACGGCCCACTGTGATGGCATCGTGGAAGAGTTATATTTTCTCGTTTATTTTCGGCCGAAAATGAGGGGTTGTATCGCCATGCGCCAGTGAGTGAAGTCTTTCCCCCCTGTTCCAGATCCACCTGGCATCCGCCCTCACCTTCATGTTAGCTCACCGTCTTGGAAACAGAAGGCGGGGAACTCGAAGCGATAACTATCAACAGGAGTATATGGGCCCAATGCAGGGGGCCACAGTTATGCACATGATAGGGTCGGCAAAGGTCCCGGAAGCTGCTCACCTCAGGGCACTTGCAGTTACCAGGTCACATTGCCAAGCTTAACTGTTTAAGGTAGGTTCTTTTTGCTTTTTCTTCCCACTTGAAAGCTTGATTTTGAATATTTTATCTTTTTTTGTATCTGTAAACATGAGATAGGGGTGTGCTGTAATAGCCTTGGATGTTGTGAGTGGTGGGTGGGTTGCTCTCCCATAGATACGCCTCTAAACTCCATTTTAGCACTCATGTTAATGACCACTCGGGTAATATCTAGATATCTGATATCACCTCTTACTTTTTTTGAGGCACTTTCGTATGTTTACAAATCCCGATGTCACCGATCAGCCTGGGCAAGACCTGTAATACTTGGTTTCACAAGCCTATGTTTTCGCTGACAGACACCGATCCTCTGATGGAAGTGATCACTAAACGGACATGTAATCCTACAATAGGCATCTCGTAAACTTGTTATCAACCGCACTGAACCACGACATCACACAGTGGTCGACTAGATTGTCCTGTTTCAACAATGAAAACTGAGTTCCGACTTGAAATATATCCGAACCACTTCTGGGCTCATGTTCCCAGGACAGGGTCACAATTGAGACAAAGAGGCCGTGAATAGAACTATAAGAACACTGTGAGCCTCCTCGAGATTTTGTGTTTGATTCTTCAACCTCACACATCATTCCTTCTCGCAACACTTGGGACTTCTGGCAAGTTCCCATCTTCTAAACACTCCTTCTATCGTCGACCAAGCTTCTGGTAAGCTCTCGGCATCACAACATCGATACTCTCCTTTACTATCGGCAGATACTCTTTGGTGACTTCCGGCAAGTCCCAACCTTTTTACACTCCTTTCATCTTCCATTTAGCTTCTGGCAAGCCCTCGACACTTCTACGACGACCTATCATATTCAAGCTTTATCTCTTTGGAGCACACATCCCTATTCACTTTCTACCACTATCTTCACAAAATGAAGCAAAACAACATCCTCGTCCTAGCCATCGGCCTTGCCGGAGCAGCCCTCGGTAGTGCCGCCGCCCTTCCCCGCGAGAACGGTGCATTATCTGGGCGCTCGACCATCTCAGGTTATACTGCCTCAAAGCCCCTCGGCAAGCGTGCCGGTGGCGGCTCTAACCTCAACGTCAACACGAACGTTGCATCGGCTTCCAGGGATCCAACCGGCCTGACGGGAGAGTTGTCTCCAGTGACTCCGTTGCCTTCAGATGAGGAAGAAACCGGTCAGACTACTCAGAATCAGAACCCGGCGAACGCACCGAGGTCTTCTGCTACATCTTCCACACAGGGCGGTGGAGGTGGTGGAGGAGGTGGTGGCGGAGGCGGCGGCGGCGGTGGAGGTGGTGGCGGTGGAGGAGGAGGAGGAGGAGGAGGTGGTGATGGTAACAACGAGAGAACGTACTACGCTACCCAAGCAGAGGCAGAGGCATCCGTGGAGAACCTGCCTGTGAAATTTCGGAGGAAGGCTTATATCATGCAAAATGATTACGGGTGGTATGTGGAGTTCTAAAGACGATCCGCTTGAATATGTAGGTAGATGCAGTGGCCTTTTCAGGTTGGAAGCACGTTGTCTAGATAGCTAGATAGCTTGATATTGACCCATCATACCACAGTAACGTGGTCAGTGTCCTAAGCAATTTTGGGACCAACATATCACAATGATTACCTCTATACCTACAACCCTCCACGGTTAGAAAGGTTAAAAGTTGTGAATACCAAGACCACTAACAAGGGGGGTCAGCCAGGTCACTTGGCCGGTAATTTCGCTAGCCGAGTACTTTCAGAGCCTTCGACGCCCTAGCCATTACCCTCTTTCCAGTTGAGAAAGTAGCAGCTACCCCCTAACCACAATAAATTACCGGTTTTCTAACTATTCCAGCCTTGTTTTATTGTCCACCTCCCCCCTTATTATCTGGTCTTAGCAGGTAGACATTTAACCTTTATAACCGTGGAGGGTTGTAGATGCAATGGCCAACTCATGTGGCCGCTCCCCTCACGTGATATCGCGTCCAGTCGCGTCAGGCAGCAACGCTGCAAGCGTCTAACTGTTTGCCCAGCAGCCACAGACAAACTGCCCGTACTACCCCAATACAACTCCACTGCCACTGTCCATCCCTCAGCCATGTCCGACGATTCTGCCATCTATCTCTGGCTATCGAGACTGCCTGATGGCAGTAGAGACCATGGAGGCGAGACTACGAGCGTTAAGCCCAACCTGAAGCGACTAAGGATTGACGATAGCAGACCCGACAACCATGGACCCGATCGGGATCCCGATGCAACACCCCGATCAGGTCGATCCCGACGTCCCTCAGTCACCACCCTCTCCATGCGAACCGCTTCACCCCCGCCCTCCCACCCGAGCTATTCCTCCACTGCATCCATCGTATCTGACCGCCAAGACAGAAGCTCTCAAGGTTGCTGCCGTGCCGCCAGTCTTTTCAAGAACACCTTTGGGCTACGGTACCTCGACAAACCCGTCCTGTTCCGCTCGCTCAATGAAAATGCCGGCCTGACACAACTCCCCGAAGACGTGCGGCAGCTCTATCACGACATCTATCCTGCTACGAATTACCAAACAGGCATCTATCCCGCTGATATTCGCACAAAGATTGAAGCTCTGTACACGGGTCATCCGCCGCCCCCAGACAGAGTCTTCCGGAAACCTGAGGAAGACAACGATAAAGACGAGATAACACAAGACGAGGAACGCCTTTTCGACCACCTTCCCCTCTCGGCTCTGTTTACCGGCGTTGCAGAGGGCGCCTCGTTTCAAGCACGCATCGCTCACGCCGAATTTTACAAGGTTTGCAGCATCAAAGATCACGCAAGGGAGTGTTCGAACCTCCGTCGGGCCGAGGCAACGTGGAATGCAAAGGTTCACAAACCACTGTTGGAGCTTGCCTTGTCGAAGCGGCACACGTCCGTCATATGCGAGAACGCAACGTCGGCCAGAATTTTGCCCTGCTTTCTTCCATGCTTCATTACGGGCGATGCGGCCGAGGGCAAGACGGTAAACTTTGTGCTGGCGCCTAACCTCGGTCCGGAGTCAGGGCTCGACTTTACCACTCAGAACAAGCTTGTCGAACTGGCCAAGCAAAGGAAGTCCTCAGGACCTGTTTCGGCCCCCCTTTCTGTCAACCAAACCGACTACCCCCCGCTGATGCGCTCTCCTACCGCTGTGACCATGGTGACCAAGGTTGCTTGGGCGAGTCAAGAGGAAGGACATATGCAGCTGGGCATCTGGACAGCAGCTTGGCATAGGCGGATGGAAACTCTCGGTGTCGGCGGCGGGAAGCTAGGCCCGCAGCTGCCCACGCTACCCCTCATCCTGACCCACGATCACGGGTGGTACCTTTACTTTGCAGTCGATCGTCTTGACAAGATCGAAGTTCTTGGCCCTATGCACATCGGCACGACTGACAACATTCCAGACATCTACCAGCTGCTTACCGTGGTTGGCTTCCTGGGGGATTGGATCGATACCACCTTTCGCTCCTGGGTCATCAATGTCTTTGGTCCCTGGACATGATTGAACACTACCTCAAATTCAAGTTCCCGTCGTTACCACAAGCCTCTACACTCGTTAGCCACACAGCAACGAATTCACTAAATGGGAGCTCAAGCCCTGGGTTAGCGCTGGTGCACAGAGCACTGGGGAAGGTGGCGCGCACAGCCTTACCGCTGCGGGTGTACTTGATAGCCGCCTCGCGCGCCCTCTCCCGGCGCAACGGAAGTCATGCTGCGTACATCCTGCCAAGTCGTCCCCTTACCTGCCGTCTGTAGGCAGACTCTGGACAAAAGTTCCTCGTGCGATCCCACGGCTTGGTTAAACCGTCTTGCGGTGTCCAGGAAGGTGAGTGCCACGGCTGGGCGGCATCTGCGTGCCAATCAGAACGCAGTTATTTCGTTTGTTTGGGAGGTGTACAAGTAGCGTATCATTGTTTGCTCTGGTCCTTTTGGGCCGAGGCTGATGGGAGGAGGCAGAGAAGCTGTTTGTGCAGTTGATGGAGACGAGCAAGACCAAGCTTGGAGGCGGTCACCCTTCTTCGCTGACGACGAGAGGAGGCCGAGAAGCTGGAGGTGTAGGTGATGGAGACTTTTGAGACCAAGCTCGGGGCCAGTCACCTAGATAGCTGACAGCCATACACCACCTCACTTTACCTGGAAAGGTCATGGTCGACGCGCAGATGTTTTAGCAGTGATGCAGGACTGTGTCCAGGCTCGCCAGCGCTTGGCGGAGGGCGGTGAGGTTATGAGGCGTTGACCGTCCAATAAGAGCAACTGAAACTCTTCAGCTTGCCGCTGTCAGCGATGTGCATTGCCCCAGCGCCCAACAAATACAGCCATCCTTGGCATGATGTGAGAGAGCCTGACTGGAGAGTTCCTTGGTGCTCTTCAATATTTATTCATCGTATTGACAATCTCGAAAACGTCAACTCCGTCTTCCAGCATCGTCAATGGCAAATGTCTCTTCATCTCAGACGCAATGACTTCTTATCGCAGTGACGAGTTTGCATACGACCCGATCGACCTCGACGGCCCAGCATTCCGACTCCTTCGCATTGTCAAAGGCCGTGATCCCTCGATCCCTTGCAAATTGTTCCAAGCAAAGGTACGACAGCGTGAGGTCGCGATATCATACGAAGCAATCTCCTACGTATGGGGCTCCCCGGAACGCGAACGTGACGTCTTCATCAATGGTTTCCTGTTTGGCGTTACTAAAAGCCTCTACGAAGCTCTTTGGTATCTGCAGCTTGAGGATGAAGATCGTGTCATCTGGGTCGACGCGATCTGCATCGACCAGAAGAACGAGGTCGAGCGAGGACACCAAGTCCGACACATGGGCGATGTGTACAAGGAGGCGGTTCGTGTCATTTACTGGCTTGGCCCTCCAACGCATTTGACAAACTTGTGTCTGGGAAGACTGCAGCTGCTCCACGAGGAGACAAGGCGTGTTGCAACGAGGACTTGGACGAGGGAGCAGTGGAGGACTACGTGGGAGAATCTGGAGGCAAGTAGCCAGCAGAACTGGGGTTTCGAACGCGAAGGGTTGTGTGAGCTTCTTGGACGCTCGTGGTTCAGACGAGTTTGGATTCTGCAAGAGGTCGCCAACTCGCAAGCTGCACTTGTTTGCTCCGGCCACGAGTCAGTCTCGGCGAAGGTATTTGGGCTCGCCCCGTTTCTCATGGGGGTTACTCCAGAGCCGCATTGTCAAGGGATACTGGACATGATGCCGGGGCCATTTCGAGAAAGTTCTTGGTTTACTGGGAGCCGGGATCTCTACACACTGCTGGGGAATTTTGGAGGAAGTGAGGCAACCGAAGAAAGAGACTTGGTGTACGCCCTGCTGGGTCTGTCTTCGGATGCTGCCCATGTCATTCAGCCGGACTACCAAACGAGCGAAGGAGGCGTTATTAGAACCGTCTTTGCTGCCCTGTTTCACGTGCATCTCAACCACCACCTCGACACAATTCCAGCATCAATTCGAGAGCTTTGCACTCGTTTGACATTCTTCAACGAACTGGCCCTTGAGGCAGCAGCGAGCAACGAGGCCTTCGGTGATGCAGTGATGGCGTTCAACTTAACTCGTCGCCCCTGCTTGGCGATCAGTGAACGGACAGTGCGGGCAGCGGCAAGGAATAAACGGAAAGGGCCTCAGATTATCAATATCATACTGGACAACTGCGAGAAGACATCGCGGTCGCTAACCCCTGGACATGGTTCTGCGTTGATTGAAGGGGCAGCCGAGAACGCTGTTAGTGGGGACCAAGTACTCAGACTTTTCTTCTCGAGGACCAGCCACCGCCCACCTGTTACAGAGAATGCGCTCGTTTTGGCCGCGAGAAATGAATTGAATGGTGACAAGATTCTGGGGCTCCTCTTTCATGAGTGTACGATCACGCGTGTTCCTAGCAGGGCAATTGCAGCAGCATTTGGAAATGGTAAATGCGGCTATGAGATCGTGCTTAAGTTCTGGAATCTGCAGCGAGAAGAGTCGTGTTACATTATCGAAGGTGTTTTTCGAGCTGCGGCGTCGATTGGAGCAGATGTGAGGGACAACACAAGTCCGTTATTTGTTGACGTTCAACGAAACCTGGGCCACATGATTACCATCTTTCTTGGAGCTGGAGCGGACCCCAGCATTCAAAACAAGAAGCATGGACCGGGCTGTAATACTCGGCTACGCTATGTAAAACCGGCCGGTCACAATGGTTTGGCGGACCTGCTAGTACGAAGTGGTGCAGATTTGGAGTTGCCCAACAACGAGAATCAAGCCCCTCTCATTCTCGCCGCTTGGTTAGGCCGGGTGGCCATAGTCCAGCCGTATACACCTCTCCTATGGCCTGTCACAGGTGGTCTAGCTGAGGCTGCCAAAAGGTTGATCCAGGCCGGCGCTAATATAGAGGCGGAATCATTAACTCATAAAAGTATGGCACTACACTTGGCAGCTCGACACAACCGCCCAGTTGCCTTTGAAGTGCTCCTTGAGAATGGCTCAGATATCAACACGGAAGACAGAGATGTTTTTACATTCCTTGAGCGGGCCATAAGCCGGGGGCATCCAGACAAGGTTCAACTACTGCTTATCCACAGTGTTAAAATGAATACCGTCAAGACAAAACCATCCCTGGGCTCTCTCAGGAGATGGGTAAATAAAATACAGTTGCAAACTGCAAAGGGGTGGAAGTTATGTACGCGGACAGCTGTTGAGAAGGGGCAAGACGGGGTGGCCGTTCAGGAAGTGAGTACGAGGCCTCGAGAACCATAACCCAAGATGTATAGGCCCAAACTACATATAAACCGAAGCATGGTCTTAGTGCTGAACGTAAAATTTAGAATTGGGGTTCTGTGACATCATAGGCAAGACTCCTCCATCAATCCACATGTCTTTTATATTCTGTTGGGATATCAGCCTGGTAATCTGCGACGAATCTGGGCACACAAAATTTCCTTTTTCGTTCGTAGTCCTGAGCTGAGGTGAGCATTCCCTGATTCTTCCCTGAGCTGGGGTGATCCCATACTCCGCCGCTGCACAGCCTCAGAAGCCCGTTTTCAGTCCCTTTAGCTAAAGTGTCCTTTCGATCTCCCCTGCGGTGTCCACGCTTCTGGCATATACTAGTACATTTTGTGGGATAATACATAGCATCCTAATCTAATTCCTGGGATAGTACGTAATATCCTGGTACCAAAACTGGGATGGTATTTAATGTGCTAATATATTAGATAGGTCTGGTACATAATATACAAGGTACCTAGAATATACCAGTACATAGTGTAGGTACTGGCCTAGAGTATACTGGTACATAACATACCAGCTTAGAATATAGCAGTGCATAATATCCTACCTTAGAAAATCGTTGTTCCGACATCGGGGACGTTGAGAAGCCTCATGACTGCCGTCCTGGATGGTGGCGGACGTAAGCAGTGAGACAAATGCGTGGAGTAATTGCACAGGGAAGTCGCTGCGAGCGTGTTGCAACTAAAGTGAGGGGTTTTTGGCATGTGGGTGGACAGTGTCAGCAATATTGCGCAGAGCGATGAAGTTGATTCCACACTTTGAGCAAGGTTACACCTCCATGGTTATTTGAGAATATGCTAGTGCTAGTGATTTTATACTAAAAGGAACGGATTCGAGTGACCATAAACACTAGCAGAGAAAATTCATTACTTTGGTCAGTTCGCTCATAAAGCCTTTCATTAGGTGACACGCAGAAATGAATATAAGATCCCCTCCAAACTAATATGCTATCTCAGCACCCCAGAGTCTCGAAACAACAGGTCGTATACTCTCATTCATCATCCGATGAAAATTCCCAGCCCGTCCGATTCCTTATAGCAGCCGGAATTCCCCTGGATCTCCTCCGTGGCCTCTTAGACTTGTCACTAGCACCCCAAAAAATGTTGCAGAGAAGTTCTCACCAGACATGGTGCCGCATATTGAGAGAATTCTGGAGGGAATGGACGTGCTTGGGAATATCTGCCGGGAGTATCCGGATGTGTTTCCGATGTTGAAGAGGGTACTAAGGCTGGAGCATTTTGCGAGGGAGGTTGTTGATTTGACAGAGGCGTTCAAACAACAGGATTCGAACTGATCAATTTGAGTCAATTTTTGGTACTGCTTGGATACTAATGGACTTGCTTGGTCAATCCTGTCGAGGCTTTAGAGGATGTTATCCTTCTTGCTCGAGGGTTACTTATTACAGCACAGAGTGTACCGCCACATGCCCAGTACCGGCTTTGTCGTTGCCGCAGCATTTCTGTGCAGGTGCGTCATTTTCAAGCCTTCCGACCCTCTGCGTACGCTGGCAAGGCCCATTGCTTCATCCAAGCCGTCTCTAATACGTCATCAGCGCTCGGCCGCTCGCCAGGTCTCCAAGCGAGCATCCAGCGTAACAGCTCCAACAACACAGCCTTCTCGTCGTCCTTGACCATGTCGGTGCCGCAAGACGGCCTCAGCCCGTTTACCCATTCGTCAAACCGCCTATCCCACGACCATATGTCCCGCTCGTTGCTGAGCGGCTTGCCCGTCTCGTCGAACCATTTGGCCCGCAGCTCCCACTTATCCCACCACTCGGATGGTAGACGGCCTTGCAGGTGAACCTGCTGCGCTGTGATTTCGTCCTGAGGCGTGATGATCCCGTCAACGAGGGACCTGTGGCCAAGGAGCTCGAAGATGGAGCAGCCGAGGCTCCATATATCCGAAGCGAACGAAAGCGGTGCGGTTGGCTCGAAGAAGGCCTCGGGCGGTCGCAGTACAAGAGGTGTGTAGGACTGGAAGCGGGACTTGTCGGAAGGGCGAAACGCCACGCCAAAGTCGGTCAACAAAAGTTTTGCTTCGCCTAGAGTGAGTTCGTCGCTTGGTATGCCAAGCCACAAGGGCTTGACCACGTATGGAGGAACCCCGGGTGCCGAAGAGGTGGGTTTACCGTCGCTTCGGACGACAGGCTCGAGTTCGGGGGCTCCAAACTTGGCGTACAGCTGCTCAACGGAAAGATTATTGAGAGAGCATGGTAGCTGAAGCATGCAGTTGCCGAGATGAAGGTCGCCATGGGCATAGCCCTGCGAATGGACAAGGGAAACGGCCATGGCAAGCTGAGCGGCCAGAGACCGAGCAACGTCAAGCTGGAATAACCTCCAGTCGGATGCCTCTTTTGCATCCCGAAGACTGCACCTTGCTGGAACCGTCACCAAGCAAGGGTGAATGCCATTCGGGCCGTCGATGGTAAAGCGATCAAGGGCCAGAGGTAATGTGGATGCTGTTTCTGAGCTCGGAGCAGTGATTCCCGTAGAAATTTGGGAGAGTATGTCTGCCTCGCGTTTGTCTGCATCTGCGGCGCCCACTTTGATGGCGACATAGGTGGACGTCTGCTCGTCAAGAGCAAGCCAGGTGGTAGAGTATGTGCCATGACCAAGCTTGTGGATGATGCGGTATCGCGTGTGAAGACGGTCGTCGATTTGGACCGGGTGGTAACCGCCGGGTCGGTAGTCCTCTAGGGCTTCAACGTCTTCGACGTATTGGTATTCGAAGGCTGAGGTCGGCATGGCTGAAGAGGGCACGTTGGAGAAGACGCGAGACAGTCGCTTCGAGAATGGAGAAGCTGGAAGATAACACGGTCGTCGCCAGGACACGTGGCGGGATACGGTTCGTAGAATCCAGCCGCTCATGGGTAACGGTGAGAAAGTACAGGAAAAGGCGGCTCATGTTGAATTGAGTGCAGAGAAGAGTAGGATGGGGAGATGTGATTGTCAGCGTCCAAGGCGTAATAGAATGTCGTCGGTGAGTAAGGTGAGCCAGCCTGAGCAAATCCTGAGCAGAGACTGAGCCGAGCCCGAGCCAGGGTGAGCAACGTCACGTGTGCGAGGTTCGAGAAAGAAAATTTTGTGTGCCCAGATTCGTCACACATAACAGGTATGTGATGGTCAAGTTGACTGTATATTGGTTGTTCAGTTGCCACTGACGCACTGTCACGCAATACATATCTTCTCCAGTCTCATATGTCGCAACTCAGCCTCCTCCATTTGCCAGTTACGCACCGCAATCCACAGCCACTTCGTAGCCTTCTCGTTCTTCGCAAGCTTCCGCGGTCTATACAGCGGCTTGACGGTTTCGTCTCTTGTCCCCAAAATAAGGACAGGCACCTCATTACCAGTCCATTTCCCCAACTGTCCCAAGTCCAAGTAAGACCTTGTATCCTGAGCAGGCTGTATGATAAACCCCCAAATACCCGGAAGCCAACTCACCTTAGTAATTTGTCGTCTTTGCCGCAGACGACAGACCGCCTGCCGATGATAAGGTCACCGGAAATCTCGCTATACGCCACTGAGCCAGGAGCCCTTGCTCAGTTACCAGGCCCCTCGCGCAATCCTCATCGCCGACCGTGAAAAGGTCTCCTAAATCCAAGAAATAACTGTTTTTCCCCAGAAGATTGGGCCGTCTGTGAGCCCAGGAGAGCCCAGGCACTCCCTGCACCCTGGGAGCGGTGGACATGAGAAACGCGGTTAAAACCTGCATCAGAACGCCTCCGAGCGGTATCTCGTCACTAGCGACAGGGGCGTGGTCGACTCGCTCCTGAACAAGCCAACGTTCTGGATTCCGGAAAGCAAGACCGCGTACTGGGTGGGCCAACGGTTCAGCGGCCGTTCCGCCGCGTTGGGTGCTATTTAACTTTATAGCAGAAGCAGTACCGCGTCGTGGATGGATGATATCATGGCCCCCCACCCAAGGAGGGAAGCATGGTTGAAGTGCCTCGAGCATGACGAAAAGCCGAGTGAAGAGGTTTGGAGTTCGGGGGTTATTTCTCGGATTGAGCTCACTGCTGGATGAGCAGCGGAGCTGCTGAAATCCTCCAGTCTGAGTTTCCGAGGATAGCTCAGAAGGATGTCTAATGTCGCAAAGTCAGTGACAAAGTTGGTGAAGTACCCGTTGTGGTGCTGATATATGTTGCGGCATGATAGATTGATATCATAAGAAATTGAATCTCAAAATTCGAGTCCCATATGTACATGCATAGCCCTCAACTCAACTAAATCACAGACAAATCATAACAACATCTCCCACTCATGAAGATGTTGCCGAATATATATGGATACTTACCGTCTTCAACTGACACCTAGGTCCCATTCAAAACCTCCTCAGCTTTCCTCAAGGAAAAATAAACAAATCCCACCCATTATAAGCCAACAAATTCACCGTCCCCGCCGGCACCCCCGTCAGCACATTCGCCGTAGCAATACTCTGCATATACGCGCACATATTCGCCGCCGTCTGGCTCGCATTCGGCAAACCAAACAGATACGATCCCAACCCCGTAATATGCGCAGCCGCAAAAGATGAGCCAGAAAGTGTGTTCTAATCACCACTATTCATCAGCAATCACTCACTCTCTGTCAATATCAAAAAGACCTCAGAACTCACCGTCCCCCCATTCACCCACGCCGTCACAATCCTCTCCCCAGGCGCAAAAATATCAATCGCCGGCCCATAATTCGAATTACTCGCCCTCGCATCCCCCGCCGTCGAAGCAGCCACAGTGCACGCCTGCGGAGCAGAAGCAGGAGACGAGTTCTCAACCGTGTTGCTCGACCCAGCCGCGACAGAGACAAACACGTTCTGGCCAACCATAGCCGCAACGGCATTATTCATAGCGGTCGAAAAACTCCCACCGAGGGAGATATTTGCCGAAACACCTTTCGGGCAGCCGCGGGTGGCTTTATCTTGGACGACCCAGTTCATGCCAGCAATGACACCGCTCGTGCTACCGGATCCAGAGGCATTGATCACCTTGACAGCAATGATCTTTGTCTTCTTGGCCACGCCGTAAGTTTGCCCGCCGATGACGCCGGCGATGGCGGTGCCGTGGCCGTTGCCGTCGGTGTTGACCCCGTCGCCGGCTGTGTTGGTGCCCCAGAAGGCGTTGCCGGCGAATTGCTTAGGATTGGTAGTGTTAGCAGTGTGACAAGGCTTGGAAAGAAGGGAAACATAAACATACCGGATGGGTGGTGAGAACCCCAGAATCAATCACATACGAGCACGTTCCAAACCCACTGCTGTTGTCGTACTTGTAGACTGTAGACCCCAAAGTGTGGCTGGAGATGCGAGCCAGGTTCCAGGGAGCGTTTGTCTGCTGGATTAGATACCGAGCGGAGAGCTGTGCTGCGGAGTCGATGGTGATTTCAGCGTCTTGCTCTACATACTCTACCTGTAAATCTTATGAGCTTTCTAACTGCTTAGCAAGATACGGAAAAACGGCTTACCTCTGGCAGACCCCTAATCTTCTCCAGCGAAGCCGCATCAAGAGTCCCAGCAAACCCCTTAAACCCCCTGGCCTTGTAGAGATGATCCGCCTTACGGCCCCCAAGAGCCTTGCTGATCGTTGTCTCGGCTACATCGTCTTTGAACTTGACAATATACTTCCCAGCGATGAGCTTAGCCGAAGGGTCGCGTGGTTGAATAAGTGGAGCAGGAGCAGCAAGCACTACCGGAAGGAGGGCTAACAGCGTAGCTGAGAAGAGCATTTTGGCAAGGTGGTAGTTCTGGCCGGGCAGTACAGAAATGGGGATGAGGTCAGAGCAAACCAGACAATTCCATCCTCCACGATCATATTTATCAACAACCCACTTAATAGCATGGCGAGCTTTTACACCAAGGTGATCTGATAACAAACTGCAGACACCCCAACCGCCCACCTTCCCGGTTCGAATGCAGACCCGCAGCCTGCAGGCGCCACAGGCAACGTCCTTCCTCGTTGAGCGCTCAGCCGCACTACTACTGTCCCTCCCTGTGGGGGAGGACGGGTGCTCCCGCAGTCTCACGCGGTACTCAGGGGTGGCCCGGGTGGGGGTAGTGGTGTACACTTCAACCCCTGAAATATTGTTAGCGTGAGACTTTAAGATCAGCCCCACCCTAAAAAAGCGATTGTATTTCAATAACCACTAATTTTAACCAGGAAAAAAGTGTACTATATAGTTAATTTTAACTATCCTTTTTATATTATCAAGTTAAGTATATTATTATAGTGTTCTTAAGGCAAAAGTTGTATATTGTTGAAAATTAGGATATGATCCCTGTCGTAGTTCCGCGCTAATAATCTTTCAGGGTGTGAACTGTACAGTACCCCCCTGGTTTGTTTGTCTAGCGTGGTACACTCGGTGGATTTGAACAGGGGTTTCGGGCTACTGAGGACTCCCCAAAAAAACGGCTGCTAGGGTTGTATGGAACAATATTGTGGGCCAAAATTCTGTCAATTCTAGTATTGTATGTGGCAGGAAGCCTAGGTGGGTGCAGACTTCCGAACCGTATAGTTTAGGTCCTACTGCTAAGGTTTTAATTTCCCTAACAGTAGGCCTTCTATACTAATTTAACATACCCCTTAGCTAACGCCTTATTTAAAGCCGTTAAGTGCTTATTACTATAAACCTAAAGCCTATTTTCTTCTAAATTCCTTTCCTTTTTATAATATTACCGTTCTACTCTATCTTACAGTATTTATTAAATCTAGGCTATACTTATTAGCCTCCTTTTTAATTATAGCTACCGCTTTATCTTTATTTTCTATAAACCGTAATTCCTTAACTTTCCGGCTTTCTTTTTTTTCCTTTATATCCTTTAATAGCTTTAAGTCCTTTTCTTTTAACTTTTGCTTTTTAATTAAGTCTTCTATATCTTTTACTTTAATAAGGTCTTTAAATTTAGTAAACTTTTCTTTTATAAGTACCTTTATTAAACTATTAGCTAGTATTTCTTTAATAATTAAATATTCTATTAAGATTTCCTTCTACTATTGCCTTTTTTAAAGTTAATAGTTATAAATATCGATATATTAAAGTTTTATTTATAAAGTGTTAAGGTCTATAGTTATTAGTTAAATAGTCTAAACGTTATTATACTATACTTTAATTTTACTATTATTATTTAATTTTATATTTAATTCCTATATTAAGTAGATTTTATATATAGCTTCCTTAATAGCCTATAATAAAGTTAAAAGCTCTACTTTTATAGTTAAAGTAATAATAGTATCTTATTTATTAACTCTTTAACTAATAATATTATTAAAAAGCCTTATTATATAGACTTATAAGCTTTTTTAGTTAATAAGGTTATTTATAAATAAGACATTAAAGAAGACTTTAAAAATGTCTTTACCCTTTAATTTTAATATATAAATGTTAATTAATAATAAGTAGCTTAATATTTATTTAATAGTAAGCTAGTAGACTATATTAGGATTTATATTAAAGCTAATTAACTTAAAGACTATAAAGGCAATATTTAGCCTATTAATAATAGCTATATAGAAAAGAAAACCAATAAATTATTAATAACAGTAAATTTACTTATAAGTAGCTATTCCTTTATTAAAAGCTAGCTTTTTATTAGTTATTAAAGTCTAAGGCTTTTTTTTAAAAGGATTATTATTAAAATAAGTAAGTTTGCCGATATATTTATATTAAGAAAGCTAAGTTAGCCTATTTAACCTATCTTTTAATACTTTTATACTTAAGAACTATTAAAGGCTCTTTCTTTTTTATAAAGTAAAGTAAGTTTAAAGTCCTTTTATTAATTTATCTATAAGGTACTGTTTTTTTTATAAAAAGGTAATTACAATATCGTTTATATAAAAGAAAATAATAACTTTATTTTTTATATAATAATACTGCTTATAAGATATTACTTTATATTTTAAAGTGATAAAAATGCTAATAAAATTCCATTACTATAAAAGTAAAGATTCCTTTAAGCTATATAAAGCCTTCTTTAAAAGAAATATCTTACTGGCAGTTCTTTTAACTTTTAGTAAAATCTATATATAAATAGTATATAAAAGGTTAATGTAAATAAAGGCATTAATAATATTATATTATAGTATTTTAAGGTTGAATTTTACTATAATAAAAACTAAAGTTTTAAATAACTTTTTTATTAAAGTAATAACGTAGGTATTTTCTATTATAGTTTTAACTTATTAATTGTCTTTTATAATTAACCAGGCTTTAGCTTTTTATAGAAAACTATATTTATTAAGCTTATAAATAAATACCTATATATTATTAAAGACTTAATACTTTAAAGCCCTTACTTAGTTAATTACCTTTTAGGACCTTATTTCCTTATAGCTTTATAGGTAGTCCTTAATTGCTATTTTAAATAGGTCTTAGTAAAGATAGTTTTCTAACTATTTATAATTCTTTAGAAAATTAAGAAGCTTTTTATAATAGATTTTTACTATAAACTTTATATTACTTATATAGGTTCTATTAGATTTTTCTAACTTAATAGATTTTTTAAACTTAAAAGGGTTTATAATTAACCTTTAAATCTTATATTTTATAAAAATTCCACTTCTTCTTACTTTTTTTCTTATAGTAAAGCTAGCTTTTTATAGACTATACCGGTACTTAATAGTATAAAGGTTTATAGATTTTAGACCTTTAAGTTTAGTAGTATTTTTTATAAAGTTTATTTTAAAAGTAAAAGCTTTTATTAAAAAGCCTATATAAAGAGGAATATTTCTAAATATTAAAAAAGTACTTAGAAGTTTTAGTAACTTTAGCTAATTAGACCTTTTAAGTCTAGTTACTTTTTTTAACCTTATTTCTAAAGTATACTTAAAGTATAGCTATTTAAAGGAATTTTCTAATACTAATAAAGATTCTATACTATTCTATAAAGTAGGTTATTTATTATTAGATTCTTCCTTAAGTAAATTAATAAAAGGATTTTAATAGTAATTAATATAAAAGTAGTATTTACTTACTATTAAGTTATTAATTAGGTCCTTTTTATAGATTTTAGTAATTAAAGTAGTTAGCTCTATAACTATAAGTTTTATAAAGTTATTAGTAAAGTTGTCTTTCTTTTCTATAAGCCTTTTATTTTCTTTAAACTTTACATTTTTAGCTTTAATAATTTTATTAAATATTAAATTCTAAATTTTAAAAATCCTAATACTTTTATATTTTACTAAATACCTAATAAAGGCTTAAAGTTAAAGTTTCCTTATTTTATTTTCTCTTTTATAAGTATTAGAAAATATATAGTAAGCCTTATACTTATATATCTTAATATAACTTCTTTAAGACTTTAATATATTAAATAGTATTAAACTATCCCTTTATTATTTAATAAAGTAAAAGATTTATATAGGAGTTTACTATTTAAAGTAGGCCTTAAACATTTAGTTATAAAAGTATATTATTACTTTTATAATTTCTTTTTATAAAAATTTAAGTAACTTAACTAATGCCTTTATTATAGTGGCTTTTTTTTTAATATTACCTTTTAAGCACTTAGCTTTACTATTTTAATCTTAATAGTTTAAAGTAAAAGGCTTATAAACAATTTTTAAGTTTTCTAATATATCTTTTATCTTTATTAATATTACTATTTTATTATTGCTTTATAAAGTTTATACTAATATAGTATATTAGTAAAATAAATAGTAAAATAGCTTTATTACTATATTAATAATTCTCCTGCTTTTACAGTCTTTAAAGTAATAAAGGAAAGTTATTTTATTATAGTAGTTAATAAAGAAAATAAGGTATTTAAAACTTTATAGATCCTTTTTATATTTAAAAAGGTCTATTGCCTATACTTTACTTAAATAATAAAGATTTAGCTTTAATTAAGTACTTTATATATTTTTAATTTTAACCTATATATAAGCTTTATAATCTTTAATAGTAAAACAGTTATAAATACTTAGAAATTACTATTCTACTTTTTCTTCTTTAGAGCTTTATTTTAATTTAGTTAGCTAGTAAAGTTTAAATTTAAATTTAGAATTTAACTAGTTAGTTAAGTTTTAAAACTAGGCCTTTTCTGCTTTTTCTTAAAGGTTTTCTTTTTCTTTACCTTTTAAAGAACTATAAGTACTATCCTTCTTTATAATTATAAAAATCTTAAAAATTCTGCTTAAAATTTATAGCTTTATACCTTTAACGTTTTTAGTAAATTTTATTATTACTTATTAATTAGTATAGTTAAACTAAAGGTATTAAATTATTAATAAAGTAATAAAGGCTAGCCTTTTTTTTTAAATGTAAAAGACGTTATAGTAAGTAAGTAATTCTAAAGATCTTATAGTTAAATTGATATATTTAATAACTGTTTAATTATAAGTTTTTTAAAGTAAGGTAACTACTTTATTTAAAAAGCTTTATAAGTAATTCTTTAATATTTTATTATCTTATTAAATTTTAAGATCTTTTAATATTTTAAATAATACTAAGTTAATAGTAAAGTCCTTATAATAGGCTATATTGTAAAACTATAGAGTTTTTAATTTCTATAAGGTTTATATATAAATATCGACTTTTTTATAGTTAACGATAGGGACTATTAAGCTTTTTACTATAATATAGTCCTTTAAAGCTATAGATTGAAAGTAATTAAAGTAGCTGATTTTATTAAAGATATAAAAAGTAGTATTAAAATTGAGAATTATTAAATAGTAAAGTAAGTATTTTAATATAGAAAAGTAGAACTTTGATATTAGTTACTTTAGAATTTTAAAAAAAACCCTATTTCTTAATTATAAGAAGATAGTATTTACTATTATATACTTAATAAGTTAATATTTATAGTATACTATAGTAAAAGATTAGACTTTTTATTTTTTAAGTTAATTTCTTTATAATTTCTTTTTATTATTACTTCTTTCTTTTCTTCTTATTTAATTAATCTTTTTATTTAGCTTTCTATTAACATTAAAGACTGTTTAAATAAAGGCTTTAATTAAAAAATTAAGGTAAAATTGCAAATTCTTAAAGACCTTTTTTAATAAAATATAATAGTAATTGATAATTTTATACCTATTTCTATAGTAAATACTATAGATTAAGGTTTTTTTATTAAAAGGCTTAAAGTTTAAACTAAAGTTTTACCTTTTCTATTTAATCGAATTGTCTTAAAAACTATAGTTTCCTTAGTTTTAATTACCTTAGCCTTAATTACTATAGCCCTTTCTTATATTATCTTCTTTTACTATATTACTATAGAAGGTTAAAAAGGCATTTACAGCCTTTAGCTTTTTAATTTCCTTATAGGTATAAAGTATCTTATCTTTAATATCTTTAGCGATTTCTTTAAAAGTTAGCTTACTAAATAGTATATAGCGTTTTTAATTTATTTTAAAGTTAAAAGCTTATAAAGAAAGTAAAGGATTTCTACTTACTATTTAAAGGAAGCCTATTAACTAAATAGTAGGATCGAAAGTATTAAAAGTATAAAATTCTTTAACTATATAGAAGACTTTCTTTTAAGTAATTGCCTATTCCTTTACTTTCTTAAAGTTATTAATAGATTTAAAGGATTTAATATACTTTTTAAACTTTTCTTAATAGTAAAAGCAGTATTTATTTTCGTTAGAAATTATAGCTTTTTTAAAGGTATCGAAGTTACTAATAAAGCTATAGTTTCTTTTATAATAGATATTTTAAAGGCTTATTTTAATGTAATTAATAACCTACTTATTAAGCTTTTAAAAGGTATTTTAAACCTTATTATAGTTCTTTATTATTTTTATAAGGTAATTTAAGTTGAATTTATATTTCTCCTTTTCTTTAATAGTAAGGTTGTTTATTATATATATAGGTTTTAGGACCTTCTTTAGTAAGTTTAGGACTTCTTTATTACTTTTATTTCTAGCCTTAATAACTGATATAATTATTTAAATATAAGCAGCGTAGTTAAGGTACTTTCGGAGCTTCTATTTATATTACTTATAGGCTTTAAATTTACATTTATAGTATATAATAGTTATATATATTTTAGTATATTTTGCATTGTAAATGCTTAGAATAGCCAGCTTTTTAAGTATAAGAATATAGTTCTTTAAATCGATATATATTTAATTATCTTATATATAGCGCTTTAGGGTGGTTTTAAATGCCTACTAATTATTAGGTCTATTAAAGAAGACTGTATCTTATTTCTTAGCGGCTATAAGAAAAGCGGTTAAATCAAATGCTATAGTAATAGGTTTTTTATAGTGGTTTTATAAGTAGGTAAGTCTTTTATAAATAGCCTTAAAAATAGACCTTAAAATCGATACTTTGATTGCGAATTATAGAACAATATTGTAGGCTAAAATTCTGTCAATTCTGGTGTTGTACGTGGTAGGAAGCTTAGGTGGGTGCGGACTTCTGAACTGTGTGGCTTAGGTCCTATTGCTAAGGTCTTAATTTCCTTAACAGTGGGCCTTCTATACTAATCTGACAGGTTGAATATGGTGTGTTAAGGGTTGAACTTGGCTTCTTTTTCGCTTGCTAGGGTCTTTTCTGAATCAGACTTCTTGTTTGGTATGGTAGCCGTCGATAATTGCCTACCTAGCGATAGTGGGCTTGGCTGTACCGCGCTAGACAAACAAACCAGGGGGGTAGTGTACATATCCCATATCGTCTTCCTAATATCGTGCGCTATTTCTCACGACACATGATGGGAAGGAGGGGTTCAGCTGTCTACCTTGAACGCAGGAGGCAGGTGATGTGCATTCTTGCTCGGGCAGCTTCCGAAAGCAACCGCACTAGTGTATGCCCCGAAAACAACCGCACTAGTGGATGCCGTGCTACCTCATCCATCCACTAAGCTTAATCCTTTGTCTGAAATGCTGTTGTTTGAAATTAGAACGATGGATGATGCTAGGAGCGTGACAAAGAAATCGATATCTGGAAGAAGATTGAACAGCTTATGCTGCTTGTCTGATGAGAAAGAACGTTGATAGAACAATAATCAGGTATTAAATGAATAATAATAAACAAAAAATCGATTACAATCCATATATAAACCCAGCCTTTATCCCATATTTACACAGCCCAACAAACACCAATCCCATGCTATTTTATGCTTCAACTACTCCCCAAAATCCCCTCATAAGCATCCTCCACCTCCCCCGCCAGCTCCAACAGCGCAACAATAGCAATCTGATGCACCAAATTCGGCAACTTCTCCCTTTGCAACCCAATCCACTCCAACGGCGGCGTCGCCTCCCCCATATCCCTCAACTGAGGCGTTTCAATCACCGGCTCCTCCAGCGCCCTATACTCGTATTTACTCTGCGGCACCTGCACCTCCGCCGTGATCTTCTCCGTCTTCCCCCCTTCCTCCCCTTCCTTACCCCCTTTCCCCTTGACCTTATCCTCCGTAACCTTGATCCCCGCCACGCTCGGCAGCTCCCTCCCCCACGTCTGCGCCAGCATCTTTGCGTGATTAGCCCACATCCCCCTAATGTACGATATCCTTGAATAATTCCACCCCACCTCCACCTTCCCCTCAAACGCGCTCTTGAAAATATAGTCGATCTGCTTCGGGCTCGCAGTAGCCTGCCAAGTCTGCATCACCGCCTCAACCTGTGGCACCTTGAGAATCGTCCCCCCCTCGACCCAGTCGCGCTGGCAACCACATCCTCAACCGATAACTCGCTCAGCGTCTTGGGCGAGCTCGTGCTCCTCACCGCCGCCAGCCCAATCCTCAACTGCCCCAGCGTCAACCCAAGAATAGAATGAATCTTGTCCTCGTCAATACTCGCCGCAAACCTCGCCTGCGCGTTCAGCGCCTCCATCTTGAACACCTGATGGTCTGAAAACGTGCTGGGGAAAACCCCCAAATTGACAGCCCTCAACGTGACCACCACGTCCGTATCAAGCGATATCGGCGATTTGCTCAGCAACGCCTCAGGGTCGTTCTTATCCGCCTTCTCCCCCGTCGACTGCGCATTGCTCAACCTCTTGGCCACCCCCGCCGGAGCCACCACCGACCTCCGTCTCATATACCTCTCAATCTCCCTCAAACTCCCCTCGAAATTCTCCCTCCTCTCCTTCACCAACCTCTGAATCGCCTGCCACATCCCCACCGCCTGCGCGGCCGAGCTCGTAGTCCCAAACACTTGCACCGCCTCCCCGTCAAAAATCGCCACCAACCTGTCCCCCCCGCTCCTCCTCCTCACATTATACATCAAAAACTCCAGCCTCGTCACATCCGCCACAAGAAAAGCCTGGTAATCAAACGCCGCCTTCACCCTCAACTGGCTGAACCCCACACTTGCCTGAATCATCGGTGTCTCGTTCAACGCCTGCTCTCGCTGGGGCCATTCTATACTCGTGCGAAGTTTAAAGTCTTGCAGGGTAACAAAACCTGACATCCTCCCCGTGCATTCGATCCCAATCATCTTGAATCCCAAACACAGATTCTGCTCCCAGTCCGAGGTTTTCTTGGAGGAAACCCAAAAGTCATTTATGGAAAAGGTGGATTTCCCCAGGGCCTGTCCCAAGTCGACGTTGATCTTCAGCGCCGTAATCGAAATGCTCGCCGTCCAGGGAAATGCTGCTGTTCTGGCAACCTGTTGATACCTGTGAACAAGATGGCCTTGCGACGTCTCCGATACCAACTTGGCCACGGGGGTCGCAGTTGGATTGTCCAGCACGTCCCTCGGCAGCCAAATCTCCCTAAACAACAAGAAGTCCTGGAGCTGTTTGGCATTCACCGACACCTCCATGGGGCTGACTTTGAGAATGGCAGAAACTCCACTCGTGCCGCTGACATGCCTACTGTTCAAGAGTGACAGCACAATAGATTGGACCTTGAAGCTGCCAGTTGACTCGCGAGAGTAGACGTGCTGTACCGATGCCTGAAGGTTGGTAAATGCTCCCGACAAGGCGAAGAAGTTGCCGTGATCGATCGAGCGAACTGTGTTGGCCGTAAAATAAACATCCTCGAAGCTGGCCGTGGCAGCCACGCGAGCGATCGGCTGACAGCTCAGAGAGAATTCCTGTTTGCAGATGCGCAAGCCGAGATTGAGCTTCATACGACCAAGCACGGCGGTCGGATCTGCAGTGAGAATGCTATCCTCTTCCACCAGCTTGACCTTGGCTGCGATGTTCTCCGCTTGTGACTGGGCAGTTGGCTTTTTGCGGTCGTTTTCGCGGCTGCTCACAACCTGCTTGATGCTGTTACTGATGTCCACAATCAGAGGAACAACAGAGGGGTAGAGGATGTTGGTTGAGGCGTCGAGTTTGACTTCTGCATGGAGGGAAGGATCCTCTTTGTCATTGTCTCTGTACTCGACTTTCCAAGCCAGCCCAGGGGATCGCAAGATCGTGCTACCCGATGTATCGTCGTGTGCTGGTCGCCCATGTCTCCCAGCGGTGCCAGGCCGGACAGCAGCTCTCGTCGCTGACACGATATCGTCTGGTGCCTTTCGTCCCGATAAATACACCACCGCCCCAGCGAAATCCGCATCAACCAGCAACGACTCAAGTCTCTTGCTGCCAAGAATACTCTTGCGCTCAACGTCCGCCGGAGACCTCTCAGGCGACGCGGGCTCCGAATCGAGCTTGGTGACCGGGTTCCAGTTCTGAGAAGCCTTGTGAATATTCTTGTACGACAAGCTAATCGAGTCGTTCAAATTCGCAGCAGGAATGATACACCCCGATGTCAGCCTCAGATCCAACGACTTGCCAATAGCCTGGAAAGCCAGTCGACGAGCATCTGCCGTGGACACATAGGCAAGCTTGAAGATAATCTCAGGCAGCAAAGCCGAGTTTGCCGACCGAAGCTTCTTGTCCTGCTGAGAAGGAGACACCATCTGAAGCTGCAGGTTCTCAATCGTTAACCTGGCCGAGTTTCGAGTCCGTGTACCGAATTCGATTCTCTCGAGAGATAACACAAGGTCCTCTTTGTCGACCATAGGCTCTTCGCCTGGTCTCCCAACCAACCAAGCAATCTGGATGTTGCAGATCTCGAATGTGTATGTGATGGACGAGAAGAAAGCATCAATGATATCTGCCTCCTCACCTTCCTCCTCGCCCTGGGTCTCTTCGCCGTCATTGATGGTGATGCGTGGCCTGGATTGTCGGAGTTTGCGGAGATACTCCAGTTCCTTCGAGGTATCGAGGTCCTTGATCTTGTCGCCCATGTAACCGAGGACATCAACAGCAGTAGACACTGTCTCGGGAGAAAGGTTGACTTCAAACCCGTCACTCTTGACATTGAAGAAGCGTTTCTCTTTGCCGTCTTCCCCAAGCTGGGAAGAGGCAGTAACTGTAGCCCCGAACGCAACATTGCCACATGATTTCATCGCTTCCGAACTGCCCTTCTGAATCTCGAAAGCAACGTGGCGTAGGTTGACATTGAACTCAGGATACGTCAGGGTTGGTCCATGCTGTTCCACCCGATTAGACAGCCCCAGATGAACTCTGTCCAGCGCGAACAAAACATGGGCCAAAGGAGCGGTCTTTGACGGCAGAGGACTGTTACCAAAAACTTCGAGCCCTGCAAACGTCAGGTTGGTCGTGTAAGCCATGATAGTCTCATCCTTGTCCTTCGGGACAACATCCGCTATTTTAGGCTCGTCTCCTACGACATCCTTGATGTGCTCCTGGATGATCTTTCCTTGCTGTTGCAACTCGCTGACGGCGTTGGAGATCTCAGGTCTGTTGAGCGCCGAAAGAAGGCTGTACACAGCTGAAGCATCTAGCTGTATCAGCTCGACAGATGAATACACGCTGACGGAGTGCTCTCCTGGCTCCATGTGGCTGATGATTCGACCACTGGCTGGCGGAATCTGGAGCAACGAAATGCTGCGAGCGACATTGTTCACCCTGACTTGGATATCGTGCTGATTCTCTTTAATGTCAAAGTCAAAGATAATCTCTCTGCCAAAATTCGCCGCCATTGCTGCTCTAGATACGGTTCCATGAACAGTGTACGTAAGAGAACGCAGCAAGGGCACGCTGATGGTATACTGATTCATGAACAGTGCGGCATTGACCTTGAATGCTGAGAGCCTATCGGCGATCTTTTTGGGTGGCGAATGTGGTTTCGGCGAGGATGGAAGCTGGTCTTTCAGCTTGTATAACTGCGCAAACTCGTCACGAACCAACAGGTCCAACACCTCTGCCAAGGTCACAGGGTCTTGTCTAATAGCCAGATCCATGTACTGATTGCTAGCCGTCGTTTTGATCGTGTGAGAATCCGTAGTCTGAGTCGCTTGAAGTTCATGCGAGACAAAGATACTGGGCTTCTCAAGTACCAGCTTTGCGAGCTTCTGGTGGTGACTCCGAAGACTCGTAGATACTGAATCGCAGCTCAAAATACCATTTGTGTCCAGCGTATTGTCGGCTTGTCTTGTAGCCAACACAGAGATCTTAGCACCATTGCTGAAGGAGGTAGAATAGAGGTTGACGGCCTCCAGAACAAGAGAGCCATGGTCCAGGGATAAGACGCAGTGGATTGACTCTTTCTTGACTTTGACGGGTGTGCTCTGTTTGGGCTTAGTCTCTGGCTCTGGAGGTGTGGATTGCATCTTCTTGGCCAGCTTCAAGATGCTGCTTGCGAGCTCGCAAAGCTCCCAGTTTAAGCTGACAGCAGCATCGCCGCACTGGACATTGACAAGTACGCTGGGCTGGTCGCTTGAAAGGTTCTGGGCAGCGCTCTTGACTTGAAGTCTTGCTGTAAAATCCACAAGCGTGATTGCATTCTGTTTGGGCCCCGGATTGAGAGCCACTTGGAATTGCTTGATTCGGGCAACAGCCAGGACAGGCTTGTCTGAAGAGCCCGTGCCGGAAGGTTCTGCAGGTGGCCCAAACACAATATTCAAGAGCACACTTTCAGAAACATTCTCCAAATCCCAGCTTCGCCACCTTTCGAAAGCCGAGACGACCTCTTGCCTCAGTTGAGCCGAGGGTTTCGTCAACGGCGCGAAACAGTCAACCCTGATCTGTTCGCCCATAGACGGAGCAAGGACCGACCAAGTTTGGCGAAGACGCATGATAAGTTTCCAAGAATCAAAAGTTCGCAGATGCTGAGATGCTGAACGGAGTACTGATGAAGGCCGTATCAAGAAGGAAGGATCAGGAATCGTCTTCCCAGAGGAAACGAGCCGCCGCACCAAGTTCTGAGACCGTATGCTTCCTTGCGATGAGACCTCGGCGAACACCTTCCCGAGGTCGGCGCCGAGAACACCGGCACGGTGTATCAGAGAGGCCAGGTAGTCAACCTTCTCAGAAGAGGTGCTACTCTGGATGTTGCCGATTTCGACATCGAGGTATGAGACATCCCTAGTTCCCATCGATGCCATCACATTCTCAATACGAGCCATCGCAGCAGCTTGCGCGGTCGCCATGTCGTGATATCTTTCGGTTGCAGAAACATCGACTGCGTCTAATCGTAGGTGAAAAGAGTGGCGGGCTTCTCTGGTTTCAGGTTTGAAGGCGTTCTGCCACGTGGTTTGCGTCCGGGACGTAAGTGCCAGTTTTGAGAGTGCAATATCATACTGATCTTGCTCATCCATTGACTGGTCAATGGAGTTCGGGTCAGACGAGCTGACAAGACGTAAGTTGGCGTGTGGGAGCCGGACCAGTATATCATTGATGCGCCCTGTTAGATGCTGGTTCTTTTGCATATCCAAGACCTCTTGAACACAGTTGATCTGAAGAGAATCAAGGATAATATCGGGGTCAGTAGGCTGCAAAGACGCGAGCAACGTCGCTACATGCCGCAGTGATGTTGGGTTGCAGAAAGCTGTCAAGCCCGAGGGGAACTCGACAAGAACACCAGAATATGGCAAGTCCTCGCTGAGCTGGCTTGGATCAATATCCCCCAGCTCAAAGTCGGTCGAGTCAAAACCTGTATCGTCATCCTCGTCCTTTTCTATGCTCTGCAGCATAACCTCCTTGTGGCTCGGTTTGACATTCTCAAGCGGAAAGTATGGCGCAAAATACTGGCTGGAAAATGCGACCGTGTTATGAACCACATCCTGCCGCTGCTGATTATCCTCGGAGGCACTATAAAAGGCTGAATGACGAGTGGACGGAGATAGCTCTCGCCCATGCAACGATAGTGCCCCTCGGCCACCAAGGCGGTGGTTGACAGGAGATTGGAGATACCGGTCGGACTGCTTCCCTTGTCTGCTAGGCTGCGTCGAGCTTATAGGTTTCAGCACACTGCTCTGCGCGGAACTGGCAAGAGATAGAAATGAGGATTTATGTCTCAAGCCTCGGGGGCGCCTGGAGGTCCCTCTAGAATCAAGAGATGCTCTATCATCTCCAATATCCGCCACTGTCAGTGGCAAAGGGACAGGCGGCACACTCTGCGACGGAGGGTCAACTGGTTCGGGGACAAAATCATCCGCAATTCCAGGTAGGATGAGGAAAGGCGTTCGGTGTGTACGCTGATCGTGGCGCCGAATGAGCTCTTGTTGTAGTTTTCGTTCTTTGGAGAAGTTTGCCTTTCGTCCTATTATGGCGAGACGAACACTGGTTTCCACAAGTGCGTCCGTGTCGACAGGGTGCTGGGGGCGTGTCTTGTATCGAGTTGCTGATTCTGCATTGACACAGGACAATTTGATGTCTGGGATCTTGACGTTTGCTCGCTTGGAATAATGTGACCCAGCCCAGTCGTTGAAGTTGACGTCAATCAAGCCAGTTGAGAGAAGGAATGCAGCCTCCTCGACATGAATCCAAATACGTACTGACTGCACGAATACCCGGAGAAAAGTGACATCGTACACAACAATCGATGAAAGCATCACCAGAGCATTCTCTTCATCATCCAAGCAGAACACGAATGCCTTGCCTGCGCTGACGAGTGTTGTGAGAAATTCAGCAGTGCACTCGCCAGTGAGGGCTCCTACAGAAAGATCCCAGTTGCACATGTAGGTGGGCTCAGCTGGAGGGAGCCCAAAAAGACGGTGACCATAGACAGTGACTCCGTCTACGAATAGTTGGGTGCTTGATGTGGCACTGATGGGTGTTTCTGCCCCTGATTCTGTATTGCCCATGGAGAGATTGAGCGGCGCAAGAGTCAGCTCCATGTCCATGTAGTAATTGGTAAACCGAAGGTCGAGGGACATGTTTGCTGTATCAATCTCAATGTGGCGCTGGCATGAGTAAAGGTTTACAGGGAGCAGAATCTTCGGGTCATCAGCTCTTATGCTGAGGATGACGTCGAGGTCATTCGTCTTCTTAGGTGGCGGCTTGTTGGCCAACTCGGCACCAGGGTCGGTCTCTTTCAAGCGCAGTATCTCTTGGTACTCTTCCAATGTCTTGAAGTGAACATCTTCGCCAAAGTAATTATCCTTGAGGGTGAGCATATAGCGAACAAGGAAGCCGTGAAGTTGAGCAACTGGTGACTGTCCAGAAATGTTCAAGACGATGGTGTCAATGTTGGAGGGCAAAGTGGTTGAATTGTAGTGATAAGCCCCGTCAATGACCAGATTCTCCAAATGCCCAATTTCTTTTGAAGTAAGAAACGGCGCTTGTGTATTCCATGCTGGCACGTGTAGGTCGACTGAGGCGTTGTCCGCTCGAATATCGAACGGAATAGCATTCTTGCTGGGTCTAAATGTATCAATCGGCACAGATGTCACGCATCGAAGCAGCGGGCTCGATATGATGAGAAATGTGTTGTCATGAAGGTCTGTTGGGCTGTTGATAATGTTGGCATCGTTGAGGTTCAGAAAGATGCGCACATTCTGGAGTTGGAGGTTGACGTGGTATTTGAATGGAGTAAATACCATGTAGTCAGCTGGAGGTCCAGTGGTCCAGTCGTCCACGAGGTCAGTGAGGAGGAAGATATGATCTCTCAAAAGAAACAGCGAGAGATCATCGCTGACGATGTTGAAGTGCCATTGCCGGAGAGAATTCCAGCGCAGTGGAGTTGACAAGTCGCACGATATTCTTTGCCTACCAGATCTCCAAAGTAGCTCATGGTTTATGCTGCTCGAAATTTCAGTGCTGGGGAAATCCACATCAAGCGTATTGGTATATCCTGAGCTGCTGGCTGTCATGTCCATTGAATAAGTCACTGTCGTATTGACCGGAGCCTTGATGTCAAGCCAGCCATATGGCCGTTGGTGGCTCTCAGAGGGCTGGTCTGACTTCTTAGACCGACCCCGGGATTTTCGAGTCTCATTGGCGCGTGTCTTGTTTGGATCAGGTTCTTTGCCCTTCCATCTCCAGTTCTTCGACTCCTCTCTAATTGGAATGCGAATATTGGTCGTGTCCTCGAGTTCTATATAGAATTTGAACTGGGTTGGCACACGGGTAGAGCCAGGGGCAAGGCGTGCCGTTGGGACAGCATCCTTGCACAGACTGGGAACAAAGATGCGTTGAAGTTCCGCACGATGTCTGTCTGCCCACGGCCCATAGTTCACAGAACCACCGTTTATCGATAGTCTGATAGCCCATGCCGGTGGCTCGTCGCCATTGATATTAGACAGCAGCTCTGGGGCTTTCTCTACTGGCGAAGCAGTCAAGGGTCGCACAAGGCCTGGCACATCCCAGTATATCGTCAATGTAGCATCTGGGCTATCCAAAAGTGTCGGCACCGCAGCGTACTCGATTGACGACCACCTAGACTTTTGATCCTCGGCATCATCAGACAGATAGCGTGACAATCCTTGCCAGTGGCCGGTTCCGGGGACTTGGCTCGCAGCGGTTCCAATGCCTCTGCTCGAAGGAGAGAAGGACTCGACAGACTTGTTCCAAAATGGAACCAGGCCCCTGAGGCTCTCCCGCAACCGACGCGTTTGGCCCCGTAAAAACGAACGCTTTTGAGGGAGCGACAAAGACTCCTGGACATTTTGTTTTTCTCGTTCAGCTCGGTCGAGCTGGTCTTCCTTGAAGTCCGGGTTCTCCTTCATTTCGACCACGGGATGCTTGAAGTTAAGACGGAAGTACTGTCGATAGGGATCTGTCGTGTCCGTCTCAGTGGCCGAGGCATCGATTTCGCCTGAGAAAGACTCAGTCTTGACAATCAATACCGCCTTAGTATTCTCATTGCCCATAACCATGGCTGCTCCTTTGCACTTCAGGTGAATTGGAAAGGTTTGCAGTAATAGTGGTAAATCATCCGTTGTGGCAGGACTATGACCCGCTTCTTCCTTGCCTGTATCAGAAGCAGACGACAGTAGGCTAGCGCGCCTTTTTGCTTCAGAAGACTGGCCTTGACCAAGCTTGCTGTGCGATCGTCCGTTCTGGGAGGAAAAGCGTCCTGCTGATGGGCTTCTAGACGCATCTGACCGTCTCGATCGTCGTCGTTGCAAACGGGATGGCGGGACAGGCGGCACCCCTTTATCCCCCAGCCCTCGATGCACCTCGTCCACCGGCTTCTCCGAATCTGCAAGACCAGCGATTATCGAGTCGTAGGCTGGGCTTCGATTGTATATAAACCATTCCAAACCACGGAGCGAGACTATAATACGACATGGCGTCTTCTTCGAGTGTTCTTCGGCGGTGGCATCTTCTTGGTTCGTTTTCCCCTTTCCCTTCTCGATATCCACATGCCGGACCCTCCGTAGCCAGTATGCCCAAGTGATGTGTCCATTCTGGACGAGGATCGTCTCGTTATTTCCGTGATACCTGAGGCCGGTGAAGAATATACGCCCAGCAAGCAAAGATATCTGGAGTGCTTGGATGTCAATGTAGACTCGGTATTGGTGCCATGTATACGTTCTGATGGCCCACGAAACAACCGACGCGAATACTCTGTTGAAGTAGAGTAGGGAGAAAGTCGATCTATTGTTGGATGGTAAGCATCACATTGCCACAGCTACACACCATATAAGCTATCACTGCGTGTTCCACTTACAAGACACCACAAGCGATGAGGATCCCGCAGAATGTCCTACGAAAGAGCTATCAGTCAAATGCCCATAGTCTGCCCTGTAGATTGACTTGAACATACGCATTGAAGGCAGGCCCATCATCTGTAAACCAGCCCGACATGTTGCCGAGTTAAATGGTGGGTTCTCTCGCCACGGCTTCCGCGTCGCTACCCGGATTGAAACCCTTTGCCAACCGTATGCGCCGTTCCCCATCCCGCCGTAAAAAAAGTGGAAATGCCCGCAAACCCAAATGTTATCGCATGACAAAAGGAAGCTTCGG
Source organism: Apiosordaria backusii (assembly GCA_030549205.1). Lineage (NCBI taxonomy): Eukaryota > Fungi > Ascomycota > Sordariomycetes > Sordariales > Lasiosphaeriaceae > Apiosordaria > Apiosordaria backusii. Next base: position 2,849,100 of record JAUKTV010000002.1, read on the forward strand.
CGCGACCCAATGATCTGATAGCGAAAGAAAAAAGACGTGTGGCTTGTCGCTGGAGGTATCGCAGGAGCAAATCAGCTCGGCTTGCTCTGGGAAGCTTCAGACAGGGACCACCTGGCAGAAGCCAGTGCTGTCGCGAAACAATTGACAGGGGTTGGAGCCCACTGAGAGACTGTGCGTCACTGCTGTCTGTTCTGGCAGATGGCGGTTCGTTCCCCGGAAGCCAGTCCCGTCTCCTGACCCAGGCCAGGCAGCCAGCGCAACAATCTTGTTCCCTACCGGCGCGTGGGGGGAGGTATGTACCTGGGTACCCGGCTAGCGCTGTGACACCCACCCTGGTCGTCATTGCGGCGCTGTTTGGAGCTTCTGGCCCAGAGGATCGTCGTCATCTCAACCATCTCCAACACAACGTCGTTATCTTGGAGTTTCGTGCTCCACCAACATGCACTTCGCACCTTGAAGGCTGCTTTTCCCACCGGTTGATCCCGGTTTTTATTTACAAATCTCGGGTCTGTTCAGCGCCCAAGTCTACGATGGGAGGCTCAGGTCAAAAGTTCGAGGCAATCACAACTGTGGTTGCTGGTGTCGCGTCGATTATCGCGACCCTGCTGTCTATCGTGTATGGCTCCCTTCGGCTTCCATGTTCGGCTCCCGCTCGAGGGCCCCCACTCTCATGTATCGTTAACTAACTCGCTTTTGCTGAACAGGTCGATATGGCTACAGACGTAAGTCCTTACCAAAGCCTTGTATACACCATAAGACGAACTCCCAATAACAGCGAAATAGTAAGAATTACCGGAAGCCGTTGCTCCAACGCTATGTCGTCCGCATCCTCCTTATGGTCCCCATTTACTCCATTGCGTCGTGGTCAAGCATGGTCTCACGGACGGCCGCCGACGTCCTCGACCCAATACGAGATATCTACGAGGCCTTCACAATCTACACCTTCTTTCAGCTCCTGATCAACTACCTTGGTGGTGAAAGAGCTCTCATCATCATGACACATGGTCGAAAGCCCGTCCATCACGTGTGGCCCCTGAACCATGTGCTGGCTCCCTTCGACATATCTGACCCACATACCTTCCTTGCCATCAAACGCGGTATTCTTCAGTATGCGTGGCTCAAGCCTCTGCTAGCACTCGCAACGGTTATCATGAAGGCCACTGGCACATTCCGGGAGGGCGTCATTGCTCTCGACTCAGGTTACTTTTGGAGCGGCCTCATCTACAACGTCAGTGTGACCGTCAGTTTATATGCCCTAGGCCTCTTCTGGGTCTGCATGAACGACGATCTCAAGCCCTTCCGGCCAATGCCCAAATTCTTGTGCGTCAAGCTTGTCATTTTTGCCTCATACTGGCAAGGCTTTGCTTTGTCCATCTTGGTTTGGCTCAAAGTCATCCCAGAGGGTGAAGATAAGTCTTCCGAAGGTATGGCCGCCGCCATCCAGGACTTTTTGATTTGCATTGAAATGCCGGCCTTTGCTATCGCTCACTGGTATGCCTTTTCGTGGCACGATTTTGCCGACAACCGAATATCGTCGGCCAGAATGCCTGTGTGGTACGCTGCAAGAGATGCCTTTGGGGTCCGCGACCTGATCCAAGACTCCAAGGAGACATTCTCTGGCGACAAATATGGCTATCGAATCTTTGACTCTGGCGACAAAATCATGGCCCATGAAGCCTCACGATCACGGCTGGCTCGCATCAAGGAGGGCATGCGTTACGAAAGGGGAGGCAAGGGCAAATACTGGATTCCAAGGCCTGACGAAATCAACCAGACGACACCGCTGCTCGGCGCTAACAACGGCGGGCCAAGCCATCGGAATGGGTCTCTATCGCCACATACCAATGATCTTGATGAGTTGATACTTGATCCAGATGAAGAAGCTCTTTACGACAGTGCCAGGAAGCTCGAGTTTGGAGATTGGAACGTAAGTGGCGTCTCTTCCCACATACTGATCTATTCGTTACTAAACCTTTCCTTTAGTATCCTGTTATCACAGCAAATCAGCCGGCAAGCGAAAGGTACCGGTCACCGTACCCGAGCCCCTATCAACAAACACCCAGCGGTAGTTTCTACCAGCGCTCCTCGTCAAGCTCGGTTCCTTCGTTGAATTCGAACGCACCGCTTGATCGGAGAAAGAAGCAGGCACCAGAGGGGCCACAAGCCGGTATCAACGACAAGAAGGGGAAGAAGAAGGCCAAGGGCTCCAGTTCAACTCAAGTAGGCGGCGCCGACCCCCTCGAAATCGCATACGGTCCGACAATTGGAACGCATAAAGAAATCACTGAAGACGATTTCAACGTTGATGTGGAAAGCGGGTTGCACAAACCACAGGATCGAGAATTTGTGGAACCTCATCCTACGCCTCCTCCGCGAGATGACGATGGGAGCCCGATCCGAGAGGAAAGCGGGCAGTGGGATCGGAGCGATAGTGAAGCTGACCACCACAAGAGCCCCCAGTACGCGACTGGGAGTGATGAGGAGTTCCGAAATGTTTGGGGACGATGATTGGAATTGAATTTTGCTACATTCAAGCATTCTTTGAGGTTCTTTTTAGATACCCGCCTTGAGAATGAAGAGGTTCTATGTACACGGTCATGATTTATGGGTTGTTTGGGCATTACAAGGAGTCGGCGGCGGTGACGGCATGGTTTGCAGCGTATCGTTATATACACATCACTGTCTTGGAATATCACGGAGTTAGCTTTTCCAACCACGTAGTGTACTGGTCTCAGAATCCTGAAGCTTCTTAGGCTGGTGGCTTGCAATAATGTGCTTACGATGCCCCCGAGTTTGTGTGAATAGTGACGTACGAGTACGATTAGATAGCAACAAGTGGCAAATCTGGCAATCCGAGCCAAGCCACTTCTAGCTTGGAATCAAGCTCTTTGGGCAGCGATCAGTATCCACTCGAGCTTCATAGGAGCAAGGTCAGGAGACTTTGCTGGTGGCATAGGGAAGCTTCAGAGCTCACGGCTTTTATCCAGTCCACCAGCACCGCCGTCTCGAATACGGTCAAGACGATGAGTGTAACCATGATCTCAACCAAACGTTCGAACTGGACGGGTCCACCGTTTTTTATTTGCTTCTTCTTCCCTGCCTAGGGCGCCGTTGATAAGGCAGCGTTAACCCCGCAGTTTCCGCGACGTTCATGTGTACACTAGCACGACCCCGCCAGCCGGCGCAACCCGTGCGAGAAAAAAAATCAACAGGCTGTGTAGCGTGCCATTGCGGTGTTTCGGTATCAGGCGCTAGCGGTGTCTAATGCGAAACGAGCTGCCGAAAACAGTGGTCAATTGGAGCTCAATGGCGAGAGGTGGCTGGCAAAAAGCTCTGGTGAATGCCGAGCTTCGAGTTCCTTCACCTTGATTTGTGAGCTCAACGTCGTAGTGGTCTGTGCTTTGTGATCGTTCTCGAAAGAGAGTGGGGCTTGTTTCCGCCTCATCCCAACTTCGATGCAAGTGGGGCCCAAGCTAGCTCCAAGAGCATTCACTGCTGCTGGAAGAGCATTCACTGCTGCTGGAAAAAAGCTTAAGAAACTCCCATCCTGTCCAGGGCAAGGCTTTTCAGCTGTAGCTTCGACAAAATAAAAAGAACAACTTCTCTCTCCTTCGTAGAGAAACAGCGACAACACAAACCAGCAGCTGACTGGTATTATCCTCAAGGTATGCAAAACAATATCCATCCAGGAATGCCTGTTGCCGCGGGGTTTCTCTTTTTTCATGCCGGATTGGCGAGGAGGGGGGGGCAAAACAGGGCTTGACCCTCCCATGTCAGTCGCATCAGCCGACGCACAAGTGGCAGGGGCCAATAGAGGGGCACCAAATCCACCAAATCCACCAAATCGATATCATGCTGCCCCACCATTGTTACCCCTCCACCTTCCCCTCCCCCATCGCTTTTTTACTTTTTTCTCTCCCTCACAGAAGGCTTCGCATCCCACCGCCTCTGCTTTTCTCAACCCTTCTCTGCTTTTTGTGGTCTGGGCTGATAGCTGATCCACTGAAGCAGAACTACAGGACCCTGGTTAGCCGACTCTCGGGTTTGCTCGACCAACTCTAGGGAAGAAAATTTCTCTGCTCGCGGAGTTTCTTCACCTCGACACCATCAACCCAAAAAACCCATTTCTAGGAGGTACTCGTCAATACCGCCAAGATGGTCAAGTAAGTACCTCTTCTTTGCCAGCATCACCTCTACTCGTCTTCGTCGCTTCGAGAGCATGTCGTCGACGTCCTCTTTGTCCTCCGCCATCGATGCGCGCGCCCTTCATTACCCCGCCCGGAGATAAGGGAAGACGGACAGAGCAGAGGTGCTGCACGACACATTGATGATGGCGATGATGTTAACCATGGCCTCTCTACAGCTTCACGATCGAGGAGATCCGTGCCTTGATGGGTAAGTCCTTCCTCTCTTCAATGAGCTTGTTGGCGCAATCTCGAATATCATGCTGACCCTCCTCCAGACAAGCCCACGAATGTGCGCAACATGTCCGTCATTGCGCACGTCGATCACGGCAAGTCCACCCTGACCGACTCTCTGCTGGCCAAGGCTGGTATTATCTCCTCGGGAAAGGCCGGTGAGGCTCGTGCGACGGATACCAGACAAGACGAGCAAGAACGTGGTATCACCATCAAGTCCACTGCCATCTCTCTCTACGGTACCCTGCCCGATGCGGAGGATATCAAGGACATTGTTGGCCAGAAGACCGACGGTTAGTACTTGCCCATCATCCCTGCTTGTTTCGGCCACAAAATACTGACGATTGGCGCAGGCATGGATTTCTTGATCAACTTGATCGACTCGCCCGGTCACGTTGATTTCTCTTCCGAAGTCACTGCCGCTCTCCGTGTCACCGACGGTGCTCTCGTCGTCGTCGACACCGTCGAGGGTGTGTGCGTCCAGACCGAGACTGTGCTTCGCCAGGCTCTCGGTGAGCGCATCAAGCCCGTTATCATCATCAACAAGGTCGATCGTGCCCTTCTCGAGCTCCAGGTCTCCAAGGAGGATCTTTACCAGTCCTTCTCCCGTACCATCGAGTCCGTCAACGTCATTATCTCCACCTACTTCGACAAGTCGCTAGGTGATGTCCAGGTCTACCCCGACAAGGGCACCGTCGCTTTCGGTTCCGGTCTTCACGGCTGGGCTTTCACCATCCGCCAGTTCGCCACTCGCTACGCCAAGAAGTTCGGTGTCGACCGCAACAAGATGATGGAGCGTCTCTGGGGCGACAACTACTTCAACCCCAAGACCAAGAAGTGGACCAAGAACGGCACTTACGAGAACCAGCAGCTCGAGCGTGCTTTCTGCCAGTTCATCTTGGATCCCATCTTCAAGATCTTTTCCGCCGTCATGAACTTCAAGAAGGAGGAGGTCACTACTCTCCTCGAGAAGCTCAACCTCAAGCTCAACGCTGAGGACCGTGAGAAGGAGGGCAAGCAGCTCCTCAAGGCTGTGATGCGCACTTTCCTTCCCGCTGCCGACTGCTTGTTGGAGATGATGATTCTTCACCTTCCTTCCCCCGTCACTGCCCAGAAGTACCGTATGGAGTCTCTGTACGAAGGTCCCCCTGATGACGAGGCTGCCATCGGTATCCGTGACTGCGACCCCAAGGGTCCTCTCATGCTTTACGTCTCCAAGATGGTGCCCACTTCCGATAAGGGTCGTTTCTACGCTTTCGGTCGTGTCTTCTCCGGTACCGTCCGCTCCGGTCTCAAGGTCCGCATCCAGGGCCCCAACTACACCCCCGGCAAGAAGGATGATCTCTTCATCAAGGCTATTCAGCGTACCGTCCTCATGATGGGTGGCAAGGTCGAGCCCATCGATGATATGCCCGCTGGTAACATTGTCGGCTTGGTTGGTGTTGATCAGTTCTTGCTCAAGTCTGGTACCCTCACCACCATCGACACCGCCCACAACCTCAAGGTCATGAAGTTCTCCGTCTCCCCCGTCGTGCAGCGCTCCGTCCAGGTCAAGAACGCCCAGGATCTTCCCAAGCTCGTCGAAGGTCTCAAGCGTCTCTCCAAGTCCGATCCTTGCGTCCTTACCATGACCAACGAGTCCGGTGAGCACGTCGTTGCTGGTGCTGGTGAGCTCCATCTCGAGATTTGCTTGAAGGATCTCGAGGAGGACCACGCTGGTGTCCCTCTGATCATCTCCGACCCCGTCGTCCAGTACCGCGAGTCCGTCACTGGCAAGTCCAGCATCACCGCTCTCTCCAAGTCCCCCAACAAGCACAACCGTCTCTACATGGTTGCTGAGCCCATTGCGGAGGAGCTTGCCGGTGCCATCGAGGGTGGCAAGGTCAGCCCCCGTGACGATTTCAAGGCTCGTGCCCGTGTCCTTGCTGATGACTTCGGCTGGGATGTCACCGATGCCCGCAAGATCTGGGCTTTCGGTCCCGATGGCAACGGTGCCAACTTGCTCGTCGACCAGACCAAGGCCGTCCAGTACCTCAACGAAATCAAGGACTCCGTCGTCTCTGGTTTCCAGTGGGCCACCCGTGAGGGTCCCGTTGCTGAGGAGCCCATGCGCAACATCCGCTTCAACATCCTTGATGTTACCCTCCACGCTGATGCTATCCATCGTGGTGGCGGTCAGATCATCCCCACTGCTCGTCGTGTCCTGTACGCTGCTGCTCTTCTTGCCGAGCCCGCGCTTCTCGAGCCCGTCTTCTTGGTCGAGATCCAGGTTCCCGAGCAAGCCATGGGTGGTGTCTACGGTGTCCTTACCCGCCGCAGAGGTCACGTCTTCAACGAGGAGCAGCGTCCCGGTACTCCTCTCTTCACCATCAAGGCCTACCTCCCCGTCATGGAGTCTTTCGGTTTCAACGCCGATCTTCGCCAGGGTACTGGCGGCCAGGCTTTCCCTCAGTCCGTCTTCGACCATTGGCAGCTCTTCCCCGGTGGCAACCCCATCGATGCCACCTCCAAGTCCGGCCAGCTCGTCCAGGTCATGCGCAAGCGCAAGGGTCTCAAGGTCGAGGTTCCCGGCGTCGACAACGTAAGTTTAATTTGGGCTACCCTCCTACTCTTGAATCTGTGGCTAACAACTCCTCTAGTACTACGACAAGCTTTAAATGGTGCCTGCCGATTGGCACATGACTCCTTTCCCTGTGTTCTCAGCGTGATGAAAAGTTGGGGCGCATGGTCAATGTCTGGCGGTTATGACCCTGGGCGTGGAAGGGGAGGCAAAGTTAGGAAGGACGGTGGTGCAAAAAGCCAATTTCATAGAAGAAAGTTGATGGCACCAGATTTTTCCTTGCTATACTTTTGCTTTAGGCCCGTTTTAGTTACGTAGATATGAATTACTTGCATTGACAAAGAATTATGTTATGTCCATAGTGTTTTGAGTACATGAAGTGCTTTTTCATCTTGTCCTGAATGTTTGGATGAAAGATCCAAATTAAAGGCATAGGCGCTCTGAGAATAGCAATGGTATCATTATCATGCTTATTTCCTGTCCTAACCACCACATACGACCATACCCAGCTGAAAATACGGCATCCCGTCCGCTCTGCCCGAGTCAAACAGCTGATGGGCCGAATCAGTACTCAGGCGGGTGACCACTGGGGAATCCTCGGTGCTGTATGTTTTTCCTTTTTAACTCTTTAATTTTATCTTTTGCTCTCTTAAGAGCTCTCCTTAACACTCACTCACTACCTAGATACCTACAAGCCTTCTTGTCTATCTTTTATCTTTTTGGGGGAGTTTAGATAAAATCTTGAAAAGCGAACCTTGTGTTATGCGAGGAGGCGGTGAGTATGTATAGGATTAATACAGATATGTAGTTGTGAGATAGTGAACCTGGCTGGCTGTTTCGTTTCGGGGGGCTTGAGTGAGTTTGTATAGGTAGTCGTCAGTAATAGTTTAGCAAGGGAGTGAGTGTATCGACAAGTTGCAATGCTATGCTACTTGCCGCCGTGAGGAGAGTTCGTGTGCTATGCTATTTGTTGGTGAGGTACGTTGACTTGATGATGATGATGATGCCAGTCAAAAGGTAGGTAGGAGGCGGGTAGAGATGGATGGGTGGGTGGTTGGTTGATATATAAGCTCATTATCTCTGCTTTGTTTTCCTTGCCAGAAAAAGAATATGTGTGTTTTGTGTGAAAACTGCGGCGGTTACTTTAGAGGGTTTCTTCTGTGTCATGTTGGTTGTTGTGTGTGTTGGTGATGAATGAGAATAAAATTGATCTTATTTACCTATCTGGATTATTATCCCGTGAAGTAACCCCAAACAAAAGTTGAACTACCTATCCATTCCTAGTTTTGTCCTATCATTAACCAAAGCCTGACTGATGGTTTCCAAAAATTCCTTCGCCAAAAGTAGTTCTCCACTGTTGAATAAGAGAGAATGTCTAATGACAACATTTGAACAGAGTGGTGCCTCTCTTTTTGTATTTGTCTAAATGGAATTCTTCTGGTCTTTTCCTAGGTTTACCGCCAATGTTGCAGTGATGGTGATATATGTTCCTCATGCCAACTCCAAGTCTGGTTGTTGTGACGGCGGCTGTTGTCGCTCCCCCAACGACCTCAACCTCTTTGACAAGAGACCCTCCGAGGCAGTGCCCCCCGTTGTGCCGTTGGTCAGAGACGATGACATGAACGCGTTACCTCCGTAGCCAATATCGCCTTTGCTGAGTTTATCGTAGCTTGACGCTGCCAGGCCGGTCATGTGGACGCCAGACATGGGTGACAGATCCTCAGGGGCTCGAGTCGCTTGCATATGGGGTCGAGAGTTTGTGGTTTGTGTTTGTTGATTGAAAAGCATTGATGGCGTTGATGGGACCGATTGCGGGAGACTGTTTGGTGTGTTTTGAAATGTGTTGAACGGCGGTGGCGGGTGCTGAAAATGCTGCTGCTGCTGAGCTAGTTGTGTCCCCAGTGCAAAACCAGCACTCCGTCTTCTCGAGGCGTGTTCAGCGGCCAGCGTTGCCCCTGGCCCCGTGACGTTGGTGTTTATGTGAGGAGGGTGCATCACTCTCACGGGTTTATACGGCGAGAACCGCGGATCGGGGTGTGTAATTTCATTTCGGAGCTTCTCTTTGCCGTCAGGCACCCTGTTGGCAAATACCACGCGAATGGATTTGTAGAGGTAGTACCGTCCTTTAGATGGGCAGCAGATGTGTAAGTGGACGAGGTAGCGGAGGGTTGCCCGGTCGGTTCCCAGCGTGTTTGGGTCAGCGGTCTTGATGTCAGGCACTTTTGTTTCGAGGATGGGGCCTGCCGAGTAGCTTCTCTGGCGTATGAACGTTTTGGTACCTGGTTCCATGCCTGCTAGGTCGTAGGGGATAAGGAATAGTTTGACGGCTGTTTTGTTTTGGTTTTTGATAATGATTTGAAGCTGCCCCTTTTCTGGTATGCGGTATCGCCCTCCTAGAGGAGCTTTGGGGGATCTTGAACGCCTTTTTTGCTTTGTTGCTGTGCGAGAACTCCCTCCCTCCGAGAGCTCACCTGCGTCATCCTGAACTAAGGCCCCGTCTTCTGGGGTAATTTTACGCTCTGGGTATCTCGACTGTAGTTTCCGCTTTGCCCGTTGCCCTTCATCCGGGTTTGTGAGCCCATTTTCGAGATCGATATTTCCCACATACGGGCTTGGACCGTCGTCTGTTTTGCTTCTCCCGTGGGAGGTACTGGCGTAGCTGTAAAAGACAGCGGAGAACGGCAAGGTCACATGCGACGGGCAACGAAGACTAGCCTTGCAGTTCCCCAGACCAAGGACTCCGATCTGAGCCATGAACTCCAAAGGTTTGGATGGGGTCGTCGACATACGACCCCTTAGAATACTCTCTTCGTATGACCCAACTAGCGACGCGTGGTGTAGTGGTGACGCCTCTGAGTTTAATGACGGCCGTCTTGAGCTCCATGGTGTGGGCGGCTGTGGCGAGGAACCGGCAAAAGAGAAGACGGGGGTCGAATTAAGAGATCGCCGAGGCTGGTGTGCTTGATATGGGTGGCTGCCTTCACGACGTGGAGGCACTTGTCTACGGCCAGCGACATTGTTGAAAGGGGATGGACCAAAATTGAGTGTATGCCTCCGTGGGCTTGCCCGTGGGCTACTTGAGGCAATATTAATGCTGTTAAGGGGCAAGGTCAAGTCAATATCCTCGTTGATTTCTGACTGGACAAGCGGACTTGTTGGCGGCTTGTAGACAAAACTCGATGACAGAGATGAGCTTAGTGAGGGCGTTCCTGGCGTGCCGAACGCCTCCTTGCGGTAATTTGCTGCAGCGCTCCCGTAATTAAAAGGGTTGAAATCTCTGGGTGGTGACGTCCCGATCCATGAAGCATCATTGGGCGGCTCGAAGTGGTCATGATGACTACGCCTGACTTCCTTTTCTACCTCGTCAGGAGATAGCTCCTGTGGCGTGAAATTGCCGCTATGGAGAGCGGATCGGGGCCTTTCGATGTTCAGACCCTCATGAAGTCGTGTCTCAGATTGCAAGCCGATCACATCTTCGTCCTTTCTCTCGGGTGTTATGGTAGGGGGAGGCAGTAGCCCAGGTGACATAGAAGTGGGTGCGGGTGGTGTACGAGGCGGTGATGGTCTCTTGTCCTGCTGGAACAACGATTCCAGATGGCGATTCGGGACCCAGGTAGGGCTTTCTCCTCTCTTGATACGTTCAATCAACTCAGCGCGATCGGATACAGCATGTGATGGCGGCTCAGGCGTGGTCGACTTGAGAGGAAGGGGAGGACTATCCGGTACAGGTCCCTCGCAGAGATCGGTTCTGATGCTTTCTTCTGACAATTTTCTGCTCAGTGATCTATTCACACCCGGCTGCAACTGCATAGGAATCGTTGTCGTAAACTCATCATCCACATGATCCAACACATCGGGCACAGCGTCATGCTGGCCCGCGTCGTCTTCTCGCAACATAGGCATGATAATGGACTTTCAAGGTGCCAGGCCGGACCACTCGAAGCGGATGATTGAAGCGTCGGGCCAACCCAGATGAGACGAGTAAAAGTTCCCGTCACCCTATGTCATTCAGGGCGCCCATGGCGTGGTCAGACCCAGGCACCGTGAGCTGCCTCTCTTCTCCACGCGAAGGCCTTTGCTTCCGCCTCTCAGCCGTGCGCTTTCAGCTTGAATGAGTTGGCTGTTGGCAAGCAAATAGTGATAACAGTTGTAGCACCGGAGTACAGGCCCGATGGGCAAGACAAGTATCAAAGAATCGGTTTGGTATGTGTCAAGCGTGAGAATGGTTTGATGTTTGGGTGGAAGTGAAGGGTCTGAATGAATAATGACGAGTGGTAGCGAAATAAAGGTTGTGGCCCGAGTCAATCGATTCCTTATTTCCTAGTTTGAGCGCTGGGACGGCTGCTGTGCCTTGGGCAGGTGATTAAAGTCCAACAGGGGGTTGCAACAGCCGGGATGAAGCAAACAACTTTTCTCGATACGTGCAAAGGAACAATCCGGATCAAAGATGCGGTGATGAGTGAATGGTTCTGAGCTTCAGACGTTGCTTGATTCTCATGGTGACGGCAGGCCACATCAGGGGACGCTAGACTAGGACCGGGCTTCTGTGGGCGGTTTAAGTACTCCGCAGCTCAGTGGGGGTTAGCGATGTGGACGAACAATGCCGGGCACATTCATGTAGTTTCTGTGGCGCTGGCATGCCCGATGCCCCCAGGGATTGTCGTGACTGCACTCGTCTTTAGTCCGACCAAGCAAGACCCGTGGCTATCGTGGCTGCTGAGTGAGGAAAAACAGCGAGAAAGAGGACGCCAAGTGGTTGGCCAACAGACATTCAAAACCAATGTGCGTCATCGCCACTCCTGGTCGCATGTCGGAGCCAAATGCCGCCCAGGGTGCCAGTCATCTTACCTTGTGTCTGAAACCCGACAACCCGACATCTTTTGCTGAAAGGAAACAACAGCCCATATCTGCCGTGCCCCTGCGGCATCTCCCATTCTTTGGTCCGCCTGATCAGTGCTGATTGATACCCGACAGTACAAAGAAGATGTGTTGGCTGTGACTACCCGTGCCCAGAGACCGACCCACTTATTTGGACCACGCAAGCAGGGCACCAATAAGTAGGTAGTTACTACCTATTTAGCCACATCACCTATTTAGCCACTTTTTTAAACCTTTGGTATTAAAACCTATGTAACCGCTTTAAACTACCACTTCTATCGCTAATTTCAGCCGGTTCGAGCCTTCCAGTAGTATGCTAAAGCCTTACTTCTTTAGCTGCTTCTTTCTAAGTCTTCTTATATAAGTTATATGCCTTAGTATTAGCGGCTTTTACTAGCTTATAAGCCTTAATAATAGCTTTATTGTCCTTTCTTTATACTATTTCCTTACCTTTAGCTACTATTAATATACCCTTTAATTAAAGCAATAACTGTTTTATTATCCAATAAGCTTTTATAACTGTAGCGGCTATTTTTATAGCTTTTAGGTCTTTTTTTATTTAGACTAATTCGGTAATAGTAATTAGTAAACTATAAATAAGCTAGTAAATGTTATAAGTAAGCTTTTTATTAAGGTCTTTAAATATAGAATTTACTATTTTATTAGTTACTTAATTAATCTGCTTAAGAATGTAAGGTATATTAAAAGGTAAAGAAGGTAGGAAGTATAGTTATAGGGAAAGAGTTTTAAACTATATTTTTTAATGTAATTTATTAAATATAATAGAGGGATTTAATAGCTATATACTTATTTTACTAAAAGCTAAAAGAATAGTTATATATTTAAAGGCTTAAGTATATACCTCTTTAATTATAGTTAAGAATTTTAACTTAATAATATTTATTATACTGTTATAAATTAATACTTTTAAGGCTTTAATATGGTAGTGCTTAAATAGTTAAAAGTCTACTATATTAAGAGGTTAAAGAATATATATAAAATATAGTAGTAAACCGAAAGGAATAATGCTATTTTCTTTATAGTACTTAATAAACTAAAAAGTATAGTAAAATCTATACTTATTAATAATAAGTAGATACTTTATACTTACTTAACTTTTTTTAAATGCTTATCCTAATACTTTAATTAACTAAAGGATATTTTGTTATTTAAATAGCTAGTAAATAAGGTTATAAGGCAAGTCTTTAGCTTTAATTCTAACTATTTATACTATTATTTTATATAAAGTTAGACAGTTAAAATTAAAAAGGCCGAGTAAACCTACCTACTAGCCGATATAGCCTTAATTACTATTACTAACTTTCTATTCTTAAGAATAGTAAAGTAATAGGCTTTTTTATATTTAATAACAATAAACTAGTTCTTACCTACTTTTATTTAAAACCTAGTTTTATCTATATTCTATATATCCTTAAGCTAAATACTATAGTTGGTAATAACGGCAGTAAGCTTTTAAAAGTAGCATTTAATAACTATTAGGTTCTTTAAGGTTTTCTACTTAATATAAATAGTTTTTTAACATTGCTTATAATAACTATAGCGTTTAATAAACTAAGTAGCCTAATTTAAGTTAACATATAGTAGATTAGTAACTTCAGTGCAATTATACTTTATAGTTAAAATCTAGTTTACTGCCTTTATAATAAATTTAGGCCGAACTGTTAAACTTATACTATTAAGACAATCGATATAGTTGTAAATTGCTATCTATTCTAGCCTATTTAGACAAAAGTATAATACTGGTTGTCCTTAGTAAGGTTTATAACTATTAAGATATAAGCAAAGTTAACTGCGTTTAAGGCTATAGTCTTATATAACGTATGCTACTAGTGTATCCAGGTTTTCTTCTATATATTAAAGAGCGGTTTGAATATTGGCTTCCATTTTTTAACAGTAAAAAAAGCGTCGTTTTTGGTGGAATTGGCACGAAAAGGCTCGAATAGTTCGAAAAAGTGGCTAAATGGGTGGTGTGGCTAAATGGGTGGTGACCACCCACTTGAGGGTGCCCTGCTTGCGTGGTCCCGAAAAGTGGGTCGGTCTCTGGGCACGGGTAACCGACCTCGAACAATACCGCATTTAGCGTTCCAATTGCACCTCTCTAACCCACTTTTATTTATTCACCGCCCAACTTGCCAAGCACCGATAACGCGCTTATCGCGAATCTTCTGCCAAAAAAGTCCCTCCACCAGCTTCAAAGCAATCAATCGCACTGCAGGTGAAGCTTCACTCAATCCAATTTTCGACATCACCCACAACAAACAAAATGGCCCCCAAACGCGCCAATGACGACAGCGAAGCCAGCGCCGACCGTGCAAAGAAACCCCGCCAAGGCTTCCGAGTAGGCCCCGACAACCTCCCGGACGGCGCCTGGAAGCGCAAGGGTATGTCGCTTCCTTCAGCTCCCCGATACCTATTCTCATGCTAATCAACCATCCTCCGTCACAGTAACCAAAATAAAAAAAGACCTCATCACCAAAGCCAAAATCAAAAAACAATACTCCAAAATCAAAGCCGCCCACACCTCCACCTCCGAAGGACCAACCCCTACCATCCCCGAGCTCCCACCCTCTCCCACCCATCACCCAACAACCTCCGACCAAACCCCAGCAGCCTCAGAATCAGATTCCAAACAAAAGTCGTCTGAGGCAGAAGAACCACCAGCATCACCCTCCCCCGAACTCCACCCCTCCCGCCTCCACCTCCTAACCACCGACGAAGCCCCCAACCCCAACGCCTCCGCCCCCGACTTCCCTCCCTTGCCCAAACGCAACAACGGCGACCGCTCCCGAAACAAGAAGAGAAAACCTGACTATTTCGAGAAGGAACTCTCCAAAGCCGCCGAGCTCAAAGCCAAGCAGGAGGCCCGCCAGGCAGAGTTTGCGCGGAGGCAAAAGGAAAAGGAGGATCGGATCAGGCAGAGGGAGAGGTGGAGGAGGCAGATGGATAAAGCCAAGCGCCCTGACAAGAAGACGGGCAAGGTCAAGGTCGGGAGGGAGAGCAGGATTTTGCTGGAGAAGGTGGAGAGGTTGGTGGGCGGTGGGGGGAAGTGAGTTTGGTTGTTTGTGTGTTGGAGGAACGGAAAAGACGTATGTAAAGAGGACAAGGGGAAGAAATATTCAGGGGGAGGGGGGGAGGGCGGTCAGGACAGAGAAAGGATGGGAATTGGGAATGGGGGGAGGTGGGAAAAGTTGTGTTTTCTTTCAAATGTGTTCGATACCCTATTTTGCGTTCTGCTATCATCTAGCGGAGAGATAAATGAAAGATGGATATATATCAATCAAGAAGCGTCGCGGCGAAATCTTGCTTCGGTGATCAAGATGATATTCTCTGCTCACGTTACACTTCTGCAAAAGCATTTGCAAATAAGCAGCTGGCCGGTATATTTGGTGGCTAGCACAGACGCGAGATACATACCTGCCTGACTATATAGCAGCCCCCTATCCACAGCGTGAACCACCCACTCAGCCTCATCAAGCAAAGTGCCTATCCCTTCCCTCCGTCGAACAAATAACTAAACCTATGAACAAGAAACAGAACAGCCAACAAACACGCACCCTACCATGGGGGAAAGATCAGTAAGTAAGTTGTGTGAAACAAGCCCTCTTCCACAATATAACATAACCCAACATATACGTTTTTGTTCAATAAATAAAAAAATCTTAATAACATTTCAATTTCCCCTCTCTCCACCCCCCTTGCTATGAAGAAAGGAAGAAGAAAAGTTAACCCCCCACACGCCCCTCAATAATGCTGTGCCTGCCTGCCTGCTGTAACTTGTACTTGCTGTGCTGTGCTGTGCTTACCATGCCCCAGTCTCGGAATAAAAAAGTATCATAGAATAAATAAGACATAGAAAAGCAAATAAAAAAGCAAAAGAAAAGCAAAAAACATGAAATATAGGTAGTAGCCAGTCCAGTAGCCCTGCACTCTTCCGTCATTCAACCTCCAAAAATACCACCACTCGCTACGCTTAAAGTGGCTTATATACAAATCGTTTTAACAACAACGCCCCTTATCATAGGCAGGCTCTTTAGCATCAGGAAAAAAAGATATCGATATCGCGAAGCAACAGCAACAACAGCAACACTACTTCAAACAACCTCCGCCCGCTCGCTCTCTTGTGGGCCAGAACGTTCATTTTACACCCGTTGCTCAAGCCTCTCCAAAAATAACATGACTGTTCTCAATCAAAAACTGCACCGCCAGATTCTTGACGTGCATATCCGTCATCTCCTTCTCGAGGCTGTGGTCTCTCATGATGGTGGGAGCAAAGACCACGGCGAGGTTCTTGGGGGACATCTAAATCCAAATATTAGCCACAAGGCTTCGATACATGATCAGCTGAAGATAAATACATACCAAATTCTCCCTTTCCCTGCTGGCTACACGAGCAAGATGGAACATTAGAAACTCGAGACAGTCGCGGTGCTTCGGCGGCAGTGTGTTGATCGTCTTTCTCATGTGGGCGCAGCGCTCGCTTTCGTTTTGGATCGCTGCAAAAAGTTGATTAGCCCCTTGTGCGTTGTTCCATTGTCTCTGAGTGGACTTACTGTTAGACTCCAAAATCCGCTCGTACACTTCAAACGTCAACAATGGTGTCGGTAGCTTTCGGAAATACTGCTTCAGCGCACTCGTGACAGCCGTGATATCTAAATCAGGATCCGAAATGTCAAAGTCGCCATTCTTGTCAAACCCTTCCTGGATCATCTTGACTTGCGAATTACCACCCGTCTTCCTGTAAATACCCTCAATGTCCATGCCACGCAGCTCCACCTCCTCAATGCAGCGGGTGACAACATTAGGTATTTGGCGACGCTCGTAATCAGCCCGCTCGACCAGTTCCGACCCAAACAGCGTGCTGGGCGCCTCAGCGGGAGCTGGCGCTGGAACATTGTTCATTGACTGCGACTTGGTCATGGGTTGCTGCTGCTTCTTGCCAAAGAAGCCGAAGCCTTGGCGTTGGCCGTCAGTGTTGACTCGGTTCACGCCAGGAGGAGGTGGTGGAGGAGGAATCGTAGTCACAGGCGATTCCACCTGGGCAACGGTCATGTTGTAGGGGATACCGATGCTGTCGTTGTTCAACGCTTGAGGGGCTCCGATGCGAGGGTTCCCGCCTTCTTGTCCCTGGAAGGCACCTGCTGCGCGGTTGATACCCTTGGTGATGTTGTGAGCAACCTTGCTGGAGCCCTTCTTCCAGTTGAACTTCTTGACTTGACCCTTGCGAATGTTCACCACCGTCGGTCCCTCGAGGATCGGCTCCTCCGCATCGGTGCCCATCAGTGTGGTTCCCGTCTGCATGCTAGCAGTATCCAGGTTAACCGAAGACGCGCCCTTAGAATGACTATAGATACCAAGACCATTTGGTGGCATCTTGAGATCCCCATTGTTGATCTGTTGCTTGAATCTCTCCTGGATTTGGTGTGTAAGATCGTTGTTGAGATCAGCCAGTTGCGCATTCTTAGACGAAAGCTGCTCAAACTCGAGCAGGGCACGATCGCGGTCGGCAATCGCTTGGTTCCTCTCCTCCAAAAGGTCATCACGCTCGGCATGAAGCTGCTCGATCGCCGCTGTCATATTCTGCTTGACCTTTTCCAGCTTCTGCACAAAGTCCTTGATAGCGGATTCTTCGAGCTCGCGAGGGTCCAGGGGCTCGCTCGTCTTCTTCGCCCTTTCAACATAGCCGGCCAAAACCTCGAGTTGCCGGATCATAATCTCTGTCTGAGTGTCGAGAACAGACACCGTCTTCCTCTTTTCCACGAGCTTCTTGTTCAGGTTCTTTAGATCCTTTTCAGTATTGAACTGTCGCTCAAGCTCCGCCACTCGCTGCTCCGAGTTTCTGAGTTGTCTCTTCAAAAACATTGGATCGTCATGCGCAGCTCCAGAAAGGGAGATCGGGCTGCTGATATCGGGGACGTGGCCACCATTTGTTGGGTCTTCAGCAATTGGCGTTCTAGGCCAGCGAGGCGAAGTGGTGCCCCGAGTCGTCTCACTGACGCTCCTGCTGTGACCGACCCTTGTTTGGTGAGTAGCCGTTTCGGCACTGTTGTGTCTTCCATGGCGAACGGCATTGGATACACGGCGCAATATGGATGAAGAACCCTCGTCGGTACCAAGGATCCTAGCCATGTCTTCATCCATGCTGAAGTCGCCGCCAGCGCTCCACCGCGGCAACTTTGGTGAGACCTTCTGCTCCTCGTTCACTGAGCTCACAGACCCCCTAGGAGTTTGTTGCGCTGGTGGTGGAGGTGGCGCCGCACGTGGTTGCATGTATGTGTCGCTCAGTTTCTGTTCGGGAGCTGCTGGGCGAATCTGGAGTTCGCCGTTCCGAGGGGTCGTCTGTTGTGCTTCTTTTCGTGCAGTCGATTTAATTCCAGACAGGTCCGGCCTATTAGAAGCCAGTGAATCCATCGACGGCCGAATGGCATCGTCATCCCTCATCCGAGAATCCTGCGATGGCCTGGGAGGCGTAACTCGGTCTGATAAGCCTGCTGGAGAAGGCGAGTTATTGTTCGTAGTATTTGACAGCGCCTCTCTATTTCTGGGCGGTGCTGCTGGTGGTTTGGCGGGTGCCGAAGTGTCGATAGAACCGCCAGACAAAGAGTTGCTTCTAGAGCTGACCAGCTTTTTGCTCTTTGGTGCGTCCTGCAACTTGAACTCCTCGTTTGGTTGTGTCCTCCCATTAGAAGGTCTCTTTTCCTCGCCGATACCCGGCGAAGCCTTCGGGTTGCCGTTACGTTTCGAGAGTTTCCTAGCTGGCCGTTCGTACTGAGGAATGTCGTAGTCAGATGACGTCTGTCTTCCCTTCTCTTGAAAGGCAATATGAGGCGTTGATGCCGCTGATTCTGATCTTTTCTCCTGGGATGGACTTGGCTTCGGCGCGTTGAAGTAGTCTCTTTCCTTATTTCTCCTGCTCGAGTCGGTAAAAGCATCGGACATGGACTGCGGTGTCAACGAGGGAGCAGGACTGGGATCCAGCGCTACTGGGATAAAAAATCCGTCGCCATCTCCGATGTTCATGTCGCCGGAGAGAATGGTTGAGTTTCGGTTGTTCCTATAACTTTGCGAAGGCGGCGCAAGCGATGGCTCTTTTGAAGATTCTTGCGTTCTTTCAGGAGAAAGCTCGTTCCTCGAGACACTGCGCGAAGACGACTCGTTGATGCCGCCATATGCGTTGCGAGGACGCGGCGACAGCTCTGTGGGCGTCTCGGAGTCGGGAGTTGCCCTATCGCCCGAGAATGCTATAGGAGGGACGGCATTTGGCGGCAAGGCTGGCAGCGACTTGTCTGTGATCATGGGCGATGCATCCTTTTCTCGCTGTTTCGCTTGGGCTGCTGCTTTGGATTTCTTGCGTCGTCTTGCCATGAGAGATTCGTGGCAGTTCATGCAAAAGATACCATGTGATGTTCGGGCATATCGCAGGTTCTCGATCTTCCTCTTGCAGTTCCTACAGCGGAAGCAGCTTGCACAAAAGGCCTGGTCTCCCGTAAGGATGGCGAGGTCTTCAATCTTATTATTGCAGGCGCTGCAGCTGTATGTGCAGTTGTTACAGATGAGGGAGCCATCTCCGAGCAAGAGGAGGTTCGCATCCGAGTCGAGTAGCGTATTACATGTGTTGCAGCGAAAGCAGTCAAGATGCCATCGATTTCCAGCTGGAGCGCATTGTGTTAGCATACCATCACGATTCAACCCCTCTCAGGCAGGTCATTTCAGCTATCAAAGTGATTGTTGAGCATCATACCTAATTCAAAGGCTTTGCCTTCCTCGAGGATCTATCAAAGATGCGTTAGACATGGTCGAGTCTGAACCCAAGGCGAATGGTGAAACCTACCTCTCCACAACCTTTGCAGGGGAAGACATCCTCGGTCTCCATGGGGCTATCCAGATAGTCGTCCATGGCTGTGTTATCTATGGTTTATTGTGTTTTTTATTCCTTTCCTTTGGACACTCGGTCCGGTCAAGCAAATCTACCAGCAGTGTAGTGGCCCCGAGGCGATGGAAGGGGATCGAGCACCAAGCACGATCAAGGAAGAGCGGTGGGATAGCAGCCAACAGCGCCTGAGTATTGCACGGACGGGGTCACTTGTCACAATCCAAGAGAATGTGTATCTGGCCGGTCGTGTGTGTAGCGGCGGCCGAGGTGGAAGTGTGGAGGGGTCAACAAAGACAAAGGCCGGCCCGTTGTTCGTTCGTGAGCGTAGACCGCCGCAAGAGGGTCGCCGTATGTTGGGAATTTGTGGACGCGAGGATCGACGGTTCGTGCCGGCAGACCGAGGGCACAGTGGCAATACAGGGAATGGCACCGGCGAAAGATTGATAATTGAATACTCTCTTGCCCTGAAGAAGAATTATCTAACAAGGACGAGTCCAGAGACTCGGAGAGGGGCGACGATGAAAGATGGGAGGTGTCGGGCTGGCTTGTCGCTCTCGGCGGAGAAGTGCGGGCACGAAGGAGTCGCCAGGTCCTGGACCAAGACCCGTTGCAGGGGAAGTGGAGCAAAGTGCTGTCTGCTTGCACAGCTGCCCGGTAAGGTAGGTCTGGCAGTTTGCAGATGGGTGCAGGTGAGGTGCAGGACAGCTGAGAAATGGCTGGTGGCTATGGGACGGCCGCAATGCTTGGGAAGGCCGATGAGTAAAGCGCGGTGAAGGCGAGAGGTGAGCACGAACTGGACACAATTGTCGCAACCGCCGGCCGGCATGCTCAAGCACCAGCAACTGGAATGGAGAGCTCAGGAGATGGAGAAACCTGGAAGAAAGCCACAGGGCAGTTGTGAATGGAAAGTGATGCCGGGCGGGCCCTGAAGTGCTGCTCCGCTGTTGACCCTCCATGTTGAGAACGGGCCAAGCCCAGGGGTTTAGTGGAGGGATTAGTGGAGGGTCAGGGGCAGCCTACAGGGGTTCTATGGGGACCAATTACGTCTTGGCTCACAGTCCTGATCACGGCAGTGACACTCCAACTTCACCTCAGTGCCTCACCGTCATCCCATCGGTTATCTTCAGAGGATTTCGTGGTACGAGGTATCCTCCGCCCATGCCCCGCCATCCGAGCATGTTTGTCCAACACTCACCTATCGCAACTTCGGCAGAGTAGCCCGAATCCTTTCCGCAGGTTTTATTTTACCTATTAAGGTAGTGGCCAGGCTGCTTTCCCCTTCACCGCTTGGAGCGAATCGACAATCATGGTTCACATCGTACAGCACCGTACCCGCCGACAATAGGCCCAGACTGCATTTGAAGGGTGATGAGGATATCTAGTTTACTGGACATGCTTGATGCCGTGCCACGAGCACGCAGACTTGCTGATGCACACCCGAGTTCCTGGGAGGGCTGACTGCTTCGAAGTCCTTCACAGACACATGGTGAGATCCGGCACCGGCAGATGCCCTGCAAAAAGGATATTTGCAGATGGGGGCCGAATCAGCCGTCTTGACTGCAACGCTTCCATGTTCCAAGCTGCCATGTCAACTTGACAATTCGCAATTGACTCCGAACAAGCCCCGTCGAACTTTCTATTCAGCCACATTCGCTGACCATGTCCAACAGTCATCTGCAGCCTGCGCCTGCGCCTGCGCAACGGTTGCTTGTCCGGTCGGATCAACGGACGACGGCTGGGCTGCGCAAACATCTGTTTCCTCTGATGGATCAAAATCCGGGCTCTGGCCTAGTTTTGCCTCTGGGCAGCAACAAGAATAAGCGTCTGATGGTCGGCGGCGCGGTTGCTTGTCGGTGGCTGCTGTCGGCTGGGATCAACATGAAATCTCAAAATGAGCTATATAAACAGCAAGCAGGCTTCTTCGGACGTTACACAACGGAGCCAACCCAACAGACCAATCCGCTTCACCTCGCTCAACGTCCGGCTCACCTCGCACACACCACGTCATCTTCTTCACTACACCCTACGGATACAAACATTCGGATGCAGCCAATATCGTCTGGTCGAAGGTGAAACTGACTGCCGCCCAGGTGCAATTCGCCGAATCAAGGTACGGACACAAATAGGGCACGGGTTACACGTCGCTGCCGCTCCCACCAGGATGCATGTTTCAAGTCGATGAGCGAGTCTCTCAGAAGCGGAAGACCCCTGGATCGTTGTTGTTTTCAGCAACCACCAGGCAACATACCCCTTCTCTATGTCTTCCTTCGGCGTGATCTCCCCATCCATCGCGATAATATCACCGTGGTGGCGGTGGTGTTCAAGCTACACTTACACTAGAAACCCTGAAGATCTGCAAGCCCCTTGATGCGATTGATCCCCGATGTCGAAATCCCACCCCCAGAAACCGCACATCCCGTTGGTTTCTTGGCGTTTCAGAATCCCAACCCCTGTCCCTGCTGGTCAATGGTTCAATCACACAACCCCACATTGAGCACGAAAAGGGAACGACTTCACACCCACCCAGATCTTTCAATTCGAAGCACACCGAAATAGCGGGTGGTCTATCGTCGATGGTCTCTCCAAATTGTAGACCATTTACATACAACACTATATGCGGAAATTACACAGAGGCGAGCCGTTATCAATTATATCGACTACCCGTCCACCCTGGACCTGGTTCCTGGCCTTCCCCGCATTTGCCCAGGGGCAGGCACGCTTTCGGCCATCTTGAACGGGAACAAGCCCATCCTCCAAGATGTTGATTTGTGCCATCGCAACTAGACACTTCTTTAGCTTCATTTTGAGGTTCACATGCCCGCTGCCAGCTACAAGCAAACAGCAAGGCCTTTACATCACTTGAAACCCCGCCACAACGCTGCAGAGCTAGGTAAATATAAAACTCACAATATCCTTAAGACCAAACATCTATCTTCAAACTATCTTACACCACACAATATCAATGCATACGTATCAACATTCTCAAACTTCTACAAGTTAAGCTCAATCAACCAACAAACCGTGAAGTCACCTTCTTTCCCCTTTTATATCCCTTACTTTCCTCTATAAACAAGCAAACACCAAAGTCATCACCCACTCCAACAATGTTCACCTATCCGTCTCGCCTCTCTCTCGCCTCGAGGACTCTTGCATACCCGTACACCCCCATAATTTCGATATATCGTTTCATCAAACTAGCCGAAAAGTTCTTCGCAGATCAACAAGTCTGGCGAGGCATGTTACTGCAGTAAGCAAGGAAAAAATACACTCCTCCGTCAGACACGTTCCCGCCTGTCAGTCAGTCAGCGATGATCTCCAGGGGTCCATTCATAATCTACGTACAGTAGCATCCGCATTCCCATCCTAGATCTGATGTCTGTGGGTTAATGGAGTATGTATGTACATGTATCATCCAACGCACAGAACTTTGACAATCAGCGGGGAAGGCTTCATAAAGACAAGACTTGACTTCCGAGTCAAAAGGGACGTCATCTCTTTGGAAAGACAAGACTCATGTGATAATAACAACATCGTTGCAAGACTTACACGCAATCTTGACTACCTAGCCATTCTAATTTACCTCACGTGGTAAATAAAGCCTCCGATTTCTTAGGAAGCATCTCATGTCAGTCGGTCCTTGAGAGCTGATACCACCCGAGTTCCCAAGTTTCCCCATGAACTACCTACCTCAGGTACCCAAGCACTGTACAGTCGAAACGCAAAACACAAACACCCCAATCAGCATGAACCCGGATATATAACAAGATACCCCAAAACCATCCAGCTGCTAATAATCTAGTCAGCTACAAAAACCAGTTAAAAGCCCAGATTTAGATGTTCAGCTTCCCGTGAGGACGAAGAGACAAATTAATAAGACAAACTTGAGCGACCCATACATGCTGGACTCTGAAATCTGTAGATAAAATATTCCTAGTGATTAAGCAGATGTGGAGAGACGAAAGTCTCAGTTCTGTTGATAATATACTGGTTCAGGACGACCAATCATTCACAAACCGAAACATCAAATACACACAACAGAAACGCCATTGCTGGCGACTTTATCTTCTTATTATTTCCGCCATCTACCTAACCAATCGTGTATATTCCTCTCCCCGCCTATCTACATCCATGAGCTCTACTGCCCTCTGTATTCGATATTTTCCCCTCCCCCCCAAAAACAACGCCTTTGGTGCAACCCCCCAACCCCCCAACCAGGCCCACCGGTGGTATCTCATGCATCTAGATATTTGTCTAACCACAACCACGTCTAGTCATGCAAGTAAAGAGAAAAGCCCATTAGGTGTTTCCGCCCACCCATTCCATCATCTCCCCTCTAGTCGTGTTCATTTCAAGTTGTCGGGAACAGGTGTTGGCGGCCTTCTCGAGTGCAATGACATACTATACGGTGCCTGTTGAAACTCAGTCAGTAACTGGAAAAGATGTTCGTCTGCAAGAGAGAGAAAACCCACAAGAGCAATCCTTCCATTCACCACTCTCCACGCCAGCTTCTTGACATTTCCATCTGCTGGCACAACCGCCGGCGAGAACTCAATAGCAAACATTTCACGAATGGCATAGACCACCCTCTCCGCATATTTGCCATCTCGCTCCACATGAGCGCCCCATGGCTCGTCAACAGTCTCTGGCGCAATTTCTGGGTCGCGGTCGAGGCAGTTCCGTACAATCGGCAACAGGGCGTTCTCAGCCTCTTCAATCGTGAGCTCAGTGCCCTCCTTCACCACCAACGGAATGCGAACTTCGAAAGGCTCCGAGATGGACATGACGTTGTGTTTGCCGTGGTGGTGGTATCTGAACTCGTAGACGCCTTGTGTCCACCACAGCTTGTCACCCTCAAACACCATTTCGCCTTGCACAAGAGGCACCTCGGCTCCTTCTGAGTCGGCCTTTTCATCGTAAGAGATAATGCCTTCATCAGTGGTAGTGTCATACTCGCCACGGCATGTGGGGATCCAGCGGCCGAGGGAAGGGACTTCGGTAAACTCTCTGTGACGATTGTCGGTCACCAGGTAGAGACCAACCCAATCCTTCTTGCTGTGGTTGGCGGGAGCTGTCCACTTGACGCGAATCGGGGCGCCATACTGGAAGACCTTGGTTTTGACGTCTTTGGGGACACGGGCATCGGCACTTTCTTTCCGGGTGGCCTTCTCATCAGGAGCTACCAAAAGCTCGCCCTCGACGGAAAGTTTGTAGTGCTTGGGGTCATAACCAGCAAGATCGCGGTCGATACGGTTAATCGAGAGACGGAGAGGCTTGTGGAACAAAGCGGTGGTGTCCTTGACGAAGTTGGAAGATCCGGCAGATAGTCTGGTCAAGGCGGCGTCAATGAAATCCTCAGCAAAGTGCTTCGTCTCATCCAGAACCTTGTCGACACCTTGCTGCCACCTCTTGACAGGGGCGGGGAGTGACTTCTTGACAAACTTGGTGAGACCGGCCTCCTTGCGGATGTTCTGTCCGTAAATCTTTTGCATGTGAGGCTTCTCAACAAATGAAATGAATCCCAACATCAGAAGCTGACTGACAATAGCCATCACGAAAACAGCCTTGCTCCAGGTGATGAGTGCCAAGCCCCAGAATCCAGCAGCACCCAGCACGCGCTCGGGGTTGTTGAGGAAACGGTAGATGGAGTTGTAAGTAGGCGGGCGAGGGCTCTCAAAGAAGAAATCTCCATAGAACCAGCCAAACTCGCCGAGAGACTCGTAGATGCTGGATGATGTCCAGAGTTGAAGCGCGATCAGACTAACGCCAATCACATGCTTCAGAAGAACCAGCCCATAGCTCCAGTCCTCAGGGTAAGTGTACATCTTCCAGCAGGCAGTCAAAAACGAAACGTGGCAGAGGATCATGCTGATGTGATACAGGCCCTTCCACTGTCTCCAGGCCTCACCGGTGCTTTCGCCAAACTTGAGGAAATGTCTGGTATACATCTTCTTTTCGGATTGCTTCTTCAAAATGTAGCCCAGACCAACTGAGTACCAGAGGCGCCAGAAGATAGCATTCACAACAGCCAGAGTCTGGTAGGTGCGGGTAGTTGGGGTGACAACCGTCAAGGCGATAAAGCAGGCGACAATGATCAGAGAGGAAGCATCCGTGACTCTGAAGAGATCGAAGCTTCCAATCATGTTGTGTACAGGCTTGGGGGCATCGGAGGTCCCATTCAGTTCCCTGATGGCCAAAGCTTCGGCATCAATCTGGCTACCGGCCTCAGACTCGGCCCGGATACGTGGTGGCGGCGGGTTGTAGGTCTTTTCGATGTGAGGGTTCTCAACAAAGGCCAAGAATACAAACTGAAGGGCGTGAGCAGCGATCGAGATGAACAAGACATCGTAACTGGCAGCCATCATAGAGATGCCGTAGTATCCAGCATAGCCGATGGAGTACATGGGGTGGGGAGCCATCTCGAAGACGCCATCGAATGTCAATTCCTGCTCAATCAGGTAGAAGAAGTCTGGGACAAAGTCAGTCTCCTGTCTAACTCGATTACGGATGAAAAAGTTGCTTACCGCCCCAGTACCAGGCATAGTCCTTCACCACTCTATGCGCGTCCAGCTTAACCCAGAGGTTGAAGCCAACCAGAGCAATACCCCCAACCCAACGGCCAAGAAGCATACCCAACCCCTCATCCTCAGGCTTGTGGGCACAGACGATGGCAAACAGGCAGTACGAGACAAAGTCGCACATCAGGATCAGATCCACAATACGACGGAACGCGAGCCAGGTGTTGTACTCGATAGGCGCCTCATCCATCTTGTAGTCCTCGGGGATCTTGGTCTCCAGCTCCGTCTTGAGGAGGTTGTAGAGCCATGGTCGTGGGTTCTTGTCAGGTTGTTCAAAGGCCTTTAGTCGGCGAGCCCAGGTGACCAGAAGATTGTACTTTGACTGAACAGTCAACAGGTAGCCTATCCCTACATTGTACGCGAGTCTCCAGAAGGCGAATAGGGAACCAAGAAGATACTTGTTGTAGGGCGCTGGCACAGCCCAGGCAAGCCAGATGTGCAGAGCGAGAACACCGAGGACTATGTAATCGGACAGGTTCTTCGGTTCGCGAGGGTCTAGTAATTGGGAGACCATGTCATGGGTCTCGGGCACGACAAAGACTACGAATGGTCGTCATGATTAGTTACTTGAATTTTTGCAGCTACGGGTACCTTGCAGTAGAACTTGGGACGGAGTGTGTGCATACCCGTTCCATCTGGAGTTCGGCCGTATGCCTTTTTGACATGGGAGTCTCCGTGGTCATAGCCCTTATTTGACTCGGAGTCGACGTCGCTAACAGACGGCGAGGGAAACGGGGCTTCGGGTTGGGTTTGGTTGCGTTGGCGTGTGGTTTTGAGCCCCGTAGGGCCGTCAATGGCAGTGGTTGTGCTCATGATTCTCGGCGTTTGTCGTCGGTGTTGAAGACCGATTTACAAGCAGAGACCAAGGTTGAGCTTTCCTGGCCCTGAGACCATCACCGAGATTGTGTCGTGAGGGGTGAGATTGTTTATGAGGAAGAGGGGCAAAAAAGGAACTTGGTCGAAAGCACGGGATGGTCGTGTGATGGCAAAGACCAACGCCCACGTTCCCGCGCCAAGAAGAGTTTAGGTTTGGGTGCTGTGCCGTGTCTGCACGCGGTCTGGTTGACAGTTCCAGGCTATGCCGGTGGTATCCCCGAGGGTTCTGGCCTATCGGCTTTGTGTGTTTTCTGGGAACAGGTTTTGCGTCTGATGTCACAGAAATCCCAGGTTGTTGCCGGCAGTTGTCTTGGGACTCTTGGTGTTTCGATCGATCAAAGACAAGTTGTTAGGCTGACATGGAGGGTCTGGTCCGCCAGCCGCTTCTCAAGGCTGGGGTTCCTGCTTTTATTTCACATGCACTTCCTCTGGGGTTTGTGGGTTCCTACACTAGGGGACCTTGACGACTCTGCTGGACCAGTCGGCAGCGAGCGGACAGCACAGCGTACCCGCAGATAGAGGACGAACCGTGTTTTCTAATTGGTTTATCGTTGACGAGAATCGATAGAAAACTAAATCCCCTGCCCAACGTGGGGTTTTGGCAGTTTTGGCTGGATGTCTTGGAACCTGGCATCTTTTTTTCCGTTTCCAACGGTTTCTAGAGATCACCGAGTTCCACCCCGGTGACCGCGCCCTGACAGCACCCTTTCCGGATTTTCGGGTTCTTTTGTTCGGAGGGTGGTGTGGCAAGGCAGGAACCGTTCGAGTGGAACCGTTGCACAACTTCTGCTAATTCCATCTCGTTGGCCTGAGAGGGCTGCAAGCCTGCAACTACCGGGTTGTGACGTTCCATTGATTTGATTGGATTCTCATGCTTTGGGTATGTTGCAGTTGGCAGCACCTGTCTGACAGCTGGAATTGACGACAACGAGGTTGTCCTCCAGGGATAGCATGAAGAACGCATGAATCTGAACCCTTCAAGGTCTTTGATTGAACTGTCGGTGGATGGCAAGACGTGTCCAGCGCTGGCTGGATAGTAGGGTCGTTTTCGGCGTCACCGCGATCAGGGGCGTGGTGAGATGAAGATGTCCAGGCGAACATAAATATTGATCGAGTTATGGCATTTCCCATGGGTTCACAGTTTCTCCTTGCTTCTTCTATACCTAGGAGCATCACCGCATATAGTCCGCAGATCACTCTGCCACGTCCATCATTACATCCAACCAGCCTACCACCACCACGGGCACTCTAACCACCACAACCAACCACCATGTTCCGCACCCGCAAAGCGCCCCCTCCCCCCTCCTCCCCTCCCCGTTCCCCATCCCCATCCCTCCCCCCCTCAATCCCCCCTCCTCACCCCCCCAATCCCGCTCCCCCTCCCCACCACCAAAACCCCCCAACTACCAATCCAAACCCCTCCCCCTCCCAGCAGGAACTTATTCAACCATCCCTACCACCACCCCCCTTTCCATCCCCAAAACCCGCCACCCCAACCGCCCAGGAACCTCCGGAACCTCCTCCACAGAAGCAGCCCTCGCCCTCCAAACCCGCCAAATCTCCGCCCAGCTCAAAGCCGCCTCCCTTACAGAAAAACACTACCGCACCCGCAAACGCGCCGCCGCCGCCCGGGCCAACTACACCGAATCAAAAGACCACCTAAGGCAGGCGTGGCTGCATTTGCGGTTGGGTGTAAGGTTGATGTGGAGTGTTGTTAAATCTTCCAGCTACGTCGTAAAAGAAAAGAAATACAACTTCGACGGGGAGAGGGAAAGAAAAAAGCAAGAGAGGGAGCAAGAAAAAAGAAGAAGGGAAGAGGAGGTGGTGGAAAAGGAGGGGAGGGTAGAGAGGAGTCCTGTTGATAGCGATAGAGTGAACAATAGGGCGGGGGGCAGTGAAGACGGGGAGCGGGAGGAGGAGGAGGGGGAAGGGGCAGGGGCAGGGGATGGGGTTAGTGAGAATGAGGTTGAGATTGGGGAGGATGATGATGGGGAGAAGACTGAGGTGATGATGATAGGGGAGAAGGAGTTGCCTACACCGAAAGAAGAGGAGGATGGCGGGAGGAATAAGAGGTGGAAGGGCAAGGGGAGGGCGAAGGGGAAGGGGAGGCAGTAGTAGGTGGGGACTGACTGATGGAAGTTGGGTGTTGAGGCTGGACGTTTGATGCTGAATGTTATTGTTGGATGTTGGATGTTGAGGTTGGAGTTGGACCACCACCACCACCACCCCGCACTACAAGTTCTATATCTCTTTTTCTTTGCCCTACAAACACAAACCCGCACATCGAGCGGGGTACACGATCGTTGTTATTTCCTTTTACCCACTCTACCAACACACCCAAAATGATATATGAGACACGAACAACGACCAGCAATAATGAGCAACGCAAGGAACCGACGACAATGGAAGGCATGAGTTGCTTGGGAAATACCGAGCAAGCGAACTCTTGATACGAGTCGATAGGGGGATATTTTTCTTGTTGCTGCGGAAAGAGCCTGGCCTTGTTTTGTCTAAGATATATAACTCACCTAATAGTTAGAATAATTAATGGAAGAGAGCATGGCCTAGAAGGATTTGTTGACGATATAGAGAGCTTCATAGTACTGGGGTCAAGATAAATAACAGATCATCTTGACTAGACCATCATTATTTGCTTTCTTTGGGACAGTAGTGATAGCGTGAATACTATTCAGAGATATTCAGACATATCACCTCGCTGCCTGCCACATCACCCCATCAGAAAATCACTTTCGACGCAACAAAACCATCAATTATGCACATCAGACAATCATCAGTCTATTTTTCCCTTGCTACCAAAATCCCATCCCATACTCCTCCCCCCTCTTACACAGGCAGTCTCAGCCCAAACCAGCAATATCAAACATTTACTGGGCCTTCTTCGCAAACTCGACTCTAAGAATCAAGTGCCTGAAACCGAAACCGTCCATCTTGGCGCAAGCCTTGACAGCATCACCGCGGTCCGCGAAACTGATGAAAGCAAAGCCCTTGGCCAACCCAGTATCTCTGTCCTTGGCCAAGAAGACGCGCGTAACACGACCGAAGCGCTCGAACATATCGCGCAGCTCGTTCTCTTCCGCCATCTCCGAGACCTGTTCCCATCACATGTCAGCATACATCTCACCCACCTGATGATTAGCAGAACAAAACTCACGTTGGTAACCCTGAGCGTAGCCAAATCGTCCCTCTCGCCATACTTCCCCCCCATCCTCTCCCCCGCCCCCGCCGCCGCCGCTCCCCCAGCACCGCGCAGCGCAGGCGGCACATAACTTCCCTTCTTCCCCGCGCCCGCCGCGCCCACCCCGGCGCTCGCCCCCCCAGCAGCCCCCGCCTCGTCCCCCATCCCCGCCGCCACATCCGCCCCCGCCGCCTCCCCAATCGGCGCCATCGTGTCCTTGTACGGACATCTCGCCGTGAAATGCTCCCCGTTGCAGATTCTGCACTTGACCTTCTTGTCCTTCAGCTTGTCTTTCATCGCCTGCGCGTTCGGGTCTTTGCTCTCATCCTTGGCGTCCTTTCTCCAGTTGATGCTCGGGCGGAAGATGATGTTCTCGCCAACCGAAGTCGTATCCGGAGCAGGGCCGGCGGGGTCACGGGCACTCTGACCAAACTTGGCCCAGGACTTGCGCTCGGCCACGCGGGGGTTGACGACCTCGCGGTGGGTGATGTAACGGATGCGGCGGGTGGTCTTGACTTTTTGGTTGTTCTCGTTGTAGCGGTACTCGATGATGGTGGTGGAGCCGTCCTTGTTTTGGATCTTTTGGGGAGGGGGGAGGTCGGTTGTGATCTCGTCGAGGTCGTCGTCGTCGGCCCAGTCGTGCCTTTGTGGGAGTTAGAAGTGGGTTCGTGGAAAGATGCACACACAAAGCGAGGTCACTGTCTCCGCGAGGGGTGACTGTTGGGCAAAGACTTACTTAGCTTGAGCGGCCATTTTGACTGATTTGCGATCTGCTGAAATCGGGAGATTTGAGAGTGATTAAATGATGAGAGTCGCAGGTCGTCTTTTTGCGGGTTGTTTCGTGAACGTGGCACCTGCTTTTGTCGCCCGATTTTGTTGGTGGGGTGTTGTAGGCAAGGAGGTGAAGTCGCTTGAAAAAGGTGACCAAATTTTTGGGATATTCCAAAGTGTGTGGGGCGAAAATTGGCTCCGAGACAAGAAATCGCCTGCCCCTCCTTAAAAAAGAATATGGTTTGCAACAGTGACCTCAACGTCTGTGTGAAACTAGCAATTTTCAGATGGAATGATGTAAAATGGTACTAACTTTCCATTAAAATAATTTTCAAAGTATACTTTCCTGCATCCTGAACTTTACACGCCCCCTCAAGCCTCCTCTCACTCAACCCTAAAGCGGAGCTGAAACCCCCATACCTAACCCTCAGCCATCAACCCAAACCCCTCGCCAAAGCCGCATCTGTCCTCCTTCAACATCATCAACACAAAGACACCAAGTTAACATTGTTGCCAGTTTTTGATTCATTTTATTTTCGATTCAATTGCATGCCTTCCTTAATCCCATTTCCCTCTTCCCTAAACTCCTACCCGCTACCAGCTATGCTCGCTATCCCTAACCCTTTAACACATATCTAACTAAACAAAAGGTATACATAAAAAAACGTCGTCAGACTTCGTGTTTCTTCTCGGCTTGGGTATAAATGACTTTCAAAATCCTTAATCCGTTCCATTGCCTCATAACAATCCCCATATTCCCCTTCCCTTCCTTTCCTTCCCCCGCCCTTTTATTCAATTAAGCCTTGTTTGCAAAAAATGCAGATCAACTGCTCTACAGAAGCGAAGTTGTCCAGTTAATAAGTTGTCAAGAAAAAAAAACATTGGGTCATTTCATATGAACCCAGGTGGTGGTGGTGATGAAACAAGACTGGCTCTGCTACCCGTCGATGACTTTTTAGGAATCGGCGGGAGAGCCCTTGTCGGTGGAGGCCCCGGCGGAGGACCTTCCGCAAGCTGAGACATGCTCCTCCTTTGTGAAAGAAACTGGGGGCTAATTAACGAGTCTATCCTCAGGTGCTGTGATGATCGCGCCATGGACTTGAGCGGTCGTTGAGAGAGGTAGCGGGGGCTCAGCGGCAGAGAAGTCCCAGGCTGGGCGGAGAAGCTCGATCTTCTTACACGTGGCTCAGGGGTCTCGGATAGCCTGCCTAGTTGGTGGCTTCCGCCGTACGTTCCCAGTGACGATGATGACCGTGGGCCTTCGCGGAGGTGGAGTGGGATAGCGGAGCGAGGAGAAATTAGACTGCTCTCGTCTTCCAGTATGTCTGAGCAAGCCGAGGGTCTTCGGGGCCGTGGGGGCGGGTTCAGCTTGAGCTTCACAGTATCGTTTCCCGCTGCAGGATAGGAAGGCTGGGTGGGAGAGCTTAGCTCTTCGTCCGACTTGTCACTTTCGATCCACAGATGCGAGGGTGGCGATGCTGATAGTGTATCTGGATTGCTCGATAATGCGCTCTGGGCACTTTCCGAGTTCTTTCTAGCGTGGCTGAGTGGCGAAGATGCTGGCGAGGGCTGATCAAGGACCAGTGACAATGGGCGGGGGTTGATCGATAACGCAGACGGGGGCGGCCTTCGCGAACCCATTCGGGATGGTAAGGTTGACGCAGAACCTAGAGTTGATTCGAGCCCTCGTAATGGATATCGCTTGCTGATGCCTTGAGGAATGCTAAAGTTGGGCGGAGGATGCGAACCAAGTGAAAAAGGAGGCACCATCTCAGTCGAACGGGGTCGAAGAGTCTGTGCCGTTGCGAGCTGCATGTCCAACATGTGGTTTGCTGCCTGGAGGGACTGTCTCCGGTCGTTGATAGCCGCAGCATTCGGCCTCATCTTTGGTTGCCGGTGCTCGTCCAGGGGCGGCATGTCCGGTGTTATCGATTCGTTTTCCGCAAAAGTGTCCCTTACAGGAGAACAGGCAGGCGACGAACCAGCAGACGTGATCATGGTCCGCTGGCCCGAAGAGACATAGGAAAACCGGTTTGTGCTATCCCTGAGCGCATCCAGCTGCCGCCCATCATGCGAGATGACACTTGCTGAAGATGTGTCGTCGAAAGATTGCTCGCGAATCGCATCCTCATCTGCAAGATCGAGGTAAATATCCGGGTTTGTCAAGGGGCTGTGATCCCAGATGCGCGAGAAGCGTTCTGGATCTCTCACAATCAATGTTCTCTGACTTGTCTGGCTTTTCAGCTGCAAGTCCTCCTCAGCTGTCTTTGGTTTGCCGGTCTCAGACAAAACCTTCCTGCCGCCCAAAGCCTCGATCTCACGCCTTAATACAGCAATCCAGCTATCCATCTCCTCGGCACTCTCGAATACCATTAAGAATGTCGAAGAACGGCCCCGCTCTGGCCCCAAGAAGGGCAGGCGTGCCAGGAGAGAAGAGCCATGAGAGCTCGGTACCCGGTCCGACTCGGCTACCGCTGATATCTGCAAAACCCAATGACGCCCAGGAATCGCGTCGCTCGCAAAGGCAGCTGAATCCTTCCCCAGATGGAGGATCTTTTCCGGAAGTCGGTCGTAAGATCCTTCGCCCGAGTATTGAAGCAGGTACCCGGCCGTGACCAATACAAAGATCTTTGTTGTCCACTCGAACTTTCCCCCAAGCCCAGACGTATTCCTTCTGTGCCTTTTCTTTGGCTTCTCCCCCTTTTCGGCAACGGCCTCGTCGAAATTTTCAACTATTGGGGTCGCTGGGTTCGAATTGCCTCCGATGGAGAAGCTAGTTTTGTGGTTAAGGCGCAGTACTGATTCGGTAGACGCGGTGCACGCAGGAAGATGGGCGTGCTTGATCGCTTGGGGGTAGGCTTGGAACAGCGGTGGTGGGCTCCATGATGCGATTCCCTCTGATGGTGCTTGTCCCCCTCGTACTGCGCTCGTCGACTTCTTGTGTTTCAAGTTCTGTCCTGCTTGCCCTGATTTCGTGAATGAAAGTGCACTCTCAGACCGCTGACCGGTATGGTGAAACTGATAGGGCCAGTTGCTGATGCCAGTTAGTGAGGCACGTATCCCGCCGCTCCGTTGCGGCGCTTCTCGTGGCGAGGCCGGTCCCGCCTTGTCCGCTTCCGATGTGCTTTTGTTCCGGCCGAATATGCTTCTCAGTCCTAGCCGCGATTCCCTCCGTCGCAGCTTATCGTCGACACGCAGCGGCACTTTTTCTGCCTCCCCGTTCACGTCTCCTAATGGTGGCGGTCGTGACCTTCTTCCTAGTGAATTCTGGAACTGCAATGCTTCGAGCCCGGCTGCAGAAGACACCGAGTCTTCCTGTTGGCCGGACATGACTTCTGTTGTCTATCTGGAGCGGGCCAATGGGTCGAGTGCTGTTATGGATCTGGCGTCAGGTTGTCGTCGAAATGATTGGTGATCGCAAGACATGGGAATAGCCAGACGTCGATGTTGATAAACAAAACCCTCAATCCTTCAGTCGCAAGTCAAAAAAAAACAAAACAACCAAAAGAAGGGAGTGATCCTGAACGCGGAGCCGACAGATCGAGAGGCTCGAGTAAGCAAGGAGCAGCAACAAATAAGGCAGGGCGCGTCCCCACGCTCCGAGGCTGCAGCGGGACACGGGATCCCAAAGTCGCAACGAGAGTGGTCGAACCAGATATTATAACAACAGGTTTGCCGAATATACGTCAGAGCTCAAACTGTGCCGCGTTCAAGTTTTGGCCCAATGCACTGGACGGGTTGTATATTGAGAATGGAGGGGGAAACGGAATAAACGAGGGAAACCCACGGAGGGGAGAGGGGGGGGGAAAGGGTCGCGCAGCCAAGGGAGTGGAAGCAACGGTTTCCTATATAAACGGCATCTGGAATGAAGTGAACTTGACGCTGGGGGGGTGACGGGGGGGTGATCGGGGGGAAGCGAATGCGGGACACAGACAGCAACAGCCGTGCAAGAGAACTGGGGGGGAACAGACTGGGGATGTTGGATTTGCCCAGAGCCTGGTCTCGAGTCACAAGGTGCGCCAGCCGTGTTTCCTGTTTCTTCCTCGCTGAGAAAGCTGCACGAACCCACTGGCTGGCTGGCGTCTCATCGTCTCATAGTACATCTCGGTACTTCCACTAGCGCTTGTGAGCTCGGCTTCACATCGGCACGGGATACTGAGAACGTGGAAGTTAAGACAACCGTGTAACCTGTGTCTGGTCGCCCGCGAGTGGTGATGTCTGGGCGCCTACCCAATCTAGCGCAAGCGCCATCTCAATTCCCAAGGTCCCGAGCGAGCAGCAGACTTTCCCTCGGCCTCTTCTTCAAAAAAGACAGCCCGCTTATTTTTCTTGCTTCTTGCTGACCGGCACCTATCAGCATCCACGGGACATGCAGGAAGCTGCGCGTGATGAGATGAAAGGATGTGGATAGGTGAAAAAAAAAAAACTAAAAATGGCCAAAATCACCAAAGAAACAAATTGTGAGGTTTCGTTGCGGGAGTCAATCCCTGCTCAACTCGAAGACTGGTCGAATTGGAGCACAACCCGCAAGGGGCCCTCCCATGCCCCATGTCCATGACGGTCGTGGTTCAATTCAGGGGTGCGCGGTTCCGAACCAAACTCAAAATCCGCAGGGATCCACCTGTCTTTTTTATCCGTATTTCCATCTGCCCATCGCCCTATGAGAGCACAGGAAACGTCTTGTTATCACATTGAGAGATCCTTGGGCATGTTGGGGGTCATGATATCGGTGCCGATATCAACAATCCTTCCAAATTGGTAAAATCTTTCACCACCAAAAACTTTCAATTCACAAAGTCGTGATATTCCCGAGAAAACGGCAATGACATCCCTCGGGAAGCCGAGAGCAAAAACCCCAGCCCCCTCAAGATCGATCCAAGCGTCCGCCGGCTTCGCCCGCTCCGCCATGTGGGGAACCAGTGGATTCGGGTTCAAGGTCTGAGACGTCCTTCAGCCTTGAGACTGCCGGCGCCATTCATCGTCGTGGAGCTTCAAGGGGTTTCAAGGATCTCTTTCGAAACATACCTTTTCCACTCTTCAATCCTCTCACAACAACCCACCAAAAACGAGAATCTCTCCGTCCATACATTTCAATATTAAATCGTATCGGCAAGCCGCATACAAATTATGCATTCACGCGTCCACCCAACCTCATCCTTGGCATCGTATATGAACAGCATTGGAAGCTGAGAATATGCAATTCGCCTTTTTTCCCTTCTCACCTTCCTCGTCAAGCTTCCTCTTTGAAACGTCACACGAGCCCTTTCAATATTGACTTCATATGCTCGCACAACATTTGCTAGCATTGTAGAACAAGATGTCCTGTCATTTCCCCTCATCTATCTTCCCCTCAATCTCAGTCTTGACAGCCGTGGAGGAAGGACATCTCAAACCATTCCTCCATATCCCGTTCAACTTCAACTTCAGAATACACAACACAAACAAACCATCCACAAAAACAGTTTGCCTAACCCCTGAATTTTTGTCCTTCCCAAACCTAACCCTTCACCTTCCAACCAAGGACTTACGCGCCCCCCTCTCACTGCAGTACAACCATCTCAACCCCCCTCATCGCGTGGCCTGTCAATCTATCCACAACATATCCCTTGTACTTTTACTACCCAAACCTCACACAGCATCGCACAATCTAACCCCAACAACCCCCCATACCGCCCCGACCCCCACGCAGGCAGTAACACCTATTGCTCATCACTCGTACCACCTAGTCGGACATCTCGGACAACTCAGCTCTTCATCAACGCCACGCTCAAGCAAGACATACATAATGGTATGTATGCATGTCTCTTGTAAGCATGGCATAGGTAACAAGCAAGAAAACCATTCAATGGTAGGTAGGTATGCCAGTAAGCCACCCAGTCACCAAATGCACGTAGGTAACCCACCCAAAAGCAAGTAACCGAGAAAAAGAAAAGCAATACTACAAATATAGCCGAGACAGCAGAACAGACATCATCCATGATCGATGAAGCTTGGTACCTTAAAGTGACCGATCATTGACCCCACCCCGATAAAAGCCATGATTTTGCCATTCCACAGCAGTCCCTGTAGTGATATCCAAGCCCACACTCACCTCGGTCTAATACCTTCTGAGTTGTCAAGTGTCCGGAGGTGAGCGTATACCAGCCAACCCTTTTCTCACCCTCACCACCCTTTTTCGTCAGCCCACACGGAAACAGAGACGCTTTATCGGTTCCATCCAAATAAACTGCAGAATAAACTTAAGATGAGCTCTGTACCTGCATTAGCGTCTCTTCCACACTATGGCTGTGAATTTCATCTGATCTTTGCAGTACTAGTAAACTGATAGCTACTTTGGCAAGTACATACAATTCAGATACACGGATGTACTCAATACAGGCCAGGGCTTTCAGATCAGCCATCTATGCCATCCACTACAGGCCCCAGCCATCCCTCACAACAAGCAAACCTAACAACGAGTTCGACATGCATAACACTCACTCACTCACTCGAAAAACGCAGCATGCTAATCGCCAATGGCCTCATCAAACTTTATGATTGATACAGTAAAGAATAAATAAGGTTTGATCAAGGCGTTTCACATCCACCACCAATGAATAAAACACAGAGTAAAATGAGAGAATAAGGACAAGCAGTTAAAAAGAAATGTTCCTATGACTAAACCACCCCCAAACCAATGAATGTGATGACGCGCCCAAAACTCCAATATGAATATGATGACAATGAAAACCATGACGGCGCCATAGAAATACCCGAACTTGCTTGCCCACACAGAATGAAGCCTTCCAACCTGATGTTGTCGCGAAACCCGCTTCTTTAACAATGTCAATATCCCCATTAAAACGCCATGATGAAGCTAGCAGGAAGAATTGAAATTGGTCGTCGAATAATGCCCGTCAAAAAGAGGGGATGCCCAGGTGCAATCCTCTCTCGAACAAAAAGAAAGTAAAAACAAAGTAAAGACGATTCTGTTGCTGAGCTGACAGCGCTCAATTTTCCGAGGATTTGTTCACAAACATTGTCTAGACTGGCTTGGACGAGTCCTCCTCAGACACAGATGTCGAGTGAGTGAGATGTGAAGGCTGAGATGGCTCGTGGGTAATGGATGAGTTGATCCCGCTTGATTCGGTCAACTGACGCTCTGCACAGGAAATTGTTAGTAACCACCGTTAGATAGATACCGCTAGTAGGTCAAGCAAAAACTTACCAAGCTCCTTGATACGATGTTTGAGCATCTGATTCTCGCGAATCAACATCTGAGTCTCGGCCTGGTAGAAGGCACTCTCGTCGCGGCCACCAAGAAGCCACTGTTCGCCGCTGTCCCCACTGATCGAGGTCGAACGCAACCTAGGCGATGCTCCTCTGCTGGGGGTTCTAGACCGGCGACGCAGATCGGCGCGGGCCATGTCGAACGAGCTGCGGGGGTGATGGGGGAAGACTGGGGATCGCGGCAAGGATCCGGAGCTAGCACCGGCCGGGACCTGTGGAATCGAAGTGGGAATCGGGGTCGTGGTTCGGTCCGCTGGCTCTTCGCCGCCGGTAGCAGAACCAGATTGGTGGCGCCTGTAGCTGTCGAGTTGTTCCTGCAGCCGGCGAATTTCGGCAAGTAGTCGGTTTACTTGGTACTCTTGTTCATTCTCCAACTCTTGGTGTATCTCCCCAAGAGATGGGGCTCGGTTGTGACGGGGCTCTCCGGTGGCGATCAGTCGAGGGGAGCCGGTCACGGCCACACGGTGGGGGCTAATAGCCCGGAAGCTCCCGTTTCTGTTGTTTTGCGTGTCGGAAAGCATTTCTCCTGGTGCGGGAATTGCTGGATCGGCAATTTGGAGGGTGGTGATGACTTGAGAAAGACGGCGGCCGCTGATGGGGGAAGCCCGGGTGGGGGACAAAGGACTACCAGATGACCCTTTTAGGAATTGTCAGTACACAGTCGTGGTGTATGCAGCTAGGTTAGCACGTCGTGGACAAATTGATCGAGACTGTAAAACCATGTATGCAGGTCTAGAAAGAAACCGAAAGCCCTGGAATTGCAATCTGAACACCTGTGTTGGGAGTTCTGATGTATCTTGACGAGGTTATAGGCATGTGGTGGAAACGATGACACCCTCGATTCTTTGTCCACGGCGTACTGATCGTAGGTAGGACAGATGACACTTACGTCTTGAGGGTGACTCCCGCTGCAGCTGGGCGTTCAGGGTCGCAGTAGCTTGGAGAGAGATGGAGGGGTGCCTCCCACCCGGTGAGGGCGAGGCGGGACCGTCTCCGCCGACAGGCTTGATTGGTTGAGGAATGGCAGCTGTCATGTTCAGCGCGTTTTGTGGTGTGCGAATTGTTGGATTGGATATCAGGTATTGGGGAACTCGAGGATTGTATGTTGGCCTATATGTAGTAGACCTGGTTCAAAGATATCCAGACTTGGTTGCCTGTGGATGTCGCTGGCCACAGCTCCCGTGACCAGCTGGGTTTTCCGATGCTGTGCTGAATTCGCGTTTCACGTCAGTGAGGCGGCAATGTTCTTGTCGGAGCAAGAGAACCAGTGGGGAGATTCTGGAGCATTCAAGGCATGATGCTTTAGGGGATGTTGGTGGAAGTGGTCTGGAATCTGGATGCAGCTGCCCTGTCTTGGTGTGTGGTCCGGAACAGGTGGTGGACGTGCGTGGTGGGGTGAAGTCCACTGAAGGCCCCTGCCACTGCCTGCCGAGTGACGCATGACGATCGGCAGAGGGCCGTTTTTTCGATGGGACCCGCCGATGGAAGACCCGTGTTGCTTCCTGAAGCTGGTGTAGATTTTGCACCTGATCACAGGTTAAGATCCTATTCGTTGGCGCTCTGTCTCTCTCACCTTCCTCACCGTCTCCTATCTGTCATTTTTCAGCCACGTCTTGGTATCTATGACTACTACTTCTTATCCCGAAAGCGTATGCCATGACAGAGCAGCTTGTGAAATTCACAGCATCCGATGTTTCACAGCATCAACCCAGAAACAGGCTTCGGCTTCCTGGGACGACATCAACAAGTTGTGATGAGGAGGGCAAATGAATAAACTTTGGTTGGCTTCAACAGACCACTTTTACAATTTTGATCTGGAAATCACCTGTTTGAAGTTGTACTGAACCTTATTATAGACATTTAAAAAGGCCAGAATGTGTCATTGGACAATCACGCGGCACCTCGCCCCTGCTCCGGCAGCGATGCAGACGCCGTTGACGGCATCCATCATAGTCTCAATCCACTAATCCGGGCCCGCCCGAAGAGCGAACAAGACCCGAAACCGCCGAGTCCAGGTCCGCCTTACCATCTTGGATAACGCAGCCACTGTTCCAAACGAAGAGACTCGACCATCAAGAGGTCAATTCCTCCTTTGCTCGCTAGCAGTTGAGATCCACC
Source organism: Apiosordaria backusii (assembly GCA_030549205.1). Lineage (NCBI taxonomy): Eukaryota > Fungi > Ascomycota > Sordariomycetes > Sordariales > Lasiosphaeriaceae > Apiosordaria > Apiosordaria backusii. The sequence continues at coordinate 2,889,652 of JAUKTV010000002.1, forward strand.
CAACAAAGCCTTCAATACCCGTGACGGCGCACGCCCAAAAACAATGCCTGTGCGCAACGCCCCTTTGCGCCCCCTTATCAAAGCCTTATCGCTATCATCAACCTCACCACCATTGTTGACATCACCGTCCATAACGTCATTCACCACCAGGAGGTTATTCTCCGAAACACCCCGTCAAAATGCAGATTTCACACACGCCATAATAGGCGGCGGCGTAGTCGGCCTCGCCATAGCCCAGTCCCTCGCCCGTAACCACCCCTCATCCTCAACCCTCCTCCTCGAGCGCCACGGAGCCATCGGCACCGAAACCTCGTCCCGCAACAGCGAGGTAATCCACGCAGGCATCTACTACGGCGCCAACTCCCTCAAAACCTCTTTGTGTCTCCGCGGAAAGGAACTTCTCTACTCCCTCTGCAAGCAACACTCCATCCCCCACCGCCGCACAGGAAAATGGATCGTAGCCCAAAACGACCCCCAGCTCGCCGCCCTCGAGCAAATCCATGATTTCTGCACCAACCAGCTCCACGTCCCCATCCACTGGGTGTCTCTCGACTCCGCCAAGAAACGCGAGCCAGCCGTCAGGGCAGAGAAAGCCATCTTGGAGTCCCCAACAACAGGTATAATCGACTCCCACGCCCTCATGCTCACCCTCTTGGGTCTCTTCGAAGAAGCAGGCGGTACCCTCGCTCTCTCCTCCAACGTGCAATCCATCACCCCCTTGGGTGACAAAGGCTCCTCAGGCTGGTCCCTCACCGTCTCCGACCCCAGTGGCGAAACCTCCACTATCACAACCGACACCCTCATCAACGCCGCCGGGTTGGGCGCCGTCCAAATCAACAATCTCATCGTCCCAGAGTCAAAACACAAAACCCTCTACTACGCCAAAGGCAACTACTTCTCCTACCCCTCCCCCACCCCCAAAGTTTCTACCCTCATTTACCCCGCCCCCGAACCCGGCCACGGCGGGCTGGGCACACACCTAACAATGGACCTCGCCGGCCGCATCAAATTCGGCCCGGACGTCGAGTGGGTCGACTCCCCCGACGACCTTGCCGTTAACCAGTCTCGGCTATCACAGACGATATCAGAAGTGAAAAAGTATCTCCCCAACCTGGATGAAACCCAGCTCGTCCCAGATTATGCCGGTATTAGACCAAAGTTGGGCAAGGCCAGCGCGGTAGCGCAGGGGAAAGGGTTCGTGGATTTTTATATTGAAAAGGAGCAAGGGTATCAGGGGTGGGTGAATCTGCTGGGGATTGAAAGCCCAGGGTTGACGAGCTGTTTGGCTATTGCGGAGAGGGTGGAGAAGTTGCTTTATGGGCGGCCATGATGTGGATTGATTGATGAAAGTGTAGGTGATGAAAGGGGGAAAGGAAAGGTAGGTTTTGCAATTACCCGTAGCAGACAGATGGGCTTTGTATATAGGACAGAGGAAAGCCACAAGCCTTGAATAGTGTGAATATATATATCCCTTACACATTCCTCATCGCCTTACATACCGCCAGCTGTGTGTGTGTCGAAAGTAAGCACATGCTAGGACCCGTCAATGAAAGATCAATGATGTGATTGATGAAAGGTAAGTAGGCAAGGGTGTTAAAGCTCATATATATATATATATAGAGAGAGAGAGAGAACATGCCCCGAGCAAGTCGGATCTCACAAAATGTCAAACAAATATCAAAAGAAAAAAACTGTTTCATTTCACTTCATTTGCCCTTGCTCGCCGCTTTGCTAATAGAAATCATCTTATCCCCCAGAAGCGTGTGTGCGTGTGTGTGGCCAATCTCTTCTTGAACCCTTCCCAAGTCCCCTCCCTCAAAAGTTCAAATTCATAGGTAGGTTGAAAAAATGCCAAATAACGCAAGAACTTTTTGGTCCTTCACTCTCTCCCCCCCCCCTGAAGGGCGCGCATTGCCCGCCCCTCTCCCCCTTTTTGGCAAAGATAGGTTTGGTAGGTTGTTCAAAACTAGTTCGTGTGCGGTCGTCGCTGTGTTGCAGGTTGTGTGTTGTTGAATGCGTGTCGTGCCGTGTCGTAAGTCTCGTATTCTCAGCCCCCTATCGGCCATTGAAAGTGAAAGTGCAAATTGCTCCTTGCTCAAACTTGAAAATGTCCTGTTCGTCCAATTCCAGAAAATCCCAAACGCAATGAAGAAAGCCAAATGAGCGCCGTCGAAAAATATATATATGTGCATCATTGTGTCCCTTGCGAAAACTTGAAGAGCAAAAGCAAGCCCTCGATGTAGAAAAGCAAAATGATTGTAGGTTCAAAGTTGCTGCTGCTGAATGAATCGAAAGCGTGTGTAACTGCTAACATAAGGATGGGACCGGATCTTAGCAGAAATCTATGCTTGGGCAAAGCTTCCGTCCCAGCTTGTTGACGTGGAACTCGTACACGCCACTCTCGGCGCCGACGAATCTGTCATATACATCAGCATGGAGACTAGCAAAATACATCAAGACAACTTACAGAACCTGCCCGTCGTCACTCCACGACAAGCCAGCCGTGTCGTAGGGCTCCGGTCGGATATGGGACGGCAGAATGGACCCAAACATGCGTCTCGTCGGGCTCTCCTCCAGCTCTCGCATGAGGTACGCAGCTCTAATACGCCGTTGCAAGTTAGTCAACGCAACGTCCTCAGAGCTTGAAGGAATGTTCGCTGTAGTGAGCAGAGAAACAATGAATTGGGGTGAGGGTCCGCCGTACAATGCCTCCACGTTGTCCCATCTGCTCGCAGAGGAAGCCGGGTTCGCGTTGGCCATGAGTCGCGAAACCAGCGCCCGGCGATCCGAATTATCAGGCCGATTACTTGAAACAGGAGGACGCGACGAAAGGGGTACTGCATACCGGCGTCTTTCTCCAAGAGGGTGGCTGCCACCGGCGACGGTGTTGCTGGTAATGCTGTAACCTTCCCGTGCCGTGCGCGTCTGCTCCTCACGCATGCGCAGGTTGTCACGGAACCGCTCTCTCTGATCGCGGACGTTCCCAAGAAGGTCGTCGATGGCACGAGCACCGCTCGCGCTACGGTCTCTGGTTCGTGCGGCACCCGGGGTCAAGGACGACCGCGTGCTTCTCTCTTCCCATGGCGATCTCGTGCTGCTGGTACCTGTTCCGTTGGCGGCTCCGTTCCCAGTTCCACTGCCAGTTCCCGTCCCAGAACCGCTGCCGGTGCCGCTATCATTGGCACCGCCACTGTTCGACTCTGTCCTGGTTTGAGCAGACGATCCGCCTTGTTCTGGACGCCTTCGGCTACCTTGAATCGCTTCTAGAGCACCCATCTCACGGCGCCGATTACCTTGGATGGCTTCAAGAACAACCGTCTCTTCAGCCGTTAGTGGTATGTTGTATCGCTCCAGCGCCTCTCGTACGTCTGGTCGGCGGCTTTGTCGCTCACCGGGGCCCAAGTCCAAGGTGCTGGCGAAGTTTGATGAGAGGATGTCACCTCTGTCTCGTCGGACTGCTTCGATCAAGCGAGGATCAATAGTGTCTCGATCCGTCACAGGTAAGTGCTCGAAGTCTCCATCTTGATCCAGATACAGAATTTGCCTCGAGTCAAATCCTGTGCGAATGTCTGCAATGCCTACCCTACCCCGGTCCTCGGTCCAAGCCAGAAGGTCGATCGGGCCTGGTGAGAAGGCCATATCCCGCACGGCACCGAAGTCCTGGTTTGGCCGCGAGGTGGTAAAAACAGCAAATACGGGATCGGCGCCTGGTACGTCAAAGGCCGCCACATCGAATACTGAGATGGTTCCGTACTGGGTTCCCACCGCGAGGTATTTACCAGTACTCGAGAAACATACTGCAAAGCTACCCCTATTGACTTTATCAGCATACATCCAAAGTTTCATCAGCAGGATTGGGCGGCTATATGGACCTGTTATCCGAGCGGTCCTGCTTGCTCTGGCTCTCCAACATGATCTTTTTATATGGCGTCCACTCGTATAGCGGCCGATCCGATACCTCGAACGAGATACCTGTTGTGGGTGACTTCTTTAGCTTCCTCTTATGAATGTAGAGATAGGGGTCATCGCTAATGGCACATAGAAGCTGTCCGTCTGGGGAGATAACTGCGCGGTTCATAAAGTCGGGGTACTTGATTTCGTCGAGCGTGTCCATGTTGCACAGACTGGCCACAATAACGCTGCTATCGTTATTGGCCAGAATGGCAACTCCCTCGTCGTAGGCCCCTTCAAATGGCTTTTGCAAAGTCGGCGGAAACCACAGAGTGATGCAATTCACCCTATCTTTGCCGCAATGCCTGCTTCGGGCAACCGCATTTTTACTGGCGCTCACCCGGGATCGGGCTATATCCAGCGGAATCCCAACTCGGTCGCGCAAATGTAATTCGAGTAGGGTTTCGATATCGTCCTCGCTGCCCGCCTCGTCGACCCGGAAGGCACTGAATGCGCCCTTCTCACCTCCGCAGCAGACCCAGCCATTGCGCGCTACCAGACACCTAGGTGGAAACGACAACCGCTTGATCGTTTCGGATTCGCCAGTCGTGATGTTTAGTCGTTGGACTGTAATGTGTCGCTCCTCCGATACTAGCGGAAAGAAGACGGCATCCTGACCATGGACTCCAATAAGGGAGCGCAATTGCCAATGCCTAGGATGTGCACAGTCGGATTAGACAGGTGGGACAAAGATTGGCTAGGAACGAGACATTGACATACTGCCACCGAACTGCGGTTCGATAGTGTCTTCGAGGCTTTACTTGAATGAGATGCTCGGTGGAGTGGTAACTGCGGATGCAGGTATCGTGTCAGCTTCATCCGTCACGAGGTGTCCCAAAACAAATAAAACACCCAGACACATGCTGCGCAAGGCAGCGCAAGGCAGCACATCGACTTCCTTCGGCCTGTCCCTTACCTGTCGCGGGTGACAGCCATAGTGCCGATGTCTTGGCGAGGATGGCTACGGTGATGCGACCATCAAATGGTGGGCGACTGGACTGGTTCGCAAATGCAAAAAAGGACGCCGTGAGAATATCAGCAGCGTCGCTGGCGATAAAGACAAGGTCAGGAGAGGTCTCTCAGACGACTGTCGTCATTGTCGAGAAGGCGGAGTAATGGCCTGGTACGGGGTGGCTCGAGTGGCTCGAGTGGTAAAAGGCAAAGTGGGAGGTCGATGTATCGAAGCTTAATGTAGCGGCCACCGCTGGCTGCTTAATTGCTAGGCCCCTCGCCACAAGAGTGCACTGGAAGAAAGCAGCCCCACAAAGACCTATGGATGGACGGCCTGCCGCGCTGTCTTGCGGGACAATATTAATAATAATGGGGACACGGTGGTAGCTCTACAGAATTATTCGAATACAATTCTGGACTACTGATAGCAAGCCCAACAAACATCGTCCTAGGTTCAAGTGCCAACTGTGACGCAATCACAACCTTGAATGGCCTAGCAGACGATTGAGATTCTCCACCGTTCTCCCGACTGCCGTGGACAAGGCCCCATTTGCGGGTGAGCGGCTTCGGAAGATGGCCCCAGTCTGCCCGGCTCAGATCGTGAGAAGCGAACGCGGTGCCGAAAAACAAATGCCCTGGGTATCACCGGTATCACCGGACACTGTCCGCGACTGAAGATATGCCTCAAAATTTTCAATTCATGCCTCTCTAACCAGCTGAAACCAATGCGCCAAAATTCAGCACCAAGATGGCAATCACGGCGGTTTCATATACGAAAAAAAATGTGTCTTGCATCAAATGACTTGAAGAATACAGAAGGCCTCGTCACGTGTCTCGCCGCCTGGTCCTCTCCCCGGCTTTACGCGGGGGCGGGCAGAAGGTTCTCATGCCGCGACAAAAAATAGAGACTGCAACATCTTGAATTCAAATGCTCATTGAACCATCTTTTAAGGCCTGCTGACTATGCTTTAAGGTCAACCGACTATCTTTCAAGGCCTCCTTACTATCATTCAGGGTCTATCGACTATGTTTCAAGGCTTGTCGACTACCTTATCTTTTGAGGCCTATTGACTATCTCGTGAGGTCTGGAGTACCTGTTTTTCTGTCCACAGTAGGAGTGGTTCTCTCGTGGAATGGTCTGTGCTTTGCGGGTCCACCCGCTAGCGGCCAGTGGTTGTCTGCGAAATTTCCAACACCTTCCAAGGTTCGATAGGTGACCGTGCTGCTCGAATTTTTTTGCCAGTACAAAAGACCTTGCCATCTCTCCTTCCACTCTCCCGGTTCTCCATCACCAATCCATACCACCCCCGCCGTCTTGCTTTTTGCTTGTTTTCTAATCCCCCCCATCCCGTTCGCACAAGGTTGTCTGAATTGGAATCTTCTTCAAGATGATCGCCACACGTCTTTCCCGCGCTGTAAGTGTGCCCCGCATCGTCCGAATATCACCGCACCCACCACAAAGCTCGAAGTTGCTTTCCAAGAGCTCAATCAGCTGCGCCAGAGCAGGAACTCGGCTGACCGGCAATGAATATAGCTTCCCAGAGCTTCCACAGTAGCTGCCCGCGCGGGTATGCTCAGGAGGACACCCGCCTTCGCGCGGTTCGAGTCCACAGATGAGAAGGTCAAGGGTTCCGTCATCGGTATCGATCTTGGTGAGTTTTTTCTCCTCTTCGATGGCTACGTCAGTCCAGGGTCATGAGTGCTAACAATGCTGCTGTTTAGGCACAACAAACTCTGCTGTCGCCGTCATGGAGGGCAAGACCCCCAAGATTATTGAGAACTCAGAAGGTGCCCGCACCACCCCATCAGTTGTTGCCTTTGCCGAGGATGGCGAGCGCCTCGTTGGTGTGGCCGCCAAGCGTCAGGCCGTTGTCAACCCAGAGAACACCCTCTTCGCCACCAAGCGGTTAATTGGACGCAAGTTCACCGATCCCGAGGTTCAGAGAGATATCAAGGAGGTGCCATACAAGATCGTCCAGCACACCAACGGTGATGCCTGGGTTGAGGCTCGTGGCCAGAGGTACTCGCCATCCCAGATTGGTGGCTTCGTTCTCAACAAGATGAAGGAGACTGCCGAGGCCTACCTCGGCAAGCCCGTCAAGAACGCCGTCGTTACCGTCCCCGCTTACTTCAACGACTCCCAGCGTCAGGCCACCAAGGATGCTGGTCAGATTGCCGGTCTCAACGTCCTCCGTGTCGTGAATGAGCCTACTGCCGCTGCTCTCGCTTACGGTCTTGAGAAGGAGGCTGACCGCGTTGTTGCTGTCTACGATCTTGGCGGTGGTACCTTTGATATCTCCGTTCTCGAGATCCAGAACGGTGTATTCGAGGTCAAGTCCACCAACGGTGACACCCATCTCGGTGGTGAGGATTTCGACATCGCCCTCGTCCGCCACATTGTCCAGCAGTTCAAGAAGGATTCCAGCATTGATCTCTCCGGTGACCGCATGGCCATCCAGAGAATCCGTGAGGCCGCTGAGAAGGCCAAGATCGAGCTTTCCTCCTCGCTCCAGACCGACATCAACCTTCCCTTCATCACTGCTGATGCTTCCGGTCCCAAGCACATCAACATGAAGATGACTCGCGCTCAGCTCGAGGCCATGATGGATCCCCTTATCAAGCGCACCATTGAGCCCGTCCGCAAGGCTCTCAAGGATGCCAACCTCCAGGCCAAGGACATCCAGGAGGTTATCCTCGTCGGTGGCATGACCCGTATGCCCAAGGTTGCCGAGTCCGTCAAGAGCATTTTTGGCCGTGACCCCGCCAAGTCCGTCAACCCTGATGAGGCTGTTGCCATTGGTGCCGCCGTTCAGGGTGCCGTTCTTTCTGGTGAGGTCAAGGACCTCCTCCTTCTCGATGTCACTCCTCTCTCCCTCGGTATCGAGACCCTCGGCGGTGTTTTCACCCGCCTGATCAACCGCAACACCACCATCCCCACCAAGAAGTCCCAGGTCTTCTCCACCGCTGCTGATTTCCAGACTGCCGTCGAGATCAAGGTCTACCAGGGTGAGCGTGAGCTCGTCCGTGACAACAAGCTCCTCGGTAACTTCCAGCTCGTCGGTATTCCCCCTGCCCACCGTGGTGTTCCCCAGATCGAGGTTACCTTCGACATTGATGCCGATTCCATCGTCCACGTCCACGCCAAGGACAAGTCCACCAACAAGGATCAGTCCATCACCATTGCCTCCGGCTCTGGTCTCTCCGACTCTGAGATTCAGCAGATGGTTGAGGAGTCTGAGAAGTATGCCGAGCAGGACAAGGAGCGCAAGGCCGTCATTGAGACTGCCAACCGCGCCGACAGCGTCCTCAACGACACTGAGAAGGCCCTCAACGAGTACGCCGACAAGCTCGACAAGACCGAGGCTGATCAGATCCGTGAGAAGATCACCTCCCTCCGTGAGTTCGTCACCAAGAGCCAGTCTGGCGAGGGCACCGCCACCGCTGCTGAGATCAAGGAGAAGACCGATGAGCTCCAGATGGCTTCTCTCAACCTGTTCGACAAGATGCACAAGGCCCGCGCCGAGTCTGGCGAGCCCAGCTCCAGCACCGAGGGCGAGAAGAAGGATGAGCCCAAGGCCTAAGCGTCTTTTGTCTCGTAATCAATATACCCCCACACAACACATTTTTCTTTCTTCTTCATATGTCTGACTAGGTCGGAGGGGCTCCTCCAGTGTATTCTCGTGTACTCATATATCTTGTTTTTCGGAGGCTCGCGGGGCTTATCCGGTGTGTTTATTCATGCAGACGGCGGATGGCGTTTTGAGCATCAAAAAATTTGGCCTGCTTGTTTTGTTTTACAGGGGCAGGCAGGAATCTGACGATAAGATGGGGTAGGGGGCAACAGGAATGGGATGGGGGCAGGGTTCTCTCGGATCAAAATAAAGGGTTGCATTGTGTGTATTTGTATATACACGGACCACACGATACCAAAATATAATTGGGAAATCCCCCCTCATATGTACATTATTTATTTGTTGAATTTGAAATGAAAATGAAAAGAGTTCATGAACTTTGGTCAATTGCTGCGTGAAAGTTCTGTGTTCTCCTTGATGTTGTTGGTGTCGACCCCCTCGTCAGCACAAAAGCTCCTGGAGAGTTCACGGGTGGATGGGTCCATGTCGTGGACGAGGCGTTTGAGGTCTTCGGGCCGCTCGAGAAAAGTGACGAGCATGCCTGCTTCCATGTGCCTATCGTTGACGATATTAGTACTGATATAGGCATCAGAGGTGACCAGAGGAAGCATACCAAGCAACATGGCAATGTAGAGCCCAGATGCCGGGGTTATCGGCAAGGAAACGGATCACGACGTGGGAGAGGCCGGGGATGGTGAGGGTGTCCCTTCTCATGGGGTTTTGGAGGTTCCAAGTCGTGTTGGGGTTTGAACCGCCGGCGTTGAATTCACCGGGGCCCCAGGCGACGATTTGGAAGGTGTGGCCGCTGTGTGTGTGATAGTTAGTTTCGTTCTGAAAGAAAAGGGAGGGGGGGCAGGCGTACTGCAGATGAAAAGGGTGCTCCATTATGTCCCTGCTGTTTATTACAATCTGAACGGTCTTGTTTGGGTCGGGGAGGAGTAAGACTTGTTGGTTGAGGGGGAAGTTCCAGTTGTTGTAGCCCCCGGCGTCGCCGGTGAAGGATTGGGAGAGGGAGAGCCAGAGTTGGGCGGTGGTGGGGAGGGGGGAGTAGGATGTCTTGAATACAGCGTATTAGTATCGGCTAGAGAATAAAAGGGGTAGTTAGGGTGGAAACAAGAGGGAACGTACACGGTTGATGAAGATACGGTTTACTGGGCCTGCTTGTTGGAATTGGAAGTTTATCTCGTGGGTGTTTTTTGATGGGTGGGCGTCATCTAAAGGGTAGGCGGGGATGGGGCGGAGGGGGATGGGGAGGGAGAAGGGGAGGTCGGTGCACTTCTTGGGGATGGTGATATTGTTAGGGTTGTGGGGGGTGATCGTTGTGGTGGTGTTGTTGTTGGGTAGGGAGGGGGAATAGGATAGCAGGGCTGTGCCTTGGTAGTTGACGGATTCTAGGATTGAGCTGCTGTAGGGGACGTAGGGGAGGAAGCATGATTTGGGGAGGGTGGCTCGCATTATGAAGGATCCGGTGGTGGTTGGGAGAGGGGTGACGAGGATGGAGTAGCGTTGGCCTATGTTGATGTAAACTCCTGGGACGGTGATAGGGGTTACTTCTACACCGTCGATTTCGATGATGGTGAGTTCAGGGTGGGAGTCGATTGTGAAGTAGAGGGATGTGAAAGAGGAGTGGTTAATTAGGCGAAGGCGGATCGCGTGGTTTTGGAGGGGATTGGTGTGATCATGGGGGTGGTGTACTGATGAGGGGACGGATCGCAGATGTATGGATCGGAGGACGGCCAGGTTGAGGAGGTGATGTTGCAGTTGGGAAGGGGAGCGAGGCCGTTGATGAGGATGATATCTGGGAGGGGCTCAACGCCTGGCATAGATGGTGACCATTTTGAGGAAGGTTGGAGATAACTCTCGAGCAGGTCCTCACCGTAGGCGTGGAAGCTGCCTCCCATGAAGATGATTCTCTCGTCGGTCATTTCGGTGTCAGGGGGAAGTCTCTCGTCCGGGTCGTGGACTACTATGGGTCCGTAGAGTCCGTCTGTGTATTGTACTTTCGAATGCGCATGATACCAGAACGTGCCTCGCTGGTCAATGATTTGATACTCGTAGGTGAAGCTCTTGCCTGGGGGTATTCCGCACTGGGATATTCCTGCCACACCGTCCATCCAGGTGGTGTTTCTTTGATGAATACCGTGCCAGTGTATAGTGGTGCTTTCGTCTGGAAGGTGGTTGTTGACTCTCACTCTCACAGTGTCCCCGGTATTGACCTCGATCAACGGCCCTGGACTTTGCCCGTTGACAAGCACCATCTTCTTCCGTACCCCTGATGGGGCTGCCCACCCATGGGTAATGTTGAACTCATATTCTCTCATTCTTTGCTTCCCGGACTCGATCTGAAATCCGGTCTGCAAATTCAGCTCAGTGATATTCACCAGCTTGTCCAATGATATCGGTTCAACATCGACGCCGGCATTACTTCCTCGGTACGCCTTGCATAAAAGAGCGAGGACCACCCAGATAAAGGTGAGTAAAGATACCCATAAAGTCAAGAACCCAAACCTGATGCCTATCAAACCGTATGGAGTGTTCCAAAACGGATTACTTGACTGTCGCTCCCTCGATGTTGACAGCTCAGCTTCGGTTTCTTGCAGCTTTGTGTATTCGTTGGGATCCTGCTTGTCTTCCTCTTCTGATGAAATCGAATCGGTGTCGGATCGGCCTAGGGCGCATTCCTGGTCATATATGACGGTAGGCATGGAAGTAGGACCTGTCTTCCGCAAAGGATCGAGGAGACTTTGAAAATCGTCTGGCGGCATTTTGAAATTGGGCAATCACCACACAAGAGAGCGTGGTGTTCACGTAAAAGGCTTTTGTCAATTAAAGAAACACATTGACCTGGTTTTTGTCGTGGTCATTCATCCCTTCGCGAGCGCGACGCGAGGAATGCATTCTCGCCCTGATTGGTATTATCTCTCTATCGAAACCGCTAGTTGCATATATGTTCCTCATTTTATTGGAGAAATCACCTTCCAAAACCAAACCAGCCTCTCTTTTGAGGCTTCGTTTCTGGCTCTGGCTCCTCATCTGTCCCCTTGGTCTTCTCTTGGACGGCAACCGATGGACGTTGTTTGGCAGGATACTCGATGTAGTTCCACGCAACGTCCAAGAACAATGGCTTGACAGGAATTGGTTCGAGCTGAGGCGGGTAGGTGACGATGTTGTTGAGATCGACACCACCTGCTGGGTAGTTCGAAAGCTGGGAAGACAGCGGTTTACCAGCGCCGCCGGTCTGAGAAGCGCTTGTCGGCTTGTTCGAGTTGTGAATCTCGACCAGAGCGCGGGACCGCTGATGTTCCCCGCCGAGAATGTCTCGGAGCAACCCAGCGTGTTGGTTCGTGACTTGAATGTTCCTTGGCGCAAACTTGCCATCATCACTGCCGCCAGACAGAACCGGATGGGCTGCGTTGCACTGATCAAGCGCATGCTTGACCAATGCAAGTGCATTGACCGCGTTTCCAGCAATGGCATGGGACCTGGATATCGCGAGACACCTTTTGGTTATGTAAGCTTCTGCGCATGATATCAGACAGGACTGATCACTTACTTGAGGGCCGTAAAGTACTGCGATGTAGCCTCCAGCTGTGTGGAGAGCTCCTGATCATTTGCCACGCCAGGCAACTCCTTGATAGATTCGAGACTCTGCAGAATACCATCGTATAGGACAGCCTTCTCCTTGAGCTTGGCAATCTGTCTCCCAGGGGTGAGATCTTTGCCCTTGTCCTCAGATGCCTCCTCGGTCTCCTCTTGTTGCTTCTTTTTTCTGGTAGGAGCGCCAAAATCTACCCGCGCTCCATCATCCTGACCGATCAAGACCCGGTTACGCCCAATACGCCAGCTAATCATTTCGTAATTCACAGCAGTTCTGGTGATCTGTAGGCTCTGCATGCGTGTATCGCTTTGAGTAACCCCCTCAGATTTGAGCTCGTCGATAGCCTGCTTAGTAGCATCGACGGCATCCTGGCTTGCAACCAAGATATCATCGTACGCCCCGGCCAAGTCTTTGGGAAGCAAGGATCCGGCTGAGGACAGCTTATCTGTCAATCTTCCCCTTTCTGCGCCCACTGCGGCCCAGGCAATAGCAATTGCGGCATCCTCAATCTTGACCTCGCGCCCACGCCAGGTGAGTGTTGCTGGAGCGCCCCCAGCTCCCTGCTTAGCATCTGCGTCACCATGTTGCAATACGGCAGGATTCTGTTTCTCAATCCGCGCGGCAAGCTCTGGGCCGGCATATTGAAAGTACTTCAGCGCTATTTCGGCAATGGGCAGCGTCCGAGGAATCTTGGCTTGGTAGGCTGCGTAGCGAATCGAAGGGTCGATCGTCTCAGAAAGGAGGTCCTTGAAGATGTCGCCCTTGGTCGAAGTAGAAAGCGCACTGTAGATAATGCGGGCGACTGAGTAGCTCTTCAAGCAGGGCTCCCAGTGTTGCTTCTCGAACAGGGCAGCTCCCCTAAGCAGAGCGGCATAGGCGCGGGCTTCGAGGATGTCGACAGAGCTCGCGCCGCTCTCAGTTTGATTGAGAACCTCGGCCAGTTGTTCGGCAATTCGAGCACCCTTCTCCAGACGGGAAACAATGTGCGACCGGGTCTTTCCACCGATACCCTTCGTCTCAACCGAATGCGCCGCCTTGACGGCCAAGGCATTGGCCCATGTTCGCTCCGCTGTCAGGAGTTGGAGATGGAGGTAGCTGGTACGCAATGGACAGGTCAGCAACACAGTGACAGGAATTTGATATAGAAGTGCTATCGATAGCATACCCATGGTCCTCGGTAACCTGCTCGGCGGTTACCTGGTTCCTGGGGTGAAAGGTGCCCCGTTTCTTGGTCGCGATGCTCAACTTCTTGCGGCAGTTCAACAGCTTTTTGGAGAGCTGGTTCTGGTAGGTAGAGTAGTCACCATAGAGAAGGGCGCTCTCCCGGTGGGAAACGATGAACTTGGTGATATCCATCTCGGCTATGTCCCTCTCGTCGTTGTTGTTGGCGCTGTGAGGCTCAGAGGCTCTCTCCAGGTAACGGGGACGGTGTTACCACTGACACAGGGTGGGGCTATTTTTTGACATCGACTTGGGCTCCCACGCTGTGCATTTCAGTTTGTGCCCCGCAGAGATGGCCCAAGCTCCCCATTGGTAACAGCCCCGTACCGTACCGTAATTCGGGTGCTCCCCGCTGGAACTTGCGCCGAACATCAGCCCAGTAGCTGTGTGTGTGCTCCACCCAGTTCAAAGATGGTTGCCAGTGCCGTCCAAAATTTTTGATGACTTTTCTGAGAAACGATGCCACATTGAAACACCACCCGTCCGCCCCAACCTCGATTCCAGCACCCGCCCTCCGTGCTGCGGACCCCCGAGATTCCAATTGCGGCTTTCTTGGGAACAGTCCTGGGGATACGATCTACTCAACATGACGTATCGCGCAGGAGCGCAGTTTCTTTCTCATCACCGCGAAGTATAGATACACACTGGTTTCTGCTTCGATTCTCGGCAAACGAACCTCGGCAAGACACATTGTTGGTCCCAGATCGTGGATGATGTGCTCAGACCCTCGTGGGGTTTTGGAACCAAGACAAAGTTGACACCTGCGACGATGCTAGAGAGGGCAGCGACTACCCTCGAGCCATATAGCAGCCTCCAACGAATTCTCCCCTCAGCCAGACAGTGCTTGCAGACCCGCCGCCAGCTTCATACGGCATTTTGGCAGCATGGAGCCTATGATTTCGAGCTTCTCGATGCATGCCAGGCCCTCCTGCGCACTCCTCGGTCCGAACCCTCCCCGCCCCGACCTTCGCCCAGAACGAAGGAAAGCCACGAGCCCATGATGGCTTCCGTCTTCTTGCTCGACTTTCTGTACCCGAGGGGTGCCGTGGCTATGTTGCGGAGGATGTACCCGGCATTTCCGAAACGACTCGAGCCAATAGCAAAGGTTCACCAACCGTTTTCTCGACTGTTCATGTCTTCATATCAAGACCGAAGTGCTGGGCTACAAAGCTCGAAGGTGGCGGCCCGCGGACCACCAAACCAGACACAAACGCCGCAGTATGTCGAGGAAGATGGGTCGGTAGAAGACCAAGGTCAGAAGCCGGTGGACAGCAATGTGGACGGGTTCAATTTAGAGGACTCCAGACATCTCCCAGATGTCGAGAGACTGCAGGTGTTCATCGACAACAAGACCTTTCGCGGGAATTACGAGAGAATTTGGGAAACTTTCAAGGAGTTAAGTGCGGATGTGCAGCTGCACTTTCGGCGCGAAGTTATCCGCGCGCTGGCCACATCGGCCCGTCCCTTGGAGGCGTGGAGGGTCCAGGAGTTGTTTGCGTGCTATGATGTTGAGGACTGGACTGAAGACCTTGTCTTGGCCCAGATTCGAGCGGACCTCGTAACGGGAAACCTCTCCTCGGCTATTTCAGTGTTCAGGGCGGCTTTGGAGCTGCATGGCCACGGTCAGCCTCTCGACTTGCTCATCGCATACGGTATCTCAGCTAACAACTGGGACTTGGTCTCGTTGGCTTGGAGAACTTACTCGCATATCAGATCAAAGGCTCATGATGATGATGATCCTGTTAGCTGGTTCCCCTTGCCAGCCGAGCCACTCATGAGTGGCAGAGCCGAGGGCAGCTCATCAGGCGACTTCTCTTCCGATCTACTTGCTGAAGCGCCCACAAGCGCAGTTAATTGGAACAGTGCTTCTCCTGCCTCAATGCGACCGCCAGCGAGTGCGAAATGGAACTATGTTTCTGCACCCGCGGTGCAGTATACCCAAGTATCTGCGATATCCGACCTGGGCCTTCGCATTCGAAACTATTTTGCAAAGCTCCCGCAATCACGGACCCAGTCATCCAAAGAATATTGGCCCCTGAGAGGTTTGTTCCGCCATATAGCGAGGAACTCATTGAATCTGTTTCGGTCTGCAGATGCGGAGTTGATAGTAGATCACGCCGCAGACCCAGCTTCATACGAATCACATATTGTTCATCTCGCAGAACAAGGCCGGCTGAAGGAGGCCGAGCAAGCATATATGAAATACAGATCCTTGAGTGATCCTAAACCACGGGCTGCCGTCTTGCACGCTATACTTCCCGCCTACTACCCAGACCATGTGCAAGGGATGGAACGCTTGCGCGAGGATTGGTACCGCGGATACCCTCACCCCGACGAAGCGGCTTATAAAAAGTTTCTCACCTACTACGCTAAGAGGGGCGACATAGCGTCATTCATGAATATGACGAGGGAATATGAGGAGCACTACGACCCCAACATTCAGACAGACCCGATGTTTGTGCGGACCCTCATGCATGCCCATGCGGTCCGTGGGGATCCCGAGTCGGTCCGTCAAGTCATGGAGGACGCTGCCGAAACATGGGGTCACCAGCCCGGCCGCATGGAGCAAAATATTCTGTTGAAAGCTTACTACCAAGAGGGAGACTACGATGCCGCCCTCGAGCTTTTCTCCAGCATGTGGGAGATGAACAACGTGGACCAATACTCGCTGACGACGGTGATGAAGAACGCCGGCTGGAGAGGCGATCTCTCATTCGTCCTCGAGCTTTTCGCGATGGCCAAGGAACGTCACATTCCCTTCTCATTGACCATGATGAGCTGCTTAGTCGAGGCATATTGCAAGAATGACCGGTATAGCGAGGCCGAAAGCCTTTGTATCGACATCACAAAGGAGAAGAAGTTGGAAGGAGACTACGTCCACATGTGGAACTTGCTCATACGGTATAATGCCAAACGCCGAGACTTGTCGGCAGTCAACCGCCTTTTGACGGCCATGTCGCAGCGCAACGTCACGTACAATCAAGACACATACAGCGGGCTTCTGCTGACGCTGCTTTACTGTCGTCAAGCGCACCACGCCATGCACTTGCTCAGGGTTGCCCGGACGACGAGCGGCTTCGAACCGACCGCTCACCATTACACGCTCCTCATCGCTGCCTTCATGTACACGCGCGAACCGATCATGGCGATGAAGATCCTCACGATGATGAAAAGCATGAACTTCCCCCAGTCGGCCAAGCTCATGGCGACGGCCATCAGCGCCCTGAGCCGCTACGAAGATATCCCGCGAGCCATGAGACACGAGAATGACGCTCGTGGCTATCTCAACAGAGCCCTCAACTACTTTTACAAGGTGCTCGAATCAGAAAGGAAGGGTTCTCCTGACGGGCGGCGTGATATGATTAATATCTACTCCAAGATGACATTCGTCTTGACGCAGATGCGCCGGTTTACGAGCATCAAGGAGATTATTTCGCTTCACAATGCACGATGGCCCCTGCAGTCGACTCTGGAGACGGTCCCGCTCAAGCTGCTGCATGACATCATGCTGGCTGATTTCCACGAAGGGAACTTTGACCGCTTGCGAGAGACGTGGAATATCATCTTTGATCGTACTGTCAGGCGTGGCATGTCCGTCATGGCTCAGGCTGGCCCCCCAAGCAAGGAGGATCAAAAGGTCATGGTGGCGCAGAGATTCCGTCTTTGCGATCCGCTCAAGACCATGCAGCGTTTTTATCTTGAAAGTGAAGATGCCGGCGGTCTCATCAAGCTCGTCGAGATGGTCAGATCAAAGGGCTTTGAGCTCGACAGCAAAAACTGGAATTATTACGTCCAGGGCCTCGCGCGGCTCAAGAGGTGGCGGCTGGCTTTCTTGACTTGCGAGGAGAAGCTCATGGGGCAGTGGCTAGGCTGGCAGACGGACCGAGCGGCGAATATGGAGATGTGGAAGCTTCCTGTCGAGGTGCGAAGGTTGGCGAGTGACCCGAGGCGGCCGAGGCCGATTGCGCACACGCTGTTTATCTTGGCGAAGGAGTACATGGACCTCGAGAAGATTACGCCATGGTCGAACGACGCGCTGAGGGAGTTTACGTACATTCAAAAGTCGGCGCCGAGGGTGATCCAGGCTATCACGAATATTGCGGCGGGGCATCCGCTGGAGAAGGAGATTTTTGGGGATGATGATCAGTATAGGAGTCGACTGAAGTATGTGCCGCCTCCGCCGGAGAGACAATATAGAAAGCTCAAGCAGCAGAAGGGGAAAAGTGGGAATCCCGTGGAGGATGCGGCGGCGAAGGAGAGGAAGCTGGAGGCTCAGAAGGAGGCGCTGGCAAGGCAGCAGGCGATGATTAGGAGGATGGCGGAGAGGATTGCTGCGGAGCAGGTGGCTAAGGAGCAGGCGAATGCGCTGATGGAGGGGGAGGAGCAAGAGGAGAAGGAGGATGAGGAGGAAGACTAAAAGTGTATGGGAGAGTGGTGTATGATACATCTGGCTGGTGTGGCCTGTATACTATGTGTATATTTTTGCATGTTTGTACATATCCAAGAGGCGTATATGTACGTTTGTGTTTTTTTCGAAGTCGATATTCTTTTTTTGGTATATGTCTGGGGCTGGCTGGTTTAGGGTGATGGGCTGGGCAACGGTGGTTGATGGGTATGACACATAAAAGGCGAGGTATGCATTGTATCAAAATAGACTCTCTATTGGAAGGTCTCATTATCATACATATATAGACAATCTCCATAGACGGTACAAAATGGAAGGAAGGGCATGGAGGGTGGTGGGTTGAATGAAGATGAAGTTTATGATATTAGCTTTTAAAAGTTTCACTCACTCAGTGTAATTACTTGTATTAAAGAAAGGATGTCCACTTTGCCGGCAGGAATTATCCGAACCTTTGAAAGGCAGGGCAGGCAGTGGGGTCCCCACTTTACGCCACATTGATTCGACCCTCCCCTGTCCGTCCGCGCTTGCTTGCTTGCACTCGACGCGACTTGCTGGTGGGCAAAAAGAATTACACGGAAAAAGGTATTCTCTGTACATACATATGGGCATATCAACCATTGATTTTACCAACAACAACAACTACGGCGACAAACGGGCGCAGATAACTAACCCATTCATGCTGACGATTCGTCAATTGGGCTATTAATCTAAACAGGTGTTCATAGGGCTTTCACTGCATTTTGAAAATCTTATTTAACCTCGAGATATTTTTTTCCGTTTCGCAACCGCACAGTCGCAATTCGAGACCAAGCTTGTGATCGACTCGACAATCGCATAATTTACGAACGACTGCGAAGACGAATCGAGGGGGATTTGACAGGGAAAAAAAAAAAGATGTTGTTCCCCGAGGAGCATGAGAACGATCTGAAAACGTGGATTGTGAAGAAGATTGAGAAGACGTACGCTTTTCCGATGAGCAATGGGGTGGGGTGGGATTGAATGGACTGAAAGCTGACAAGGGACGTGATGATAGGCCCGATGCGGACGAGGTTGACGCGGAGGTGCTGGCGGATTATGTGCTTGCGCTGCTGAAGCACGATGGGGATAGCGAGACTGTAAGGCAGGCTTGCGAGGCGAGTTTGCCTGATTTTCTTGGGGAAGGTGGGTTTTCTTGAAGGAGACTTGGAAATGGCGGGAAAAAAAATACTAATTGGGATGGATTGGTGCGGCAGGTACGAAGAGGTTTGTGAACGATATCCTCGAGGCGATTACCTACCGATCTTATTTGCCAAATGCCCCGCCACGACCTCCTTCGAAACAATTCCAAGCGACTGCGGTTAGTTTTCAGCCTTATCTGCATCAACCACCACCGCAACCGATGACGGGCCTATCCTACGACGACGACTCGAATGGGCTGTCATATTTGCAAGCTCAAGCAGCGAACTACCAACCTCCACCACCACTGACGAATGGCTTCGGGTCAAGGAAGCGAGGTTACAATGACTTGGATAATCCCAATCAGCAGGGCGGTTTAGAAGCGTTTAATGGGAGGGCTGTCAAGCAGCCCAGGCGAGGTCGCGAGGATTCTGGGTTCAGACCGGGAGGGGCCTTTCAACAGCAGCCTCCTCCACCACCAGGACAGCCGCAGCCTTCTTCGGTTGGGTATTTGGATCCAAAGTATGCGGCGGAGTTCATGTTCAATATGCTGCAGCCTGAGTTTATGGCCGCCCAACAGCAGCAAAACAAGGGTGGGAGGAAGAAGAAGGCGCCAAAATGCAGGGATTATGTCAACAAGGGGGTTTGTCCGAGGGGGTTTAATTGCAAGTTTGATCATTCGAGTGATGATGTGGGCTTTGGGGAGTTTCCACAGGTGGAAGGTATGCCATGATTGATTGCTCTTTCACTTGACAACAGCAACTGACTGGAGAACATAGAATACGACCCCGCCAACGCCCTCATGACAAACATGTTCAACCAGCAAGCCAGTAACCTCCCAGGCATGCCATCATTCAACATGTTCGACCAGACCAAGCAGCACAACAACTCTCACCGGTCTAAGGGACAAGGTGGGAACCGCGGCGGAGGCGGCCATCAAAAACGCGGCGGCGATCGCTCAGTCTTCTCGGCGGAGGGGCCGGTTCTTGATCGGACGAAGTCGACTATTGTGGTGGAAAGCATCCCAGAGGAGAACTTTGACGAGGACCAAGTTAGGGACTTTTTCAGCCAGTTTGGGAATATCCTCGAGGTGAAGATGTATCCTTACAAGCGGTTGGCCGTGGTCAAGTATGATAGTTGGGAAGCGGCCAACGCGGCGTACAAGTCTCCGAAGGTTATTTTTGAGAACCGGTTTGTGAAAGTGTTCTGGTTTAAGGACGAGGAGCAGATTGCACCGCCGGCGGGGAGTAAGGGGGGCAAGAATGGGAGTGCCACTGGGGCCGGGGAAGATGGGGCGGAAAACCAACCTCTGACGGAGGAGCAGCTGGAGGAGATTAAGAAACGTCAGGAGGAAGCTCAGAAGGTTTATGAGGAGAAGATGAAGAAGAGGGAGGAGCTGGAGAAGAAGCAGAGGGAGATTGACGAGAGACAGAAAGAGTTGCTTGCTGCGAAGGAAGCCTTGAAGGCTAAGCTTGCGAAGAAGGGTCAGAGCTCTGGGGAGGAGGGGGAGTCGAGCTCGGCGACTAAACAGCCCATGACGCAGTCGGAAGCTCTGAGGGCTCAGTTGGCTAAGTTGGAGGAGGAGGCGAGGCGGATTGGGATTGATCCGCATGCTGACATGGAGGACGGTTCTGAGTCTGGTCAGTGGGGGCAACCCAGAGGGGGTTTCTACGGCCGTGGTAGGGGAACCTGGAGAGGGAGTTTTCCCCCTCGGGCGAGGGGATTCGCTCCAAGAGGTTTCCGGGGAGGGTATCGTGGCAGAGCGGACGTACATGCGGCCTATGCGGCTTATTCGCTTGATAACCGGCCGAAGAAGGTGGTGGTTACGGGGGTTGATTTCACCCAGTCTGAAAAGGATGAGCTCCTCAGGCAGTACCTTTTCGTAAGTTCGTTTCCCCCCACCTTAACCGTACTTGCACTAACAAGAAGTGCCAGGGCGTCGGGGAATTCACCCACATCAACCACACCTCCCGCCCCCCAACCACAGAAATCAGCTTTAAAGACCGGAAAACGGCCGAGAAATTCTTTAACAGCGTCACCCTCAACGGCTACACCATCCCCGAAATCGAAGGGCAGGTCGAGTTGGCGTGGGCTAGTGGCTCATCGTCCTCGACGGCGTTATCGACACCTACCGCGAATGGGTTTGCCAATGTTAATGGTGTCACCCCGAACACATCCACCAGAGCTGAAGTTCAGAACGGTGATGGTGATGGGAACGGTGATGGGAACGGTGATGGGCATGGTGACCATGGCGACGACAGTAGCGACGATAGAGACGTTAGGATACTGCTCGATCATCAACCACCACAACAGTCGAGGGAGACTGACCAGGACAAAGAGCAGAACGAGATGGATTACGAGGTTGCTGATGATGGGGAGGAGCAGTGGTATTAGAACTATCATCGTTCCTGAAAACAGAAATGTGGTGTATCCTCTCATCTTTTGGGTGTCGTTCCCTGGTCTGGTGTGGTTTGAGTGGGGATGATTTGTGTGTTTGTGTACATGGTTATGGATGGGGGGTTGGATCATTGCTGTGGATGGATGGCATGGTTGTTGATATGGCTTCTGTTAGCTGCTGATGACTCTGGAAAGGAGAGGAGTCTGGCGCATGGAGGATATTAATCCTAGGGGATGATGGCTGGTTGGGGGAATGTGGAAAGATGTATATATGTATGGGTGGCAGCAGCGGTTATGGATGTGTATATGCGCCAGCCGCATTCTCTCTCAGTGGAGATGCAAAAACCTGGCTGTATTGGCCGGATGAAAGTTCATCAATACTAAGTACGAACAAGAATAATTTTTGTCACCAGTAAGACCATCGTCAACTGTTGATCATATCAAGCCAGCTGCTTCTTACCCTTTGGGGAGACGTTCGTTATATGTACTAGCACACTTCTCTTTGGAAAGCTTGCAGTCTGAATTGTACAGTATTATCCGCTTGCTGTATGGAAAACTCAAGATAGATGAATGTTTCCAAGCTCGGATGAGAAGACACAGAATGCTCCGATGGAGAGGTCACAAAGTTGGGATAGAGATGTTGCAAGCTTATATATAAGAGAAACTGAAAGTTCAGATTGAAAGTCTTGGTTCTTGTCTTTTTTCTTCTCAACTCTCTATCACCCTCCAAAAGCTCGTTGTTGAAAGTGTTGATCTCTAACGTGCCTTCCCCTGTCTTGTTGAACACCCCCTTTTTTTCTCTGACCAACCATCTGCTGCCAACAAACAAATGCAGAAAGTAAACACTCCACAAAACGCTGAACGCACCAACACCGATTCCTCGTGAACTCACATAACCTTTCAGTTTCAAAATACCGTATACGACCGAGATAAAAGGCCGACAAAAAAGTCTGTGTTATAGAACACAAATTGGATTCCATTTCCTACACGACATGCCCCTCTTCCATCTTTTCGCCCCCCCCCCTCTCTCCCTCCTCTTGGGTATCGTTGAGATATCTCTCCGTGAATGCATGAAAACCCCCCATTGAGTTTTCCTTTTTTTCCCATCCCTTTCCTTCACCATCCCCAACCCATGCTGCCAGTTGAATGTCCCAATTTTTGTTGAAAAATCAAGTCCCCCAACCCCAATATGATGATGAATGTGTTTTGATTCGCCCCTCTCCGACCATCCGACCTCCCTATCCCCCATTCAATTGTTGAAAATAACGCCCCAGTTAAATGCTGTTGTTGTGTATAATGCTGTGAGTCTTGTTGAAATTCATTCATTAAACCATTGTTCAGGCGCATTCCTATTCCCCCGTCTTCCCTCTTGTCCCCGACATGAGTGGCAAAAAACGAGAAAAATATTAAGGGGCTTTGTTGAAATTAGATTTGACCATGCAAATGTGTTGAAAAAAGAAGAATCCGACTCTGTAGTTCAACGTCAGAGCCGTGTTTTGCAGAGGCATTATGTTGAAGCCTCGACGCCGTTGGCAGTTTCGCCATTAGTTTGAGTGCCGTTTGGCTCGCCGTTGGTGGCTGGTGGTTGTGGGACCCTGTCAAGGTTAGGGTCCTGGAGGTCCTTCAGAACCTCATAGAGGGTCTCTCCTTGGTGGAAATCGTTGTTAACTGCAGTAGGAAGGTTTGTTAGTATCAACAAAGGAAGGAACCGGGAGAAAACAAAGCTTACCGATATTCACCAGGTACCACGACTTCATGATCTCCTCTAGCAACAGACGGCTTGGGGTGTTAGCCTCATAGCAGCGGGCCCAGTCAGAGCCCAGTTGAAATGCCTCGTCCTTCCAGGCGAGAAAACTGATTCTTTCGACAATAGTGGGCTGAACAATTTCCTTGCCGGGGAATACACCCCAGGTTACGGCATTGGGGGCATCAGACGGGGCATTGGTCTCGAGCATGCCAGACTTGGTCACCGCGTGGTATGTCAAGTCGGGGTGGTCTTCAATCCGTTTCTTGATCTCTGGGAAGACCTCTGGAGAAACCAGCAGTTCCAAATAGGCCTTTTGGTAGACGTAACCCTTGGATGGACCCCATCCGTGTACTGGGTGGGTAGACTTGACGCCGTTGACAGCAGGCTGAGAATTCACCGTAATCAAACCCCGCTTGTTGAGGTCGAGAAGATACTCTTTGATCACATCGGCCTCTTCAGCAACTGGTGCCTCACTCCATGGGAGGTAGTCAATCTCCTTGTTCAAGTAGCGGACAAAGAGGTTGGCGATATCGCGGATGCAAGTTGGCTCGCCCCACTTTTGGCGGTTTTGTTCGTTGGTACCCGTCAAACCGATACCATAGGCATCCAGTTCGCCGAAGGCCGGTGACCTAGAGTCACCCCAGCGACCGTTGGGAAACTCGTCCCAGTCTTGCGTGCGAGCAACGTAAGATTTGTTGCGATTGCGCCAGAAAATGGGCCGGACATCCTCGACCTGGCGACCCAAGCCAAGAGACCGCTTCCAGGGGAGTGCCTGCTTGACCGGGCGATCCGGGGATGGCATCCAGTCGAGCTCCTCCAGCACCATGCGAGTGGCCTGTGCTAAGTTCATGGTGTAAAAGTGTAGGTGATGAATGCCAGCCGCGAGGATCTTGCGACACAGCTCGGCAACAAGCGTCTTTCCGATATCTCTGACCGCCACATCGTCGTTCTTGACCGGCTCGAGTCTTTGCATCCACTCTTCGGGAATCTTGCAGTTCATGTGGTTCGCCCGGCGAAGGAAGCTGGCGTAGGTAGCGATTGGCATAATGCCAGGGATGATTGGGACCGTAATACCACGCTCTCTGACCTTCCCAACCCAGCGAACGAAGTTGTCGGCATCGTAGAACATCTGAGTGACAATAAATGTGGCACCTGCGTCGACCTTCTCCTTCAAGTGATCCAGCAGTAGATCCTCGTCCTTGTTGTCATCACAACCCTCAGGGTAGCCGGCAACGCCAATGTCGAAGTGCTCGTGGTAGGACTTTCGGATGTGTTGAACAAGATCGCGTGCGTAGCGGAAACCACCCTCTGCAGCCTCCCACTTCTCCTTCTCGCGAGGTGGATCACCCCTCAGAGCCAAAATGTTGGTGCACCCAGCCTTGTAAGCCTTCCTCAAGGCATCGTTGACCTTCTCCTCACCCATGTCGGTGCAGGTGAGATGCATGCATGTCTCGAGCCCCAGATACGTCTGCGCTTGTACTACCATCTCGCACGTCAATTCGGCAATGCGGCCGCCAGCACCCCAGGTGATATCGATGAATTTTGGTCCAAAGTTGTTCATACGCTCCATGCGGTCGTAGAGGTTCTGAACACCCTGCGTCGTCTTGGGTGGGAAGTACTCGAACGAGAAGGACGGTGCGCCGGTCCTTTCGGCATCGGCGAGCATCTCGCGGATATGCATGGTGACGGTATTAAGGAAGCCTTCGTCTTGGAGAAGCTAGGTGGCCGTCGGTGAGGTGACGAAGATAGATGTTGAGGACTGTTAAGAGGAAGCGGACGGCCCGGGAGGTTAGCTTCGAGTTTTGACCTTCTGGCAGCAGTCACTGCTGTATTAAGAGCAATTGAGTTCGTATAAAACCGTAAATGCAAGTAAGAAATACTGGAGGGATACGAGGTGCGGGTGGGATGAGAACAAAGGCCCAGCGTTGGTATCTCAGGAACCAGGATAGCTCGGCTCGGGACGACGAACAATTGTAAGACAATAGCAAGAGAGAAAGAAAGAGAAAAAAATCGAAATGGCCTACTTTTCGTGAATCAATCTTTCAGATATAAACTCGGTCCTTCCGAGGGGCAAAGAGAACCTGTCCTCGTGGTTCTATGCTTATACAATTGCGCACCGTCCGAGGTACGTTTCAAGAATTCCCAGACCGAGGAGAGCGGTGACTGAAGCAATGATTAGAAGAAAAAGGGAAAAATGGAGACAAACCCCAGGAAAAAAAGGAAGAAGGCGTTAGGAGAGCACCACGAGAAGCCTGGGTGGGAAGAGGAAAGCTCAAGGGAAGACCACCGCGGGGACCGGGAGCGGGAGTGCACCGGCGCTTTAGCACACAGTGCGCGGATCGATGACCTTCCAAGGTGGATGCAGGTGCTCGAAGCTCGCCGTACCCGGAGTAATGCTCATTGGATGACGCTGCTCTCCCCACGTTCATAAATCGGACCCACCCCTCTTCTTGTGAGAGAGGACCCCGAACTTCGTGCCAGCAGCGGGTGGAGGACCCCGCACTCGAATACACTATTCTCGTCGTCAACTTTCAAGAACAGAAACCACAAGCGATAACCAGCAATTGAGGATCAGCCAACACATCCCATGCTATAAAAGACTATCGATCATGCGGACCTGCCTCGATAAATGTTGTCTGCGTGGCTTGACAATAGAACGACACCGTTGAGCGTCATGGGGTCGACAACACATTCCCAAACCCCATCCCACTCACCTCCAAACAATCTACACAGTGCAAGAAAACCCCAGCCCCCATCACTGCATGTCTGGTCAATAGCGAACCACAAGAGAAGAAGAGGTGTGCAAGTAGCGGTCAACTCGGCTGCAGCCGTCCCAAACCAGGAAGACCTCCACGACAGTTCTAGTGTATGTACATAAAATTAATCTACACATCTAAAGGCAAGGTGTCAGACGAGATCCCATCAATCACAGAATCACACACAGCACGGGATGGAATTGCTCCAGGGGCTGCACATGAAAACCGGGTTACACACCCTCCCCCTTCCCTCCTCCTTCCCGCTCCCCCGGAGGCCTTACCCGTCAAGCCGTTTTTGTCCTCCGAGACGCAATCACTCAGAGCATCAAAGAAAAACATTCAATCTAGCACCAGGAACCAGGACCAACCCCCCACTTCACCAATTGCCCTGTCGGCCCTGTCAAGATCTTGGAGAAAAAACTCCACCACAAATACTGTCGCTACCGCACTCGGGATTGCGTGACCGGCTTCAACACTGGCCACCCCAGTCCCGCTCTCTTTTGCGGTTCCAGAGCCAAAAAGTCGCCGAATCGGACTCAGCTCTCGGAGACAAACCACCCTCGGACTCTTGATGACTGTCTCACAGAACCAAACTCACCAGACTCATCAATCTGCTTCAAAACGAAGTGATCATCAAAAATTCATACTGTTCCCACAGAAACAGTTGGAGGAGCAAAAGGATGTGGACGAGCTGGGAATCGAACCCAGGACCTTTCGCATACACTCAAAGTATGCTAAGCGAACGCTCTACCAACTGAGCCACACGCCCTATGGCGATTTGATGAGTTTTAGAGATGAGCTTTGACTTTGTGTAGGAGAGTGTCTCGTATTTGGGGTTGCTATTCAGGTCCTGAAGCAGCGTACAACCCCCTATCTATGGGAAGGTTCCAGCTCTCTAAATCTTCTGTATAACGCTTTTCGTCCACCCTGTCTGAGCTGAATACACATTTTATCTGAGATTTTATATCCTCTGTTTTGTCCACAGCGTTGCCTATCAATATCCTATCCTTGAGTAATGCCAATGATGATGATCGTACCTAACATAGGCTAAATTAAACCAAAACTATCAACTTCCCCATTCCCTTTACAAACCGCTATGCTAACCTATGCAAACCACACCCCCTCCTACAACACCACCACGAATACCCCTAACTCCACAGCCAGAAACTCTCTACCCACTACTCACACATCCTTATTCTTCCCCCTGTGAACCCTCTCCGGAAACGTCGGCCCAGTAGGCGTAACAACATCAGACCCAAACGAATCCTGACTCAGCGCCAAACTCGGCCTAGCCACCAACCCCAAGCCCGGTGTACTCGTCGTCGGCCCCGTCGTCAGCCCAGGAGTCGTCGCCGGCCCCGGACTCAAAGACCTACTCGTCCTCTTCGCCGTCTTCCCCCGTCCGACAATCTTCTCCGTCCAGTTCCAGCTCAGCGGGCTCACGCTCCTCATCATCGCTGCCGTCCCCATCGCCGCCGTCGGTGAGAGCGGTCCTGCTGGCTCTACTAAATTTCTCGAGGAAGCAGCGACTGTTTTCCCTTTCGTGTTAGCAACAGCAGCAACAACAACAACCTGCTCCCCTGCTTTTTGTGTCAGGGCTGTGGTGGGGGTTGAGATTGGGGTAGTAGTAGTCGCGGCAGCAGCAAAAGGGTGGGTGTGAGTGCTGGGTTGAGGTGTCTTCTTCACATTTGCGCCGGCAGCCATCCTGCTCCAATAGCTTCCACCGCCGCCGTTCTCGTCGCTTTCATCCGCGCTATCGAGCCAGTCCCTGTCGCTCCAGGTCATGGAGTCGAGTCTATCGATCGGTGGCCGATTGGGGATTGTTGGAGTTGCCCCAGTAACAGCGGGGATCACGCCGAGGGCGTTTGAACTACCCTGTCTGCTCAACGATCGCGGCGAACGGGGGCTAGGAGCTAGCTCGGGGACGACGTCGTATCGTTCGGCGTCGATGATGTCCTCGTCTTGGGCGGCGTCCCCTTCGCGGACGGTAACGGTCCTTCCTCTGTGGTCATTACCCTGGACGGTTTCTTTTGTCTCTTTGCCTGTCTCATCTGCACTTTGATCCAAGCCTTTGGCCCTTTCCACTCCTGGCTCGTGCTCGTCTCTTGTTCTCGCCATGGCTTCATCGCTAAAGTGCGACTGGACAAGATGGTGGATGACAGGCCACCCGAAAGCGTTGGCGAACATACGGCGGACCACGATGTTGTTGTGTGCGTCTGGCTCAAGCTTGACCAGGACCTTGCGCCAGGACAGGCCTCGGTGGTAGGCGCGTGCAATCTTTTCTTCAACGCGCATTTGAGAAGAATCCACAACTTCGGTCGGCTCATCGCGGGAGGAGGAGGGCGCGGTATGCACGGTGGATTCGTAGTCTACAGGCACAGATTGGGCTGATTTGGCCGATTGTTCGGATTGCTGAGAAAAGCCGGTGTCTTTGTGGTTGATGCCCGGTGATTCAAGAGGGGAATTGCCCTCGCTCTGGGCCGTCCTACTTGACCGAGATAGCGAGCGACGGCGGATCTGAAGGGGCTCGATGTCCGTTCCTTGACCGGTGGTGGGGGAATATCGGATGGGTGGTAAATCCTGTCATGGAAGATGGTTCGATGTCGTTTTGATGGATCGATGAGGTACTCGACGGTGGGTAACTTGGGGTTAAGCAAGTCGCCGGCTGACTCAAAGATTGATGTCCTCGGCGGTGCTGTTACTCCTTCTGTATCGTCCCCAAGCTCAGTCCCTGTAGTCACCCTAGACGTGGACGAGACAACGGATTCTGATGCCGAAGTGCTTTCCACCTTGAGGGTCTGACTTCGTTGATAAATCTTATTTATCTTGGGGGATGGAGGCGGCTGAGGTTTAGGGCTTTCAGTGCGGAAGAAGTTGAACAGCCCAGATAGAGGGTTGGATGTCGATGTTGCGGAGCTCTGTAACTTTTGTAGGTCTGTCGAGGCCGATTGTTCAGGGAAGGGCTGACGACAGCAGATCTCAGACTCTGTCGATCATCTTCCAACATGGCATTGGTCGGGGGCTGAGGCACCTCAAGCAGCTCCTCTGTGTCTGTCGGTGTAGTTTTGCCAGTTTCGTTGGCTTCGTCATTTTCTTTGCTTTCCACCGGTGACCATGGCGTAAGTCGCGGAGTTGTAACATTTGCACCTGTTAACTCTGCCCATCCAGCAGCCACCACAGCTTCAACTAAGCCAACTTCCCGGCGCGCTTTTTCCACACGACCCAGCCCTTGCCAATCGAGGAACAGGAGACAACTAGTTCTGAGTGGCACAATCCCGTCATTTACCACATTCGAATAGACAGTCCTGTTTCTGAATTTTTTCAGTGCTTTGTGCGCTGGCCCGGTAGGGAGGATACGGAGCAAAGGTTTTGATTCCGGCTGAGGTTCACCATAAACACGCTTGTGTGCCTGTTCTCCTAAATTGCCCACAAGCGCACCCCAGCCATTTCTCGCAATCGTTGGAGCTCTCCAGGTGAGACCCAAGTCTTGGCCTGTTCTCCCAACCAAACCAAAATCCAACGCAAACTTGACGTACAGAGGGTTCTCGTGGTTCAGCCCGAGAAAGGGGGAGGCCATGGCGATGAAGTTGATAGGCTCAATCAGATCGAAAAATTGCGGCGAATGTTTTTGAATATAAGCGACAGCGTAGGTTTGTACTAAACCGCCGAGAGAATGTCCAATGAAACTGATTTTGGTGAACTTGTAGAGTCGATTGCTCGCAGATGGCGCATGATGAATCGTGCTGTGTTTGTGTGCCTCTTCGCCGCCATTCTTCTTTTGAGAGCTTGCCTTGAGTGTGGCGGCGATTGCTTCTGAAGCTGCCTTGGCGGTTGGTAGACACGGTTGGTCGGGATATGTCATGGACAAGATGTGTCTCGCCAACCGCTTGCCCAAATATTTGATACCTCTTTCCGTCTTTGTTGCATTTCCAGAAAATCCGCGTACAACAACCTCCTCCTCATCATCGTCCTCCTCGTCTTCATCTCCCTCAGCAACTGACTCAAGAATATCACTGCTAGCATTTTTTCCCGAGTCCGCCCCAGCGGGTGGCTCCTGATTCTTTCTGGCAGCCCTCTCTCGAGCTTTGCGCGCCTTGGCGTCTATCTTTGTCTTTTTAACCCCAGCATCTATGCTTTCCTTCAAGAATAGCATATCGGCGCCCAGGTTGCTGTGCAGGCCATGTGTGAGAATAACCAGATGAACCTTTTTCTGGTTGAAAGGTCGTTTAGGTCGCTTGTCTTCAGGTTTCCGGCTGGCCAATACAGGTTCTACTGGGGCATCGGCACCCCCTTCACTTCTAGCCCGTAGCCAACCTATGTCGTCCCATCCTGGGAGTTGCGGAGTGTTCCACAAGGCTGCCGTGTCCTCAACCTTCAGGTGCACTGCCCTAGAGAAAACACCTTTTTGCTGGGCCGGGCGGTCCTTGATGGCACCGGCACTCTGCTGAAAATCGCTGACACGTCCTGGCTGTGGGGCTTGCGCCTGGCCTCCTATTACGGGCACAACAGAGCCCAAAGTTAACGACTTCTCGTCTCGTGCCAGAAGAATTTCGTAGTGCACAGCAGCCGAAGTAGAAAAGACTACTTGTGACGCCACCTCGATGATCCAAGATACGCTCTCCCCATCGTGTTCGGGGCCCTTTCCAAAGTATCCATGTTGGCTGCTTCCCTCCCCAGCAGACTGTCTGATATTGTCGGGTACTACCAAGTGGCAGTTCCAGGCAGCGCCAGCCTTGAGCATCGGTTCGAACTCAGGGACGCCATAGCGACGGGGCTCTTCGAATTTCTCGTTCGGGTCGAAGTTGGATGGGTAGGCGGCAACCGACAGAGTGTAAGGGCCGTGAACGAAAGCTGCGCGGAGAGCAATAGCACATGTATTCTTGATGCGCAAATAGAGGAATTCTGGCGACGGTAGGATGCGATCTGCCGAAGGGGTGTAAGTCACTGTGTAGCGCACCACCTCGCCAATCTTTACGCTGCCAGATTGGTGGAGGAGAAGCATCGTCGTTCGTTTCGCTCGTGACTGCGCATCAAACTGGCAACTGATCTCTGACGTAGATCATCGGTTTCTCGACCAGACGGAAGCTTCGGTCAGGATGGGTTGGGTTGTCGCGTGCACTGGTTCTCTTCAACACATTTATCCCATCACGAGTGAACCACAATGTCGGGTCGGCAGAGGTCGAAAATACAATAGGAGGACGCCGGTGTGGAAAATCAGAGAATGTAAGTTGTGGAAAACCAAGATTTGTTCGAGAAGATCACTGGAAAGGTTCTGGATCCGGTTTGGCCGGTGCAAGGCTAGGATGGTCGCTTGAGGTGTCGCGGCAGATGGACCTTCAGTTAGCTAATTAAAGCTTATCCTTCTAGCGTGCCCTTGTTCTGGCTCAGTGAGAAGGGGCATTGATACATGTTGAGGTCACTGAGCCTTTGGAGGTGAGACGGTCGGCTTATCAGGAACGGAACACAAATAGCTGTGGATGGTGATGATTATCAAGATGGCACAGATCCATGGGATGCGGCTGAGCGAATCGGGCTGTCGATGATGCCTACGTGTGTGCCCCGAAGTGCCCGCATGCTTTTGCGTGACAACAGCACAGCACAATGGGACCCCAACTGACGCCTGCCAAGAACCCGACGGCGGGATGTCGACCGGGGTAGGGGAATTCCTTTTGATGACCGGCATGCAGGTAATTCGATACACACCATACAACGATATTTACCCGTCTGAGTACCGCAGTTAATTAACAGGTGTGTGTTGACCTCATGCCTCGAGGGGCAGGCTTGTGACGATTCTTTTTCTTGGTATGCGTACTTGGCATCTTGAACCTCTACTCCCCAGACGGATATTTGGTCTTGGTTCAACCCATTCGTATCACCGGAAGATTCCAATCCGTTTCGCTGGAGACATTTCAACACTGAAAGCACAGGGCGGGCTGTGGCTGGTGAACCCGACAGTTACCTAGGCCCCACGTGACGCTCCAGACCCACCAGGCTGCCAAGTGTCCCAACTGAGGTGGGCATGGTTTGGATCAAGCAAACCTTCTGACCGCCAACTTTTTTAAACCGGCAGTATTTTCACATCACCAAAAGACCCCTCTCCGACTCTCGCTGTAAACCGTCACCGCACCCATATAGCTTTCGCCCCACAGACGCCCCGGCCGGCCGTTTGATCGCGACAATGGGCAGACGGCCAAATGCCCTGATTTTGCAATACTTTGAAAGAGGGCCAAAGTTGCAGGATCAGAGCAATCGCTACCCCCATACGTGCAAATCGTAAGCCACTGCCTACGCCAGGACCGACCGCCTTTGTATGCGACACACCGACAAACTGTTCAATTGCTAATTACTTCGCTCTGGATCAATGCAGATGTGGTGAACACTTTCCTCGCGGTCGCCTCGACAGTTTGACAAGCCATCTCACCAAGAAATGCCCCGCCATCAGCGAAGCCGATCGAGTCAGCGCGCTGCTCACCCTCTCGGGGATGGGTCATGCCTCCAAGACATTCCAACAGAGCCAGCAAGCTCATGCTCACTCCCAGGCCCCCGATGGCTCCTCGGTCGATCTTCCCATGACATCGCGCGACTGGACTGCTCTTGGAGTTCTTGCTGAAGTTTCTCGACAAATCGATCTCAACGAGAAAAATGACGATCGCGGGCAAATCAATGGGGCGCTCCCGCAAAACTCCGTGTTGGGGAGTTCGCAGTCTGGAGAGCGCTTTGATATGCAAGATCAGTTCACTTTCGACAATCCGCCATTGAATCAGGAGATTGGTGCGCCGAAAGATATGAAGGGTTGGTTTGCAAAGGCGATACCGAGGAAATGTTTTACCTTACTGACCGCCATTCCTAGTTGAGCCGCAGTCACCGACCGCCGGAGAGAGACCACTCATTTCCGAAGAGCGACTACAAGATCTCCTCCGCGCAGAAAATGAAGCCAATACGGATTCTGCCAATATTTCAATGGCTGCTGCTGCGACAGCTCGATTACACCCAGAATACCTGGATCCTGAGCTTCTTGGCGATGATGCGACAGCCGCAGCCGTGGCAGACGCGGCGAACCAAGCGAATAGCGCAGCTGTGGCCGCAGCAGCAGCTGCTGCTGCAGTAGCCGCTGCTGTTGCAGTTGCTGATAACAGCAATATTTCGACCCCCGAGCAGTCTGGCGTGGATGAACAGCCGCCACCACCCCCAACACCGCCTGCGCTTCCAGAGTCTCTGATCCAGAGCCCGGGAATCCCGGTCACTGCCATTCCAAATGCTCCTATGATTCCGGTCACCAGCGATGCGCCGCCTTGGGCAGATGGCAATTATGCGACGGCTTCTTTTCAGATGCCTCTCAACAACACTCTGACTCCAACTGCCGCTCCTCATGCGAAGGGAGGGTTTCGCCTCGATACCGCCAACGGTGCCAAGTCGCGGCACTCCCGTGCTCGGTTCAACCCCGACAGGAGAAAGGAGGTCCAGGAGGTCCGGAAGATTGGAGCTTGTATTCGTTGCCGTGTACTTCGAAAGACGTGCTCTCAGGGCTCGCCCTGTGATACCTGCCGCAAAGTGCTATCACCTCGTGTTTGGCGCAACGGTTGTGTGCGCACCAAGTTCTCGGAACAGCTGGATTTGTACTCTGCTGGAGTGCAGATTGTCCTTGCCCAGGCCCGGGTGAACGGAATTAAGCACACCGTCGCTCTCCAAAACCATGGAGTTCTTATTGAAGCCTGTCACTTCCCGGATTATGAGTCCCGACTTCAGTTGCAGGTTTTGCAGAGCGAGCCTGAAAGGGATGCAGAGGGGAAGTTGCTTGACGCGAGCATACTGGAGGACCATCCCTCCAACTATCACATTGTCATGCTGGACAACGATAACCAGGACGTACCATCTCGAGTTGAGACGTATATGCGCGAGGTCTTGCCAGAAATGATCAGGCGCGAGCCATCACAATTCATGCGAATCACTTTGCAAACTGCCGTCGACGTTGCCACCAGGACTAATGACGAGCTCCTCAAGAAGTCTCTCGAGTTGTGGGGTCTAGTTGAAATTCTAGACCGAGAGCGACAATGGACTATCACTGTCAAGAACGGAAATAACGAGCTTCCGCCCAAGATCATCAAAGAAGAGACCGACGGCGAGTTGTTTCACACAATCTGTCTTCAGCTCGCAGCAACCACAGAAAGAAAAGCAGCAGCCACTAGCAAAGCGCTGTTGACCGGCATGCAGCGCGTCCTGCAAGACAGCAAAGTCAAGATTGACCACAACATGTACTTTGCCGTTTTAATCTTGCTCAATTGTGTGGAAAAGTCCATTTGGGCCTTCCGAGCTTGGGAACAGCCGAACCTACGGGGCCAGTGGCCGCTCGAGAAAGACCCGAGTAGCTTCGCCCAGCAGGGTTCTGTCATCGCCGAGTTGTTGCACATGTTGCTGGGGATTCGCAAGGCGCTGCCTCGCACATCACGGCGGGAGTCGGATGGGAAGCTGGTGACTGATGATGCGAGCCTGTTGATTCAGAAGTATTTTTTGGCCATCAACTTGGATTGTAAGCGCCCCTCTCTCCTTTTCTTCTCGCCTATGAAATGCGAAACTAACCTGTCATGATGTGCAGTTGCCACAGTCAAGGCCAAACAAGAGCAGCCCAACTTTTCGCCCACTGATCCCCGATCATTTGAGCTTCTCTTTTGCTCAACGCTTCTCTTGCCACCATCTACAGACTAGGCGGCTGGGTGGGTTAGGCACTGAAAATGACTTGACTTTCTCTTCTTGAAGATCTCGGGCAGCCCTGGGTTGCCTGGTCGTAGATCTCTTTTAATCTGTCTTGTTTGGTTTGGGAGCGAAGCGGGAGTTGGAGTGATGGTTTTCTTTTCGACATGGGCCCGGATGGATACTCACATACCTGGACAGTGGGAAAGGCCAGCAACACAAAAATGCTTTTATTTTTCTTATTTGTCGGATACACAAAGAAAACGGCATCGCCGCCAACAACAATACCACTATAAGCCAAAAGCCAAAAACAACACACCACGTTTCACACATGTACCCATTGGCGTACTGTACGACTACCAACGAATGAGGAGTTGAATGGAAAGGGGAGGGAGGGCGCAAATGAAAGATAATGATGGAGTTTTTTTTACTGTAGGACTTGGGAATTTTGTCGAGAATCCAGCAAGGGAAGGGAAGGGTGGTGGAATTCAAGCGCTGAATGGATGGATTAATCAATAGACAAAAAAATACCCAAGTATAAAAATAAAGATTTGTTGTTGATTTGTAAAACATGAGGCCTGAAACTGACGGCATTCCCTTCCAAAAACGTGTAGCTCGAGATTTGTTGCATGCCAGGGAGCGACAACTGGGACCCCACGACCAAAACCAAGGCCCTTCGGGAAAAAATAATCACAAACTTGGGCAGAGAGGTCTCAGGGAAAAGCTACTGTCTTTACTCAATACTATCACACTCAAGTTCTGTTTTCCGTGTGCGTTCTGTGTTTACTGTCGCCGCGTTATCTCCTATTTCCTTTACGCTGTGAGATGCCCGAGTGACCTCTTCCCACTTGCACAGGAAGTGCATCCCAAGAAATTTCCACACCGAGGCTCTCTCAGGGAAATCCCCCTTATTCAGGACCTTCCCCACGAAAGATAATAGCAAGATCGGGACATCTACTGACGCTCTATCAGTACATTCATATGACCCTATCTAGGCACTGACCTCCCTCTAGCCAAGCTTATATCACCATCTAACCGAGCTTTTGATCGACTCTGTCTGAGCCTTTTCATCTGTTGATCCGAGCTATAGCGATTATATCCATCCCAGTATTATCTGAGCTTTCCCTCCATTTCTATCCCAAGGTATTTTAGACTGCAAGACTCCAAAAAAATTCATCTTTTGTGAATAGCTTCTTCGTATTATTAAAACCACTTAAAACCACCGGGCCAACTCGCATAACCTGCTTGCTCTGCTTCTTCTCATAATATGTCCCCCGAACCACAAACCACAAACCAACTAACATGCCTAGCCTGCTCTGCTTGTAATATGCTAAAAGAAATTTGAAACTTCCCCCCAAGAATATCCATATTGCAAGCTTAATCAAACGATGCTCAAATGACCTGAATCCCCCCCCCCCCCTCCCCTCACAAACTCCCCACACTCCCCCCCGTCTCCCTCCTCTCCAACCCCCCCTGTCCCGCCGGCCTCTTAGGCTTCCTAAAACAAGCAAACTCGCTTTTGCTCGCCTCCCTCAACCGCTTCAGCACAGCCCTCATCTCCGGCAACTCCCCCTGCAGCCTCGCCCTCGCTTCGTTATCCGTTCTCCCATCCAATTCCTGGTAAATCTGGCTCTGCAGCTCAGACGCACGATCAGTGGTGTAGTGACTCAGTGTCTGCGCCACAAACTCCACATCCAAAGTAGCCTGCATAAGCGCTTCAAGGTTGTATCTCTGTCTAGTCTTGAATGCCTCCAACAGCTCCTTTGAGGCTTGCTCGAGAAGATACGACAGGACTTGCGAAGTCAGAGTAGCGGCTGTGGTGGAGACTTGGGTGTGCACCAGCACGAGGGAGAGTAAAGCCTCGTAGACATACGGACGGACTTCTTTCGGGCGGGAGGAAGAGGCAGGGGCCCAGTTCGGGTCGGAGACACCGGCGCGGATGATTCGGCGGAGCGTTTCGATTGATGGGCGGGTGTAGGATTGGAAGAGCCTCGCGTCGATTTGGCTGAGGACGTCACGGATGGTTTTGGTTTCGTCGGTGAGTTTGACACTGAATGCGTTTTCGAATTGGGTGTTGAGGTCGGGGACGATTTCGGCGCGGAGGGCTTGGAGGTTGGAGAGGGTTAGGAGCATGCGGACATTCTGTGTGGATGTTAGTATATTTGGGCGGGTGGATAGATGGGGGGTAAAGAATGGGGCTTACTCTATCACCCGCGTCGATGGTGCTTCCTCCTACTGTCGACGCTCTAGGTGCGGCACTGACGAGGACGTAACCATCGACATCTACTGTCCACTCATCATCCGCTTTCTTCACAGGCCTCTCGGCATTCTCCACCATACCACTCAACGCCTTGTAAAGGGTCGTCACATATTGACTGCGGACCATTTGCAGCAGCTTAGCCGGTGGAGGCAGAACAATCTCTCCAGCACCTGGTTTGTCCATAGCTTCCGAGATGTAAAGAATGTTCTGCATACCAGCCAACAGTGCCCCTTCGAATGCTTTGAAGCTGGCTGGCATTTTGGTCACCTCCTTTTTGTCGGGAGACCTATTCCAGTCTTCGACATACTTGATATTTTCGGCGTCTCTGTTCCAAGCGGCGCACAGCGCAGTCACGCATCTCTCCCTTGCCACGCCGACCAGGGTCTTAACCCGCTCGACTTCGGCAGGATCTCCTTGCCCAACTGGATCGATGGATGCCATGTCACACGCCGCGGCACCGACGAGGACCAGCATGCGGGCGAGATAATGAACACCGCTCAGAGAATTGGACCAAGGTGGCCAGAAGGCAAATTTCTCCCAGGCTTCGCCCCTCCTGGGTGATGGTGGTGGGAGATTGTTTGGATCAAGATTAAAGCGAGGGTCTCTTGGTGTAAGATTACCGGAGTATCCAGGTGTACTTGGAGTTTGTGGCATAGGCGAAAACAAAAGTGATATGTCTTCAGGAGGAGGCCCAGCAAAGAACATCAAGACACTTTCCCGAATTAGACTCACAAGCTCGACGGCGCCCTTTTGAAGATCCACGGTGCCCTGTTGAGACAGCCGGTGGTGCTCCTTAGACTCGCCCTTGTAACCAACTGGTAAGCTCCTCTGTGTCTTGCCCTCGATAAACCCCTGAACCGTCTGCCAGAACTCAAGGACTTCTCCTAAGATGCCCTGAGAGGAAAGCAGGTTGCTCATGTAAGCGACATTGAGCTCCCACAACTCGGAAATATCAGCGGAGTCGAATGTTTTGGTCTTTGACTCGAGGGACTGGCGCCCCAGAGTTCGCATATGAGACGCAATCGTCTGAGGGCTCGGCTTCTCGGAATTGGCAAGACGGCGCCTCAGGATTTCAATCTCGACCTTGGACCGCTCCGTCGTCGACTGTATCTTGCTCTTCAAGTAGTCGTAGCGACTGAGCAGCCACACCCAAATCGGGTTGTCTTCAACACCGAGCTCCAGAAGGAGAGTGATCAGCTCCATATGCTGATCACCCGTCTTTCCAGAGTCTGGCTTAGCCATATTGTATGGGGACACCAAGCTCCTCCAAATGTCACGCTTGAGGTTTGTGATTTGCTCTTCCACATCATGCCACATGCGCGCTGCTAGTACGATTCGATACACCTGGTCGTCGTCTGGTTGCGATCCCTCGAGTTCCTGCGCGAGCTGTTTTGCTTGTTCGGCAAACTTCCTGGCTTTCGTGTATTCCTCCACCAACGATTCGTGATCATTGCGCTTAATGCTGTCAGCAATCGCTGCACTGATCTCGACGTACTCCTTATAACCATCCAGCGACGAGGCCACCGTCTTCAAGTGCTCTTCTTTGTCTCGACCGCCAAGTGCCGGTCCCCAAACATCTTCTGCCTTGGCCGATACATCGAGTAAAGGAGCTTTGATACCCAATATACCGTACTCGCTCTCTTTGGTCAAAGCATTCTTCTTTCGGGGGTCCGTCGCAGGGTTGAGGGGACTCGTAATGGGCGCACCGCCGCCACTCCGAAAACTATTCCTGCTGGCATGTCGAGAGTGCGCCCTGGCCCGAGGTGGTGTGGGATCGACCCCTCGATACTTCATTTCCTTGTAGACATTGTCGATGGTGGCTTTTGCGCGGACGAAACGTTCGAAGTTGGATTCGACGAGCACCTTCAGGGAAGCAGATTTCTGATCAATCGACCTCGATAATATGTCTAGCCCGTTGAGCAGCGATTGGGTATCGGCCGTGGCGTGCATCTGGGACAGAAATAGCGCTGGGGAGAAGGTCGTCGAGGAGAGTAGAAACCGATTGCCTGATCACAGCAAGTAAGTATCGCGGCATAGTAGTGTGCAACGTCTTTTATGAGGTGCAGAACCGACTTACGAAGCTTCAAATCATCCTGTAGAGGGACTCCCAGCTGCTTCAATGTCCGAACAACACTGTCGGTTGAGCCCAGGGGATCTGGTTCGTCTCGCTGTACCAAGTTCCCAACACCACTCCCTGAAGTCTCAGACCCGGGGACGAAGCTACTCCTTGTGCTAACAGCCCTTTCCAATGCCTGATATCGAGACTTCCTCCTATTCGCCTTCTTCTTGACACTCTCGTCTTCGGAGGCATCGCTGTCGCGGTCTTTCTCTGTTGGCCACGAGACCAACGTTTCAGGTTTCAGTGACGATATTTGGTAGAAGTCGAGGACCGCCCGCTCCCGTTCTATGTCGGCCATAGTGCCGGTCTGTTGATGAGTTTTGTTTTATCGGAGGATGATATACCAAGCGCACTCAGTGATAATGGGCATGCAATTCGTCAATCATGCATCGTGGGGGTGCTCATGATGTCGTCGTCGTCTGTTTCTGGTGATGCGTCTGCTGCTGTCAATGCAGTCGTTGCAGTTGGCGTCAGACAGGGGTCTCGGCGGGGTGGTAAGGATTGGAGCTTGGGGCTTGGCATCCCACGTGCCGTGTGGAGCGAGAGCATCGGAAACGATAAGGTCCGGCGGCGTTATCGGGCGAAGCAAAGCAAATGTTCACCGCCCGCGTAGGGCCGAAGAAAAGCGTTGATTTTGCCGTTGAAATCTGGGCGGTGAGTAATTTTTATCGCTATCGGCTACGTAATTGAACAGATTCAGCAGCAAAGCTCCGTCAGCTCGGTCTCATTATCACCAGCCCTGTCCTTGCACTGCACAGACCACGAGCCGTTGCCCGTTGCGTCGCTGCCAAAACTTGCATCAGCTGTGGATCAAGTTGGTTGCATTGAAGTCGGTTTTTATCCTCCTGCTCTTCTAGGAACCTAAACTCTGTCATTCTTGCTTCCCTAAACTTAACCATTTTTCTTCTAGGTCTGCCGCTCTTTCTTTCCATTTTTTACCCTGTTGTTTTCAAATAGGGCTTCATTACCAACACCCGAATCTAGACGCTCAGAATGCTCGCCCTCCGTGCCATTGCTGCCCCTGCGCAGCGCCAGGCCTTCCGCGCAGCTCCCCGCGCGGCTGTCACTCTTTCGCTGCAGGTGCGACAAAGACTCCCAACCTCTACTCGCCCACCGTCCCGATTACACAGCTAACACCCGTGTCTCGAACAGAACCAGAGATTATACTCCGAGAAGGTCGCCAAGTACGAAGGAAAGAAGGATGCGCAGGTATGTGTTGGTCCCAAAGGCGCATGCGACAGCCCGCCGCAGAGGGGCTTGAAAATCACTCAAACGAAAATCAAGCCCTCACGCCTCGCCACCAAAACAATACACCTGACTGACAATCCCAGGGCAACTACACAGTCAGTTTGATCGAGGGTGATGGCATTGGCCCCGAGATTGCCGTTGCCGTCAAGGACATCTTCGCTGCTGCCAAGGTACGTTTTGCGACAGCTTCCGTTCACCCGATACCAGAGAAAAACAAAGGAAACTAAACAAAAGACTAGACACCAATTTCCTGGGAACCCATCAACGTCGACCCTATCCTCAAGGATGGCAAGACTGCTATCCCCGACGATGCCATTGAGAGCATCAAGAGAAACAAGATTGCCCTCAAGGGTCCTCTTGCTGTATGCCCCGCCCCCACCTCAGTCTGTTAAGTTGGCGCATTCTAATCTGAGCTCGCAGACCCCTATCGGCAAGGGCCACGTCTCTCTTAACCTGACCCTTCGTCGTACCTTCAACCTCTTTGCCAACCTCCGCCCCTGCCGGTCGGTTGCTGGATACAAGACCCCCTACGATAACGTCGATACCGTCCTGATCCGCGAGAACACCGAGGGCGAGTACTCCGGCATTGAGCACGTTGTGGTGGATGGTGTTGTTCAGAGCATCAAGCTCATTACCCGCGAGGCCAGCGAGCGCGTCCTCAGATTCGCCTTCCAGCATGCCCGCTCCATCGGCCGCAAGAAGGTCCGCGTCGTCCACAAGGCCACCATCATGAAGATGTCCGACGGTCTTTTCCTCCAGTGCGCCCACAACATCGCCAAGGAGTTCCCCGATATTGAGTTCGACGCTGAGCTTCTCGACAACACCTGCCTGAAGATGACCACCGACCCCATCCCCTACAACGACAAGGTCCTCGTCATGCCCAACCTCTACGGCGACATTCTCTCCGACATGTGCGCCGGTCTCATTGGTGGTCTCGGTCTCACCCCCTCGGGCAACATCGGTGATGAGTGCTCCATCTTCGAGGCCGTCCACGGTTCCGCCCCTGATATCGCCGGCAAGGGTCTTGCCAACCCCACTGCTCTTCTTCTCAGCTCCATGATGATGCTGAGACACATGAGCCTGAACCAGTATGCGGACCGCATTGAGAAGGCTGCTTTCGCCACCCTTGCCGAGGGCAAGGCTCTTACCGGTGATCTTGGTGGCAAGGCCTCCACCAAGCAGTTCACGGATGCTATCATTGAGAAACTTTAAAGATACCACAAATGTTTATAGATTGTATTTGTACGGCGACCGGACTTTTCGATAGTGATTGTTTGGGCGCTGTCCGATAAATAACGATGACGATTGTAATGATCCCCACTTTCTGGTTCCTGGGTTGCGTTTGAGTGTGCGGTGTCTGTATATTAGCGTCGTTTAAACAAAAATGAAGGGGCAAAGATGTCTATGATGGAGACGCCTACCGAGTTACCCCTCTGGCCCCTATTACCCCCGAGAGCCCTTGTTGAAAGTAGTGCTTTATAAAATGTCTAGCTACCTTATGTACTTATCCTAGCTTTGTCAAGCCAGAGGTGGCAGCTAATTACGTTACCTTGAAGAGGGAGTCCTGAGCGAAAGCTATAAGCTAGCTATCTAAGCTAGGTCATGACAAGAGTGCCCTCTGAGCTCAAAACGACATTCGCCAAGCTATTGGGAGAATGGGTGGTGAAAGGGAGGCATGAGGCAGTGAAGACTAAAGATGGCAAGCTTAGACCGGGAGTATGAAAAGCTTAGATTAAGGATATGAAAAGCTCGGACGGAGGACATGAAAAGCTTAATGACACAAAAAGCTGAAATAGAGGGTATAAAAAGCTCAGACCGAGGATATAACTAACAACCTTGGATTAAGGACATAAAAAGCTCAGAGGATATACGAAGCTTAGATAGAGTGTATAAAAAAGCTTAGAGAGAAGGTATTATATCCTTGCAGGCTACCGACTTAACACATGGATGTTGGAGCAGAATAGTGGATAGTATTGTATCACATGAGTGTGGGTTTCTCACTGCGTGTACATGTGGAAAAGAAGGAACGAATGGCTTGCTGGGCGTATTAAGTTGTCTTC
The DNA here is from genome assembly GCA_030549205.1 of Apiosordaria backusii. Taxonomy (NCBI): domain Eukaryota; kingdom Fungi; phylum Ascomycota; class Sordariomycetes; order Sordariales; family Lasiosphaeriaceae; genus Apiosordaria; species Apiosordaria backusii. The sequence goes on from JAUKTV010000002.1 coordinate 2,931,840, forward strand.
TCAAGGGGGGTAGTGTAGTTGGTTACGGCCATCGCTTCTCTTGAAAACGGGAGTTGGTTGGGTTCTCGGGAGGTATTAAACCGAGGGTGCTGTCAGCTTGGGTGTACATACCTAAGTACTGCAAGCCTCGGTGGTCCATCATGGGTGGATAGGAGATCATTGCAATGAAGAGCTGAATGTCTTGTTCTGGCTGGACATCTGCATTAACCTAGTTTATTTTGCAGTCTATTATGCCTCCAACTTCTGAGTGACGAGGGAACACAACGTTCATCTGTTGGGTTGTTGAAGATACTCCACCAACCTTCCTCAAACTAAACTATGAAAAGTTATGCTGATCATTACCTATTGTGTATGATTATATCTCGTGAGCTATTAACATTGCATATGGAAAACACCTTTCTCAAGTCAACGTGGGGTTCGCATAAATTGTCAACTTTGAAGTTGACTGCTCACCGGTCTCTCTCCGGGGTGGTGTTGACTGCTGCGTGTAATTCTAAACTCGGAAATTCTCCCATTAAAGCTGGCCTGAATGTCTGAGAAAGTTGGAAGACCAACATAATGTGGCTTACAGCACCAATCCCTATGCCGACCCATGCATGAGGTTGCTGCATGTTGAGCCCAAGCTGGGAGATGTCTGCACACCAGACCCCCTTACCCCCTCTCTGGGTCAGAACTCAGGTCAGGTTCCCCAATACTTGGGACCACTCACGTAATGGGAACTCGTGATAACAGAAGGACCTAGACTAGCAGATGTTGAGCAACCACCCCAACCAACAATCAACTGACATTGTGCTGGAAGTAGGGTAGTAGTTATTGTGACAAGGGTGTTGCACCGCATATGTAGCACCCGGCTGGGCAGGGGACCTTCGTCAGCTATCGCGGGTTTACTCCGTCTTGGTAGGGTGGCGCGGGCGCCGTCATTGACAGCGGCTTGTGTAAAGAGTCCGGATTGGTGGTTTAGCCGTCACATCAAATGCCTGCACTTGCGTTTGCTGTCAACTGGTGTGCCGGGTGCCACTCATCTACGAGAGGCACTATCACATTCATAGGTGTAGTGGGAGCCAGCTGGCGCTGGCCCTCCAAAGAACGCAAACGGAACCACCGGCTTGGCCAGCGTTGTACGATCCGCCTCATGCAGAAAAACCACCTAATCTTGAGTAACGTTTCGACGTCGAACAGAGCCTTGGCGGCTCTTGGAATATGAGAGGGGTTGGCCCGATGAAAGAAGAGGCTCTCAAGCTTCCCCAGTGTGTCTCACATGCATCTCGTGTTGATGCCAAGAAGAAGAGGTGACCTGTAGGCCTCCTAATTAGGAAGGCATCCGCGCTGCTTGAGGTCATGTTGTTCCATGTTTCTAGACAGGTTTGAAAGCAGCGAGGCGTCGTTGAGGTGCATGCTCGGATAGCAGCAGCATCGTTCATAGGGCCTACAACTGAGCGTGTGACCTAATACTTGCAAGATAATGTGAGAGAACCGAACTCGTCTGCAGGTCGGAAAGGTAGCCATCCGCTGCTTCGAATGGGGGAGCTTTCCAAGGGTAAGTTTCGCAGTGATGAGACCATCAGTGGTGCACTGACGATGTTAGCAACAACCTCATTGACTCCGGCCCATCCATGGCATCGGATAAGTGCCCGAAGTTGGGAGCGAACAGGAACAGGTGAACAAGGCGCGAATGCCGCCGAACCTGTCGCTCTGGACCACTTGTTCGGGCACACCGTCTCTTGGTCGATCAAGGACGAGGGTATCTCCATTATCGGCTCGCGATTTTAGCCCGCTCCATTACGGAACGGTACGGAGTGATTGGAGGCCAGGCCATTGAAAACGAGGGGCCCCTGGCGGTTGTTACTGCTGTCCCTTAACAAAGCTGCTGCGACCGAAGAAGCAGTAAAGACCACTATCTCATGGTACAAGAGTTCATTTGTTCTGGTAAGACACGGGCTTGGCTGTCTGTTCTGTCATGGTCTCGGTCGTAGCAGCATGGCGAAAGCAGGCACCCGGGACTTTTTACTCTCAGGAGTCTAGAAGAAAGCTAGGATTCCATCGCAGACAACGGACCTCGGGCGTCCGTGCTTTTCTCGCGCCCGGCTTTATTACTCGAGAATGATAACGGATACTGGTCGAACGCCGTGAATCGGGAGGCGTGAGGCTCAGAGGCTAGGGAGAGCCAAGCATTGGCTAGAAAACCCATGAACGGTTGGAAGTTCCTCATGACTCAGGATGAGAGCACTTACGGAACACTTGCACAACCAATGAACAGCGGAATGGGACTGGAGTGATGCGCTCCTGTGGCGAGGAGGTCAAGTCCGATTGTTGAAGTCCCCGCGCCAAGAAGGGGAGGGTATGCAGATAGCATTATCCGTCATTATTGCCGAGCCTGAAATCGAGGCGACAATGCGTGTCTACGGCGACAAGGTAGGTGAAGCAGTACCCGATATCGATCAATGATAAACTGGAATGAGGTGTCGTCGAAGAGCGAATGAATTTGAGACTTGGCAGCCGGCTTGGCTCGCTTGGCAGATGTCGAGATACCCCACTCCACCGCCACCTACCAATCCGAGAATTACACGCGCTTGTGATTGGTTCAACGGCTGAGCCAAGGCGCCGGGAAAGACAAGCTAGGGCCACACAACCACTGTGAGGTGGTCGAAATCGAGTGAGACTTCATCCACTGCACGTTATCACGACACGGGGCTGCACAACATCCACTTCATCCGTCTTACACAACTCTTGGAATTTTACGCTCCAATCTCCATCTCATATGGAATGATGCTCGTTTTGTGTTCCGCGCCTTTTCGTGGTTGCGGCCGGAGATCCTGAGTTTCATCATGTCGAGGCAAACGCCTCAAACTGTGCTCTCCTTCCAAACTGGTTATCGGCCGGAGGAGTCCTCGGCGCACGCCCCATTATCACCTGCAAGAGCAGCTTCAAGATCACCTACGAATTCCCTTTCTGTCAATTCCGGCATGATATTCCGATATCCCCTCAGCACTTGCCAAGGCCTGGACAAATGAGATTGGTACACGCACGTAACCATGCAGCCACAAACATGGTGGTGTTCTGTCGGGCGGGACACCACTTGGTAAGACCAAGAATTAACGACTCATCAGCTCTCATCTTTCCAGAACGATGTGATCGTCCGAAACAGAAAACACTTGGCGCTTCCATTCGTACTCTCGAGCCGTGCATGCTGGCTGGAGAACTTTGGAGTTCAAGCTCTACAGCCAAGACGGGAACGGAGATCATGGCGGCGTGGCTCATACCAAGCCGGTAACCCTACCGTTGATACTACTACAGCACAACCACCATACAGCGAGCTGGCCATTCCTCCACCTGTCATCTCCCACCTACATGACATCTCCAGGTTTCTCCCCCGCAGAACTGGACCCCAGCCTGGCCAACCAACGGTTTGTTGGTTTCCGGTTTCTGGGTCCAAAGGTGGTGTGTGGACTGGGGAAGTAACCTGCAAGATATCAACCTCAACCACGACTGGCTCGTTGCCCATTCCCAATGTCATAATTTGGGATAATCATGTCTTGATTTCCGGGTTTACGGCAACATTGCGCTCGAATGAGAGCCCGGGTTCCCAAGCTGCGGGTCCAGAGGTCCGCTTCCCCATCCTCCCATCCCACCCTAAATTAGCTGCAGGTTTGCAAAAGCGCCGAGATAGGTATCCCATCAGGCCCATCCCCCATCCCATATCTGTGAGATGTGAGATGCAAAGAGGGTAGAGTGGTCACAGAGCTGTCTGCAACGTTCTCATCACTGCAACTGGGAGAAATCAAGTATCCTCAATCGGCTGGGAGCCCACACATGCAAGCGGACTGCTCGCTGCAGGAGTCGGTCTGGTTCGCGTGCTTGAGGTGCTGGATTACTACCAAGGTACGTAGTACGTACCTGAAGCTAAACAAAATGGCTCATGGCTAAGGCGGCTCCTCCTGCGATTTGGGTTCGCTTGTATGCGTTCCCCCTATCGGCCCACACCCACCTACTCTCCGATACACAGTACACAGGCAGAGACACCAGAAAACAGGAAGACCCGAGTCTCCGAACCCGTGTCTATCTCTCCATGATTATGTGTGCTAGTAACACCCGGCAGGAAAACGGGTCAAACTACCCACCCCCTTGCCCAGCTCGCTGGAGGCTCCCCCCATGCCTCGTCCCTCATGCCTGGTCTATATAATTTACGCTCTGCCCCGTCCCCCGTTTTCTTTTTCCTAGCTTCCTCTTCAAACATCTCTACTCTACTCGGCCTCCTCTTCTCCTCTGACTTACCCACCTGTCTCTTGACACCACCTACTTTTCCATCTCCAAACAACCAACGACAGCAGTCACACACTTCCATCAAAATGTCTTCCTCGCCCGCCACCAGCACCCCCAACCTCTCCGCCTCGTCCAGCACGGTCGACCTCTCCCACTACGACCCAAAGATCCGCACCGTTCTCGAGACCGGTAGCGTCAAGTTCCACATCAGGACCGCTGGTGCGAAGTGGGAGTGCACCCTCATCGACCGGAATACTCAGTAATTCTTCCCATCTGGTCTTACCTCACTTACCAGCATAGCTAACAATATCTCCCACCAACAGCGAGAGGAAAAAGATCCTCCGCGGCGACTCCTCTTCTTCCATCTCGACTCTTGAGACCAGGTCAACTGGCTCTTCTCACTAAATTGCCTCTCACTCACTCACTTTCTGAGTGCCGATGGTGAATGGTGACCGATATCGCTCGTTGCTGCCAGCTGTGAAAGGCTGAAAAGGCTCCCGTCAAGAACCCCCCAGGATCAGCTGGATAGGGTTCAGGGCTTGGCTTCTTCTCGTTTCCCTCCCTCCCCCCACGATCATTTCTCCACGATCCCGGGTTTCGGAATCCGGGGATAATTTTCTGGATGGATATATCGGGGGTGGAGTAAGTACCAAGCTTGTGGACCCCAGAGAAGAACGAAACGCGCGCAATTGTGGAGTTCTTTCTGCTCGCCTGCTCGCTCCCACAACTGGTCACGGGTGGTTCGGTCATCACCGCTTTCGGGATTCCGAGAGATCGCGGTTTTTTTCTCTTTTGTTTGGTCATTTTAAGCGGGAAATGGGGAAGGTGTTTCAAGGCGTTCATGATTCAGTACTTAGTTGCGTTAGAAGATGGAAAGTAGGATAATACCCGAGTATGTCAGAGAAATATGAACATTACTAAATTTTTACCTCTTTTACCTTGCTTGATTGGTGTGTTGGGATATGGTGATGCCGACTTACCGTGGAAAAGTCGGAGATGCTGAAGGCAGAGGACATGATCTTCACGCACGTGGGTTCCCCTTGGATAGAGTGGGACCGGACCCCCAAAAAGCATTGAAGTGAAAAGAGGGCGTGGGAGGGGGTGTCGATACTGTTCTCGAATATGCTCAACTGGTTGGCGGGCTCTTGTCCGGCGCGCAAAACGTTGGTTTGAGAGTCCGGCGATTCATGAAAAGTGTATCCAACAAATAACAAATAGTTAGTTCACCAAGTTCAATTGATCTTTATCCCTTGATGGTACCGAGCTGACCAGCATTTTGCACTCCCCCATCTCACATTTACGAGCGAGAGATCAACAAAACGGCACCATTAGACACCTTGCTCTCTGAGTACACCTACTGAAAATCTAGAGATGTCGTTGAGATCTGCACAAGGGGACAAGAAACAAAAAAAGGCCAAGCCGGCCATGGCGTTGCTTGGCCTTGAGCTTGTTTTTTTGGTTTTCGGTGCTGGAACCTTCGACGTTCTGGACAAAATAATTGGTACTGCAAGTGTTAAACAGGCCTTGAAACACAGTTAACAGACCGCGCGAGATAGTCAATAGGCCTGAAAAGATAGTCCGTAGACTTTCAAACATTAGTCGACAGGACTCCTAAGATATTCAATAGGTGTTAAAAGACATTTTGTTACCGGAACGCCTGTATCTAGTACACGTGTAGTCCTGTGTGGTAGGTTTCTGGTGGCGGTGACGGTTTTCTGTCCAGGTCATGCCTTTATCACAGTGCCTTGGCACGATCTGGGTTTGTTAAGTGGTGACTTACATAATCGTCAAGGTTAGGTAGGTATCAGGGCAAGGTGCAATGCGGGTTTGCAAATATGCCTATTCTAATTGCTGGGGTTTGTGTGATTTGGGGGTGGGGGGGGATTGATTGTTGTGATTTTGTTAAGAATAGACTTCTCATATCCTGCTTCAGAAGAGGGGTCTTTTATGTGAATTAAAGCTGAGACTGTAGATGAAAGCTGGGATGAAATGAGCAAATGGCTGGGGTTGAGCTTATTGAAAGATCAGATATAGTTAAGGTACAACTGGGCTGAAATGAACGAACAGTTGGAATTCAATACATTAAAAGCTTAAATACAGTTAAGGGGGAGCTGGGATGAAATAAACAAATCGCTGAGGTTAAAGACATCAAACGTTTGAATACACTCAAGGTAGAGCTGATATGAAATAAACAAATAGATGGGATTAAATACTTCGAAAGCTCAAATCCAGGCAAGGTACAGATGGGGCTCTATATGTGAGGAAACTGGGATAAATTAACCAAGAGGCTAAGATTAAACATATCGAAACTTTTCCAAATCGTGGCTGCACTGTGTCACCGGTTCTCATTTTCATCTGTCTAAGGGAAATAAATCGCATTTGGCTGTAGGTTATAGAATGAAGAGACTGATAAGCGCCCCTTTCCTAAGCTACCTGCTGCGTCGCCAGCCATTCCTCGTGCAGTTTCTTCTGCTTCTCCCACTCTTTGGCCAGCTTCTTGCGCCTATTCTTGGACACCACATCCCCCGCTGCATCCACGGTCGGAATGCCACTCTCATCCCATTCCAAGTAGTCCGAGGTCCTGAACATCACCAGAGGGTCGACCTTGGCGCGCTCGCGCAACTCTTTCTCTCTCTCTGCCTCCCTGGCCTCCTGTTCCAGCTTGGCCTTGGCCTTGGCAATGCCAGCAGATTCTTGCTCCGCACGCGCCTCTATGAGCAACTTGTCGAGTGGCCGTACCAAAGCAGGCTGGGGGCTGTTACGGTCCTCGAGATAGATGCCTAGGTTCCAGAGGTGCACATCGCGAAGCTGGTCGCACAAGGCGAGCAGGTCTTTGGCCGGCGCTTGCTGAGCTGCGAGGGCCTTGACGTCGGTGCGGAACTGCTGTAGCACCTGATTGTATGGCTGGGAAGAGGCGTCTACTGCTGTCGACGTCGAAGAGGCGGTTTCGTCAGCGAGCTTCGCGATAGCTGCATGATCGACCGAGCCGGAACAGGCCAAGGTTCGAACCTTGTCGCGCAATTGCGATGCAGGGTAGATGTAGGGCTTTGCTGGAGCGGGAACGTCAAGGCCCGACCAGCCTATGCGGTCAGGGTTGCTGAGATCTCCCTCGGGATCCAGGCCGAATATAGTCACGATGCGTGTTATCCACTGGGCGAGTGAGATGACTGTCTGATCGGAAAGCATCTCTGCCGAGTTCGCCTCGGTAACAAGATCAGAAAGAATTCTCATGACAGCAGAGGTATTGAAGGAATCGCAAAGAGCTGTGCCGACATCGGCTTTCGCCTTATCCAGAGAGCTTAACAATTGCTGGTCGGCAATTCCGAGCTCTTGTTCTGTAGACTCGGGGCGAGAATGTTTCGAGATGTCCAAACTCTTCAAAAAGAAGTTGTTGAGCTTGCCTTCCCAGCTAACCACGGCCTTCATGAGCTCATCTGTTACCTCAATAGCATCCTGCCATGGCATCAAGAGGAAACAAATTCGGAGAGAGCGCGCAGTCCACTCCTTCTCAGATAAAACAGTTCGGATGGTCGTGTAGTTCTTGAGACTCTTGCTCATCTTCAGGCCTCGAATCCTATCATCAATTAGCACGCCTGTATGAGGATATTGGGTTTCGAAACATCTTACCTCAGTTGACCCATGTGAATAAAGTAGTTTGTCCACTGTCCTTGGCAGCCCGGAGTCGACCAGTAAGCTTCCGACTGTGCGAGTTCGTTATCGTGATGAGGGAAACGAAGATCAACACCTCCGGAATGGATATCGATCGTCTTCCCGATCGCTTCCGAGGCCATTGCAGAGCATTCAATATGCCATCCCGGCCGCCCACGCCCCCATGGACTCGGCCATGCTGGCTCGCCAGGTTTGCTAGCTTTCCACAACGCAAAATCATTCTCGCTCCGCTTCATTGACCTTCCACTGGACAGTGAGCCTTCACCATCCGCCTGGAGGGCACGATCGTTCTTGTTCCACGGTTCCAGGCGGGAGTAGCTGTGCCCAGCCTTCTCAAACGAGTCAATATCGAAATATACCGAGCCGTCAGGGGAAACGTAACCGAAACCGTTCGTCACAATCTTCTCAACGAAGCGGACAATCTGAGGGACATACTCCGTCACACGCGTTAGCTGGTCGGGAGGCAGAACATTGAGAGAATCCATATCCTCAAAGAAGCGGCGTTCGAACTTCTGGCTCAGCTCCAGGTATATCTGGTGATTGTTGGAGTCTATCTCAGCGCCATGCAAGGCATCAAGATATGGGAGCAAAACATCGTCAGTCTTGGCGAAAAAATCGGGCAGCGCTCCTGGGGCTTGCAGGGCCTCGGCAGCCAAGCGTGCGGTCCCGATGTGTGCCCTTAGCAGCAAGTCGGCGACAGTAACAGTTTGACTTTGTTGTGGTTTGGCTGCATCGGCCAAGAGCGGAGAGTCGCCCTTTCCCTTGTAAGCCTTGTCCACTGCCTCGGAAAAAGTCTCTGGGCTCGTATCTAACGGCAGAGACGGGAGGTTCTTGCCAATGTAATGACGGAATGCGGCTTTGGCCTCGGCCAAAACCAAATCGCTCACCGAGTCGCTCTCAGCAGCATGCTCCTGCTTGAAGCGCGCGAGAAGGTACTGCCGGCGGCCCTGTAGGATAATCTTGTCGTCAATGTCGGTCGTATTCATGACGAACTTGACATGGAAGCCGAAGTAGTCCTTCATGATGCGCCGGACAATGTCGGTTGAGACATAGTTCTTGGCATGACCTAGATGGGCATCTTCGTACACTGTCGGGCCACATGCGTACCACGTAACCAACTTCCCTGACGGATCGACTGGGATAAAGTCATCCTTGCTGCGTGTCAAGCTGTTGTAGATCTTCAGTCGGGGCAGCTGGGCGTCAGGTCGGGCTTGGGGGGCGATCCACCGCGGCTGTGTGCGACTGTCGGAAGCCATGCTGCGTACGCTCAACTGTTTTGAGATTGTCAGCATGAATGAGTATTGAAAAGGGGAGGAGGGTTGTACTTTTGGTGAGGGAAAAGAGACAGTTGGACTCAGCAGTGTGAAAGAATCAACCTCACTTATTCGATTATCTTGAGCTGTTGAGTCGAGCAATTGAGGTAGGAGTGACTCACCTGTTTACCTCATGAAGGGGGTGATAGTGATACCTCCTGTACTGTGCGAGCAAACGGCACAGCAGCCGACATGAAGTATAACATCTGATAGGTGGTTTCGACCCCGTGGTGGGTCTACATGATCTGCACAGCTTCTTTTCTTTCAGCCTTGTAAAGGGCTTCCCATTCAGGTCCGAAAACAAAGAAAAGATCCAAGCAAGACCAAGAACATAATACCTCTCAATGAAGAACAATTCCGCTTGATCACTGTACATACCGTATGTCTCAGCCTGGGCGAGTGTAGCCAATCACACACTCTACCGCCCAGTTGCGCCACAGCCGAGGCTGACACGCAATCAGGTCGGCGCTGGCAGGAGTTTCCGAATTGATAAAGCCGCCCCGATCAGCTGGTTCTATTTTGCTGCCTCGTTGCCACTGCGAATTGATAATTATTGTTGGCGGACATCCGCCAATTCCATCTATCGGCAGCATGCAGCTGCACGAACAGCTGGCTGGACCGGAATGCCGTTCTTGTCAAGTTGACCGCTCATCATGTTGGGCGTGTCAGATCCTCAGAGCACCGGATCACCTGCTCACAAACGCCAAGGTTGAATGAGTTTAAAGTGAGGGGAAGCTCCCGTGCCTGGAATACCAACTGAGTTCCCATGTTTCATGGGAAAAGAGGAGGGGTGACGCCCTCCGGTCCGCCTTACCCGCCTGCACTCTACGTAAGCTTTCAAGGGGGAGGGGAGTTACCATTCAGCGTGCACAAACCCTGCTTTGCCGCTGCCAGTTATCTGGGACCCTTCCCTTTGACTGCCGTGCAATTTTTTTGTCTTTTTCCTCTTACACCCACTGCGCCAAACATCCTGTCGCCAGCAGATTGGAGATCGAAGCCGTTTCTCTCCAAAAATGCCCTTGCCAATCGCGGCCAAAGGTAAGTGATTGTTAGCTTCCTGTCAATCACAGCATTGTCTTCCGCGTTGTGTTCCCCGCACCCTTGTCTGCCCCGCCATCTTCAGTATGCGAATCACCGCCGTCGCTTGGTCGCCTGTGGTTAGGTCAGCACTGGCCACTCCCGTGACAAGTGGCGAACGGACGACACGCAAGCCTCGAGGCAGCTCATTTTAATTGTTGGCCATACTTGAGCTCGCCGGCAGCTTCTTGAGTTGGGGCATTGTTGGTTTCTCTTTCAGCAGCATCCTGAAAGAGATTGGCAGCGAGGATCATCTTCAAGTCCTCTTCAGTCGAGAAGTTCCAAGTCCTTGATCTTGCCCCACCCTCTATCACTATCATTCCGCTTATCGCAATTGTTACATTCCCATCATTCTTTACACAAGACATCGATATGCCCCCTGTTAACCACGCTGTGCTTGCTTCAGTCAGCATAGCTGCCGTCGGCGTAGCTGTAGCTGCAGCTGTAGCTATCTACGAAAGCCCCGAGGTTCGTCGCGTGGCCGAAGACCTACGCAGACGCATTGCCATCGCTCTTCGGTCCCTCGGCGATGAATTCGACCCAGACAACCGACAGCCCCGTTTCAACCGCCCAGAAGACGCCCACGGATTTTACGAATCTCACAATGTTGACGCCGACGATGAAACCAGAAGGAGGCAACGAGAGGAATTGATGTATTGGAACGCTCGACGGAACGAACAACAACAGCAATCGGAATCGCCTTCTCCTCGCCTTCCCACATTTGACGACTTCTTACGGCCAGACGACTCTGGTGAACGCGGTACTTTGGTTTTCAACACTGGCGCCAACCCTGCGGACGACTCGAACAATGTGATTAGACGTCGTGGCAACCTCGAGGGCGTCCGCGGACTCAATGCTGCTATGGTCTACAACCCCTTTGCTGATGAACACGGTATCGAACTGGAAGAGCGCCCACATATTGACGACACTGAAGCGGCGAATCTCCTGAAGCCAGACCATGACGAGATCGTGTCAGACATTTACGCCGCTACTCCTCGCAGCCAGAGCCCTGAGCCTGCGCAAGAGCCCACCCGTCCCGCAACCACACAGGAAGTTCTTTTCGATTTTGACTCGCAATCCAATGATACCAGTCTTCGTGATCAGTTCCCCGACGCCTATGAGAAGCAAACCGAGGACGGGACCCACACTCCCACCACACGCAGCGTTACCATGGGTCGCGATGAGGACGAGGAGGAACACATGTCGGCTAGCCACAGCAGCTCCCAGTCCGATGCCTATGCCTCGATCCAGGCCTGGGCCCAGTCCAACACTGGCTTCTACTCGCCCCTTCCCACCACGCCCGAGCCACCAATGTCGGACGGAGAGTTCCTCAGCCAAGGACAGCGGACGCCCACTGATGACACTGCCTCTATTGCCGAGTCTGGTGTAGATGTTAATTACGATGCTGCCTCTTCCAAGGACGGTGACTATGGTGTCATGAGTGACAGCGATGACGGGATCGCCACTCCTGGCAGCTGGTCTGAAGTTGGAAGTGTGATCAGCGAGACTGACAGCATTGCGCGGGCTTAAGTATGGGGTTGATGTGTTTGATGATGTTTGTACGGGTTCAATCATGTATATCCACGATACCACCAACCATTTTTCTGTTTCTATTATCTCGGTTGCATTCATGTCTTAGGTGTCATGGCGTCAAGGACGGTGTTCTTAACAGGAAACAGGAGGGTCAAGCTGTGGCGTTCTTTTTTTTTTTTTAGGGATAAATCACAGGCTCAGGTTCACATTGCAGGAGTGATCTCACAGCCTATTAGCAAATAGATCTAAGGGTGATGAAGTCAAAATTGGGAGAATCTCTCTGATCCAGGTATTGAATATCTTGAGTACCAGTCCCAAATGTATATGTAAACAGCGACATGCTTCAATCGAACTGGCCTTTTTTTCTTTTTTTTTCTCATGGGTCACCTCTTCATATGCCGATTATCGGCGTCACGATCTATCTCTATTACCGCACGTAAAATCGAGGGTGCCGATATCCCTCCATAATAAAAGCGCTGCAGTGAGAAATCACCGCATTATTGGACGTCGGCGGGAACAATCGGCAGGTTGTCATGGGGAATGTTCGGGACGTGTCGTATAATCCATAGCTAGGTAGTGTGCGCGTAGAAGTTAAACACTGCTGAGGAATATCATGGTTCAAAATCTCTCTTGGATCTGTTGGTGATGATATCCATCTTCCACAGAAGCATTGCTCTCTGAAAACAATTTGTACGGCCCAGTGAGCGGAGGACAAAAATGCCCCTTCCCGGGCTGTTTGTATTGATGCCACATATGCCCCCCCCCCCCCCCCCCTCCCCCCCACATATATCCTCCACAATAGATTTAGCCCCTTGACACAGGGTCTTTAAGAAGGTCTGTTGGGCGAAAGATAGGTGATCATCTTACCTATCTGGATAACAGACGTTCATACAGCCGTGGTTTTACAGCACGGAGAGACATATAAACTGACGCCGATGATTCGGCGTATCAAGAAAATGATATGAGGTGAGATGTCAAAAGCCAAACGCTGAAGAAGAAGAAGAAAAAGAAGAAGAAGAAGATGATATCAAAACTACAAAGCATAATGAACAAAAGGCTATATGTGTGTATAATCCTGTACACCGAAAACCAACCAATCCCAACCTTTAAAGAAAAAAAGTCCTAACCCATATCCTTGTCCTATTTTCTGCTTTTGGTTTTTGTACAATTCCGAACCAAGCAGACAACGGTTGAATAGATTCCCCTTTCCCTCAACGTACAAAAACTCTCACAGACCAGAAAAAGAAAACACCGCCCGCTATGTTAACCATTCGCCCTCTCATAGCATGTCCTTCGCCTTCCCCATCAAACCAGCAGAAACCCAAACCCCTAGGCAGCCGTGGCAGTCGTACTCCCCTCCCTCTGCCTCCTGACAATATAATAAGTGATCAAACTCTTCGGGTCCTCCCTAACCCCCTTGACCGCCTCCCAAAACCTCCCATCCCCCACCCTCGCGTGCAGCGCCACACACAGCAGCACCGCATCCATCCTCACCGCGCTCTCAACACTCTCAAGACACTTCGCCGCCAACCCCGCCAGCGCCTCCAACTCCCCTTCTGTTGGCACATACCTTTCCCCCCTCTGCTCCATCATCTCCTTCAGCACATGCAACCCCATGCTAACTACCCTGCTGTCCCGCTCTGCTTCATCCGCATTCATCCCCTGCAACATCTTCGCCAGCACCATCGCAATCTCCCCGGCATCCCCCAGCATAACCAGCTCCCCAGCCAACAACTCCAACCCACTAACCATGTGCGTCCTGCCCTCGTACACTGCCCGCGCCCTGAGTAAACTTTCCAGTCCCCTTGAAACATGTGGCTGGAAGCTTCCCCGCATCTTTTTGAGCATGACTTTGATCGTAGCCAGCACTTGAGCCTTGACATCTTGCACCTTCTCCGGCGCCAGGTTTGGCAAAGGCGATTCAAGATACTCGAACAGCCCCATCAACAAAGCGTCAAATTTCTCATCAGTAATCAACCCCTTGTGGTTGTTGCTATCCCTGATAATGGACTGCAGCTTCCGGAACCCGTGAACATCCAGAGATTTGGCTTTGACCTTAGTAATCCCGCTCTCTAGCAACCGCGAGTTTTGCTTGAGCTTTTCGGGTGACATAACACTGCCCTTGCCGGCGTCGCCATTCTCCCCGGTGGAAATAATGACTGTTGCCGGCCGGAGGAGGGTGGCCGCGTCTTCATTGACGGGCTTGTCCTCCAGCACGGGTGCCTCAAAGGTAGGTTTTGGCGGGGCCTGGTCTGCGGTGAAGGGGTCTTCGTATACCTTCAAAGTAGTCGGGCTGGTCGTAGTAGAGGCTGGCTCAACAATCTGAGGGGCGGGACTCGGCGGTTTTGAGGTTGGTAGGGGAAGTTCGATTTCTTCATGGTCTTCTATGGAGGGGATAGCGAAGTCCTCTCTGGACCGAGACGGAGTGTCTGAGAGACTGGGAAGTGTCTCCACCGACTCGAGGGGGCTTGGCTCATAATGTCTGTCGTGAGGTGGTGTGTGTTTGGCGATGGATATGGTCGGCACACCTAGGTCTGCAGTACTTGCCCTGGGGCTGCTGAATAGCGGTGCACCAATCCTGGATGGCGTGTTGCGAGGAGACGCGAATTTCGGGGTCCCTGCTCTGGTGGGTGTCGGAAGATTCGACTCGGACGACTGATTCGGACGGGCCGGCTTAGGGAGTGTCCGTTTCGGTGAGGATGTGATGGATTTCGGGGTGATTACTGACTTTGGCCTTCGGTTTTCCGGTGGGCTGGTTTGCTCGCTGGAGGGTTGGTCGTGACTTCTTACCGAGTAAGGTCCTGCGGTCGCCGGTCGAGGAGCGACCTCGGGTCTCTTACGCCCGGGTCTCATGGGCGCACCAGAAAGCCCACCAGTAGTCGTCTCAGGCCGCGTGCGGATAGCCATTGTGCTTACTGTTGTAGGTGCTGGGACTTGTGATGATCCCGAGACCGTCCTTGCTGGTGAAAAATGGGCCATAGCTGATCCAGGTCGTGCCGGTGGGTTCTTAGTTGAGGTCGACACCATAGCCTTCTTTTTGGCCATGATTGCGTCACGGATACTAGGTTTAGGAGCTTCCATTGTACTCTTAGACAAGCCCAGTCCAGGGCGAGCTCCTCCTGCGGCTGGTTGTCGCTTCACAGGGTTGGGATTGTTGGGGTCATTTTTTAGGAGCTTTTGGGCTGTCGCGTCGAGGCCATCCATGATAGCTTCCGCCCTCGCAGGCCAAATGACATTGAACTTCCAGAACGTCGCGCGGGCCTTCTCCCTTACCCCCGGGTTGGCATCGCCGAGACCTTTCTTGATGCATTTCTCAATGACGTCCAGACCTCCCGTGTGTTCCACATGATGTTTGTGATGTGCTTCTTTGGCCAAGATGGTCTGGAGCCACCCCGAGGCATAGAGCCGTGGCTGAACGTTCTTGTCCTGGGCCGCAAACCAAACATGCTGCATTATTCGTGGCGTCGTTGTGGCGTTAGAGATGATGGCGTCGACCGTCATGTTTGCCTGCTGACTGGCCAGCTTTTTGGTCGAAGCGGCAAGCTTGATGAATGTTTGCATGAGTATCTCCACCATGGGATCCATCCCTGGGCCAAACGCCCTCGCCAGATCCTGAATAAGGTTGCATCCATGAGTGCACAAACTGGTTCTTAGCGAGGTGACGGCCTTGATCATGCCATCCAAGAGTGACCGAAGGCCATCAAGAAATCGTTCAGTGAAATCTTGCGCAGCATTGCCGGCGATGAGCTTGCGAAGCTTAATCACGCTCTTTTCTCGCTCCATCCAATTCTGCTCCGTCTCCCTACCCTCGAAGTGGGAGTGCATCTCTCGTAGTATCTCGTCCAGTTCGCCCTTGGTGTTGACGTAGGACGGTTCTACTGGGTCGGAGCTCTTGGAGCTATCTGGAGCTGGAGTAATCGGGCGGTCGACTGCGTGAGAAGATGCACTCGCTGAAAGGGCAGCGCGGGAGGCCGGCCGCGAGGCAGGGCGGGCGTGGTGCTCGTCTGCCAAGTCTGGCTGCGAAGCTTGGGCAGAACTGGTAGGGATGAGCTCTTTCACGATCGCTTGCTCGATAGCTGGCCGAACTTTGCAATTCTTCAGCTGCCTCTTAAGATCCGATTTGGCCGTATTAGGAGCATTCCTGGTTAACATTAGCTCAAATCCCCCGTGCCCGTAGCTCTATGCGAACAGCGAAGAAAGGGCATACCTGAACAGTTCAATGACGGTGGTTTTGGCAGTCTCACGGACGGTACTGTCCGCATCCTCGAGCAAATCCATCAACGATGGCACGTAGCTTCTAAATGGCAGGCCACTCTCCTGGTGCATTTGGAGTAGCCAGTGCAAGCTCGACTCCTTCGCCCTTGCGTTCTTCCCCGTCATGGCCAGATTGCGCACTGCGCGCTCGACCTCGACGGGCGCAACCTTGTACAGGGTGACAAGCGCCTGTGTTGCGATATACCGAATCTTATCTTTATGGTCGCCCAGTTTCTCAACCAGCATTGGCAATGTACCCGTGCGCGCAACCTCTTTCGACAGGACCTTCGGGTCTTGTTTTCTTAATCGAGTGAGGAGGTGGTTGAAGGTCCCAAAGCCAGCATTAACGAGAACGCCATGTTGAGAGCTGGACGCGGAACGGAGGGCGTCGAATAATGGCGCGATGCATGGCTCGGGGATGTAGTGCGACTTGATGCAGGACTTCGCTGCCGTGATGTGCTGAATCTTGGTATCGACGGGAGCGTCGGTGCGCAAGATATTGGTGAGGTCGATGACCTGCTGCTCAGAGATTGGGTCTGCCATGTCCTTCCAGGCAGAGTGTCACAAGTGTGATTGCGACAAAATAGCTGGATGTTGTCGAACTGCGGGGACGAGCCGTGGTGGTGAGGTCGGTCGCTGTGGTAGGTTGCGGAAAGCGGCAGAAAGAAAACAAAACAAAAGCTGAAGCTGCTTATTCAGTTGCCGCCCGCTGTTGTTTTGGGCAAGCTTGCGCAACCTACAATGTCTCGGGAATCGCACTCGTTGTAGGAGTGCAAGGACGCGTAATCGCAGGGCCAAAAGAATACACGAGAGCTTCGACTTGAAGCTTCGTCGTCAGTGCTGTCGTGGATTGATAAGTAAATTTGGCTTGCTGTTGATGAGGGAGTGACACAGACCACAACAATCTGTTTGCGGGACACCCCTTGGGGCGCCAAGTGGAGCACGGGCCATGCAATGATTGCCTGTCAGGGGTCTCGGGCCCAGTCCGGCATCTACATAGTCGTTCCCCGCAAAATCCACCACCCTGTTTTGCTGCTCCCCACCTCTTATCGATATGCCCCGCCTTCTAGATCGGTCCATGTAGGCGCTCCTCTCTGCATACCGCTGGACCCCATATAAGCTTTAGCTGGGAATAGCTTCTGCGGAATGTCATTGTTTACTTTACTTCGAACACCCCGTTCAGATAATCATTCTCACACACTTGCACCTGAATTCCCATCATGACCTTCTACGAACAAACCCCGGTGCCCAGGCCAACCACCATTCTGGAACCTCCAACCTCAAAACCATCCGATGCCCCAGAAGCATCCCAAACTCCTATCCCCATCCACAACAAGTCCTCCTCCACAGATACTTCACCCTCCTCCGACGATACTCCCACCACAACCACAACCACCTCACCAAAACCCTTCCCCCTCCCCACCCTCCGTCTTGAAATCCGTCACCTAACCCACCCCGCCTCCAACCTCTTCTTCTCCTCCATCAACCCAGCCACCGTCCTCCCCGACTGCCTCCAAAATGTTCTCCGCCTGCTATACCACACCCCCCACTCCCACCAATTTCACCCACCCCCAACCCGCTCCGTAACCCTCATCCTCCGCGACATGGACGGCGTAGCCTACACCACCGGCACCGACCTAGACCACGACCACAAAGAAATCCACTTCAACCTCAACCACATCTCCAACGTCGCCTCTTCTTCCACTGACCCAACCCGCGTCCGGGACGAAATCACCGGCGTCATCACCCACGAATTAGTCCACTGCTATCAATGGGACGCCAAACACTCCTGCCCAGGCGGCCTGATAGAAGGCATCGCCGATTGGGTCCGTCTAAACTGTGATTTGAGCCCACCGCACTGGAAGAAGGAGGTTGATGGCGGTATGTGCCCCTTATCTATCTACCTACCATATATCAACGATAGTGACATGAAAAACAAAAAGCCTGGGACAGAGGCTACCAACACACAGCCTACTTCCTCCAGTACCTCCAAGAAATCTTTGGCTCGGGCACCATCCCCCGCCTCAACGAGAAGCTCCGACATCACAAGTACCACAAGGACTCCTTTTGGGAAGAGCAGTTCGGGCTGTCGGTTGAAGAGTTGTACGAGGGTTATGTCCAGCATCACAAGGAGGAAGAGAACAAGAAAAAGAAGAAGAAGAAGCAGCAGGACCTTTGAAAGGTACTCTGAATGATTGGTTGGTTGGTTGGCAGGACATCTGGTACGCATACAAGTTATGACGAGACACGATCATGGGCATAGATATAGTAGATATCTACCCACGCTGTGGACAAAACAATACCTAGGTACTACAAGTGTCAGACAGGCCTCAAGACACAGGCTACACTCCTCGCAAGATAGTAGATAGGCCTTGAAAGATACTTGATAGGCGTTCTAATTGCATTTAAATACCTATCAAATCATGTTTAAGACCTATCAACTATCTTTCAATGCCTGTTAATTATCTTTAAAGACCCTTGTTTAAAGTAGCAGTCTCGACTTTTCTGTCTACGACGTGCTGGGCTAGGTACCTTAGTCATGAGAAGAGTAATTTGTACCTCTTATGATCTTTGATGCGGAAATTATATACAATATTTCTCTGAGTAATATTTGAACTATAAGAAGACTTACCTATACCCACGCAGCATAACATGAACCAGAATGTATACTCTTCCACAGGCCCCTCTGTAGTGCCAATTTAGAGACAAGATTAAAGAGAAGGTACTTTGTCCATTACAGCCTCCATGAGCCGGCCAGCGTTGTGAGCTGCCAAAAAGATTGCAGAGTTCCATAAACTCCACGCCGTGATGCCTGTAGCACAAGATGTCAGGTGCGGGTATTCAGCAACACCTCGATGTTGGTGGCGACTCGGGAAGGGGCACAGGCGTTTACCCCTGAACTCATTCAGGGGTTCGTTCAGGTCCGCTTAGTCATCATCTTGTAGCCGATGGCTACGTACATGGCTTGTTCTACAGAACCTCGATTGCAGCTGTTGTCTTTCCTCCTCAATATTGTGTTTAGTACCTAAAGACGAAGTGTTATCGAGGCTCTTTCTCGGCCCATTGGCCTCTGCCCTCACAGCTGTTGCTGAAGATTGTTCTCAAGATCAGAAGAGATGTAGCCCCGACAACATGACATCCTCCAAGGCTATGTTAGGTTACGATGCTTGTAGCTAGCCTATTAGACGTTTCAATTTTGGAGTCTATGATTGTCATTTTGCGTTAGGGATAAAAGCTGCTGGAGGAGTTCTTGAGAATTATGCACTGATCTGAAGTCAAGCTGCTGGCTGGGGCCATCGTGGGGGCTAGAAGGGCTCCTTTTGTCCCTCCTCTAGACTGATTAAGCCACAAGCGTGGCTGATTACGAGTTGGTAGAGTGTGCTACAACTGAACGGGCATTTCATCAAGAGCGTATGCGCCTCGTCACAGAGAATATGTGTGTATACATTGTGTATCTCAGGCCGCACGTTTCGCTTCTCCATTAGATCTATGATTGGCTGCAAAGCCCGCTGTCACACTTGAAATATTGTTCAAGAAGGCAAAAGCCTCCATGTGCTACCCGCAGGGCGGACGATCTCGACCCACTGAGTGGTGTAACAAGAAGTGCCCCCTAGGGGCATATTACCCTGGTCGGGGCTCTCTGAAGCAGCTCCGAGGGCCTGCTCCCTCAACTCCTCAGTCTTACCTCGTTGAGTTCACTAGTTGGGGGGCATTAGCTACCTTACCTGGTACCTAACAGAGGTGGCATGGCGATCGAATTAAGAGAACTAGACCTGGCGGAAAGGGGAGAGTGCGAACAAACAAACCGTAAGCGTCTCCCAGTACCTACGTAGTACGCTCTAAAACTCGGCTGACACGTGTTTTAGGTCGAGATACTCAGCGCAGTAATACCGACCGTCCAAAACAGCCGCTATATTCGCAAGCCAACAACGAAAAGCCGTACCGTTACCTACCACCGTCCCTCACCGAGTCCACAGGACGAACTGGAAGTGCTCGACACAAGCAAAATTGTCTAGAATGGTGCTTTTTTCCAGCCTGCGAACGTCAGTTTTCACTTGTACTCGATTACTGGGCGGCCAAATCTTGGGACACGTATTATGAGATCGAGCTTCTAGAACACCACAACGGAGCACAAAACCGACAAGATTATAAAGAGCATATCCCAGATAATGAGTATGGCAAGAACAAAGAGGAACTGATGGGGAAGCTCACAAAAGAGATCAAGGTGTTTTGTACGTTCATTTTCGTTGAATTCTAGTCACAATGGCACCATCGACGACATGCTAACTTCTTTGTGGCTTTGAAAGTGTCAATTTTCAACCTTGCCAATGGCCTCATGCTCCAGCACCAACCTAGCACTACATCAATCAACGAATACAGACAATGGGCACATCACAGGCTAGCACCTACACCCGATCCCACCGACTATTTATTTGCCGCAGAAAATTACCGAGCATTGGGTTCGAGGCCCAGTATGATTGACGAGCTAGTACACTCCGTTGTCAAGAACGCTTACATTATTTGGACTTCAGTCGTCAAGGTATATCTCATCTTTCGACCCGGAATTCCGGTCCTAGTTTTTGCCGCTAACACAGGGTGCTCACCTAGTTTTTTTCACCCCAATCTCGGAGCGACAGTTCTGGGGACTTGACTTCCCTAACAGAATCCATATTTATAGACTACGGGATCTTATATGTTTTGTCCCATGTTTTCATCACCCTTTTGGCCATTTTTTTCTTCGTCGTACCCCTGACGATACTTTATCTGGTTCCGATGCCCGTGTGGGCAACTGTTGTGCTTGCGGCTGCGTTTAGTATGGTGTTTTGTGTTGGGTCATTCTACTTTGGGGGTGGCGGTTTGAAATCGGATCACAAATTCTTGCTTCTTTTTGCTTACATGAGCGTTATGGCTACTCTGCTGTCCAACTTACATTCGTCTTCAAGTTAATAATGCCAGAAGTAAGGGTAGAGGGCTTACGAACATGACTATGATTCAATGCCCGCTGTATGCAATTCAGGTCAATCGTTTCAGCGTTCTGTTTACTTGAAGAGATTCTTTCTACTGCTGTGGCACGTCGTGGACAAAAGAATAGAGACTGCTACTTAAAACAAGGGTCTTTGAGGAAAGTGATGAGGCGTTGAAAGATAGTCGGTACGTTTTAGAAGGTATTCATCAGGTATTTGGATGTAATTGAAATGTCTATTATTTACTTTCAAAGTGTTTCGACTATCTTTCAAGGCCTATCCACCATTCTTGACGACCTTTATTTTACGTTGCAGTCTCTATTTTTTTGTCCACAACGTGTCCAGATTCCTCGCGAAGCAGGCTTCAAGTTCCAGTCCCAATGGTCATCCATCTCAGAGATTGTCCATCTACTAAGATACACCATCACTGAGCCAATTAGCCACTATGCTTCTCACCTAAAGGCTTTTAATCCGAAAGCTCATTTCCTTAGCCGAAAACTTCCATCTAATCCAGACCATCACCCGAAGATATTGCGTCCCGTCGTCAGCGTTCTCAAATACAACATGTCGCGTAGTTACCTATTAATTGGCCAAGTTGTCAAAGAGATCATCTCGTCTACTTACCCTCTCAATTACCATCACCACAACCACAACCACAACCACAAACATTCAACAACAGCAAGGCAAATCCACTAACCATGTGCTTCTCAGACCGCTCAAACACAGCCGACTCCGGCTACATCAACGTCCCCAAAAGGGTCAAACGCAACGAGACTGTCCTCCCCAAAGACGTCCACACACACTCCCCAAAGATATGAACCTCCAAGCATATAAACTCCCCCGTTATACTGCCCATTTCCAGAAAAAAAAACACCAAGGTATGTCCCCATCACATCCTCCTCACACCCACCTCTCAACTGACCACCCCCCCTTCTCAAC
This sequence comes from Apiosordaria backusii, assembly GCA_030549205.1. NCBI lineage: Eukaryota > Fungi > Ascomycota > Sordariomycetes > Sordariales > Lasiosphaeriaceae > Apiosordaria > Apiosordaria backusii. Next base: position 2,953,849 of record JAUKTV010000002.1, read on the forward strand.
CAGGAGAAATAAACACCCGGCCCGCCGGCCTCGCCAGCCTCATATCAGTAATCACATCAAAATCACCGCATATCCTAAGCCTAACCAGGACGCAACGACAACATCGTAAACACATAGCGCGTAAGAGGGGGATACCTGGAGCATTTTCCAAAACAAAAAGAAAAACAAAAAGTTCTTCAACAACCCCTACCCTAGCGTTCGATTTCTTTATATGTTAATCTGGAGTTCAACTTAATTCTTTTTGACAATTTAGTTTGGGACTACCCAATAGTATCTAGGTGGTTTGGACGACCCCCCAATGGTTTTGATATCGAGACACACACGTTGGCTCGCATAAAATAAACCAAAACTTTCTGTTGATTCCCATAGAAGGAAAGAACATAACAAACCAAATTCTCTAATTCTTTTGCAAAAGAAAACCTTTTTAAACAAAGGGGATGGCCCAGGAAAACGAGACCAGCGTGCTATTGCTCACAAATCTAACCGTCATATAAATATAAGTCTGCATTAAGAAATCCATTTTCCAGGGCAAAAATACCCCCCCCCATTTCACACCAAGTCGTCATGCAGCAATATTTCAAGCTGCCTCCCGACAACAACAACGTTCAAACCATGCCTTTATTCCTCAATTTCCCTGCGATCTCAAAGAAATTAGCACCACTGGAATTGCTGGCTTCCAAAAGCCCCTCTTAATAATAACCTGCAATTGCAAGCCCAACCCGGCTTCTGCCCTGGCGGTGGCAGTGGCTGCGTGGGTCAGGGCACCACTTTGAACCACCACTTGTTGAGCCACCAGATTAAATTATCACGGCCCTGGAAGCGAGCTTCGCGTGCGCAGTTCGAAGTATCTCAACAGGATGCTGCATCACAATAAACCTCTGTCATTATGCCTCTATATCATAGGAGACTCTCTCCAACATGTCATGAACGAGATAAACCAACGCCAACACCAAACCATATCCCCCTCATCCTCCCCCGTCCTACTGCTATCCCCCATTTCCTTCCTCAAAGACTAAGAGCCGCTTTCTTTCCCTCCACACTCGTCCCATCAGTCGGATACCCTAGGTACACACCCCATCAGTCAGTACCTAACTTTCCATAAAAAGGGAGCGCCAAAGTGCGAGAGAGGACTTACACCAAGAACAAACCGCGATAATCGCATACAAACACATCAATAGCATCCCCTCCAACCAATGACTCTTGCCGTCATTGATCAAGTAATTGACCAGCAACACCGCAACAAACAGCACGGCCACCTGGAAAGGATCAAAACTGAGCGTCATCGCATCGATCCCCATCCCCCAGCCGATGATAACAAGCAGTGGGATAATAAACAGCGCCACCTGCATGCTTGAGCCCACCGCCACGCCAATGGCCAGATCCATCTTGTCCTTGATAGCCACCGTAACGGCCGTGGCATGCTCAGCAGCGTTGCCCACGATGGGGAGGAGGATAAGGCCGACAAACTCCTCAGACACCACCCCACTAGCAGTGATGGCGCTGATACTGTCGACCATATACTCGGCGCACACGGCGATGACAACCGTGGAGGCCGCCAGGGTGGCCACCGCAACGATGAAGTGTAGTTGGGGTTCTTCTTGCAGGTCGTCCTCGCCGTCGCTACCGCTTTGTTCGCCACCGGTTTGCTCACCACCGGAAGCACTCCTCATCGGCGGCTTGGTCACCGCCTCGCGTATTTTTTCGTTCTCAGATCGCTCCGAGTCAGGCAGGCCATAGCTGCTGATGATGCCAGCCGGGGTCACGAATCCTTGAGCGATGGCGCCCTCGGGGAGTTCAGGGAGAGCACGTTTGAACGGCTTCGCCTGCACCTTTTGGCTCTCTTCAGCAAAGACCATGGAGTGCGTCTTGAGCTGGAAGAATAGATAGGCTCCGTACACGAAGAGAAGGATGACGGATGTACCGCGAGATAGCTTGGCAACGTCGGATTCCGGAGCGAGACTGGCCAGGTCGAACACGGTCGGGACAATGACGCTGGCCACGGCCAGGGCGAGCAGGCTGGCTGCTGTCTGCGCGACGGTGGTGTTGAAGAATTGTTCTTGTCTTCGAAGCCCACCGAAAAAGAAACACATGCCCATAACGAGGAGAAGGTTGGAGAGGATGCTGCCGATGAGGGAGGTTTGCACGATGACGACCTGACGATCAGCCAAGGCGATGATGGCCACGATGAGTTCGACTGCGTTTCTGTGGTTCAAGCCCGGTCAGCAAGAAATCATCAACACTATCAAGCGACAAGCAGAGAAGGCAGAACGTACCCAAAGGTGGCATTGAGCAACCCGCCCACAGTCTCACCAGTCCTCAGCGCGATCTCCTCCGTCGCAAACCCCAGCATAGCCGCTAGAGGGACAATAGCCATAAAATTGACCACAAAGACTGCAACCCGGCTGACAGAATGAATATTGGCGATCGCAATGCCGATTGGCGCCGCAATCAGCAACGCATTGATCCAAGACCCAAACAGCGTCCGCTGGATCTGGTTTCTAACCGTAAACGGCTCCTTTGGCTCGATACGTTTGAAGAAGGTCCGCGACTTGTTCTCCTTCTTCTTGCCGCCGGCCGCGGCAGCGCCTTCGTCTGCCGTCGTTGAATTGCCAGCACCTCTGCCTGCAGTGTTCCTTCGACGCGTGGCATCTAGTGTGTTGATGGCACCAGTAGTAACGCCCTGCTCCCCTCCCGACGGAGGTCTCGAGTCAACGAACGTCTCTCCACTACCAGGCTGGCTGTCAGCCGTATCAGGCGCTCGTCCATCTCTGCTCGACGAACCGGGACCGCTCAATGGAATGCTCTCGAAAACCCCTGGTGTTCGTGGGTCATCCGACGGTCTAAGAGGTGACGTCTCGGCAGGGGACAGGGGATGTCCTTCGAGGTCTTGGTCATTGGCGGATCGCCATGCTGCAGGGCTGGCAGCGCCATGTTCGTGCTTGTTGTGTGAGTGGGGGAAGATGTTCCACTTTGACGAATGCCAGGCCGCGCTGTAGGCCGCTTGCTTGGTTCGCCAGGTGTTATCTATAGGGAAAGAAGAAGGCATTGTGTGGTTAGTTAAGCTTCCGTGTCACAGGGAGGCCCAAACCGGGATTGGCTCGGCTTGTTTGGAGGGCAAAGCCATGTCACTGGACCTGGTACGGGTAGACGCTGTTCTCCTTGTGGTGTTGGGAAGTTGCACGGCTGATGTGGTGTACAGCGGGGATCTCTGACACCAGATGTCCAAGGGGCACGAAGGATCATGGCTGCAGGGGAGCAAATGACCAAAGCAAAGGGGGTGTCTGAATCAGGAGCGCTTACAGGAAGTCATTGTCGGTGCGCTCGCGGTGGGTCGAGAGAGGGGCCCTGGAAGCTTATCCTGCGGTGGTCGGTGTGTTCACGACGTAATCTCGACGCTTGAGGTCCCGGTGGCTTGGGTAGGATCGGTGGTGCTGTGCAAGGGGGACACAACGGCTTTGCAGTGGGTGTGGCGTAATTGGGGGAGAGTGTTGACCGTTTTGGAGAAAGAGGGTCGTTTTCTCAGCTGTCGGTTGTCGTTGAAGGTTGAAGTGCGGTGTCCAGAAAACGAAGAGTGACCTTATGCTGCAGAGGCGCGGGAGAAGACGTGTAAATAAATGCGGGATTGGTGCCCTTCGCCTGCCACGAATGACCAATCTTTGAGGATGTCAACTCGTTTTTCGACCAAGTTGAAACTGCCCGAAACTCACCGATAACGATGTGAAGGCGCGAAGATTAGATGCAAAGAGAAATAGCGCCTTCGTGACCCAGGTTTGATACGTATGTTTGATAAGTGGTATCGTGCCAGTAGCAGGTGTTTCGCGAAATCAAGATGGTGTAGAAAAGGGGCAGTGCACTGCGGTGTGGTGGTGTTGCCTAGGGATCGAGACGGGATGAAATATCAAGAGGTTGAGACCGAGGGCCGTCTGCAAATGTTCATGTCAGCGCTTTGCGCCTTTGAGAATGAAAGAGTGGCGACCACATGTAGCATCTCAATCTACGGTAAGGAGCATGGCATTCAACACCAGGAAAGAGCAACTGCCACTTTTACTGTTGCGAGCTAGCTGTATCATATCAAACCTGACTGTGGTAGTCATCCCCATGGCTGATCATTCGCCAGAGGCCACAAACACGCAACACACGCAGCCTCTCAAAAAACCGATCTGTGTCCTCCCGGGAGTCCACCATCTGTTCGCAGGCATCTTGGTTTCAGTTCCAGATCACCGGTGCAACGGTGCGTCTAGCATCCAACGGCAAGGTCCATCAAACCTTCCAAGTGAAGCGTGTCGTCATGATAAAGCTCTTGGAGCAAGCCCGGGCACAGCGCCCTGATTGGACAATCGTCAAGCACCCCCTGCCGTAAACAAGCTTTTGCCAAGGGCGCCACTTTTCGGCGATCTGGGGTTCATTTGGTCCAAGCGTCCACCATCGGGATGTCCCGACCATCTTGAAGAGCACGGCTTTCACTCACTCACCATGTCTCGCCTGGTGGTTTTTCATCCGCATCTTCAGCTCCTCATGATAGTCTACTACAGGAAAAGATATTACAAACTGCAAACCACTTACCAGTGATGCAGAACTCGGTGCAATACTTCACTGATAATCAACTTCATTCGAACTTTTGATTCGTTCAGTTATTTAGACTCATCCTTAACCTTAATATGGAGCAACAGTTTCAAGCTCTGGAGTGGTATGATATGCGCAGACTCTGAACATTAAAGTATTAAATGTTTTAAGGATCCTCTTAGTCTCTCAGTTTCCCATATCACTTACACTTCCGATCTTCCAGTCTCCCACATCATTCCTACATTCCTCATCTTCTCGGCGCCCGCTATTAGTCTCTTGGTTCAATTGGCTGCCTTTTGGCTAGAATAAAATGCGGTGCAAAGTAGATGTAAGCAGGCAGCATAAGTATAATGGCTGTTTCACTTGTCTAGAGGGCGGCTCCAGCTGCATGAGCTCCATTGGCGGAGCTGAACCCAACCGCCCCTTTCCTTTTCCCTAAATAAAGACACCGAACAATGATCGAAGCCTACAACGATAGGGCTGAGAAGGAAAAAACTAGAAGGTCAATTTAACACTTGGGAAGTTGAGATGATATCAAGTATCCCTTAGGTGATGCTCGGTTTATCTCAAAACAATGCAGACAGTGTTGAAATTAATACTCGGACAAAGTTGGGATGATCCTCAAGCAGTGCTCCAATTTTACATACTCCATATCACTCCTCGCTCAGAACCCAACCCATAAACCCACATCGCTTGCTACCCACTCCAGATTTTCGTGTTCTCATTCCATATCCACCACAACATTCTCCCACATCTATCCTACTATATCCCATCCCCCAAACACCCATCACTTCTCCCCCGAAGCATTCCCCCCACTCCCACTCCCACCACCACTACTCGCCATCCTCAACCCCTCCAACTGTACACTCCCCCTCCTCAAAAACCTCTCCCCAGCCGCAGCCGCAGCCATCATAAACGCCGGGCTCCCCACCCTAGGACTCAACCCCATCAAGCCCTGCTGCCCCGTCATTTGCCCCCCCCCCCCCCACCACCACCACCACCATCCCCTCCCTGCGTTCCTACACTCCCCACAATCGTCGGCGGCAGCCCAATAACAGGAATATTCCCCTCCGACGACAACACCGGCGTCGTCCCCAACTCCCCCCCTACCCCCCCGACCCCAGCAACCCCAATCCCACTAGCACTAACACCACCCCCCGCCTGCTGCACCGCAGCCGCCATCTTCTGCTCTTTATAAAACTGTTCCAGCGCCCCACCATCCTTACAAAACTCCTCCAGCTCATCTTTAATCATCTCCGGCTCCTGCCCCGTCCACGTCCACGCCGGCATCTTATTCGCTGCACCCCCCAAAATCCCAGGGGTGCCAAACGCACAACCGCCCCCGCCGCCGGCAGAAGGGGGGTTGCTCATGACCGACCCAGGACCGGGCCCGGCAGCACCAACGGGGCGGATGATGGGAGAGAGAAAACCGGGTTTCAACGAGGGGGAGGAAGTCACTGGTTCTGAGGCAATCCCCCCCACGGTGGTAGTGGGCAGGTTGAATTGCGGGTAGTTGGCAAGAGGCGTCATTGCTCTCGGGCCGCCTGGACCACCTGATAACCCCGGGGTGACGACGTTACTACCTGCTCCGCCTACAACAAGTGTAGTATGGGACTGTTCCGTTCGAAGTTCCCTTTGCATCTCCCTCTCCCTGGCGGCCGCGGCTCGGCTACTATAGAGCCTGTTTGCCAGGAGAAGAAAATCACCTTCATCGGTAATTTGTGCCAAGACTGAGCCCGAGCGATGGATATACTGCGTGTACTTGAAATTCGGCTTGCCCCACGAGTAAGATACATCAACGTTACTCGGGAAGTTGGACGCAGCTTCCATATCCAAGACAAAGTCGAATTTGCGCAGGATGGCTTTTTGATAGAAGTGCTTGCCTGGCTGGGCCGAGGGCGTGAACGAATTCGGGTCGTAGTACGTAACTGGGGATTGATCCGGGGGTGGGACGGCAAGCTTCGTGATGTAAGGTCGACGGAAGGGGTTGATCTCGCTGATGGAGCAGGCTTCTGCTATGGGGACTTCAACCAGGCGCAGACCGTATTGTGCTGCTTCGCGGGCCCAGTTTTCGATGGCGTCTTCGATGAGCTTGGCAGTTACGTTCATCCAGTCGACGCGGATGTGGTAGCAGTTGTCCGGGTTGTGGAGGCGGTCGTAGTGAAGTTCTACAATTTCCGGGCGGTAGGACTTCCTGCGGTGGTCGACATCGTATTTGATTGACTTGCTTAAAACGACCATGGGTTTCTTGCCGCCGATGCTGGCGGGCGGTGCCGTTGGGGTAGTGGCGCCTGAGGTGGGCGAGTTTTCCTCGTGAATCGAGGTCGGTCTGGAGATTGCCCCTCGTAAATCCCGTGGCATATTCTCTGACATGGGTGTTGATGGTATGGAGAACTGTTGGGTTCTCTTGAACCAACTGGGCTGAGGCTTTGCGTATTCGCTGCTGATCTGGTAAAAGTATTGCCCGTCCCTAAACGAATGGCGCTTCTCAACGTGCACAAATAGGCCTCCGCTCTCTTTCTTGCCGCCCTCCTTATCCCTCTCCTTGTCATCAGACACCATGAGACGGTTGCCCAGGGCCTCTGCCTCTTCGCGGTCTTCAAGGTCTTCAAAGTTATCCAGTAGCCAGCTCGTCATGTCAGAGCCGATGAAGCAGTTGTAATGGAGACGTAAATGCCATCTGCGGTTCTGCATTCGGACACCTCCATTTTCCACCGGTTGCTGAATAGCCTCCGCCAGAGCAGCCAAGTTGAAGTTCTTCTTGGAGAACTGCTCCCTGCTTCTCACTAGCTGCCCCTTGCGGTCGAGACCTTCCAACAAAGGCAATGTCTCGAGTTCGGCGGCAATGACAACAGATGGATCCTCCGTCTTGTATACAATGTCCAGAGGGTTGATTTCCCTCTTTTTGCGTGCACCAGGACCTTGCAACCGCCTTTCATTCGGAGGGATATATCGATACCTTTGCCACATCTGAGCAAGCTTGCGGATGCCCTCAATGCGGATCTCTTCATCGCTGTCACCGCTGTGCGACCGAGGCAGTGATGCATGTCTTCCAGTAATGGGTATCAAGACGAATCTCGCACGCCAGAACCTCAGGTGCTCCGTCAGCTCATCGTTGTGGCCAGCGACAAAGGCATCAATGTAGTTCCAATTTCTTTCCGACTTGGACGTCACAAGATCGAACTCACTGGTTCTGTAGCGTTGGTCTAGTAGTGTCCGGATGGCTGGCTTGTACATGGATGACGACCCGTCGTACACCTGTGCAGAGTTTTCCGTAGGTTTTCGGACCCAAATGTTGACTTCCACCTCAGTCCCGTTGACGCACGAAAGCTGGTGTATAGTGTTACCAACTGACATGAAGATGCTTGTGCCATCCTCCATAATGTGGTCTCGGGAGAAGATGTCAGCAACCTTAAGTTGCTTCTGACCAAAAGCCATCGCAACAGCTGGGCCGACAATAATCTGAAACCCCTGACAGAAGCGCAGGCTGATCAACTCTCGTAGCAAGTCGTCACGCGATCTCGGCTCCTCGAACAGCTCATCATCCAGATTCTGGGTGACAACATATGGTTGACGGTTGTATTCCGACCCAAATTGGGCCTCTGTCGGAAAATATTCAGATGTGAGTGGAACAGCGGCTGGTGAGCACAATGACTTCCACTTCATGATTCTCATTTCTGCAGGTCTTGGAAAGACGTGCTGCCAGCGGCTATAAAGAGAAGCCATGTTCACATCGTCAGGTCGCGGATTAGATGGGTTCAAGATCGTCAACCATGGGTTCAGAGCTGTGGTAGGAGACAAGGTTGGTGGCAATTCTGGCACGGCATCTGCTAACAGTTTCGATTTGGTTACCCGACTGTCATCATCGTTTCGGAGGGCGTTGGACTTTTGTATGTCACGGTCGTGGCGGATGGGTTCTGGGCGAAGGGTTGATGCCAGAATTGAGTTGGCCATGCTGACTCCAGCTGGTTGCTGGTTCCTGATAAGAATCGGCTTGCTAGCTGACTCTCCCGGCGACATGTGCCCTTGCGCAAGCGGATGGGGAGAGAAGCTTCCGTGGTTGAACGAAGGCGAGCCCGTCCTCATTTTGTCCGAAGACATTGGTCGTTGGTCTGCCCGAGCAGTACTTGCCCTGTGATCGTGTAGACTGCGGGAGGGCATAGTCCTTGAGGCTTCAACACTTTGCACGCTCAATTCAGCAACAGCTGCTTTGGGAGCGGCGACCTTAAAGCCCCCAGTCACAAGACTGATCTGACGCTTTAACTTTGGAGCCTTCGTAGGGGATGGCGTGGTGGTACTGGCACGGCTGGATCCAGGACTCCTACGACTGGTCGATGATAGGGATGGAACCTCCAATTTATCAGAGCTATGCCGGTGAAATTGAGAAAGTCCAGGGATAGTAGAATGTATAGCGGTCGAAGGTCGGCGGTCACTATAGGACGTGCTCAGCAGGCTAGCATCTTCAGACACTTGTTTTCTAGGAGCATCTTCCTGGGTACGGCCATGTTTGTAATTTCCAGCAACCCGGCGTGAGGCTGGTAGTCGTGCTCGAGAATCATCGTACTGTTGCAGTTGTTTCCATAGCGATCGGTCCACATGTCTGCTGTTCCTATCAGGAGCAAACTTATGAAAGCCATAGACATGCTCGAATAGATTTTCAGGTACCTTGGTGTTCTTCACAAAGATCGTACCATCGGAATCGATATGTGGCTGAGAGATCTGAGTTACTTGTAGCGCCGACAAAGGGAAAAATGGATCCATGTGTAACGGTTTGGTCTCGATCTCGTTTGTTTCCATGACGCTTCGCATCTGCAAGTCATACATGCGGCACCGTATTGGGAACTCATCCCCCGCTTCAACATGAGGCGCGTCCGAAACAGACAAAGCGATCCCCTGATATGACAGAGCCTCTTCTGAGGCGCCCGTCCAATATGACACATGAAGCCATTGTGGCACAGCGGAAACATAGTCATCCTGTGCGGAGCGTACGCCAACGGGCTCCTCAGGGCGAGACATTCCAATCCCTTTGCCCGGTGACAAAGACCCAGCGAGACTACTGTAGCTTCCAAATACCGAAGTGGTCTGCTTTGGAGTGCTTCCACTGCTGATATTCAGTTTCGACTTGTTTCGAGGAAGCTCCGAGTTGTGTGGGGCACGATACCGAAACAACGGGACAGAGTGCAGCGGTATCTTGGGTATGCAGATCAAGTCAATGCCGATTCCATTGCCCACGAGGGATTCAGTTGTTTGACGAAGCGCGTCGTAGTCGACTTCAAAAACACCAGGACTAGGACTGATAACAACAACAGACACGCCGGTCCGCGTCAAGTCTCTATCGATATAATCGTGAGCATACAACGACGAGGCCATATTGATGGCTTCGAGAAAGTTGCCGTGTACCGCCCGGGAAGCCTCGGCTTTGATCCTGTTGAGTGTTGACTCCCGGGTCACAGGATCGTCCGAGCCAGGGAACGGGGACCACGTTATGGCCTTCATGTGGTGGGTGCTGATGTCCTTGCGGAAGTAGTTGAACTCGCGCTTGAGCTGATGCAGGATCTTGGTCCATTCGCCGCTGCCCATCTCACTGACGACTACCCTATAGAAGTCCTTGTATGGGCGGCGATCTCCGGAGGTTTGAATGCCGGTGTAGTAACGGTTCTGAACAGCGGCATTGGCGAGTTCAGTGGAAATGCCCGTGTCGTACTCGACGCGCGCAAACAGCACAATAGTGACAAGGTGCTTCAACTTCATAGCCGCCCACTTCTTGAACAGTGCGGGCAAGAACCCATTGACAACCTTGTTGAACATGATCTCGCCAGAGCCATCGGAGTCAAAATCCCACATCTCGCGGGACATCTGGATAAAAAGCACATATCGCGCAGATTCGCTACGGAATATGGGCTTTGTATCACGGCCAAAGAAGGCGGAATGAACTTTGCGCCCGTCAACATATACGGCGGTGACCTGCGCCTTGACGGTGCCCATGAACAAGATCATCTGCCCCTTGTATACGGTCCTCTCCGACAGCATCCCCACTGCCATGCGCCACATGTCAGCTCGTGAAAGGTATTGATCTTTGAAGCAAAGCTCGAGATGTGATGCCTCAACGGCTGGATTAGTGGGGTCGACCTGTAAATTGCTGTTCTTAGCACATGTCCAGGTCACATAGATATAGCACCAAATATGATGCTCGAAAAGTGTACGTACTGGGGTGACAGTAACCTGTGTGCCTTTCTTCATGCCAAATGCTTCTGCGATGTGTTTTGGGACATAGACCTCGACCATGGGATATCGCGCCTTGAAGTCCTTCTGCAAGTCTTTGGCGATACAGATATAGCGCTTTGGCTTGCATCCGGCGGTGCCGCCATCCTTGGTACGGTCTGGATGGTGTGGCTTCTCAGATTCTGGCTTGAGCACATCAATAGCCACGAGGCTGCCTGGCCCAATATCGTCCACTATCAGGTCGAGGTTGAGATGCACTTCCTCACCGGAGAGCGTCTCGTTGACGGTCACGGTCCATCTTCGCTCGGGACGTTTCGCCGACTGCGGCCGCTCGCGAATCGTCGAACTGCTCGAGGTTGTCGTATCTGGCGAGTGAGGGTTGGCATATAACTGCGGTTGCTCATCTGTGCTGGATTTACTGAATTGGCGAAGGTGGGATGGCCAACTGGGGGCACCTTTCGCTGGCCCCGGCGCGCCCGCCGAGGCGTTTCTCGACGACATCGAGCTTTCTCATCAAATTGTAGTCGCAAGGCTATGGTTCCGGCCGCTGTCGTCGTAAAACCATGTCTTCGGGCCTTGGTCGAAAAACTGTCGCATTGATTTCGGCATTGTTTGAACCTCAACGCCTGTAACAGCATTGATGTGAGCTATCGCTGGCAGAATCCAGGATTGTTTCTCCGCCTTCTAGATAGAGTTAGCGTCACAGACCCGCTCCCCTGGTTCCCCGCGATTCAGATTCCTGTCAATGGTGTCTGCCGGGGGCAGCTGTGGTTTCCGCTGGAATGATTGGGGATTTCTTTCCACAGCCATGGAACCTCACATTCAGAATTGCATCACTATAAACCGATTCCTTCAATACTCATCACTCCAGGGCGATCAGAAATCAATCTGGGTTCTAGTAACAGCTCGATTCGGGATTCTTTACCGGCACGCTCAATGTGGTTGTACGGCTTTGTCGTTGTGTAACATTCCCGTCCAGTTATCGCGCGGCCTAAAAATGTCAAGCAAAGGAAAGAAGGATGCCCTTGAACCTTTGTGATCGGATGCTAGATCCTGTTCTCAAATCAATGACCTTTTTTAATTCCCTCTCTGTTGCCTCAGGCATCAGCACCCTGAAGTTTCTGTGATTCGATGCCGGACTTGCCCCTTCCTCAGGAACGGAGAGAGCGATGAAGCACATGCACTGACAGCGGCTGCCCGCTTTCAAAGCAAGCCACCATCCAGGCAATTTCAAGCTCAAGACCACTCGACACTAATTATTTCCAGTTTCTTCTTGCATCATTCTTTTCTTTTTAATATGGCATACATCCCATCCCTCAAATATCGGTCTCTCTCTGCTTCCTGGGCGGTCAGCTGCTCCCGCTCTCGGAGTTGAGGCTCCTCCTCTGTGTTATTCACTCTCACATTACCACGTCCCGTCATACTTGATCTCAGTCTCTTGTTTGGAGTGCTCTCGCAGATGCAGGGCCTGTACATCTGCCACTCTTTGCCGGTCTGTCTGCCATCTCTTTCACTCTGCCTGCTCTTAAGATACCTCCCGTGCAGCACCAAGGCCCTGCGAGCTTGACATTCCCCCATTCAAGCGTTGCAGACGCAAGGTTGACAAACCCTACTGCTTGATTTTTGGCCTCAACGGTCATCTGCGGTCATGAATGGTTCACAACTACCTTTATTATGCTCTACCAACTTCCCGGCACACACTTCATGAAAGCCAGAGGTCGCAAAGTCAACAAATATCAGCATAGCTTGCCCCGCCTACCAGGGAATTTCTGATCTTACCACCTGCAGTTTGCTAACAGCAAAATATTGCGCTATTTTCTCCTGTTCTTCTTCTGTTTTCGCCTTGCTCACTGTGTTTTCCGTCAGGTCGGTCTCCAAATAACCCACCATGGCGATCAAGAAACTCAGCAAAAGGACAAGAGTGTCAGCCGTTATCGCAATCTCAACCGCTTTCTTCCTGTGTGAACTTGTCGGTAGGTACTGACAACGCATTCTCACTTTGGGAAACGTCAAAATGGCACTGTCCGACTAAATCATGTATCACACAGTGGCCTTCCAAACCAGGAGTTTGGCGCTCTACGCCGATGCCATCCACTATGTACGTCTATAGTCCTACGGCTCATTGCAGAAGAGAGTCGCATGGATCAAAGTGCTAAAATTCAATCTGGCAGCTAAACGATCTACTCGGCTATGTTGTGACTCTGGTCGCCATCATTGTACACCACGGCCCTTCCCTGTCGTCTTTCGAACCATAGCTGACCGGGTCTTGATAGATATCCGAGCGCAGTGGCTCTCCTCAAGACCTGTCCTTCGGTTGGCAACGATCTACGCTTTTGGGCGCCTTCTTCAACGGGTCTTTCCTGTTTGCTTTGGGCCTCAGCATCTTTTTCCAGTCGATTGAGCGCTTCATAAAGTTCGAGAAAGTTGTGAACGCGAAATTGGTCCTGATCATAGGAGCCGTAGGTCTCGCGCTCAACCTCGTCAGCTTCGCTTTCCTGCATGGTATGAACTTCCTGTGCAGTTGACAAATTGGATGGAAAGGCTGATCAAATTGGTGCAGAGCATAACCATGGCCACGGCCACGGTCACGGTCCCGGTCACGGTCATGGACATGGACATGATCATGATCACAACGGCCATACCCAAGATGCGCATCACCACACACATGGGCTCACTCCTCACTGCAAAAAGAGCGGCAACAATGAGCTCGTCAAAAATGGAGGCACCACCACTAGCAGTGCGACAGTTCTCGATGAACCATCGCCCAAAGCATCCTGTGTTGATATCGAAGCCGACGGGACAACATCGCCGGTAGCCGCTACTGATTCCCACTCTGAACATCGTCACATTGTTAATATCAGCAAACCGCCATTAGGAGATCTCAATATGCTGGCGGCCAAGTTTCACGTCCTCGGAGATATCGCTGGCAATCTGGGGGTCATGGTTGCAGCGTCAATCATCGAATTTGTTCCCTCTGACGGCGATAACAAATTCTATGCTGACCCTGCCATCAGCCTGGCTATAGCATTTCTCATTTTTGCCACAGCGGTTCCCATTCTGAGAGAATCTGGCACTATCCTGTTGCAAAGTGCACCTACTGGAGTCAATCTGGTGGACATCAAGCATGATATCGAGAAGGTAGGATCCTTACGTCAAGTCACTCTGCTTCTTGAAAGAAGAACCAGCGCGTGTGTGTGCTAACAGATGGCTAATAGATCCCCGGCGTCCACACCGTCCACGAGCTCCACGTCTGGAGGCTCAATCAAGAGAAATCGATCGCCTCAGCGCACGTTGTAGTTTCCGACCCGGACATGGCCAAGTTTATGGAAAAGGCAAAGACAATTAGCGAGTGTCTTCATGCCTATGGCATCCATTCAGCTACGCTTCAGCCAGAACTCATCAAGGCGCCGTTGAAACCGACCGGCTGTCAAATATCGTGTGGTAGCGGCATGTGTGAGAAACTCACATGTTGTTCCGTGTCAGTCTCGTCTGACCTAGGCCATGACTGATGGGAAAGGGACCATAAAATTTGCTTGGGTAGGTGGATAGAAAGGGATACGGTCACAGCTCAGGGGCCGAGCTTCCTCTTCCTCGAGGAGGCTCCTTTTATTACCAGGTACTGGCTGGCATATTTGATCATTTTCGATTTTCGACTTTAAAAGTAAAGTTAAGAGGGGTGACGAAGCGGTGATTTGCATGGTGTTGTTTTGCCCCGGAGTGGTTGATATGTCTTGCTGTGACTACTCAAAAGTGTTCGACAGTGAATACAAGAGGACAGACGTGTTCTATTGCTATCCGCCACCATGTTGATGTTTTGTGGTGTATGCCTTTTTTTGTGGAACGAAAGAAGTGAAGTACCGACTTTTGCTCTCCAAGCCAACTGAGACGCCGTTATTTTTCACCTCAAGGTATTACCACCCACAACAGCGGAACTAAACAATGAAGTTTATTACCCGCTGAATTTCTTCTGATTGTCCAGGTCACCTATTTGCACCCCTCTTTTGGCCGGCTTGGAACGGCCTGGCCCGGAACAAATGAGGCTTTTACTTGCTGTTTGTGAAACAAGACCATGGTAGTAAGCGCTTATGTAGGACGTATCGGCATGTGTCACTTGCCGATGCTAAGCTTTGCTGCTTTCATGAATAGGTAAGGTAGAGCAAGTTGATACATATCAGGGGAGCTCTGCCTCCATACCCTAGGTACCTCCCTTGCTGGTTTAGGTAGGTTGCCATGGTTGTTAGGAAACCCAGAGGGTTGAGTAAGGTAAGTTAAAGTTGGGCATTCGCTTGAGAGTGAGATCTTGAATTAGGTACCTGGAAGTCTGTTCTTGGGAGCTCCTTTTCGGCCCGGGCTCGGCCCTCTTTGTGTCCCCGGATTTTTACCTAGGTACGAAAAAATAATATTCCGTAGACTAGAGAAGGATGGATGAGCTGATGAGGTAGGTAGGTGGTGTGGGTGACACAGTTGTCCCAAGGTTGAGCAAATAGTGTGTGTTCATTTCACGACATGAAAGTTCCCTCTTTGTCCAAAGTCCGAGGTAGGTTTTGTGGTCTGACTCAACCTACCTACCTTACCTATGTTGTTGTGGTTGGTGTTGACAACAACTTTTTACCTCTCTGGCGGGGGGCGGGGAGGAGGAGTTGAAGCCGCCGGTTTGAAGCTCATACCTGACCAGCCGTGACGGGAGAGGGAATTATGAAAGGACCCGATTTATCGGCGCTGTTTCTGTATGCATTGCACAACCTATGCACACGTCACTGTGTATAAATTATGATAGGTCTTTGAAAAAAGAAGTCAGTTCACCGTTTGATAGCCGCGGTAAAATTGTCTGCTTTTCAAGTTCCCGCCTTTGCAGCTCAAAAAAGTAACTCTGCAACCCTGCCATTTCTATCTTGATCAGGTTTGGACCGATGGGGCATCTATGCACGTGTATGTGCTATATCATGCAGTTTCTACGCAAGAGATAATTTCTGCAGCGGCGGCTCTGGCGGTAATCAGCTATTCAACGGCAGCGCGCGCAGCAATGCCTCGTTGTACATAATTCCAACGGTTCAATATCATGCAATCCATCACGATCAATCTCAATGATGAGCGGTAATCCTCGGCCTTTCTTGTCTCCCCTCCCCTCATCTGGACCCTTTGCCACCCTCTCCCCTCAGCACCTGCAGCTACACTAGAGCAGAGCCCCATCTTTAAAACCCAAGCAGAGGTTACATAGTCCGATGATCGGTGTGGGGTCCAAAAAAGGAGGGGAGGAGCGGGAAAAGAGCAGGGAGGGGGGTCACACGAGTGCGAGGAAACACATGCCTACCATTTTGGTTATTTTCGTGACAGATCAATGGGACCTGTTTGTTCTCGCTTGGTTTCATTGTGTGGCCAAACCCCTACCCGAAGCTATGGTCTGGGCCTTGAGAGCGGGTGTATGTAGTGGGAAGGGTGGGAGGCGGGTTGCGAAGAGAACGTGGGGGTGGGGAATGGACAACGACATGGATACCTTAGGTAGGGAGGGTTGTGAATGCGCGAAGCTTATCAGATCTTCCTGTTCCAAGAATTCAGACTTCAAATCGACGTATGTGCAAGTGTATGTCGGGAGCCTCGTTGTACGTAAGAACATGGTGCTTTTCCCGGTTTTTCGAGCACAATGCAATAAGTGGTGATACAGCAGCACCTGTGGCTGAGATGAGTGACTGGGGGCTGATAAATCGTGATGATGGCCTGCGGGATCTCTTGGGACCCCATAACCCAAGAAGCTTCACTTACAGCAATGTAACGACAGGAGATTGGGGAATACTACACGCACAACCGCCTGATGCCAAGGCGCCGGTAAATGCGGCATTGTTATCTCCGGGAGAGAAAGAGACAGATCACGGTTGGCTTGCTGGTTGCTTGAGGGAATCAAACAGGACAACCTAGCCAGTCCAAGTTGCAGCCTTGGGTTTCCTGATTGGGTTATTTCGAGCTGCGCGCTCGCTATGTCATGGTCGTGTGCCAATTGAATTTGCAGCGTGCAAGGGGCAGGCAGTTTACGCAAACCGAGCTTATGTACGTTAGCGATGCAGGTGGGAAGCGGGCTCGTTGCAAGAGGGTGTCGTCGAGGGTCGGATATTGCTGTATGGAGAGGCGGAAGGTGGACTGAAGAAAGTTCGGGAAACGTACAATGCTCCAAGTTGCCGTTCGTCAGGTTCCAACTAGTCTTGTGTAACCGCTGTACAGGAGCGGCACTGGCACTAGTGTATAGACCATAGACCAAAGACCCCAACCCGGAGAGGCCCGAGCCTCGCACCTCGAGGAGGAAGACACGGGTCGGCGGTTGGTGTTATATGGGCGAATCGCAAGTCCGGGCGGCCAGCGGCTTGCCCAGCGGGCCGACCATGAACAGCCTAATGGGGCAATATGGCAATGCTGGCGAGAACGACACCGACCACGGCCCGCTCTTGTATATCGCAAGGATACCGTGACTTTCGTTGATGATGCCTGATGTTGCACCGACATCATCGGCTGCGATATGTCTTACGCGTCAACGACCAAGAGTCGGCTCTTTCATTCCGTGCGTAGGTTGATCAATGGCCGGCAGGGTCGACGGCAGAGATGCTGAGCATCATTCTGGCGGTGAGCCTGTCAGCCCAAAGCCTCCCACGATTGGGAGCCAGACTGTCGGATGCTTCCCCAGACAAGCAAGCTTGCTCTATGCATCCCTGCAACACGCCGACTGCTTTAGAGGGACGGGTGTTGGTGATTCCGACATCATTGGGTCGCGAGTCGCTATCCTGGGAGGGGGGGGAGGGAGGCGAGGTGAAGTGGCAGGTCAGGCGGGCAGTTCAAGATTGCTGGTCGGCTCATCTTCATCTAGTTGGTGCCAATCTGGGCGTTTAGATATATCGTCGAGGCCAAGAGACGGAATAATTCCAGCGTCTGAATTGGACATCATGTGGATGTTTATGGTTGATCTTGGGGCGGCTCGGAATGCGAACCGACGACAACAGATGACTTTGAGATGAAACTGCCGGCAGGCTGGTGGATCCTCAACTGAGATGCTGAGGGGAGTGCTGAGGAGGCGTGGCAGCAGTCAAGGCAAGGTACCCCGGATTTGGCCGTTGGCTGGGCTGTGAGGCAAACAATTGGAAGCATTGGACGTATGTCGGTAATCTACTGTATCAGCGTGCGAGTGTCGTGCGCATACACTGCACTGCAAGATGCAAGTGAGATGGGTAATCGGTAGGCGATGATGGGTAATTATTTTTGGTTTAAGTGGTGGACGGCTGGGGAGAAAAAGGCACGTTACTTTACCGTGGTGCCATGCTTCCTAGCCCGTAAAGGCAGGCCCCACCCCACTGAAGAGCGCCCCGCTAGCTCCTGTTCGCGGTACGCGGTACGGGTGCGCAATGCTGCCCTGCAACAACGACATCCATCCATCCAACCGCCGTTCTCGCCGTCACCGCCATTCCAGGCTCTCAGCAAGCAAGCAGAGCAATTGAGTTGTTGGCTGCCGAGAGAACAATTGACTGACCGATGACTCCAGCCAGTTCCCAATATCCCGCCAGAGCCGCACTTCTTTATCCCTCTATGCATTGTTTCCTTGTGCCTCAGCTTTGACCTCCCCCTCGGCCCCTCGAGCTCTCTCTTCATTCCCTGAGCCCCTCCCCTCTATCTCCACCTCCACACCCTGGCATCCCAGCCCAGGTCCGGCCTGTTCGGGTCAACCCAACTCCACAACCACACAAAAACCATACCTGGCGCTGATCTGGTGCTAACCATTCGGAAGAACACTACGGGTAGCGGATTTTTGGTATCTAGCCCGCGATCCGCTGTCGCTCCAACAACGCGGGGCTCTCGTGTTTCTTGCTCCTCTGGGCGCAAGAAGCCGTTTCCGGACCTGATCTGATACCTGATACCTTATCTGGCCAGCCGACCGAGTGCTCTCTCACCAACTATTCACATTCATCACAGCGCTTGTCCAAGCGCTCGCATTTGGCTGGTCAGCCATTCCTTTCTTCGTTCATCACGTCCGTCCTGCCTGGTCAGGAGCGAGATAGTCACCAAGTTCGAAACGCACTCACGCGCCGCCCTGGATTCCTCCTGGTCCTCGCTCTTTCGTCCCTCCTTTTGAATCACTCTCACCTCTGGATAGGCGATACCAGATCCCATTCCTATCGAGGCACCAGGCACGCTCATTCTCATAATACATTCGACCACGTCAGCAGCCCTTCCATGTCGATGCCTCGAGTGCCACCAGTGAGGATGCTAGTTCGGTGGTCGGGCGCCGTCTGATATGCCAATAGAGACAGTCTTGCGACTTGTCTGGTATACGATTTTCCTCTCTAGATTTCCAGTCGTCGGTAAAGATGCTTGGGAAGCTTTTCAACCTCGGTGCGGCCGCCGGGACAGGGGCCCTATCCTCGGGCCAGGCATCTTCGCATAGGCCATTCTCGCTCGAGTCGGTACAGGAAGACATCCACACGAGAAACCTGCTCTTTCCCGATCCGCAAGACTTGTTTGAGCATCGCGCCAACCAACTCTACCCCTTATCCAGCATCTCCTCGCCCCCTACCAGCTCCTCCACGAACGCGTTCGATTACAATGGCGACATCGACCTGGGCGTGCAGGATGTTCGCATTATTATCATGCAAGATGCGCTGAGTTCGGTTGCCGCTTCATTGCTATATGACAGCCAGGCTCCTCCTCCCGTCCCGGCCGGATATGCGGATCGCCCCTCTGCCACGGCCGGCTCCTATTCAGTCCAAGAGCCGAGGCGGACTCCCGGATTACCCCGGAAGCCCCCGATAACCACCACGGGGCGCCCCATTGTCATACAGCAGGGAAACTCCAAACCCAGGCAGGGTGCTTTTGATCGGAGGCCGTCAGTCCATAGCCGTACCCAGGGTTATGTCGAAAGCGAGTCTCAGCGTGCATGGCGGGAGTATCGGGAGGAATTGGCCACTTTTTCCAGCTGCATATTCGGTAATTCGGAGCTCATGGCTTACAAAGGAACATCCACCAAAGTTCATGTTGTGCCATCCGAGGCGCGGCCGCTCGAGAGCAGCACCATCTTCTCAGATGGCCGCAGCTCCATGGGCAGATCCAGCATGAGGGCAAGCAGACTCTCGCAGTCGTTTTCGTCGGAAAATCCACCCCCGATGACCACACCACCTACACCTGGCGTCGCAAGTCGGGGCTATGAGCGCAAGAAGGTGCTGATAACGAGGCTGTTTCCGGTAAACCTGCCTCTAGATGAGGAGGTGACGCCTGTCGGAACTGAAGACAGCACTAGCTATCCCTTTCCTCCAACCTCAGACGACAACAAGGCCAAGAAAAAGAAGTTCCAGCCCAAACAGAAACGTACACCAATGTACGCTGTCGCTTTGATCATCAGCCTCCCCCCGCCTCCTCATTCAACCACAGCGCCATCAGCTAGGTCCGCATTTAGGGGCTCTCATTCGTATACAGAGCAAGATTCGTTCCTGTCATCATTTAGTTCAGCCCGGCGCTCTGGATGGACGCTGGTCGGTAATCCAGGTGGCTATGCGGCCGACTCCTTTGAGACCAGTTTCAGCAGTGACATGGAAGATCAGATTGACAGCATCACTCAACACTGGGACATTATCATGCGGACATTAACTCATCTGCAGTCGAAAGCAGCCGCAGTTATCTTTCAGATGCTCAGGCAGGCTGATCTAACCTCTCCGGACCCGCTGCCAAATCTTCCGCACAGGGCAAGAGCACTATCCATGTCTGGTCGCCGTAGCGAGGATGGTGCTCCTATCAAGCCCCCCAAAACGAATGCGAAACCGATCACTCTGCTGCCCAACTGCTTACTCGACAATCGACATATCAAAGAAGAAGTAAATGCTGCCAAGACCAGAATTGTGGCAGGCATTCGGGCCTCTCGTGTGACCACGGGACAGAACCGCTGGCCTATATGGCGAGACGAAGTCCGTAGTGTCGCCAAATGGGCTGGTGGGAAAGAGCAGGGCTTCTTCATCTACACATTGCTGACCGGTTTCTTGGCAACGCATACCGACTGGCTCCAGGCGCTCAGCCCTCATGACTACCGTCGGAAGTATTTCTTGCAGAAAAAGGCCAAGGCAGAGGAAGACAATCTGGTACCCGCTCGCACCATCATCGTGAGCGATAACAAGATTGCGGCTCGGCGGTTGATCTTCCTGTTAGCTGCCTTCTTGCCTGCATCGCAGCAAATTCCCACCGTCAGAGCCCACCGACCAAGCACTTCGACGTCCTTTGGCACCCTCTCTCAGTCCCCTCCTTCTTTTGTTGTTCCAATACTGAAGGAGGAATCATTACGTCGTAAAATAAATCGACGAACGGGCTCGAGGGTGCCTTCGCATTCACGCAATCTTAGTTTACAGTCACAACATGCTCGTGGAACTGGGATCCCGCCTCCCTTGGCCCATCTGAGCATGGAGGGGCGACACGAGCGGCGGTCGTCAGATGCCACGTCAATGCGAACTGCCCATCTCCCGATCAGGGGCACCGACCCAAATATACGCAAAAGTAGTACTGCCACAACCGCAACCATTACTGCAGAGACTAGCGTCCCGCACTTTGCCACAGCCCAGCCGGTTGATCTTTTTTCGCAAGGCCGACCTGGAAGCAGCAACAGTGTTGCCGCAAACGACCTCAAACGTCTCACCAGGGAAGACAGTGCAGCGGCTAATGAGCGTAGGCAAAGCTCACGATGGAGTGTCATCAGTGGCCTTTGGAACACGCGGAGAAGAGATTCTATAACCAAAGCCCCTGATTCGACTGAAGAACAAAACGACGCCCCTGGGTCCCCAACTAAAACACGGCGGCCCTCTGGTGTAGCTCTCACCAGGGCGTCCCCAGAATCTGGAAAGGTTTCGGGGGCCAACCCACCCGGCGATGCTCAGATATCCTCTCCAGTAAGTGGGGAAGGAGATTCTACTTCTCCAGCGCGAACTCCAGCAGACACTTTTGGGCTGTCTGATCAGACAAACCCACCTCCCAAATTGCAAAGGACCCCGGATCCGTCAGGTGCATTCGAGTCACCGGTCAAGACTTCCATCAACATCCACGATGGCGTGATTGATGTTGATATCCCATTGCCAGATTTTCTTACCACGTTTGAGAGCGCCGTGAGCTCTCCCTCCAGCAGCGGCTACCTGTCAGCGGCTGGTTTCGGTTCTGGACTTGACAGCTTTGAGCAATCGTGCCGCTTCTCTGCTGACGGAGACGTCCCTCTAAATGTCGCTGGCTGGCTGCAGCAGTATCATCCGGACTTCGTGCTGCAGGCCGTGCCAGTGCAGAATGATTTGATCAAGCAAATCAAGGCATCAATGCGGGCCGAGCCTACTCCACAAGTGTTGCCTGACGCCTCCTCGGCCGATAGTGACACAGAGAGATGGGTAGACATCAGCTCCGCCATTGTGGCCGACACAACTACGTTTACGATAACTCGCATTCATTACCGCCGCCTGGTTAAGCCCGGCTACACAGACTGGTCTTTCGGTGCCAGGACACCTTCACCCCACGTAACTCCTCTCACGCCCGCCCGGACTCCCGCCGAGGCACCGGTACGAGATGAATTTATTGAGGAGCTCATTGTCAGCCTCGACGAAACTCTCATGGAAGCCATTGAGAAGGTCATGGCAGCAGGAGGCGCCGACATGATGAGCAAAGCCAGCTCGTCGTGTTCGTCACGGTCGACAAGCAAGCGCAGGGAGAGAAGCAACAGCACTTCCACGCAAGGAGATGCTCGCTCTGCTCATAATCCGCATCACCATGGCCTCGGGGGAGGAGTGCTGCCGGAAGCCCCGCGCTCACGGTGCAAGACTGTGTTGTTGGGGGCTTTGGAAGAAATAATACTGGACGTGATTGACGACAAGAAACATGAGCAACTACAACAGCACGAGGATGGGCCACCCACAACAGCGACAAGAGCATCAACAACAATAGACAAGGGCAAGGAAAGCATACTGCGGGAAGCAGTTAGGGATTGGTTAGACGGTGTGGAGCGCGATAGCAGATTCATGGATTGATTGATACCCCTTTTATTTTCACTTCCTTTTTCTCTTGTCCTTTTTGCATTATTTCATCTCTTTTTCTTTTATACTTGTGCATTATGGACGGTGGGGCTGGTGAGGATGGAAGGCTCGCATTCTTTTGGGAGCATTGTTGGGATTTCAACATCATTTTCATTCTATTTATCTTTTTGACGAAGGGGAGAAGTATACACGCGCTTTGCATGTTGTTTACTTTTCTTCTGGTTCATCAGGCAGCTCACACACTAATTTCATCACTTATCTATGCATTTATCAGGAAGTTTTGGTTTGCTTGGTTGGCCGGGTGGCACATGGATGAGCGTGGGGAGTCCTTTAGAAATATCATTCGATTCAATAAACTACGTTTAACATGCCTCACCTTAACTTCCTGTGCCTCAAGAAAAGACCTAAACTGCCGTGCTGGTTTGCCGTGCTGAGCGTTGGCTCTGCAGTGTGCTGGGTTGTGTGTGATATCTGCACTGCTTTGCACACGGATGGGGGAAGTACCCGATCCCAGACGTATATCAGCTTCAAAATATTACCTGGAAGAGCGCTAAAGATATGCACAGCACGGATATATACCCGCGCCGTTAATAACACAACGAAACCGGGTCAGTCGGTGATAGTTCTTTTTCACATTCAGGACCGGTTTCTCGTTTGGAAATTTGGAGAGGTTTTTGGTCCCAAGGGTGGGAAAAAGCAATTCATATCGGGAGTTGATACCGAGAAGCACGTTGTACATACATTGCACATTGCTTCTTACGGTACCTTGCCTGCAGCCTGAGACGACCAATCGTTAACGTTCAGCATTACCTACCTTACCTTACCGGCGTACCTACAGACAAAACCGGAAGAAGAAGGCAAGTGCATACATATGCGAGGCCAGAGATGAGGTCTGGATGGGAATTGGGGGTTTCCTACTTGAGAAAATATAGACGAATCGAGATGTAGGGCTTGCCTTGCGTAGATTTGTGGATTTGGTACATCTATCTAGATGTTAACTACTTTTGAGACCTCAAGTACCTAGGTACAAAGACAACACAAGACAGCAAGGTAAATCACCAGTCTATCCAGTTACCAAACAAACCCGGACTGACTTTTCGGCACTGGACCGCTTCCTGGCACCGTGAGCAATTCTCTCTCTCTCTCTCTCTCTTCCCTCTGACGCCTGACACGAAACCATGATATGACATGACATACCTTAACAAGTAAGATATCTCGAAAATAATCGGCTCTTCTCACTAAAGCTTGCAAACTTACCGGGATACGTTACAGGCCAGGCGAAAAGAAGAAAACGTTGCCATACTGCCCGTCATGATCTCTCCGTATTTTAGACATGAGAAGTAACAGTTACAGTACCATTCACGCACCCCTAAAAGTACCATGTTCTCCCCGGCTGAATCAATCGTCTGGGAGATATACTAGATAGTAAGCCGGCGTCAATCACCTGTTTTACCTGTCCGGTGTGCAGTGTTCAAAACTCCGCGCCCGAACCCAAGTTCTTTCTCTCGGCCGGGGTCTAGAATTCCCAAAATTAAAAAACTTCTTTGCTTGCCTACCTACTTACTGTGATACAACGACCCTCTCACCCATTGGCACTTTCAGGGTCTTTCCCCCCCAATGATACCTTACCTTGGCAATATGCGTGGGCGCAATTGGAAGAGAGGGTTAAAGTGGTAAAGGGTAAAAAAAGCGAAAGTAACCTCGTGTTTCTTTTTCTACCCATCATTATAAAAACGTAAAAAAGTGACATCGGGGTTTTTCTCTTCCTGTACGTACACCCATGCCCCAGCAGTGAACACAAAAAGTGACGATCTTTTTAGGAATGGTTCCAAGAGCAGGGGATGAGGAAAGGGGAAAGCTCACACAAGCAAGGGCACTCGGATGGCGGCCCTGAACACGGGTCGGTTGGAGTAGAGTAATGCTTGTTTTTTTTGTTGTTTTTGGCAACGAAAATATATTGCATTTCTCTCTTGGGAAGTCCCTCGCTCGTTTAGCCCTTGTCTATGGTAAGATGGGAAAGCTGAACTATGACCAGGGGTCAAAAGTATCACGAAGGGAACTGTAATGTCTTTTCCCCTTGCCCTTGGCTCTCGGTATTGTCTTGTCATGTCCTTCATGGAAGAGACTGTGATACGAAGTAGACAGCAATACGGCAATGGGATAGCTTACATCTGTTCATTTTCTCCCATCATTGCCTGATCATTCTTTTTTGCCCGGCAGCCAGAAAGAATGCCGACTGAGCAGCTTTGACCCTTTTTCACTGTCCCACAAACCCAAAGCATGCCTTATGACGGTTCTGAGGGTTGAGCAACCTGCAATCTGTGATCCAACAAACACAACCAGTACCTCACGACAAGGGCCCAAGACGAAAGGAGGTTGAGGTCGGCAAAAGCCAAGCATGCGTGCATGGCATGACATGGATGCCCAGGCTAAAAGCAACGGATAAAGTCGACAGGGTGACTTCGCACAACTGCTCGAGTCCCGACGCTAGGAATGGTGGCGTTTGTGATGACTGTCACGTCGGTTCCTTGCGAACAAGGGGAGAGAGACATGTGGTTGAATAGGTGTCGTCTGTGTGTTGTGTTTGCTGCATGGATGCGAAACGGTAGCAAAGCAGGGTTCTGCTAACGGTGAACCAAGAAGCCCAGATGCTTGGCCGAGATGGCAATAATAAGGTACTTGCCCAGGGAAGACAGCAAAACGGTTACTTTTGGTTGTCTCCGTAGCCTTTACCCTGCAAGATATATGCAAACAACATCAGCCGCGGCAATGCAAATGATATGGCAGCCGTGGTACTACTACCTTGAGAGGCCAACGTAGGGCCAGCAGGCGACGTAGGACATGGGTTTAGTATTATTAAGTTAGCGTACGCATGTCAGAATAGGAAGGTGAATAAGGACAGACCACCGTATTGCTCAGGTCTGCTGTATGGTTGAGCCAGCAGTTGTCCACGGTGGTTGGTCTTAGCGTAGGCGACGTTGCTGCAAGGCATCTCGAGCATATCAAGAGGGGAAGCAGCTATCCCCCCTTTCCGGGATCCGGATCGTGTGAGCCACGCCAATTGTGTGGAGTGCAGATGTTGGGGTTGAATTTTGGAGAAATCTATGTTAGCTCCATGGTTCTGATGAGGGGGAGGCTTGAGGAGAGAACAGAAGGGCTGGATTCTTCCACGTGCATGCGGTATCACCTCGCTTGGGTACCAACGCGGGAAAGGTTTTGTCCCAAGCGGACCTTGGGTGAAAGTGTGGCTGTAGATACACTCGTCGTGGACGATCTTTGCCTCATTATCGAATCGCCAGAAACACTGGAAGTGTTATTGATTTACAATATCAGGTTTCCGGGAACACGGTGCTGGGATATATGAGGGCTGAATCTACATATATTAGCTGGTTCGGCTCGTTCCGGCGAGGCGAGTTTCTGTAGACTGGGCTATTTTAGGGTCAACGGTTCGATGCGAGTGGCTTCATGGGTAGCCTGGTGGAGCTTGAATTAGGGCGATGTTGAGCATCACCTAGACGGAAACAGTACACCACGGGGCAGCAGGTTAGTGTGAACTCGGAACTAGCATGGCTGGCAACAGAGGAAGACGCCAGCCGGACTGTACGGCTTCCGAAACAGAAGCAAGGCGCGGGGCATGGACGCAGTCTTGCTTGTAGAGTTCTGCTGTGGCACATCCCGGGCCGTCTTTATCCGGATGAACAGCGTGTGGTGATGACAATAGCCGCTTGAGCCCTGATACCAAGGACACGGTTGGTCTTTGAAGTATCGTCCCGGGTGTTGGCGTGCGGTGGTCGCCTGCCCGGCTTCGAGAAACCTCTGTGGCGAAGGTCGCCAGGCGCCCGAGGCCTGGGGATGAGCTGTGGAATTGAGCAACTGATCACGCCACAGACCAACACCTCTTTTGCCAAACCGACAGGACAGTGGGGTGGCCCATCTTGCACAGAAAGCTCGAGATGTCGACCACCGATCGTCAGGGGCACGGGTGGCGGGACCGGAAGGCAGATGACTGGTAAAGTCATGAAAGATGTTGATTGATGCCCGAGGTGTCCGTTTGAAACATGCAACTGGCTGACACTCGCTAAGACTCACGCAGTACCAACAGGACACTGGAATAAATGAAAGAATGCAGGTAGCCGAAATCCAACAGCTTCTTGAAGTCCAAATATGGAACAAGAGCCAACAAGACGAAAACGCAACACTGAAGACTGATGGCCATTGGAGACCTGATCCCAAGACTCTGGTGGGGCGGCTACAGTGAGCTTGTTTGTCTTTTAGTGGGCCTCAGCAAAACATGTTCCCCGCATACCCGGGTCCCGCCATGGCCGCTAATTGGAGGCAGCACTGTTCCGCTCCCGCCTCCCCAGCCGCAGCAGTTTGGAAACCCAGCGATTGGATTGGCCAAAAAAGCATCAGGCTTCTCAGCCAGCCGTTTTCATCAACCTCACACATTCTCTAACACGCCTCACATCACCGACAGCACTTGGAATTATCCACTGGAACCCATTGTCTTATTGTTTGTCCGTGGCGCACATTCCTCCATATTTCCCATCGCTGGCTAAGTCATCCAAAGGATTGGTGTTTCTTAGTTTCCCATGCCTTGCTTGGACTTGCTTGGACTAGGGATCTGGTTACCAAGCCCCAACAACCACACGTTGCCCTGTGCTTGCGGTTGGATTTCCCGATCTCAGCCATGCGTAACGAGGCACAGCACATTCCCGCTCCTGACATGCAAGGGGTCTTTGGATGATTGTTCCTTTGGTCATGGTTGGCCGCCAAATGGTCTCACCAACTCTGAACCCAGGATGATCAGTGGCAACGAGGCCAATGACAATGTATGTAAGTGAGCCAACTGGCCGTCAGCCGATGATGCCCCTGCTGGCTGCCCATGGGGGCAGAAAAATCAAGTGAGCAATGAACAATAGGCAGGTATCTACTGTCACGCTGTTGGAAGACCGGACGGCTGTGTTGAGATCGACAGCTCTTCCCCTTATTAAAGCCGCACGCGCCGCATTGCAAGCATCGTCAAACCCTTTTAAGTGAACAGCTTTTTCATTCCCTGACTTTTCTTCGTTTATTTTCTCGGTAAACACCATTGGCAGCGAGTCTGCTTAACATACAAACCTCACATTCATAGAACCACGACTTGTACGTACAAGGCGCCAAAACAACTAGTAATCACGGCACTGGATATCGTTGCATCAGCCTAGATCCACCTCTTACACTGGGACTCATCCGCCAATCACCATGAGAGCCACATACGGCATCGTTGCCGCTCTCTCGGCCAGCTTCTCACCAGCGTCGGCAGCAGCTTGTTCTAAGCAAGGTCTTCTTCTTGTGTCATCGTACCCAATTGGGAATACTGTTGGAGGAGTTACAACATTCAAACTAGGAAACAAGGGCCTGGAGCAAGTTGGCGAACTCTCAACAATCTGCGGTACCAATCCTTCATGGCAAACACTCGTTGGAGAAGACCAATATTATTGCATCAATGAGAATTGGGACACGGGCAATGGCACTTTTACCTCAGCCAAGATAAACAAGGACGGCACTCTCGCGTTTTTGGGAAATAGTTCTACTCCTGGAGGCCCTGTGCATATTGCTCTCTATGGTGAGGGCGGAAAACGAGCTATCACTGCCAACTTGTAAGTTCTTCAACGCTCTTTCACTTTCATACTTTGCGTTCAAAACTGCGTGATTTGGAATATCTAGGCATGTTGCGTAGTGTCAATTAGGGTAGCTAACACACATCACTAGTGCCTCATCATCTATCAACGCCTTCAGCCTTGACGACCCAGCCAAGCCCCAATCCTTGGAGAACAAAGCTTTCCCTCCACGCCCCGACAACAAAAATATAGCTTCCAGGCCTCATCAGGCTGTTGTTGATCCCACCGGTGGATTTATTGTCCTCCCCGATCTCAGCGTCGATGTCCTCCATATCTTCAGCGTGGACCAAACTTCGCTGGCACTCAGCGAATTGGTATGTACCTGCTTTGTCCACCCCTGCTCTTAGTGTTTCAACAGCGATATTGACAACTTCGAAGCCGGTATATACTTTCGAAAACGGAACTGGCCCCAGACATGCCGCTTTCTTCAAGTCTGATTCCAAGACCTTCCTCTACGTCATTGCCGAGAAATTGAATGCGATCATTGGGTTCGACGTTTCTTATGGCACAAATACCTTGACGCTTTCTCAAATCTTCAACATCAGGACAGACGGCAGCAATACAGTGGCACGTCCAGGCTCAACAGGAGCTGAGATCACTATCTCAGTAAGTAGATCTTTTTTGTGCCCGGGTTCCAAGAGCCAAAAGCTAACCAACGACACTCGTAGCCCGATAACAAATTTTTGACTGTCTCAACCCGGAATGACACCATGGTGGAGTACACCCTCGTCGATGGGAAAAAGATCCAGTCCGACGCCTTGAATACCTTCTCCATCGACGCCGGCACGGGTCAATTAGCCCACGTTCAAACCGCTCCAGCTGGTGGTATCCTCCCACGTCACTTCAGCTTCAACAAAGACGGCAGCCTTGTGGCTGTGGCTTGTGGAGGAGGGGGAGCAGATAATAACCGAGTCAACGTCTTCCAGCGCGATGTTGCCACAGGGAAGATCGGCAAGGCGGTGGGCGAGGCACTGCTCGCGACCCAGGTTAACCATGTCATCTTCAAGGAGTAAGCAAGAGACACGTGTGTGGTGCGGGCAGATTTGTCCGGTGTAACTTATTCTTCTTTTCTTCAGGGACGCAGACTGTGACGGTCAGTCCGGTGATGGTCAATCTGCGGATACTTCTGCCGGGCCTGCTTCTGCAACAGGGTCAACAAAAGGCAGTTTAGGGGCTTCTACATTTGGGATGGCGTTAGGATGGCAGGTTTATTTTACGGTGTTCTTGGTTGGTGGGCTGGGGTTATCTTTTAGAGCTTTAGACAGGCCAAAAAGAAACAATATAGAGATATTATCATATGCTACCTCCCTTATATACCAACACATCTAATGATAACGTGAGATTTTACCGAAGATGATGGAAATGGGTTGCAGAAAGGAATACACCACCGCTAAAAAGATTGACCTCGACTATCCGGTCCCATAACAAATATTAGCTCATCTCTTTCTTTCAATGCCATTGTGAGATTCAATAATGAACAAGAGCTGTTCGAGTCTGTCCCTTTAAGCTTACTGTCGATCTCTTTCACGTTCTGTTCGTGGCATTTCATCTCATCTCATGCTGCGAGTCTCTCATGATGGTGGGGCAGTCAGTCAATGATGTGACAGCATAAAAAAAAGCAATGCCTGAACCCCTCCCCTCACTCACCCCGCATTTTGTGGAATCCCCACTAGAAAGACATGAAACAGTGACATATTTAATGCCGAACTTTCTCACATTTCTTTTTGCCCAGTCCATGGGGGCATGAAATGATCGCCATTTTCCGTCTGATGTTGTTGTTGTTGAACGGTCAATGCTCAAGCTTTTGCCAGAGGCTCTTCAGGGTCCGATTGTGTCTTGTCTCACCATTGCCGTGTGTGGGGGGAGGGGGAGGGTGGGTTTAACAGCACTAAAGTCACATGAGGATGGCCCGGATCATGAAGAATAAATGAGCAAATGTTATGCTGGTTTGGTAAGGTATACACTATGTGTTATGAATCTTCAAGGTGAACCCGGAAAGTTGATGAGTGGTTGGGTTTCTGTGATGTTATTGTATGTAATCATGGGTAGGTTGAAGGTCAGGTTTTCATTTCCTGAGTAACCTGAATAGTCTCAAATCTGGTCCATGAAGATCATCGAAGAGACCACCTCCCATAAAGATGTTATCAAGTGGTATACAAAGTTGGTTTGATGTATTCCCATTACCGGAACACGTCGCTTGAAAGTGCTTCTACTGATGAGAGTACTGTCAAGTCCATGTCGATCCGGAGCAGCCCCTCCCCCCCTTTCACATCCCGCGCCTGTTCTCCATCTTTTACCCCAGAACTTCCAAGACGGCCGATCATGGTAACCTACCTTACATCTTCACATTGTGCGGATTTAAAGAAAAAAATCAGGGTTTTGTCTGTGGGTAACAACCAATCCCCGGATTGGTCCTAACCAAACGGGCAAGCCGGGTCATCAAGCCTTGTCCTTCCGCTGCTGGGCGATCATCCATCGAGCAAGCAAGCAACACGTGCGGGCTGTTCGGGCGAACGGTGCAGATCGGTTGATCTTCCTTTTTATGACCTATGTGGTATATAGCTGCGTGGCAGCTGTATCAGATATTGAAGATATTAAAAACTATGGCGTCTAAGACGGGCGTAGATTTCCGTTTTGGGATGTATACAAACGGATAATGCCGGCGTCCCCTCTCTTGATATTCTATTGTCTACGTGTTGGTTGTGGTTCATGATCAACAAGAAGACTGATGACGAGAGGCGGTCGGGTTCGGTCGATAGTATGGAGTCCTTTCGCTTGACAGAACCATGGGCGAGGCTCTCGTTTGCTGTGCTTATGGGAGGCTAGAAGAGGCTCGTATGATCAGAAAATTCTTGGTTATGGTTGGCAGTTGCGAGAACACAGCGCCATGTCTGCCCTCCTTCTCGGCTTCAAGATAGAAGAACGTGCATGCATGCATGTGCCATATTGGCCTACAGACGTAAGAGTGCCGTGTCAAACCTGTGAGCGGGAAGGATCGTGAACGATATGCAGCACAAAAGTAGACGGTGACCAAGGGACCTGCGGAAGAACATGGTCCATGGAGGGGGGCCTCGACAAAAGAACAGGGAGCTTTGCCGCGGTGTCATCCGAATCGTGTGTCCCGCAGAGTGATGACCGATGGTGGCCAACCGCCCAGGAGTCGAGTCTGGTTCCAACGAGATGGGGGAGTGGTGATGTGTGCTCATGATGCGTGGTGGGAGGGACAGAGAGGGGTAAGTAAAGCCGAAGCCAAGGCCCGTCAGGTGTGAAGCGAGTGGTGGTGCGGTCGCCGGACATGAAGAGCCAGTTTTGGGTGTGGGGCTGGCCCCGAGGACAGCAAAAACCAAAGGTGCTCTTCCGGTACCGAAGGCTTCGCTGGCCTGGGGTTCCAACCGGGGTGGCCAAGCCAACGTCCGGTGGTTTCAAGCCACGGCTGTCGGCACTCACCAAGCTTCCGAACAAGATGTTGTCTTGCCGCGCAATTTCCTGCTGGTATATCCGCATCTGTCTAGTGGTGAGGTTTGCGAGATGTCATCCCATGTGATACTACACCACTAGGCGCAGTTAGACGCGACTACCCACAAAGAAGAAGGCGGAAGCTTTCAAATCGCCGCGTCAGCTACCGTAGGGATCTTGGGAGCAGGGCAGGCCCCTGAAGCGGAGTGGTGAACGGTTGTTTTGCTGGTCCAGACCAAACCGGACTTGTGATCGGTGATTCTGCATCGCAGCGGTCCCCGCAGTGCCCGCGCCCGCCCCGTTGCCCGTGTCCGTGCCCGTGCCCACATTCCTACCCGTTACCCGCGCCGATGACAACAGTTTCGGCGGTGGGGTCGAGAGCGGGGGATGCTGCTTGAAGGGGCGGGGGGCTGGTGCCCACAGAGGGCCACATATGCACCCCGAAGTCTTGTCTGTCACGGGTGCGGACGGTCGTCGACAGAATCAGGATGGAATATGCAGGCCATGTCCAAATATCGACAGTATCCGTGCTTTTCCACGAGAAATCGGGCGTGTAATATCGTCTGCCGCAGCCGCACCTTAGACTAGCGTGGTCTAGACAGTTGGTGTCAATGTATGCCATGTGTAGCCAGGGTTTGTGTGTGCCGGTTAATATATATCGAAAAGTCCCATGACCTCCCACACGGTCACCAAGAGAGCGGAGCGTGGCGGGAGGGAGGGAGCGAGGCTGAAGAGGGCCAGATGGGCCGTTTCAGGGACTCTTGAGCGGTTAGTTACTATCGAAGGCTTGAGAGTGAGAATACGATTCGGCGGGATCTAATTGTAGTATCATTGTTAGTGCCATACTGGAGACTGAAGGAGATTCTGTGGTTAGTGTTGAAGTTGTCGTAGGGTTGAACCATGGCCTTACTAATGATACTCGATAGTTCAATATGTCTGTATCCAGACAGCTGTAGATGTCGTTAGTGAGGCTCTCACACACCAAGTTTGTGGTTGATGGTGGTTGGCGCAAGGGCTTAATTGCAAGCATTCGGACCGACCGCCTTTTTGGGCACCCAGTGGAAGTCGCTCTTCCCCAAGCCACTAACGCACTCGGATGCACGTGCGCGGTGCAGACCGTAATTTACATGTAATCCTGAAACGGTCTACCACCGCCCGTTTGACGTTTCGAGCCGTTGGAAAAGGCAGGAAGTGGCAGAAGAAGAATGAAAAGAGAGTTGCTCCGAATCGGACGACACTGCTTCGATCCGCCCCACAATCAGGCCCAAGGCGGGATTTTGGTATCGCCAACAAGGCGAGATTGCGGCTTCTCCACGACGGGAGCTTGGAACTGTGACGTGCCTGGGCCAATTTGCCCATCACAGCTTTGTTGAGCCCAGAGTCCTGCCTGTGTACTACATACCCGTGAAACCCAGACCCTCCAGTGGTCGCACGGCAGGAAACGAAAGTTGACACTGAAGAAGGAAGATGGGCCAAACTTGGTTCCCAATATAGCGGTCCACCACCCTTCTATCAAGCCCTCAATATCAGCAATCTCTCGGTTACCCGAAATAGGACGAACCCTTCCAGGCAGTCGAGGCAGCCACGCAGCTTGTCGGCGGCGGTGGCGAGTAGGTGGTGGAGCGGGCCATCGTGTTGACTGTTCACGAGATCCTGCTTCGTCCACCAGAAAGGAAGGCAGAGAAGCCCCGTTATGAAAACAGTCATTTGTGGCCGCAGAGGCGGAACGAGACTGATCACCACATGACCGTCCATTCATTGAATTGCCGCCTCCAAGACAATGCTCGATCGACTCCCGAGGTGATCCTGCGGTGGTGGTAGTGTGAGGTCGGCAATGTGGGTGTCCTTGTATCTACACACCGGGACGCAGGTACCTCCAACCACCAGCTAGGTCGACGAGGATCATGACGAATAGCTTGCTCCAAGAGGACGCTCCGTGGAGTGTGGAGTTCTTTCTTTGCCTTCTCGAACACTTTGCTCCTCACCACCCTCCTTCGCGATGGACGGTGCGGAGGGCCCGAGCATGGGAACAAGGCGATTCGTCGAGCCCAGAGATTACCAGGAGCGACGCTGGCAGTTGTTGAATTTATGCTAAATACAGGTTGCAAGGGTTTATCAAGCCTTATGGTATGGCGCGCTTGTGGG
Source organism: Apiosordaria backusii (assembly GCA_030549205.1). Classification (NCBI taxonomy): domain Eukaryota; kingdom Fungi; phylum Ascomycota; class Sordariomycetes; order Sordariales; family Lasiosphaeriaceae; genus Apiosordaria; species Apiosordaria backusii. Next base: position 2,987,918 of record JAUKTV010000002.1, read on the forward strand.
TGAAGGGGGGTCCCTAGAAGATGCACGACCTTACAACTCGCTCTTATAAGGCTGGTACAACCACCTAAACTCTTCTCGAGAAGGTGGTGGCTGTAGCCAACATCAACAAACACCTGAGTCAAGAGTATTAAGAGGGGGGATGTGTGAGCTGGTGATCATGCCGACGGATTCCAGACTGTTGGTGATTGGATGATACGCTGGAAGCGAAGATGCGGGGTCAATGTATGTACACTACTGTACTCTGTACAGCTGGAAATCTGCTGGTCTGTGACTGAGCTGCTCGTTTTGAAAATATTGGGGCTATTGGCCGGTCAGTTCGGGGGATGTTTTTGCAGATCAAAATTGGATGCAGGTCCATGATGATTACATACACATGGCTTTCATTCTGTCTTACATGGAGGTCTCCCGGGGCCCGGGTTCGGGTTCGTATGAGAGTAAGACTAACTATCAGTGAACGTGCGCATTCCCTTCATCCGGTTGGTGATGCCGGCACCCATGGACATTTCCATTCCTTCTGTCAAAGTCCCTGTGATTGAGCTGGACTTTTCAGCTGATCGGCTAACCTTTGCAGTTTCATTCACCGCCATGGCAGTCGTGGCTAGCCCTCGAGGTACACGATACTATTACTTTAGTTAACGTTACTGCCCTCGTCCTAGTAAGTACGAGTACGTGATACGTTGTCTGTGCCAAGAAGGGCAGTCCACGTAAGTCTCATTTATAAGGCACTTTGTCAATGCCTCGTTCAGAATTATTGCTTTGCTTACTTTTGGACTGTGGAAGCTCAAACGGGCAACGGAACGAGCGGAGCGGGCAGCTGCTTGGGCGATCTGAGTGATGACAGTGGTCAATGCTTCCTGTGAAGTGTCGTCCCCAGCCCAGCCGAGAGTGAACGAACGGTTTTGGAGTTTCTTGGGGAACCCCACCCCCGCGTTTTTGATTTGCGTCTGCTCCCCTCTCATTTTGCTTCTGTTCCCCTTCTCCGCAAATACTGTGGCCGGCCCCACCTCCGCAGACTTGTCTCCCGTCTTCTGCTTGCTGATGACTTCTCAGCTGGTGACACAGCCAGACCGGCCGTTCACGGCTCGCTTCTTGTCCCCATGCTCATGACTCTGAGCAGGACCTCGGTCCTCGATGCATCTCCATGAATCCAGCACGCATCAGATCCGGAGCGCACCCACAACACCATCAAAAAAACCACTTTTGAGCCACTCCACATGGCGCTCTCGCTCGGCGTCAATGCAACCCTGAGCAGCGGTTCGTCCACGTCCATCGGTCGTTCGCGGTTCCCACCCTCGTTGAGCCTAGCGGCATAGAGCTCCCCTGTAGGCCACCGTCCCGTCTCCGTTTTGGATGATGAATTTTGGAAGCTAACCTGGAGCCGCTGCCAATCCAACGGTAGTGTATGCGTGTGCTTCTTCAAGGGTATCAGCATCACGGTGTGTAGCTACACGGCGGATCACTGTGACCCGGCCTGGGGACTCATTAACAGGACCACTCCACAAAGCATCAAGCCACCGTTAGTTGAGACGGCCCTCTCAAGAGGTAGGTATCTCCGAAGCCATTGCCTGGTACATCCGTGTACTTCTTCCCTCCTTTTCATACCGGTCTGGGGTTTTATTCTACATGGGCCACTACTCACGCTACTTTGGAGGCGAGCTTACTCCCATATGAATCCTTCACATCCCACGGTTCCCGAAAAGACCTGCCCTCCCCCCCTTACTCTTGCTACCACCACCCATCACCAACCTACGGCTCTACTCACATCCGGCCCTTTCCTTCCCCTTCGGCTCACTCCCTCTGGTCGTCGCCGCTTGATGATGCGAGTTGGACAGCAACAACTGAGTGCTTGTGTCTTGGGTGCTTGCGGTGTCTGAGTCGACAGAACCGTCGAAGCGGGAGCGCGGTTGCTGGTATCCGCCGGTTGATTACCTTGAACGAAACACGGGCCCCCGGGATTCTTACTACACATATTTACTGGAACAGAACACGAGCGTTTCCGGTCTGTCGCATTGGACGCAGCACCCACCTAGCGTCTCGAGTGTCAACAGCATGTCGCCGTTCTCCAACGGCGACTCTCCACATTCATCTACGGCCACTATGACCGCGGCCGCCAGTGCTAGCGTGGTAGGAAGGTTTCCATTGCCGAACAGGGACTTCACCATCGAGGTGCCCTCGCCCCAGCTTCTGGGTCAGGTCAACGGTGGCGGAGTACACTCACTCAAGTCTCCAGCATCTCTCAAGTCTGGACGGACTCCTAGCTTCAGCAGGGAAGGCATACTCGGTTCAGCGCAAAAGGCGCGCAATCTTTCACAATCATCGGAGAACAGGCCAGAATCGAATGGGATGCAGAAGGCATCGAGTGACGAGGGCATCAACCCTCTTAAAAGGCGGAATACCGATGCGGGTGTCGACTACCCGAGGCGGAGAGCAACCATTGCAGTATGTTGAAATGTGATATCATGGGCCAACCGGGAGGCTGACAGGTTTTGCAGTGCGAGGTTTGCCGTTCGAGGAAATCACGATGCGATGGCACAAAGCCGAAGTGCAAGCTATGTACCGAGTTGGGTGCGGAGTGCATATATCGTGAGCCTGGCATCAAGCTGGATGCCGGCGACAAGCTTATCCTGGAGCGCCTGAACCGCATCGAAAACCTGCTCCAGATGAACATGGTGGGACATTCCAATGGCATTGGCATGGCACACGATTCACCAAACATGAGCAATGGCACCGCTCTCAGCGGTGATAACTTGATGGGAATAGGATCAAATGCCGCCAACTTTGTGTCCATCATCCCCAGCGGTGGACTTGGGACGTGGTCCGCCACAGCAACTAACAACATTTCTACCATGCCAAAGGTACACACAAATGCGGCTCTGCATCTGCTGCAATGGCCTATGATCCGAGACTTGGTATCACGACCGTACGACCCTCAAATTCTCCTGCAGCTCGAGATGGCCCGCGAACCGCTGCACTCTCTCGCCAAGACTCCCTGCGTCGACCTTTCCAACACAAACGCTTACATCGAAGCTTACTTTGACCGAGTGAATATTTGGTACGCCTGCGTCAACCCATATACATGGAGGAGCCACTACAGGATAGCGCTCTCGAACGGCTTCAGAGAAGGACCAGAAAGCTGCATTGTGTTATTGGTTTTGGCTTTGGGCCAGGCCAGCTCAAGAGGCAGCATATCACGGATTGTCCCCCACGAAGACCCCCCCGGACTTCAATATTTCACGGCCGCTTGGTCATTGCTGCCAGGCATGATGACTTCCAACAGCGTGCTCGCCGCGCAATGTCATTTGCTCGCTGCTGCCTATCTTTTCTACCTCGTTCGGCCATTGGAGGCATGGAACTTGCTTTGCACTACCAGTACAAAACTGCAGCTTTTGCTCATGGCACCCAGCAGAGTGCCCGCGGATCAAAGGGAGCTGATTGAAAGAATTTACTGGAACTCACTTTTGTTCGAAAGCGATCTGTTGGCCGAATTGGACCTTCCTCATTCTGGTGTGGTTGCTTTTGAGGAAAACGTTGGTCTTCCTTGTGGTTTTGAAGGCGATGAGCAGGAGGCGGTTGGACGAGATGAATTGTGGTATTTCCTCGCCGAGATTGCCCTGCGAAGGCTTCTCAACCGCGTCAGCCAGCTCATCTACTCCAAGGATTCGATGGCATCAACAACAAGTCTCGAACCGGTAGTCGCAGAACTCGACTTCCAGCTGACTCAGTGGTACGAGAGCTTGCCACTGCCGCTACAATTTCCATTTACACGAACGATGCTTCCCGATCCGGTGCAGACGGTGCTGAGATTACGCTTCTTCGCCTGCCGAACCATCATCTATCGGCCTTACATCCTGGCCGTTCTTGACAATGAACAGGCAGTGTTGGACCCCTCAGTGCGGGAGGCGTGCACAAAGTGCCTAGAAGCGTCAATCCGGCAATTGGAGCACATTACTGCGCAGTAAGTATTTTTTCCCGTCTTCCCCATTGGTCAGGATTTCTTGACAGTTAATCTAATGAATTGGCCGCAGTCACGCCGGACATATGCCATACCTCTGGCAAGGAGCTCTGTCCATAGTATCTCAGACTCTTCTGGTTATGGGGGCCACAATGTCGCCGTCACTGTCGAGCATCCTCTGGAGCTTGGTGCCCCACCGCGAGACTATCGATCAAATTATCAACGACGTCGTCATCGAGATCGAACGCTACGCCGTCCTGTCGCCAAGTCTGAGCCTGTCGGCTGAAATCATCAAGGAAGCCGAAGTCAGACGTCGAACCTACCTCAGCGGGTGAGCCTTGCAGCAATCAAGGACAGCCCAGTCCGGACACCCGCACCCCCCGAACCTGCATCAACAGCCCCGATTACAAACACTGACATATGTCTCGCCTAACGCGCCCATGAACCACGCTTCCGGTCTTGTGGGAAAGACAGCCGCTTGCTGGGTTGCAAAAGACCCCACGCCTCCATTCGCTTATTGCAGGTGCGCATGTAGCCGCTGCACACTTGGTGCAAACACCTGGCACCCCGCCGGAACATGCATCGTCCGAAGGCGATATCAACAAGGACCGTTGTCTACGGAAATCGAAAACCATCACATCACTTGCGCAATCCTTCGGTACCCCAGTTGCTGGCAAGTTCCTACATTGTCCGATATGAGAACCGATGTCGGGTCAGACAAGAGGAGGAGGACGACGACAATGACACATGCAAGACCTGAGGGAGGAGGGGTCCGGAGCGTGGTGGACTTCCCAAGGCGAAAACAAGCCGGTTGATCGGACGAGTCGAGCGGGCCTTGGTAACAGTTACCACGCGCTAGGAAGGGTGCGCCGATAGGTGCGCATCCTTACAGGGCAAAACAACACCAACATTTTCCGCATAACAAACGATACATACTCCGGCATCACAGCTCAGCAAATACGCAGATACATACACACAAGGAATTGTTCTCCGCCTCCGCACAAAAACAAGGACCGGGTGCGGTGTGTGTGTGAATCGTGCGAATCCTTTCCTGGGGCAACCACACCCTCCGTTTTCTTCAAATGGGCGGTCGCAAATTGACGGATTGTCCTTCTTGGGATCGGGGATTTCGGGCCGGCCCTCCGTTACCCCATGTTTTCACCCCGCCTTTCTCCCCGCATTTTGGGACTTCTCAATCATCAATTCAACTCATCCTTTCCATTCTGGGGCTTGTTCATCCGGCCCAGTTTATTCGATTATTGGTTTCATCATACTTTATTTTCAATGTGAAACGACACAGCACACAGTGAAGAAGGGGCCATGTGTGCTGGTCAGGGGGTTTATACCAAATCTACGTTTTTTTCTCAATATCTCATCACGGGGCGGTGGTCAAGAAAAATCAGGTAACATATCATCATCATCATCATCATTATCATTTCCATCATCATCTGGTGTTGCAAACAGGTTGCGGCGGATGATTTTGCTTTGTTTGCGACGATCCGAGGGGCGTGGTTTACGAGAGGCAAAGGCAAGGCAGGCAGGGGTTCTAAGAATATCCATGGGTGAATTGTGAAAATGTAACGGAGGACGCCACGCAGACACACACTTTTAGAACAACTCAACGCAACACAAGCTTATATGTCATATATATATGGAGATGGCAAACTATGATGACACCGGGGGGGGGGGGGGGCAAGTCGGAAAGGGGGGGAATCGGGCAGGATTGGATGGATTGGCAGGAGATGTTGCATGACATACCCTTTTTTGTTTGTTTTCACAGTTGGGATACCACTTCTTTTTTTCTTCTTCTTCTTTGAGGCTTTGGCTTCATTTTTTTTTTACTTTTTATTCTTTTTTGGAGAATTCGATTCTGAATGTTGTAACTTTGTATGGTTTACATACCCCCTTTACTTATATATATATATATACAAAAATTGTTCAAACTCCTCCCCTCATGATTCTTGATATTGGATATTGGAGCACATATGGTAAAACCTGAATGATGAGCGCAAGATATCAAAACCGTTGAGATCGACCAAGACAAGAGAGATTCCGCAACACTCAGAACACCAAGAAAAAAAAGGGCGGTTTGCTGATCGATTATTCTGGCGATTGACCGTTGAAGAAACCGTTGTCCTCTTGGCTAAGGTTTTTTTCTTTTTTCTTCTTCGGCCGAAATTCCTTTTCACCTACCCGCTTTGCAGCTAGCTAAGCAGGGGTTGAACGTTTGACAAGACCGGGGACAACAAGCCACGACAAGACCCTAACTGTCGATAGTTTGGTGCTCGGTACCTAGGAGAATTTACAACAACAGAGATTTTTGTTATTTGTTGTTGTTGGTATGCGCGATCACCAGTCGGTTTTATGTACTGTGTAAACCCAGGCTGGGTTGCGGAGGGTGGGGGGTTGAGAAGAGAAAGATGAGACGGGGCTAGGACGAAACGAGATGATTGTGTGCAGAAGGGTGTCAGTGGGATGTAGATGCGGAAATCCACTTTGGTGTGTTTACTTGCGCGCAAGAAAGACGGGTTTGTAGAGTCATCTGTGAGGTGGGGGTAAAACTGGAGAGGAAAGAGCTGTTTGGGGATGGGTTGGGAGTATTGATTTGCCTGTTTGGGAAGATTGCAGATTTGGGGGAGGGTATAACTTGCGCACAAGAAAAAACGGCTCTCGTCGACTCTCTTCTGTAAGGTGGGGATAAAACTGGAGAGGAAAGAGCTGTTTGGGGATGAGTTGGGAGTATCGCTTTCCCTGTTTGGGATATCCCCAGTCTGGTGGTGTGCTGGTATACTTGCGCGCAAGAAAGATGGGACGGATACAGTATGTTCGGGGGTAGAGTAGTGTATTGAGAAAGACGGCTGGTAGTGCGTTCGGTGGGGATGAGAAAAGATCTCTTTTGGGGTAGATTCTTGTTTGGCAAGGCAGGGGACTTGCCCTTCTTGGTGTAGGTCTATGTATGTACGGGGAGCTGTGTGCAGTGTGCGTACATATTATGTGTGTTGACGGACATGCTAATGGGGATTTTCGGGTTGGGGTTCCGAGGTCGTGTTTTTGCGAACGCAGGATGGGAAGTGGATTGGGTGGCCAAAAAAGGTGTGCGTGTTAAACTCGAGGTGTTTGGTGGCTGGGGTCATGAGCTTTTTGCTGACAAAGGATGAAATTTTTCTTGTTTTTTATTCTCCGAGATTTGGTCAGTTCTGACTGAGTGATTGTTAAGTTGCTCCTCAGTGGGTGATTTTGAGAAGAGATGGAGCTTGCCCTACCCTTGAGTTGCTGAGCTTGACCAGAGTTGGTGAGGGGATGGTAGCGAGGTTTACTTGCAGACGGATTGAGGTTGATGATGGTGTTGATGGCGGCTGAGGGGAGAATGATGGATGGGTGGCTTGAGATGTATTTTGTGTGCTACAGGGTCAAGCTGAACTGGAAGGTCTGGCAGGACTTGGCTGATTGTGGTGTGAAGCGTGAGAGCATTTCTGGATGCGTTTCTTGGATGCCTCTGGGGGGTGTGGAAGTCTACGTGGACCGGAGTGAGACCCTGAGCATCATGTAGACATCATGAACTAGATCTGCAGTATGCGATGTGATGAGATAGACTAGCCAAGCTGGCTGGGGTTGATATTCAGGTACCGTTTGCTTGGGCAGCAGTGGTGTACGTGAACTACGGAGATGAGATGGAGCATACAAGGCTCTAGGCACCGTTTTATTGCTTTGTAAGATTCTATCACATCTGTCAATATGTGTGATGAGATGGGACCGAGATGACATCGGACGGAAGATAGGAGATGTTTTCTCAAGCTGAAACGAAACGAAAGAACAGGAACGTCTGTTCGATCCCGCGTACCAAGCCTAAGGGACCGTCTATACTATATCACAGGCGATGATTCCGGGGGTCTGGAAGAGGTCAGGAGTGATCTCGCTTAGTGCCGTTTGGGTCCAAGAGCGGGAATTTCGCTTTCTTTAGCGCTGGCATTTGTTGATGTACATATTTGTACCTACTGAGAACTTGACCGTCTTGACGATGAAAACAGCGAGGGATGAGCGAGATTCCACCAGTGGGCCAATCATTAAAACACCACAACGAGGTCTGAGAGCCCAACTCCGAGACCAACTTGGCTGGTGGTATTCGTAGCACGGTTTCGTAGTGCTGATACAAGGCAGCCACGGAGAAGCTGCCCGTGATACAACATTCTTTTTTGGAGACAAGGCATTCAATGCCTGTCTTACCTTGCGCAGCGTTGTATACGCAATGTCAGAAAACAAGTCATTGATTGTCCTACGTCCTTCGGAAAACCACGTGATGGAACCGAAACGGACATCGAGACGGCTCGGCCTGCCTGGTTTATACCAGAGGAGAAAGCTGGGCCGGGATTTGTGTAGCAAGAGAGGTGTATTATTCCGTCAGTCAGATTCGTCGGTGGCCTTTTGGAAGGTGGTTGACGTCTTAATTCGGCTTCTTAATGATGGTTTTATCATGATCCGATCCGAGACGGGCCGTGAAAGCTACGCTGGCCTGCCTTTTGCCGGGATAGGTAACAAGACAGACAACGGCCAAAAAATAGGGCCGATGTTGCAACGTCAAAGGGTTCTGCCTCTTCTTCATGTCAATGCCGTTAGCTTTGTGGGTAGTGGTAGTAAACTTAGGTGTTTTGTGCATGCTTAGCGAGTGCGATACGTGTCCAAGTTGCATCAGCCTTCTGTGGTGTCGGTGATGTTGTTTCTGAAGTCTCCAGTGTTCGGGAACAATCCCGACATCGATGCGTGAAGGGTTCCATATTCGTGTTTTTATTGTTGTATTTTGGACGGGATGGCACTTTTCTAACGGTCGGGTTTTCTCTTGTCTGTCGTTTGTTGGGGATGCTACTGTTTCAGCGAAGCAGTGAGAAGGATCCATACAACCAGTCTCGTCCCGTCATACCGAAAGACTTTATGGCACAAGGAAGGCTTGTGCCACGTTGCCTTCAAGGTGAGCCCATCCTGAAGCTGCGACTACCGGCCCCTCCTTTTGAGCATGTCCCGGACCGGCCAGTTCGCCGTCTTGCGTTCCACGGCATGATATGCTGTACAGTACCGTGCCGGTAGTTGGCCCGTTGTGCAACCAAATGATGGAATCGTGTCTCGGGAGTTGGGATATGGTTGTCTTTGGCATCTTCCCCTGCATATGAGCTGTATCCCGTGAGACATTTCCAACGTCTGATGATGAGTGACGGTGACTGGAGGCTGGAGGTGGAGGAGCGTCGGAAGGTGGAATCCGGATCAGTCTTGGAGAGTGTTGGTTGTCTCTATATTATGATCCAAGATTCCCGGTCCCTTTGGTGCCGGCATCCAAAAGATTTCCTGCCGGCGTCCGGGCAAGCTGGATATCTGCGGTCTGTAGTCTTCCGCCGATGATCCTCTAAGCGCCGAGATTTGATCTCCGGCAAGGTCCTTGCGCCCGTTAGGATCCGCTGCCGCCCGTGCCGCCCCTCCGCTCGGGCCGCCGAACGGCTTGTGCTGGAAGAGGCCGGGGCCGCACTGGCCACTCCTTGACAGAATGCGGGGAAAGATCGTCGTCAAGATAGCCCCTCCTTTTGGGTCAACCTTAAAGGCCTGAGGCTATTCGCATGAACATGGGAGCGAAGTACATACTCAAACTTGGGAGGGCGGATTTATGTGTAGATGTCAAGAGCTCTTGACTCTTTCAAAGTAGGTAAGAACGACAACATCACTTGAAGAGCTCTTGAATTCAAGGGTTAGGGGTAGGCCAAACCAATCCATCGAGGTCTTGTCTCTCAGCCGGCGCTTCCCGCGATTCGATCGTTGCCTTAATGCAGGCGCGGCAAATCAGAACCTGTTTTCTACCTCCTCAATCTCTCCCCAAGAGGCTGGCTGCTGGCATGGCTGGGAACTAGGAATGTGCTGCCATTGGAACGGTAGGAACCAGCGTCACGTGATGTGATGCTCACCTGTTCAGCCATCTCCTTTTTTGTCGGTCGCGGGAATTGTTGTGCCCAATCGTCGGCTGCGTCACAGCGGTCGCGACTCTAGTCTGTCAGCTGGGCCGTGAGTTGATGTGATGCTCTGAGCCTTTTCCTTGCTCGCAGTCCCATTGGAAGGAAGCCGGCATCTCATGCTTCGGATGGGGGATTTTCTCCACTGACACGACAAGCGAGGACCCAAGGCAGCGTTCCGACGGTCGAGGCCTCAGGCCGTCATCACCCTTCACTCATCCCATCTTTGCGCTCTCGTCTCTTCTCACTCACCTTGCCCAGATTCGGCCAACCCGCTCTCCTCCACCCGACCGAACACCCGCATCAGGCCTGATCCCTCCTCCACAGTCCTCGGCGGTGCCCAAGCTGGTGATCCTTCAGCTTTTCTGCAGAAAGCAATTGCGAGCTAGGCGGGTCAGGTATTTATCAGGCTTTCTCATTTGTGGTTAGGGCGAGCCCAGGGCAAGCCAAGGGGTGGCACCGTGGGCTGTCCGAAGGAATTGTGTTGTGCTGGCAATGCAAGTGAGAAGCCAGTGAGCCCAATCGCAGCTCTGGGGTATCTGCAGACCCGCCTCGACTGGCCAACCACACTGGACCATCTGGCCGACGCTCGTCTACCCCCCGTCGCAATTCTCTTCCACCGTCCACCTGCCGCGGCACAGAGGCACACAGACTGCCAAAGCGGCTGTCAATACGCCGTCTTGTTTGTGTTCGTGCCCCATCAGACTCCAGATCCGTTGTCCTGGTGTCGTTGAAGTGAGCGAGTAATTCGGGGACGAGACGAATCGATCGAATGGCCGACGTCGAAGACCAGCAGCACGGCGGGCCCACGACTTCGCGAAGCAGCGCGCGGAAGAAGCGCACAGCCAAATCACCCAAGCCGGAGCCCCAATCCCAAAACGATTGGACATCAGGCGGTGGGCCACGACCCCGTCCGTCGCCTCACCCGAAACGTCATGGGGATATAGACATAGACATGGACATTGTCGAGTCCTCTGACGACTCAGACGACGTCCAAGCGTCGCCTCCCAAGCAGCAACAGCAGCGACCTCGACGTTCTTCGAAACAACGTCAACAGCTCCCGAGTCCCACCGACTCCGAGGACACCGACCTTCCGTCCAAGCCGCCGTCCCGATCTCGACATCGGACTGCTGCCATGCGGCCCAACTCCACCGTGCCCTTGGTTGACACCAAGGCCATGGCCCGCCGCATGCAACGCCCTTCATATGACAACGACGACGATGATGATGAGCCGCCCATACGTCCCTCGCGGCCTGCAAGCCGCCAGACGATGGCTTCCCGCCGCGACCAGAGTTCTCGATCCGCTCACCGCTACCGGTCCACTCCTGAATCTAGGCGCTCACCCCGTACTTCCATGTCCGATTCCGAGAATGAGACTGATGTGACCTCGGACTCTTTGGAGGAAGTCGTTATTCAACAGCCCACCCGGAGAAGAAAGCCTCCGTCGGTGCCGGTTGTTCCCACTGCCCCCGTACCCCCTCCAGCACCATCAATGCATGAGCGTCTCAATCGACGCTCTGAAGGACCCGAGATTGAGGTTGTTTATGAGGACCCAGATCCGGAGCCTGACTTTGCCTCGACAAGGTATGAGCAATCTGTTGGTGTGGGACGATCGCGAGCCCAATCTCGAGCCCCCTCCCGGGCACCATCTCGAGCCGCGTCCGTCAAGCCGGATGCTTATCGACGTCCGAGAGACGTTTCTCGCGCTCCGAGTCTCGATGGCGATCGGGCTCGGTCCAAGTCTAGATCTGGAAGGTATAGTCCACCACTTCAGAGGAGACAACACTCCCCAGTAGCTAACGCAGGTGCCAGACCGTCGACAAGGCAATATGAGTCGGATGCTTATGTGTCGAGAGCCCCTTCAGTGTTCAGAAGAGCCAACACAACTGTAGAAGGGTCACATCATGCCTCCTCGCAAAGCTTTAGCTCCAAACGCTCGGCTTTCTTTGCTGATCACGCCGCGACCGCCGCCAATAACATGCAACTAGAGAGACAGCAGCCTAAAAGGTATACCACATGCGTCTCTTGCAGAGACAACAAAACTCTCGTCGAAGATACAGCGAAGCTCAAGTGTGCCCACCGCATGTGCAACACATGCCTGGTGCGCAGCTTCGAACTGTCCCTCACAAGCCCACAGCATATGCCCCCTCGATGTTGTACCACTGAGCCCATACCACCAAAGCACGTCGACAAGCTGTTGGATTCGAACTTCAAGGCTGAGTGGAACCGAAAGTACCGCGAGTACACGACCAGGAGTCGCATATATTGTCCAGATGAACGGTGCGGTAGATGGTTTCAGCCCGACAATATCCGTCAAGAGAACGGGCGTGGGCAAGCCAGATGCAGTCACTGCAAGACCAAAATCTGTTGTGCCTGCCATGGGCCGTGGCACCCTCAATATCATTGCCCGGGGATGAGAACACGGCCCAGTTTCTGGACAAGGCCAAACAACAAGGATATCAAACCTGCTATCAGTGCCATCACATGGTCGAACTCGCTGAAGGTTGCAACCATATGAAATGGTAAGAATGGCATCAAGTCTCGCAGCCTTTGTGATATCCAGCTAATGTTTCGTCTCTGTTTAGTCGCTGCGGTGCTCAATTTTGTATGCTGTGTGGAGGTCCTTGGAAATCGTGTGCGTGCCCCATGACGAATAACTTAGTTCAGGCTGTTCCTCGATCAGCCGGTGACCGTATGAGGATCCCGATGGAGGACCCCCCGAATCCCTTTGCATCGGCGCCGAAGTATGCATCTCGTGTCCCCTCACCTCAAGCTCTGCGGACTGGATTCCCGGCCTCTCACGCAGGCACTATAAGACCTCGCCCATCGAGCTATGAGGAGGAGCCGTACCTCAATCGGCGCATGGAGATCCGTGAAGAACCTCATCATGCGCGCCGCATGCATTCTTTTGATGATGCCTTCGGCCATGTCGACGACCACGCTGAGTATGGTAGAGGCAGAGCAGGTGCCAGTGCCTTTGAGTTTGAAGAGCCTCGTCGGCGCATCGAGGCTCGGAGTCGTGGGGCGTCCTTTGGAAATGGCGACTTCCGGGCTCAAAGGGCTGCGACGGTTGTCGCACCATCACCTCCACAGACACATGTCCCGATGGCGCCGCCGCCACCTCGCTCGGCATTTGAGCCACCCTCACGCCCCGTCTTTGACCGCAGTACACCTCGAGCCGCACCTCGAACCGCACCCCGAGCTGATTATGCTCCCGAGGACTATCCTCCGAGAACGGGGCGTTATGCCTCTCCAGAGCGATATGACGACTTTGCTGCCGATAATTACACAGCTGACAGGCGGAGACCCTACTCACCCGAAAGGCGGCAAACTTTCCCTAACGCGAGACGGCCGCGCTCTCTGGATAGACACCATCCATTTGCCCAGGAACGGCGAGAAGATTCGCCTGATGGTTGGCAAATTCCCACGCGTTTCCCATCGCCAGAACGGGGAATGCCCATGGCCATGGAAGTCCCACAGAAACCACGACACATGCTCGCTCCCGACAGACACATGCAAATGCCAGAACGACATATGCCGGCAGCGGACAGGCATATGCAGCTTCCAGAAAGGCATATGGCCCCGCCCGACCGTTATGCGCAACTGTCGGAAAGGCACGCCCAGATGGCGGAGCGACAACCACAGATGCCAGAGAGATCCATGGCAATGCCCGAGAGGCAGCTGGCTCCTACCGATGATCGGCATCGCGCTCCTTCGCCTGACAGACGCCGAGCGTCATCGTTTGATAGACGGCTTGCTGATCGGTTTAACCCAGAGAGTCGACAAAGCCCGGGCGCTTACCACATGGGTGGAATGGGCCACGCCGTCCCACCTGCTCCCATGACCACCATTGGAGTTGGACCCATGGGGCCGGTAGGCCCTATGAGCCACATGAATCTCATGGGTCCAATGGCGCCTCCTGGACCTCTCAGTCCTACAAGAGGACCACCGCCTCTTTCTCGCACCGTATCGCACCCCGCTGCAGCGATGCATGGGCATGGTGGGGGCCCATCGATTCCAGTTGCTCCGGTGCCGCCACCGGCCATCTCGCACATGCCTCGCAGGCACACCATGGAGGAGGATATCTATATTCCAGGCCGTCATCCGGGAGGGCCAACTCCGGAATGGTTCGGTCCTCCGGGGATGGGGATGGGCTTGCATGAGTGGGATCCCAACGGGGGTTCTCCACGTGCTCCTCACGTCCGAAGACGGGCTACGCAGGCTCATCGAGAGCACAACAAGACGGAGGCGAAGCCGTCGATGCAGGCTGGCCTTAGCGGATCCGGGAGAGGTTTGCATCGAGTGACGGAGTGGGTGAACTATATCGAGCCTGGCCCGCCGGAGGACAGGATGGGGGCTGAGACGATTGTGGGATAGCACCTTTTTTCTTTTTTCTTTTTGGATTTTATTTCTGTCTTGGCTATTTATGGTTTCTTATCATCTCATTACTGTCTCATCACCACAGCAAACGAAGCGAAACGAAGCGAAGCGATCATTACGTTGAGGACGGAAGGAAAGAGGACTGAAGTGTGATTTTCTTTGATGAATTATGATATGAAGGGGATGAACTGTACGAGTGGGTACGTGACGACCGAAGGCATCAGCATAGGCATTGTTTAGTTGGCATAGGAATGATGACAACGACGATGACGATGACGTACTGGGTTCTTGGATCTTTTTTGGGTATTGTTGAGTTTCTGTCTTTACCTGTTTGTTCATGTTTTTCTCTGTGTGTGTACATCTCTACATTGTTGGGGGGTCAGGTTAAGTTAAGTTGTGGAAAGGGGTGTTTAGGACTGGCGAGGTCTCGTTATGAGAAAGAAAAGAAAAATTGATTTCCTGCAACTTGTGTGTGATAACAGTAGTCATGAACGAGAGTGTGGGTGAGGTGTGTTTCTCCGTTTATAAGTTCTTCATTGCAGTTGAGCATCGAGACCATGATTTGTGTGATGTCCATGCCTCATCAGCAATGAGTGCTTCCTATTTGAAGCGCCCTTATTCACCAGAATCTCAAGTATCAATAACCGTTCAAGCAATCTCAAACATCTCGAGACCCTGGAAAATCTGGTTCAACTCTGGCATCTTGAACATCTCGTCCACCTTTCAGATGGAAGGTGCGAGGGATAGGTACCCGGTTTTGGCAACAACGGGCACTGTCGACAGAACTTTCATTGTGATTTCAAGACTCGCATCCATTCATGGTTCTCCCTATCGACGACAAATACAGCTTCATCAATGGTCAACCTCGACTTATACAAGTTGAAATGCCGAGCTTAACCCTAACCCTCTGAAATTTATCTTGAATTACTTCTGAATGACATTGACATAACTCACGCATTTTTGTCATTAAGATGCCTATTCCACTACCGATTTCGCCCCATACCACAAGTGGGATATCTTCGGAGCGTGAGCGCGGTGTAAGAATGGGGTTCCGGCGATGGCCGACCCGCCGAAGACTGTTCGGCCGTCCGCTATCAGGGGGGCGAAATCCACGCATGTCATCGGTCACACCCGACATCTTCTGTACAATGCTCCAGGATCACAAACGTTAGTGCGCCACAGCTTAGGCCACCAAAATAATTAACGTTTGTGATTCTGGAGGGTTGTAGATAAGACATGTATGCGAGAGATAAGCACTCGACGTCATGGCAGAAGCACCAAGGATATAAGGAAGGCCATATCCGCTTTCTTTCGAGATCCTATCCCCATCAGCCTCGGTCAAAACCCACATCTACAGACCAAATTCAGAACCTTTCAAACCACCACTGTCCACCATGCTTTCAGCCACTGCCCCCGTTGTCCAACCTCTCACTCCTCCCGAGGGGTCCAAGATCAACTTTGGGGCCACCATCACTGGCATTGACATTGAGAACCTCACTGGTAAGACTTGAAAATTGTTGGCTATAATCATGAACAATGTGACCTCTGTAAAAAAGGGAGAATACCCGTGAAATCGGTAACCTCCTCGGTAAGCCCCCTGTTCAACCAACTACTCAGAACTCTTCTCGCTAACATCGCCCAGATGCCGACTTCAATATCATCCGCGAAGTCCTCTTCACCCACCAAGTAATCATCTTCAAAAACCAATCCCACGTCACCCCCCGCGCCCAATTCAATCTCACCAACCTCTTCAACCCCGCCGCCACCTCTTATGGTCACGGCAAGACCGTAGACGCCAAACGTTCCATCCTCCACCCCGACCTCAAAACCATCCCTCACCAGCCCCAAATCAGGTGATTGGCAACGGCTTCGTCGAAGAATATGAAGGCCTGAAAAACATCCAGCTCCGCCACCCCCACCACAAAACTTTTCACGTCACCACCATTCCCGAAGAAGACGACCTCACTCACACGAGGTTTTACCGCTGGCACATCGACGCCGCGCTGTATGGCCTCGCCCCTCCCATCGTAACCACACTCCTCGCAGTCAAAGTCCCCGGCGGCCGCCGTCAAATCTGCCGTTATGACGATGGCACCGGTGACGAGCTCTCCGTTCCTTTGGGCACCACCGCTTTTGTCTCCTCCTACACCAGCTATGACATTCTCTCCCCCTCCGACCAGGAATTCGCCCGCACCACCAAAGTCGAATACGCCCCCCACCCCTACATCTGGATGTCAGGCGCCAAATCCCGCCCCGACGGCCTCGGGATGGTTTCTGAGGGTAAAGAGATCCCCCTGGAAGACCTCCCCCTGATCGAGGAGGACAAGATCCAGATCCTGCCCATGTGCTGGAAGAACCCTCTGACGGGTAAACTAGCGTTGCAGGTCCACCCGTCGGCGATTAGGAAGCTTCACCTTGCGGACGGGACGGTGGTGGAGGATCTGAAGGAGGTGAGGGAGATGGTTCGTAGACTGCAGAGGCCGGGGATTGGGCCGGGGTATGTCTATGCGCATGACTGGGAGGAGGGTGATTTTGTGCTTTTTCACAATAGGGGGGTGCTGCATAGTGTTGTGGGGGCTTTTGGGGGGAGGAGGTGAGGCTGTTTAGGCAGTGTAATGTTGCTGCTAGTGGGATGCCTGAGGGGCCGGGGGAGGAGTAACTGAGGTGAGGTAGGTAGGGGGCTTGGTTTGTTTTGATGGGAGTTGGTTTGGGGTTTTTAGATTGTTTTTGAGATCTGATAGCTTTTTTGTTCATCGACGCAGTATCATGGTTTCTTATTGAGACATCATCGTGGCTCCAGGTGATTAGTACGTGATTGTGTAGTCCTACAGTAGAGCAGAGACAAGACTGAGAGCCAACCCGCAATGCCTAAGAGGTGAGGTGATTCCAGCGGCGGTTGAGACACGAGAAAGGAGTTCAAGATGGGTGAGATGCCCAAGGTGCTTGAGATTAAGAAGTAAATATCGTTAATTATTATCGCTTTTCTATTCTACCTCGTACACTCTAAAACAGCGAACTCATCAGGTTCATCAGTCCGCCGCCAAATGGTATAATCCAAATGCCCGAATCCCAAACGCAGTCAGCCGATTCAAGACAAAAGAAACCCGCCCCGGAAACCCAAACGCCGATATTATGCCATGATACCTATCTAATTTACCGACAGCCTCTATGCTCCGATCTCCCCTCTCAACTCCTCCAACATCTTCGCGATCTTGATCGAAACATCCGTCGACCGGGGAATATCGTGTCCGCCGCCGTGATCGTACTCCTTCCTGTTCTCGCAAAAGTGCGCGAGCTGCACACTCGACGGCCACCTCGGGTCCTTGGCGCCATAGATATGAATCGTTGGGATTTTGATCATGGCTTGCTTCGGCATGGCGGTAAAGTCTATCCCAAATACATCCTTCTCATCCGGCATCTTGGAAGGATCGTGGAGTAATCCGTTGACATCATCCCACAGCCCCATTCCGGGCTTGATCTTGTCGAGGTTCTTCGCCAGGTCTATCAAAGCGCCGGCCTTTTTCTTGAGGAGTGCGCCAGTGGCATCGTTGACGTCGTGGGCTTTTTGCGAAATGGGCAGGTTGAGATCTTCGAGGACTCCGAGAGGTAGGCCGCCGCAGATGAAGATGGCTGCTTGGAACGGGAGAGGCTCTTCAGGGGTTTCGAGGTAGTGGTAGAGGAGGAAGCTGCCGACTAACGAACATCCTTGGGAGAAGCAAATCACGGCGTCGTACGGCCCGTTTTCCTCGATGTAGTCGATCAGCCACTTGTGGGCGCCCTTGATGGCGTTGATGGTTGCTTTTGGCCACCAGGTGTAGTGGCTGGAATCGAAAAGGACTTTGATGCCTGGCGCTGGGGCGCAATGAAAAGGAGCATCGACAAAGTCGAAGGTGTAACTGGATGGGAGCTTGGCTCTCAGGGCGACTGTTATCTCTGGTGAGTGCTTTTGATCTGAGAAGCTTGGGGGAAGTAAGTGCAACTTTACCTGTTTGAGACTTGAAGATGTAGGCGCTTGTGCCTTGGCCATGGAGACCTAGGATTCTCATTTTCTTTGACTGGATGGCTTTTTTTTTCTGGGCTTGAGGACGGAATGTAGCGGATCAAGATCCGAGGTCGAGGTCAAGGGTGAACTTGGGTCAGGGGCTCTGGGTAAGTCTGAATATTATCTACACAAATTACTGGTAGAATGATTGACGATGAGGCTGACTGCACGAATCAAACGGTTACGGCCGTTGCCTTTCTATTTAAACAACGGCATCGATCTTGCTTAGAAAACCGTTGGCGCGCCTCACATAAGCTGGTGGTTCGGGGTCCGGTTTGGAGAGAGTCCGGGGCTGCCCGGCTGGAGCTGAATTCCTCGAAACGGTAATAAACCGCCGTCCGACATTCCCTCTCATGTTGTTTTTGCCGGACACTGAGTCCATGCCAAGGTCTAAGACAGGAACCCGCCTGTGTACAGGAGCCGGACCAGGAACCGATGCCTGTCCAATGTCTATTTTGGGATGAAAAGCTGTCAGCTTTCAGCCTAGGCCCGACGGTCTCCTGCTGAGTTGGCACTAAAAGGGGTCAGCAATGTGGAGATGTCAACAATCCACCGTTTTATGTTGGAAGATCGCTATCAAATGGCCATGCGTTGGAGAGAC
This sequence comes from Apiosordaria backusii, assembly GCA_030549205.1. NCBI lineage: Eukaryota > Fungi > Ascomycota > Sordariomycetes > Sordariales > Lasiosphaeriaceae > Apiosordaria > Apiosordaria backusii. The sequence continues at coordinate 3,006,880 of JAUKTV010000002.1, forward strand.
ACTAACTGATGATGTTACCAAAGGGATGGATGGTGTTGAACTATAAGACACAACAATAACAACAACAACGTTTTATTACAGTTTCGGAGAAAGCTGGTTGACAAATGCGGGTGACATTCCTTCCCTAGGCTCCTCTGGTGTAAATGCAAGTCATTTGTTTCACGCTATCTCTAATGTCTTTTTCTATCCCTCTTTTTTCTTCATTGCAGTCATCAGGTCATTATTGCCGCTGTCATCCATAACGAAATCAGACCTCCCGCGAGCACTCAGCACAATTTCAGCCAGTCCACCATATATCCAAAACAACGCCAACCATCACACCACAGTAATAAGTGATTGCACCCATCCTACCAAGACACAAAACAAGAAACATATCACCAGCTCTTCGAAAATAAATACCTTTTCTTATTCTTCCTCTTTTTTGCCAAATCTCATCTCCTACCACCACCTCCCGCTCTCACCCCCCCTCCTCCTCCTTTCAGACCACCACCACCTGGTTTCATCCTCCCCCCCGCCCCTTTGCCTCTAACGCTCGTATGCACAGGAGCCCCCTTCCCATGCCTCTTGTCAGACTGAACAACAGCAGGCATGACCAGATTCCCAATCGCCATCTGCGTAGCCTGCCTCATCATGGTATGTCTCAACCCTCCCTTTCTCTTCGGGTGCTTCCGATCGATAAAAGTATCGACTACCGCAGCGCCTATTGCCGCAGCCGCAATCTTCCCGCCTTTGGCACCTAGCAATGGAGAGGGGTCGTTCCGGAGCTTGAGAGCAGCTACGGCTCCTGCTTCGAAGGCGGTGCGGGCGGCGGTGTAGATTATGTCGGCGGGGGAGTGGGATTCGTTGTGTTGTTTTGAGGAGGAGGAGGAATGGGGAGAGGGGTGGGTGGATTTGGAGCGGGTGGTGGGTGAGTATGAGGGCCGGGAGCGGGAGCGGGAGCGGGCTTTGTGGGATCTGGAGCGGGATCGGGAAGGGGAAGGGGAGGGAGAGCGGGATGAGGGGGGAGATGGTTGGCGGCGGCGACCGAGACGGCTGACGCTGCGAGCTAGACGGCGGAGACGGCCGGGTTTTTTGGGGGAGGGGTCACCGGCATGGTTGAAGCCGCTGTCTGAAGATGAAGAAGAGGTGGATGATGATCGGGATGGTGATTGGTAGGAGCCTCTCAGGGGGTGACGCGTTGATCGTCGGCGTCCTCGTCTTGAAGGGGATTCTTCTTCGTTACCGGAGTGGTAAAACTTGTCTCTTGGGTCGTGGTAAGTGCTGTCTTGGGAGTCGGTGCTTCGTCTTCTTTTTTGGCTTCGGTGAGAGCGATGGTCTCTCGGGTCATCATGGAAAGCCCTGTCCTCGGAGTCGATACTCCTTTCCCTTCTTCGACTTCGGTCAAAGCGATGGTCTCTTGGGTCGTCATGGTAAGTGCTGTCATGCGAGTCGACGCTTCTATTCCTTCTTCGACTTGGGTAGGAGTGGTGATATTTTGGGTCATGGGAAGTGCTATCGTCTGAGTCGATGCTTCTTCCCCTTCTTTGACTTCGGCGGGAATGATAATCTCTTGGGTCGTCATGGTGGTCGCTACCTCGAGAGTCGGTGCTCCCCCTTCGTCGATGAGAGTGGTGGTAATCGTCTACTGAACCTCTCCGTCGGCCTCTTGAGCTCCCATGATCGTAATCATCGTAATCTCGAGCGTAAGTTGTGCTCGGTGGTGTGGAGTGGCTGATGCGCCGGGGCAGTCTTGCTGGGCGTTTCGACATTACGGATTATTTTTTCTCTATTGGTCATAAATCATAGGTAAGATGCTGAACAGAAATCATGAACTGATGGGATGAATATGATGGGTGAAGGCCAGACGGTGACACCTTTTTACATCTGCCAAGACCAGTTGACATTGAAGTTGTCGAAGTGTTTGATCAACAAACACTCACTTTCATAAAGAAATCTTTGATTCCATCCCGATATAAGCTAAAATACCACAAGTGTATTCAAATGTTTGTGTCCCCATCAAACTAACCTGCTTTTTTTCTTTCTCATTCCGGAGATCTATGTAAGGAATTTGAGCTGCGTCACTCACTGTCGATCACTTCCCAAAGCTTGAATCCCGAGCCACTCACCGTCTCCCAATCGCGCGGGGCATCAGCGGCATCCTTCACAAATGACAGCACAACATTCTAGAACGGATGAGGGGTTACACAGCAGTTTTTGTCATGACCCTACCAGTGCTGACCTGACCCGATCGGACGATAGGCGGTCAAACTTTGGGTACTTTGGTTAGGTGGGCTGATATCATCGTGCATTTGCTCAATTGCCGAGCGAGAGTGGGAAGGACCCTTAAGATCGGACATTTATTATATTTGGTATGATAACCCAGACTGCCAGATACCTACGCAAGGTGTAAGTCGGTAGGTTCGGTTGGTATATTGGTTTTGGTTCAGCCAACCCGATTGTTCCAATGGACGGGATACTAATCTGTTCCTGCTGACCAACCTGTCACGTGCCTGTAAACCTACACCAGCTAACACCTTCACCTCCCAACTGCTGCCCAAGTGAAGTGCACGTCAGAATACATACACCCCTTCCCAACCTCGCACTCAAACCTCCCCTCTCAGCACCGCTCTCATCCTCCTCACTTCCTCCCCCGTAAACCCCAACTCACCCATCACATATCCCTCCACCAAACCCCCCTTATACTCCTCCTCCACCCCCCTAAGAAACCCCCTCTAACACCCAACCCTCAAACTCACCAAATTATAAAACCCCTTCCTTTCCCTCACCTCCACCCCCAAATCCCTAACCCCCGCCCCCTTCATAGCAAACCCCAACAGCTCCTCCCTGGCCACCTCCGTCCCAACCCGACTCAACATCCAATCCAACTCCACCACCTCCCCCCCCGCCCCAGCCACCACCAACAAAATCCCCGCCATCACCCCCGTCCTATCCCTCCCAGCCGTACAGTGAAACAACACCCCCCCCCCCCCCCCTTCCCCTCCAGCACCCCCTCCAGCACCCTCCTAATCCCAATCTTATACCCCCCAACCCATCCAAATACATCCTCCTATACCCTCTCCCCCTCCCCCTCCTCAAAATCCCCCAAAAAATCCTCCACCCCCGCCTCCTCCTCCAGCGGCCGTTCCCAAACCCCCTCCACCCCCTCCAGCACAGGATCCGGGCTCTTCTCATGCTCCCTCACACTCCGTAAGTCCACAATCCTCTCCACCCCCAGGGCCCTCAGTTCTTTAGCGAGCTTGTCCTTTTCATCCTCGTCATTGCCCAGCATAAAAAACCCTCCCGAGCGGTAAACAACCCCAGGTTTGATCGGGGACCCAGGCAACAGCCCCAAATCCCGCGCGTTGAAGGTGCCCGCGAGGGCGACAAACGGGGCCGAACCTAACACACCCCCTGCAACGTCGAGGGGAAGAGGGGTGATAACATCTGTTTGGGAGAGCGTTGTCAACAGCTTGACCTTCTCATCGTCGGCGCTGGTGGCAGAGTTGTTGTGGTGCGACATCTTTTGATGGAATGTCTTCTTGAGAGAGTAGTAAGGTAGTCTGCTTGCTGAGTGAGGTTCAATAAGCCAAAGTTGGACTTTTTTTCGAGCAGCCCCGCAAAAGTGGTGAAATGGTTTGCAAAAGAGGAAGGAAAGTAAGGAAACGAAATGGTCGATTGCTGGTCACTTTTCTCTTGTTGTTGTTGTTGAATGCGCAGGACAAGAAGAGGACTGCCGTATGACTATAGCTTTCTTGATCGGATAGGGAGAAAGAGCTAGTTGTTCAAAACGGAATGTACGACCGTACATGCCTAATCATGGGTTGTGAATACGAAATACGAACCTTGTTACACAAGATTCACTCTTGAAAAAGAACGTAATCTATAAACTATCGCCATCGACAATATGTTTTAGAGGTATACAGGTTTACAATCTTCACCTCCTCTGAATCTCACTCCCATTTCGTCCCTCACTCTCCTCCTGAAAATGTCCCTGATGGCCATGTCCCTGGTGCCCGGCCTCCTGAAACTGCCCCTTATTCTCCACATGCCCACCGCCATGAACATGACCAACATCCCTCTGATCATCCGACGAACTAAAAAAATCACTCGATTCAAACAGCCCCCCATCTCCATTCTCATTCTCTTCCTCCTTCACCGTCTGCCCCATGACACACTCCCGCTCCATAAAATCATCACCCGCTCCCCTCGTCTTGGAGTGGCCTGGAAGTGGTGACGGACTCGCTGGAGCAGTAGCAGCCGCAGGAGGCTGTCTAACCACAATAAATGAGTCAAGCTCCATGGCCGTGGGCGTCATCCCAGTTCGCTGAATAGGACTGTCACTTCTTGTTACGCCTGATGGGCTAGGGCTGCCAGTGTAGTACCGCAGGGGTGGATGACTGCGGTTGCTTCTCCGGCTGCTGACACGACGGACAAGATCAGTTGTTGTCTCCTCAAGCGCAGTAGCTGCCGACTCGAGTGCGGCACGGTTGAGATGAGCTGCCGTCTCATCAATCAGACGGTTCTTTTTGCGAATCTCTGTCCAGCGACTCATTGACCCCAGCTCAAGAATGTTGACACGGCGCATTCGGCTCGACGGATTGCCCATGAGGTTGGGCCGCCAAATCTCGGCGTCGGTCATGGTGTTCTGGGTGGCCGGAGTTGGCACTTCAGAGCGACGGTGGATGCTCTCCCTGCGGTATTTCTCCCACTTCTCCATCTCAAGATTCTTGGAGACGGGGATGATCTGTACTTCTTTGAAGCGAATGAGAACCGCAAGAAGGAGCAGTGTCAGAATCAGCAAAATGCCAGCAACGACGCCAGTTGCAGCTTGCTGACCTAGATTCCGCTGTGCAGTGCCTCCAACCGCGGTAGCTACAGCTGCCAGAACAAACCCAATGGTGTGACAGATAGCAAAGCCCGCTGTGACGCGAGGGAAGGACGAGTAGTTGGTGCGCTTGGACGACCTGTTTGAAGCACCACGCGGCCGACCCGTCATTCCTGGCTGAAGGTCCGACGTGTCAAATGTCTCCATGATCAGGCCGTCGCATTCTGAAATGGCAAGGCCGGAGAGAACACCGATCAGTGCAGCCAGCAGAGTCGGAATTTCCACCGGAACCGGAGGGCCTGCTGAGGCAAACGTGTAGGCGATTCCCATCAAAGGCAATACCAACCAAAAGATGGTCCGTCTCAGGAGGTGAGACGTGAATGAAAACTTCTTGTCAAAGGTATCTTCGTTGGACTGCTGCTGATGGTGACGCCCCCGAGAAAACAAGTTGGCCTTTTGGAACGGAATGGCCACCAAGGCGCCAATCGAGATGAACGCCACACAGAGACCAACAAAGGGTGACCTCAGCGAGTAGGACCTCGATGTCAAAGCACCCAAGAGAACAATAATGAGAACGACTTGGGCATAGATCCACCCCGTGTAGAGCGCAATGATCAGAAATCCAGGCTGGCGAAGCATCTCCAACGACAGCAAAATACCATGGTACACCTCTTGTCCCCACCATGTAGGGCCATCCTTGACACGGTGCATCATGACCTCACCTCGGGCCACTCTCCTCGAAATCCGGTTGCCGTTTCTGACTTCAGCCACGGATCTCCTGAACGGGGAGCGTCGGACTTCGGGACAGATAACGTTCAAAAGAAGAATGGACATGATGAGGATGATGCTGACATAGAATCCCCATGATGGGTTTGCGCTGTCGATGATGACTGCTCCGAGCAAAAATCCGATCCCAAGAGAGCCAGTGTAACACCATGTCCAGAGTCCCAACTAAGCACCCATGCCCCCTCCATGTCTCCGCACGTCGTGCTTGTCCACAATCTCCTGGTGCGGGTTGCCACTCATCAAGGACGCCCCAAACAGATCCGTCAGGATGGAGTGGAAGTTCATGCTGGAAAAGCCCAATGTAAGGCCCATGAAAGCACGTGAACTCAACAGAGCCCATCTCCAGGTACTGACGTAGGGTGATCGTGGCTGGCTAACCGTGATGGCCTGCGGAAAAAGAAGAGGCATGGCCAAAACCAAGCTCGACAGGATATAGGGCTTTCGGCCATGAAGAAGTGGCAGAGGCCAAAAGAAGAAGCTTGGTATGGCTAGACCAATGTAGAAGAAAACATTGCCAAGGATGGCATAATGTTGCAGATCGGCAATCATGTATTGAATCGACGGCACCATCCCAGCGTATATGCCGATAAGAACCCCAATGACAGCAGTACTCAGACAAGCAACTGTTGCAACAAAGCGTTTGCGGACCGTCGACCAGTCCCGAGCAATAGGATGGCGTCGATATGCCCGAGCCAGGCTGAAGCCCTGGTAGCCCCTGAGACTGACATGCGCTTTTCCACGAAGGTTGATGCGCCTGCTATCAATGCCATTCTCGGGATGAGGGTCATCCTGCTCAAAATGATCCTCTTGGGCAGCATATGATCTCTCGGCCGATCCCCCGACTCCGTCTGTCTCGTGAAGCAGACTGTCCTCCATCGAATCGTCAGGATGATGGTCAGTAGCACCGTCGAAGCTCCAGGAGATTGATTTCCGGACCCTTGCCGAAATCGACTTTCCCGCAGGCCGCAGTTTGGCATCAGGTCTTGAGCGGGTGTCATCGGGAGGGACATCCTCCTCTTTTGCACGCTGAAAGCTGAACCGATGATTGAGCAAGGGGAAGCGACGGCAGCTGCGGCACTTCTTGACCTTCTTGGACCCTCTACTCATCAGGATACATCCTTCCTCAGAGAGAGAATCGTTTTGGCCATGATCGTGCCGTCTGGAAGGGACGTGTGTGAACGGGCTCACTGGGGGTGACAGTTCCTGAAATCGACTCCGTTGGAGGTCTGAAAGTGGGACATGCACTATGCCAGTGTTGAGCTTCCTGAGACTCGTGACCCTCTTCGGAATTTCGATTCTGACGTTCCTACTGTGCATCCCAGGAACTGACCGATGGTGTTTGGGCACATGAGAAGACTGGATAATCGGAGAGCGTGGTGTAACAACCTTGTCAGCCGACTTCTTGTGAATAGGAGGAGAAGGTGGAAGCTGTTCGTCATCACTCGACTCATAGACGCTAGGTAGGCTCTCGTGCACACTTGGTGGAGAGCTGTGGCAGTCTGGCTGATGGTCCACAGTTCCAAGAATCTCAAGGCATTGATGGTCATCTTGATCAACAGCCTGATTCGCCAAATCCATAGCCTTGTTGAGAAGCTGCTCCATGTTGCTCACAGTTCGCTTGAATCGGGCATCCAAAGACGTTGATGCGGTCGAATTGCCGGTGAGGTTTCTGATCCTCCCTGAAACGGGAGACGCTGGTTGATCACCTTCGACAAATTCAACTGTGGTCTTCTTCGCTGGTAGCTCCGTTAATTTCGACTGGTACGTCTCGTATGGCTTGATGAGATCACGGAAGAATGAAGTTGGACGACTGAGGTCCAGCTTCCTTGGCGTTGATGTTCCGGCCGAGTGAGAATCGTACTTTGAATTTGAGATGGCGGCGCCTGTGGTTGCACGGCGAGGCTCAACAGAAGATGCCTGGTAAAAGTTAGCCGAGAGCGTAAAATCATGCTGAACCAAGCAAGGTTTTGCCAACCTTCTTGTTTGCAGATGTTGACTCTACATCCGAATCCCTGGCTGCTTCAGACAATGATTCCCAATACGCAACCAACTCGGATGCCGACTTTGATGTTTCAGCTCGGCGAGTCCTTGCTCTTCTCTTTGCACCTGATTTGCTTCTTTGGGGCTCGGTCAAAGGACGAAGACCAATGCCTAGAAGACTGTCGGTGCATGGCTGAACCTTTGGCACAACGCAATGGCCTGGGTGGGCAGTGGGAAGAAACCCACGCTCCAACGGTCGCAACATTGGGTCCTCAATTTGACTAAACGACCTGCCATTTGCCTACAACGTCTCTTCAGGTACGTCGGCGGACTCATCGATGCCTAGGACAGCCGTTTCATCCATGGGGACGTGGCTGTGGTCTTGGAAGATATCTCCTGCCTCGGGCTGATCAGGGTCGAATGGTTTGAGTACGGTTCCATTCGAGATCATAGATTGGGAGGAGTGAGCACGTTGCTGAGTTGGTGGCAGTTCACCGAAGAGAACAATGTCGCCTGAATACCGTGAACTAGAGCTTGATGAATCCTCGCTGACGGAACGAGGTGGCTCAGGAGGTTCCTGTTCCATGATGCTCTCATCAATAGCTTGACCAGGATCCACCAGGCTGCTGTCTCGAACTGGTATTTCCACGGACTGATCTAGAAATCTAAAGGGCGGAATATCGGCTAATGCGCGTACTTTTGACACACCATGATACCCTTGGCGTTGCTCGTGATCAGAAAGATTGAATGCCGTAACTCCCAGAGCAGGCCGCACTTTGACTGCCGAGCTGTGGCCAAAGTGTTTGTGGCTAGAGACGTCCACCCGTTCTCTGCAAATGTCACCGCCGGTAAGTCTGCGAAACCGGTAGCCAATGACGGGAGGCTCTTCATCAGAAGAGTCATCGAAGAGATCCCCGAATGGGAACAAGCGTGTCTCCTTCTCGGGCGACTCGATTGGCTCGACAGGAGCACATTCGACTCCGGCATCACAAAAGTCGGCCCCTTTCAGCAAACCTGGATGGTGAAGCTTCGCGTGAGACTCCATTGGATGGAGCCGAGGATCAATGCAGACCCGGCCTTGGATTCCACCACCAGAGTGACCATGTTCTGAATTAGGGCTTCGCCTTGTTTCGGGCACAACCGGCAGAGGTTTCTGGACTGGCGTGTGTGATGGAAAACTTCTTGGAGAGCCCTCACGGGATCCAACGAGCCTGGGGACGAGGAAAGGCAGAGGGTTGGTCTTGTCGAGCCAGGGAGGATGGCTGGCCGACACATTCTGCAGAGCGTCCTGGTATGCCTTGCTTGATGAAGGCACAGTCGAGATGCCATCATCGACATCTGGCAAAACAACGGGTGCGGCTGTGGAGCAACAGGAAGCTGGACGAGGAGGTACGTCTATTCCAGTTGTGCTCACTTGCAGCCCAGTGCGGAGCTCTGGTGGATGATTGGCGTTCATTCTGGAGGAGCCGGAATGAACTTGAGGGAGAGAGTCCGATGGACGAGGGACAGAAGGCGATGGTTTCGGGTCTTTGGGTGAACGATAACCGTAGGGAGTGGTTGGTGGTGGTTTGGATGGCCTCTGTCCACGGCGTCGGAGGAGGTTCGAAAGGCCAAAAGAGCACCAGAACGGGCCCATACAAAGCGGCCCAGAGGAGATGAAGATAACGTGTGTAGGGGATTAGGACATGAACGAAAGACGATAAGATGAAGACTAAACGGGGGCAAAGAATGAATGGAAATTGAAGACGCGTAGAGCAAAAGGTGGAAGGTTGGGTTGTCGTCATCGAGGCATTTGTGTGTGGACATCTCGCGCGAGAAAGAGTTGTGGAAGGAGCATCGAGCCATCTCGTCAGCGGAACCGAAGCTACGGCTACGACAGGAAGGCTCTGGTGCCAACAAGGAAGGCACACACTAGGCTGTCATGACTCCTTTCATCAGCGCAAAACCACAACCAAATGAACTTGTCTCACGAGGCAATTAAGCCAAACTGGCAGACTGTTATTAAAGGCCCAAATTTACCACCAAACCACAAAAACGCCGATAAATGCATATGTCCCTGCTGCTTTCCCCATCTCTAACCCTCTAGAGCAGATCATAGTCATCCAACTTGTCGCGGTACTTCATGATGTTCCGCTTGATCTTGCTGTCCGCAGTCCAAGTAACGAAGTCCTCCATGCTTCTTGTCACCAAAAAACTGGGATCTTGTATTTGCTCCACACCAACACGGACATGGCCCTGTTCGACCATCTTGGTGGCGGCCTGAACGGTTTCGGCCATGCGTAATCTGGTCATGACCACTGGTAACCGCCGTCTGGCAAGGGCGGATACTGTGACTTTGTGCTCGACGTTGGACAGCTTTGACTTGGTCTGCAATCGACAGTTAGGATTGTCGCATGTCTCTTAGGAAGAAGTAACTTACAGAGAGAATCCCCATGTCGTAGAGCTTGTCTAGGAGAAGGGTCTCATGTTTTCTCCTGACTTCGTTGTCTGGTGGGAGCAGCTTTTGCGCGTTAGCATCAAATGTCCGCCAAGAATGCTCATCTTGAGACCGCACTTACACTGAGACGGTGGGCTAATTGCCGAAGAGAACCGCAAATCTTGTTGTATTTGTGCTTTGAGCATGTCAGCAAAATCCTTAAAAAACTAGGACTGAAAGTAGCGAAATATTCGTGTGGCGGCCTCAACACCATCACTCATGAACGACGTGAAGATAAAACGAGCTGAGGACTGGTGAACATACATAGTCCTCTGGTTTCTGGATCATATACCGCCTATCGCCTGTCAGTCGCCATCATCAAAAAAGTCGCGGGGCAAATTCATGCCTGGCAACATCATGATCCCTATGATTATTATCCTGTTTGTAATTGACGAAATCATGCCTGCGCATCCCACGTTAGCTTCCATTTCCCTTCGCTCCCACCATCTCATCATCACCTACTTCTTCAAGAGCTTCTGCTCATGAAACTTGAGTTTCCGGACCATCTTTGTCGCTTTCTTTTTAATCGCCGCTCAAAAAGTCGAATATCTTGTCGTTGGTTGTTCTGTCGCAAACTCAATCTACTCTCAATCCAACAGCACCTTGATGGCACCCGCACCCAGAATTTTGGATGGGGAAAAAGCGTTATTGCCCCACATTTTCCCAACTTTTTGCCTGCCGCAACCCCTGCTCCGCCAAGAAGTCTCAACTTTTTCAATTTCTAACCAATCACAGCTCTTGATCCAAACCCAATCACTGAAAAGCATCTTCCACCAAAAAGTATCGCGAACCGCACCGTCGAAGCTCCCCTCGACGACAACCTAGCGCTCACCACCATCCACCCCTTTCTGCCCTCCCCCCAACCTCCCAACATGTCCACCAAATCCCTCTTCCGCCCTCTCTCCCTCCTCCGCCAACCCACCCGCCTCTACTCCTCCTCCTCCTCCCCATTCACCCCCTCCCTCACCCTCCCAACCACCAACAACCGCTCCCAATCCCAATCCCCCTCCCCCTCCCAATCCCGCTCCCCAACCTCCGCCCTCCACGAACTCTTCGGCAAATCCGAGCTCTCCGACCCCTCAAAGGAATCCTTCCTCTCCTCCTCCCTCTCCTCCCTCACCGGCGCAGCAGAAGAAGGCCTAAAACAGCAGCACCGCACCGAAATGTACCTCCGCAAACACCCCCGCAACTGGCGCGCGGGCGACGTCTACGCCCCCCACGACCTCTCCCCCGCAGAAGCCAAAAAATGGAGGGGGGTCAAGGCGCCCAAGAGGGACGTGATTGACATGTTGGGGGTGAATCCGTTGGATAATTACAGGGTAGGTCGTCACCGTCTCGTTTTTATAGGTCATTGGAGACAAGAATCTTGGGGGACGGGTGTCAGAAACGGGGGTATAGAGATACAGAGGAGAAGGAGGGGTAGAAATATGACGGGCGAAATACATAGGATCGAGGGTGAACAGAGGGGGGAATATAGCGGGCCCGAGGGGAAACGAGGACAAGAAGTAAAGACGAGGAAAATGCTAACATGTCTGGCAGAACTTCTCCATGATCTCCGAGTTCATGACCCCCATGGGCAGAATCATGCACTCCAAGGACACCGGCCTCCGCCCCGTCAACCAGCGCAAAATGGCCAAAGCCATCAGGAGGGCCATCGGGCTGGGCATCCACCCCAGCGTTCACAGGCATCCCGAGGTCATGAAGATGAGGGGGAGGATTAACACGGGTATGACGGGTGGGTTTTAGTTTGTACAATGTAAAAAGAAATGGCATAAAATAAGCGGGGGAGAAGGGGCAAAGTGTGTATATTATTTGAAAGGGCTTGTAACAAAACATCTGATTGCTGATATCATTCGATATTGGAGTGCAAATGACAGCAAATCCAAACATGTCATCGACCATCTTATGTTGTGTACATCCCGCACCACCTTGCCAACTTTCCAAGTGGTTCATATATCTATATATGTACAAGTTACAACAGTTGAAATACAAATCGCTTTTTTTACACACTTGCATTTCAAACCCACCTATCCCTCTCTTTACCTATCCCGAAATAACTTTTGTTATGTCGTTAAACATCACTTCAAGCTTCAAACCTCCTCTCAATATTGTATTTCGGCCCCTCAATCGTCTCCCTCCTCCCCGCCTTTTCCAACTCGGCCCACACCTCAGGGTGCTCCAGCTTCGCCCACTCGGCAAAAGCATTTTTCCCTTCCATCGTCGGAATAGCATTGAACGTTACTCCCAATCTGTTTTATCATATCAGCATTGTCATAGCATATCAGAGATGAAAAAAGAACCTACGTCTCAACCCCAACACCATACCCCAGCCCCAAACCCCTCTCCATCTCCCCAATCAGCTTCTTCACCTCCTCCTGCGCCCTCCCGCTCGCCGCCAGCGCTGCCAAATACCCATCAAACACCACCTTTGGAATCTCCAAGTCCATCCTCACCATCTTCTTCCAAATCTCCCTCGCCGTATCCTCCCCCCTCGGCGCCAGCTCGCAGGCCCACATCACAATCGCCAGCGAGTTATAACTCGGCCCCTCTCTAGAGTTGGTGATCTCCCTCCAGAAACCCAGCGCATCAATCGGGTCGCCAGACGCCGCATACGCCAGCATCAAACCATTATACAGCTTAGTATTCAGCTCCACTGTTGTATCCATCTTTAGCATGTTGTGCACCATCCTGAGTGATTCCGCGTCTGGATACCGCCCAATCCCCTCAAAACATCTCACGTAAATATCTGACGTCGGTCGCTGAGCTGGGTTCCCGTGTCCGCGCATGTGTCCAAAGATGTAGGCCGCCATATCTGGTCTCTTGCGGTCAAAAAAAGAGTCCATAAGACGAACCCGCTCTTCTGTGGAGGTCTCCGGGAAGAACTGTTTTAGTAACTGGTAACAATCCCACACGCGGGCGGTGCTGATTTTGCGGTTGGTGATGTAGTCCATCATGGCTTGGCGGACTATGGCGCGCTCCTCGAGGGAGTAGGACACGGTGTGGAGTGATAGTGTGTCGATGACTTCAAACTGCTGATCATAACGTAGGAATACTTCGCAAAGGGATTTGGCGGTTTCTGGCTCGAGGGTGATGTGTCGGTGCTCGAGGTCGGCGGTGACACTGATGATCCTTTCAAGGGGTGGTTGTGATGCCGCGCAGAGCGCACGGAGGTATTTGTTGACGACGGGAACGTCCTCGTCGCCTTGGACGACCTTTTGCAGCTTGTCGTATACCTCGGCCGCGCCGCTCATATCCCCAGCGTCGAGCCGGTAATCTAACTGTATGATCATCGTCTGGATTGTTGGTGGGAGTTTTAGTTCTGCCCCCAACATGGCAAATCTTTCTGCCAGGTAAGGGTTATTGATCTCGGCAGCGGCGCTGATGAGACAGTTGATGGTCTCGCTGTCTGGCTTGAGTTCCTCGTTTGGATCTTCCGTTTTTTGTGATTGCATGATCTCGAACATTGCCTTGATATCTTCCACGCCCTTCTCCTTGGCCAGCACGGCCCACTGGAGCACAACATCCCAGACCTCCTTCGATGGCTTGGAATTGACAACGTCCTCCATCACCGATTCCAGCCAATCTTGCTCGTTGTTTCGTAGCGCAAATCGCACCACCACCATGTAAGTTTTAGGGTTGATGCTCCCAGCATACAAGGGCTTGGTAAACCATTCCTTCGTCTCCTTGACCCTGTTGCGTTCAGCGAAAAATGTAGTCATGATCTCGTGAATAGCACTCAGATACTTGACGCCGCTTTCCTTGACCAATCTGTTGAAGAGCTGAAGCAGTTCTTCTTCCAAGCCCTCCTTGGCAAACCCCCGAAGAACCAGCATCCACATCCCGTTTGCCTTGAGAATCATCTTCCAGTCATTTTCGGTATAAGTGCCGTCTGCCAAGGGCTTTGGTAACTTCTTCTGATAGTCGTTCATCCTCTCCAAAGCCTCTCGCGAGGCCCCATACCGCGTAAGAGCAGTGATGAAATAGGCGAAGAACATGTGTTGGTCCCCTTTAATACCGATCGACTGCTTGATCGCCTCCTCGCCCAGCCCAAGCGCCTGCATATGCTCTAACCTGCGCTCCACCTCTCCGTAGACCAATCTCACCAGCTCCAGGTGGTTATTCGTTTTTCCGCTCGGCGGTCGATTAGCTATCACGAGTATAATCTTTAGGTCCCAGAAGGTAAAAGAGTCCCCTCCATCTCCGGTAGTCAAAAGATGGCGCAGCAGTCGGACAGCGAGAAAAGCTTGGGTCGTGTTCATGGACCCTGGGACATTTACACGACGTTCTCCCTTTGGCGTTTCTCCTGTTTTCCACATGTGGTTGAAAAACTCTTTGAAGCCGGTGAGCAAGCCTTCTCTTTCGGGTGGGCGAGCATTCTCGACCTCCAGGGACCTGAACTGGAGCAACGTTTCGTAGCCGGGCGGAACATCGGGAGCTTTGAGTTCGCGAGGGGGTTTCTTGAAGACGCCGAAAAATGTTCTCCGGGATGGCTGTGTGAGGGTTAACGAGGGTGTCGAGGCGGCGAGACATCGAGCGCGGGCGTTGTAGGTCGAGAGAACAGAGGCGGGACATGGAGGGGCGCCAGGGCCGCCGGCCAGCAGTCGACGGTAGGCATTGCGAGTCAACTGCGACCGCATGGTGGGAGATGGAAAAGGAAAACTAGACTGAGGCAGCCGTGCACATGTTTATTTGCGTGTCGTCCAATTGCCGTCGCAATGGCGGGCGGGGAGAAGGATATCGACGGGAGCTATTCTTCCCAAGCTTTTTCGCCCAGAGCAACACTGATGACCTCAATTTGCTGTTGCTGTTGAGCTTGCTGTGGCGGGAATGCTTGGCACAACTGCTCTCCCCTGCAAACCGCCCAACCTAGAAGCTTGCACCGATGATTTGCCGAAGCTTAACGTCTAAGACCCACCTCAAAGCCTCTCTTCCAATACTCGCTCATGGCGCAAGTACGGAGGTATCGCGGATAGATCATGTTTGATACCTACTGGTATTTATGCTCCTCCGTTCCTGGTCGCCTTATATAACTGTATTATACATTTTCTGTCTTCCGACACCAAAACATCCCACACAAAGTGATGAAAATGTCTCGCAAGATACTAACTCACCATGCCTGCCATTTCCAGTTTCTCTCACCAAGTTACCGGGTAGAAATATGGGAAGGAAGCCACGGAGAGGCAGGTGATACCCACAAGAACCACAACCACAAAATTGACAAGAATTGGAAAGTTTGATTTCTGTGTCTTAAGGTTTACTCATATCCAAGGCGTCGCCATCTTGAAACAATAAAGTTTTTTTCTCCCTTCTCCCTTCTCCCACATTTCACACACGATAAAGCGACCATACTTTTTCTGTCATTGACTCATTCTCTATCATGTTCTCACCACGAAGAATCGTTACATACTTCCGATCCATCTCTAGCGCGGTATCAATGACAGCTTCCAAGTTGGATGCCGTGAGGCGCACCGTGGAGCATGGCCGGTCCTGTTGGCACGCTGATCTGGGATGCCTTGAAGCAAATCTCGATCAGTACCCCAACGTTATCGACGCTGGAGATCTTTCCTACGAGCTTGTGAAGCTTCTCCGCAAATCTAGTCTTGAAGAAGGCAACTATGAGCTCGAAGCAGATCGCATCCAAGGACAATTCGAATGGAGCTCGAGAGCCAAGCTCTTCGAACAACACAAGACGGCCACTCAACTCCGCAAAAAGGTGTACAAATGGAGAAACGGCCTCCAGGACCTCCACAGGCATGTTGTGGAAGAGCCGCGGGTGAACACTAAAGTCGACCCTATGGATTTGGCAGCCAGGGCTTGGTCCGTCTACCTCGCGGTGTGCCTCGAGGTACACCGTCGCCCCTTTTACAATGGCATACAGCTGTTCCTTTTGACGGTAAGAACCATCATCCCGACTGATACCTCTAATATACAATACTGACGCAACATGCAGTTCGTGAGCTACATGTTCTTCGGCACTGCCTGGGTCGTCCTATTCATCGGTCTTGGGTACGCAGTCTCTTGCTGCGAACAGTATGTCTTCACCCCTCTCCATCTTCACAGACGATGGGTCACAGGAGCTAACCTGCCCACAGTGCCTACAATATCTACATCGGAGACAACGCTACGTACCGAAATGAAGTCATCAAGCTTCTTCAGGACTCTATGAGCGAAGTGCCGAACATGTACAAGCGGGCGCAGTCTATCGAAAACAAACTCTCGGTGAGACTGGACCATTGCCAGATCTTCCCGCCTGAATTCTTCGACTTTATTATCACCGCCTGCAGCATACTCCGCGAGCCAAGCGTGATACGGAGAAAGGAGCGGCTTGACGAGATGGTGCCGAAGTGGATCGAACTGCTGAGCAATCCTCAGACACCAGCACAAGGGGGTTCAGATGGAGATGAAGTGAGGTATGTGTTGATGAAAATGATGATGCTCGACATTGCCGACTTGATGTGGTCGGACTGGCCGGAAGCGGACACAAGCCGGCGTGCTGGAATCCGACAGAGGATCTGAGAAGATGAAGTGATATGAGCTCGTGAGATACAAGTTAGGGAAGAGGAGGACAACTATACTTAGTGTGCAGACAAAGGCAGCGTTAAAGGAGAAGTTTTGACTGGAAGGTTTATTGCTCGGAGATCGATATAAGCCAGTGTCGGTGAGGACAATAATACCTATTGGGACATGATTTTAGTAGATGGTTTGCTGGGAAATATACCATTGAGTTGATTCATCGGCTCCATTTGCTGTCTGTTGTTGGTGAAGCATCTTGAACCCTAACCCTTCTCCTTAATCACCCTTGTCGAGTCCAATTCTGCCAAGCAATTGCTTTCTTATCTTATCGTAAAATTCACCTGGCCCACTTTATTTTCCCTTCCCTCTTCAACTGTCAATTTTCCCCACCCAACCTTGCTCTCCGTCTTTCTCTCCCTCTTTCTCTCCATTTTCCCCTATCTATCACCAACCACCCTCCCCTTTTTCCCACCTCACGATCACAACGAGAAGGGAAAAGCGGAACAACAACAACATGGCGCAAGGAGCCATCAAGAAAACCGCCAAGCCCAACCCAGGGCTCACCCGCGCCAAAGGTTCGGGAGGCGGAGCGAAAAAGGTTAATAAACCTCAAAAGGCGAAGAGCAAGACGAGCGCGGACAAGCAGCAGAAGAAGTACACCTCGGGAATGGTGGCCAAGACGGAGCTGATGCTGGGGGCGAGGGCGGGACATTTGGAGCTGATTGGGAAGGGAAGGGATAAGACGAAGAAGGGGCCTGCTGCGGAGGGGACGAAGGGGGGGAGTAGGAAGTTTGGGTAAGACTGCGCTGGGTTGGGTTGGAGGATGGGATGGGAGATGGAGATGGAATGGGGAGTGGGATTGTTTCTGGGATTATGAGAGACGCGGGGGATAATGTGAAGGGAGAGAAAAGGCAATGAGATACCCACTGTTTGCGATATGGTTTTACGATTTTTTTATGGTTTTGGTATGGAACAGGAAAGGAAAACATGGCGATGGTGGACGACATGACCAAATTGACCGTACATCCCGCAGCACAATTCGTCATTATATCATCTACTACGCATCGGCAAAACTCTCAGCAACCTCCTTCAAAACCCCCTCTACATACTTCGCATCCCTCTCCACCTGAACTCTCCAGGTCGACACAGCGATCCTCACCGCCTTCTTCCCTTGCCATTGCGTCCCGCTCACGAACATTTTTCCCATCTGGTTGATCCGATCGACGAGCACCTCGTTTAGCGCCTCATTTTTCGCCCTGAACAGCACGATGATGAACACATCTTCTTCGACATAATTATCCGTCTCGGGGAGCAGCTCGTAATGTTCGGAGTGGTGGACAAAAGAGGCGATCTTTCTGGCTAGGAGGACCATCCGGCTGAACATGGCAGCCATGCCATCGCGACCTTCGCTTTTGAGAACGGCATAGACGGGCAGAGCGCGGAAGCGGCGGGAGTTTTCGAGGCCGATGTTTAAAGGGCTGAGGATTTCATCTTGGGAAGGGGAGTTGGTGGTAGAAGAGGAGGAAGAGGGGGCCAAGTAAGCGGCGCCGGGGTTGCTGAAGACTTGTGTGAGGGTGGATGGGTGGCGGGAGAGGAAGATGCCGTTGTCGTAGGGCTTTATACAGGAATTAATACATGAATAAAAACTTCAAAAGAACCGAAGATACGCACCACATTGAGAAGCTTGTGCCCATCCGCCCCGATACTATCCGCCAACTCCATCCCTGCCACACAGGCGTGCAAGCTCAAGAACTCATCTGTTTTGGGGAGAGCCCTGGCAAAGATACCAAAGGCACCGTCAACGTGAACCCAGGCTTTATACCGATCCGCCAAGCTGCGTATCTTGGGCATGTCAAACACCCCCGTGGCGAACCGGCCTGTGTTGACCTCCCCGCAGCTGATGGCAATGATACAAGCCGTTCTGTTCTTCTCTGCCTCTTGGAGCGCATATTCCAATTTATCAAGATCTACCCTCCACGGCTTTCCGTCATTTTGCTGCCCAACATCCACCACGCTCTCCTGCCCCAACCCAAGGATTTTCGCTGCTTTGAGCAAGGAGGAATGAGGTGCAGAGGTTAGGATTTTGATGTCTTGCACCCCAGCGGCGATGCAGGCTTTTATCAACCCTGCCTTTGCCACGGTTATATGGGATGACTGGGGAGGGAGGCGGGAGGTGATGATGTACTCGCGACCACAGGCTAGACCGAGGATGTTGGAGGCAGTGGCGCCGGTGGTGAAAGTTTTAGCCGGGAAGTCGGAGGGGGGAAGGGAGAGGAGGGATAGGAGCATGGAGAGGGTGGTTGATTCGAT
Organism: Apiosordaria backusii; assembly: GCA_030549205.1. Taxonomy (NCBI): domain Eukaryota; kingdom Fungi; phylum Ascomycota; class Sordariomycetes; order Sordariales; family Lasiosphaeriaceae; genus Apiosordaria; species Apiosordaria backusii. The sequence continues at coordinate 3,025,749 of JAUKTV010000002.1, forward strand.
GTAGGTGGCGCTGGTGTGGTTCCATGGTGAGGGTGAGGAGGAGGAGGATGATGGTGATAGGGGGAAGTGGACTTGGACGTTTTGGTCGAGGGCGGTGACGAGGTTGTCCGCGAACTGGGCGATGGGGAGGGAGGAGCCCGTTACGAAGCCGTAGTAGTAAGAGGAGAGGGATTGTTGGTTGAGGGAGGGGAGGATGGAGTCCAGGAGGTGGGTGAGGGCTTCTTCTTGGTTGGAGGTAGGGAGGTTAAAAGGGGGGGTGGGGAGGGAGGAGAGGGTTTGGGTTAGGGTTGTGGTTGTGGGGAGGACGGGGAGGGTGGAGGAGTGCTGGGTTACGGCGGCGAGGAGGCGGGTGTAAGCTGAGAGGAGGAAGGCGGATTCGGCCTTGGCGTCGGATCCGGGGTCGGGGAGTGTTTGACCGGGGATAGAACCGGGGGTGGGATCTCGGTCTGGGGCGGACATGTTCGGGGAGGCGGTCATCACAACGGGATGTGGGTGGGTTTGCTGGTGTCGGAAGAAAACCCCCGGTGCTTGGTACCTAGGCAGGCTAATGTAAGAGGGCTAAGAAGACGGTGAGGCTTGGAAGATACCTTTTTTGTGTGTAGAAGGGCCAATGACAACAAGGGAAAAAAAGATTGAGGAGCAGCGCGAAGCAATAGATTCGAGAATGTCGTGGTTAGTCATATGCATGGCGCTCTATGGATTCGGTAAATGAGAGCGGGATGCGCGCTTCCTCTCGGGCCCTTAGGCAGGAGGAAGTTAGTCCGGCGAATGAAGGAACCATCGTCATTCGACCCCTCGTATACCTGAGCTCTCCAACAGGTGGGATCAGAAAGTGGTCGGGGAGACACCCCTGGCGATGGATGGGGAAGGTCGGTAGCTTTGTAACCTCTCGGTAACGGGTGTAACGTGAAACGTGCGGAACTTTCCTTGACACTGATCTGTGGTGTGGTTTTTTTTTTTTCTAGATTTTTTCGGACATTTTTCTTAGTGCAAGTTATCAATTAGGTCTTATATGTATCTCACTAGGAACCTATGCCTAGGTAGTCAGCATTTCACCAAGGCACAGTAACTGTGTTTCGAGGTGTGCCAAGGTCAGAAGCTCTCATTCCCCGATGATGAGAAATACAGATTGCCCCGTTCGAGAAGGCGATAAATGGAAGCCTCAGAGATATGCAGCTGCAGGCTGTTGTTCCATGTTGCCCCTCACCCAGCGAGCCGGTGAGAGTGAGGGGAATATCGAGCTGTCATGCAGCGTGCAGCACGCAACAACCCGAAGCGGAGTCAATTAGACGGCCATCTATACGGGGGAGGGCTTCTGATAGGCTGAGCTTAATTACCACGCGATGCCTGTTACGCCTCTGCATTAGATGAGAAGCCCGCTGAAGACAAGACCACGGGGGAGATGGAGGTTGGTGAAGGCGAAAAAAACAAAGGACAAGCTGCCCGTCTCCAGGCACCAGTTTAAGCAGCATTCCCCAGTCCCGCTCCAGAGTCCGGCGGTGTCTTCGGCTCGCGGCACCGAGACCTAAAGATGCCGAGCTGGATCGTGGTAGTCATCAGCCAGAACAGAGGGAGGATGTTCAGAATAATTCCATGGAAAAGAGGCAAGCCGGTAGTTAAAATATTCGGCGATATGTGAACCTCACTGAAGCCCGGGAAGCCGTGGCTATTTTAGCGTCAAGTTCAGCAAGTGATCAGCATGTCTCCCGCTAAAACGGGACCTCCCACACCCAATCTCGTCTGGACGGAACGCCATCCGACACATGGGGCTCATCGTGGACATATCCCTTGCAAAACCCCGTTCCTTCACCATTCGACGGCCCAAAGCAGCTCCTTGGGCAAAATCAGCGCAGTGTTGGATGCGACTCTAGGGCCAATTCTGTGTGATCTTTGTTGCTGCCTCTACCACCATTCCATGCTACCCACAATTGATTTATCAAGATACATTTACCCAGTTGGCTACCTACCTTACCCACGACGATCAAGACCTCCCACACCATTGGCAGACAATCGTTGGGTACGACACTACAATTTAGCTAGGCCACGGAACGGCACACAGGAACTGATCGATCAACTGGGACTCAAGGCCCCCGATCTGCCAACAGCCCACCACTCAAGGCAGTCGAGACCCGTTCCGAGTTGTTGGGCCAGTGATCCACGCACACGGATCTTTCTTCTGACAGAACACTCCCGCTTCTAGATCACACCCAAGCAGTTGGGTCCCGGCTGCCGCTATATTCGATAAAGAGGTACCAAAGGACCAGAAGGGACCCGAGCGCGAAGGGCCTTGCGTGGAGGATTCGGGGAATAGTCGCCGAACAGCTGGCTTATACGGTGTCCTGGATTCTATGCCTTGTCTTTTTCAGTGACATCCTCCCGGCCCTCTCCTTTTCCCATCCCCTATCGCTACCATCGATCCTCTTAGTTGCACCTGCGCCGCACGCCAAAGTGTAGCATCTCGGCATACTCTTGTTTTAGTCTTTGTTGACAATACCATACCCTTTTACACTACCATTTCGAAGACACCATACTCCTCCGCTACTCATGACCGATTCTACCAAGTCGGGCACGTCTGGAGTGTCTGGAGTGTCTTCTTCTAGCACAGCGTCAAGACCCCTAGATGACTACAAGTTTACCTTTGAGTCTGTCCTCGACGACTCATCACACATCGAGGCCGATGTAAGTCAACTAATCAATATCATCAGCTATTCTTGAAGCCGAGCTAACAGCTGCCTCGTCTAGTCAAATCCCCACGACATCTAGTATGCAGATCCTAATCCAGTCAAAATAGTGACACAAGACTGACAACCATTTTCCAGTGACACCCAATCCCTATCCGAGTCCATAGCCGACTTCCGAGAGGAGTTCGGGAGGACATATCACTCCTTCCGAGCCGGCTGTTTGTCTCCCCCTTCCTCCCCCCCGGATTGTGCTCCGTCAGCTGACAACTCTATCTAGCATACTACTTCCCAAATGATCCCACCGAAGCAGAGCGGATGGACGAGCAATACGAGATCCTCAAGATCATCATGGATGGGCGCCTGCACCTCGCCCCATTCACCCGTGACAAGTACCCCCGGAAGGTCCTCGACATCGCCACCGGGACCGGCCTCTGGGCCATCGAGATGGGAGACGAGTACCCAGACGCTTCGATCGTAGGGACAGATCTCTCCCCGATCCAGCCGCCGTTCGTGCCGCCGAACGTGAGGTTTTTTGTGGAAGATTCGTATGTTCTTGCCCACTTTCCTCTCAGGTCGATCAATAACTAACTTTCTCTTGCTACAGAACCGAAGACTGGTATGCCCCCTGATTCCCACCCACCAAACTATCCCACACTAACTTCTAGCAAAGGGACTACCCCCCCTCCGAATTCGACTTCATCCACACCCGCGTCACAATCGGCTGCTGGGCCGACATGAAGCAAGAAATTCTCGCCCGCGCCTTCCACCACCTCAAACCCGGCGGCTGGCTCGAGTGCCAGGAAGTCCCCGGCATGCCCCACTGCGACGACGGGACCATGCCCCCGGACTACGACTGGCTGAAATGGACCTTGGAACTCTACAACAGCTCCCGCCTCGCCAACCGCCAAGTCGACGTCGGGGAGCAGCTCAAAGACTGGATGCGGGAAGTCGGCTTCGTCGACGTCCACGAAGCAGTCTTTAAGATCCCGCTCAACGGCTGGCCAAAGGACACGAGGCTCAAGCACGTGGGCATGCTGTGGCAGAGGAACCTGCTTGATGGCTTGCAGGGGTTCAGCTTGGGGTTTTTTAGCAAGCATTTGGGGAAGACGCAGGAGGAGATTGAGGTATGTTGTCCCTTCTAGATTTATTCTCAGAGGCTATATAGAGCGGTGGGACTAACACATGAGGGTAGGTCTCGCTCGTGGACGTAAGGAGAAGTCTCTTCAACAGAAAGATCCACGCCTATCATAAGCTGTATGTGGTCTACGGCAGGAAGCCAGACAATACTGCTGCTGCTGTACCAGAAGCTGAAGGAGGAGGAGATGCGAACGACAAATGACGTTTGGATCAGGCTTGAAGCGAAAGACACTTCGACTTTTTTTGGATACGACACGCGCGCGAGCGAGCGAGCGAGCAAGCTTTTATATATCGACGATACCACACCGCGCCATATTCTCTATTCTCTCGTTTGTTGTTGGATACTACCGTTCAGCGGGTAAACCCTGCTATGAGAAATGATGCAAGGAAAAGAAAATTGGGGGAAACATGACTTGACGCTATATACCAACCTATCTAAGTAATGAGAGATGATGACGACTTTGGCATTGCATTACCGCTTATGATAAGAAACGGGCTGTTAGCCCTGATCATGTGTAGTATGCAAATACAACTTGACGTCTCGTCCGTCTCTTTCTCTTTAACCAATCAGAGAGACTCAACACAATGCATGCCATGTTATCATCAACATTTAATTTGTCCAAAACGTGACGCTCAAGAAAAAAGATTTGAGCCAAAAAGCCATATCGTCTCATCGGCTTTATCTACTGCTAATCCCGCAGTTGCTATCCATTCCATTCATCTAAAAGACCGAACAGACATAACCACCAAACGAAAACAAAATTATTGAAGCCATGAAGAAGAAAGAAGAGACAGCCCTTGGACCTATGTTAGTCTACACGGCATAACCGGCGTTCACGGTACTTATTACACACATACACCAGCTCACTCCATCTGAGAATATCTTCGTAGTATCGTCAAAATAAAACACATTTCATTCCACAGCTGACTTTCTCTGCACAAGTCCCTAGTGTTGCCGTCGTGGATAACCCTAACCCTCCACATCCCATCAAAACAACAAGCCAAACCCATCTCATTGGCCGTCTCACTCACAACTCTTCACAACTTACACGACAACTTCCTCCCCCTCACAGCTTCACGACCGTCACTTATCCTGTTTTACTCTCACCATATTTTCCTCCACCATCTCATTCTTTCTTCTTTTTTTCAGTTTTGACAAGATGTCATCAGCACCCCAACCACCACCACCACCAACAATAACAACCCTCAAATCGGCCTTTCTCACAACCCAAACCCGCGTCTTGACCAACCCACTCCATCGTCCCACCCGCGTTTGGGAGTCTTCGAACGATGAGCTCCCAGAAAAGCAAGTAAACGATGCTTTGGCGAAACTAAACCATCGGATCCAGCAGCACGGGAAGAGGGTGTACGCCCCGCAGGCGACGAGGCATGTGGCGGAGCAGATTGATGCGCTTTATACCACCGCCATCCACGCCCCGCTAGATCTTCCTGACCGTGATCATGACGATGACGATCCAGAGGGGGAGGGAGGGGTGTCGACTGCGGCTGATTTAGGTATTTATTTACCCTTTCTACATAAACGTGTATATGTGCTAATGATGAGGTTTGGGAACAAGCGGACAAGGGGGTGATTGAACGGTTACCTGATCAATGGCCTGATGAAAAAGGGGCAGATGAGGAGAGTAAGAGAAGATATGAGGAGCTAGTGGGGAGGCTGAAAGGGTTGGAACAGCAGAGAGTGGAAGCGCAAGGGAGGGTGGCGAGGCTTAGGGGACTGAAGAAGCTGCTGGAGCCGTTTGAGGAGGCGGGGGAGGGGGTGCAGCGGAATTTGGTGGGGAGGAATGGGGAGGTTGAGCAGGAGTTGGAGAGGATGAGGATGTTGCTTGCGAGGGTGGGGGGGAGGGTTACTGGGTTGAGGAAGAGACAAGAAGAGGAGGAGGAGGGGGGGGATGGGATGGATGTTGATGGGGTGGAGGGGGTTCTTGGGAGGTTTTGAGGGGTTATTTTATTGGGTTACATCAAGATCTGGTGTTGAGAGATGAGAGGAAAAGGGTGTTGGAGTTGGGGGTTGTTTGGGTGTTTGTAGGGATGGTTTATAACTGGGATGAAGGATAATCTTAGTGCTGTTCACCGGGTCCAAGATGATATTGGAGCATAGCATCTTGTGGTCTATTGGGTTTTGTTTACATATAAGCAAGAGCAAGAGCCCTATAAAACTCGTGGCAAGGCTTGGGAAGGGGTTTCAATATCTTGATGGCAAACTATTGCTATTCAGATCAGCTTGTATGTATGTAAGCGGCAGTCTTGGCTTTTCCTTGACATGGCGGAATGTGGGAGGATCGGAGCTGCAGCCGTGGACTTGGCTCTTGTAAGAGGATCCGAGATTCTTGTCGCTTTTCCTTCAATTGTATGGATCTGATCAAGTCCGCTGCGCCCTGATTGAAACCTCCTTCATTTCAAGCATCACCATCACCAAAAACTGTGCCGTCGGTGCCGGTCAAATGTTCTGTCTGCAATGACACCCTTCTCAAAAAAGGGGCTGGTCCAGGCCCCCTGAGCGAGGGTCCTAGCGGGGCTGGATGGTGGACGAATAACCGGATATCTGGGCAGTGGCCAGCCAGTGTTTTCCCACGCGACCCAACACCATGGAACGCTTGTGAATGCCACACGGCCTTTTTGATTGTTGAACTGAGGGCGGAACGGATAAAAAGAACCCATGCAGATAACCTAAATTTCTTCTTGGCTTCGCGTGGGAGACTCCATTCCAGGGTTGTGCGACACCATCCCCCGGGGATCTGAGCGCGGGAGACCCTGTTGGGCAACCCCTCGTTGTCGTCAAGCGCTAGCGCCGCTGAACTGCTGCCGCCTTCAGGAGAAAGAAGGGATCGTCGATGTATTTTCGAGCATTTTGTTTGGAAGGATTGTACTGCAGATACATACACCGTAGGAAAAATCACTTTCGGGTGTGGTCTCCGTAAGGCGGCCAATTGTGAAAAGAGAAGGAAGCTTGGGCTTATTGGTTTCGGTTTATGTACAGTGATCTTCCCCTACGACGAACACCCCTGTTCGAGCACCCTGGGTCAGGCTGGGCAGGTCGTTGCGCGCGCGCTGTGGTTAGACTTCCTTTAGCAGTCCTCTTCCCGACCTCCAAGTTTCGCCTGACCACACACAAAGGAAACCCAAAGTTTACGGATACCACCTTCGTCGGCCTGCTCTCTTTTTAAACTTTCTTGACGTGAAGCTACAACCTGTTAAACCAGACTCCAACGCGCAACGGGCACGCGACATGTCGGGAGCCATGAGCAAGCGCCAGGCGGCGCGCAACGAGAAAGTCTTGCAGGAGCTTGTTCAGACCGTTCCTGGAAACAACTTTTGCGCCGATTGTTCAGCCCGGAATCCATGTAATTGGCCTTCCTTTTCTTCTGATTACCTGTATACATTGGGCTAACCACGCGCTCTCTCTCTGTAGCTTGGGCATCATGGAGTGTACGTCAGGACCGAATTGGGCTCGCCCACCTTCCCACGCGACCCTCTGTAACACCACCCGCGACGATGGCATTGTACTGACAACCATGGGCTAGTTGGGCATCTTTTTATGCATGCGATGCGCTACCCTGCACCGCAAGATGGGGACACACGTGTCCAAGGTCAAGTCGCTAAGCATGGACAGTTGGACCAACGAACAACTCGATGTAGGCCAAGCTATGATAGCTCCCCAGGTTCCCCCCGCCCCTTCGTGCCGAGCTAATATCCTGTTTAGAACATGAAGAAGGTCGGCAATGTAGTTTCGAACAAGCTGTACAACCCCGACAACAAGAAGCCTTCTATCCCCGTCGACGTTGAAGAGGCCGACAGCGTGATGGAGCGATATATCCGCTCAAAGTACATGAATCGTGCGTTGGCCGCGACCAAGAAACATCACACCGGCAGCAGTGAAGATACCCCTCCCCCGCTCCCACCCAAGACCCCGAGCCGATTCGGTCTGCGTTCTGCCTCCTCGATATTCCCGCTAGGGTCTAAGAAGAAGTCGAGTCCCGGCCCCGAGCCGACAAGTCCTCGCGATGACCGGTCTCACCCTCCGTTACGAAACAAGGGTTCCGCAGTGTTTGGGGCGACCTTTTCGGCTGAACCGGAGAAGGCGGATGATACGGAGCAAAAGTTGGCCAAGCTCCGGGATATGGGCTTTGCGGACGAAAGCAGGAATACCATGGTATTGAAAGGGGTGGGTGGAAATCTGGAGAAAGCAATCGAGGCTCTGGTACGGTTAGGGGAGGGGAGTGGGAGAGCACCTGGCCTGTTACAGCCAGTAAGGACATCATCGATGCCATTGAGTAGGAATTTGACGACAGGGACACCAACTTCGGCACGGCCGATCAGCCCAGCAAGTACCAATCCGTTCGATATGCTCGACACGCCGCCACCACCACAGCCTCTTTCTTCACAATCAACAGGAACTCTGCAGAACAAGAATCCTTATCTGTCGACAAATCCGTTTGGTGCTCCTCAGCAGAGTCAGCCGGCACCGTCAGCTTTCGATTTGGCCTTTCAGAACTTGTCCCTTGCTCCTCCTTCGCAACCGCTATTCCCGAACCACACAGGTGGACTTATTCCACAACAACAGCAGCAGCAACAGGCACAGCAGCCCCAGTCAATTTATCAACAGCAACCGATGACGGCTCCACTTGGAGGACCCTTTACCGGTCAGGTATCGCCGGCTGGGCAGCCTTATAGTTCAGTAGGAACTTATGGTAGTCAGACATATCCTCAGCCCCAATCTCTGCAGCCTCAGACGACCGGCTATAACCCCTTTTTCCAGAACCAGCAGTCCCTACAGCAGCCATTGTCTGTCAACACTACTGGATTCAATGGTAACTATGGCAACAACCCCTTTACGAAGTCACCTACGCGTCTTCAGTCGCCAATGCTCAGCCAGATCCCAGAGCAGACACAGCAAAATTTCTACGCAGCCCAACCTCAGCAACAATTGCAGCAGACAAATCCTTTTTTCTCTCAGTCTAGCTCTCTGCAACAACCGCAGCAGCAGCAGCAGCAGCAGTATGGGCAGCTCTCTCCGTTATTGCAAGCACCCCAGCAAATACCACAACAAATGGGCCTCTCCCCCCAAATGACAGGTTACTACCCCCACACCAACCACAACAACAACAACAACCACAATATCAGCAGCAGCAAATGCCTGTTCAACAGCAACGACCAGACAAAGCCTCCATCCTGGCTCTCTACGGTCAACAACCTCAAGTAGCACCAAGCCCATTTGGAGCTACGCAAGACATAGCGCAGGCAACCCCAGTTCAAACGCCCAACTCACTTTATCCTCCCTCACAACAACCCCAGCAACAGCAGCAACAGGCAGCTCCCACGCCCGTTAGTCCCGCGGCGACGGGGAGCAAGAACCCATTTGCGATGAGCATGGGCGGCGCGGCACCAGCTGCTGTCCCTCAGCAAGAGCCAAAGATGCATAATGTGAGCAGGGAGAGCATGATGGCTGTTGGGTTGGAGTGGACTAATGGGCGGCATAGCCCGGATGCGTTTTCGGGACTGAGTGCAAGGGGGCGCTAATTTTGCTTTTATCGTGGCTATGGATAAAACGAGGAGAGGGATTGAGGTTTTTAGGGTGTTCTTTGTATATAGTAGGAATAGGTACCACATTTTGCTGGATGGGACCAAGAAGCATGGAAAGGTGGGGAAGTTTGTATGATATATCAAGAGGGGAGGAGACATGGCATTAAGCATAGCTGAGTACATATGGGGAAAGATGGGAGCGATGCGATGAGGGATGGATATCAAAGTATGGGGATTTTTACTGTAATGGGATACACTGAGATGTTTTTGGATTGGAGAGCATATCTACGTCACATTGTCCCTTGTGCTTGGTGAGGCTGAGATCATTGAACAAGCATCCCCAGCGTTTCGATTCGTGTCGCCTTATCCAAGACAATGGAAGATTTAGTAATCACAAAATAATCGTCATGATGTAGAAAATCTATGCCGTGTACTGTGTAGAATGTAGCCAAGGGAGCGAGTAAGAATAAAAACTAATATAACATTTGAAGATCCTGCCGTGTTTGATGACTTGAGCTTCGATGTCCAATCATCATGTTACTTATGGCAGCCAAGACAGCAGCACACCCAGCCAGCAACACTTGGAAAAGCCAGGCAGCGGCGCAGAAAATAACCGCTTTTCTGACCACCCCAAAGAAACGGGTAATACAGCAGTTCCCCGAATCCTCATCCCACACAAGACAGCGGCTCTTTCTTCAACAAATCACACCACCCATCATCATCATCCCCCCCAGTTGTTTCAACGTATCAGTGGAGGTGGCTGAGGCGCTGTTCATTCTTTTACGATGGATAATACTGTTCCGCTTCATGCAAGCCCAGAATATGTATGTATGCTCAGCCGCTCCTCAGCCTTACAATTTTCATATCCCGAACAACCACCCTTCCTTTCTTTCGTTCCTCCCCAACCAGAACCAGAACCAGAACCAAAACCCCCCCCAATCATGACACCCATCTTGATTTACTGCTTGTCAAAGAGGAGAAACAATTGACGCTAGCAAACCAAGCGTGCCCCAAATCCTCTAAGGTAAACCTCACCGGGTGTGCGTGTAAGGTATCTACCACAACCCCCCCCACCCCCCCCCCCGATCCCCTTTCCCAACCTATAATCCTTCTTCTCTTGCTACCTATCAGCTACCATCTCACAAGGTTATCACTGGGTACCTAGATGGGATGCATCCCGTGTACCTACCAATGTTGCACTGAATCGGCCCTCCCAAGCCGCCAGCCACAACTTGCCTTGTCTGCACAGAAAAGTGTCCAATCAACTCCACTGCTCTTTTCATTCAAAAGAGTCCCCGTCCGCTTCCGAGAAATGCTAAAACTTGGTAGTTACATCAGATTTGCTATCACATCCCCTCCGGATTCTTCCCGTGCAATGAGATTTAAACATGTACTGCTGTGTGTCCTCGTAAGCCTGTAGCTAGGCGTCCGTACGGTTGTGCAGTCGAATTATACAGTCGAATTTCGTGTACTCTCCTTCTGGTTCGCATGAGGCTCAACATAACCTTAGCTTCCTATCCGTCCCATAGCTCGAATAACCACTGCTTAGATTATGCAAGCACAGACTAGGAAACTGGGAAGGCAATAAGCGAACCAAGTGAACTGCATGGTTCTTCCCCCTCCTATTCCTCTCCCGTCCCACTCCCCCTCCCCTTCCCCCCAAAAAGGTTCCCCGCCAAATCTGCATGTTGGCTCTCTAGAAAAGAAACGCTGCTTCTGGAGGTGGGTGGCTGACAGGATAGAAGAATCCCACACCAATCGATGACTTGTAACCGTCTCTCCCAATAACACTGCAGCGCCCACTCAACATTGTGGAACAGCGGGAACTGGAACACCACCTTGACTAGTAGCTTACAAGAACCCCCCCCCTGTCCTTCAGCACCTTGCACCACCTTCCCACCTTGAGAATGCTGCAGACGGACGGCACAGCGCGCCTTCATGGCAGCCTCAAAGACTGAATATATAACCCCATATTTTACCTCGTAGCCTCGTCCTCAACAAGTTCTCTTTGCTCCCCGTCAATTTTTTCTTTGAGGTTTGTCGTTCATCTGCTCACTCCCACGACGACTTGGCGAGGGCGAGTGAGGCAGGCTTCTTGGTCCCGCTTGATTCAACTCGCTCCGGTCCGGCAAAGCCCTTTTCTTCCCACATAATTATTTCATTTTCCTTGCTCTATGTTCCTGAGTTCAAAAAGAAAAGAAACAAGCCAGCAAGTAGACAACAGACGAAACAACCAAGCCAGCAGGTGAACAGCAGAACAAACAACCATGTCCCTCCGAGGACCCCCCGAGCAGCCCTACGGCGGCAGATCGATAATCTACCCTGCCCGCTTTGGGGCAACCCCCGGTGTCTCCCACAGGACCAACCATCGTAGCCGTGGCTACGGTCCGCAGCAAAAGGTCGACGAGTTCTGGGAAAGATTCACCAGTGACAATCCCGGAAAAGGTATGCTTCTCTTGATTCTTCATATCCCACACCCTTCAGAAGATCCAGCCCACGGTCTATCCCGAGCTGTGCACGCCCTGGACAAAAAAACTGGCACCGCTACCTACACAACCTACCACATTCACTACCATTTTCAAGGCCTGTCAATTATTTTTTAAGGTCTATTGACTATCTTTAAAGGTCTATTGATTATCTTTAATGGTCTACTGACTATCTTCAAAAGCCTACCGGCTATCTTTCGAGGCCTAGTGGCTATCTTGTGTGGTCTATTAACTGTGTTTTGATGTCTATGGAAGACTTGCAGTACCGGTTTTTTTGTCCACCGCGTGCTGTGGTACCTCAAACTTTGTACAACCATCCACTGACTACCACCACAGTAACAAGCATCATTCCCAAGAATGAATACGCGGAAAAACTAGCCAAACGCACCGCTGCCAAAGACCTCGCCAACGGTGGCGGCGGCGGCAAGGCGACAAGCACCTCGTACGAAGAGGCAGCGGCACTTTGTCGAGCCAAGGTCGAGAAGATTGTCAAAGAGTGCAGGAGGGTCAACCAGAAGTATCGAGACCCGCACTTTGACTTGGAGTGGGACCTCAAAACGGGGACGAGAGATTGTCTGGAGAGTTTGAGCAATAACAAGGACGATTATTCAGACTACAGCAGCGACGAAGACGAGCCTAGGCCGCCGGGACCGCCGGGACCGCCAGGACCGCCAGGACCACCGGGTCCGCCCCGCCGCTGGAATCCAAGGGGGCGGCAACGGGAGGGGAAGTCGAGGAAGAAGACCAGGAAGAATAAGGTCGATGGTGAAAAGGAGGTGGAGAGCGATATTGATTCAGCTGACGAGAGCGATCATGTGCGTGGAGCTCAGACCTGGTACCAGAAAGGTAGCCGAAAGAAGGCTGCCGAGGTGAGAGCTGAGTCCCCCGGCCCGAAGCTCTGTCCTCGCTCTGTCAAGAGGGTAGGAGACATCTTTGAAGACCCAAAGTTCTTCATCAAGGGGCCTACAGCAGACGATGTTCGCCAGGGGCGGGATGGTGACTGTTGGCTTCTTGCAGCCATCTGCACTCTAAGCAATAAACCCGGCTTGATCGAGCGTGTTTGTGTCGCCCGTGATGAGAATGTAGGTGTATATGGTTTCGTCTTCAACCGTGATGGCGAGTGGTTTAGTGAGATTATCGACGACAAGGTTAGTTTTTCCCCTAGCAGTTGACATGGTTCATATGGCTGACGACACTTCCAGCTGTACTTGATCAAGCAGGACTACGATGAACTCGTCGTAGATGGCTTGATCAATGTGGAGCGCCGACTGTGGGATGACATTGAGAACCGCGCCGATCCTGAAGAGATCTTTCGGAGGACATACCAGTCGGGTAGTGGCGCTTTGTATTTTGCCCAGTGCGAGAATCCGAACGAGACCTGGCTCCCGCTGCTGGAAAAGGCATACGCAAAGGCTCATGGTGATTATCAAGCCATCGACGGCGGTTTCACAGCTGAGGGTATCGAGGATCTGACAGGCGGTGTGACTTCCGAGCTGCACGCCACCGATATCCTCGACAAGGATGCCTTTTGGAACAATGAGCTGATGAAAGTCAATCAGGACTTTTTGTTCGGGTGTTCGACTGGGCATATGGCGCGTGGCTACGGGAGCAGGAGGGGCATTGTTGAGAGGCACGCCTACTCTGTCATGAGAGCTGTTGAGGTTGATGGCGTGCGTCTGGTGATGTTGAAGAACCCATGGGGCAAGGGAGAGTGGAGAGGTGCTTGGAGCGATGGCTCCAAGGAATGGACCCCTGAGTGGCTGACCAAGCTGAATCACAAGTTTGGCGACGATGGCTCGTTTTGGATGTCGTACAAGGATCTTCTGCGTAAGTATCAGAGATTCGAACGTACGAGACTCTTTGGGCCCGACTGGAAGATTGCCTCGATCTGGACCATGCTCGACGTACCGTGGGCGCCTCAGTACCACCACACCAAGTTCGCCATTACTCTGGAGAGATCGGGGCCAGTCGTCATTGTTCTCGCGCAGCTCGATGAACGCTATTTCCGTGGCCTGGAGGGCCGGTATGAGTTCTTGCTTGGATTCCGTGTCCACAAGGCTGGCGAAGAGGACTACATCGTTCGATGTCAGGCTTCGGGCCGCGGTATGACCAGGTCTATCAGTGTAGAGCTGGATCTTGAGGCAGGCGAGTACACTGCCTTGGTCCTGATAGATTCGGACAAGTATGACAATTTGATGGAGCCTGAAGAGGTGCTGCGCAAGAATGCCACAACACGCCGCGATAAGCTGCTCCGAATCGGTCTATCCTACGATCTGGCACACAGTAAAGCCAAAATCGCAGAGACCGAGGAAGAAAAGGCCGCACGTAAGGCCTACAAGAAACGTCAGAATGAGAAGCATCGTGAGGCGGTCCGGAAGAACGAGCTTAACTTCCAGAAGAAGATTCACAAGCAGGAGTTGAGGAAGATTCGGCGACGGAAGATGGAAATGGCCCACGAGAAGGCATGGAGAGCCAAGCAGCAGGAGAAACGTGAGGCCAAGTTGCGCGCAGCTCAGGAGACCAGGGAAGCGCGTATGAGAGAGGCGGAACAGAAGCAGGCGGGCGTTCAGGCCGATGATGAGGTCGAGGACGGAGAGGTCGCTGAAGTGGGCTCCAGGGATAAAGCCGGCGAGCCAAGGGCCGGCGAGAAGGCAAAGCTCGATGAGGGAACTCAGACTGAGGCGAAACCTCAAGATGACGCTGCAGCTGAGGGGGCAAAGATCGACGAAGGGCCCGAGGTTGGCGAGGAGCCAAAGATCGATGGGCAGACTCCAACCGAAGTGAAAGCGGAGGACGAATCTGCAGCGGAGAAGTCAAAGGTCGACAAAGAGACTCAAACTGAGACCAAAGCACAGGATGAGTCTGTAGCAGAGTCCACTGTCGGCGAGGACACTCCTTCCCTTTCGGCGACAGACCAGTCAGCCTCCTCGGTAGCACTTGCCGAGAAGACCAACACACCTTCCGCATCTGACGAGAAGGTCAAACAAGAGGAAGTCGCTGCCGAGCCAGATCAGGAAGTCACGACTGATCAGATCGAAGGAGCCACCGTCGACCCAGCCAAGGTGGACACAACCTCTGAATGCAAAGACATCGACGCCAACCCTGAGGTCACCTTCAAGCTCAGGAAAGCACTCGAAGTGGTCTCCCACTTCAAGACTGAACTCGAAGGCCTTCTAGGTGCCAAACCCAACGACCCGCATGCCAGCCAGATTCGCCACCACCCTCAACCACCTCCCATGAGCAACATCTATCACCAGCATCCCGTCCAACCCCATCACCACTCCGTCAACGAGCCTCACCCTCTTCGCCAACACCCCGGCGCCCCCCAATACATCTACCAATCCCGCCCCCAGTCTAGAGCCCCCTCCCAAGCCCCATCCAGAGCCCCCTCCAGACCCCCCACAGCCAACTACTACCCCGACCAGCAGCCCCAACCCGGTCCGCCTTTCCAACCCGGTCCGCCCTTCCAACCCGGCCCCCCCTTCAGAGCCCCTACTTACTATCCCCACCCACAACAACAATACCAACCCCTCCCCCAATCTCGCCCCCCCTCCCGAGCCCCAACAGCAAACTACTACCCCGACCTCGCTCCTCCCCCTCGCCGCCCCTACCAACAACCCCCCGCCATCGACGACGGCTACATCTCCGACACACCCTCCATCATGCCCCCCATGTCACCCCCCGACCTCTCCGACTCAGAACTTGACTGCCTAGTCGCCGACAACGACGACGAAGCCATCCGCCACATGAGCAGCCTCCGGCCGCGCTGTCCTCCTCTCGGTGGTTTCAGGTCAGAGTCAGAGGACGAGTTTGTCAAGGACCCATGGAACGCGGTTGTGGCGGTGGGGTTGAGGGTTTATTTCAAAGTGGCGGAGGAGGATAAAGATAAGGAGGAGGGGTTGGTGAAGCTGAGGGTTGTTAGGCCTAATGTGTGGGAGTTGAGCAGTGATGATGATGAGGATGATGATGGCAAGGAGAAGGAGGATAAGAAGAAAGAGGGGGAGGAAAAGGGAAAGGGAGAGGAGGAGAAGGTGGAGGAGGAAAAGGTGTTGGATGTGGATGATAGTGCAAAGGATGCGACGGTTTTGGAGGCGGATTTGGAGCATACTGCTTAGTTGTGGTGTTTGACGGAGAAGGAGAAGGAGATGATGGGTACAGATTGTTAAGGGAATCTTGTTTGCTTTTTGTGGGGTATTTTTTGTTGGGTAAATGTAGGCAGATGCGCAGGCCTTCTTTCACGGACTTGTGTTCGTGGCTGTTTTTTTTTGCTTTCAGCTGGGCATTCGTACTTCTAGGTAGCAGGATGTCGCTTTGATAGGTTGGTAGTCAGAATAACATGACTGATCTTTTCTGTATCCTTTCAGTGCCGGAATGCAAGCTGAAAACAACCATTTAAACTACACTTTTCGAAATACCTATCATATAGGCCTATTGAATTATGTTTAAGCCCTGTTGACTAACATTGAAGACCTATTGACTATCTTTTAAGGCCTGCAACTATCTTTATACACCTATTAAATATCTCTTGAGGTTTATCTAAATGTTTATCATGTGTTGGCTTGCTAAGGATAGGCAGACAATACACATGTTGGGGTATATTTTGTCAATTACACAGGAAAATGTATGTATTGACAGTCAAAACAACTTGTCAGTGCCCTCCGTAAGAATTAAACCCCACCAACACCATAAACTCCAATAGGAACCCATATCGAAGAGGCCAAAAAGTATGCATAAACGTCATAATAATCCCCCCTTCACAACAGAATGCCCTCACCATCCTCATCCTCCTCTTCCTCGCTCCATTCCACTTCAGCCGCCGCGGCCTCTGCTTGTCTCTGCACCTCCGCCAAGCCACTCAGCTCAGCAACATACTCCCTATCAGCCAGCGCCTTCTTGACAAAATCCCACCCGCCCTTAGTATAAGCGTCCAGAATCGGTTTGCTGCACGCACTACACTGAGGATATGACCTCCCCCGGATGTTCATGCTGTTAAATGACGACAAGAACCCTCTGATCTGATGCGGGACGATTCCTAAGGGGTGCTCGGGTGGGTCACGCTCGTATTCACCGTTTGGTGCTGGGACAGGTGCTGGCGCATGATGCTTTTTGGGATGCTGGAGGATGCTCGAGAAGAGCTCAACTAGGAGGGCTGAGGCAATGGCTGCTACACCTGGACGGGTCACTGTACATTGCTGATCCAAGGTTGCGTCTTTCATGGACTGCTCAGTGGGTTAGTAGCCGATCAAGTCAAAAAACTCAGCAGGGGAAAAGGGGGACTTACGTCGGCAGCAACAACAACGTCATTGCAGAAGTAACACCCAAGTGTATCTTCACTTCCATCCTCAGGTTTCGCTCCATGTCTCATCACCACGTATGTGTCAAACCCAAGTGCAGCATTGAGTACGATCTTGTTGGCTGCCTTGCCCATGAGAGTAGGCAGCCACCTCGACTCGCGGGTATCCAGAAGAAGAAATATAGCGTCGTGTGAGTTGATGAGTGCCTGAAGCTTGTTGAAGTCATGTCGCGTCTTGGCCTCGTTGGTCACTGGATGGCCCAACATGGGTACTGACAGCATATGGCCTTCAGCGTCGACGCCTGGGTAGATCTTTTTAAGCGCCTCAGCTGCCTTCAGAGCTTTTGGCTTGCCTCCTTCGAGACAGTCTTCGAACTCAAATAATGGCTGCCGCACAGGATTCGAAAATGAGACGGCACCATAATCCACAAGGGTGATCTTCCGGACGCCCCAGCCCATGAGATTTCGTGATACATAGCTGCCAAGCGTTCCAGCACCTAGCAACAAACAGCTGGTGTTCTTGATGGTGTCAAGCTCAAGATTTGGTGCTAACCGCCACTTCATGAGCTTCAAGTTGAGGTCCACAGCCTGATCAGCCAGCCTCGTAGGATCCATATACTCAGCCAGGTTAGCGACCCGGTGCCTCAACTTCGAAGCACTGTCCCTCTCCCAGCCTGTTACGTTGGGCATCTTTGTGAAATCGAAATCTTCGGGCAAGTTCGAAGACAGAGGGAGGATGATACTCCGAGCCTCGTGCCTGCGAGCCTGGGTGTCACGGTAACATAGGATCTGAACTTTCTTCAGCCGGTATCGGTGTGAAATCAAGATCAACAGATTTCGCAACGGCCATGAAGGGTGTTCGGGATAGTTTGATGGGTCCACAAAGGCGACATACTGATCTTCCTCTGGGATACCTTCGAAGAAGCCATTTTCGAAGTCTCGCAGTGATCCGATTTGCCAATGGTAGCCGATTTCTTCCGCCATGGAGTCGTCCACTGGACCCCTTCCTGTGGCATGCTCTCCTCGTAGCTTCTTTGCAAGGAAGAATCCATGCTCTTTCTCAGTGCTGACAGTATACCGCCATGTCCCCACTGACTCAACGAGGGCTTCGCTTTCGCTAGAGTTTAGCCGTCCAATATCGCCAGATCGTTCCCATAGAGGCTCGCCAAAGTGAAGCGCCGGAAACGCGAACCAGTATGTGAATCTGTATTTCTTGAGGTCGGCGAATGATAGAATCGCAAAGGATGCGAGTAAGGAGGGGACCGAGTATATTGTGCCATCTTGGATGGCATCCCATATCTGGCGCGCAAAGCCACACGTTAGTTCGTAACGAACGGGCTTTGCGAGACAAAGCTGATAAAGGTGAACAAACCTGGCGGCCAATATCGTCAATCATGGCTTTCTTGTCTACGTTTTTGAAGTCCTCGATTGTATTGACGTTCTTTATGAACCCCTTTGCGCGACTCGTGCCGAAGGGGAGGCTGTCGTCACTGTCAGCCATTAGCCGGTACAGTACAATGTAGAAATCAAGCTGTGCGGAAACTTACTCTTGTGCTGTCAGGGCATTTCCGAGAATCTGCATTTTGACGCTGGCTTCTGGATCCGCTTGCACGCGGGGTTCGTAGACCCCCAGAACGGCACGAGCCGAGTCGTCGAGTCTGTCATGGTCGAGCTTAGAAGAGAAGAGCGAAGAGTAGAACGGCAGCTCAATCTCCGAAGAGAAAGGCACAAATCTAACGGGCGCCATAAAGACAGATCGATCTTGAGACCCCTAAAACGTGAATGAGGGCCAAGAGCTGCGTTGCGCAGTAGATATCGGGTGAATTCACTGGCGTTTGGGAAAATTTGATCGCGGGGTTGCGACGGCAGTTATTACTCCGGATCAGTATTGCTGTTGCGTAGGTAGGTAGTGGTCCAAGCGGCGATGTTCAGGAGATCGAGCGTTGGCGGCTTTGTTAGATCTCGGGAGAGATGATATAATGCTCCTGGATGACTCGAAATGTGTAAAGCGTTAGAAATACACCTTCAAGCACATGGACGCCTCAGGTAAGCCGCAACAAGCTGTTTGAGGTCAGGTGTGGTGTGGCATCGCCGGATGACCCGTATGTGTCACAAGCCTGCTAAAGTGAGACTCTGGAATATATAAGTATCGTCCGTCCTATTTAGGTCAAGATTGGATGAGATGGAAAAAGGCAGCAGCTTCAGCTTGATGGCGGGGGCGGGAGCGGGAGCTCTGGCTAACGCCCCGCACTTAGACCCTACAGGGATCAGCTTCAGCGCAGAATGCCCCTCCGGGTAATCCCCGGGCACCGAGGAGCGACAGGAGACGCGTTAATGAGTTGCAGAAGCGCGTCTCTTTCTCCGCTTACTCACTCAACTTCGAGGATGGTTTCATGGTTGTAAATATTTATCAGCAATAGACCCCGTCAATTTGAACTTCTGTATCGTCACTTAGCAAGACCCAATCCCTTTTAAACCCACAAGTCAAGATGTTCATTGGAATCTGTGGCAGTAAATACATCACTACCTCTTGACCGCTCACCGTCGTCCAGTGTTGACTTAGACTTTTCCTAGGTATCTGCGCAGGCAAGCGCACCATCGCCAACTATCTCGCCGACCATCATGGCTTCACTCACTTGTACTTGGCTAGCTCTCCATCAAAACAGACGGCTCAGGCTACACCACCATCTTCCGCCTCCATCAAAAGCACCTATTCCTCAGCCCAAACTGTATTCGCAACCCCAGAGGAGCTCCTCGAGTTCGTCACCAAACGATGGCGAGAACGGTTCGTAACAACCGACATCCCATCGGAGGAGATCCTGGAGATGTACATCCGTCGCCCCTTTTTCCTCCTCATCAGCGTCGATGCTCCCCTGACTGTCAGATGGAAGCGGTTTCTCGCTCGGCAATCCCAAAACCACGGCCTGTTTTTGAAAGGACCAAATGAAGAATCAGAGCCTCAAGACGAAGTGACCGACCTGAAATCGTTCGTCACTCTCAACGACACCGACCTATACAACCCAGTAAATGGGACTCAAGCTATGATCTCGAGGGGTACCGTCCGTCTGTTGAACACGTCTTCTTCCCTGGCGCATCTCTATGCCACCCTCGGGAAGCTCGACCTGCTGAACCCGGATAGACTTCGGCCGTCATGGGATGCGTATTTCATGGCATTAGCCTCGTTGGCTGCGCAGAGGGCGAATTGTATGAAACGTCGCGTTGGATGTGTTATTGTCCGGGACAAGAGGGTCATCAGCACCGGCTACAATGGTACTCCCAGAGGACTGGTAAACTGCGGAGAGGGAGGTTGTGAGAGGTGCAATGCTGGCCAGGGCTCAGGGCATGGGTTGACTACTTGCCTGTGTATCCATGCGGAGGAGAATGCATTGTTGGAAGCAGGACGTGAGAGAGTGAGGGAGGGCGCAGTGCTTTACTGC
Source organism: Apiosordaria backusii (assembly GCA_030549205.1). Lineage (NCBI taxonomy): Eukaryota > Fungi > Ascomycota > Sordariomycetes > Sordariales > Lasiosphaeriaceae > Apiosordaria > Apiosordaria backusii. The sequence goes on from JAUKTV010000002.1 coordinate 3,046,324, forward strand.
ACCACCCATCCTTGCTTGACATGCAGTATCAAAATTGTCCAAGTTGGTATCAGCGAGGTTGTGTATAGTCATGGGTATAGCATGGACGGAGACACGGCCGCGGTGTTTAGGGAGGCAGGAGTCAAGCTGAGGCAGTATGTTGCGGTGAGTATCTCTGATTCATGATCACAGAATGAGTTGAGTAAAAGCTGATCAAAATCTACAGCCTGCAAATGGATTGATTCAACTTGAGAAACTTGACCTGTATAAATAGGCAGATGAAGGCGTAATAAAAATCATAAGCATAAGATGCAGTGGCCCGCCGCGACGGCAACCAACAATACGGCCTTATTCAGGATCGAACCAATCCATTTTCTTGCTTTGCTTTGTAAGTCCAGAATGTGCAACGACTCGGAAAACAGTCGACAGCCAAAGTAGTCCGAGCCTATCACCGTTGGACCACTGCATGTTTTCGGCAGCTACCCCACCCAGTGACGCAACAGTCTTCCAGAAGCTGAAAGCAAGCGATCCTGGTGAGAGTTGTCCTGCCCCAGCACTGCCTCTGTCCAACAGTTTACTCCTTGAAATGACCTGACTGGGGTAGGTTCAACTGGACATATTTCTTGAAGGGCTCACCTGTCTCATTTCAATCTTTATCTCACTGGAACGAAACAAAGTGAGGGGTCAATTGTTATACGCGCTCATCTGCGCCTACACCAAACTCGTATGACAGTCTAGACAACTTCACTGGGAACCATCATCAATTGCAACTACATCAATCACACTTCACGTAACAGGCCAGCCACACAATATGGACTCATTCAAGCTCCTCAAACGTCGCACGACGGAGCTCTTCAACTCGCTCCCCTCGTCGCTGCCCGCTATCAAGAGCCCTACCTTTGGTGGCGGCAACAGCAACACTATGAAGGGCACATGGGAGAAACTCCAGCTTCCGCCTCTTCCGCGGTCAGGCCACACTGCCAACATCGTCGACGGCACCGTCTATATCTTTGGCGGCGGCAAGGATAACGAGGTGCACGCCATCACCTTACCTGCAAGCGGAGCTCAAGCCGACTACTACGCCATCAAGGCCAAACCGGCCAAACCCACCACTCCCCCCAAGCCCAAGGACGCCAACCCCGATGTTCCCAGTATATCCATCGAGGAAACCCCCGACGACGAACCCCAAAATCTCTCCAATGTCTCCCTCTCCTCACCTCCCCCAGCCTCTTCAGCTTTGAAAGGAAAATCCCCCGCCTCACCCACCTCATCTCTCCCAAACATCCCCCCTCCCAGAAAAGGTCACGCCTCCGCAGTCATCGGCCACCGCATTTTCATCTTCGGCGGCTCCTCCCCTTCCTCCTCTGAACCCCTAAACGAATCCGGCAGAGTCTGGGTTTTCGACACCCGCACCCACCTCTGGTCCTTCCTCGACCCAGCGCTTGCAACACCTACCCACCCCTCCGGTCGATACAGCCACTCAGCAGTAGCCACCACCAAACCAGACAATTTCTCCCCTTCCCACCCCCATCACTCCTCTTCACATCAAACCTGGACAGAATGGGCCCTTGGAACCGACAGCACCACCCTTCACGAACAGGGTATCCCCCAAGACCCCGTCGTTGGGTTCCTCGCCGAGAAAGCCAAAGACCTCGACTCAGAAGGCTACGGGACGTTTATCATCTCGGGCGGTAGCCTGACATCAGGTGAACTTACAAATGAAACCTGGGCATTCGACATTCATTCCTCCACCTGGCAGCCTTTGCCTCCGTCCCCTAACCCCCCCGTGTCGGGGGCGAGTCTTGCTTTGGCCAAGAACAGATTGTATAGATACGGCGGCGTCACCCCCGACGGTATCTACTCCGGCTCGGGACAAATTGACTACCTCGAGTTGGCACTAGACAGCTTCAACGACGTCGCCTCTGCTGGAGAGGTGTTGGTTACCGCGAAAGGGGAGTGGAAGTCGATTTTGCAAGGGAAAACCGATGTGGGGTATAAACAACCTGACCCGACTGAGGTTCCGTTAGAAGAGGAGAAGATCAGTGATTGGCCGGGGGGAAGGGCGAACGCTTCGCTTTCGGTGGTGACTATTGGCGGCGCAAATGGACGGGAATATTTACTGCTTGCTTTTGGAGATGGCCTCAACGGGGAGAAACTGGGTGATGTGTGGGCTTTCCTGACGCCTGCTAGTGGGCATGATAGGCATCATGGGGCTGAGGCGAGTTTTGTCAAGGCGCAGGATGCGGTGCTGGGGACGGCGAGTGGGTTGCTTGGGAGGGGCGGGGGAAAGAAGGGGAGTGAGGGGAGGTGGTTTAGGGTTGTGATGGAGGCGGAGGATGAGGAGGATGATGAGAGTGTTGGGGGGCCGGGGGGGAGGTCGGGGGCTGCGGTGGCGAGTATTGGGGATTTGGAGGAGAGTGGGGTTGTGATTTGGGGTGGGGAGGGGGAGGGGGGAAGGGTTAGGGGGGATGGGTGGGTGCTGAGGTTGAAGTGATTTGGGGGATGAGTTCAGTGGTGGTGGTGGTGGTGGTGGTGGTAGGTTGTGTGAACTGAGGTGGGGGATTCCTGAGCCTGGGGCATGGAGCGCGGTTGGGTACACAGTACGACAGGTTGGATGGATTTCTCGGACTAGGTTCGGCCCTTTTTAGTTGTTTCCTTCGTTGGTTTTCTTAGCAAGGCATCTTCTGTTGGTGGAAGAATATGGCACTGCGGTATGTTATTGAAGATTACGGAGCCCAATATCGGGGCACGGCTGTGAGACGATCTTGGCATATTGAGTTTCTTCTTGTCGTCATCCAAACAAAAAAAAGGAGTGAAAACAATTTGTATGTACGGTAAACTAGGCTAGGGAGAGCAAGCAGGCAAGCAAGTATTGGGGCCGTTTTTATTCACAATCAACAACAGCCACCATGCCCCTTTCCAAGCAGTGACAAACTACTAAACGAAGCTTTTTGTGTACACCCACCCACCCTCTCATACACTTTCACATATTCACCCCCCGTCTATCATCATCGCATCATATAAGTAATATCAGCAAAAAAAAGAAAACATCTAGTCCTCTTTTTGTGAGGTAGTCTCTTTTAACAATATAAAACAAGGCATTTCCATAAAAAGATTTACAAATCCGACCGGGTAGTTTCGATCCCCCAAGGCTCGCTCGTCAGATTCGTCAAGCCCGCGCTGTTCTCGCATGTGTCCCTCCCGCTAACGGGCCCGGGCTTGGGCGCCTTGCTCACGTCTGTGATGCTCTCCTTGAGCGCCGTCAGGAGCGCCTTGGTGGTCTCGGGGGTGAGGTCCTCGTAGTACTCGTCGTTGATCTGCACCATGGGGGCGTTGACGCAGGCGCCGAGGCACTCGACCTCGAGGAAGGTGAAGAGGCCGTCGGGGGTGGTCTCGCCTTGCTTGATGCCGAGGTGGTCCTTGATGGCCTTGACGATGGCGTCGGAGCCGCAGCCGCCGAGTTGGCAGGGGGTCTTTTAAAGTTATTAGTTATAGTTGTTTAAGAAAGCGGGGAAGAGGTAGCATACGGTTGTGCAAGCCTGAACGTGGAACTTGCCCACTGGGGTGCGGTTGTACATGGTGTAGAAGGAGGCGACCTCGTAGACGCGCATGGGGGGCATCTCGAGGATGCGGGCGACCTCGTTCATGACCGAGATGGAGGTGAAGCCGTGCTGGCGCTGGCCGAGGTCGAGGATGGGCATGACGGCGGCCTTTTTGTACTGGGGGGGGTAGCGCTTGAGGATCTCGGTGATGATCTTTTCGTTTTGCTCGGTGAACTTGAAGGGGATGCTGGGGTTGTTGTCGGGGGTGTTGCGGTGCTTTTTTTTTTTGTCGGTCAGTTTATGTAGCCGCGAGATGGGTGTGTGTGTGTCGAAAAGTGAGAACTCACCACCATGAGGGTGTCGCTTTGCCTCCTCGCCGACATGGAGATGGCACGGGTCTGGAGGAGTGTTGGTGACGATCGGGAGGAGGGGGCAGATGCCCTGCTCGCGGAGCGGAGGGCGGTCCGCATGAGGGGGGCCAGCTTGCTCGCCATTGCTGCGGGTGGTGGGAGGGTGGTGGTTGAGCAATGGACGGAGTTGGGGTGGAGGGGTGGCCGGCGGCGACGTCGTCGAGGTTATCTCAGGTTGTGTCGTCGTCGTCAAATCGATTGACGATTGGCAAGCTCCCCAGTCTTGCTGCTCAATGCTATGGGCCCACCCAGCTCTGACAATTGGGGGGCATTGATTGGGTGGAGTTGGGGCTGGTGCGGTTTATTCGATTATCCGATTTTGTAGCTTGTCCTGGCCGTTTAACTCATCAAACAGCTCCCAAACCGCATCACTTTTCGAGCGTACGATGACATGATCAAATCCAATCAAGCCCTCGTCGAATCACCAGCTTCTCGCTGCTAGCTTTTGTTTCTCGACAATGTCGACGGCTTGGTTAAATATACGGCACTGTGTGCTGCATTTCTAGTTCATCTGCCTACTCCAGCTAAGATGTCACCGACATCCCGCGCGGTAACCCTTGTGTGCTCCTAACATAACCCTGAAAAAGGGGTAAGCAAACTCTCGTCCCTTCGAGTCTAGACGAGGCACCACGGCTGGGATTGATTGCATTCGAAGGCCTTCTGGAGACCGCCCAGGCTTCTTCTATGTACGCCTCTTATTGTCTTTCTCTTTTATCCAGCCTTTAATGATCGGTTGGGCTCGAATCATCCCTCTCGTTTCGACTTGCCGCCCCAATCTATGACAAGCCATGGCAGACATGGCAAGCATGCCATCTGATATCAGGATGGCACTAGACTGGGTCCACCGCGAGTGCGCGCCCGGAAGGTTCCATCTATGGTTCGGGAGGCTTGCCGAACGAGCCCTCCTTTTTACAACGGACCACGGAGATTCTCAGAGAAATTTCTCATGACCGAGTCCTCCTCTATCCCTGTATGCCAACTTTGATTACAACGAAGTAATGGCTTGCTTCCAGCGCATAGTAGGCACACCCCCGTCCCGGGTTTGGGAAGCCTTTTTTATTACTTCCATCAATCGCAGTCAGTCAAACTTCGTCGCTTAATGCACCGCTATGGATGGGTTTCTCCGTCAGGTGGCAACCACGGCTTCCGTGGTATTGCATCCGACCTTCAAATATCAGATCGACAACAACATTGCCCTGCCGGACCGGCCGTGAGAGAGGTCTTATTCGTCAGCCGGCTCAACTGGGAAGGTCTCCGTCTCGTTCCTATTTGGGACACTGGTCATCCGGCCGTATTCTTACGCAGTTCAGGTGACTGGGGCGGGATACTGCCTAAAGTCAGAGCCAACGGGCGGGTACGGCATTGAGACTGGCGAGCGCCCTTGCGTGGCTGCTGTCCAACCCATTTACCGCGAAACGCGGAGGGCAATATAACCCCAGTTTATCTGAATATATTGACCTCCTTTTCAAGTCCGGGGCCCCGCGAAAATGTCGACTACCGACACAGCCAGCCGCCTGTGCCTCTTCCCAGCCCACCGCTACCCAATCGTCGCCTTGGTTAGCTGGAATAGGGATGCCGTCATCTACAATATACGTGCAGGTCTTGACATGCCCGGGACTTAGGAACTCGGTGCCTTTCTCGGGCGAACAGGCGGGATGAAGGGTGATCTCCCACACATTTCGCTCGTCAGTACGAGGCTCAAGAATGACATAAATACCGAAGGGGTGGCCGCTGGTTCGAACACCTCCCGGAGTCACATCAAGGCAACCTACCTGACAGTCCCGGATACTCAGCCTTGACTACAAGCCATCATGAAGTTCTCTTTCGTTGCCCTTCTGGCCTACGGCCTCACGGTCGATGCCCACGCCATCTTCCAGGTATGTCACTTCGAATCACCAGCACAGCAAGAGCTATCCAAAGTAACAATATACAATAGAAAATCTCGGTCAACGGACAAGATAAGGGTCAACTCACTGGTATTCGTGCCCCCACAAACAACAACCCTGTCCAAAATGTGAATGATCAGAGCATGGCCTGCGGACAGCCTGGCTCAAAATCCAACACGGTTGTCAACGTCAATGCTGGTGACCGGATTGGTGCCTACTTTGGCCATGTCATTGGCGGAGCGCAATTCGCTGGTGACAAGGACCATCCCATCGCTGCTTCTCACAAGGGCCCCGTCCAGGCCTACCTTGCCAAGGTCGACAATGCTGCTTCTGCCAGCTCCAACGGCCAAAGATGGTTCAAGATCTGGCATGAGGGTTTCGATACCGGCAGCAAGAAGTGGGGCGTCGACACTGTCATTCAAAACCAAGGATGGACATATTTCAACATCCCGCAATGCATTGCGCCGGGTCAGTATCTCCTGCGCGTCGAAATTCTGGCCCTCCACTCGGCCAACCGCCAAGGCCAGGCTCAATTCTACAAGTCTTGCGCCCAGATCAACGTCTCTGGTTCTGGCTCCTTTACTCCATCCCAAACCGTCTCTTTCCCCGGTGCCTACAGCGCGAACGACCCCGGTATCCTCACCAGCATCTACGGCTTGACCGGTCAGCCCGACAACGGCGGCAAGCCGTACAGCATCCCGGGCCCTGCCCCTATCTCTTGCTAAGCTTTTGAGCCGCAGCTTGGCCTCTCTGGGGAAACAAACATGATCCTCGGCTTGTGGGGACGGGGGAAAGGAGCTCCAAGTGTCTGAAAAACACTTGTGAGTGGGTGGTTGGGAGGTGTGTGTATCTATAGGTTATTACGAAGGTCGTACATACATTATGAGATATCCGCATCAATAGCATCATGCATCATGAGAAGCAAGCAACCCAGATCCGCAACTGCAAGGTCCGAATCGTTCCACAGTGACTTTCGCCTCGGCGCCTCTCGCAGGGCGAACAGCGGAACTCCACAATGACATGGAAGCTTCGGATGCATCGCATGCTTTTCCATGCAAAGTTGGTGAAAGCACGAGCCCACATAGGTAGGGCAAGTGGATGAAGTCCTCGAACCTGCAGCGGGCTATCCCGTTATGTAATGTAAACGTGCCGGGATACCGCCACAGATATCATGCGGGTTTTTCGGTATGTCACCGTGTATTTTTGCCAGCGGTCGGTGGCCAACTGGCTGGTTTGACACCAACAGTGGTATTACTTGACTCTTGATTCTTCACGGCCGGCACCTGTTGGAAAGTGAACGGTTGGCGCCGCATAACGTGCATGACACCTGCAGGAAGCCAGCCAAACAGCTTCAAGTGAGCCACACAGCATGCCATAGCCAAGAGATGCCATGCCATCTCACATCGGTACCCCCACACAAGCAGCATGGCAACTCAGCTTCAATCCATCAAGCAGTCTCACCGATTCGGAACCTGCCATGTCCTGGTGAGTTCAGGATGAACTGACAAACGCGAAAGCGCGATATCGATTTTGCGATAGCTGGGATTGCGATAAGCGATTGGTGGCTAGCCGAGTGCAAAATCGATCGGCTCGTCTCATCACCGTCTCATCACCGCCCTGGGCGGTTGAATGCGGACTTCTCACCAGCAGGGTCATAACAGGACAAAAGGTGATCAGTGCTCGACCACTTGCACCAAGCTTAGCTTGAGCTTGGACGCTATTTACCCCACCCCTCGGCATCCACGGTGCCACCACAAGCAGGGAAGCCCGGCTTTGAATGTGCCTCTTCAGTGATCCTTCCACACGCCTTCTTCACCTTCACACAACTCGCGTTTTCCGCCTCTCGCCTCTTTTCACCAATTCTCATCCCAATTCTCATCCCAATTCCTCCTCCTTCTCCCCAGCCCGCCTTCCAATTGCCTCCCGACCTCCAGGCAACAGCCCAACCAGTAAGTCATACACATTTCGTCACTTCATCGGTACATTTCACCGGCGCTGCCCGGTGGACACCGTTTTGGCCCCGCGGTCCCCGTTCCGGCCAGTGCAGAATGGGGTACATACACACTGGATTCAAGCTGAGTCGTGGCTCTCTTCAACCGAACACACGGCACACTGAAGGGTGAGGTGCTTTTCGCCATAGCACCCTTGCCGAGCCGAGTGACCTCTCTGGATTGCACGAGCGGGCATTGGACGAGCCGGCGAGTGGTGGCAGTCGAAATTCGCGCAGTGCTGCCGTGTACCTCCGTGCCTCCGCCGCGGGCTCCACCGGCGTTATTTTGTTTCCTTCCTTCCCCACCCGCGAGAGAGCTTTGATTCTTCTCTTCTCCCTCTTCCCTCGTCAACCTCACTCGACATTCTGTTTTTCGCCCTGCACAGCAGACTGCCGCCCCCCAACACCCAATTGGCTCGTCGTCGTCGTCAGAAAGAATACGTCTTGTGTTGTTCACTCCCTTCCTCGAAGTTCTTCGCGGTTGACCAAAACACTCGTCGCCAGCTAGCGATTCACCTATTATCTACTTCCTTACACCTAGTACAGCAACCTTAAACTGTAAGCGGACTTTTTGCAGTCAATTGGCTCGAACGAGCGTTTCTTCCCCTTATCCCCGAGCCGTCGTCAGCGGTGTTGCGCCGAGTGGTGTTTGAGGCCTTTTTGGATGTCTCGGTCGAGGGACCCGAGCTCTGGGCAACATGACGGATGCCAAGCGATGTTTGGGGCGGCGCAAGCGACGTCCATGCTTCGTCCTGGTGTCCGTTGCAAACAAAAACACGCGACGAATGCCAACCACATGTCTTGACGCCGACTTTCACGAGCTTCTTGTTCGCATCAGTTGCACTGCTTTTTCGCCTGCCAGGCTCTCGTTTGCTAACATTAACACCTCACAGTCCTAATATCTAAAATGGCTGCCATCAACACCTCTCTTGTCGCTCGCGACACCTATGCCGCCCTCTCTAAGCGTAGCAACTGGGCTGCTGAGGAGCCCGGTGTCATGGTCGTTTTCTGCATTGTCGGTGTTGTCGGTATTGGTCTCATCGCCCTCTTCATCTACAAGAAGATGGTCGCCCGTCGGGAAAGACGCCAGACTGCCTAAATGACAGCTCCACTCCGACTTTGCTTTTAATTACTGAGGCGTTGGAAGACGGGGACGGACGGATGGATGGATAGCCAAGGGGATGGATTGGAATGAAGTAATGATTCTTTTACAAGAAGAAAGGTGGACAGGTTTCATCTCATGATGGGACGGGGGTGGGATTGGATCAAGGGAAGGGAAGGAAGGATGAGAGATGGGATATTCTCTTGTCTTTTATGAGGAGAGGCGAATTTGGGATTAAAGATCGATCGATCGATTTGCACGATACCCTGCAATGTATTCTCGGCGCGCGTACAGCAGCACAGCACACACAGCATCTACATTTGGCCTCAGCGCCAACTTCTTAATCAGCATCAGCATGCTTTCCCCCCGATCATCATTCGAATTGTATTGCAGTTTATTGTTGTTGGAACGGACTAGGGGATTGTGGTTGCCGAGAAGCAAAAATTGAGAGCTGGAAAAAGGGGAAGGGGGGGGAAAGCAATTTTTTTGTCGCAACCAAAAACATTCGCATCGCATCGAATCGATCGACCATTATTACCTCGGGCGATATTTCTGCCACGGTGGATGGATATTTTCTAGAAGGCGTTGGTTGGCCGGTTGGGGAAGACCTGACGGCTTGCTTTCATTGTTGTTTTACACTTTTTTTTTTTTTCTTATTTTAATACCATTTGATACCTCTAATGCTTTACATGGTGATATGTCTTTGACTATTAACTCGCATCTGATGATTGCTGTAAAACAAGACATTGATTTGGTTTTCTTGAAAATGAAAAACAAAAATACCTTGTACTTTAAGCTCAGTAACGCCTTTTGAAAGTTCGAATTCCCCTTGTCACAGTCCGATTGTGCATGGGAATAATTACTGTGTAAGTCGACGGCTGGAAATAAGTTCGGCGCTGGGGGGAATAATCACCAAAAACAAATAACGCATAATTTACAAAGACAAAACAGCTCACCAAGTACCTACCTAATTCATGTTTACACAAACAAGACCCTTTTTCCTTTTCCCACAAACGTCCGTGAGGTCTTTGTATGTAGTAGTATCCATGTGTACTTGGGGTGCACACGCCAAGATAGGACGACTTCGATTAGCCTTTTCCCCGAACTTTGCCAAGTAAAAAAGGCTGGGGAAGAAAGATATCGGCGCAGATCAAAGCTTGGAATTTTGACTGGTCTTGGGGGGTCAGGAAGCGGTCTGAGGATGGGGGCATGAGTGTGGGGGGCTGGGTGGTGGGTGAGGTGGAAGTCTATTTCCGGGTTTTGTATCCGTAATTATCGAGTAAACACTTGAGGTAGCGAGTATGCCAAATTGCTGGTAAATGCCTCTACTACCAGCCCCATGAATGAATAAAAGGTAATACGGATGTCCTGGCAAGTCAGTTGAGGTGAAAGCTGCCTGAAAAAGTGCCATCACTTTCACAGAACGGAGGAGTATCATACAAGTCGGTAGTCACAATCACGGTTACGTCACAAACAAAGCAGTAAACGGGAAAAACATCGAGCTTTTGCCATTTTTTGCTATAATAATATTCAGGAAGCTCCTGCCACCCCTGAAAACTCCCCCAACCAGTTTTGAATCCCCTATGCATCCCCATCAAATCCGGTTTTAAAACACCACCGCCCCATCCCAATGTCTATCAAGTGCTTTTAATCGCCGCTCAACATGACCAAGATTTAGAACCGAAAATATTAGGTTAGAGTCAAGAAGAAATAAGGGTACTGGGTCCCCTCAAGACACCGCTCAAAAACCAAAAGAGTTGTCAGCTTAGAACAGCTTGTGCTCGAGAGTCATATCCGACTCAGGCTGGAGACCAAGGCAGCCACGCATGATGTTGATCAGAGCGCTGCGCTGCTTGGCCAAAGCGTTGACAACAGGAGTGCCGGGAGGGGTCAAGGGAGCCTTGAGCATGTAGCTCAGGACGGAGAGGACGCTGTGGAAACCCTCGAAGCCCTTGGTGGCAGCACCGTCGGTGGAGGCAGCCTTCCACTTGATGCGGGTGAAGAGCTCGGTGATGAGGACCAAGTCAATGATCAAGGGAGAAGCAAGGAGAGAGTCCTCGCAGACGTTGAACAGAGAGATGGTCTGGTGACCACCGAGGAAGATCTCGGCATAGTACTCGTCAAGGGCACGCTTGTCGTCACCGACGGCGGGCATGTACTTGATGACGACGGTGTGGTCGGGCTTCTCGCCGGGGGCGTAGAGAACAGTGTTGGCCTCAACCATGTCGTCAATGACGTTGGACTTGGAAATTTCCTTGGAGCGGAACTGTCTCTGCTCGCTGAGGTTCTTGCCATCGTTGTTACCGAGATGGTTGTAGCTGGCAACCGAAGTGAGCTTGATACCAGCGTTGATGAGGAAGTCGACGAGAGCAGACTTCATCTTGGTCTGGCCAGACTTGAAGTCATCACCGCCGACGAAAGCCTTGTGGCGCTCGGCGAGCTCAACGGCACCGGGAACGAAGGTGTTCTGGGGAGAGCCGTTGATGAAGGGGTGTCCTCGAGAATGCAAGCAACAGCGAAGACAGTGGAGGGGGAAACCTCCTCGTGACCGTTCTCAATGGCCTTGAGAAGGTTGTCGGCAGTGTCGTTGACGCCCTCAATGAGGTCAGCGAAACGCTCAGTGTTGGCGGTCCACTGAACAATAACGCGGTCAAGATTGTTGGCGGCCTTGAAGTCGCTGTTTGGCTCAAGTTAGTTACAGTTACTTTTTACAGTAAATTCGGGAATTGGTGCAACATACCGGATATCCTGACGGATCTTCTCGACATGAGCCATGGAGGCCTTGGTGCCCTCAAGGACGTTGTCGGCACGCTTCTCCTGGTTGGCAGCAATGAAGTCAGGGTAGTAGATGCTGGGGAGGGGGACCATGGTGGCCATCTCCTTGGCAACAAGGGCCTTCAGGCCAGGCTCAAGAACCTGAGCGCGATCCATGGACTCGGCAAGGTTGAGCTTGCTGATGTCCCAGCCACCAATGACGATGTCGTTGGGGTGGACCATGGGAAGCAGGTCGTGGAAGGGGATGTTGACATCCTTGCGAGTCTCAGCATCGGTGCCGAGCTTGATGGTAGAGCCCATGATGAGAGAGCCATAGTAGTTGGCCTTCTGCTCACCGCGGCGGGTCTGCCAGGAGAGCCTGCGGCGGTTGGCAATGATACCAGCCGTGACGGTGGAACCGTTGTTGCCGCCCCAGCCAACGAGCATCATACCCAGCTTCGGGACCTTGGTGTCGACAGTGAAGTCGTACTTGGTCTCCTTGGGGACAGCAACATACTGGCCGTTGACCTTGGACACCTCGGTGGTGTGGTAGGTGTACTTGGAGCGGATCTGGCTCTCGGTGTACTCGACGTTGGGGGATTGGACCTTGAAGGTCACCTTCTGGTTGGTGGGGGCAGAAACGCCGCCACGGTTGACGGGTCCATCACCATTCGCGATCTCAGCGTGGGGAGCCATTGCTAAGGTTGGAGAGTTGTTTGTTTTGCCGGGTTGCGGAAAGTGAATTTACGGGGAAGAGATATAATCCGCTGAGCTTCCTGGAGAGGCAGAACAACGGGCTCCGGCGTATGGGTGATGGACCCTTTTATACATGTTAGCAGAGGCTCGAACGAGGCAGTGCCGGAGGAGGCACGAGGAGAAGCTCTTGCCATCAAAGACCGTAATCTCAACAGAGGGGGTGTTTGAGGAGCACGAGGGAATTGTCATGTGGGCTATCACAAAGGGCAATTCAGGAGCATTGGGAAGGAACAAGGAGGGCGGAAGCGTGGGGTAGTGGCAGTGTTGATATGGGAATGGGATGACGGGGCCAAAAAGGACAGGTAGACAGTATCATTGTTCAGGGTCGAGGAGCAGACTTACGAGTTAAGAAGGTTGGAGAACGTTTTGACGGTGTCGTGATCGCGGCCCTGGAGCTGCGATCAACAAAGCGGGAATGGGCCAACAAAAGGTTTGAAAGGGGGAGGTGGCTCGAGTCAGACTCGAGTGAAGCTTGTCTTGTTCACAAGGAAGGAAGCAGGAGGGCGAAATTGAGTAGCACGAGACGACACAAATCGTCCGACAGCAGTGACAGGAAGGGCCTTCCTTTTTATGTTGCGAAAATGACCGGACGACGTGGGCGGTGAAAGAACGAAATCCGCACTATAAACCTTGGGGCTCCACGTTTCGGACAAGTCGGCCGCCCAAATCACCGTTCAATGGCGGGGCCGGGATCCATCCATGAAGTGATCGGATGAATACGTAGCGGTCAATTGCTGCCGGAATGGAAACGAACTACTTCGCACATACAGAAAACAGCAAGCATCAGAGGCATTTCCATGGTCGGTTGGTTGTCTGAGCATTTGGGCATAGCGCCTGTAGATACCAAGAGATAAGCGCAAGGGGAAGGGCTCGGGGCTCTGTGCTGCGAACTGCCAACGTCAATGCAAGCAGGACGTAACAGCAATTTCCTGACCCAGAGCCTCTCTAATGTATGCTTCTATGATGGACGGACGTGGATGTAGCCAGAATGTATAGATGCACAACAAAGGCTGCCCCGCCATCCCCGCTATTCCACTGCGGCAGCGGGAGGGCGGGGGGCATGTCTCGGCCCCCGATTTCGCGAATTGGCAGCAGGGATGCGGTCGGATTTGGCCCGTCCAACCCCAACACCGACGCCTCCCGGGCGGCAGCAATCCACCCGAGACCAACACCGCCCCGCGGCTTCAACAGTATTATTGTCTTTGAGCATCTTCGGACGGTGTCTCAGCCTCTCGAAGAGCTGGAGGAGCGTTCAACCCAGGCCGTGGTTCCACTTGTAAGAGCCGTCAGTTAACAACAGCAAATTCAACCCTGCCGGCCCGGTGGTGTTGGCAATATCAGACGAGGCCGTAAAAGTGCTCTGCCCGTGCCGTTGGGGGCCTCGGTTTTAAATCCGCTCACATGGCTTGATCATACAATTGGAGACAAGGTATCATGATAAGCACTAAAAGGGGAAATATGTCGTCTTGTATTTGGATGTTCAACCTATATCAACGCACGTTGCTTTCCTGCAGTGAGCGAGTTACCATTCACCAACGAACACGAGCCGGCAGGGATATGTGTGACCTGCAGCAAAAGTGATATGTCTGATGGTATTTTGCCAATAAGGTGATCCTTTGCCTCATCATTCGTCGACGCTCCCGAACTTGTATCAGGGAGACACAACAGTCTCGGGCTATCGTCAATATGAACACCGAGTACTGCCTTGAGCAGCGGGACCGTTTCCTGCCACCGCTAGTTCTCGGGAACGGTGCCATAAGCGGCAGCTCATTGATGCGGCCAAGATGCTTGCTAACTCACCAAACCTTGAAGTTTTCCAGAGTGTGGAACTGTAACCTCCAGCGTGTTTTCTGTGGGTTGGCGTTGTAGTTTTGCGAGATGCAGGATCCCCTGAAGACTGTGGAGAAACAAGAAACTAAACCAACAAAGACCCTCGACTTGGCATGCTCGATTCATGTAGCTAACTGAAGATCAACCTTTGGTTGGCAATGATTGACTGATCATAACAACTGCCAGCAGAGTGTTGGGGAACTGGAGAGGAGCGACGTGGTTAAGGTACCCCACGTTCGTGCCGAGCTGTCCCGTCTCCTGGGTGCCGGTTCCGTGCGACCTCTACTACAAAGGTACTTGGTTGAGAAGGCTGGGTCGGAAATGCTTCGCTGTGGCTGCTGGTGAGTTGTTTTGGAGTGAACCATATACTATCCAAAACTGCGGGAGGGTTGACTCGTTGTCACCCCACTGACGTGATCAGAAACCTTTCAGCCACCCCCATAGGCCCAGCCTTCAGCCTCCGCAGCTGCAAATAAATAAGAAGGGTTGACGTGCAGCTGCTTAGTGATGAGGTGCTGGGCAACAGTGGCTTGCTGCATCGATGCATTGTCGATGCGAGGCAGGACGACCATTGCGGTCAGTTGGGTGCAACCAACATGAGATCTTCGACGTGGGGTTGACACTTTGAAGGGGTGCCATAGGTTGTGCTTCCCGCACGACCCAACAATTTGATTTGCTTACCTGCAAGATCGATAGGCAGCATGAGGGCTGTGTGGGCACCAAGTCGGGCGGCTGGCACGGAATGCCTTCGTAATCAGTCTTCGGTTTTCGTGCACTTCCGAGGCAGGCAGAGGCTTGCTTTTGATCATCCCGCCCACCATGTAGCCTGACACACAAAGCTGGCCTCTAAACGGGCTGTCAAAGGTGGACGAATCTGACTTACCGCCGCGTGGCATGGTCAAGAAAGGGCCCGGACCAGTCGTTCGACCTTCACCTCCAACACTCCGGACGAGGTGGGGTAACCATACTGACAGCACAATCGCCAAACTGCCTGCCCTACATCAGAGTCATCAGCCGACATGATTCATTCCAAAGTAATAAATCCGATACTCTGGGCAGGAATTGTATATGCAGGGTATTCTGGAGACTTGTCCCTAGGTACCTTATACCTAGATATATGCCCGAGGTGAGGGCAGGTCGTCGTCAGGGCCGGAAGGCCAAATAGGGAAATGTGGAGGGCTTTCTGGAAGAGCACCCCAGGCAGTGGTTCCTTTTCTCGGCAGCAGCCTTTTCTCCAGACCGGTGCGCCTGTCAGGGCTCGGCAGGGGGGGCAGAGCAGTGCGGAAGGAAGGCTCGGCAGGGCGGGTTGCTTGCTTTTTCGATGCGTCCAATGATTCGGCACATCGGGCGCGTCAGAAGACGATCAATCTTGGGCTTGATGGCCCCGGCAGCCATTCAGCCGCCTTGAACGACCTTGCTCGATTCCGAGCGAAATGAGTCCCGTGAAAAGCCGGGATTGCAACGATTTGTCGGCAGAAGTGGCGATACCAATGGATCTCCCCAAAGAAACTCGTTTTTGGTGAGAGACAGATGCGGTGTGAATGCACCGGCAGGAACACTCTCCGTGCCTGGCGGCTGCATTCGGGTCACTGGACCGAGCGGTGAGCCCGCTTGGCGTGGAGAGAAGGTTGCAGTGATGCATCGCCATCACTCAAAAGAGAGAAGAAAGCCATGGCAAGTATCAGAAAATATCGCAATCGATCGATGGCGAAGATTCATGGTTTGTGGCCAAGATAGCGGGGTAGGGTGATGCTGAGACGCGGGAATGTGTTGCTGGTTCGACGAAACAAGTCATTCATGCTGGATTCCTTCATGGCTCGATCCTGGTGAGTATGATTAGTATGTAAACGCACCAATTGGGAGCTATGGGAGCTGTGGGAGCTGTAGTAACTGCACATAGTTTACTGCTGGTGATAGGTGAGGTGAGAAAAAGTGGACACCCTCAAGATTGCGACAAGCCACCTGCGCAGTTTGTTTGGCGCGCCGTTGATGTTTGGTGGACAGGTGGTGTTTGATACAAGAGCTTGCCCAAAGGTGAAGGTGGCATCGCGAATCTGGGTCAGCATGATGAAGGGCTTTTGCCGAACCCCAGCATTGCAACAGCACTGGAAAAGGCCCCGAGATGATCTCCGATAATTTGAAGTCGTGCATCGAGTTGACTGGATGCAACACACCCTTTTCTTACTTGTGTCACCACCCTTGCCTGCCGAATTGCTGCGTGCAGAGAGAACTCAGAAGCTTCTCCTTCACCGTGCATGATGGGCGTTGGTGATAGCCGTTTTGGGAACGAGGTGAGTTGGCACAGCGCGGATAGAGCGTGGGCAGACTCTAGAGAGGCGTGAGAGGTAGGTTACTGATAGTTACCATCGATTCTGATATCGTTGAGAATCAACAGAGCACTGTCAGGGGGCCTGGCCTTGTCCATTTTGATTTCCGCACCATCTGTGGCCATCGCGCACATCCCGGTCATCTTCAATCATAAGTTCGAAGATTGCGGAGACGCTCGGGCCTGGAACCCACCAAAGGCGAGGGTTCCCTGGTGGCTGCCGAGGGTCGACCTGAGACCCTTTTTGGCCTCTTCAGTCTCGACAGGGAAGGCCGGGGTGAGCAGGGCCAGGGTCGCGGTCACGGTGTCTCCCACACACGCACCGCCCGCGATTCTTCAACTCTCTCCCTCTTCTGCATCCCTTCCATGCCGTCAAACCGCCAGACTCGACCCCGAGACACGATCCGCAACGCACACCACCATTGCCTTCCCCACAGATCGCTCATTCCGTGCATTCGGCAAGTTTGCCCTGTGCATAGCCCTGAGCTTGGCATCCCTCGGCCTCTGTTTGTCTGCTTGCTTGAGCTGGTCCCTGTCTTGTAAAACCAGATCCCTCCCGCTGCATCCTGACGCACACAACATATCATCATCCTTGGGAGAAACACACCTCATAATAACGATTGCTGGAGACAATTGATAACCTGGAACTTCAAATCTCGACGACTCCGATCTTTCCTTCCCCGATTTACTGAACCAAGACTCTGTCTCAACTACTGTGATCACATCCACCACCGACATATATACATAGACACGGCTTGATACCAAGTTTTATTCGAAAGGCATTCGCCGGGTTCAGGACGCGTGGACTGGGGAACCCGGCGGACTGGACAGCTTCTCCGGACAGTTTGACATTTCCCCGCAAAGCCGAGACCAAGACGCGCCTCGATTCCCATGTTTCAGTCGACGACACACTAGAACTGCTGGAAAAGACGTTGATTGGGAATGGCCACTTTGGGGAGAGAGTCGAGCTTTATGCCGACCGTGAAATGCTCGTCATGTGGCTTGGAAGTAGAGATCTCCCTGATGGGAGAACATGAATGTTCTGGGCCGCCAGCGGTAGAAGGTAGGCTGCTGATTCCATCTGTCCGCCCCAAGCATATGCTAATTACGTACCCAGAGACACCTCCGATGCCAGCTCCCTCTCTTTTCGAAAGATTTAACCCTTGGGGTGCCCCTGCCGCTGCAAAGGAGCAGCCTCGCGCACCCCCTCAAGTGGACACTTCTGCAGCCAGTACGCTTGATGTGTCTCGAGCCATGGCTCATGCTGACGATGGTCCAGATCGTGCCTACGCGGGACAAGGCCAACTGACTCCAGTGAGTTCGCTGTCGAGTGGATCACAACCGAGCGAGCAGAATATCTCGCCAAAGACACCATATGCAAGACCCAGCACTGGGAAACCGGATGAGTATTTTGCTCCTCAAATCGCTAATGATTCCCCTCCCCCACAACAGTCTAGGAGGCCAGGGGGCTATGGAGGCTTGGGTAATGGGACTGATTTTGACGACCAACTACCAACATCAAACCCGCCAAGGAAACAGTCGCCGCCGAATTTGATGGAACGCCTGAATTCCATTGCTCCTGGACCATTTGATGCCAATCGAAGGCCCTCAACCAGTGCGCGCAGTGACATAAACGACCGCCCTGGCACCTCGGCTTCAAACATCAGCAGCTTGAGCGGTGGGCAAACGCAAGCGGCCGTAAGAAAGAATGGATATGGAGGATTTGGAATTTCTACGAGGAGCCCGAGTCGTCAGGACGACCTTCTTCCACCGTTGACACCCAGTCGTGCTGATACCTTTCCTCGACCTAATGAAGGCTTCCCTCCCCCTCAGCGAACACCCTCCGCACCGCCTGCCGCCTTGCAGATTCAGCCACCAGATAGACTGCGTGCTCCATCGGAGTCGTATGATGAGAGGGATGGCGGGATATCACCTGACAGCAGGGGATCGATGATGAGCGATAGGCCTCGACGCCCGAGTCGCGGTCCAGATACTTCAAGGCCTCCACCACCTCGCAGTGCCACGCTTCGACCAACCACCCCCGGTCTCCCAACTATAAATTTGGCTGAGGAGTTCGGGGTCGGGAACCCCTACCATACTCCCTCAGAATCGACAGGATCGAGCGTCTCTGTCCACAGCATGTCGGTTCAGAGCGTGTCAGCTCAGAGTGCCTTTGAGCGCCGTCCTAGTCAGGCGAGCTCACGAACCAGCCCGCCCAGATCCATAGCATCGAGGTCCGGGAGGAAGCCTTCTGACACCTCTAGTTTTGATAACCTAATGTCAGATCTTCAATCTTCAATGGACGTTATGAAGCAAAAACCGCCAGCCCCAGCCTCTCTCAAAATGCCATCAAAGGGAGGCAGAGATCGGCCATCACCGCTAAGCGCTCGGCCACCACCACCAGAGGGAGGATACGATCCTCGCATCGATCCCCGTGGTCAGCGACGAGCCGCAGGAGGGTCCCCTCTTCCTTCTCCCTTGGAAATCTCGCCGCTTGGTGAAAGTCCTGCCATCATGACCCCTAGCGTTTTGACACCTGGATCTGGAGTTCACCCATCGCCAGGTTGGCCGACCCCGAAACCAGAACCAGTTCGACCTCGCCAGCAGCCACCACCTATACCGCAGCAACAACCACTGAGGGAACTTCAGGGAGCACCACCTATGGAAAGGCCTAGGGGGCCGCAAAGAACACCCACAACGGAAGCGCCGAGAGAGCTTCAGGGGCCACCACCGATGGAGCCACCGAGACAGCTCCAAAGAGCACCAACCATGGAGGTGCCTAGACAACTGCAGAGAGCAGCGACGATGGATGAACCGAGGGATCAACATCGACAAGATCCCAGCAGAACTCCTAATCGACCGCGAGACCCCCGTGACGAAGTTCGTGACGGCAGACCCCTACATGAGAGATCCCGCTCGCAACCTCGCAACATGGTTCCTCCCTCAGCCCAACCTTCACGCGGTGATTGTAAAGCTTGTGGGCTGCCCATCAAAGGCAAATCCATTTCCAGCGCGGACGGCCGCCTTACCGGGCGTTATCACAAGCCGTGCTTTGTCTGCTCAACTTGCCAGGAACCCTTTTCGTCAGCCACTTTCTATGTCTTGGATGATAGACCTTACTGCGAGCAGCATTATCACAAGCTCAACGGCAGCTTGTGCGGGAGCTGCGGTAGGGGTATTGAAGGACAGTATCTCGAGGACGAAACATCAAAGAAACACCATGTTGGCTGCTTCAAGTGCGGTGACTGTGGGATGGCTCTTCGGGATGGGTATTTTGAGGTTAGTGGCAGGGCATATTGCGAGAAGGATGCTTGGAGAAGGGTGCAGCAGCCTCAACCGATGATGGGCGGTATGGGTATGGGTCCCATGGGCCCTATGGGCCCTCCTGGGAGAGGGAGAGGGGGTATGCGTCCTCCCGGTGGACCGATGGGGTTACCGGGGACGAACCCCCGGTTTGGTCCGAATGGTCCGTATGGGAACAGTCGGCTTGGACCTGGGCCGAGACCGAAGATGGAGAAACGGATGACGAGGTTGGGGATGCTCTGAGGAAGATTGCTCTCTACCTTATCACCAATTACCGACGGGACGAAAGTGTCGCGCGACATTACACTTGCGACAATCAGCTACTCGACCCCCTTAATATTAATTCGACACTTTGACATTTGACGCTGAGCAACACGAGATAACGGCTTGATGTCTGGATTTGCTTTTCATTTGTTACACCAATGCACGAACTTATAGACTGAGGTCTTTTTTTTTTCTTGTTTTGGATTCTTTATACCCCCCATGATTGTTTGAACATTTCACTTTCGTACATATACCCACCGGATATTCGGACAGGTTCTTGCTTTTTTTTGCTTGTTTTTGTTTTTTTGGTTTTTTGGTTTTTATGATATGACAATTTAGGCTGGTCATCACATTTGGAGGAATTTATTTGGATTGGTAGGAAGGGTTGGGATAGGTTGTGGAAAAGGAAATCTGGGATGTGGTTGGTGGGGGGCGTGCATAGGAAGGGGAGGGAGGAAACCTTTGGGGCTTGTGCAGAACCCGGAGATGGTGCTCCTTGGTTTTTTGCTTGTGTTGTACGGTTTCATTCGAAAGACATGCTGCAAGGACCCGGGTGATTGCTGGTGGGGAAAGGATAGGAGTACTTGATCTGACGCGGTGATACGTGGATTGGGATCGGGTGGTTGCATATGGAGGGACGAGAGATTTTGAAGATTAAGATGAGAGTGAGATGGTTGATCAACGTTCCATGGCGCTATGCTGTTTGACAGACAGCAAGATAAGATACAAAAGACAATCTCTAGTTTCTAATATATGGAATACACCTACCTACCTGTGTTACTTCTCTGCGGCTCTTGAGTGATATGATGAGTATGACTGCACACACACACTTGAATGTTTTCTCACCTGGCAAACGGATCGTCTATGGGAAGGGATGTAGGGGTCCGGTTCAGTATCAGATTCCCGTGGCATGTACGGGTAGATGCACTCCTGCAAGTACAAACCTACCTGAACATGCCAGACAGATTAGATACATTCCGATGGCTTTATTAGACATCTTGAATGAACATGTTCAGTATCCGGCAACCAGGAAGGTACCATAGTCAACCCCATTCCGGTTGGTGTTTTGTTTCGTCCTGTCTCGGCTTGTCTCTCGCCTATGCATGTACACTATGTACTTCTGCACCCCGTCCGGTGTGTATCAGTTCCACAGTCTCGAGATCACAGCATATACTTACTTGTCAAGACACCTTGCCTCACTTTCACAAGTCTACTATCGTCGGTTTTTTGTGTACCAGCTAAACTGTGGTATCGTGCGAAAGACGACCTTGCTGGCTTGTGACATGGTTGGGGATTGGAAAGTAAAAGTAGGTATACATGGGATGCGTCTTGTCTTGTCTCGTACCACCACTGTATCACTGCAGGTATCTTTCACGAAACCCAAAAAGCTTGTAGTTCATCAACAACTGCGGTGTTGGGTAGGTAATCGGTGTGTTTCAAGACGTCAGTCACCCACCCACTTGGTTTCTGTATATTTCTCCATCATCTTTCAACACTCAAAACAGCCAGAGTCGGTTACAGCGTAACATGGCGGCTGTTCGGTACGGAGTCACTGGAAGTATCCACCAGCAGCACGCAGGAGCTCTGAATAGAGTTTAATTGCACCTTCTTGAAACCATACCGATCTCCGCGAGTGAACAAGCATCGATGACAAGCATTTTGGCCGTTGTTCGCCTGGGCTCTGTCTCGTCCGTCTGGGGAAGGTTGAACCGAAATTGTGTTCTTCGGCTTGCCAATTTCCCTTTCTCCGCATTTTTCTTTTGAGATGTTCCATGCGAGATGCACGCAACAGAATCGCTTCGGCGGTTTCGACTGAACGGTTTTGGCCGCCAAGCAAAAATGCCACAAACGCCGCCCGTTGCCAAGATTTTGCTGGGCTTTTTTTTTTTCTTTTTTCCTATCGTTTTTTTGATCTTGTGTACGATGAGATTTCTCTTGTACACTAGAAAAGAGGTGATTGGTGATGGGCGAAAAACATGATGTGCACAATCTCGAGTTGCACTGCATCATCGGGTTTAACTCAATCGCCCACGCAGTCAGTGGCTGCAGATGGGCAAAAAGAATAGGGGTGACCTGCGGATATGATTGACAGGGCATGGGATCAATAAGGAACGACCTTCCCGCTGTCTGCTGCTCATTGGTTGAGAGGGATTGGAAGATAAAAAAGAAAGCAAAGCAAAAAAGTCCCTGACGATCATTGCTCTGTTTCGTTGGGATGTTATGCAAGTCAAGATTTTCGAACAGCCGGGACAGAAAAGGCTTGTTTGGATTTGGCATCGGTTACTGTCACTTGAAGTGACAGTGGTATCTGGATTGGGATGTTGTTATTTGTGAAGGTGCAGTGTGGGTTACAGCAGCCAGAGAAGAAGTGGTAGTGTAGTGTTGAAGTGTTCATTTCCCTCGGCGGTATATTTAATTATTGTTCCCAGAGAGAGAGATGTTTCCTGCAAATAAAACAGCCGGTACGGTGTCCAGTGTGCGATGTTACATGAGTGGAAGATGATGAAGAGACATTGCGCCGCAGGGCACGACGCTGCGGCGAGCGAGGTGATTGGTTGGTTGTAACCTCACTTGGTGATGGGAAGAGTGGGGTGGGATTGGGGGATGATTGAAGCGAGGTTCTCACCAAGCAGTTAGTATATTATGAGAGAAAGAAGCTAGAGTTACTGAAGCCATCGCGGGCTTGGATGATGGAATAATCGTAGAAACCTCTTGCGAGCACGGTCTTGCCGGGGTATGGGTCATGAACCGGTGGCTGATGGTGGCTTCGGCTCGAGATGCATCACACACATTGTGACTGTCACTCGTGTCTGCCGAGTCTCGCACTTCGTGTTCCCGTTGTGGTGGTATCGTGAGCCTGACGATGCAGAGTCGGATTACTGTACTGGGACAAATCGTGAGTTCTTGCAGTCTGACGGTCTGTATGAATCTGGTACTAATGATTCAATTTTACGTTTTTGAGCTCTTGGTGTTGCAGTTGGTCCTTTTGACAGATCTAGACTCTGCGCTAACAAATCCCCTGCTCAGGGTATCGCTGCACGGTTGGTTGACCGTTGGCGTCATTTCCGTACCCCTGTCTCATCTTATCAGTGCGTGCAACCAGCAGGAGAGGTTACACGTGCTGGGTGCTTCGTCGAGGCCTTTTGAAAGAAAAGATGTGTTACGTGTCGAGGTATTCAGATCAAGTTTCGTTCCCTGTGAGGAGGCGATCGTTATCCATCGTGCGACAGATACGATGTTGAGAGCGGGTATCGAGGCTGCGATTATCCAGGAAAAGGCGGTCGATCCGTCAAGCAATTCCATCTTTGAACAAGAAACAGAAACAAACCCCTAACGCGGGAGTGGGCCCGCACCGCTGCAGTGCGCTAAGCTTCCCCACTCCCTGTCGAAATCTTCAGGGGCTTCCCGTGTTTGTCGAAATCGAGAAGGGGGCAGCGCGATCCATTCTGGGCGTTCGCCCCCCACGGAGATCGGCCGAGAAGATACATACAAGCTCGTGTTGTGCCTCGTTCTGTGTGACCTGCGGTTGTCTCATCTCGTTTGCCTCGACTTTTCCTGTCTTTTTCTCGCTGTCGCTATCTACGGTACATCAACACGCGTTCCACCAGCGGCCACACAAACGTCTCCCGTTATCGCACCAAAAAAGCGTTGGCCTTGTGTCCACGAGGAAGGAACGGTCGACTTCGGTTTTCTTTTGGCGCTGAGGCGTACCGCTCTCGACTTATCCCTCCGCCACTCGCTGTCTCCTTTTTTTGTCGCGAATTTGCCTAATATCAGCAACGGTGTGGGTGGCCGTCAGTCTTTACTGCCTTTTATTCCCCCAATCGGCAATCGCGAGACAGTGTCTTGACCCGCGCAGCACTTTCTTGGGTTTCGCGACGAACTGCCGCTGATAGTCCCCTCACCAGAGTCGGATGACCGAAGTCAACCTCGCGACCTAGTTCTTCATTCTTTAAGCCACCGAAATGCCAGTCTAGAACCGATCGTTACACCTCTACCTTCGTTTTCACCTCTTACTTCCGCCCGCACTGCGTCTCGATCGCGGCGTGGCCTTCTACCTACCAAAATGTTCACAAAAACGCACATTCGCCGAGTGCTTACTCGGCCAAAAACATACATCCCAGCTCTTGCAGTGTTCGTATTCTGCTGGATACTGTTGGCGCACCAAGGCGGCTATAGAGTCGTCCCCTTCTACGACCGCGCAGTAGACACGGAGCGCGATCCAGGTACGGATTGAGTTCTCCCGACAAACACTGGCCGTTTCTAACCTAGAGACAGACGAGCGTAAAGAGCTTGCGTTGCAAGCGCAAAGACAGCTGTTCGAGCACGAATGGCGCCAATTGGAAAAGTAAGACCACCGAATTACCCAATGCAACCAACACTCCGCTGACACCGTTCTTCTTCAGGAAACCCGGAATGGGCGCCGTATATGGCAACACGTTGGAGAGCCTTACCGACCGAGACACCAGAAAGCCATCGCACGAAGACAGACTGACTTTGGACGCCAACTCGACGTCGTTTACGAAAGAACGCCCCGCCATTTTCAACCCTTACCCCAAGTATAACTCCAATGAATGGCTGGCTACCCATGCCCGGCATGTGCCCTGCATTGGAGCGACTGGAGAGGAAGTCGAGGATATCAAAGTCTTTAGGGGCCGCCCGCGCAACTTTCCCGACCCCGGCTTTGGAAGTTACAGCACGCTTGGACTCGACCGCAACCTTTGTTTCGAAAGAGAGACTCGGATGGGTCAATACGGAGTGACACCTGTCACGGGCAAGGACGGCGAGCCGATCAATTGGGACAAGGTCAACTGGGGTGATTTGCAGACCAAGTGCGTGGAGCAGAACCAGGCACGATTTGCCACGAGCGGCCCGGCAAACACCTATGTCGATGTTGAGGAGGAAGATGAAAACTCTCCCGACTTGAAGAAATACGACGAGTCTGCAAAAAAACAGACCCCCGAGGACCTATTGGCGACATTCAGAAGGTTCTGGCGCGGTCCGACTGCCCGCCCGCTTCGGCCGAGATCAGTTAAGGGGATCTTCGAGAACAAGCGTGCGTACAACTCGACCGTCAAGACAAAGGAGTCCAGGACCGCCGTTCTGTTGCGGTCATACACCGGAAAGGAGTACAACGATAACGACAAGCAAGCCATCCGGTCGCTCATTACAGAGCTCAGCCTGCGGACTGGTGGAGAGTATCAGGTTTTCTTGTTTGTGCACTACAGAGAAGACGAGTTTGATATCTGGGCCAGTGAGGACTTGTACCGCCAAGCGATCGAGAAGCATGTCCCAGAGGAACTGCGGAGCATCACCATCCTGTGGACCGAGGGAGCTGTCGACAAGATGTATCCCAAGCTCACCGTCAAGGCGAGAAAGGTGCACAACGGGCAGTTTTTGCCGGTTCAGATGTTTATGCAGGAGTTCCGCGAGTTTGACTATGTATGGAACTGGGAGATGGACTCACGGGTTGTGGGGCACCACTACAATGTCCTCAACAAGCTGGCTGAGTTTGGTCGGAAGCAGCCTCGGAGGGGTCTTTGGGAGCGCAACGAGCGATTCTATATCCCTTCGCACTATGGAGGTTTCGAGTCCAAGTTCCGTCACACTGTCGAGAAGCAAGTCGGGGATGATACTATCTGGGGCGCTCCCAAGCTTCCTGTTGTCAACCCTGTCGGTCCCAAGCCACCGGTGGAGAATCCAAAGGATGATAACTACAAATGGGGAGTTGGCGAAGAGGCTGATTTGATCACCTTGGCCCCGATTTTCAACCCTGTCAACAGCGGCTGGGTTATGCGCAACCAAGTGTGGGGATATCGGTCGCTTCAATTCCCATGGGGCAAGCTGCCTCGCCGGGCTACGATTATCACCCAGGTTAGGGCGTCAAGGAGGTTGATTGATGTGATGCATGCTGAGGATCTTCGCGGCAATCATGTCGCCTCCGAGATGGTCTCGCAAACCACCGCTCTCCTTCACGGTCTCAAGGCTGTGTATGCCCCAATGCCAGTGTACTTTGACCGCGCGTGGAGCGGGAGCCAACTGGCCAAGTGGTTCAACGGTGGGCCCAAGGGACAGAGCGGCAGCTTCGGCAGCGCTATGGGATGGGGACAAGAAGGAAGGTACCTGGGCAGCACGTGGTACTACCGTGCCATTCCACCTCAGCGGCTGTACAACAACTGGATGGGGTACGAGGACACGGGCATTGGCGGTCCCGAGTGGGAAGCGAGACACGGGAGGACTTGCCTGCCGTCGATGATTCTGCATCCGATCAAGGAGGTGAAGCCGACGGAGAAGGGGTATTCGACCGATTCGAAGCTTCCTTATGATTGAGGGGGTTACACAGCAACAACAACAGCACAGCCGGTCTGGTAGAAACATACATACTCCCCGCCGAGTTGCTTGGTTTATGATGGCTGCAAGGGTTGATGGGCAGGACCGATTTACTTTTTTTGTGGCGGCTTTTTTGGGAAGGGTCGTCTGGGCCGATGAGTTTATGAACCCACATGCTTTTTTTTGGAAGGGCGACGACATGGAAGGGTGGTTCCGGAAAATCCATCCTTGTCATGGGACGCTGTACTCATTCCCGGCTTGACCAAGCAGCTCACTTCGAGGCTGAGGGTATACCCCAGGTTATCAAGTCACCAGATCTGGACACGATCTTTGGTTGGAGCTATTACCAACAGAACCTAACCCCGGATCATGAATATGGGGAATACATGGGGAAGCATCCATCCCCAACACACAGGAAAACTCATAGCGGGAAAAGTGGGATGACATGTAACACTCTTGTATGATAAAACACTTGCGGGTTTTTTGTATTTCGGAGATCATGGGAGGAGTTCTGGGAGTTGAAAGAAGGGATGGGAATGGAAAGGGGAAAGGGAAATGGGAATGTTAAGGGGAGCATATGTTTTGAGTGGTTTTTTTAAAAACAAAGTACTGTATAGATAATCTCTAATGAAATCGAGACGGCATTATCATGAACTGTTGAATATCTTCTATCGGATATTGTGTTGACCTGTGTATACAAACTGTTGGTAGTTGTTGGGTCTTGCGGGTCGTGGTGATGCGCGTGTCAAAGTGAAGCTGCAGGCAGTGGGTGGTGTGGTGTGGTTCTCAGGGGAAAATCAGGGGTCCACCCCAGTTGGGGTGGGGAAAGGGGGAGAGGCAAAAATAGCAACCATTCGCCGGGCCAGGCACGAGGCTAGCAACAAAAAGGATGATCCGGCGGGTTGGATTTGCCGGGTTCTGGTTCTGGAACTTCAGGTTGTTCTAGAAAAGGCACCGGGGCAGCGACAAAGAGGGGAAGAACTTGAGCCCGTACTGCGTATGTACTGTCATCAACCATCCGTATGGAGGAAGAATGTCTCTTTTTGAGGTGGTGATAAGGTAGGAAACCCCGGATCAATACTATTTATTGAGCCGCATAGGATGAATATTCGCGATGAGGGGAGATCCCACGTGCCATTTTCATCCTGGAGGATTGGATGGTGAGTTCTCAATAGGCAGGCAGGCAGGCTCGGGCAGGCAAGGCAAGGCAAGGCAAGCAAGGAAAGTAAGCTTATCGACTGGCCATGCCGGCAGGCGCGGGAGGGGATGTGATACAACAGAATACGTCTCGTAGAGAACCAAATGGAACGTGTCGGTGCATATTGCTTTCTATCTCGATCGAACGACAAAATACAGGAACGGGAACGGAGACGGAAGCAAATTATGACTGTACGGAGAGGTGAATGAAACCCGAAAGAACCGATGGGTGTAAGAGTTTAACAAACCACACGACATGGGGTGCAAGCAAAGCTGATGAGGAGAAAGAGCGGGACCGAGTATGGCAGGTGATTGATGAGAGAGGACGGGAGTTGGGTGATAAGAACCGGAAGTTAGAAAACCCTGGGGATATGGGGGTTGTGGATGGGGAAAGGGGGAAAATGCGAAATGGATAGCTTCAAGCACGACAGCCTGGGATTTGAGTGAGTGACAGGGCGAGCGGGCTTGGAAAAGAGATCTCGTGGCGCGCCCGCTGGGGGATTAGCAAAAAAGATGCGTCGAGGTGGGGCAGAAATGGTCAGACTTTCAGCAAGGGAACACATCCAAATCAGCCCAGAACGACAAGCCACAGTTGATGCTGAGCCACGATTTGGCAAAGATTCTTGGTAATAGGGAATTTGTGATTGGTTGAGGGGTGGAATGTGGTGCGGAAGTGGATACATCGGATGGCAGGCGGGCTCGCGGGTCAGGCCGGGTGAGTCGATGAATGGAGATCCCCCTTGTCTACCGAGTGGTCCGCTTGTTAGGTTGTGTGTTGTGGCAGTCACACGGTGCCAGATTCCAAGGGCTGGGCTGGGCCAGGCACCGCCGCCTGGGGGGTTTGACATCCAGTTGTCTGGGTTCGGATGTTTTAAATAGGGATGTGTTCCCCCCCGGAAGGCTTTGGGCTTTTTGTCAATCTTGAATTCTTGATCTGCAAGCTTTAAAAACAAACGATTTGACCTTTGATCGATACTTTGAAACTGGACTATCAACCGTTCGTCGACTTCAATATCACAACAACAAGCTCCACTTGCTCACTTACACGCGGCCTCGCCCAAGTCAACAACAACAACGACCTTCTTTATAAACTACTACCACTTACTTCCCTCTCTATTTTCTTGAGAGTCACTCACACAACAAAACCAGCCAAAATGTCCCCAACACACACAATGTCGGCACACCTGTGCAAGCAAATCGTCTCCTCCTGGCGCGAGAGCAGACAGAGCAGACACTCCTCCCCAGAATCCAGTCCCCTCCCCTCCCCACCCAACAACGCGACCTCTTACTTCCCTCGTTCTCTCTCGCCAAAGAGCTCCATGGACAACGGCGACCGTCATCATGACACCTCGGTCCCTATTTCAAGGCAAACATCAAACAGCAACAACTGGCGATGGGGGTCTCGTTAGAGCTGGCTATGTGCGGAGTTTAGGCGGAAGGGTGGTGGTCCGAAGAGGGAAGGAGGATGGGGGGTATTATCGTACGATTGAAAGAGGCGACCACACCACACCACACCATCTTGTTTTAATACGACTACGACAAACACCCACACCATTCTCATGGGAGCCTTTCGAGCCATGTTGCAAGGAATGCCTGGATTGGCAACCCGTGATGGAGGGAGATGCAAGCCCTTGGTGACACACACTCACACACCACAGAGACATGGGGAATGGGGAGGGTTCAGTCAAACACCATACACATCACACACCAACACAACGAAATGATTGCATTCAGGGCGGCTTGGCTGCAGGAACTGGACTGGAACTGGAACTGGAACTGGATGAGAGAGAGGGATAGGCACATCATTTGCAGCCACACACGCAGCACTGGTTGGTTAGCCGGGCGCATACGGAGTTAACGGACGGTTTCCATTGCTTTTACTTTATTATCACATTATACCAGTACCAATTTTATTTTAACAAGTTACCCTCTTTTTTTCATCATCAGCTTTGACGATGTCGCAATATCCCTTGATTTATGATCATGTCATTTTCTGTGTGGAAAGTTGGCAGTTTGGTCTTGCTTGTAATGCAATGAGAATGGTGCAATCGACACTAATCATGACAGCCCCCTTCCATTCTATCAAAGCAAAAATGATCTGGCCGCTTCGGTGCCGGCCATTTCTTTTCTCTCTTTACTACTGAAGTGACAGCCTGCTTGGGATTATGGGTCGTTTTTGCGGTGATGTTACACAAAGCCTTGTTTATTAAAGGATGGTTCGATGGGTGAGAAAATGTCATGCCATTTTTATCTAAAAGGGTATGTATGTATGCAAAGCCACCACCACCCGCAGTCCGCCGCCGTTTTTTCTGACCGCATTCTCAGGCTTGTCCTGTACATAAATGAAATGGAACGCTCGGTTCGCACAGTGTGGGGAAGCTCGATCGGACCCGGAGAGAAAAGCGGTACGGGAAGCTGAGCCGGGTCTGGCTCTGGAAGAGATCCATCGGGGAAAGGTTATCGAGAGCGGCTGCAGGTGGGTTGGTAGGAAAGGCCCCACAGTTTTCCCGTTTTGAAACTCGCAAACGGGCTGAACGGGTACGGCAATCGATTAGTATCGGGATCGGGAGCGGGAACGGTTGGGTAGCCGGCGGTTGGTTATCAATGCTGGTGCCGATGTGGCTGGCTGTTGATGCGTAACGGTTGAGCGTGTTGTTGCTTTTTCTGGCTTGGTAGAGAAACAGGCCATGAACTTGATATCAAATTCGAAACATGCTGGTTTTTTCTCATGTATTAGCTCATGTCGGAACTTGTTGAGATATGTGAGTGAATGCAAATAAATCATGTCTTGTTTGTAAATCTTGAATACTTTTTGTACAATCTTCTTTTATCCTCGTTGATACCCAACTTCCCACGACCCAAAATTACAGGTATATCTTTCTACTATATATACACTTCTCTCTCTTCCTTCCTTAATGATCTGCTCGGGTATCCTCTCGATACTTCCCCCCAAAAGAAAAACGCCACCCCGCCCGGTGTATGCTTGCTTGCTTTCGTATGTCAATATCAAACAAATGCCTCTCCGCTATACCCACCCGCTAATCATCATGCTGCTCTTCTGTGTGTATGCTCCCTGTGACTATTGTACACGTGAATAAATAAAAACGCTGGTAAAAAAATATAACAGAAAAGGTGGCCGGTAACCAAAAAGTGAATGAGAAACGAAAAAGAAAGAAAAAAAAGACGTCATCATTCTAGTTCGTCATGACAGTCTGTGTAAAGTTGTTATCGCACATTCAAAAATAAATCATCCCCCCTCCTCGTCGGCGTGAGTTCGGGCACCCATCCCGGAGTGATAGGGGGCATCTCATCGACAACTCCAGGGTCTGCCCTCTGCCAGTTTGTCCTGGCGGCTTTCCGCTGGTAGGAGTCGCTGCTGTTTGCCAGGGTTAAGGCCGCGGCTCTGTCTGGGCCGCGGCGTTTGGCTAGGAGGAGGGAGGATTGGCTGCTGTGGGCTGAGTTAGAGCCTAGCCCTGAGCCTGGGCCGGACATGGCGACGGCGCTGTCGATGGGGGTTTGGGATTGGGATTGAGACTGGGATTGGGTTGGTGCTGGGGAGGGATATGGGGCGGGGTTGGAAGGGGGGATGTAGGGTTTGTATTGTTGTTGCGGTTGCGGTTGCTGTTGCGGTTGCTGCCGCTGTTGTGGTTGGGAGGGGTATTGTTGGGGATAAGGGGGTTGGTTGTAAGGAGGTGCTTGGGCGTATTGCTGTGGTTGCTGAGGACGGCGCTGCTGCTGAGGGTAGGGTTGTTGCGGCTGCTGCTGAGGATACTGTCGTTGCTGCTGCTGCTGTTGCTGCTGCGGTCGGGTGTCATATCTCCTTGGAGGGATATTCTCACCAGGAATCTCATACTGAGGTCTAGTTTGCTGTGCGGGCCTGGGTTGTGACTGCGACCCTCCCCAATACGAAGCTGGGTTCGACAACCTCTTCTGGCTGCGGAAATACTGGTCCTCGATAGTGGGAGCGCGAGTATCAGGAGAGCCGGTTCTCATCTGCCCTGGGTTGCGGACTGGCATTGGGTTGAGGCTGGCGCCATA
The DNA here is from genome assembly GCA_030549205.1 of Apiosordaria backusii. Classification (NCBI taxonomy): domain Eukaryota; kingdom Fungi; phylum Ascomycota; class Sordariomycetes; order Sordariales; family Lasiosphaeriaceae; genus Apiosordaria; species Apiosordaria backusii. Next base: position 3,078,031 of record JAUKTV010000002.1, read on the forward strand.
TGTCGGCCGTTTGGGGCCCGATGGTGCTGGCATTCTCATCGGTTGCACGCTTCCTTCGGCAGGCTTTGAATGTCCAGGGTGCCAGACATTATACTGATGCCCTCGAGGAAGAAGATCGGACCCCCTGCTGCCTCTGCTATTTCTATCAGCTCGCTCGGGAATAGGCGGTGGCTGCGCTGCTTCGGCGCGTTTCCGGATCTTTGGGTATGTGACCGGAGACTTTCCGGGAGAAATCGGCGTGTTTGGTGATTCTGCAACAGGAGAGAGGTCCACTTGAATTTCGTCTTCGATGATTGCGTCGTCCTCGTATGGTGATCGAGCAGGTGTCTCGATTGCTTCCTGGGAGTTTCTTCGATTTGCCCTCCTGGTAGACCGTCTCTTGCTCCTCTCGCCAGTCAGCTCCCGCCCTTCCCGAATCATGTCAAAGTATGTGTCCGGTGTTTTGCCCTGGTTCCTACTTAGTTCGGGAGAGCTCGTAAGAGTTTCGGCGGTCTGTGATGACCTGTTGGCAGGATTCTGTCTCGAAACCTGTGGCTCCCGGCGCTGATCCTTGAAAGCAATCGGGGACCCGAGCATCTTGGAACTTTCCTTGGAAGGAATTCTCAGAGGTGACACCAAGGCATTTGGTGAGAACATTAGGTACGCATCTTTGGCCCGTTCAGCCCTCGTCTTGTGTTCAGGGCTCGGGAGTTCGGCTTGAGCCAGGGCAACAGGAGCCACCTGGGATTTTGGCAGTGGAGGCACAGCCTTGTTCTTGTTGGCAGCAGGCTCTGGTCTCTGTTCTGGTCTTTGCTCCGATCTTTGCGCTGGCGCATTCCGCAACACCCAATTGCCTCCCTTGTCGGCAAAATACATGGCCGTGGCGGACTGAGGATCGCTCGGTGGGGGCCGCCAGACAGATGCCTTTGCAGTTTTGGCTGTTTCGACCTCTCCATCCTCAGCGAACTCGGTAACAACACTATCTGTTCGGTTGGCAGGGGCGCGATAAATGCGCTCCTGAGGTCGCGGTATCGCGAGAGTCAACGTGGGCTTCGGTGGGCTTCTATCTCCCACTTGAGGTTGTGTCTGCGCTGGAGCAGGCGAGTTCAAGACCACGTTCGGAACGCTGCTTTGGACTTGAACTTTTGGAGAAGCGGTGCGGGCCAGCTTCGGGGCAGTGACCATGGTAGCGTTCGCGAACAGCGATGCGTCTAGACCAACACCAACACCCGGAACCCGTCTCCCAGAGTTGGTATTACTGACAGTCGGAGTCAGGTTCCATCGCGGGTCGTTGGGGTCTCTCTGAGCTGGAATCCGAGCCAGGGGACTCGAGATCTGAAGACCAGGGAATACACTGGTCCTTCCATTGTTTGGAGACTCCTTCATTTTGGCGAACCCAGAGTCACCACCTTCCAAATCACCATATCTCCTCCGCCGAATACACCTGGCCAGAAATATCAATCCAATACCCAGCAGCACCATGGCAGCGCATCCGACTACAATTCCCACGATTTGCCCAGTGCTTAATTTTTGCTGAGCATCTGATGCAATTGGTGCTGCGGTTGATGGGCTTGTTTCTGTCGGGTTCGGATCGGTGGCTGTAGCAACTGGAGGCCGTGTCCGAGAGGCAGTAGATGTCGTACTTGGTACTGTTGTTGATGATGTTCCGGTGACTGCCGATGACCTCGTTGGTGATGGTGTTGGAACGATCAAACCACCCGTCCCAGTGGGACGAATCAAAGTAGCTGTAAGGGTCTCATGTGTCCTCGGCGCAGCTTTTGAGACACCCACACACATGTTATAAGCCGTCGAAGTTGTATCGCCTTCACGCTTGTCAGCAAATCCATACACACCATACCCCAACCCTTTCCTCAAGAGACTCACTGGTTGAATCCCTCCCCTGGCAACTGCCCAACTGGCTCTCTCCAATTATGCACGACACTGCCCCCTCTCCCACTGTATACCCCGACAGTCCAGTCTGTCGACACAGACATTGCAACGACGGCGAGTTCCCACATATCCTCGAGTCGAAGTTCGCCGCGATAAACGACCGGAAGCACTCTTGAGCGCACTGTGGCACAAAGTTGAGGATCTCTGAGGTGACGTTCTTGGTCTGTTGTTGTTGGGCAGTAACAGCAGCGGTAAACAGTGTCGTCCATAATGTGAGGCATAGTAAGAACAGCTTATATGCCATTCTCTGAAGCAACATCTGTTGATAGCACACGTCAGCTCATTGCATTCTTGTTTCATTCGGGACCACCCTTTTTGTTGAGATACCCACCTCAAAAGGACCTTCAGTCCATCTGCATATTCAACAATAGAGCCTTCCAACCTTCTCTTTCGTCCGAACAAAGGTCCTTCTTCAATAATCTAGGTCCGCCAAGCTCGTGTATGGAGGCCTATGGGTATAGCCAGTGGCGGGTTACCTCAGCGGTTGGGGGGCGTGCAGGTGAGTGACGACAGGGCAGAAAGCGGCCGACCTGGTCTGGTCTCGGTGAGGGTGTATAGACATTAAGGGTTGAGGACGACGACCAGCATCTCTCATATATCGTATCCAAGATAACACTGTAGGAGAGAGAGATAGAGTAGGAAAATAGCAATGATCATAACATGAAGAAACAAAACATGGAAAAAAGTCGTTCGTCTGAAGAAACCCAGAAACCAATATGACCCCTATCACACACACAAACCTCGAAAAGGAAATAGAAAGAAGAGAAACTTGAAACAAGAAGAACAGAGAAAAGGGATGTGATACAGGGACCCGGAATGAACTTGAAGAAAAGAAGGAGAAGCAGGAAGGAAAGAAAGAGACCCGACAAGAAATGATGCGTGTGTGTCACACACACACCCTACAAACCTTGGCTTGGTTGTCATCTCAATCGATCTTTGAACCGCGGCGGGTAAGGCCACACCAGACCACACCATCCCATATGGCATCCCCATATCTGGCGTGGCTTGACAAACCTGGAAGGGGTTGCTTGCCGCTGAGCGCGTCTGTGAAGTCTCTTGCATTGTACCCGTCCCAATCTAGGCAACCCACCCATCTGCTGCGCTTAATGATACCGTTGCGCCAGCTCAACCACACATATCCCACCATCCACCCATACACACCCTCTTTTGGGTTTCTTGGTATGAGTCGTCCCTTACCCCTGCCGCGGATGTGCATACCGGGCGGGAAGAAGTACCGCACACTGCCCTGCCGCACTTAGTGTCTGTACTTCGCCCACAACCTCCTACCTTAATCACCACCAAAAAAAAAGAGCCTCGTTGCGTCATCTCACTACCTTGCCCATTCCGCCTCTCCCTCAGCTTTCCCATCATTCCCGTCTTTTCAGTTCCAAACAATCCAAATTTTGAAACTCATCTCCCGAACCCCCTCACAAAAAAAAAGCAAACAATCCCATCTTCTCCCCATCAACCCCTCCCCAACGTGTGGCTGACCCCTTGCATCACCCAACCAGCGCAACCCACTCCCACCCCACTCCCACCCCACACTGTACCTCCCTCTCAACTCATCCAAACACAGCCATCTTTTCCCTGTGACTGGTTCGCTGTAAAAGCATGCAATGCCAGCAAAAAAGAATTGGGTCAAGGTGCAGTGGGTGGGTGTGTAGGCGCTTACACCAACCCCACCCAGCGCCTAAAAATGGCTTCCTTCGTCAAGAAGGGGCGGAATCCTCCCTCATTGGTCAATAAATACACCCAATCCATTCAGACGTCTTTATTTTCTGCAGAGAGATGTCTTACACAAGTACTTGTTCTTGGCAAGCAGGTACAGCCACACATGTGTTTGTTTGTCGATGAATGTACTCGCTCGGCTGTGGGATATTTCGGGCGAGTACGTATGGTCACGGAGACAGAAAAAGAGAACCAAATCCGGGGAAATAGACCACCGTTACATCTTACATACCACAAGATTCCCGAATGTCCCTTTCAGGCGAAGCATTCTGACACAGGCACAGGAAATAAACATTTCTTCATGACATAGCAACAATGAATAGGGCTGATGCAGGTAACTCATGGAACGATCGACGGAAGTACACCACCTACGTCAAAAACTTACCGCTGGGACCTGCGCAAGCGCCCTTGGTCTCTCAACAACTCCCAAAGTCCTTAACTCCCCTTCGGCAAAACGACATGCACGGCAACCAGCTGTGATACACGGATGCTGTAGGGACCCGAGTGGGATAATAAAATCCCCAGGACCCCGGCGGCGCCAAACACCCCTAAACAACAATACCATTCTCTCGTGTCAGGCACCCTCGGTAATGGAGAAAAATTTCCCGGCTCATATTCGCCTTTTGGTATCTAACAAATGTCTCTGCGTGCTCAAGTACATACATGCCCACCACGCAAAAGCTCAATTTCTCATAAAACTCCCTCCCATAAAGTGCAAATTTTCGTCCATTGTCATGCAAGTTCTTGCCCATATCAACAACACCTCTTCCTCCATCAAGAACTTCTAAAGTCGGCTGCAATAGCCGCATAGGACAGCAAGATGACTGTCATCTCACATTAAGCTGTCAGGGACATTCTCTCCCACCGATCACTGCCTCGCCCAGAGCTGAACTAATTCCCAAGGGCATTAGGCGCATAATCGGGACGGGCACGGCTCGACTTGATGACATCCTGAACCTTCTTCTCGGTCAAGTCCCAGTCGTCAGGGCTGAGCTGAACAAGGTCGATGCCGTAGTGGTTGGCAATCTCTGACAGCGCCTCGTAGCTCCTTCTGTCGTAGACGAAGCTGATGGAGACACCGACACGACCAAAGCGACCGGTACGGCCAATACGGTGGAGATAGGTCTCCATGTCCGGCACGCCGGCGCCGGGTCCCTTCATCGGAATATCGTAGTTGATGACCATGGAGACACTGGACACATCGATACCACGAGCCAAGACGTTGGTCGTAATGAGAACCTTGGAGCGGCCAGAACGGAAGTCGTCGAGAAGAGCGTCACGATTCTGACCCTCAAACGCACCGTGGAGAGCAGACACCTTGTGGCCATCTGCCTCCATACGGCGCTGAATCTCGTTGGCACTCTCACGAGTCTATATTCCTTGATTAGCACAAGAAACGCACACGTGCGTGGCCAAAAATACTTACGCGGACGAAGATGACAGATGAGCCGATCGTCATCAAACCATAGAGCTTGCAAAGCACATCATACTTTTTGCTCTCATCAGGGCAATCCATGTACATCTGGGAAATACCCTTGACTGTGAGCTCGGTGTGACGAAGCTTGATCTCGTTGGCGTTGGGCGCAAACTTCTGGGCGAATCTGTGAACATTGTCGGGGAAGGTGGCGGAAAACAGAAGAATCTGGATGGTCTTTGGGAGCAGCCTATGTTTTGTCAGTAAGCTAGCCTTTGCTGCTCAGGATGGTTAAATCTTACCCCTTGACACGCACACACTGCTCACCCAGACCCTGCTGGTCCAACATGTTGTCGGCCTCGTCAATAACGAGCAGCTTGAGCTGAGACACGTCGAACTGGCGGCGTCTGATAAGGTCCATGACGGTACCCGGAGTTCCCACGACGATGCTAGCCCTGACACCAGTCTCACGCGAAACTTCGCCGGGAATAGCGGCCTGCACAATCAAGTTTTCGCAGAATTGACCGATTGTCTGGATAACACCCTGGATCTGACGAGCAAGCTCTCTGCTGGGGGCGAGAAGAAGCGCCTGGGGTTGCTGAGGCTTGCTAAGGTCGACGCGCGCAAGACAAGTAAGGACGAAGGCAGCAGTCTTGCCTGTGCCGGACTGTGACTGAGCAATCATGTTGGTAGGGGGGTCGCTGATCATCAAAGGGAGGGCTCTCTCTTGGATCTTGGATGGCTTCTTGAAGTTCATAGCTAAGAGACCATCGTTGATCGCCTTGGGGAGGCCAAGCTCCTCGAAGGATTGGACTGAAAAGAGGGGGCTCTCGGCATCGTTCTGGAGATCGGCGAGTTTGACTTCGACGTCGTAGGCGTTCTCGACGATACCAACGCTATTGGCACCTTCAGTTGGGTCCTCGACTTGGGGGGCGGCGCCCGCGGCCTCGTCTGGCTTGGTGATGCGACTGGCGAGGTCGGCCATGGCTGCGACTTTTCGGGAGTTGTGGTTACCGAGTAGACTGCGGGGGACTTCAGTTGGTATAAGCTGCGCGGACTTGAGGTTTGGAGAAGAAGGTGGGGGAAGGGATTTATTGTGAAGGAAGGCGCAAGGGACTGGTCATCGAAGATGACGGCGAGTCGCGGATCACGTCCCGATGTTGTCTTCGCGACCAGCTGTCAGTGGGAAAGAGGTAGAAAGACTTACGCTCAGGAAAACAGTTGAGAGGTGATTGGCTGCCTGAACCAAAACAATGTCGTGTACAGAAACCCGGAAGGTTGCCGTGGGATGAAAAGCTTCCTCAAAGTTACTACAAAGGAAAGAAGAAGCTTGGTTTGGTTGTTCGCTTTCCGGAAACCAAAGCAGCGGCTCGACAATGGTGGGGCTGCAACTGCAACTGCAGTTGAAGCTGCTTGGTTTGGCGGGGTATCTGACACTAGCGCCGGTGCCTGACAAGTTAGGCTTCACCCCACCATTGCTACGCTCAACAATCAGGGTCCTCTGTTAGTGCTACCTGCAAACAACAAGCAGCAACTCTAACAGCAAACACTGCTCCCCAAGACAGATGAACTCTTGAACATTTCATTGTTGCACTGTCTCTCGAGCCGGATTCGATCTGTCCCCTGTCTAAGTCAGATCCTAGACTAGGGGGCGTGGACTTCTTTCAAGCTACGTACCTAAGTACGTAAGCACCTGTCTGTCTGATAGCGTCATGTAGGATACAGATACAATACAAATGAAGAGACACTGCAAGACGCTATTTCCAACTTGTCAATGTCCATGGTTTGGGAGCTGATCTTGGGTGAGCCGCTGATCTTGGCATATGGGCTGCGCAGGGCGCACTGATGCTGCAAGCTGCAGCCCGCTGGGGTACATTCATTTTTAGCCACCTTACCTCACTGGCTGTGGAGGGGTCACCATGCAACTCCGCGTGTTGCTTCGCCGGGCCGGTTACCAGATCCCTCATCCACCACCGCCCACGAACACTATTCTGGCCAAGCGATGCGCGGATACTGCGGGCCTGCCATCATAATATCTAAAGATAATCTTTTGCATGCCTACGCTTTGCTGCCTATCGTGCATGATTAGAATCGGAAACAGCTTCGTGGCGGTCTAGGAAGCCCGAGGGACACGCCGGAACGGAATCGGGAATCATGGCCGAGGTGGACGTTGCGCCGACCTTTGGGTCGGAGCTCAAGGTTCGAATCCTAGATATCTTGTCGCTGGAGAGCCGTCCGGCGCTTTTTCATCAGGCGTTAGGCTAACAACAGACGCTGTAGGATGGCTTCAAACCAGCGAATGCCTGGGTTGCTAATGGCATCGCCTGGCTCGACGATATCCAGTCCTTCTACCGTGAACGAAGTGCCATCGAAAAGGAGTACAGTGCCAAGCTCAATGCCCTAGCCAAGAAGTACTTTGAGAAGAAGGCAAAGAAGTCGGCCAGTCTGAGTGTCGGCGATACTCCCACGATGACCCCTGGTTCGCTCGAGAGGTGCGTGCTGGTATCCCCCTTGCTTCCCGGCTCCCGCCCATACTAATAGTACCGCTTCAGTGCATCCCTCACCACATGGACGACTCACCTTACTACGCTGGAAGCTCGAGCCGACGAACACGAACGTTACGGGAACGAACTGGTGACCAAAGTGGCAGACCCCCTGAAGGTCATCTCGGGACGATTCGAAGAGCTACGCAAGCGCCATGTTGAATATGCCGAGAGGTTGGAGAAGGAGAGGGAGTCATCATATGCAGACTTGCGGAAACAAAAGACAAAGTACGATGCCGCCTGCCAGGAGGTGGAGAGTAAACGGAAGAAGACCGAATCCTCCTTCGACAAGGCCAAGGCACAAAGCTCTTTCCAGCAGCAAATACACGAGATGAATAACGTCAAGAATACCTACCTCATCGCAATCAACGTCACCAACAAACAAAAAGAGAAATATTACCACGAGTACCTACCCGAAGTCATGGACAGCCTCCAGGATCTCTCGGAATTCCGAACCATCAAGCTCAATTCTCTTTGGACCGTGGCCGCAAATCTCGAGAGCGCCATGCTTCAACAGAGCTTGGGGCAGATTCAGCACTTGACCCAGGAGATCACGCGCAACCAGCCACACCTCGACTCGATGATGTACATCCGGCACAATATGGGCGCCTTCCAAGAACCAGCCGACAAGATCTTCGAGCCCAGTCCAGTATGGCATGACGATGAATCCATGGCCACTGACGACCCCGCCAAGGTCTATCTTCGAAACGTGCTCAACAAATCCAAGAGCCAGCTTGGTGAGCTCCGCCGTGAGGTTGACAAAAAGAGGCGAGAGGTGGATGGCCTGAAGCGGTTAAAGCAGAATGTACGGGAAGGGAAAGAGCAAAAAGACGAAGTCACAGTGATCGCGCAGCTTTTCATGATTCAGGAAGATCTACACCAAGCAGATCGCAAGCGCCTCACAGCCGAGGTTGAGACATCCACCATCACCTCCGTCGTAGGCGACGTCACCCTCGGGGCCAGAAATCACAACTTCAAGTCACAGACCTTCAAAATCCCAACCAACTGCGATCTTTGCGGGGAGAGGATATGGGGTTTGTCAGCCAAGGGGTTTGATTGCCGAGATTGCGGGTACACATGTCACAGCAAGTGCGAGATGAAAGTGCCAGCGGAGTGTCCTGGTGAGCTCAACAAAGAGGAGCGCAAGAAGGCGAAACAGGAACGGCAAGAGGCTGCTAATGCTCTCTTGAAGCCGAGTGGGCCGCCGGATCATGTGGCCGAGTTGCCTGCTCTCAGTCGGTCAGAGACGATCAACTCGGTGAATTCGGGATACGCTGCTAGTGCGCAGCGGTCGATGACCTCTCCGTCTGAAGAGACGCCTCCCGAGATCCCCACGTCTACAAGGCCGACGAGCATTGCGCCGACAACCTCGACGACGACGGTGAGGAAGAATAGGGTTGTTGCCCCACCGCCAACGGCGTATATCAGTGAGTTACCCGGTAGTGTTCCCAGCTCTAATGGCGCTTCGGAGAAGAAGGGGAAGATGTTGTATACCTTTGAGGCCGGCGGGGATGGGGAGTTGTCTGTCCAAGAAGGACGAGAACTAGTAATTCTAGAACCAGACAGTAGGTTTACCTTTTCGTTTCTTCCAGCTCCCTCTACTAACATCTATACAGCTGGCTCCGGTTGGATCAAAGTACGAGCAGGCTACAAAGAAGGCCTGGTCCCAGCAAGCTACGTCGAAGTTTTGGCGGCACCACCGCCTTCGCTCGCACCACAGCACACGGGACAATCAGCGAGACCACCATCAACTTACTCCAACAGCGGCTCGTCGATTGGCGCCTCTGGCACGGTCAAAAATAAGGGCCCTGCGGTGGCGCCGAGGAGGGGGGCCAAGAAGCTCAAGTATGCCGAGGCGCTGTATGATTATACGGCGCAGAGCGATGCGGAGCATAGCATGACGGAGGGCGAGCGGTTTGTGCTCATTAAGGAGGACCCGGGGGATGGGTGGGCGGAGGTGGAGAAGGGAGGGGTGACGAAGAGCGTGCCGGCGAGCTATATACAGGCTGTTTAGTTGATGGTGGACGGCATGCTTGTGTGCCACCAAGGTCGGAGTGGGTGGTGAGGCAGGATATCTGTGGAGGGGAGCATCGTATGGATATGTCTCGGCTGTGGGTTTTGTTGGTGTTGGAGCGGGGAAGATAGTTTTTGGTTGGTGGTTTTTGTACATACTTTCAGTCGTATATTCACGTGGTGGTAGCTGCCACTGAACTGGTGTGATTTTGTTTTAAGGTGCCAAAGGGGTGGACAGGACGCTCATGGTGTTCTGTTGCCTTGGCTTGATTGGTGGTACCGGGTATATTTGTATGGAAGTGTTTAACTACAGCAATACCCATAGATTATGTGAATGTGTAGCCGTCGTGGCCATGCTCATTCATCGCCGTTGAGTTGAAGATCGAGGACTGCCAAGCGGAGAGCAGGGGTGACATGGTGACAGCTGCCCCTGGATTCATGAGTCTTGGCAATGACGTCTTCCCGCTTTGGCGCATGCTCAACCCCCCGCGCCACTGTCATTGCCCCTGTCAGCCCTGGCAGGCAGGTCAAAGCTTCCACTCAACTTCCCCTTGAGCTTCTTTCAGGTTGAAAGGTCGGATGGTCTTTCCATTCGAGTCTCAAACGAAGAAAGCTGAGCTTCGGTCCCGTCTGACACCCACCGCTCGAAATACATGATGCCATTTCCAAGAATCATCAGGAAGAACTGGCAAAGAAATGTTCGGATGTGACTGCAACAAGTGGAGGTAACCGCCGGCCGGAAGTGTGTCCGGCCATCACGATCAGGGCGCACATGAAAGTGCGTAACGTTCTCTCATTATGACCTCCCGTTGGCAGCTGAGACCGGGTACACCTACCGCTCGGTCCGTTCCGTTTGTCAGGTCCCTACAGTAGTAGGTGGCCCTTGTTCTCCGTTGCCGTCGTTTGTTCGGTTGCAGGTCACTGCTTCCGGCTTTCCCTTTGCGTTCTCCTTCCCAGGTGAGGGGAGTACTACGGAGTGTCTTTCCCTTTTTGCTTCTTCAGACAGACAAGCGGTTCCTCAAGCAGAGTGTAATTCCGCTGGTCGTCTTCTTCTAGCTTCCTCTCCCAGATTCCTCTCTCTCGCTCACCACATTTCACACTCGCTTCCCTCTGGCCCCAATTACGCATACCCAAAGCAATATTCTCTCGCTCGTTCAAACACTTGATACCTCACCCGATTTTGGAACTTGTTGTCTTCTTCCTCTTCTATTCTTGCTTCTTCTTCTTCTTTTTCTACGTTGATTACCAACCCATCTTTGATATTGGAAGCTGGGTCTCCTCGAGTCACGGCAGCCTGCAGCTCATCTCGGCATTGAAACAAGACTCAGTCACCTCCCCAGATTTTCCTGCGTGTGGCTTGCTGCAGCCAAGTCTCAAGATGAGATCCCTCGCATTGGTGCCCGTCTTGGCGATGCTCCCGAGTCTGGGGACAGCCACCCCGTCGCCGACAGTCCCTCAACCGCCGAGTAAAAGGGGTACCCTTCCGGCTGTGTCTGTCTCTGGCAATGGTTTGTTCATACCCCCTTCCACTCACCATAGATAGATAGTAACTGACATGATGGGCACACAGCCTTTTGGCAAAACGACAAGCGCTTCTACATTCGGGGGGTAGACTACCAACCGGGCGGCTCGTCGGCCATGGCCGACCCCCTCGCCGACACGTCTGTTTGCAGCCGCGACATTTCGCAGTTCAAGAAGCTGGGCATCAACACGATTCGGGTGTACATTATTGACAATTCGGCCAAGCACGACGAGTGCATGGGGAAGCTTGCGGATGCGGGGATATACGTTATTATCGATGCCAACAATCCGCTGTATTCGATTAATCGGTACGACCCGGCGCCGTCGTATAATGCAAAGTATTTGCAGAGCGTGTTTGCGACGATTGACGAGTTTGCCAAGTATGAGAATACGCTGGCGTTTTTTTCGGGGAATGAGGTGGTGAATGACAATGTGAATTCGACGCTGGCGGCGAGGTATGTGAAGGCGGTGACGAGGGACATGAGGAGGTATATTGGGGAAAGGGGGTACAGAAAGGTGCCGGTGGGGTACTCGGCGGCGGATGTGGGGGAGAATAGGAGGCAGATGGCGGATTGGATGAATTGTGGGAGTGAGGATGAGAGGTCGGATTTTTTTGCTTTTGTGAGTGCGCTTGACACAGGGGAAGGGGTGGGGAAGGGAGATGTGCTGACGAGAGGGGAAACAGAATGACTACTCGTGGTGCAATTCGAATTTTCAGACGGCGGGGTGGGACCAAAAGGTCAAGAACTTTTCGGATTATGGTCTTCCTATCTTGTGAGTTTGTCTCGAGAGTTGGGTTTGGTTTGGTTTGGGGTTGTGCTGACGATTTCACAGTCTCTCGGAGTATGGCTGTCTTACCAACGGCCGGGACTTTGGCGAGGTTGCGGCTCTGATGAGTGACAAGATGACAAGCGTGTACTCTGGAGGTCTGATGTACGAGTACGCCATGGAGGACAATGGCTACGGCATTGCAAAGATTCCGAGTGTCAAGTCGCCCTCGATTCAGGAGCTTGACGGATTCTCCAAGTTTGCCTCTGCTCTCGCTGCCAATCCACCACCTGAGGGAGATGGAGGATATGTTTCAACCACCCACGCGAACCCTTGCCCGACCAAGGATGCCAACTGGCTCATTGACACGACGTTGCTGCCCGCTATTCCTGAGCAGGCCAAGATGTTGATGATGGAAGGCGCGGGATCTGGCCCAGGTTTGGATGGTGACGGATCTCAGAATGCTGTGGACGCCGGCACTAGCAGTGGCGACGCGGAACAAGGCTCTGGAACGGTTACGTCTTCCAACACGCCAAAGGGGAGCCAAAATGCGGCGCCGGCGACATCAACCCCAGCCAATGCTAGAGCCGTGGCTGGGGTGCCGCTGATTCTGACGGGCATGGTGGTTGTGTTGACGCTTGGGGGGTCGTTTCTGCTCTGACTCTAGGGAGACTATGGTTGATGTGCATGTATCTGGCGTGCTTGTTCGTGTATCGATTCATTTTGGGTGTAGAGTATGAGGGTGGCATATCATCAGTGTTGGGGTGGAGACATTGCTACGTTATGGCCGTGGGAGAAGGGTACGGCATGGGCATCTTGACTTTTTTGGAACTAGAAAGGTTTTTGGGACAATTATGGTAGTGTTTAATCAATTTTCTTCTTGTTTTATTTATCTTCTTGTGGTCGGTATGATCAAGGCCAGTCACTACTCTTTGCTATGAAATCCGCCAGCTTTTCTAGATACTCTTTGTCCACCTCGTCAAATCCGTTCTCGACGGTGCAGTCAATGTCAATGATCCCCACAACTCCCTTGCCCTCGACGATAATGGGGACGACGATTTCACTTTTGCTGGAGGAGTCACAGGCGATGTGGCCGGGGAATTTCTCAACGTCGGGGACAAGTTGAGTGGTTTGGGTGGCTGCCGCTGTGCCGCAGACCCCGCGGCCGAAGTTGATGGTTTGGCAGGCGACTTTGCCTTGAAAGGGGCCTAGGATGAGGCGGGGTTTGGACGGGGAGGAGGTTGGGTCGAGGACGTAGAAGCCGGCCCAGTTTACGTTCGCTGAGGGGGGGTTGACGGGGGAAGGGAGTGGTAGAGGTGCCAGAGGAGGGAGGAGGTGTTTGAGAGGTTGCTTTTGGCGTGTACATTTAATGTTAGCTTGGGTTCTTGAACATATTCCTTCCTTCCCTGCTATCCAACCGACACTTGGACATGGCGGGTGGATAGGGGTGGATAGGGGTGGTGGATTGGGGTTTGTTTGGGGTGTGATGGCCCCCCATATTCAACTTAACACGCTCCTAAGTAGTGAAGCGATAACGCCCCGAAATAGCATACTGAGGGGAGGGGAGGATGGTATTGGGTGATGATATGGGGGTTATTATGTGAGAGGGGGGTTGAGGGTGAGGCTTACCAAACCCAATTCCTCTGCTCGTAAAACAGGCCTTCTACTTCGTCCAGGAGCTGCTGGTAGGCTTCGGGTTTTGTGAGGTTGGGGGAGAAGTTTGTGGCGTCTGCGTGGACCTATTTTTGTTTATCAGTTTTCATGACAGACAAAATAAATGGAAGAGGGGAATTAACATACCATTTTGACGGTTTGTATTTTTATGCTGTGGTGTTTGAGGTATCAAATTGGGGTATGTGATGGCGGTGGTGTTTGTGAGATGTTGGTGGTGAGTGACAAGATAGATAGGTAGCGCGTGAAGTGACTCTGTGTCGGGTAGGAAATTGGAGGGGGTTATTGAGAATAGGTATGGGTATCTTGAAAACGTAAAAAGAAATGACGAAAAATAATTTGAAGAAACAAGACCGAAATTGTTTCAAAAAACCAAAATATATCTCTCTCTCTTTATATCTCTGATATCGCTCACCTGGCTTACACACACCCACACACCGAACAGTGGAGCCCAACCGATGGCGCAATTCTCGCGATTGCCGCCACGATCTCAACCTCCGCCCGACAAGGAACCGCACTCCATCGGGAAGCTGGGAACAAACTCCCACATTTCCCGGCCAAGAATGCGGGGCGGGCCGAACAAAACTAGGAGATAAACCCGGCTGGGCTACCCCTGATTTTGACTCACACCAGGTACAGATTCGGCAGTTCCATTAAATACCAAGATCATAAAAATCCCTAGACAAAATCCCAGGCTAGAAAATAAAATACCGGTAAAAGATGATAATAATTCTATTTTAACAACACTACACAAAACTAACCCTATATCATTACCTAGGTCCCAAGTAGGTAGACATGTTAGGGGCTTGGTCTCTAATAAAAGCGAATGAACAGCCGCTTGCTTTCTTTTCCTTTCCCCTTTGTATTCATCTGTATTCATCGTATTCACCTTCTTGTACTGCAAATCGTTGAAGAAATCAGCGCGCATGGTGTTGAGTTATTAAATAAATCAGGCCGTCACTGCCGGTCCGTTCACCGACCCCAATGGCGGCACCTTGACAGTAACCTCCCCATCGCCATCGCCGTCCGGATCAAGCCCGCTGCCGCTATCATCGTTCGGGCTCTCCTCGGCGACCTGCCCTTGAATCCTGCGTTTGGCATCCTGCTTGTCCGCCTCGGTGATCTGCGTGTCGTCCTTGCGCATATCGGGCGTCCACTGCGGCTCCGTGGGCGAGTGGCCGACTGACATGCCGACGCGGATCTGTTTTCATATAAATATTAGCATCTCCTCTTGCCTCAACATGTCTGCGGGGGAACCTACCAAAGTCTCCAAAGCCCCATTCGAATTATCCACCAAATCATCATCAAACACCATCCTCCCCTGCTCAAACAGCACCACCAGCGTCGACCCCCCAAACTTGAAATAACCCAACTCATCTCCCCTCTTGACCTCATCCCCCTCCTTCTTCGTGATAACCGTGCTCCCCACCATCATCGCACCAATGCAAATCACCATCACCCTCCCAAACTCGGGCGAATCAATCGGCACCACAATCCTCACATTCTCCCCGTACACATCCAGCGCCGACCTGATCGCCATCGGGTTCACAGTGTAGTACTCCCCCGCGATCGTCTTTGGCTCCCTCATGATTCCATCCACAGGGATATGGAACCGGTGGTAATCCTGCGGCGCCAGTCTGAAGATTCCCAGTGCGCCACCGTTTTCGTACCGGGGGGCATCTTCAGGGTAGGCGTCTCCTAGGAGACGCTTGACGCTGAATTCCCGGCCCTTGACCCAAACTTTGGTAGCAATATCAACCCGGTTGAACACAACTGATCTACAGTCAGCGGGAGACACGACGATACGCGGGTTACCCGGTGCTGAGACTGGTCTAGCATCCGGCTTGAGAGCACGATAGAAGAACTCGTTGAAGTTCTTGAACTGATCCAGCGGCAACAACACCTCTGATAGATCCAGCCCGTGGAAGGCGACAAACTTGGGGATTTCGGCCTTGGAGGCAGGGTCGTCGTATTTCTTGCCCTGCTTAATGCTCAATGACTTGAGCAGCTTGCGAATCCGCTTCTTTTCCATATTGTTGGATTTAAGACCCTTGTACAGCAAGCGAATACCCAGACGGACATAGACGCTCATCTTCTCTTCGTTGATTTGACCAGTGATACGGTCTTGGACAAGGATGTTTGCCGAATTGGCACCCAGCTTGTAACCACCGTAGGAAATCTTGGTGATTACCTTCGAGTACCACTTCCGCTGTGCCTGACTGGACGTGACGAATCCTCCCATCATCAGGTTGTTCACCTGGCGCCAATCCTGACTGGCGCAGGTGGCGATATGGGTGATGATGTCTGCGTCTTTGCGCTTGTTAAGGCGCGGCTGGTGGCAAATGGGGCACTCGCGGATTTCCACCACGTGCTCTTCTGTGTTGCTTGCGTTGAGATCATCACGGTCAAGGTACTCGCCCTCTTCACCTGGCGTGCTGAGTTCCGGAACAACAATGCTGTCCGCTCCGGCCAGATCGGACTCGCTCGGTGGCTGGATAGTCTCTGGCTGGGATTCCTTTCCGGGAATAGGAAGGAGGTTCTTGACCTTTTCGGCAGCATCTGGAAGAATATTCTTCACGCGCTCCGCTACACCTGGAGTCCTGACCTTTGACTCGAGCTGGTCCTCCAGGCAAATGACAGCCTCATCCATGGTCAAGTCCTCGGCATCCTCATTGTCCCCGGCCTTATGAGGGAACCGCTGGAAGAAGCTATCAATTGTCGACTCGCGCAGGGTCGAGCCCAAAGAGTCCAGCATGGTGGTCAGCTCAACCTTGCTGATAAGCCCGCTTTCATCGGCATCGTACTGCTTCAGCAGGGCTCTCCAGAATTGTTGCCGGAGTGCCGTGTACGGCATATACTTGGCACGGATGTACAGCTGTGGGTTATGCTTGTCCTCCCACTTGTCTAGATTCTTCATCTTGAGGGGAAGCGTATACGAGACGAAATCCGGGTCTTCAGTTTCGGGGGATGCATTCTCCATCGTATTCGCGGCGGCCGCAGCAACACCACCTTCCCCTGGCTGGACAAGTCCGGGTGCGATCGGAGCAGCAGCGGGTGTTTGAGCGCCCTCAGGAATACTTTCGTGAAGCTGTTGACCAGTGCCCAACGCAGGTGTTGCGGCAGCGGAAGTGACATTGGTCAAGGTGGATGAACTCTTGGACAGAGCAGGTCTGCTGAGCTTGGACAAGCTCTGGGTCGAGTTATTCCGGGAGAGCCCCAGTCTCATAAAACGGGTCCTCTGCGCCGGGGCTGAGAACTCAGCTACCTCCCTCAGATTGTACAGTCCAGTAGCGGGGTCGGCTTTTGGTGCCTTCGAGATAATTTCCTGCACCGGGAAGTTTACAGAGGCGATGAAATCGTTTCCAGAGTACTTGTCATGGTCAATGACGGTGAAAGAGAACTGGTACTGCTGTTCGTGGTTCAAGAGCTGGAAGATCATCTTCTCGTTGAACACGGGGTCCAGATTGTGGCGAATCGTCTTGGTCCTGTATGTCTTCTTGCCGAGGGAGGCCACAACAAAAGGATCCATATCGAAGCTCGTCTTCGTCAGGTTCGACTCGGGGGGAAGGTCGGTAATCTTGGCAATCTCCAGGAAAATAATACCAACCACATCACTACCGCCGTTGATGAATTCGTATGCGTTCTGTCTCTTTTTCCGCTTCAGGCCCTTGATCCGCAACCTCCTTCTTCTCTTTTCCGCGGTCTCCGGTTTGGTAGGGTCCTCATCCTCTGGTGTTTCGTCCTCATAGTCATATTCGTCATCTTCGTCGGCGTCGTCGGCTTGTCTCCCGGCGAGGGATGGTGTCGGGGAAGGCTCTTTGCCCTTGGTCGGGGCAAGCACTGGAGTTCGAGATGGCGTCGGGGTCAACGAAGAGTCGACAGCAGGGGCCGATCTGGCAATTGCGGAGAACTTCTCGAAAACTTGCTGGGGGGTCGCATCTTTGTTCAAGATGTCGAGCAGAGAAAACTGCAGCAGGACTTCGCCCGAGACAACGCCCGTCTTCTTCCCTGGCCGCTTGCTCTTCAGCTTGTACCATGTGGGAGGCTGTTCCGTGTTCTCGTCGGCGAAAATCTCCTCCAACGCAAGGTCAAACTCGCCCAAGTAGTCCTTGCCAAAGCGGTCTTTATCCCAGCAGTTTACATCAAGCAGCAGGCTCTGGATGCCATTGATGGGGAGCTGGCATTGTTCGTTCCATTCTGGATTCAGTGTCTTCGACTCGGTATGGGTAATGTGTTTCGATTCGCCAAGAGTGAGTACAAGATACTGGGTAGAAGTTTACAGCAATCAGCCAAAGGTCACTTTCTCACGGGGGTTTACAGAGGGGTGGAAGGGGCCACAATGCGGGATATCTGCAGCTTGTGAATTGGATGCCGCACTGGATGTACTCACCGGATCTGACGTTCCTCCCCTGTCCTTGGCAGCGAGATCTTTGGCCTGTTTTCAGCAAGTCAGTATGCGATGCTACCCCTTGGCACACGGCGGCGGCGGTGATGGTGGTGATGATGGTGTCCATACCCGAAGAATCGATACTTGCACGACAAGGCCGGTCTCCCTGCGGCCCTCTGGGCTTGCAGAATCTCCTTTGCTGCGCATGGGGCTGGCACTACGGCTGTTGGAAGCTGAATTGGCGGCAGAGTTGGAGTAGCCCGGCTTCAGACGGTTGGGGATGAAGCGAGCCATTATGCTAAGGTGGGTTGGCGCGGGGTATGTGTGCCTTTATCTACCTTAGCACGATCGTGGCAGGTAGGGCAATCGTTCCAAGATTTATTTTGGCTTGCAATTGACCCTCCAATCCAATTGATGGAGAGCCCAATCAATTACGACGCAGATCCAGCGGTGCCACTCTTCAATGCTGTGCTGTGTGGTGGGTAGTGTGGTAGAGTGTATGTAGGGCAGACTCGCAGCGAGCAACAAGGCAGATCAAACAGGCTGTCCTCCCAAGGTCCCCCCTCGCTTTTCCAAGTTTCGAAACAGTGTGGCGATGATAGGGTGGGACGTGCAACGGCCGTCGTCGCAACTCTTTGCAACTCTTTTTGTTTTCGATTCGTTCGATCTCTGGGCGTGTGTTGATGGATCCCTTCCGTTCCTCGTTCTTCCCAGCAGTGCCCGCTCAGTCGACGTCAGGGACCTGGTGACCTGGGGAGAAGGCAGATCAGGAGGGAGAATGCTGGAGAAAACGGAGCTGGGGAAAAGACGAGGACGTCATCCACCTAGCAACGGGGGACACGGATCCCAGGTATTTGTGAATTTGGGCGGTGGAGCTGTTCTGGCGGGGGGCCGATGTGCTGGGCGCGTCCCGCAGCGTGGGATTGGCGATGCCGAGACCTGCCCAAAAGGACCTTGGACCGTTCAGCTGCTGCTGGGCTGCAGCAAATTCGGGCTCTAGGGGCTGCTCTAGGCGAGATTGGGGAGTATCTTCAGCGGCTACCAAACTGTTTTTGGCGATGCCCACAGCTGACGTTATGTGTGTCTTGGTCGACGGGATACGGCTGGATGGGCTCAACAAATGGAACAAAAGTCAACAGGAATAATTCGTGGAATAAGCTTAAGCTCGAAAACGGGGACGGGCTCGCGTGTCGTCCGCTGTTGGGCGTACAGTTACCTATCTGTCCATTCTCATCAGGCAGGTGGGCCGTCATTCCAACACACCCTGATTGAGGCACCTTTCGTTTGAGATGAATGCTGCTCTGGAAATATTGTCAGATTGGAACACGCGTCGCCCCCGGGTTGCTTCCCCCTTTTAAACGGGCGGGACCGGATATTGCAAAGATTATTTTGCTACCTACTTTTTTCTTTTCGCATCCGAGGTATCAAACATCGACCCTTTCCCGCATGCTGCCCGCATGAACCTGCGTGGAAGTGACGGGCACCAGTCGGCCGGGAACTTGTTTGTGCTTGTCTACGCGTACGAACGAGTGCGAAGTATGGCTCGGGGCTTCAAACTTACTTTACGCCTCCTGCAACTTCGCATCACAGCCCGGTCCCAGCATTGGCCGACTGCGGTTTGCGCAACCTGATTGACCTCACAAAGAGTTCCGAAGACCTGGGAGGGGCGAGTGCGGTCTCGACCACCCCGACAATCCGGGCCACTCTATCAGGAGATGCTTTACGGAGTTAACTTTTGCAAAACAAAGACATCATGTCGTGATTGTCCCGTTCGTCCCAAGTGAGCCCTGGCTGGACACACAACTGCTCACAGCATACCCATGGCGAAGAAAGAAGCCTCGTGGGGTATTTTTGGGCACCAGCAAGCCAGCCCTCCAGCCCTCGGGGCTTTGAAACAACACAATGATTTCTGATTTGTGAAAGTCTAACCAATCCAAAAAGTCTCGCTCCATCATCGGTGGTTACCATTACCCCTTTTTAACCCCTCTTTACCACACACTCCCTCCACCAACAACAAAATAATCCGAGTCTTCCGCCCCGAGGATCCCACTGCATCCAATAGCACCAAATATTCCGTAGTCCTATCAAATGCAAATGCTGACCTCATTCCCATTGCCCGACTACCGTAACAAACAAAAAATGCTATGATATCATACCAGCCCAGGCGGAACTACGGCACCCTCCAACGGCTGCTTCCCCTTATCAACAACACCAGCCCGATTCCCAGCAGTATTATTAACCGCAGAAGCCAGCTCACTAAAAGCCTCAGGCCACAAAACACCCTCTCCTCTTTCGGCGTCATGACGACATACCGCGGCACAGCATTCCGACTCGACACCCTCCTCCACATATTCGCTCTCGGGTTGAACCTCGCCGGCTTGCCCTTCCCGCCCGTCTTCTTCTCGTCCTCCTCCAAAATCTCCTCCAGCTTCCTCTGAATATCTGCAAAACTGTCAAAAGGCAAATACTTGATCCCATGCTCCACACAATACCCCTCCAGCCTCAGTCCCTTCCTCGCAAAAAGCACGTCCGCCTCCCTCGCCGCGGGCAAATCACTCACCCCATCCCCAATAAACACAATCAACGGCACCTCCTCTTCCTCTTCCTCTCCTTCCAACTTCTTCCCCGCAACCTCCCTATTAACCTCCCTCCTCGCCTCCTTCATACTAACCGCCTTATCATGCCCCAATTCCGACTCTCCATGCCTCCAAACCGGCTTCCACTCTGACCCATCCTCTTTTATATCAGCTTCATTAGCCACAATATCAATCTTTGCACTCTGTATCCCCTCGTTAGCACCTCCCCCCCCTTATCGCGTTGCCCCCCAAAATCAAATAACTTACCTCCTCCTCCCCCAAAAACTCATCCAGCACCCTCCTCAACACCGGCTTCAGCCCCGCACTAATCACATGAAACGGGATTTTTTCCTCCACACAAAACCGATGAAACCCCGTAAACCCGGCATCCATCTCCAGCTGCTGGGACATGAGCTCGAACCCATCTTCAAACGGCACGTTCAGGCTCCCCCACATCTCCTCCAAGACGTCCTTGAAGGTGCGCTCGCCAGAGTTGATCTGCGCGTCGAGGAGCTCGCGCTTATTGGGGCCGCAGCCGAAGGTGTTGAAGAGGATGTGGCCTGTGTCTTGGAGGGAGATTGTGCCGTCGAAGTCTAGGTAACTAACTGTTAGGGAATGATTTGGAGATGGTGGGGGTCGGGGGATAAGGGAGGGGGGGAGACGGAACCGGAGAAGCAGACGATTTTGCGTTTCTTGTTGCTGGTGGGCACTTCGTCTCCCATCTTGGAGGCTGGGACTTCGGGGGGAGGGATGGCGGAGGGCATCTTGACGGTGGGGGGCTGGTGTCCTTGACGAGATCGGTAGGAGTGGAAGTTGAAAGGTAGGTGGGTGGGTAGACGGGGTGGACAGAGGATAACTGGGAACCGAAACCAGAAAAGAGAAATATCTAGATGTACCGTTCTCATCTCCACGAACTAAAACCAGTAGCTCGACTTGCCACCCGCGTCCCCGGAGATCTCGTTGCTGGCGTTGAATTTGCTGGTTAGTTCTGGGTGAAACTAAGCTGGCAGCAGCGCACCGGTCGAGATGACCCTACTCATAGGCTAGAGAATCGTCACGGGCCGAGAGCTACAGCACGAATCTCTCGTAGCTCTTGCCCTTGCTGACTCGAAGGTTGACATAGGAAAGCACTCGGATCAAACGGCCTTTTCGCAGCTGCCCCTGCATTACGGGAGGAACTCGCTCGTTTTGCCTCTTCTCCTACTGCAAGAACGAAAAAGCACATGCCAGGCACCAGGCAAGAACTCGACTACTGCATATCCAAAAAACAGTAGACGGGCAATATCGAAAATTATCTTCATTCCTCTATATATCAGCTTTTAAAGTCCTGTGACCCTGTAATAAACAAGTAAACCAGGGTCAACGAGGGCTGTGGGATATCATTAAATATTCATAAACGCTCTTGTAAAAAACACCGTTTTATGCAGAGGCCTTGGCACTGTACTTTGCGGCCGCCTTGTCAAACAAATCGCTCTTCTCCGCCAAATCCACCAGAAGAGGATGCTGAGCGTCCGTCGCCTCGAGAAGACTAAGTAGAAAGTTAGTATGGTTGCCAGCCTGAATGCTAGGTGATCGGGGTACATACGTTCTCTGCTCCGCTGTATCCTTCCCAGCGATGACATTCAGCACCAGTAGGTTGGCAATAGCCTCAGCAAACTTTGGCTCCTTCTTCAACGCCTGATCCAAAGCAGCTTGGGCCTCTTCTGTTCTGCCGAGGTGAAGCTCAGCAACGGCCTGGGAGACAAGAGACCGGACTGACGATGTAGCTGGTGCTTGCGCGAGCTCCTCAAAGACGTAAAAGGCTTGTTGGTACTTCTCACCGCCCTATCACAAACATATCAGCCAAAATGTCCATGAGGGTTGATTTGGGGTAACACGAACCAGCCTCAACCCAACCCACGACTCTGCCAAGTTCACCAGCAAACTGTCTTGCGCCCACCGCCGCGCGGCGGTAACCTCCTTGACGGCGAGATCAGTTCTGTTTTGTTGGAGATGAACTTGCACAATCAGGGCAACGGCGTCCACTATTCAACCACCTCGTCAGTTTATGTTCCCTCCGTCGTTCATCCGCCCCTTGGACCGGATCTTGGATGTAACCCACAGCTTCCTTGATGTTGCGACAGAAGCGCCAACGCCTCCTCGCTCTTCCCCGCCGCCTGCAACACTGTCCCGCCCACGACCTGTACTGTAGTGTTGTCGGCCGCCGACTGCGCGAGCTTCTCGATGATCCCAACCGCCTTGTCGCTGTTTCCGAGCGCTTGTTCAGCCAGGGCGGCGATGGCCTGCAACTCGGGTTCCTTCTCGCCGGTGACGTCGGCTAGGGCGTCCTCGGCCTGGCCCAGGGCGATGCGAGCGCGCAGCTGGAGGACGCGGGCGGGGAGCTCGTTCTCGGAGGACAGGGTCGAGACATCGTAGTCGACCACTTCTTGGTATTGCCCTTGGTGGAAGTGGTTGTGAATGTTGATTAATTCGCCTTCGGCCGAATAGGGATCCATTTTGTCCGTGGTGTATAATTTGGGGAGAAGAGACGGTGGGCAGGTATCAAATGGTGAAGTGGTGAAGCTGTTGTCAGTGGCCTCTCCCCTGTGTTTAATTGACCGACGTGGAGCTTCCTGGACGCAGTGGGATGCGCTGCGGAACAAACCGTTGCCAAGTAGGGGTATCTCCAGGGTTAGGGTTTCCTCGACCCAACCCGGCGCTGAAGCTCCCACTGAGAGCTTCCCTTTGGCACGGGAGCTTGGGGCAGCTCAAGAAACGGCCGATCTAACAACAGCGACACCAAGAAACCAAGCGATGTTCATCAGGGTAAAATCTAAACATAGACTGATATCATCGACGATAGCCGACTATACAGCATCTTGAAATCCCATAAAGCGTACCAGTACCACAGACGAGCAGTTGGCTCTGGTTTCTACTTTACCGACATCCTCATTTGGCCCTCTCTGGGTCGGAGATCGAGCAAACATTATGCGCCTGGCTCCCACGGCAGTTATCGCCAGTCATTATTATTTCAACATTCCCTGGCAGTTTCAACCTCGGCGTCTGGTCACTCTCACAAATCTCAACACCAAAGATCAGCCAGCACTGCCATGGCCTCCCACCCAACATTGGTCTGTAGATATTCCACCGAGCTTCCAACCTGAAAAGTCCGGTGTGAAGGAGCTTACACTACCTTGGAGCCATCATCACCAGCAATGCCATCCTTCGGATAGTTATTCGATCCACGTGGCGGCGAGCGGATTCTCTCAGCCACACCATGAACTCCGACGGCGGCGGCCAAAAGGAATCAGTCGATGGATTGACGCGGTTCAGGCAGGCAATCCATCTTAGCTAAGTACATATTTCTCTTTCATATTAACTCGGAATTCGTTCCACCGTTCGTTCGCAAGGCTTGGGTTGCACGACTTGGAAAGTTGAAACAGTTACACTGTCATCATTATCCCTGCCGGCTCTCACTGGCTTGCCAACTCACTTTCGCTCTCCTTCCCCGCAGCGCATGATTTTGGCCCATCCCATCCACTTGGCCAGGCCTTTGGATGGCCGACCCAAGATTCCCCTTCTTTCTGCTTTCCCATCTCGGCGAGCTGCCTTGGCCAGAAGAGCTTCCCCATGTTCGATCGCCATGCCGTGCACACGGCATGAATGATTCAAGATGCTTTTTGGACCTGGGAAGCTTGATCAAAGGTTGAATAAACCTCTTCTACAGATACCCGTACCAGCTTTCTCAATTTTTGGTTTTTTAGTTGAACGCTAGCGACGGGGTCGAAACATGAAACTCTTGCTTCAAGGCTTCAAAACTCGCGATGGACGTCAACATGGGACTGCCATGCTGGGGAGAGGAGCCTTTCGGATGTCACAGCCGGACCCCTGTCAGCCAAGGTGCGGCAACACCTTGCACTCTCAATTGTTTTCGTCAGAAATTCTCCGTCCGATGTTCTTCAGGACTGCAACCTTCTCACGTCTTTTGCTGCTGGTGCTCGGACGTGCTATAGTTGTCACCCGCACTTGCAGTCAAGGGACGGGCTGATGAGGTCGGCGGTTGGAAACACTTGCTTCCGCTGCAAGCTGTCTGCAGAGGCGGGAGTGATCCTATTTTTGAATGTCAAGAGATTATCGACAAGTGTTGATGATTCCAGAAGACAAATAAGAATCCAGGCGACACTTGCCAAGCAAGTTTCTCATACCGGGCCAAGCACATAAACAAGTCTGGATACACAAACCCTTCTCATAAAAAGTCTGGTGTTCACTGTTTGATACTTTACCCGCTGTTTCCAAGTGAGCATCTCTGATTGGCGAATATGGCATCGAACCGTAGTGGTTGCATAGCGTGCCTTAATATAGCACCCCGGTCATGTCCCTTCCTTGCCGCAAAAGGTCCCAGTGCCGACAAGGGGCGCTCTTCTGCCAAGGGGTTCTCTCAACGTTCTTGGGATTCGGGTCTCAGAGTTCGGCCATGGCGGGGATCCCGCCCCTTCACTACGAGCCGCCCAACGTCCAATGGGACAGCCGTTGGCCAGGCTTATTACAGTCAGGAAGGGAAGTGGTATCGTTCAGCGATGGCTTGGACACACGATGGAAGGATACAAAGGGTGATCATCCCCCCTGTTGTTCATCCTCGCCTCCGCCACACACAGCCGTTTGCTCAAGGATTCTTACCTTGTCATCTTGTTCACAAGCCCAGGCACGGCTTGCCCTGTATCATGAATATCTTTTGGATACTCTCCAACCACTGATGGATCATCTCTAATCAAACTTTACTTTCTCCACTACAGCTTTTGTCTTCTTGGTTTTCCTATGTTTTGTTCTTTTTCTTCAGGGTCATCATCAAGGGTCAGCATCTTATATTGGGGGACATGGAGATAGTCATACCTCCACGAGACCATGGACCTTCGACGTTTCGATACGCATGGGATGAGAACGGCGAGGTCACACAGATGACAAGGTAAGGTTCGTCTTTCTCTCTCTTTAGACGAACGCTGTTTTTAATTCGTCATCCACAGAGTACGAGAGGAACAGCCATCCCCACTAGTGACACCACGGCCCATCCCAGGCCGACAAACTATCCAATGGCCCTTTCAGAGCATCGTCACCGAAACCGAAATCTCGAGCCCGACGACAACACATTTTCATCATCATCACTTTCATCACCACCACCGACGGGCAACCACGGCTACGACATGGCAGCCTTGGCGCCAGAGGAGGAGAGACAGCGACGGGCACTCGATAGCGAGGAATCTGGTGCCGGATTACGTTGTCAATTATCTTCGGGGCGAGACTCCGGAGACGGTGTCAAAGAGGAAGTATATTCACTATGGGGTGGGCAAGGAGGGGAAGTATCCTCTGCCTGGGAGTTCACATCGGCATTTGCAGTCACGGGCGGCCGAGTTTCAGGGGTTTTATGACGAGGAGTCGTCGGAGGGGAGGGGGAGTGGTGATTCTCATGGTGATGGGCAACGGCGTGGATTTGGAAATGAGAAGCAGCGTGGTGGGGGGAATGGAAGAGGATTAAAGAACACGCTGCTCGTGGGATGGCGGGCTGGAGTTGCGCTGAACACGCTGGTCGGGTTTGTGATTTTGATTGCGGGGTTTGTGTGCTTGATATTGGCGATTTCGAAGGCATCGCTTGCGGGAGGGGCAGGAGGGAGGCTAGCGATCTTCACGGGGGAGTGTGCGGCGGCGACGAGGATTGATTGGGGGTTGCATGCGGTTATCAACGTTTTTGGGGCGGTGTTGTTGGCGGGGGCGCATTATGTTTTTCAGGTTTTGAGCAGTCCGACGAGGGGGGAGGTTGATGAGGCGCATAGAAGGTGGGTTTGGTTGGATATTGGGGTGCCGAGTTTTAGGAATTTGAGGTTCATTGGGAGGATGAGGGTGATGTTGGCGGTAGTGGTTTTGGGGTCGGCGTTTGTTACTCAAATAATGTGAGTTTGTCTGGTAAGAGAGAAGAGACGAGAAAAAAGGCTGACTTGTAACAGGTATAATGCGGTAATTTTCACTTCTCAGACAGCGCCTGAGTTCAAGGCTGCTGTCGTCACGGACGCCTTCACCAGGGGCGCTTCTTTCAGCAATGCGACGGAAAACAACAATGGCGGGCTGAGCCGTCTTGAGATCCTGTCTCTCCAACGACAAGCCAGCAGCAACGAAATGGCCAACCTCACCAGAGCAGACTGCTTCATTCAGCTTGACCGCACCCTCGAGTCCGATCTCTCGGTCATTCTCCTCGTCTCGAACATCAACTCACCATCTTCGCTCCTCCAAACCACCACCAGACCTCGAACTAACCCCTTCAGTTCCATTGTATCCGACCAATCGACGATCCGATATTGCCTCTCCGCTCCATCACTCCGACCCAAAACCTGCGAGGTTAACCTTAACGCCTCACTCCTAGGCGTCGTCGCCCTTCTCAACTCCTTCGCCTTGGTAGCAGGTGCCTCCATCCTCTTCAAACACCACTCCCGCTTCTCCCCCCTCTGCACCCTAGGCGATGCCATCAACTCCTTTCTCAAGGACCCCGACACCGCCACCCAACAGTCCGGCTCCCTCCTCTCCAAAAAGCAAGACGTTTTGACAGGCCGCTGGGCAGCAGGCATCCACGAGCCAGCCAAATACTACATCCCCACCAATCACTACTGGATCAAATCCCTTTCCTTCTCTCACCTCGCCACATTTCTAACCATCTGGGCGGTGTTCACCTCGTTGGTCATTGCCGCATTGGCACTCTCCGTCTGCCACGACCCAGAGCACCTCCTTACTTCTTTTTCTTCAACGTCACTTGGGGCAAAGTCGCTGGTGATTATCCCAGGTGATGGTATCCCACCGCCAGCAGCAGCTATTCTTGCTTGCCTCCCCCAGCTGGGCCTGGTGATGTTGTATATCAGCGTGAACAACATCCTGACGACGTACTACCTCTCGCACGAGTGTTCGTTGTTTGCGGTGGCACCCCGCGCTCTGAGAGTTTCGTCTCCGTTTCCTCAGGGGCTTCAGACTAGCTCGCTGTATCTCACGCTGCCGAGGCCCGTGTCCTGGGTGTTGATCTTTGTGTTTATCGGGCTGGGGTTCTTACTTTCTCAGTCATTCGTCTTGGTATCAGTCACCACCACTGCTGGCAAAACCACCACCACCAATGCTGTCGGTTTAAGCGGGGTCGGTCTTTTGTCACTCCTCTCCCTTCTATTTATCCTCTTGTTGTTAGTCCTGGGACTGGGCATGCGCAAAGCCCCCGCGGCCGGGCTGCAGGGGTGGGAGCTGAAGGGGAACCCGATGGTGCTGGAGGGGGGAGCTGCTCGGCGGTGCTGGGGGCGAGGTGTCATTACCATCAGGTTTTTGTTCCGGGGGGGAATGGGACGAGGGATGGGACTACGATTACTGGAGGGGGGAGAAGGAGGGAGGAGAGTATTTGGAAGGGGGGGGTGGTTTGGGGGGTTATAAAGGCTGGGGTTGGGATGGAGGTTGGGTTGTGTGGGTTTGGACGGGGGGATCATCACCAAGGGGAGGATGGGGGGGTGGGGAGGTTGGGGGTGGGGAGGTGTTATGCTTGATCTTTCATTTGTTTTTTATTTATTTTATATGGGTTGGGTTGGGGTGTTTGCTTTGGGATATTAGGAGTTGATGGTGGTGGTGGTGATGTGGTTGGGATACCCGGGAAGGAACTTGTTTCGGCCTAGAGCTGGGGAATTGGGATATATATCATGGAAGGTGAAGACAGGAAAAAAAGGCAGGAACTTGAATATGTGGGAGATTGAAGGCAGGAACTCAAGATATGAAATGAATAGGGAAGGATATGGATTAGGACAGATACCCCGGAGGATTTTCTGCTTACGTGGAACGACATTTTGCTTTTTGTCAACTTCAACGGATATAGCGTAGCGAAACCCAGATTGCTGAGCGTTAGGAATAAACATTTACAGCCAACTCACTCACTTGTGTTACCAGCTCTGGCTTTTTCGAGTGTGGAAATGTGACTTTAGGTGCTGCTGTCTCAACAACCATCCATGCATTGGACTGGGTGGGTAAAGTAAGGTAAGCTTGCCTCAGGGGCACTCACAGTGTACCTTTTTCTTTCGGGGCAAAGAAAGAAAGAGAGAGAGTATCGACGGCCCTGAATTCATTTCACTGCCTATGGCTTCACTTCTTCTTTCCCGTGACAAGAATCGACGCCCACTATATCGGCAACAGCCAACGGTTGGCAAGGAACCTACACCTTGACTGAACTCTTTGTGCAGAAACGATTTCCATTTTCGAGGAGGGGGAGGGGGGTGCTCTGTAAACAATTCCTGGTTTTATACATAATTGTTAAACGTTGATTTATTCTCCAAGGATAAAAAAGTTCGCAGTGTCTTCCATGGGTTTTTTCTTTTTCTTTTTTCTTTTTTTTTGGTGGGTGTCAGTTATCGTGATAGATATTTGATACAGTTTTTGTTTCAATGTAGCTTTGACACGACATTCGGTATGGGATAAATGCATAGGGAACTACACATGGGAGGCAGGCTTTAAAAGAAAAGTAGAGTTGGTGTGTCTATAGGAAGAAATGGATTGCTTGGTTGATTATGCAGGTTGTCTGTTTGTGGTTTGGTAAGTGAGCAGGGATCATAGGTAACCCTATTCGATGGGAGGTCTGAATATAGTCTGGGCTGTTGAAGATATCTTCGCCTTGCAGGCGAATAGATCAAGAGTATGTGGGAAGATCGGGAGAGAAGACTGAGATGGCCCGTAGCTGTCCACGTTTTATTTGACGTGGTTGACATGTTGGTCGCTTACACTCTGCAGGTGAAGCAGGGTTAGCGAGGGCCCAAGGTCGCGACTTTCTGAAAACAACCTCAGTTGTATTTTGACGGGTAACATGCATAGAATAGATCCTGTATTTCGTGAAGGAAATCATCAAGGTCCTCAATGAACGATGGCCGTGTTCTGCGTCCCTGGAAACCGAGTTGTTTAATGACTTTGATAGCAGATGAGGGTTAGGGTCATATCTGCCCTCTTTTCACATGCACAGTCTCCCCACAAAAGATACCCCTCCATTTATCGATAAGGAAGTTAAACCCCGCAGTGCTCCCTGTCTTTGCGGCTTGTGGGGGGACCTGTCACCCGAATGTCATCAACTCGGCTGTTCATCTCGAGAGGTTCAGGCAGGTCCTTTTCTGTCAATTGTAGTAGAATAGTACAGTGAAACCTACCAGTAACGGGGACGGTTAGGTGTGGCATAACAGCCCCCCTCAGAAAGCCGGGGACGGATGAACCCACCTACCATGTAAGTCGCCGTTGGCACGTTGCACACACGTTTTCCACGGGATGTTTCCGAGCGACCGAATGGGCTTGGCCAAATCGGGAGTTGATTGGATTTCTAAGCACACCACTTCACCCCTTCAAGAAAAACTCCGATCTGAGGAGATACAGACACAGATGCAGGGAGATACCCGAGGGGTCGCATGGGGTAGAGAGATATCTCCTGGCTTCTATATACATTTTGATATTTTCATTATTCAGCTCGACGCAGTCAGCATCCTGCTTACTTTGCGGACGTATTGAATGGATCGAGAGCCGTCCGATGGACGGAAGTGTCAGTCTCTCCAGACTCCTCCATCGCAAAGCTTAATAGCACTCGGGTTATCGAGTTTCCCCAGTTTCCAGAGTCTGGAAGGGGAGTTTGATGGCATCCCCCGCTGTCGGAACTCTTTCGTCCATTTTTCGGGGAGACAGGGAGTGCGAGAGTGGATGCCCATAGCCCCATTGTTCTTGAAAAAAAAGAAGGTCCCCTTGTTGGCTTGGGGTTTTGCCGCCTGCCAGCGCGAAAAATTCAAGCAGTGCCTGTCAGGTTCCTGAAACTACGTCTTTTTTATTTTTATTGCCGCGGGATTATATAAATATATATAAATATCGGGTCGTTGAAGAGAGGGGGAGTTGTTCACATAACTCCCTTGACAAGACAGGCTATCCCGACTTGTTACTGTCAACTCATTTCTCACCAATTCATGCTTTATTTTTTCACCCACCTTTTCCATTGCGAATCTCTTATACAAGCCCGACTTGCATCTGTAAACACCTGCCGCCTCCCGACGTCTCACAGGAAACCCCCAAATTCTCACAATAGATTTGGTCCAGTTGCAGCCAAGAACGATTGCGTGCTTTGGATGACGCCTTTGCGACCTGCAGACTCCAACAGGACAGCCCGCCAAGCTGTAACGAATAGCTGCAAGGCTGCGAATTGGACGTGGGGTGTTACTGGCGGAGCGCACCATCTACACGCATTCTCACTCTCACGCATTGCATAGCACCATTGTTCCGGAAATAGAGAAGGGCGTCTGGGAGCAGTGAGGGGAGGAAAGGGGGAAAGGATTGAAAAGAGGTTTCTGGGGAAAAAACCGGGGGTGGCATTTCTTGACTTGCCTCTGACATCCCGTTCTGGTGATAGCATCATCGAGGTTGTTGCAGGGAGAAACATTGAGATTGTTTCTCTTATTCAAGTCTCGAAACTCCCGCCTAACACGTTCTTTGAGAGCTGAGAGGTCATTGGCTCGATACCTCTAACTAGGTTATCTGCAACACACACTCTCTCTCACACACACCCTCTCCTGTCTCGGTTTCTCGGTCACGACACCATCCTTGTCCAGGGATCTCCGGATTCACACGGCTGCCAATATCTCAACCGTGAGATCTAATCTTGGTTGAAGAACTCTCGCCGGAAAGAAACGGCACATCCCTCGTGACGACACACACACGCACATCCCCGGCACCGTTTCGTAAACATGGGTCTCTTGTGCGTATAGCCCGCTTTATATCCTATTCCCACCACACATACAAAATCTCACACACCGCTTTCGCTGGGTATGTATGGCGTCATGCTGATATTCTGCAAAGGGCGCTGGGAACGGCTCTGGATTGGCCAGAGGCGAAGACGAGGGCACATCTTGTCCGGGCCTGGGGTATCAAGGTGAGTGAGAGGCTCAGTTACTACGGCGGCTGCTCCCCGGGTGAGCCGGAGATTTGTTGGAGGTTCTCAACTAACTCTTGCTTTTGTTTGGTAGCAATTGCTGGAAATATGGAACAAGGCCAAGGTCAAGGAGCGCGATGCTATGCTTTGGGGTGATGAGGTATGTCACCTTTTTAGCGCTGATTTCTGTGGACTGCTACTGACACAGCTCTAGGTCGAGTACCTTGTCGTGACATATTCCAAAGATGACCCCAAGGTTCTGCTGTCGCTGAGACAGGCTGATATCCTCGCTGCCTTGGCCGAGGATAAGACCTTGGCCAAGGAGATTACTCCTCCTGCCTCGCCTGGTGGGACGAAACCACAGTAAGGAAAAGCGGCGCGGCTTCCGAAGTCTTGATGCTGAGATACTACAGGAACAAGTACCCATCTCCAGTCTTCCATCCTGAGTTTGGGCGATTCATGCTCGAAGCTACCCCAGGTAAGCCATGGGGTATCGACTTCAAGGAGCTCTTGCATGTCGAGCCAGACATGAAATTGAGGTATGATTGTCAACAGTCAGCCAGTTTGGAAGTGCATAGTTCTAACACGACAAAGGCGAGCGATTGCAAAGGACCATATGTTGCCCAACGAATATCCAATCACCCTGACAACATTCCCAAGAATAGGTAGCCCGGGTGTCTTTACCGATCCTCATTATCCAGTCTCGGGCCCCAAACTGAGGTCACAGTTTGTCCCCGATGAAATCGCCAATCCTCACATTCGCTTCCCCACTCTAGCAGCCAACATCCGGTCTCGGCGCGGCCGCAAGGTGCAGGTAAACGTACCTGTATTCAGAGATGAGAACACGCCATGGCCATGGAAGGATCCTACCGTCAACTATGACCTTCACCAATGGCCCGAGGATGACGACGTCCGCAATGGCGCCGCCCCAGATAACTTCATCCACATGGACGCCATGGCCTTCGGCATGGGAAGCTGTTGTCTGCAGATTACCTTCCAAGCAAAGAACATCACCGAGGGCAGAAAAATGTACGACCAACTGAGCCCACTCGGCCCCATCCTCCTGGCCCTGACGGCCGCCACCCCAATCTACAAGGGCTTCCTCGCCGACACCGACGTCCGGTGGAACCAAATCAGCAAAGCCGTCGACGACCGCACCGCCGAAGAACTAGGCGAGAAGCCCCTCCAAAACGACCGGTGGCGCATTCCCAAGTCCAGATATGCCTCCAACTCGACCTACATCTCCGAAGACCCCCGGCTCAGGGATGAGTACCTCGACCCCAACCTGGTAATCGACCCCGAAATCAAGCAGCAGCTCCTCGATGGCGGAATGGATGACCGTCTCGCCACCCACTTTGCGCATCTCTTCATCCGCGACCCCATTGTGATTTTCAACGAAGATCTGGAAGTCCTGGACCTGTCCAAGACCGACCACTTTGAGAACATCCAGAGCACCAACTGGCAGCACATGCGCTTCAAGCCGCCCCCGGCAGACAACAACATCGGCTGGCGCGTCGAGTTCCGACCGATGGAGATCCAAATCACCGACTTTGAAAACGCGGCCTTTTCGGTGTTTATGGTGCTCATCACAAGAGTAATCCTATCGTTTGATCTGAATTTCTACATCCCCATCACCAAGGTGGATGAGAACATGGAAACCGCACACAAGCGCGACGCTGTCCTCCAAGAGAAATTCTGGTTCAGGCGGAATCTCTTCTCCTCTCGCCCGTCAAGAGGGTCAGGGTCTGGCACCAACACCCCCCGCTCTGGCGGCGGCGGTGGTGGCAGCAGCAGGGCGAACTCCCGCCCGCCATCGCCTGTTGGTCCGGTAGAGGATGAGTACAAGCTCATGACTGTCAACGAGATCATTAATGGCGAGGAAGAGGGGGAGTTCCCGGGGTTGATCCCGCTGGTGGAGAGCTACTTGGACTCGGTGAATGTGGATGTGGCGACGAGGTGTCAGCTGGCGAGGTATTTGGACTTGATCAGGAAGAGGGCGAATGGGGAGCTGTGGACGGCGGCGAGGTGGATTAGGGAGTTTGTGAGGGGGCATGAGGGGTATAAAAAGGATAGTGTGGTGAGTGAGGAGATCAACAAGGATTTGGTGGGGAAGGTTATTGAGATTGGGGAGCGGGAGGCGAGGGGGGAGGGGTTTAAGGGGTTGGGTGGGGGGTTGAGAAGTTGTTGGGGGGGTTTTGAGAGGGGTGTGAGGATGAATGAGGGATGGAAGGATGGGTTGGTATATATACGGTTTTTTGTTTTGTTTTGGGCGATGTTGAATTGATTGAGCGCTGTGTGGTGTGGCTGTTTGCTTTTGAGCTGTATGTAACTTCGTTTTTTTGCGAGAGAGTAGATGGGAGGCATTGCGCTGCTTTTATTTATACGCGTTCTATTTCTATCCATCGTCAAGAGATCCCATCTTCAAACACCTACCGAAGCTGTGATTTGTACAAACTTTTAGGGCTTCAAGGGTGCTTAGAGTGGCTGATTCAGTGTCTAGGACTCGACACCCTTTTCATCTGCAATCTTCCCAGTCTATGCTTATAGTTATGCTAATAAGTCAGAAGATAAAAACCGGAAATACAGGTTTATCAAAGCCTGAACTCAAGGGAGCAAAAGTCACTTTATTCTCACAAAACTGAAATTATATCACCATAGCCCCCTCCACATCAAGGGTGAAGATCATGGTAAACTTCATCCAGTCCCCAATACCGGAGACCGACATATGTAGAAAGATAGAGCGATAGCGCGTCAAAGACGAGTCAGTTAATTGACACATAAAGACACCAGCATTATCAGAACTGGTTGTGGTCCGTCCAACAGTGTTAAAGTGCCCTCCCTCCCCCCAAATCGTTCCAAATACAGACAGACAGACAGACGCTCTTCCGTCAACTGTACACCTACATCACCAAGGCTGCGTCTCTAAGGGTGTGCATGATTGACGAATGATGTTTGTCTTCAAGGACTGAGACTGCTGGAGTTTCACCCAGTTTTAGACGAGAGATATCAGCGTCGGGACTGAATCCCATCATGGGGTTTGTTCGAGATAAGCCGTTCCGAGCTACCACACACCGCTTTCGGTGGAAGAAGCTAGGTGCGAGACAGGACAAATGATGATGATGAGGTTAGCGGTGAAGGGGGATGGATCTAAGGGTAGGGTTAAAAAGTTATAAACAATCTCAGTCAATACACAGGAACGCAATCATAAGAGAATATTCCTTTCTCCTCTACTCTTACAATCATTCTTTATATACATACAAAAGAAACCCTTTTCGACAGAGAGCTCGCTACGCTAACAAACACAAAATGCCCATGCGAAAAAAAAAGAAAAACCAGCAAGTTTTATATATCCAAGAAAATCTTCCATTCTTTTTCCTATATTATATAAGTCCTACACAACTTTCTCTTTCTCCCCTCTCATCTCCCCATCTTTCTCTCGAAAATTCATCAAATATTAACACAAATCCCGAAACAAATCACCTCGCTTACAACACAAGCGCCAAAACAACCGCACCCACCAACCCCCCGCTAACAACCATCCTCCCCGCTCCGCTCACCTCAACCGGAACCCGAGTAGGTCCCGCAAGCGCAGGGGTGGTCTCCTCAGTAATGGGCACCAACGGGAGCGTGATCTCAGGAGTGTAGGTGTACTCCGGCTTAGGAGGGGGCTTGGGCACAAAAGTACCGTTGTTGCCACCACCACCACCACCACCAATGGGGACACCACCGCCGGTGGGGACGGGGACGATAATAACTGGGGGCACGCTGGTCGTCGCCTCCTCCTCCTCGGGAACGTCGCTGGGAACAGGAACAACCACGGTCCTGGTGGAGGTAGCGGTTAAGAGGGTGGTAAGGGTGGTGTCGACTTCAGGGACGCCGGTGGGGATGCTGCCGGTGGGGATGCCGGTGGGGATACCGCCGGGATTGCCGCCGGCGGGAATGGAGGGGTAGCGCTGGCGATGGG
This sequence comes from Apiosordaria backusii, assembly GCA_030549205.1. Lineage (NCBI taxonomy): Eukaryota > Fungi > Ascomycota > Sordariomycetes > Sordariales > Lasiosphaeriaceae > Apiosordaria > Apiosordaria backusii. The sequence goes on from JAUKTV010000002.1 coordinate 3,113,472, forward strand.
GCAGACGGTCGTGCCGACGGCAACGACGGAGGTAACAACGCGGCCGGGGCAGTTGGGGACCTCGGGAGGGCAGGAGGTGACGGTGACGATTTGAGTGGAGTAGACGGTGGAGGTGGTCCAGCCCTCGGGGAGGGTAGCGGTCTCGGTCGGCTCCGGGGTGGCGGTGATGGTGGGGGTGACGGGGCAGACGGTGGTGCCGATGGCGATGACGGAGGTGACGACGCGGCCGGGGCAGGAGGTTACGCTGGGGGCGCACGAGGTGACGGTGAAGGTTGAGGTGGCGAAGATGGTGGAGGTGGTGAACTCCTGGGCGGAGGTGGTCTCCTCGCTGGGGGCGCCGGTTTCGGTAGGTTCAGGGGTCTCGGTGGGCTCGACGGTCTCGGTAGGCTCGGCGGTTTCGGTAGCGGTAACGATCTCCGAGGTGGAGGTCTCGTCATCCTCGCAGGTGTCATCCTCATCGTCCGAATCGATGGCGCTGGAGGTGGTGGTAGTCTCTGGAGCCTCGGTGGTCAGGGTTGGTTCAGGGGCATCAGTGATGGTAGCGGTCTCGGTGGCGGTGGTAGACTCCTCAACCTCAGTCTCGGAGGCAGTGGGCTCCTCGGAGGCAGTCTCGGTGGCGGTCTCAGTAGCGGTGGGCTCCTCAGTAGCAGTCTCGGAGGCAGTAGGCTCCTCAGAGGCGGTCTCAGTAACGGTAGGCTCGGTAGAGGTCACAGTCTCGCTGGTGCTGACAGTGGTCGAGGTGGAAAGGCTGGTGCTGGAGACAGTGGTACTGGTAGAAGTAGCAGCATCCTCGAGCTGATAGACGTTGATGCCCTTGACCCTCCAGTAGACATCCTCGAACTCACCGGCCTTCCACCGGACGTACTCGTGGCACTCCTGGAAACCAGTCTTGGCGGCGCAAGAGTTCTCACCACCACTGCCCCAGGTGTTACCAGCAGCATCACCGCAAAAGTTGATGTTCAGAACCATGCGCATATCCTTGAAAGCACGCGCGACGTCGCAGCTGTTGGGGGTCAGAGCAAAGCTCGGCTTGCCCCAGGTAGCGGGCTTGGGTGTGCCAGCGGAGACATCCTCGGGTTCACTGCCGCGCGCCCAGCTCCAGATCTTGAAGGTGGTTTCAGTCCACTCGGTAGCCCCTAAGATACATCAACCATTAGCACATTTGTAGAGTCAGGAGATGATGATGATGGATACTTACAGATACCACCCTTGTCGCTACCAAAGAGGCTGTTCTTCTCGTCAAGCGCACAACCAGCGTTGAGGGGCTGACCTTCGGCCTCGACGTGGCAGTCATCGTAGGCGACAGTACCGGAGCTGGCAGGGCCGTCGATGATGCAGCTGCCGGCGGTAGTCTCGTTGGTATGACCGACGACCTTGTTCTGAGGGTTCAAGTTCCATCCCTCATAGATGTCGATTTCACCGTGATCAGGCCACTTCTCACCGGTGAGCCAGAAAGCGGGCCAGGCACCGCACACGGCTTTGGGCAAGTGAGAGAACTCGGCGATGAAAAGGCCTTTGCTGTATGAGTTCTTGCTCTCAATTCTAACACTCTCACGGCCAACAACGGCAATCTTGTCAGAGTCGACACCAATGTAGACGTCGTCGGTATTGACCTCATCGATGAGACCAAGTATGATAGCCTCGGCCTTGCTTTGATAGTGGACATGTCCCCTGTTGGGGTCCTGGTCGAATCCCTTGAACTCCTTGAACTCGAAGTTGTCGAAGAGGTTGGATGGTGTGTACTCCTCTGTGAGCACATAGTTTTTTTGAGTGGCAACGGCACTGGAGGCCAGAGCCAGGGCAACAGCGCCCAGCTTAGTGAAGGATGGAGCCATGGTGTTTCTCCTATGTGAAGCAAATAAAGAATGACAGTGGTTTAGTGATACTAGTAACGAATGTTGGACGTGCGATACGTCAGAGGACGAGCAAAGAATGCTCTAGTGTCGCTGAGAGGCAGCTTGGATAGCTTGGCTGGAGAGAAGCATCAGGCACAGGAAGGAGAGGTAAATGGTGTTCGAGGTGGCATCTCATGGCTTATAGGGGGAAGGCTGCCCACCCCGTGTGCCAGGGAGGCACGGAGACTGCGAGGCTCAGCAGGCAAGGCATGGGGAACGGACTCCATCATCATGCACCCCCACCCACCCACATCACATCCACCAGGCGGCGTTGTCAACGGGTCCGCCCGTCGTTTGGGCACCGTTTACCAAGAGATTGTTATTCCCCTTTGGGACCTGATAGCGGCAATGGGGGTTATGAGTTGAGAAGGGTTCCCCTGTGGACGTTGCGGTCTCGCCAACAACGGCGGCTCCAGTCTCTCGCTTCGGAGTTGCTGTGGTTGACTGGATATGGGATGAGCTCCCCTCTCTCATTGGCCAAACTACCAGTGTAAGCGTGAATACTCCTGCACCAAGACTCTTTGTTTGCTTCACCTGCTGAAGAATCACGACCCATCATCCACCGATTCATCTGGGTGTCATCATGCACTCGGCCCCAACAGCAACAGACATTTTGTCAAACAGGCATGTTGTTGGCTCGGCCCTCGTATCGTGAACCCCTAATAATCATCCCATGGCCAGTGCTCAATGGGAGGGTGTCATTGGAGTGGTCCCAAGTCGGAATCCTTTCTCGAAAGCGCTCGAGGGTTACCGGGGAATCAAGCATGAGTGGAGCGGTAAGCCCTAGAGAACCCTGAAAAGACCCTCGTGGCGCAACCGAGGTTCCAAACTTGGAAACAAACTGTGGGTCTTCGATAGGGGGCCAAGGGGGCCAAGAATGCAGGAACATCGCGAGTGTGCGCGGCCCCTCCTCGCCAAACAGCAACCGTCAGGGGTAGAGAAAGGAAACAAATTCCACGACTGGTTGACATGAATTGTGAGCTTGTGCTGATTGTGCCCGAGATCCCGAGCCTCGTCTCGATCATCCGGTACGCATAACTAGCCAAGCCACCTGTCAACGTTAATCCATCCCGCTCTCTCAATATCTGTTGGTCATCACCATCCCCCAACTGAGAACCATACAAGATACCGAGGACCGCGCCTCGGAAATAAAAGCAGAGGCACAGAGCTCTCTCTCCCTTTCATCGGTCAGCTTAATAACCCCGGAATCCAGAACTTTTGACCTTGTCGAGAGTGGCACTTTCAACCCACTTTTGGAGATGATCGCTCCCAAGGAAAGACGTTGTCAAAAATGAGCTTGATATAAGACCCCAACCAGTCGGCTCCTGCATCCAACGTTCTAGACTTTGCGGGTGTCGATCTCTGAACCCTTGAATCCAGACAGTCGGGAAAGTCTGGAGACGACAAAGGAAAAATCGAGTAACAAAATCGATGATCCTTTTTCTTCTCCAGAAATATCGAAAATCCGAAATCGCTGGCGTTGTGTGACAAAATTGGAGTGGATGAAAAGTGGGCGCACTTCAGTTCCGTCTCTTCCGGACGGACTCGTCCATCACACAAGGAAAGACCAACCACTACCCAAAAGTGACCGAGATGTACTATGCAGGAACCGCGATGCTGCTCGCGCCCTTTACTTTCTCACGTCACACTTGCACAAGTTCATTGCATACGCGTTTAATTACACCAGCTCACCTGCTGTCATCATCAGCATGCCGAGATGCCGTCCAATGCTTTGAAGCAGACCGCGTTTCCTCGTTCATCAAAAGCACAAGGTCCCAGCATCCAGCCTCATGCCCGACTTGATCAGCAACATGATGAAGAAACACCTCTACCGTGTTTCCCATCTCGAAGAATGAGTCCCAAATCGACTCACCCATCCGTCTTCATCCCATTTCCCGCATAGTACGACACGCAACCCTCCCTCACGGCTGTCCCTGAATTGCGGCACAACTCGTGCGGCCCACACCCAATAAGCTTCCCAGTCAGCATCACCTCCCGTCGGAAGGACCCCCATTTTTCCCCGTCTCACTTCTCACTGCAACTCTCCTTCCAAACAGGCACATCCAATCACATCTTCAACTTCTTCACATTCAAGCGGGTATCATCAAATCATCAGTAAATAACAAACTCGCTCCTCTTCAACCTCCTCTTCTCAGCCTTCGCCCTCTGCTGCTTTCTCCTAAAGAACCACCCAACAACCACCAACCCAACCAAACTCGGGACACCAATCGCCACTCCCACCCCAATAGCCACTGGCTTGCTGACGCCGCCACCACCGCCCGACGGCTCCTTGTCACCTTGAGACACGCCTCCAGGCTGCTGTTCACATATATCTCAGCCTCAGCATTCTCTGCATATATTGGTAGAATGTAAATAACGTACCAGAGATGAACTCTCACTCGGCCTCGGAGCAGGCGCGACATACTCCCCAACACTAAAGAAAGGCGACCTCGCCAACACGGGCGCCTCGCCATCCGTCCACGTCGACGGCTTCAGCTCGAGCTGATACAGCCCCGTCTTGATCCAGCGGAGGGGATACGGCATGTTGGTCCATACATATGAACTGCCTGTGGCAGCGGCTAAAGTTGTGAGATGAGATGTCAGCCTCAGTTCATCGCGCAAAGTTTCCCCAGAAGTCCTTCTCCAGTACGCCATATCTCCCGTTTCTTCAAGTTCGCTCCCTGCCCGTTTAACCACTGCTCTTTCCCTCACCATTTCCCATGCCCGCCAGTGGCTAAATAATGGCATGCCATACAAAGCACACCTCATCACGGCCTGGCCAGAATGGTGTCGAAGAAGTTATAGTTCCCTTCTTCCTACCACCCCATCTCTCCCGTATGAAACCCATTTCATGAATGATGGGCAAATGCACACATCACTCAAAACCACAAAATAGCAAGGCCACACAAACCATCCATCTGACCAGATCCTTCCCCCATCACGCCCCTTTCATACCATCGCACCATAATGAGAAGGCAAAAATAAAAAAATAAACGAAGAAGTGAAAGAACAAAATGTCAAAACTCACCAGTAACATTAACCCTATAAACCGTAACCCTCCCCCCTTCCTCCCCCTCTCCTTTATCAATAACCTGCGCGGTGATACTCAAAGGGAAAAACTCCGGCTTCACCCCCTCCCACGTCAGCCCCACGCTCCCTCCGTTCCCAAACCCGTCAAACGAGTTTGTAAACTCTGCTGCTAGGGCCTGGGCCGCTTCTACCCTTGCTATGAGTGACGACAGTAGGAGGATGTAGAAGACTGCTGTTGCGACGAAGAGACCCCGGTTTAGGACGATTCGGCCGAGTTTGCGACGGAGGGGGAGGAGGAGGGTTGATGATGATGGTGGTAGTAATGGTGTTGTTGGTGGCAACATCTTGTCTGTGGATGTTTGATGTTGATGCTGATGGGGGTGATGTCGTCGGGATCTAATAGAACGCGTCGCCGATGATGCGCCCCCTATGCTGGCTTCCTCGCTTCCTACCACTGGTCTTTGAGAAAAGCCCAAGTCCGCGTTTTTTTTTTTTGCGATTCTCAGGGTGGGCCTGTTGCGAGTCGCAAGTTCGACTGTGGTGTCGTCTCGTTGTTGATGAGAATGAGTCCGTTTGTGAGTGATGATGTCGTCTGCTGAGTTCGGATGCCCGTATCGACCTTCGCGTTTCACTGCCTTCTCTTCCGGCGCTGTCTAACCTCTCTTCGGCTCGGCCCTGCTGTCCGTCCTGCACAATGCTGATTCTGCCCCCTTCTTCAAATACTCCTTGTAGGGCGTATGAGAGGTTAAACCCCTCCGCACTCGTCTATTTTGATGAGTAATGAGATGTCGCGTGCAATATTCCTTCGTTCTCTTGGTCGTTTCCAACCCAAACTTCCAATATCGTGATATCGGCTCTTCTCACCAACCACAGAAATAACAGCCAAAAGTTTGCAAAACTGTTTAGAATTAAACTAAGAAACAAAAATCAGAAAGAAAAAGACAAGAGGAACACTTGGAATGTTTCCCCATCAGCTGGTTAATCTCCGCTTCAGCCAGCCCAAAAAAACCCCGAACCAAGACATTTCCATCTGGTAGTAAACTACAAAGGAGGAATACTCCGGGACCGAACAAATTGATCCAAGATAACACCCGTCCAAAGGGATTCGCTCTACATATTAAAAAGGCCCGTCTGCAAAGTGACCTGGATATTAGGGTAAATTGGGGGGAAACATTCACCTTCAAAGAGAAGGAGGGGAAACCACCGCCCCAAGAAACACCATGTCGCAAGTCGCAACCAAGAAAAACCGTTGTGCCGGCCGCCGTTTTTACCCAGCCGCAAGCCACCCAAAAATCGGGTAGGTCGCCTGCCCAATCTGGGCTTTATTTTCTTGGAACCACCCCATCGATGCGCCATTCTCGTTGAAGATCGCAACGGCCGAGCCGGGGGTGCCATCAACACTAGTTCTTCGGTACCGGAAGACGAAAAAGTCCCCCTATCCAGAAACCTAGATGGAGGAAGCCCGCCGGCCGTTCGGAGGCGCTGGTTAGCGTCACCGTCTCCCGGAATGCGGAGAACCCTGGACGGCGGCGATCGAGCTGGTATTGATCCCTGGTCTCGGGTCGTGTCGCAAGGCAAGCTACCACCAACTGAGCCACTGAGACTAAGAATACTAGTTTTGCTCGCCCTTGAGGCCGATGTCCCGCCTGTACAGTGGATTCTAAACGCTGAGCAGATCTTCCCACGGTGGCCATCGCCCAAGCCTGAAAAAGTAGATTTACAACACCTTAGCATTACCGGAGGTATCTTATCGCTTCCTCCGCCCTACCACCGAGCTAATCAAGCGATGGAGGGCTCGTCCCAGAGCGTAGGGTCGCGGGAACGTATTGAAAAGCGAAGATCTAAGACTTGGAGTCTGGGTCAGGGACTCCAGAGTGGTGACAGCCTGCCGGATTCCCATGCCAGAACTTTCCAAGCCCCTAACTGTTCTTGCTTGAGTCCTCCTTCAAAGGCACGATGCGGTTGAGCACAATCTTATTGTCCGTGCTGTCCGAGTCAAGGGCCTACCAAAAACATGACAAGGATTAGGGCAAACGATAAAAATAGCACAGGACGAGACGCAACCACTCACAAAGTAGCCAACGCGCATAGCCTGGAACCGGACACTCTCGGGTCCAAACTCGCCGTTCTTCTCGCCCTCCGCCTCGGGCCAGGGCGCACGCTGTCGCACCTCGTAGAAGCCGGTTTCGATCATGGCGTTCGGCCAGATAGTCTCGCTATCAGCGCGGATGTCGTTCATGAATCCACCGAGGACTGTCGCGGGCTGGTCCGACTCAAATAGCGCTGTGTGAATGCGCACCTCGGCCGCGGGCGAGCCCTCGGGCACCCACTGGATGTACGTCTTGGGTTTCCCCCCTTCCTTGTCGAAGATAGCCTTGATCTCTTTGACGAACCCCGTAGCCTCGTCTTTAGTAAAAGACACAGCCTTAATAGGGTACGGCATCTGCAGGAGACCTACCGTCTTGCCTGGGGCAAGGCGGAAGTAGTCCTTACTGTCGACCTCCCGGAAGTCGGATCGTTCGATATAGACCCTCCTCGTCAGCTTGATCTTGTGAGAGCCCATCTTGGGGTCCTTGGGCGAAAAAGGAACATCAAGGTCCTGCTCCTGGGCATCCTCAATGACTACCGGGACAGGATCGAGCACCAGCATGAGACGGGGAACCGTCTTTTCGAGGTATCGTCGAACCGACTGCTCAAAACGCTTTATCTCAATAAAGCTGTTGGATGTGGTGACGCCGAGTTCATAGACGAAAGACAGAACGGCTCCCGGGGGTATGCCTCGTCGACGGATCGCGTTGACGGTATAGAGGCGAGGGTCATCCCAGCCGCGGACCACCCCGCTTTCTATCAAACCCCGTATGTCTCTCTTGCTCATGATCGTGCCTTTGAGGTTCAGGCGCCCATACTCGCGCTGCATTGGCTGGAACTCTACGAGGATCCTATTCAAGTATTAGATAGAGCTCATGGTAAAGCTAGACGGCACGTGGTAAAAGAGGAGAGAAAGATATTGCTAAAATCGGTAAAATTTTAGGGAAAAAAAAAAGAAAAAATAAAGCAAAAAGGGAGAAACAGAGACAAAGAGAAGGAGAAAAGAGGGAAATAAATACATACTGGTTTAGCCACTCGTAGCTCTCCCTCGACATGAAAAACTCGGTGGTACACAAGCTGTGCGTAATGCCTTCAAAGCTATCGCACAAGCAGTGGGCGAAATCGTACGTCGGGTAAATCCGCCACTTCGTTCCTGTTCGATAGTGCGGTTCCTGATTCTTGGGAATTCGGTAAGCAGCAATATCCCACATCTGGGGGTTAGGGTTTTCAATATTCTGGTTCATGCGTAGCCAGGCCGTTTGGGGCGCATACTCGCCGTCCCTCATACCGCGGAACTTGACGAGGTTGGTCTCAACGTCCTGCTCGGCATGCTTGCATCGATACCTCGGAGTGGAGCCGTCTTCGCCGCCGCGCTGCAGCTTGGTCTCGGTCTCGTTGCAATGGCACACGCAGGCTTTCTCCTTCTTGATTAGCTCCTCGGCGAGGTCATACAGACGCTGGAAACTGTCCGACGCGTAGGTGATCTCAGACGGGGTGAATCCCAGCCATCGTATTGTCTCCTTGATGGCTACGAAATACTCCTCCTTCTCAGCGTCCGGGTTCGTGTCATCGAATCTAATGCGCCCGCGTGTAAATAAGCAATCATACAGTTGATACAGACTTCGAGAGATGGTTTACCGGAGAATCTGTGAGAGAATTAGCCAACTGGTTTACTCAAAAAGAACCCGAGGGTTCGAGCTCACCGTCTTGCCACCATGGTATCTCGCAAATCCAAAGTTGACTGCAATTGCTTTGCAATGCCCGAGCTAATCCTCTATGTTAGCGTGCCTTTCTCTTCTTTCCTTCTTTCCTTCGCTTCTATCCTCTCTCTTTCAGTCTCTCCACCACACTCTCCCTTTTCCCTTTCCTCGTACGCAAAATTTAGCTAAAGAGAAAAAAGGGGAAGCTTACGTGTAAATAGCCGTTCGGCTCCGGTGGGAATCTTGTTACAACGTCTTTTGACGGGCGTAGCTTGTAGACCTCAGCGAGGAAGCCCTGTTCGAACATGGTATTTTGGTTGACGGTGGGCTCTTCAGGGGAAGCCTTGGGCTCCTGACTTCCGGGTGGCTTCTGCACCGCTATCGACGTGCCATTGCGAGAAGCGGTGGCGGCCTTCTTGGCCCGCTTCTGCATGCGCTTCTTGAGCTCGTTCTTTGCGACCATTTCTCCAGTCTCCTCGTCAAGCTGCAGCTTGGCGGTCTGTCCTGCGATAGCGTCCGCCATTATATTGGGTATTAGATCGCAGCTGGGTTAGGTGGTTCGAGCTGTGTTTGTGAATGCTGGTAAGAATTCACTGGGCGCATCAAGTTTTTGGGAGAATCAGATCGCAGCACCATGCTCCGGGATTCTGGCTCCAAGACTAGGTATAGTGTGCAACCGTGAATCCGGGTGCCCCTTTGGAGTTCCTAAGCTGTTGAAGTGACTTTGGCAGGTACTTGGTGGCCCGAGCTCTGGGTACCTCTGGAGGGTGGTTGAGGGTGCCGAAAAGAGCGGGTTGGGGCTAGCCAGAATTGGCACCCAGGACGGCAAAACATGACTTTGAAGTGTAATTAATATCCATGACAAATGCAAAGTGCTATTTCTGCACTGTCCCTCCGCCTTTTTGCCCTGCCGCTGCCGTATATCATATCAGAGGCTCGTTGCTGATCAGCACTTGTCTGGCTTGGACGGCCTGGATGCTGACACGCAGGAAGCCAGAGCAACGCCATCGTCATCCACCACCCAGTCGAGTGCACCCACCCCCACATACCGCTGATGCCGAGACTGTCTTCTTCCCTACAGTCCAGCCCTAAGGCCATGACTATCCTGCTTCTGTCGACCTAGCCGCATGTCCAAGGTTGCACAAACGGTTCTTTGGTGGTCTGTTGCTGCAGGCCGAGCACTCACGGGATACAGTCGAATGTCAGTGAGGAGACCGTCAGAGGCTGATTCAGCAACCAGTCGAGCCATTTAACGAGTTAGACAACGCATCTTGTCGGGGGCCAAAGAGTACGGCATGGAGGCTGAGGGTATACTGCCTGCCTACTTAAAGGGAGGGTGAGCCCCGCTCGAAGTTGACCATCTCCCATCATCAACCTCATTATCTTGCTTGAACCGAAAACGCGACAATAAAACTTCACATCATGCTTGCCTCATCACCTATTCGTTCAACGAGTCGCGTTCCCTCCGGCAGGTGGTATGGAAAGAGGGGGGCCGAATTCACCCAGACTCGCAGAGACCTCTCCCACAACAAGCCCAACTCCACCAGCGAGCCCCCTTTTACCACCACCAGTTCATCTTCCTCGAGAACAACACCTTCAACTCAGGGTTCGAGTGCCTAAAGAGCCGGTGTTCCAACCCCTAGAGCGCGTTCGTCCGGGGAAGGTGCTTATCCATTTGAGTGGTGGGGGTGGTGGTGGTGGATGGAGTGTGTCGGTCGTTCTAGAAAAATGAGGACCGAATTCTATCATAGGAACACGGTATTCACACGCATGGCGCTATCTTACCAATTTTGGGCTGCTATACCAAACTATCAGCAGAAAATATCGAGTTTATGGTCATGATATCGAGCGGAGATCTGGCTGTATCGGTCTGAAATCGACTTATATAGGCGTGAAACAATGCCGCACCGCCTGTTCCCTATCAGAGGATTGTCCTTTGGTTCTTTGAGGAGGAGAGGACCAACAACACGAGAAAAAATATGAGGCACGACGACTCACATGTGCGAGGAAGTAATCAAAGCAACATACCTCTTGAAATTAAAGGGCGAGTAGAGAATCAAAGATGGAATGATCAGGTTTCTTGCCATTGGGCTGTCAGTGTATGGTGGTTGCGGTTCATCATGTCAAATTATAGTTAGTCTTTTGTCGATCAACAGAGGAGGAAATGAGTATACTTACCAAACATAATGATACTTTTCATCCACAAAATACTCAGTACTAATAGAAGATTTGTACAATGGCGCCAGTAAGCAGGTAAGCGAGTGACTAGAACCCAAATTGACCTAAACCAAACGCAAACTGTACTGCAGCATAAGCACGGGAATGCAGCTACTAGTTCTCACCATGCAAATTAGGACCATTAGCCACTTCCACTAGGAATATCTGCTGTGGCTTACTCATACTGTTTCACCATAACACCCTGCAATATATTGCACCAGCCATTGACCGGCCACAAAATGTGCTGCGTTGTGTATGGAGCTGGTCTTGGACCCCAAAGGCTCGACCGTGCCCTTTGCGAACACAGGCTCCCGCTTTATCTACAGAGATGTTAGCCCATTGTCTGTTTGTGTGAAAGTAAGGTAGCCTGCCGGACGCGAGAAAAAGGGGGCGCTACGCTTACAAAGTGTTTGTTGACTCCAACCACGACCCAACGATGACCAAAGCTGGGTGGTCAAACCCGGCGGTCTTCCTCTATCCGGGTCTTCGTGCTAGTTTTAGGCCTCTCTGACATATATAGAGGGAAGCATGGTTGTGCCACATTTGTTGCGGTTCATGCTACAGCCGCCAGATCGTCGAAATTCGACGGCGCGCGCCGGACATATTCCCCCTTTCTATCGAAGATGATGGCATAGACGTAGGCAGCTCTAGTGATCGGCCGCGATTGCTGAGGTCGAATAATAACCATCTCGAAAGTTTGCCGCCTACGTCAAGAACGGTTATTGTCAGCATTTAGATCATCGCTGGTAAAGGTGGAAAAAGGAGTCTCACACACATCTCCGAAGCGGTCATGATCAGTGCATCACTGGGCTTGACATCGGCCGTCAGCCTAGACAGAACGGCGGCGTTCATGGTCCAGACTTGGATGACAGACAGGAAGATGTTTCTGGGGGGAAGATTTCGAGCGAGAGAACGATGCATTCCGCAGGATCGAAGGCGTCAAGAATCGTATTCCACAGGCAAAGATGGCTGTGTTGACGGAAACAAAGCAGAGTGCTGACATGATGTAGGGGAACATTTGATGAAGGTATTGAGTACTCGGAGGAAATTTAGAGCTTGTATCTTGCCTAAATGTCTGGACTTGCAAAGTTGGGATGAAGTTGGAAAAGTTCACTTGATTGAAGAAGGAAGCGACAATCCACACACGAATCTTCAGGGCTGACTGAGGGAAAAAATGGCATTGGTCTTCTTCCCGTCGGCAACTTCAACGTCCATCGCTTCACCATTCAATATTCTTCCTGCATCCAACAAGCCGCCAGAAAATGCCCTCCAAGCCCAACTGCCAAGTCCCAGCTGAGGACGATCCTGCATGAGGATCGCGGTATTGTTCCGAGAATGGTGATTCCGTCATTGTGCAAGTCTCCTTTTGGTTCAAGGGTCACCCCCATCATCATCGCCATACCTTGACATCGCCCCAGGCTTCATGATTCTGAACTGAAACAGCTTTCGCATCTGACTACAACCTAGACATCACGGCAGTCTTGGAACATATATGCCTTGGCTTCGGAAGCTACAACTTGTCACTGTCGTTCTTCAAGGCCAACCAACCACCGATTAATTCTATCGAGCTTTAAGGTTAAGCCATTGTCGACGTTACTCATCCGTCGCCGTTTAGCTCTCAGGAACCCCTATACGACACTCACATCCCTAGCGCGTAGGCAACACCATTTTCCGTCTCCCGTCAAATCATCACCTGGCTTGTTAAGTGCTGATTTAAGCTATACCTCCTGACGATGATGACCCTGCCTAGCCTATCACTCTCCCCACAACGCCCTACCCCCAGCTTTCTAGGCTGTCACTTGAATGAAGAGAAATCTGATAAGGCAGGACAGGGAAACACAACATGGCTGCAAAGTAAGCGTTTCGCTCCGAAACGACAGCAGGTAGGCAGATCGACAGGAACGATGTCACCACCAGCGCCATCTTCCACACATCGAACTCGGTCGAGCTCAAGCCCCCATCCACCACCGCTTCCACTCTCCCGTTTTCGAGACCATATTGTCGCCCTTCGGGCGCCATAACCTCTTTCCAACTCCGATCCAATCCCAAGACAGCCACCCTTGGCGCTCACTTACACACCCAACCCAACCCATCAAGCGCCACACATGCGCACTAACCTATCACCCAACACCCGCACCAATACCAATGTCGACACAACGCCTCAAGCCTTCCGCTTCAGCTTCTCACCTCAACCTTCCGAATCGACCACCAAGTCGCTCACCATCCCACGATGCTTCTGAAAGACGCCTGAGGCATTCTCTCTTCGCCACCAAAAGCCAAGCCTGTCAGCAGCACTTCTCCACACGCACTTTTCCACAACACATCCTCACTAACCTTATTCGTCTTTACTATCAGCAACGTAATGACGGAAGGAATACGCCAGTCAGCATATAGCTTCACTCCTTTCCAAAATTCACTGTGATGCTCGTGATCTCATACTAGGAAGATCAAGGCATCAAAACTCTGCCCTCGGTGACGAAACAGTGGGTGTGTCTGTGCCATCCTCAGGCATTCAGATTCATGGCTTGCTCCAAAACCACTAGCAAGTAAGATTTTCTGGAGAACGGAGCGTAAGCAGCGTGTCCGAGTGAGATTGTAGTCTACGTGCCCGCCAGCCTTCCAGCCAAGGCCAAATTCCGTTGACAATTTCATTTTGGTTCTAGCTAAGCCTTGCGTCTGCGGGAATCTGGAGCGCATGTATCGCCATAGGTGACTTGTTCTTGCCAAAGATTTCCAGCGTTGTTTGAGGTGTGAGACCTTGTTCCAACAGCTAGTTTGTCTGGTATCTGGAAATTCCACATCTCTGGTTGGATGCCCTAGCTCAGAAGACATGTTCCCTTTTGGGAAATGTTTCCCCATTTGGGCAGTAATAAGCAAAAGGGGGCTGTCTTGTAAAATCTATCCAATCATTTGTAGATAAAAAAAGTGCGATATCATCAATACAATCACATATATATCATCCTCCGCTACTAAATGTTCCCGTGGTATCAAGTAGTTCCAAATTTCCCTCCCATGATAATAGTTTGTAGTACATGAACATAAAACGTAAAATCACAAGAAAAAAGAAAAGAAAAAGCTGAACGAATCAACCTCCCATAAACGCCCACAGTCACCCAAAGTGCATGCATGCATATGCCCCGCTCCCCCGATTCGGTGAGGTGAGCTGAGGAAGCGGGCAAACCCAGTGTGCACCACTTAGATCACACCCAAAATGCAAAAGTGCACAACCGAGATGCCCCATTCTGCATGGGCAAAGGGCGGGAAACAGGAAAAACTTCCGCGAGATACCGAGCGAAACCGTCCCTGTTGAACCCGGCGTGATCTGCCTCTCCACCATATTTTCTCTTTTCGGGGTAGTCTCACCCCGAAGAATCAAACGTGGAGGGAGGAGGAGGAGGAGAGGGTTCCCCAATCTTCTTCCTCCTCGATTTGACCATGCAGCCACCCACCCCTTCCGATTCGATATCGACAAGTGTTCCTCCTATCACAATGACATGATTGCCGCCGATATCCAACCACAACCCGAAGAGCCCCGCAGCACAAGAAAGCAGGCTCTTGTCAGGCTTCCAAAGTGGGCGGAAAACAGCGCATGTCCTCGACTCTGTGTGTATCCTGGGTGAGAATAACTGGACGTCTGATGTCTCGGCAGTTCCGAAAGTTATAGATAGATAGGCTTGGGCACGATGGCATGGATGGGAAGTGCCATCCCCGAGGATGTTCGGCCGGCCAAAAAGGAATGGCGGGGGTGGCTTGTCTCAGTTGAGCGAATATCCTGGATTCAGATCCGGATAGACAAACAATTCCATATCGAGACCCTCGGCTCCTGCTGTCTCCAATCCCATGCCGTGATGTGAGCTGCCATATGCCATGTCGGGTTGCGGATGATATCCCTGCTGGTCCTCGAGCCGCGACCGTCTGAGGGAGATGTATTCAGCATGGAGTGTTGCATAGGCCTGGTTGAGAACATCATTCCGCTGCTTGGCATCGTTGAGCATCTGCTCAAGATCCTTAATTCTCTGATCCTTCCGCTCGCGATAAGCCCTCTGAGAAGCACGGTTCTGTGCTCGACGTCTCTGTTCGCAAACAATGTGTCAGTGAAACATTCAGAGACCACCGAGGAGGGGTCAAGGCTACGGGGTTGACGGCCACCAATTGGCCGCATGGAAGTTTTACGTACCGACAAGACGGAAGGAGGGGCATTCTTGTATCGGTTCTCACGCTTCCTCTTAGCTGCTGGCTTCTGCTGCTGGTCGGGCTGTCCAGACTCCTCCTCGTGTTCCGTACTTGGGTACACGCTTGCAAAACTGGTGAGATCCGCGGTAGATGCCATATCGTACTGTTTTTGTGAAGTCAGCATTGCTTACTATACAAACCGGTGGGTCAGACAAGAACTCACGGTTGAATTGCTGGGGCTTTGTGATCCAGAGGAGTAGTGTTCTCCGTCCCCATACACGTAATATAGCGAGTTGGAAGGTGACGGCATGTCGATAGCGCTTCCAAAGTCTTCCATGTCGTTGATGATAAAGAGCTTGGTGTATGTCAAGATATACAAAGCAAGAAGCTGGTGGCGAGTATGTGACTAATATTGGGAGCGATCAGTGTAATGATGGTTGATGCAAGTAAGATGGGTCTCGAGGCCAAGGCTGGTGAAGACCGGGAAGAGTGTTATTATATCCATCGAGAGCCTGACACCGGATCCAGGTCGGCTGTTGACAAGAGGTCTCCATAGGGCAAGGCGAGACCAATCCGCGTGGCAGCGGCGTCGGAATACGGTACATGTCGATGTAGTCCAGGAGAGGGTCCCAAGAGTGTACATTGTAGTGTACACTAGGCTGTCAAACAGGGGTCTAGTGTGGAGCATTTGATGATGGGGTGTGTATGTACATACCTTCGCGGCGCCAGGGGACAGTCACGCCAGCGAAGTACTTTGTACCCGACCTGACCTGCATGGGATGGGACCTCAAGGCGCAATCTGGAGACCGCCCTTCTGCACATGCATCCGCATCTTATTGTGTGTGATTTGCAGGCACTTTGCTCATGAAGTGACGGACGGAAAGGAACGTTGACTCCTCATCCGAGTCCCGTTCGGAAACACCTGTCCATGGGCCAAGTGCTGCTTGGGAGTGCTAGACACTCGCAACCCAGGAACCGGTTTTTCTAGGATGGAACCGCGTAACGGTGTATTCTCGGGGGACGCCGTTCGGTATTGTGAATTCCAATTCACCCCTTCTTTCCCCATTCGGAGCGAGGTATGTTGATGAGCCAGTAGAAAGTCTTGGTTTTTCTCTCACCTGCATCGCTCCCAGCAGTCAGCAGATACCGCGAAGCCCCGAGCTTCCAATGCTTTCATAATCTGCTATTCCTGTCATGCTTGCGAGCATCGACAGTCGCAACGGCCGGGATCTCGGTGTTCTTGGGAGTGACGTCAAGAAAGCAGGCTTCACCATCGGCTATTGACAAAGCAGACGATGAGTAAACATGAAATAACTTCCAGCAGAGCGTTATTGAAAGACGAGACTGTGTATGTGCCGAAAGCTGGTTTGGGCCGCGCCACTGGACGGCGCTGCCGAGAGCCCTGTAAGGCTTGGAGCAGAACACCCTCTACCTCCCCAAGGCTGCCTGCAGCGAGAAATGGGACACTGTTGAGAAGAGGGTTTCAGCCGCCAGCTATTGGTATGAAAACCCGCTCATACACCCGCCAAGCGGCTGTGATTGGTGGAGGCAGGCTGCCCTTTGCAGATTTGCAACCTTCTATCCATCTCTGTCAGCAACACCTCAATCTTTTCGCAGCGGAGTCGAAGGATGACAAACATCTTGACCATTTTCTCGTGAGCCTAAATGGTTGCAAGTATGGAGGCAAAGAAGACGGCGAAACGGTTTCCTGTTTCGATTCGCGTTGCGGGGGATGAAACGGTGCTAGAGCAATGGTTCGGTGGGATGATGATGATGGCGGACGCGGCTATACGAGCCGCCCAGTCGTAGAAATCGCTGCTCGGGACGTCGGCTCTAGCGTCGGGCAGGGGAGACACCACCCTAATTAGGCGCCGCTGCCGACGGGATTCACCTCAGGATTTGTCGGTGTAATACGTAGCAACAAAACGACGATCATGGGAATTACTTCTTGGAGGCACCAGTTTATCAAACTGGGAAGGGGAGATACACAGCTTCCTCGATTCATCGTGGCCAGAAAGCTTGAACCACACTGCACCAGATACAATCGGCAAGCGCAACTGCAATGCAGGCATATCGGCCAGGATCCCCACCTGCCCTGGCCGTTCGATCGAAGGTGACGCGATGTAGGCATTGTGCGATGCTTACTTGCCATTGGGGCGCTTTCACTCCTGAATCTCAATGAGGTTAAGTTTGAGAGAATGCCCGCTCGATATTGCGCCCAGTACTCTGTATGAGACACGCGTCCCCCGGGTTCGACGACAACGAGACCAGGAAGGGATTATTGGGATTTCTGTTCAGTGTGGGGGCGGGCCATCGAACAAAGATCCGGAAGCTGCCCGAGACACCCCCCATGGGCTGGATGTGGCTGGGAGCTAGTCAATCGACGTGAAGCTTGGCCGTCCATTGACAGCGTCCAAAACATTGTTGCCTGGGATTCTGTGCGTATCGAACATTGGCGATTGATGATGTGCGTTTGTGGGGTTGATGTTGTGCGATTGAAGTCAAGATGGTATCGATTTCCCAGGGTTCTTCATCCTATCACTTTCGTTCTCCACCCGGCCATTACCCCGGGGTTATTGTGGGGCACTTCTTACCTGGTGATTCCAAACATAGTGTATTCCAAAATGTCAACCTGAAATAAGACCAGGCATCGAGGAAAACAACCATATACGGCTATCGGGTCCCAGAGAGAGGTCGCAAAGATCTTGATACAGGATCTGCTACCTACTAGATATTGCTATTTCTGGCACCGATGCAGGTTCATGCAAAGGTGCGGTTGACCACGCTGTGAAACTTTATTTCAACACTGTGCAAGACACTGTTCGTTCACATACTTTACCTGTCGAACCACGAAGCGCAAAGCTATTTGACAGAGGTTAAGAAACGGCAATCTATCCCGCTCAAGTTATCATCTGCTAATGTATGTCCCGGCTCAGATCATTCTTCACAGCCCATTCCAGCAAAGGCAATAGCTGGGAAAGAGAAAGGCAAGGCAGATCGGTTGACCTAGAGACAGGCCCAAACACAAAAGCCATCGTGTAGCCATGCGGTTGACGCAGTACCTAGCTTTCGTGGCGTTACTGCTCCAACAAAACCAGCCCTCTGGGTCCGGAGCTGAGTTGGACGACACCCACGAAGCCCAAAGATAGAGGATGCCAAGGCTCGTTATCCAGCGGCCCGTCGAGTGATGCAGGGCCGTACTGCAGCAAACAAGGCGCTGACGGGATAACCTTAACCAGATCTGATATGCATATGATCTCGACTCGTGGAACTTTTGTTGTTTTCTTGATCCCTGGGCATATGTGAGCCTAGAACAAGAGGGGAAATGACAGAAGTCTGAGCACATATAGTTAATCCCACCAAGATACCGGCATCCAGCAAAAACGTCCTGAACACTCGTCGGGGGCTCCATTCTTCACTCGTCTCTCTTCAGCGTTGGGGGCTGCCAAGACCAGTGGTGAGATTGATGTATGTCACCTAAAGAACGGGCAGACGGCCCGCTTGCAGCTCACGTTGACATTTGTTTTGAGAAAATGCAAGATATCGGATGGTTCGTGACCGCATTCTTGCGAGCCGTTCGTAGCACACTTTCCATGCTTGTCACTTACACCGGAGCGGAGGAGATTGAAACGAGTAGGTTGGGAAAAGCGGGTCTCAGTCAACTCGCCTTGCCCTAAGGGGAAGACGACACATTCCAGATTTAAGCTTAACGGTGCCAAGACTCCGTCTTTTGAGACTAATTGACCAATCAGACAATCGCCTGACGCCCCATGTTTGGCAGGCACCCCGACAGCTTACCCCACATGCTGACCGAAGCTGACGTCGGGCTTATGGACGCTTATCAAATTCCATTGCGCTTTTTTTTCTCCATCACATCCCCAATGAATCACATGTATCAACACCATCGGAGAGCGGTTGGGGTCCATATCCGATGGCTTCGGCTGGCCCACCCCCGCATCTGGTATTTTGCTCGCTCTATTGTGTTCCTCTATCTTTGCCGTCCACAGTTCTCGACGTGAGCCCAACTATTCATCCCACGTCAGATGGCGGACCCAGCATCGAAAACCCCAGAAACTCTCCAATTGTACACACAGAACCTTATCCCCGTTGCATCCGCCCAAAACCTGACAACGGTTCTGTCATGTTACACAACTGATCGACCGACAGTCTGCCCGGGAACCTATCAGCGGCCACAATCACGCAAGGTCGAGCTGACTCGGTTCGACTTCACATTCAAATCACCCATGATACATGATAACGCGGCTGCAAACTAACGAAACGGATTTGTTTCCTGGCACTGACTTGTCGCAGGACCCAGGTCACCTTCCTAGCATAGGCTGTATCTCAGCGCGGCATGCGATTCAAAACATGCAAAGGTCAAATTCGGACTCGGTTCAAGTCTCCAACCAACGCCCTCGCATGGCCTGAAGTGAAAACTTCCAAGAAGCCTTCGGGATCCCCTCCGGAGCACCCTCAAATGAACAGTCACTTGCTCTGTTCAAATGCGGCACAGGTTACTATCTGGGCAGCCTCGGGCCCCTATTTCGCACATCGCAAGCCAGAACGGTTTTCCGGGGAGACATCTTGATGTTTCCAGGCCAGGCACCCGTATTTCCTGCAGACGCCCAATATCTCCAGCGCTTCTAGAATGGAAGACGCCACGTTTGTCCTCGCCATGGGCCTGCAGTTTGGAGTCTACCTTGCGTATGCAGCAACACGAGCTTTGTCTTGAGCACTAGTGGAAGAGGCTGGATCCAGGGCGGGTCGATGTCAGTAGCATGCCGCCTACATCTCTGCTGTATGCACATACACGATGCCCGAGATCCGTATCACAGCATTCTGCCATGAACAAGGCTTGAGATGCAAGTCGTCATTGACTCTGCCCCAGGCTGTAATCGACATCCGCAGTAATGCTACGGTATCTTGCGCACATCGTCCTCGTCCAAATTGACAGTAACCCTTGCCAGGTGGTCGCCCGAGTCCCTTCCGACAACAGATACCTCGCCACGATGAACGCGCAATTGCACTTAACATACATTCACAACTCGAATTCTAAGGTGAGTATGTTTTCAATTTCCATTTCAGTCTTGGTTTTGCGCTGCAGCCCCAATTGGTCGTCTTTCAATCACATCTATGCAAGCTGAACACCCCCCTAATGCAAGCCAGCTCCGTTCGCCTAGCACTCACTCCCATGCTCCACGTGTTTTTGGGGCAGCAAATAGCGATGAAGCGGTGACCTTAACAATTTTCTTCATGCAAGATGCAACCTTTATGCACCACCCTTGTCTCCGTCCCCCCAGCCGCGCGCAGCTTTGCAGTTCGACCCTCCTTCATGTTACCCCCAGCCTTGCACATCTTCCCCCTCTCTGGCTTGTTCAGTTGCCCAGGTTCGGTGATGTCTCGCCGCTATCCCGCAATTCCGTCGTCGGGCGGGATATAGAGGGACAAGACAGATAGATCGTGCATATCGAACGCGGGAAGGACGATGCAGAAGTGGCCTGATAATGTCGTCATATGTTTTCCGTTCAAAGATCTTTCACACTTGACATTGGGCGTAGTAGCGGCGGCCTGAGCCGTCAGGTATGGTGGTTAGGTACGGATAGACAGTAGGCTATCCAGATGTTTGTTCTACAGCATACTGCTACATGCCTAATATCCAAGGCAACTCTGATGAGCTTCCGAGCCTCACCGATCGAGAAGATCCGCAGGGGATGGGAAAAGCTCCTTGCTTTTCCAATTATCGGTTCTATTCACGCACCACGCGTTGACCTTGATGGGCGAGCGAACTACCAGGTACTAGGTAACCCTGATATTCCAAAGCTGTAATAGTGCCTCAAGACGGATGCACCGGCCGTCTTTACCGGAACCTACTACTACCGCACATTATCAAATAGATGACATGACGATGATGGGTAACCAACCAGCCAAGCATTCAATGGCTACCTCATCCGTTCAGTTTCTAGGCTACCTTACTTGTGTAAGTTTGTAGATAATTCCAATCCCGCACCTGTGAGGCTTTATCGTGGAACGAATGTCAGATTACGGTTATACCTTCTTTTGCCGGGTTATAGATAAGTGCACTTACTTCTACGGGCTCTCCTCAGCCATGCTCACATAGCTACCGTAAAATAACAAGATGGCATACAATGGGTAAAGACGTCACGTATGGTTAGATACCTCACCTGTAAATCTCTGGATACCTAATGCCAATCTCATACTCCCCTAACCCTAAGTAATTATAACCGACAGCGGACTGACAAACGATGACGAAAAATGCGTAATTTACGGCTATGTCATTATATCTTCAGCCTGGTGCCTGCTCTGTGTCCAAGTATACAGGACCTTGGTCGAATTCCATACTCATCACATCCGGTTCAAGGCTGGTAGCATATACTCCTCTCAGAGCCTGGCGGTTTGATCTTTATCGAGCTTCACTATCGTGAAATGGCTTCGAGAAAAGCTGTGATGATATTCTGTAAATTGTAGCTTCAAGGCAGCAGCAAGTTCGTTCGAAGTCGCGACTCCCTCAGTCAGTGATGATAATACGACGAAATGTGAGGAGTGTATCTGTACATCTATGTCAAACAACGTACACAGTATCTTATGTATGTAACAGGGGTATCGTTTCTTTTTTTTCCTTTTCATCCATCCCCCAAGTGCTAGCACACGGGCTAATAGAACACCAAAGCCCAAGAAGTGAACAGTGAGCAGTCCACACCGAAAACCTAGGAGCACGACAAGACGTAACCCTCAGTTGAGCCTCATACCGCCTCAGCCCTAATATCCCATAACTTGAACCAACAGATCCCAAGTTGGGTATGTAGCATCAATGTCAGAGTTGTATCCATGATATGAACCAACATCCCCCCATCGTCGCACCCGACCGGACCGATCTGAGATGCGAGCTTTGCTTGCTCCCATTTGCTCTTCAATGATCCCACCCTTCCCCCCACTCCTTCCTGACCTGGCTTTGAGCCGAGGTCTCAACATGAGTGTCGAGACCGCTTGAGTCAACACCGGTTAGAATGGCGAGTATGCTTGGTGCAATGGGTTCGGTCAAGTCCATCCAATGGGATCTTTGACTCGTGAGCGAAAGGACCGAATAACAATGACAGCAGCGGCGCTCGGTTTCAATGTCGCTACTGCCAAGGTGTCCCCGGATATGTTGACACCTGGGACATGCTGATTTGTATCCTCTCCCTTTTTGTGCGACCCACAACCAACTGCCGTCCCTGATTTGACATGAGCAGTTTGTCCAAGACTGACAAGGCGTGTGATTGGGTGATATGAGGTAGGCAAAATAGTCAGCATCAGAACATCCCACCCCCTCATGCCCAGTTCAGTCAATGAGAAATGGGCTCAACACTGAACCCCTAACCATAGTTCTCAGTCCCGTTACCCATCGTCCAGAGAATTCCTCGCTCCTCCCTGTCCAATCCACATGAGCTCTCCAAACATGCAGCCACGCTGCCTCACCAGCCTTTATCTGCGTAGACACTAGGCAGTTTACCTCGGCACCACACCCCCCGGCATAATCCTCTTCTTCCCCTTCTTCTCCCCCTCACCCTCCCCATTCAACTTCCTCAACCCCTCCTCCACCTCCCTCTCATATACCCCCTTATCCTCCACCTCCATCTTCCTGATCATCTCCCTGGCCTGCTCAAACTTCCTCCTCGCCTCCTCCGGCTTCCCCTGCAGCGCTAGGATACTCCCATAGTTGATCACCGCCGCCGCGCAAGCCTGATCGCACTCCTCCGTCCTTTCCTCTCCCTTGGTTCTATTCGCCTGCGCAATGGCGTTTTGCGCCCACCTTTCCGCTGCATCTAGGTAGGCACTCCTCTGCTGCTTGGCAGTGGCGAAGATCTTGGAGGCGTCCTGCTCCATGAGGGCGTCGACGGGGGAGTCACCTGGGGGAAGGAGGGGGTGCTCGGCGAAGGAGGTTGATATGTTGGACACTAGGCACATGATGTTAGTTTAGGATCGGCAAAAAAGGGGAGGAAAAAAGGGGGGACGTACTCAACATGGCAGTATGACAAGGTAGATCGCACATCCTCAGCGCTTGGAAAAGCAAAGGCACAGCTAAATGATGCTGGGCCTGGCTTTGGTAGTCATGCGCAAGTGATTCTAATGTGCCGCCGATTTCTTCGGGTGTCATCCATTTCCCTTCTCCTTCTTTGAGTCCTTCTTTTTGGCGTCTGGCCAACTCGCGAAGGTTGGTTTCTACCGCCCAGACGAGCTTCTCGTGGGCGGTTTCCCGCTCGAGGACGTGTTCATCCGAGTAGAGGGAGGCGAGCTTGACGGCAATGCTGATTGATTTCATCAGGAGGCGGGTGCGTTTGCCGCGGAAGGTTTCTTTTGGTTGGATGGGGGTGCTGTCGGGGTTGGTAGGTGGTTGTTGTGGTTGAGCGGTAGAGTCTGACTCTGAATTGGATCCTTCTTCTTCAACTGGTGGTGGGGGAATCACTACCATTTTGACCTCTCCTGGTGTCTCGCCCTCAACAGCCTTGATAGCATGCTGCGGCTTGTAGTTCTTCTGCCCGGGAAGGATCTCCTCCTTTTCAGCCTTTTCAAAAGCAACGATCCAGCGCTGGCAGTCGGAGAGGAGGTTCTCGAGAATGTGGATTGCGTTGCGGTGGTTGTCGATTTTCTCGAGCCAGTCGGCGAGTTTGAGCTTGATGCCCATTACTTCGTCGGAGAAGTGGTCGAGTTTGTGCTCTTGGCAGAGCTCGATGGCTTGCTTGTAGTAGGCCAGGGCGCGCTTGGTGTCCCGCTTGAAGTCACCGAAGTAGAGGGCTTTCCTCAGGGCGAACGCAACGTCCTCGGGGAAGACGGTGAAGGTTGGGGAGTTGTAGTAGGCAAAGTATTGGTAAAAGGTGAAGGCGAGGAAGCACATTGAGAGCGTGGCACCAATGACACCAATTACCAGACCTATCGGCTCTTCTTTCCATGTTTGCCTGAGTGTTGTCTTTTTCGTGATTTCCCATCCTCTCTTCATGTCCCGTTTCCACAGCGTCCAGAATGTTGACCATAACCCACGTTTGAGCTGTTCCTTGAACTGTTTCTCTTGCCCTTCTTCTTGCTCTCCATCTTTCCCTTGCCATTGTTGTTGGTTTGAACCCTGGCCTGCCCTTGTCCTGGTGGTGGTGGGGTTGTCGATTTTAGACGGCATTGCTGGCTGACTCTGAGGGATTGGCGCGCTCCATTGAGCGCAAATCGTGGGTTTGTTCGGGGCCTGCGAGTAATCTCGGGGCGCCTACAGCCCGTAGGCCAGCTACTCTGGGAATCGGCATTGTGGTGGTTGGGCAATTACCAATCTGGTGATGCTCCGGGACCTGGAGTTGAAGGAAACTTTTGGGAGCTTAGGTCATAGCTCTTGGCAGCTCCAAAAACGCCAAGCTAAGCTTCCATCGATAAGATCATGCCTGAGGCACAAACGCTTGCAGCTGCACGTCATGGCCCCCAGCCCCAGCCTGATCCCTGTCGAGCCGCTCGTTGCCGCCACCATCCCGAGGTTCATCTGGTTTGTTCTTGTTGTCTCGACTTGAACGATCACAAGATTCTTTGACTCGAGCCCTTTAGTATGTAGACACTTAATCTCCTTGAACTCTCCAAACGCTAACAAGCTCATTCAGCGTCACCAAGCTTTGCTCAGTCTCACAAACGTGTAAGTTCTCTTCTGCCGGCGCCTCATTACCCCGCCCCCCACTTCATCTCACAATTCATTGTCCCCCCTGAGCCCCTGGAACATCCTCACACAAACTTACTGACACGATTTCCCAGTCTTATCTGTTTTTTTTTTTACAACGCTTCCATTAAAAACATCAAAAAAGTCAAAATGTCAGGCAAATTCGAACCCAAAACCCCCGTCCAGCTCAACCCCCCCAAGGACGACCCCATCTCCCTCGAGGAGCTCGCCAAAGCCAACGGTACCCTCCCCCCCCCCCCCCCCCCTTTTTTTTTTCTCCCCCCACCATCCACTAACACAAATCTAGGTGAACAAGAAGGCGGCAAATGCTACGTCGCCATCAAGGGCCTCGTCTACGACGTAACCGGCAACAAGGCCTACCTCCCCGGCGGCGCCTACCACGTCTTCGCGGGCAAGGACGCCTCCAAAGCTCTGGGGAAGACCTCGACAAAGGCGGAAGATGTCGACGCGGACTGGTCGGGGTTGACGGAGAAGGAAAAGGGGACGCTGAATGACTGGGTTACTTTTTTTGGGAAGAGGTATAATGTTGTTGGGAGGGTGGAGGGGGCGACGAATTTTGAGTAGGTTGGTGATAGAGTAGAGAGAGGGGGGGGGGAGTAAGTAGGGGGAATGAATGATGTGAATTCTTATTGCTGGGGGTGAGGCAGATTGTGTGGGTGAGTTGTGAGAGGGGGTTGGGAATGGGGTTTATGCACTGTGAAAAAAGAGGTTTGGTAAGGGGCGGGTTGTTGCGCAATCTTTGATGGCAGTTGCGGTTCATATATACGATTTGATATGAGCTTCAATATCAGTGTTTTACATATCAATCTTGGCTTTCGTTATCTTTTGTGTTTACTATATTCCTTGTCATCTCATCGTTTCCTGTTCTCTGTCCTAAGGTATCTGTCAACGTGCTTTATCCTCACTTTGAAGGGGTCACAACTTAATCTGTTGATACAGCTCAGGCTGTCAGAGTACAGATATCTTGGTTCATGCTGTGGTGTACTATCTGAGCTTTTATCGTCTTTTCGTTATTTTCTATCCCAGCTATGATTCCTTGCTATCCAAGCTATTACGGTACTTGGTCCCAGTATTTATTGTACACTATACGAACTTTGAGACTCATCATATACGGGGACTGAAGCTCAGATAAGTAACTGGATATCTGTACACCCGTAATGACATGAGCAGTAAAAGTAACTTTCAGGTTTCTCTGCGTCAAATCAACGCAAGTGGAAATACTTCCATTGGCTTGGAACGAACTGTGTAGCGGCAGTTATCAACCGCCGCCCACGTAGGTAGGAGGTATTTCTCCGTCGGACAAAAATGAACAGCTGTCACAGTCGTGGAAGTATGTGGTGGTGTGGTGGTGTGGTGGTGTGGTGGTGTGGTGGTGTGGTGGTGTGGTGGTGTGGTGGTGTGGTGGTGTGGTGGTGTGGTGTAGGTATGGCGGTTGTTACATCCGATTTCTATCGGAGCAGTTGGCATGCCGATTGTAAGTACCGTAGATATGTGTTTGATGGTGAAGATACCGGCACGTCTGGCAGTTTGTAGGTTCCCATGATGTTTGGAGGAACAACTGTTGATCCAATTCATCTATTCATTTTCAAGATTTTCAATTTGGGGGTCTCGGCCGCGATCCCCTCCTCTGGGTCTTGAATGTACCACAGCAAAGTACAATATCCGAGGCCCGCCCGTTCTTTTCATTCGAGATTATGGCTATGCATTCTGTATGTATGTATCTCTCCCTCTGTCTGTCAATGTCACACCTCACTTGATATGCACACATCCCCTTTGCGTTGCCAAAAACCCGCATGTAATTCCCCGGCCCGTCTTGTCAACCACGCCCGCGTCAGGGTGTAACCTTCCCCCCTTGTGTTTCCCCCTTGAACATTTTACCGAGCAGTAGTTCGGTAGTTGAGAGGCTACCTACCTACCGTCGTTTCCAACAGTCAGGGTAGCCGCAGCCGAATATATGCGTGATGTGAACATTGAACAGAATCGTGACAGTTGTTCATGTATGCTCCCTCCCCCGCCGCCGCCAAAGTTTTGTTCCTGGCGGCCGTGCTCCCCGGCCGGCGCGGCAGGGTGCAAAGTGTAAAACGCCACGCCACTTCCACTGAACAATGGAAAATTCCATATCGGCCGAGTATGTAAGGGTAGGTAGGTGACACGGTCCCTTTTCTCGGAAAAAGAGAGGGGAAAATTGCAACACCGGCAAAGCACCTATCCTTTTCCTCCCTCTGGTCGGCTCATCATGTGCCCGGTATTTCATGCGAAGATGCGTTGCAGGCATTAGAGGGGAATAACTTGGTACCGAGGCGGGAATGAGAAGCGTTGATTGCGGTCGGGAAGTTTGGGAGACGAACAGGGGCGCGGCGTGGTTCGTTGGGGATGCCGTGGTGCTCTGTTACTGCATGGCTTTTGCTTCTTGCTGCGGGAAGGGACATTACAGTGAGGAATTTTGTGGGCATGCTAGGTGGTTCCTTCGAGAAGAATGAGCAACTAAACGTAGGACTGGTGCTATGTGCTGTTCACCACTGAGCCTCATCTAGTCTCATTATGTGTTAAACAACTGGAATATCGTTTATCCTCAAAGTCCTGTGCTTAATAGAACAAGCGGACAGGGCCTGCAGTGTGGGTTCGGACTCGGTGATAAGTAGGTAAGAAGGGACCAAGGTGTAACGAACGCGGAGAAAAGGTGCCATGGCAAAGAGTGATTGGATTACTTCTACAAAAGAAGTCCATTTCTCCCCCAACGTGTAACAGAAGGAACAAATCACAAAACTCTGTTCTAAACTCCGACAACCTCAAAGAACCGCCTCCTCTTTTCCTATCGAGATCTAGAAGACTCGGCACCGTTGATGGTTACTGGGTCCGAGGCAAAAGGTTGGACAGCTGGGCTGATGGCTGTGTGGGTGGATGGCAAGAACTCAGGCTCGGCCACCTTCTTTGGGTTAGCTCAGAATGATGATGCTGAAGGGGGGTCTCCTGACATACCTTGGTTGGAGCCGTACCAGCCAGCCATCATCTGGGCGTGGGCCTCAGCGGCTTGCTTCGCGAGGCAAGCATCGCATGGACGGCCTTGGTCCCAGCAGTTGCGTAGCCGCTTTACAAAATTGCAGGCGTGACCGGGGTTGTTTCGGGCTTTATGGCAGTAAGACTTGAGCCGGAAATCTGAGTGCTCACAGGACCAGATGAATTCCTCGTAGTCGCACATACTGACGGCAGGGGCAAGGCAGGGGGGTAAGGCAGGCCGGTTGTTGGTGGTATGGAAGGTTTGCTTCTCCCTGGGGTTTGAAGCAATGTTCTTGAGTGGTGTACAAGACTCGTAAGCGGTCTCGACGTGAGCTTTCTTTTGGACACAACAAAAGAGCGAAACAAGATGGTCTGAAGGGCGTGTGAGAAGTTCAGAAGTCGGCGATTCAGGCATCTATTTATCCCCCCCAAGGACCGCATGTATGTACAAGATACGCCGGCCACGTTACCCACTCAATAAAGCCGAAGCTTCTCGATCGATACTCGAAGCGCGTGCAGACTGCTGCCCTCATCACACTGCACACTAGTTGCCCCGGGTTTGTCTGGTCATGGCAGGCTCATGGTGTGGATCCGTGGAGAACCGACCACTTGTGAGACGGCAAGGAGACGTGTGGGTGCCATGAATGACAACGCATTGGATGGCGTTTAGGTTGATAGATCACATAGTGCGCCGGGCTGATCGAGGTATCCTTTGCGAGTGAGTGTGAAGGTGGTCCTCTATTCGCTCTCAGTGGTATGCAGTTGTGCTGCGGAAAAGACTGGGTCTTCCTCGCACACCTTACACCATCATCTGCAACAAAGCAAACATGGTGGGGGTCGACGCAAATTACCCAACTGATGCCTGGTGGCCAACAGGAACCAGCTGAGGCGGACATCACCGCTTCTCAGTATCCCAACCAGCCCGGATGAAGTGGCGCGATGGTTAGACTTCTCATCATCCCTTGACCCCGAAAAATGTGCGTAAAGGCGAGAACATCGGGAAGAAGCGATACATGGTGGCCTAGCAGTCTTCCAGATAGGCGAGCCCTATCAAAAAGCCTGGCGGTATGGAATCTGGAGCGAGGTCGGCCTGACAAGAGGTGGTACCCAGGTCTCCCTGGCTCTGATGTCTGCGAGGGCCCGGTACAGTGTAGTCATAGGGTATCGGCCCGCTTTCGGGAGGCGTACTGGGAGCTAAGCCGGAGACATACAGTACTGGAGCTTGTCAAGCAAACAAAGCTTGATTTGCTGACGCTTTCAAGCTAAAAGAGTGATCTGCCACTGCGTGATGATGGTGAATCGAGGAAATCTGGGGTGTGGAGCAGGATGTGATATCAAATATGACCTGTCTTTTATTTCTCTGTCGGTGGCTTGAGCTGAGCAAGCAAACATTTGTCGCCGGGTTTTGGATGCCTGCCCCGCAAGCCAACTCGGGCAGTCATGATGCGGAAAAGGAGACCGGCGAGGATATGGTGGGGAAAAGTTGAGGCTCGCGGCCTGGACAAGTTACACAAACAAGCGTCTTGTCCAATCCAAAACAGGCTGCCAAGGCCATCAGAACTGCAGCCACCCGTCTGGATTCCGATGAACTTGTGCTTGAAGAAAAGCCGCGCTAGGCGGTCCGATATGGTCTGCATCTCGGGGCACTTCCCCGGAGATGCTAACCCAGCAGGCAGTATTATGCGAGAAAACCAGTGCTCAAGTCACCGCCCTGCTGTCGGTCGATGGAGCAGTAACACATGGTTGGACAACGTGTGACGCCTCAATCTGTCTCCCCAACAAATCGAAATGTCAAACCCTTCACCACCTGGTGGTCCTCTGGCAACTCAATGGCACACCGTACCACCTCATACTTGTCCGTCTCATAACCGCAAAGGACGTCCTCTTGCGCGCTGTCCTCTATTGTAAATGCGTAACCGTCGACAATCACCTTGTTGTAATCCATCTGCGGGGGTGCATCAACGAGGGCCCTGTACTTGTTTCCCCATACCTTCAACAAACCACCTCGAACGCGCGCGGGCTGGTATACAGGCTCCTTGTTGAGGCTCAGCTTTTCTTTCAAAACAACGGGATCCGCAAGTGTGCCATAGACAAAGTAGAGGACTGGGTACTGATTTTGTGTTGGCAAATAACAAGGATCATTGGCGCTGCGGGAGTTTGGTCGATGTTGCGGCAATATGCTATCGATGCCGAGGGTTGGGTGGGCAGATATGCTGCAGAGGTTCTTCTCGGCCACAGAATGGGTGATAAAGGTTGGTTTGAAAGTTGATTGCCCAGTCCTGTTCAGGTAAGAAATGATCATGTCCTTACATTCTGCTCCCACGATCTTGCAGAAGCTAGCCGGCTCACCATCGTCGCCTATGCCGTAGAAAATGGGCGGGGTAGTGTCTAGACCAGCAGCTGTCTTGACGTCCTCGGGATTATCCAATGGGGGTTCGAGCTTGAGCAAATACGTCCGTGGTCTGATGGAATTCTTCTCGCTTTGACGTGTTTGTGTAGCGGTGACTGCTGCGGCTTGGCCTAGCCAGAGAGCGTGCTCATATGTCTCCTTGTCGTATCCCTCAGCCTGCTTATCAGAAGCGATCATCTTCCAGCCGGCGTCAGACAAGGTCAAGCGGCTTTCATCTTTTCTCTGTTGTTGAATTTGGCGGACAGCTTCTGAAGCGGTATATGAGAACAGCGTTTGCCATCGCTGGACGGTTTCGTGATCTGGTTCATCATCGGCAGCTGATTGCTGGAGGGCTACCTGAGTCCAGGATTCCAAGGCGGAAATGAGGTTCTCTTCGTGCTCCATTCTGGGTTGCTGCAGTGTTTGGTGAGACATCCACTTGATCAAATCGAGAAAAATTAGGAATGGCCTTTTTGTAAGTTTACCCAGCGTCTCGTTCTTTTGTGGTCGTGGTTAAGGTTTGCATCACCAAGTTTTGTGTGAATAGGCTCTCCATCATGGTTGCCACAAACCATGCCTTTGAGGGATTAAACCCAAATTCATGGCTGGCAACCGTCTTCTTCCTGCAAGTGCTCACCGTTGGTTGTGGTGTAGCTGGGGCAGCAACGAGGTGCGACTCGAGGTGTAGTACAGAGCAAACTGCCGTCCAATCAAGAGGTGACAATGGTCATCCACGTGACCAGGCAACCTGGAGTTGTGCGAGTTATGGGCGAATTGTGTATGTACACTACGAGTTGTGCTCAGATTTGTCATGCTCGCAGGTGTTCCTCACCGAGCCTGATTGGCCTCAGCCCAACCGGTCAGTCGTAAGTCACCGAAAAAGGGAAGTAGAACCTGGAAAATGGGAAAGTGAGGCGGCCGATGTGCTCACAGTGCTCTGCCAAGCCTGGCGCTGCTGCCTGTCCCCCTTCCCATTCTCAACCTCTGTCGGCTCCCTCTCTCTCATTCACTGCACAAAGCATTTCGAGTTGACATCACCGGCGCAGACGTTTACCTAGAATCCCTTCATTGTGTTTGTCATTTGCTCCGATTGAATCCCATTGTTTTCACATCTCTAACAGCCTGGATTTCCCATTCGTCGCCCTCCACCATCGACTGCCCGCCTGCCCGCCCGCTCATTCATGGTGGCAATGTCTGGTTGAGTCGGGCGACTCCATCTCTGCACCTGTGAACTGCGCCCGACGATTGCGCCCTTTTACAAAACACTGACAAACCTGGGGGGATTTCTTTCGTCTGTTAGTAACCCTCTTTTATTTATTCCTCCATTGTTGGCCTTGTTTTGTGGGCCAGTCTCGATTTGAGGTCTAGAATGCCAAGACGCTCCCCGTTCCCCCTCTTGTGCACTCCCAAGATGGACTCCATTTGGAAGCTAACCGTACAGGGCTCCTCCCTGTTGACACCTTCTTAGACAACCACCTTAACTTGACGACATACGTTCTCACGACTGCCTTGTCGAATAATACAAGTCGTTCAGGCAGTCGTCACGGTGTGCAAGCATCATGTCGCAACCTTCGCGGTACTCGTTCACCCACCCGGCCGAGCAAACTCCCGCTTCGCCTGACAACTCAAACATGGCGGGCTTGTCCAGGCAATCAGGAGCTGGCGTCAACTCCTTTTCGGCGTACGCCATGATGCAGGACAATCTGGGCGGGTTCGGCCCATATGGCAACAGACATGGCCAGCAACAAACTGCAGTGGCGAGTACACTGAACCCAACTGACTTTTTGGAGATAAATCGGATCGTCAAGAACTCCCAGCGACTGGTGAACGTGACAACACCCAGTCATCCCTTCTCTTGGAGAGCCTCTGACTTCACCACCCCTAACTATACCGAATATCGAAGTAATGCACCGCCCTCCGAGGCTGAAACGCTCATCAGCCCAACTGGGAAACTCATATCAGATTCGGGTTACGGAAGTCAAACAATCCAAAGCGTGGGCAACCCATCAGTGTACAATGGAGATATCGACAACCGCGAGACGCAGATCATGACACAGGAGTTGAGTCGATACGGTATAAACCAAGTTACGAACGAGGATAGGCCCCGGCGGAGGGATGCACGGAGTCAACGAGGGGGTTCCACCACCTCCACCACTAACAACCTAAGATGTCTCGACTGCCCTAACCTTACATTCAAGACAAACTCTGAGCTCAGGTAGGTGCTGGATTCGTCATCCACGTTCGACAAGCCTTGCTAATGCAGTGACTCTAGAAAACACAAAGCACGGCATGAGAAACCCTTCAAATGCGATATTGCAGGCTGTTCCAAGGCAACTGATGGGTTCAGTACCAATAACGATCTCGATCGCCACAAAGCCGGTGTTCACAAGATTTTCAAGAGCGATACGCCCGTCTATCGCTGCTTTATCAACTCGTGCAAAGACAAGAACAAGACCTGGCCGAGGCCAGATAACTTCAGGCAGCACCTAAAACGAGTACACCATATCGAGAACGCGGAATTATCAACCTTCCAGTATCGGTATGTTATTTTTACCCATGACGACATGCAGTAGTTGAAACTAATTTTGTCTTCTCAGTGGCCCACCCGATACCGGGGGCAACTCCGTCGCTTCCGAGTACGCTCCTTCGGAAGCCGGGGGACACCCGAACTTCAATGCCGGTCATCAAACATCATGGAATGGACTGGGGCATGGCCAGGCGATGGCAGGCTTTCATCATGTGCCCGATGAACCCGCAGTCGTCCAGCCGCAACACCTGATGTACCACTCGACGATGAATCAGCCAGATTATTCGTCTCTCATGAATACCTCTACGTTCCAAGGCCAAAACCAAAGCACGCTGGATACCCCTCGTGTTTCCATGGACATGGAGCTCCAAGGATTGATACCACGTGGATTCCAGCAGCAGGGAGGACCTGCAGTTCCGGAGCCGCCCTCCGTTGAACAAGGTCATGTCACCCCAGATATCCTAACCGGCGCCGGAAGTGGACTTTGCCCCATGGATCAAGCGGGCGAGATGCACACCCACCCTGCCGAGGTGATTCAAATAGATGATGACAGCCCGGATACCACCCAGGATGATGGGTTTGCTGAACAGCCCGAGAGTGAAGCTGTAGTCTCGATTTCGCCGGACGTGATGACTCTGGACCATCCCGTACAAGCCATGCCAACTGATGACGAATCTGAAAGCGAGGATAACGACGCAGAAAACCCCGCCCTCGAGTCTTATGAGAACTTGGGCAAAGTCTCTGGCCAGAACATTCAAGACTCCAATCTTGAGGAAGCCAGCCGGCTTCAGCTCCTCACCATGCCATCCCCGGAAGACTCTACAGGCCAGTCACCCGCCACAGTGGACTTGGACGAGGTTGAGATGACTGCCATGTTGGAGTCGCTCAAGACAAAGGGCATGCTCGACAAGATCCTGTTGGAACTTGGCTACCAGAAGTCGGAGGAGCCAGTAACCAGAGAGCTTGAGACGCCATCCGTGTCTTCGAGCAACACTATCGCCACCGCCGCCGCTCCTGCCGAGCCTGCAAAGGAAGTCAAGTGTGATATTGATGACTGTCAAAAGACCTTTTCAAGGCCCTGCGAGCTCAAGTACGTGTTACCCACCTACTCAACTAACCCCGATCTGATAATAGCAAGCGGCTAACAAAACCATTTTGCAAAAAAAAAATAGAAAACACCAGAAGCGCCACGCAAAGCCCTACGCCTGCACCTTCGAAAAGTGTGACAAGCGTTTCGGGAGCAAGAACGACTGGAAGCGCCACGAGAACAGCCAGCATTTCCAATTGGAGATCTGGCGGTGCACTGAGACTGTTTATAGCCACAGCAGGCCGGATGGGTACGAGTGCGGCAAGGTGTGCCACCGCCGCGAGTCTCTCAAGGGCCACCTCGAGAGGGACCACGAGTTCCAAGAGCCGGCAGTGATTGAGAAGAAGCTGAATGATTACCGGCACGGAAGGAACTTTGAAAGCAGGTTCTGGTGTGGGTTCTGCGCCAAGACGATTGAGCCACAGGGTTTGGGGGGGCCGGCGCATAGTGAGCGGTTTGATCATATTGATAGTCATTTTATGGGGAAGCAGGGTTTTGAGAAGGCGGATATCAAGGAGTGGAAGAGTCTGGAGATGGTGACGGATCAGGAGCTTCATCGACGCAATGAGCTGGCGGTGGCGGCGGGGCATCATCAGGAGGGTGGTGGTTCTCGTAAGCGCGGGAGGGAGGATGGTGGGGATGGGAGGAGCGGGAAGAGGTCGAAAGGGAGGGGGAGGGCGGAGAGGGCGGAGATTTTTTGGACTTGTGTAAGTGGTTTTTGTTGGGTTGAGGCTCTGGCTGGCTGGCTGGTTTGCTGACTTGTTTGTGGTGTAGTGCAACTGTGGAACGCCGTGGAACTTTGAGACGACGAACCAGTGCATGGATTCTTGCAGCCATACGCAGTGCAAGTACTGCCGGACGTGGGAGAATGATACGACTAATGAGGAGATGACCTTTTAATTTTCTTTTTGTCTTTGATTTAGGTTATGGAGAGCAAAGCACTGCATTGCGATGGAGGAAAATTTCTTTTTGGCTTGAGGATACCCCCTTTTGCTTCACTTCATCGGTCTTTTTTTTGTTGGAAGCATATTTCACACACCTCACTTTTTGGATGGACAGTTTCTTGTTTTTCTTCTCCTTTCACTATTTGGGTATGAAGAAGGGTGGACGACCTGCATGTAGACTGCATCATGTCTTGATCTTTTTGAGCTGAGCTAGCGAGCGCCTTGAAACTTTTGGGATATATTTGGAGGGTAATGGCTTGGGTTATAGATGGATTGGGAGTCAGTTAGCAATTGGTATTCTTGCTGTTTAGTTAACCTGTTTGGATAATGAAAGTACGTGTGTTTTGCATCATCGCCACCCTGCTGTTCATACTCTGGTGTTGTGTTGTGTTATGGTGTGTGGCTTTATGTTTGTGCTCCCACACGGGCGCCTGTAGGCATGTCTCACAGCCCTGAGCCAGCGGGCAAAAAGCCACGCGCGTTTAAAAGTTCAGCGCGGGATCAACCAACCATGATGAATGCTGAGTAGAAAGTGTTGGTCAGAAGTATTCGAGTGGGCGGTAAACATGTCTACAGTATGTAATATGTATACATACGAATTACAAACCGCCTCTTTGGGGGTTGACAAAAGAGAGATTGCAGAGGTTAAGCGCGGAGGATCCCGAGATCGCTCGGGGGGGGGTGGGGGAGTGGCGATCCCTGACATCCATCTTCAGGGTGCTGTGGGCTTGAGTCTAAGAAGGAGGGTTAACAGCTCGGCTGGGGCTGCTGTCTGGGATGTTCCGTTTTGTTGGTTCTTGAGTCCTGGAGGTCTTGGGGGTCTTGAGAGATTTCCAAGAGTTCCAAGAGTTCCAAGAGTTTGTGGCTTGCTTTAGTAGGGTAAGTTGACGAAAGAGGTAAGAAGGGGAATGCGGTGTGAGGATGCCTGAGGGAGGAGTGGTGCCGAGATGCCGAGGAGAAACAAGGCTTCTTGAAATGTCTTGAGATGCAGATGCATGCCGGGTTAAAGTCAGACTGAGCTGGGAAAGCTGCAGTTCGTGAGGCATGAACCTGGAGTGCGGAAGAAAGAAAAGGTTAGAGTTAGGGAGTGGGCGGTGGTGCTTGTGCTGCCCAGGGCACGGGAGCTGTGGATGTCATCAGCCATGATGCCGAGCTGGATTATTACCAGACTAGGTAGCACAAAAGGCAATGCTACACGTGAGGACCTACCCTGTGGGACAAGGTAAGAATGGCAGTGAAGGAATAGTCTGTTTGGTCGCCCGGAAAAAGTGAGACTGAGCTAGGAATCCCTAAATGTTAAATGGGAGTTTGTAGAGCTGAGAAGTGGGCGATGTCACTTTGCCCCCAGCTAATCTATAGAAATGTCGCCATGAATTCCGAGAGAAATGAAGCCTGAGCTGGGGTCGATAATATTCCAAATCTTCTCTCAGTAGACACTGGACCCAACCCGCTGCCGAATGGTTTGACAGAGTCAAAGGCGTGTACACGCATGCCTAGAGGAAATAAGACTGCCAAGAAGGTTTACACTCATCATTCTTTTTTTTTTTTTTTTTTTTTTTCTGTGAGTGACTGTGAGTGAAGAACGTGATCATGCTCTCCAGCATTGCATGTTTGGTACACTATGTGTGTGTGACGGGTCTGCAGCTTGCTTTCAGCTGGGCAACCCACACCAAACTCCCAAATCTTCTCAATCGTGCAGATATACCGTCGATCTTTTTCTGTTTAGGAGGAGATCGTGCCATGTGGCGTCTGGCTGCATATGCTTCCAGCTTCGTCTTTGAAGATATCAGATTCATCACGATTGATAGCTTTAGTATTCGCCAATTTGGCGAGGTGACCTTTCATCACCATGGCTCCTGATCAAGGGTTCTAGATCAATGATTCCAGCAGGGCTTTATCGAAGTTGGGTGGGATCGCGGGTGGGTGGCAGACCTGGTCCAGCTGGGCCAGGCCAGTGTCTTTGGTCGGTGGCTTTTTGTGGCGGTCTCTTAGTGTCCTTTTTTCTTGTTTGGTGGTATTTTGTGAACCAGTGCTGGAAGGGGCCATCATGGGAGGGCGGCCCGCGGGGGGTTAGCATTATTAATGGGGAGATACCTGGGGGCTGTGATAGGCTGCTGCTGCTGCTGTTTTTGGTGAGACATGATGGTGTTGATGGTGATGGTGGCATCAATCATCAGGCATCAAGGATGGTGTTGAAGTGACGGCTAATGATCAGGTAGGTGGCGGTGATGGATGCAGGTGAATCCAGATCAGAGTTGGAGTTTGTTGGATAGTTGACGATAGTGAAGACGGGCCGAGAGCAGATGTCATTGCCTGCGATCCTGGCCATCTTGCGGAGGATCCGGCTTCCTGGGATGTCATCTTGCATGTGCCCTGTGAGAGATCCGTGGGTGGTGTGCGAGCTACCTACTGGAAAGCATGTGCCGGTGTGTGTTTCTCTCAGAGAACTGTCCTTCTTTGGCGCCAGGCCCATCCGTACTTGATGTTTTCGACAGTGATGCATCCGGTATTCCTGGCCTTGCTCTACAGTTGGCCTACTCAGAACCACCTTCCACCCTTTGTGGTGTTTGTGAACCTGTAGGTTAGCGTCTAGAACGGGACTTCTGCAGCTGAGTAGATGGTGCTTCTGTCTCACTTCACATCCTGGGTCTTTGAGGGGCCATGGATGTGTAAAGTTGGAGGTTATTCTTGTCCTTGAGGTCTGTGATGGCGATACTCATGCATCCTCAGCACTGTCGGCGCCAAAGCAGGCCAGGAGCAAGTAAGAGAGCGAGGGACAGGCCAAGCATCTACAGAGGCACGTGTTGTGGGAGGCTGGTATTCTGTTTACATCTTCTTCTTTGAGTGTTCAGTGGAGACAGGGCCGGGCTGTCCCAGGATGGTTTCCTGACCCGGTAAGGCCCTTTCGTGCCTCTTGATCCAAGCTGGTGGTGGCAAATTGTCTGGGGCCTGCATATTGCGTCTTCCACAGCGTTTAGATGATGCGGGACAGGGACAGTAACAGGTACGATAGGTAGGAATATGGATTTCGGGATACACGGGCGGGTGTTTACTCCAGCTTCGTCCGTTATTTTTCTGCGGAGGCTGGCTTTGTGGTGGCAAGGTTGGAATCCCACGGGCCTTCTTCGTTTGAATAGATATTTTTGTTATTGTGGGCGTAAGGAGGATGAGCAGGTGAATATGATAGGGTGAAGCTTGTCATCAGTAAGGTGAATTGGCGTTGACCTTCTTTTGCTTCTTTCACGTGCAAGGTGGTGGTGTATGCCTATGGTGATGGCGGCAACCCTTTGGTCTACAACACAAGCCTCTTCTATGCTTCCATCATGGTCAGCGTTAAGGGAGCGAGACATGAATCGTGAGAGGGCGGTCGTGAGTTCGGTGGATGATCTGGTGTTTACTTAGCGGCCTGTACGAGTGGTGGCAACTTTGTGTCCTTCAGGCCCTTTTTAATACCTGGTGTGTGTGGGTTTCCGTGATTGCGGGCGTCTAGGCGACAAGAAGTAGGTCTATTGGGCCAGGTGGAAATTTGGAATATGTTGTCTCTTTGCTTTGCTTGCTTCTCGAAATTTGTAATTCACCCACTTCAGCAGGGCAAACTTCTTAGGTCCAGGCCGAAGAGCTAGCAAGAAGCAGAGTTCAAGTGTACAGAACTCCAAGCATTCTCTAGAGTCCTCACATCACCAGCCTCGTTGGCTCCAAGCCTCTTGAAGCCCAATACCCGACAAAAACAGCCAGTAAAGCCAGAGTGGGAATATGAAAGACAGAATAGCGCTGGCCGCAGCCGGCAGTAGTCTACAGTTGTCCCTGTTAGCCTATTTTTGACCGAACAGCCATGATTCTTTTCCGTCATGGCGTGGAGTGGCTGGGCCCAGGGCGGTCTGTCTGCAGCTTTCATGGATCTCGAGATCTGAAATTCAGGGGTAAGACATCAGGGGCAAGACAGCCGGAAAGGTTTACGATAGGATGGAGTAGGAAATGACAACTTGGTTGGTATGTTTACATCCGGCTTGCACACTTGTCTCCGATGGGCTGGAGCCAAGGGCGCTCCGTCTGATGTCCAGAGATCTCGAGGTCGACATAGACGCGGCCATGACGTTATGGAGACTCGTCATTCGTTCTGAAGTCCAAGCAAGGAGGTAGCCCCTGCTGTGCCCTTGGTCTGCTGTTTTTAGTTGTTTCATACGGGCATTGATGCAGACTCCCTATATCTGATCAAAAAGAACGCCACTGGGCCAGATGGGCTGGTCAAATTCGCGGAACGGCTTGCTTAGATGGAAGGATGCCGGTTGCGCCTGGTGCGGGCGCCTGATACGGGACCAATGGGCTGGGTCTGGGTGTGGTCGTCCAAACTGACGATTTCGTGTACGGGCTGGGGAGGAGGAGGTGTATGTCCAGTTTCGGTTGTTGGTCTGGCTTCGGATGTCTCTTGGGAAGATTTTGTGGGGTTGACAAGAAGGAAAACGAGGCCTGTTGTGGCGGCCAAGGTCAACTTTCAACTCGACCGGTTACCAGATGCTACTGTACACTGTACGGTATGTGAGACGTTGCTTCTTCACCGTTTTGTCTCTTGATCAGTGTCATTGTTGGTGATCTCTTGGCAACGGGTGTCTGCCAGTTGGTGAAGCCGTTCTCGAAAATGTTTGGCTGATCACTTCGAGTTACACCGTGGGGTGCATGCAAGACAAGGCGACCGCAACCACCGTCGCCTTGTCAGGCTTCCTCCAGTGTCACAGTGCAGTCTTACCAGTTTCGATTGGCTATCGTGACGAGCGTCGGGCCAATTAAGGTCATGAGTCCTGACCGCTCTGTGATCTATCGCCGGTCTGGTATTGGGAATAACCGTTGTATGGGCCCAACACTGAAGAGGCTAGAAGGTGAAAGATGGACCCCCGACCGATAGCCATTTGCCGTTTGCAGAGACCGATAGTCTGCAGTGTGTTACGCAGTCGCTTCCGTCCGTCGTCATCAGGGCCGGTCGCCGGTAAACAAAACCGTCGGCTAGGGCGGTCTCTGACCGTGGAGCTGGGTTTGGATAAGCTCCATTCCTTGAATCCTTCGAAATTAAATTTTCCGGCCCCCAAGACGAGAATAGGCGCAGAGCATCATCGCTCGGCATCTTGCTTGCTTGATGCTTGATTGCTTGCTCTCTGGGGTGTCATGCTGATTGGCCGTCGATCCCCAGGCCCGCGACAGTTCCGAAAGCCACGCTGCTCTTGAGGACGAGTTGAAGACAAGAGCAAAGAGGCGAGAGCTGCGGGAGGGCGGCGGCGGGCGGGCTGGAAGACGGGGTCTGACAGAGATTTCTGCGAATCACCTCTTCGGACTGGCGGAAGAGATGTAATTCTGCAAATCTGAAGCTTCTGCATCAGAAATTACAATAATCACCCTACCCTGAAGTTTGATGAGAGGACGTGTCGAAGATGAAATGGCGGTGGAGGTGATTTGTTGATGAACGACGGCATATCAGAGACGGACGGGAAGGAGAAGGGCCAGGCCCAAAGACAGAGAGAGGCGAGCCCAGGGCGCTGGGTTCAGAAGTCGGGACCGAGATTCCATGCTGACCGGCGACGCAAGTAGCCCAATCAGAGCGACCCGGGGGTCTCATCGTGGCCTGAGAGAGAAGATGCTCATTGAAACCGGGCGCAAGACCCCGCCTTCCGGGCCTCTGCCACGTCCACGGTTGCAACCCTTCTTTTCCTCTGCCGTCTGCTGCCGTGTCCTGGTGAGGAAGTCGATCGGAGT
Source organism: Apiosordaria backusii (assembly GCA_030549205.1). Classification (NCBI taxonomy): domain Eukaryota; kingdom Fungi; phylum Ascomycota; class Sordariomycetes; order Sordariales; family Lasiosphaeriaceae; genus Apiosordaria; species Apiosordaria backusii. The sequence goes on from JAUKTV010000002.1 coordinate 3,153,967, forward strand.
GTGAATGTCGCCCTGAATGCTCATGCTTTGCATGTTTTGGCAGCCCAGTATGTCAGGTGCGCCCGAAATGAGAACCACGGGAGATATACACACGACAGTCAAGATGGAATTAATCGTCTATCTCGAGACGGTTGCCAAGGAAGAAACGGAAACAACCATCATCGTCAAGGGTCCTTGGGTCCAGTGGGCCAGTCTGGGGAGAAACAGACGGCTAGGTCCTAGCGTCTGCTACGATTAGCGGTCGTCAGTGCGCCGACCATAACACTCTCCAGGTCACCAAAAAAAGCAGCAAACATCATGAACCTCAGCTTTTCTTCTTTTGACGGCGGTGGACTGGCTGACGTGACTGACACATGCGGGAGGTACATCGGCTCTGTGGCGCCCACTGATCGGAAATGGGGAAATGCCACTTTCATCGGGAGTACGAATCACGGCGCCGTCTGGGGAAGCAGCTTTGTCGTCGATCACTGATGAGGAATGCACAGGAACCACCATGGTACGACAGGACGAATTGGACGCCGCCTTTTCCTCGATCAAAGAGCCGCAAGTGAGTTTGGCACCTGGTCATCTGCCGTCCCCTCTGTCGGGTTGAGAACTGGGGAATTTTTGTCGACCAGGGGAGGTGTGTATGAGAGGGTGTCGATATTAATTAGTGTATGTACTGTGTAAGCCGCGAACCACTCAACCCGTCCGCGCTCCACAGTCTGGGGTACCTTGCTGTTCGCGCCATCGACTCGGCCCCCGCCTGTGACATATCAGATTTCCGGGTGACTGGCCTCTGCTGCGAGTCCCCGACAGTTCTTCTGCTGTGAGAACACAGAGAGCAAAGGGGCTCGTTGTTGACAGCTCCCCCGGCTGCTTTGGGCTTTTCCGCGCTTCGTCTGTAGGTACCATGTACTCCTCTGCGCTGTACACCATGTTCTGGAGTTGTTCCGTATACAACTCACCCTTTGTTTGGAAAGCCAGCAAGCCTGGGGCGCAGCGGCTCACAGACGACGGCTCACAGTTTCCAGCGCTTCTCTCATGAAATTGGCACCAACCCCATCACCCCCCTGCCGCCCAGGGGTCGAAATCGGGCTGCCATCCCACCAACAGGGGGCCTTGGAACCTGGCCTCAGCCCCCCTTCTGAGCACCAGGGCCCTTTTCGCTACTACCCTGGCTCTCTTGGCAGCCGCTCTTGTACCCAGACACTGTTCTTTGGCTGTGAGGGTACATCCCTGCGAAAAAAGAATGCGGCTCTGCTGTGGACCCAGCAGTCGAGAAGGAAGCCACGAAGGGGGGAGCGCCCATCCCCCCCTTTGGCGATGAGCTTCGAGTGGTGGGCTTGGGCACAAGTGCGGAGCAGCAGAAGAACCGCCAGCTCTGGCGCGCTCTCCCGAACATGACACCAGGAGGGAAACGCGGTCACTCCCACGTCTCCATGTGGTTCGTGCCTTTCTTCATTTATCATCCACCAGCTCCCACCTTCGTCCTCTCTTCTTAACATCGCCACACCCGATGAGCCATGTGGTATAAGTCCCTCTTGCCTGTTCATATTACACAGGTCTCAAGTCAAGGATCTACTCTCCTCTCATATTACACATAACTCAACCCACGCCGCGACCTTGTTGGATTTCCTTTTGCTGCTTTCGTCAGACACCGCACATATCTACCTACACCTCCCATGTTGGTCCTTTGAGCTTGAAGCTATACAGCTCTCGCTTGTCATACGTTTGTGTCTTTGACGCTGCCTATCCCAACATTCACCACACCTTCGTCTTCTTCACCACCTATTCAAGATGGCTGGCCACTTCCCAATGTTCAGCACTTCAAGCTTTGGCTATGAGAACATCAACGTTCCTTTCCAAGGCTTTGCTGCGACACCAATGGAGGACAACCTGTGCATCGACCCTGCCCTTCCCGAGCAATGGACCACCACTCGGTTCCTGAACGATACCCACAACACGGCATACTTCAATACTCAGTCCCACACGAGCATGGGCGTTTCTCCTATTCCACCACCGACACAGCGTCGATTCGCCAGTCCCATGTCTTCGCACGAACCGTCTTCTGCCTCGGGCAGCGCCCAGAGCCCCGGTCCTACCGAGACTGAATCCTACTACGAGAATCCCATGACGCCCCCTGAGATCCCATCTGTCTTTTCGCCCATGCCAGGACAGTTTGACGACTTTTCAAGCACACACGCCATCAAGTTCACGGGCTCAGGCATGGTGCCGAGCTATGTGCCCTTGACCGATGTCAGCATGAACTCGCTCTACTCCGAGACCGACATGGACTACAGTCAAAACATGTTTTTCGACTCGAGCTACACGTCCCAGTGCGACCTAGACCCTACCCAAAACACTGTTGGCTCAGAGTTCAACCGCCTCGCCAGTCCAGCCGAGGATCTTCCCATGATCAAAGAAGAGATCAAAGCTTCCACCACCTACCCTCCACTGCCAAAGCGAGAACTTTCGCACGACAGCGACTCCTCCTCCTCCGAAGAGGAGCCCTCTCTCCCTCCCACTCCCAAACGACAATCCGACGATGAAGACGAGGACTACCGCCCTACCAAAAAGTCCAAGCCCAACAACAACAACAACACCGCCCCTATCCCCCGCCGCACCACCACCATCCCCGCTCCCGTCTGGCGCGCCCCTAAACCCCCCAAAACCTCCCTTATCGTAAACAACAACAACAACAACAACAACAACAACAACAACAACAACAACAACAACAACAACAACAACAACAACAACAACAACAACAACAACAACAACAACAACCCCAACCCCCGCCGCCTCAACCCCATCACCCCCTCAGCCGTCTCCTTCCGCTGCCCAGAATGCAACCGCACCGACTTTTCCGACCGCACCGACTTTGACGCCCACGTCAAAAAGCAGCACACCCGCCCTTTTACTTGCGTCTTCCACTTCGCCGGCTGCGAAGCCACCTTTGCCGCGAAAAACGAATGGAAGCGGCACGTCATCACCCAGCATTTACTTCTCGAGTACTGGCTCTGCACCGAGGGCTCCTGCGGCAAAACCTCCAACTCTTCCTCTTCCTCTTCCTCTTCCTCTTCCTCTTCCTCTTCCTCTTCCCACCACTCTTGTCCTCTACCAAACGGCGCGATTTTTAATCGGAAGGATTTATATACCCAGCACCTGAAGAGGATGCACATGCCGGGTAATATCAAGAAGCTGTTGTCGTCCAGTGGTAATAGTAGTAATACCTCTCGGAATAATCGGGGTAGTGGTGGTGGTGCTTTGACACCAGGGGAAAAAGACCAGCTTGCAAACTGGGAGCAGAAACTGAGGCAGCTTCAGGAAAAGGGGAAGAAGGAGAGGTGTAAACTGCCGGGGGTGATGAGGTGTCCGGTGGGGGGGTGCAAGCAGGGTGAGTTTAGGGGGTTGGAGGCGTGGGATCAGAGGATGGAGCATGTTGCTAAGCATTTGGAGGCGGCGGCGATTGGGAGGGAGGAGGAGGTGAGGTTTGGGGGGGAGGGGGATTCCTCACTGGTGGACTGGGCGAGGTCGAGGGAGGTGGGGATTATTGCTAGGAATAAGGGGGATGGACGGTGGGAGTTGAGGAAGGTGCTTGAACGGCAGGGTGGTGGGCAGCAACAGCAGAAGGTTGGGGAGAAGAAGGGACGAGGGGGTGGGGGGTGGTGGTGATGAGGGAGGAGATTGTTGTTTGTGAGGAGGAAGGGGGGGAGGTGGATGCGGAGGGGGAGGAGGAGGATGCGGAGGGGGAGGTGGAGTGATCACTGCTGCTGCACACGGAAAATGTAAAAGGGTTGGGATTGGATGGAAAATGGGGATATGATTGATGACATATATTTGATACCTTTCTCTTCTATTTTGTTTCTCTTTTTTTGTTTTTGAGCTTCTATATCTTGCGATTTCGCTTGGACAGGACATGACATGATGGGTATGGTATGGTATACGGGATAGATGGATTCGGACTTTGGGTCAGGTATAATGGCTCTTTTTTGGCAGCGGCAGCGATGGCATGGCATGGCATGGCATGGAATACCCCCTTTTTCTTTCTTTTATAATGGAATACCTCGCTAGACTTTTTTGGACTTTCTTTGGATTATTTAACGGCCGACGTATTATTTCCTTGCTATTTAGTCTTTTTTTTGTTTAGTTTTTAGTTTAGTTTATAATTGCAATTTTCTTGTCTCTCATGATAACTTCTTTACGTGGGCTATGAGCATCGTGTGCTGCCTAGGTACCTTACCGGATAATGGAATTCTCAAATCAGGTGATTGTGCATTTGCCTTGTAGCAAATTCCATTGTGAAAAGACCGAACAAGGCGTCTTTCTTCGGTGGAGGCATCCATGTGCATACAGGTTTGAAGAGAATTGTAAAAATCCTACACAGGACGGCAGTGTGCATTGCCTGCCTAGAGTCTATCGATGGCTTGATGTCTTCACCTACCTACGTAACTACAAATGTATGTCTCGGGTGTTGCCTTAATTCCCCTGCCGTGTACTCGTATCATCTTCAAAAAAAGAATCATTTCGTACCCCGTTATACAGCAGTGTTGCAATGGAAATGTCTCGTGAGTTGTCAGTCAGTTCACAGTCTCGGTGTCTCGGTGTCAGGTTTGAGTTACCGGCCTGTCTGTCTACTGTGACATTCGAGATCGCCGGTGGGGAGCAGTGGCAGTGGGGGCCGGTGACGGGGAGGGGATGGGACTCAGAATCTCAAAAGATGGGAGACGAAACAGTTACCGAAGAAGGTAAGTGGAATTTGGGAGTTATGCAACGGTGAGGGTTACATCAACTGCGGTAGTTTAGTTTGGTTTGTCGGTTGATAGAGATGGAGATAGGGAATGACGGATGTGATGGAGATAACACCACTGCCCGGCTAGTGTAAAAGGAAGTGGACTTAAGCTACATGCTCCGTGTGCTGTACTGTACTGTAGGCGGTGATGATATGCCATGCCACTTTGACTGCGCCTCGTTAGGTGCTGCGTGCCGGATGATTAATGGAAAGCTATCGATCTACCAGTTGTTTTTCGAGATCCAAAGCTTGATGATCGGTTTGGGATTATCGGTGGCTCTTTCAGCCAAGGCATTTTCCATTTGCTTTCTTGGGATTTTGGCACATAAATGACTACTGTGTGGGCGGTAGGGATTGATCATGACATGATTTGCAATTTTGCAAGAAAGACTTGAAGAAACCATGGAAAACATGTTTGTTGAAACCGACAAGTTGATGAACGGCGCTAGTGTAGGTACCTACGTACCTAGGTAGCTGTCTGTGTCTTTAGTGTTTCGACATGATGCAAGATTGTTGGTGGAAGGGTCGAACAGGCGAACGAACGAACGAACGGCTGCCTTAGCGGCCACTCACCTGAAATTTCATGTATGTAGTGTACACTGCGTCGACGCAGTGTTTCAGGGCGTTTCTCCTTTTTTGAGATTTAGGTAGGCATCACTTACTTACACGACAGCAGTTGATGGCTTCAGCAAGTCTGCCGCAAGTTTGTGCCCTACCTGACGGGAGAGCTGAGCGGTAACCTTCACGCCCCTCGATCTCCTCCTGCGAGTGTGTGCATGTTGTGTGCCTGACGAAATCGGTCGTGGTTCGGCTCAGCTCGGCACACATCTCGTCTTCGCCGGTCTTGCCCTGTAGCCAGTTGCGTTGCGTACTTGAACCGATGAAAAAGCAATGAAAATGTGGCTGTGATATTTCTGGCAGTTGCTGGCAGAGAGTCGCTAGTGTAAACAAGCAATGCGGGGGTGGCCGTGACAAGTGCGCGGCGTGGTGGGCGTGAGCAGGGGGACGGAGACAGTGGGGAAAATAAGGTGAGGTAAAAAGAAGAAAAGAAAAAGAAAAAAGGCGGCCAGAAAAAAAGGCGGACAGGGTCCACATCCCGATTAGGAAATTCGGCGAGATGTTGGGGTTAGTTCATTTGACTCGATTATGCCCAGCCAAGGAGAAAGTCAGTCACGACAGTTGATAGTTTTTCCCCTTCTGTCTTGGAAAAGCCCGTCATTGTCTTGAGTGTTGGGATTTCTTTTTTTTTTTTTTTTTTTTTTTTTGATGAGTGACGAAAGTTGGCGGGCACAATTCCACTTCGATCCTTTGACATGGGAAGTGACTGGGAGGGGGTATATCAGATTTAGGAAGGGTGTGGCTGCATCAGCTGTAAGGTGCCTTCCTTCGGCTGTCATGGCACGGGACGGCGCAGCGTATCTCTGTCTTCCGTTGAGTGTTAACAACTGGCGGATACTGGGGCAAGCGTCTGACGGAACGTTGTACTGGGGTTCCCGGAGACCACAATGTGGAAAAGAGCCCTTCGCAGCAGAGACGCGGCGAGGGCTTCGGAGGCTGTTTGTTACCTTTTTGCATCATGGCGGCGGCGGCACGGCTTTTCGTCCTTGTCGTCATTGTAAATTGAGCGGCTGCTTCCGTGCTCTGTTAGACTCTCAGCCTCCAGCGCCACATGACGGATCATCACCAAGGTGAGCTTCAAGTCAGGAGGTCTGGACCTTGGGGCTTGACAGCTGAATACCGACCTGACCTCTGTGATCAGCATCTCCAGGTTACCAGATAGTCTTGTGCAACTGACAAAAGACCCCAGGAAACTGGATCCAGACATGTGGTGTTCCTGGTGATCGGCAGCGCTTTTCAGCTCGCGGCTTTGCTTCCTGATCCGTACCGTCGCATCAGATTGCAAGACTTCGGGGCTGACGATGGGGGCCATTCAGCTCTGTGTTTCTGTTTGATGATCGTCTCTGTCAAGTCCGAACGGATCAGGGGTGAGTGTCATTAGAAGAGCAAGCGAGTTTGGGACCAGATACTGTTCATGTTCTAAGGGGCAGCAGCGCTATTTTACATGCTTATACGACAGATACGGTGATACGGGTCAGCGCCAATCAGCGTCAAAAACAAGGGCCTACTTCATCACTCGACCTTTTTTAATTCTGACATCGGCCATGGAAGGGATCGTGGGAACAGGAGAGGTACCTTACTTTGAGGAATTAATTTGTTGAGTTATATGTTCGGGGACGGCGAGGGTAAGATATAGTCGTAGCCGGTGAACCGGTGTAACGGTTCTTAGAAGTCGAAGAAGGTTCAAGGTCGCATTCAGTAAGCATGATCCTGGGCAACGTGAAGTTCCCTATAAACCCCCAGAAGACGGCCCGGATGTTGTATCGCTAGTTTCTGCGCCGCCCTTCGTAAGCACTTGCGATGCCTCGACGTAGTGGAGGCAATATCTTTCCCCGAAGACACGCATGTATGTCTGGGCCATGTGCCAACGGTTATGATCACAAAGCACCGGCGTCATGATTAGGTTCTTACGTGGACTTGGGGCTCAAAGTAGATCTGGACAACATGACACTCGGACATTTGTCATTTCTAGTGACGGGTGTCACTTGTGGGATGTCGTCTGCTTGTGTTCTCATATCATGCTTGGGTTGGGAATACAACCAAATCACTGTATAGAGTGATGGTAGAAGCATCGCTACAATATATGTGAGGCAAAAATTGAGCCTGCTCAATGATGTTGTTTGAGCCGTGCTGAATATTGTTGTGTTTGTTTACATGGTGATGGTCTGGGCGGTGGCAAACAGCTCAGGGGCAAGCGCCAGCCCCTGAATTTGACGCTCGAGCCACCTGGATTCTTGATATCTTGAAGTGCAAACAAGAACTCTCTCGGCGTGTATTTTGATGGGAGTGCTCCACAACCTGATGATGTCGTCTCGCCACTATGTATGGACGGGCTTGCTAAGAATGGGCCTGCCCTTTGTGCTGAACAATCTGCCTTTTGTCATTAGCCGTGCTCCAGTTCACAGCCAAGAGACTATCGTTTCCACAACTGAAGGCTGTACAGTCCAAATGATTGCACCAGAAGGACACCATCTTGAGAGATATGATGTCTACCTCACGTACTAGTCTCTCTGCCGACTATGTGCTTGTTTGTTGGGCACCGGCGGCCTGCAACGAGCAAAACGGGTGCTGCACACCAACCACCGTGGTCCCAAGCTCGATACCATTACTCCTAGAGCAGCCATGGAATCAGGAAGTAGATTTTCAGATTCAGTAGGCCATGTAGACCATCTGCGGCTTGACTACGGCTTGATGGCGGCTGGTGACTGGGGCAGCGCAGGCTGCGAGCGCGAGCTCCTTCCTCGGGAGCGGTTAGGGTACACACTTTTCTAGGTCTTCTCGATTTTTTCTTTTGAGATTTTTGACTTGCTCAAGCACGTTCGAGCGAGGAGGTCTGCCGCTGCTGCTTTTTGTAAGTTTTGATTTTGTTCGCCAGCTCGCGACAGATAAACTGCTAACAGCCACGCAGGCGCCCATCAAATCAGTGACAGCCACCGCTCGCGAACGAGATGGAGAAGAAGGAGAAAGAGGTAGAGGCCTACACAGGCCCTATCATGGATAGGAAGATCCCCCGCCGCGGCCACGGTATGATAGATTTGTTTGAAGACTCCTTTGCTATTTCCTTTGATTATTCTGGCGAAAGTGAATTTGAGATGAATATGCTAACAAATTTGTCAATAGACACCTTTGCCTCCAATCTTGGGCGCAAGGTGTCGCCCACCACCACCACCACCCCCCCCCAGGCCAAAGGCCATAGATCCGTCAAGAGCCTGGTCAACCGCTTCGAGAACCCGGGCACCATCCCCCAATCCTCCTCCAACTTCTCCATCCCCTCCAGCTCCTCCGCCACCAGCTTCAACCGGGCCCAGCCAGCCCCAGGACCCTCCCCAAGCCCCTCCTGGCTCACCCTCACCCCCCCTCCCTCCAGCAGAAGAAACCGGGATCCCTATGCCCCTGAGGATTACGACCTCACTCTGCTTGAATACAAGCAGTACATGACCAACCGCCCCCTGGGAAGATGCCTCGACCACCTGGAGTCTCCCACCAAGGAGATAAGAAGCATCATCAGCAGCCACCCTCGCCGCGGACACCGCCTCTCAAAGTCGATTCAGGCGCTGGACGACCTCATGACTATGCTCAAGTCCTTTTCTGTTGACGGCCAGCCCCCCCTACCATCAGAGTCTGATTCTAAACCCGGGCCATCATCCACCCCCTACAATCCCAAATCAGCTCCCCAGCCAAACCGCACAAAAGAAGAGATCAAAGCCTACTGGGATTTCGTCAGAAAAGAGCTAAACATTACCTGGGATGAACTCAACACCAGCGCCATCTACCGTCCCCCAACCTTTTTATTCTCACCACCCCCCTCTCCTCGGCCTTATCCCTCCCCGTCTTCGCCTATTCTTCAGCCTATTACTGAAGAGCAGGAGGACGAGCTGGAGCAAGACTACCAACCAGAGGAAGAGCAGTACCACGAACCGGAGCAGTACCCAGCAGAGCAGCTTGACGCAGAGGAGCATTACCATGAGGATGACCACGAGGAGAATAACCAGCCGGAGCATCCCCACCACTCCCAGCAACAGCAACACTCCCCCTCCCAACTCCCCCCCTACACCCCCTCTAAACCCTCCCACCACAGCCTTCTCCCACCGCCCAAACCCGTACACACCCACGGCCGCTCCCGGCACCAAACCCTCTTCTCTCCTATCTACCTCTTTACCACCCCCCCAGCTATCCCCCCTAAATCCCCCCTCCGACCCCCCCCACCACCAACAAGGCCCCCTCCCCACCACCACCTCAGTACCCGCCCCCTGAGCCACCTGTTCAGCTCTCTCCTGATGAGCAGTCATCGCCGTCATCACCGCCCAAGAATGGTAGCCCCCCGCCCGGGGTAGCTGCCAGACATCAAGCCGCCAAGAGGGAGGAGTTTAGGAGGAGGTATGACGAGTATGAGAAGTTGAGGGGGAGGGTTGGAAAGGTTGGAAAGGGGGGAGATATGTTTTAATAGGCGTGTTGAATGTTTTTTGAGGCGTTATTACATGTTCAGAAGGCCTATTTGTTGTTTTTTGAGGCGTTGTTGTGGTTTTTTTATGCGTAAAAGGGGGTAATGGAGGTATATTGATGCATAATCAAGGCATCAAGACATAATTGGGAGGCGTTGTTGCATTTGTTTAAGGCGTATAAAGGGGTAATGGGATGCATCAAAAAGGGCCGACAAAGGCATGGAATGATATCCGGGAGGCATGGCTGCATTCGTTTGAGGCGTTGTTATAGTTTCTTTATGCATATAAGGGGGTAATGGAGGCGTTGAAGGGTATATGGGAGGCATATTGCTGCATAATTAAGGTGTTGGAATGGGAATGGGAGGCATAGTTTGCATGAAAAGAGGCGTTTGTTGGGATATTGTATGCATAGATGAAGGACAGGAAGGTGTTTTGTTATGTAATGATACCCCTGCTCGATATATCGAGCTCTTTTGCTGTCAATGATGCATATTGATTGTTGTTTGATGCGTGATGCGTTAGCTTTGACAGGTTGGTATATAGCAGAAAGGCATCCATGAATGTAACTGCTCTGTGCTAATGTCAGACTTTATACACACCTACGACAGAGCGTAACTTCTTTTAAACCAGCAGGGTTACTAAGCATTTCCCCCTTTTATACTTCCTTAAACTAAAAATGCAAAGATACCTTGTTCAAACGAGTTGGATCATTTATCACAGCCTATCCAAAACATCATTCAGCATCAACCTAAGCTCAATATGTCCCTTCAAAGCTAGGATTAAAAGGAAAAGAAATCAAGTTGTGGAGGACAACAAGAGCCAGGATAGACATAAACGATAACTGTGATGAAAAGGAAGTGAAAGCTAGGATGAAGTCCAAAATCATAAAGCGTATAAAACATACCATCAACGGTTCGATTTTGAAGCAGTCAGTTAAAATACTTCATGTGCAGCATGCATTTATATTCATCTACATAACACCAAAGCAGTTGCTTCAATTTGTTTTTAGTCATCTGGCGACCTGTAGAGGTGTGTGTGGTGAAGAGCTCGCTAGGATGTGTAGCTATTAATTATCCCTCTAGTGGTGGGTTCCGGAAGTTGAATCACAGCCTCTTTTGTGCAGTTACTCAATGTGTCAAGATTTTGAACATAGGCAGAACGCCAAAAAAAAAAAGCTCGCCAAGCCATAAATACAGCTCTAGTCATCAATATTTACATCTAGATAATACACAACACATCCCACATCATCTACTTTCTACAAGTACATATACACACGTCTACCCCTTTCTATTCCCAAATATTTACCCCCCATCAAAACGACGCCTTCTTCCCCTTCCCTTTCATCTTCCCCAGCTCCTCCGCCTTCTTCTGCTCCTCCACCTTCTTAACAAAATTATCCCAATCACCCCCCTCCTGATCTTCTTCCCTCCCCCTCACACCCCCATCAAACATCTCATTCCCATACATCTCATCCTCCACCACCAGCTCAGCCTCCAGCTTCTTCTTCCTCTCCTCCTGCTCCCTCACCATCCTTCCCAACCTCTCCCACCCCTCCTCCCTCTCCCCCTCCCTCATCCTCCTCTCCCGTTCCAAGTCCTCACCCATCAGCCGCTCCAGCTCCCTCCAAGCCAGCTCTTTATCCCTCAGCATCTCCAGCTCCTGCATCATTTGATCGTTGGCCTTGAACCCAGCCTCCTCCATCTTCTTCATCGCCCACGCTACCGCCCCTGGACGCTGCTGCCGTGACCAATTACGAACGAGAATGGACCAGGTGTGGTAGTTGGGTTGGAGGTTGTGTTCCGCCAGGTAAACCAGCCAATCCTCGGCTTGTTTTATGCTGGCTTTTGTTGTGGACAAAGATCGCGACGCGCGGATCGCGCCGGAAAGCAAGACGTTGAAGGTGTAAATCGTGGGAGCGGGGGACATGGAGTAGAGGTAGGTTTCGTCTTTGTGGAAGGCGGCCCATTGGGCTTGTTGGGCTTTCAAGGAGGGCCAGCCTGCGCCGGGGCGGGGGGCGTGGTGGAGGGGGTCGGAGTTTGGGTTAAGGAGGGGTAGTTCTTGCTGTAGTTCTTGTTGTGGCGGTGGTGGTGATTGCTGGGGGTCTGCTGAAGATGAAGGTTCTGGGGATTCTTGCTGGGCGGCAAGGGATTCTTCCTGGGTTGGTACTTCTTCCCCGGTTGGTAATGGCTCTGCCTGGTTTGGTGGAGGGTCATCTTCCGAGGTTGCTAGGTGTTCTTCTTCGGTTGGTAGATGATCGCGTTCCTCGGTAGGTAAGAGCTCTTCTTCAGATGCCAGGGTGTCTTTCTGGGTTGGTAGGACGCTTCCTAGAGTTCGCATTGACTCCTCGTCGGCTGGTAGGGAGTCTGCTGTCCTTTTTGCCAACAGCTCTTCGTCGGCTTCCTTCTTCAACGTTTCTTCTGCGCACATCTCACCTTCGATCATATCCTCCAGGATGCCAAACCCCGCCTGCAACGCATCTCGGCTCTCGACTGATCTTCTGGAGTCTTGCGCAGAAGTCCATGCTACGTTATTCCACTTGGGAATCTTCAGCAACGAGCCCAGAATAGCATCGTGCACTCGGCTGTCCTGCTCTCGGCAAATCTGGCACACGATGTACTGGCCTTGCATTAGCTTCGCTCGGAACAGCTTGTAGAAATTCAGCACCTCGGCCGCCTTCCATACAGCTCTTGCGTATCCCCTGAGCATGATGCTGAGGGCGTCGGATCCTGCAACTGCGGGCCGCGCCACAGGATTGGGGAGTCGATCGAGGATACGATCAATCTTTCGTAGGAAGCTGAGATCCAAATCTGTTGTTGCCGTCTCGAACACCTGCTCTTTGGTCTCGTAAGGTGGCCCCAACCTAACAGGAATAAGCGCCTGCAGGTCCTTGTAGCGGTAGAATCTTGCATAGACCAAGAGCAGGACCCGGAATGTCAACACCGCATGTGCATTCCGCTGGGTTTCATCCTTGATCAGGAGATCATGTTGCCTAGATATCACCAAGACGCAGTCGATGATATCGTTCCAGATGTATCTGCTCTTCAGAGCCTCGGGAACAACCTCTTCTAGGGTCTGGAGGACAGGTTCGATGGTTTGGGTGCGTTTTGCCACGTTCAACAGATTGGAAAAGATGTACTGTTCAGGCTCGATGCCTTGATCAATCATGATCTGGTAGATGGTCCACGCTCCCTGATAGTCCCCGGTTGCGCGCATACCCCGAACCATGACACTGTACGTGTATTTATTCGGGGTGATCAGGTTGAGCAACCGTGTCGTCAATTCCCGACGCAGCTGCCCCAACTGTTCCAGGTGACCGTCTGGCACGCCCTGGAAGTCCAGGATGCATGTGCTTAGCATCATGGTGAGCGGCGCATCGCCGTGAAGTTCGCCGCTGTTGATGGCTTCCTCCAGCATATCCAGGGCATTGGACTTGTACCTCGGGTCTCGAGAAAGACGGCGCGCAATTGTGTACCAAGTGTAGGGGTGAAGCGGGTGGCCGTACTGCACTAGTTCCCAATACAGGCCCCACAAAGTTTCAGCTTCCATGTCTTTAGTGAGAAGAAAGAGCGTCTGTTGGGTGAACTCGAGGGTGTATAGAGTGCGATTCTGCAAGATGTGACGGATCACTTCGGCGAGCTCGTGTGCGGTCTTTGATCGTGAGGGAGTCATCGAACACCATCTGGCGAGGAACTCAACCGTATCGTTCACCGCCCACCTTGGCGTCAGAGCCCCCTCATATGTCGCCCAGAGGAATTTGTGAGCTAGGCCTGTGTCGTAACGAAGTAGGTAGAGCATCGAGTTCATCCATTTCGTCAAATACTCATCTACATTGCCATACCCACAATAGCGCTCCTCAAACTCTTCCGTCTGAATTTCGGATTCCGAAAAGAGCAGTTCTGTTTCTCCCCATTGCGGAAAATCAGGAACCTCGGCCAACGCCCGAGAGTAGGAGCGTCCTGACTTCAGAGCACGGTATAACGGCCTGAACCTGCGCTCCCATGCGTCCAACCAGCTGCCCCTGTAGCCTGGGCCCCACGCGAGTCTTCCTCCTCGCTCCGCATGCATGATCGCTTCTAGTTGAGGCACTTGGTTGTCGCGGTCCGCGGCACTTGACGTGTCACTGGTGATCGTTGAGTAGTCTCTCTCGGACACCTCGAGGTTCATGGAACTGTCGTGTGTGGTCGCATAATTCCATTCTGTTTCCTCCGACCCCAGTGAAGGTGTGTCTGGTATTGTCTCTTCTTGTATATAATAGTGTTCGTTACTACTCGGAGGACATGGCGTCTCGCTGGGATTCTTCGAAGGATTGGAGTCTGCCTTGACTTTCTCCTCAATCTCATCGGGGCTCATAAGACTGTCGACCTTTCTCAACCCATTTCTTTTCTTCTGTTCTTCTGACCATGGCGGGATGGTATCTGAGTCGTCGTTCTGGAACAAAAGTCTGGCGGTCGTGGTGAAGGGCGCATCTCGGGCAAGCTGGGCCAGCAACTGCGGTGATCGCAGCAGTCTCGACGTCTGGGATATTGGTGGTGGTGGCAGTAATGGGTGTATAATGGGTATCTGGGACCGACGTTGACAGGCACGAGCCAGACATGATCGGCCGACCAAGCCGGCTCGCAGTATCATCCCCGGATGCGACTAGACGATTATGGTGCCTCTGCAACGGCGCGGGATGCAGTCGCGCGCCATGAGAATCGGGCGGGTGGACGTAGAATGTGGTCGTCATGCGTTGGATTCGAGTTCGTGAGTGGGCATATTGTTGTCGACAGGCGGTTCCCAAGCGGTTGTTCAGGGGTCGCTGGTCGCCGGTGCCGTCTGAATTATCTCTATCAAAATTCACGATGAGAAGCCCGCTCCCAAAAAAAATTGGCTTGCGAGGGGCTGCGCAGCTTCCGGCCGGCAACGGGAGCCCACCTCCCGGCAGACGCCCCTGTCAAAACTTCCCTGTCCGCTGTCAGGGACCCACATTCAACATCATCCTCCACTGGAAATTGTTCCCAGGCGCGACTGTTCTCTGAGCCAACTCGCAATCAACACTAACATCAACCACCCATTTCCCACCACAACCTCCTCCCAAGAAATCCCAGAAAACCACCCCAAAATGTCCTCCCACACCACCCTCGCAGCCGCAACAGACGACCGCAAAGCCCGCCTCGCCAAACTCAAATCCCTAAAGCGCAAACAACCCGAACCCTCCCCATCCTCCGACCACGACCAAGACCCATCACCACCACCACCACCACAACCACACTCCCCATCCAGATCCCAATCCCCCCCAACCAAACAAGTCTCCCACCTCCACCTCTCCGGCCGCAACTACGACCCCTCAACCAAAGGCCCAAAACTCGGCTTCGAAGCACCCCCCACCCTCTCCCTCGAAGCGCCCACCCTAGAAGAGCAAGCCGCCGACCTCGAAGACGAAATCAACCGCCAGGCCGCCCTCGACGCAGCCCAGTCCGCCGAAAAGGGCATTGATCTCTTCAAGCTCCAACCAAAAAAACCAAACTGGGATTTGAAAAGGGAGCTCAACGCCAAGATGGAGGTGCTCAACATCAGGACGGATAACGCCATTGCGAGGATGGTCAGGGAGCGACTGGCGGAAAAGAAGAAGTTGGCTGAGGAGAGTAAGAAGGGTAGCAAGGAAAGTGATGACAAGGAGGCGGGTGGGATGTTGGATGGCGCGGCGATTGTGGAGGGGATTAAACTCAGGGAGAGGGAAGAGGAGGAAGAGGCGAGGAGGGAGAAGGAGGCTGAGGATGAGGAGTTGGGGATCGCGGATGCCCAGGTATCTTTTGGCCCAACAGTTTGAATTCTCTTGAGAAGGTCCCGAAAGAAGGACAAAGTTGTTGCTTGGATGGTGTACAGAAAAGTAGGCATATGATACCCTGATTTGATTCGCTTTAATTACTACAATCTATCTACCCGTGTTCATCGACTGTGTCAGTGCTAACCTTTTGCTAAAGGGGCTCAGACTTCGCTCGCGCGGGGGACGTGGTGGCTGCCGTTGCTGTTGCTCTTGGGGCGGCAGCGCATTTCTCTCTCTGGGGTGAAAATCTTCCCTGTCTCTGTACTGATTCCTGGGCCCACCGCCACGGCCTCTCCCATCGCGCCTTGGTGGGGAACGCACTGGAGATCTCGACCTGGACCTCGAATATCCTCGACGCCTATGTGATCCATGCTCAGCCTCTCTACCATACGGCGCATGCCCAGGGGCAGGCTCAGGCTCGTGGTCATGATCAAAGTCACGATGACGCCGAGGGGAGCGTGACCGACGAGGCGAAGGGGAACGCCGATGGCGCGGGTAGTCTTTCTCCGGGCTTCCTGATGGTTCCCTGGAGTAGCGCTCTTCTGGGCTGAGAGACCGTGGACGAACTGGAGGTCCACGGGGAGACAGCTCCCGATCACGGCTGACACGCTCCCTTCTCGGCGGGCTGGGGCTTCGCCTTGGAGCTGGGGAGGGAGATCTGGTGGAAATGCTGGATACAGAGTCGTAGGATGGCGACCTGTGCCTCCGTTGTGGGGGCGGAGAACCTCTTATGGAAGGTTCCTCTTCTTCGTCCCTCTCCAGCTCTCGCTTCCGGGCCCGCTCGGCCTCCTTTTGGGCGAGAATCTGATCAGCCACGCCCTTTCTGTGGAATCGAGTTAGCATTCAAAATCAGCAAACAATGAATCGTGAAGAGCGTACTTCTTTTCGATGTCATCAGGGACTGCGTTGGTGAGCTTGGGTTGCAGTTTGGGGTTGAATAGCTGCTGAGTCCGTGATGGCCGGGGAATGTACGGCCTCTCCTGGGCTGAAGCTTTGCATTCGTAGGAATAGTGCCGTGCTGTGAGTGTCAGACTGGGAATGGTAAATAGGGTAGTTTCGGTGAATGGAAATAATACGTATCTCGTTTAAGACATTTTTGGCACTGGACATTTGCCGGTGTGGCCTTGGATGGACCGCCTCTGCGCCACATGATGATCTCAGGTTTTGGAGGTGCTGAAATGAATTAATGCCAGACCGGAAGGGCGGCAGTGCAGGAGGGTTGTTTGTGAGAAGGTATGCGCAGTTGCGGTTGTGTGTACGAGTCGTACAGCTGCTGGTGCCGAATTTGGGATATGAGTGGACAGCTGAGTAAACAGGGTGATAATCTCAAGCAAAAAATGGCGACAATGCAGTGATCGGGCAACGAATCTAGAAGGCGGCAACCCGAATTTTAGGATGGGTTGTAGTGGCTGAAGGATTAAGACCCGGTTGCTGATGGAATCTGTGAAAAGGCTTAAAGCTTGAAAATGTTACTGCTGTAATATCTCCAGCTTGGCCGTGATGGACGCGCTGTCGCGAAGTTGGGATGCTGGCTGGCAAGCACTTTGGCTGCCAGCTGCAACATGGGCTACGATAGTGCTCACACGTGATTGGAGGCATACCAGGGTTAGGGTTATTTTCTAAGCTGCAGCTCTTAATAGCATAATCTTGGAGGAATATATCTCTTCATCTTATGGTGCTGCTGGCCCTACCCTACACTACTTTATATAAAGTTCCGATAGCATTGGTAGAATCTAGGATAGCAGGCAGAATAATCCTAGGAGTGAGGACATAAAAGCCTGGGTTAGATGTAAGAGACTGGGTAAGTAAGAGAGTGAGTGAACAGATGAGCGAGGGAGAGTGGAGGAACCGAGGCAGTAAGGGGGTCAAATAAGGACTGGCAACACGACGAGGTCGACAGCAGTAGGGCCGATGATATCGATACTGGCAGCGCTGAGCAGTTGTGGTGGTGATTTGCGGCTGGTGATGCCGGGTGCATTGTTCAGCCATGGCTGAGGGAGGCTCAGGGTTAGGTAAGGGATTGTTCACTGATTGGCCCATAAATGGGATTTCAGCGGCCTGAGCCGCCTGGTTGCTTTCGAAAAAGTCCCCCAAAATCATGCCTTCCTCCAACCCAATGTCATCAACCTGCTTGGATTGCCTGGTTGCACTCGGGCGCTTGCATTGCCGATAATTGGGCATGGCCGGCGCAGCTGCGCACAAAGAAATCTACTTTTTAATTCTTCGCAGTTCGGCATGCATGCTGTGATTGTAACCTGGGTTGCCATGAAATCAGGATTTGTATGCATAAACATATTTGGCGTGGAGGGTTGGCTTAGGTAGCTCCGTCTGTGAAGCAAAACCGGGGCCACCCAGTTCCGGCCCGCTTGCCTGGCAAACCACACTGCCACTGGCTCCAGCGGGTGAGGAGAGAGAGAAGGCGCACCTGCAACCCTGGAAGCCTCCTCCTCGCCAGATTTCCTCGTGCAACCACATCGACTGGAGGACGCTGGATTAACTCCCACCACCGCCCCTCACCCCGGCCGAGCCATCTACCCTTTTTTCAACTGTCCAATTGTGGCTTTTCCCTGTCCAAGAACTCTAGACACGCAGCACAGACATCTGGAACGCCGACGGTCGGACGGCGGCGAGCACCAGTTTTGCGATTAAGGTACCTGTGTCGTTGTCGCCCTCATCAAGCAGACAGACAGCCCCCCTGCGATCACGACGACAGAGACCAACGATGATTAATACCGACGCACTTCCTTCGCTCTGGACAGCCCTGCTCCGTTTCGTTTCCTGATTCTGTCTTTCTTGTCGGACCGCCTCTTTTCTGCCTTCTGCCCTGCTGCGAAGTCAATCGGCCCCTGGGTTACTTGCCCCCGCCTGATACTTTCTTGGACCGATATCATCGGCATCCTCATCTTCTTCGGAGACCCCGACGTACAGGCAGACACCACTTCTTATTTGCGCTCGTTTGGACTCAAGTCGCAACATGACGGCTATTCCTTCTACTATGGTGACGGATAATAAACGACTGTCGTTTGCAAGAGTATGCACTGAACCTTATCCGCTTCCAGATTCAAGCCACCGAACACGATTGCTAACAACTGATTGCTTTCAGGTCGCCGCTGGATCAGCATCTAAGGACATTGCTACCACTACCACCATTGTGAAAACACCAGGCCCAACGCCCCCAAGAGAGAAACGAGAAAGTACCAAGAGTGCTTCTGTTCCGGTCCCATCTATAGCCCCGGCCAACCCCGCGCTTGAAATGTCGAACCCAGAACCGAATATCCCGCCAGCTGCGCAGAAAATGGCCAGCACCAGCCAGCCCGTCGATGCCAAGGTCGTTGAGGGGCTGAAGGACTTGAAGCTCGAGACTTCGTCGTCTAATCTCGCTGTGGCCAACGGGTCTCTACCAGGCACTACGGAAAGGTCAAACAGGCTCAGCAACAGCCAAACACCATCCGACGACACTTCTCAGCGAGCAGACTCGAATTCTGAGCTTGGAACAAAGCCGCCCAGCCTGGATGGCAAGAGCATCACGTCAGGGACCACATTCGCCCTGGACGAGAAGGAATCATTACGCCCTGATGACAGCGCTAGCGTGAA
The DNA here is from genome assembly GCA_030549205.1 of Apiosordaria backusii. Taxonomy (NCBI): domain Eukaryota; kingdom Fungi; phylum Ascomycota; class Sordariomycetes; order Sordariales; family Lasiosphaeriaceae; genus Apiosordaria; species Apiosordaria backusii. Next base: position 3,173,198 of record JAUKTV010000002.1, read on the forward strand.
GGCTGCGGCTGAGGACGACGATGCCTTTTCTATTCGTGGCTCGTACATGGCTAGCTCACGCATGGGCTCAGACGTGGCGGCTCGCATTCACCGCATACAGATCGGCGACATGCCATCACGAGCAGCAACCACACACCATGGGCTGGTTGGCAACAAGAACCAGGGAATCGCTACGCCCCAGAGTGGTGTCTCCGACAAACAGCTTACCTCTGATGTGAAGCTGCCTCTTGTCAGCGGGGCAGTCGCTCCTGACGGAATGGCAAATGGCTTCTTAAGCCAACACCCAGATGAGAAGCTGTTGGAAGCCATGCAGTCCCACAAGGACCGCATCTTTCTTCTGCGACTGGAACAGCAGGTGATTGAGTTTGTTCAGGATTCAAAGTACGCTATTTCCTCTTTCCTGTCATTCTCGGCATTGCTGACATTATCTCCACAGAGAGCCCTTTATGGATCTGCCTCCAAGCAACTCGTTTTGTAGAATGTTGATGCATAAGCTTGCAGATTATTATCATATGACACACTCATTTGAGTCCCAAGCTGGGGCGGTGCGTATCTTTAGAACGCCCTTCTGCCGGATCCCTCCGTCCTTGTCGAGCATTGCAGCAAGCACTCCTAGCAGCAACTCTCCGGCACCCGTTGTGATGCCGCGGAAAATCATGCGTCGCGGCGAAGACGGAGAGTTTGGTCCTGCGAGCGCAGCTCCCTCGAAGCCAACTTCGGAAGCGGGCAGTGATGGCAAAGACAAGTCTGCGCCCTCCAGAGAGAAGTAAGTCTTGATCACAACTGAAGACGGTCATTTGGTCTAACCACCGACCCCACAGGATGACTCGAGAGGAGCGGGAAGAAGCGTATAATAAGGCTCGTCAACGCATCTTCGGAAGCACTGAGAATAAAGAGAATCAGAACCAAGGTACGTCTAGTTCCAGTACAGTCCGATCGATGACCAGTTGCTGACAGGACCAAAGACGGCGAGGATAGTAATGGTGTCTCTCGTGCCAGCTCTGTTTCCGCCAAAGATAGGGTCAATGGTGGAAAGAGAAAGGTCAACAAGCAACGACGAGACGATAACGAAGGCTTCGAGTCTCGGTCGCAGTTTGTTGCCTGGTGTGGACCTCAGCAACCGACCTGGGCAGCTGCAGGACCTCAATATTACCAGATCGCTGCGCCTCAGTTTAACGGGCAGTTCCAGCAGCAACAGCCGCCTCAGCCGGTCTACCAGACCACTATCCAGCCGATGTATGGTCCTGGACAACCATATCCTCCCCAGATGATGTCTGGCAATGGATATGCCCCTCATTACAATGGCATGCCTCAGACGGTAAGTCACTGTAGACCCTCTACATATCCGGTATTACCTGCTAACTATGTTTTAGTACCAGGCGCCTCCTGTCTCACAACCGAGAGCTCCGCAGCCACCTCAGCCGAGTTACCAGCCTGCAAATCCTCCGCCAATGGCTGGGCCGTTGTATAACGCTCCTGTGCCTGGCATACCTCAACCAGCATGGCAGCAGCAACCTCAACCCCAACCCCAAGCACAGCCGCAGCCGCAGTCTCAACCACCGCAACCGCCTGCTTTCACTCAGGGTGCTTACCCTCCTCCCCGGGGCAGCCCTGTTCCGGGCCATGCCGGAATTCCCTATGCTTTTGGGCAGCTCCCTGTCAACGTCAATCCCAATGATCCCAAGAGCCAGCATCCAATTCCTGGGAGCTACAGCCGAACCTTCAACCCCAAGACACAGTCTTTTGTGCCCGGCAGTGGCATTGCGATGCAACAGCAGACGCCGCCGCCGGCTGGTCCTTATGGGGGAACAGGATCTCACCACGGCAGTCCGCATCCTCAATTCAACTCGCCGCATTTGAGTTACGCCGGGTACCAGCAGCCGATCCCGCAGCCAATGCCTCAGCCCGGGTATGGGCCAGTACCCGGTGCTTACAGTATGACAAGACAAAGCTCCAACGCCTCCATGACGCAGTACCACAACGTGCAGCAGCCTCTCCATGGCATGCCGACACATGGGCCGCAGCATATGGGCGGGCCCCCACACATGGCACCCAAGTCCAACGGACCTCCAGGGCCGCCGCCAGGACAGCAGACATCAGTCACCTACCGAACTACGGCAACCCAGCCACATTGCCGCAGAAACCTTCCACTTAATGATGAAAATCAGTAATCAAGCATTGTGTGTCATTCGAGTAAGAGGGTTCGAAATGGATAACGTAAAGGTTTACATGAAGGCGCAAAAAATCCGGGTTTTTCGTTGGCTTGGGGGGGCGGGGGGGCATAACTGCATCGAGGCGTTTTAGGCATAGGGTAGGCGGGAACTTTTTTTTTTTCTTTTCTACCAAGGTGTTGACTCTGAATGAAAAAATTGGACGGGATGTGTTTTTTAAAAATGGTTGGCGGCATCTTTCTCTCATCATCCCCACTCTAGCTCTCTATATTTCTTTCAAGTTGTCGAGAGGGAGGGGGGGGGGGGGGAGGCGTGGGATTGGGGAGGGGAGGGGAGGGGAGAGAGCAAAGGGATTTATTACAGCAGCGGGGAGGGGAGAGCAAAGAATTAATGCCATATAATCCGTTGTGTTGTTTCGGCGGGGAGGGGGGGGAGGGGGGAACGCATCAATGATGGGGTTTTATAGATGTGGAAATAGACAATACAGGATTTGTGTAACTGTGATGTTGGGCATTCATTGGGGGGGTGGTGTGTGTGTGTGGTGATGTGTGAAGCGGGATTTGGATTGATGGATGTTATTTGTTGTTGATTGAGATTTAAAGTTGTATGTTGAAGTGCCGCGTGGTTTTGGATTTAAGATGGGGGGTATGTTTCCAACATGTATGTGTTGAAGCCGCGGATGAAGGTGTTATGGCTCAGGGCCATGTACGAGGCTTCAATCGTAAACGGGTCATCCTACAGTTATGGTGAGTATCAAGCTGGATGGATGGAAGGATGTCCACAATTACTACGTATCATTGACCTTTACCGAGATAGGTATCTAGGTAGGTAGGTAGGTAGGTTGGCATATCGTGGCAGGGGTGATGTTTTAGGGGATGGTGCTGCTTTTCGCTTTTTCAGACCTTACATACCTACTTAGATTTGTATCTCTTCGCTTTTTATTCATCTGTTGTAAGCGGCTACCTGCTTACATTTATTCTTGTCAGTTTTTCAGCTCGAATGCTATGTGGTTTGAGTTTTAGGTACAGGGCTTGGATAGAGAGGCTGGAGAGGTGATGATGATGAAACCTTGGGTAGGTAGCTCAGGCTGAGAGGAAAGAAAGCTGGGATTTGGCGACATTTGAAGCTTGGATTGGTGAGATAAAACGGACACACGAGGCTTGGGTTTGCAATATTTGATGGGCATATAAAGCTCAGGTCGACGATGTTTCGAAGCTGGAATTTAGTGACAGTTAAAGCTGGGATTGGTGACATGTAATGGACACCTGAAGCTGGGATTGATGGCATACAACGAACTTGTTAAGCTCGGGTTGATGATGTGTTAAAAGCTGGGAGAAGATTGGTGTTAAATACCTCCTAGATGGTAAAGTCGGTATATAGACTGGAATTGTAGCTAAGTGTGTGTGATTGAGTAAGTGAGTGAGTGAGTGTATACGCAAGATGGATGTAATGGTGCTGATGTTACTAGCTAGAAGTTTGCGGTGGTAGTATTGCTGTGATTAGTGACGTTAAAATGATGGAAATATTGTAGGTGCTTGTTTAAGGTAGTCAAAGACCCGGGAGTTGGTGTGACATGTGAGGGAAGCCTAATCATTATCTAGTTGGTAGAAATTCCTGTATTACTCCCCCTTTAACGTCGAACTCACGGACCCGAAAGCGAAGAATTCGGATTGTTCACACGCAAGACCTACATGATGGCACATAAAGCTTGGATTAGTGCCATGTAAAAGGTTGGACTGACGGTATGTAAGGCTCGGGTTGAATACCTGGTAGTATGTATGTACCAGTTGTAGGTGATGAACTCTTCTGCTTCTCTTTATGTTAAGAGGAGTGGGCAGCAGTGCCATTTTCAACGAAAGCCCCTGAGCATGCTAATAAGGCAATAAAACAAGTCTCGGGTCTCAGTTATAACCAGTGAATAGATGGCGCATTCAGGGTGGTCCCCTGATGGGCACTCGTCCCCCTTGTTCTGTTTCTTGCACTATGACATATAGTACATGGTATGCTCGCCATTGTCACCTTTCATAACTCGCACCACCAGCATGTCAACCTCATGCCCCCCAAACCAGAACCCATGTAAAGCGATTTTTACAATGTTTTTATTTTCCTTTCCCTATAAAAAGAACGCCATGACTTTCTTTCCCTTGTAGACACCATATAATATCCCGTAAAAACCTGCTTTTTGAGAACCAAGAAAAACAATGTTCTTTTCTGAGAAGCAGATAAAGAGAGGATATCATGCACAAGAAACGACAAGACCATCATCTATTTTTCAAGATTCTTTCTCTACTCGCCATTCTCCCTGGGCTCCCTTGGTTCCCTTTGTTGATTCCCACCCCGGCCACCACCACGACCGCCACGCTTGCCTCCCCTTCCACGACCACCACCGCCCTCACGACCTCCCTCCTTCTTCTCGCCTTCCTCGCCCTCCTTCTTCTCACCGGGCTCACCTCCAAAGCCGACAATCGTGGCTGTGGCAAGACGCTGCGCCAAGTCGATCTGGGTGCGGATGGTGTTGGCCAAATAGCTGACCATGAGGACGTCTTGGATGTGGTTGTTAAAGTCGTTCTCGATTTGGAGTTTAGACACCTTGGGCGCAAGGGACAAGGCGTTCATGAGATATTGGCCAAGAGCGTGGGAACCGTCACGCTCCTCGTCGAGGACCTCTCCAACAAACCCAGAGACACGCTCTAACAGGTCAGACACAACCTCGAGAGACTGGGCGAGGTTCTCGATATCTGACACGACAGGGGCGGAGCGAGCTTCGGTCTGGGCGGCGGACGAGACGGTGCTCAGGGCAGAGCGGTCTGAGTCGGCGATCAACAGCTTGTGAGGGACCTCAATGAAGAGGCAGGTATCCGCGGCGCGCTCCGAGACAACAGTCACTGGGGCAGATACGTAGGTCTTTGTGGAGATGGCGGTGCCGGCATCGGTAGAGATGGTGAGGTGGACGGCGGGGTGGGGGAAGGTGCCCGTTTCGGGGGAAGCGAAGAAGTTTTGGATAAGGGCGGAGAAGGAGTTGAGCTCGTGGGAGGTGGTGTACCAACCCAAAAGTTGCTCGCGGGGGGCGGCCTTGAGGGTCAGGGCAAGCATGTTCTTTTGGTACTCGACGTCGACTTCGACCTGGTCGTCGGTCTCGACGTGGGGGATGGCGAATGTAGAGCGGACCTCGACCTCGCTTCCATCTTCGCTACGGGTACCGACGAGGGCGCCGATTACGCGGTTCGAGTTGGAGTCGCGGATATCACGGCGGACGGCATGGTCGATGATGGAGAAGACAGACTGGAGGGGACATGGTTAGCTTCTGGCAGGGCGGCAGCATGGTATGGCACCAGTAGACATCAAGGTGCCATTGGACTGTGGTGGTTGAGGAATAGGTAGGAGGGGCAGGCATACTTGGGGCTGGATGTTGACGGTAAGCGGGGCGCTACCGGCACCGAAGCCCAAAAGGGTGGGCGCAAGTGGCCTGGTGAGGTGGACAAAGTTCTCCTGGTCGACAGCCATGTTGGGTGGTCTCGGGGTGGTCTCGGGGTGGTGGTTGGGAGTGGTGATAGGTGATTATCGGGAATGAGTGGACGTTGGACCCCGGGGCAAGGCAAAGGAAAATTGACGGCCAACTATGGAGTAGGTAATGGGGGGAGGAGACAAGGGAAGTCTGCCTCTGGCGGGTCGGGGGAAGATTCGTCACTGGCCAGCAAAAAACGGACCCTTCTCTTTCTTTCAACTCTTCGCCTGGGCTGGGGTCAGACCTCGAATTTTTTGGTTTTGCAGGCGATGCGGGACCTGTGGTTGTGCGCGCTAAGATAAGCTGATAAGTGGCGGGGCAGTTCTTTCAACTGCGACTTTGCAGCGCCGGCGAGGCTGCCACTTTTTTTTTTGGCAGAACTCTGCGAACGGCTTTCAGTGGGGCTGCTCCCAGACATCCCTGTGTCGCAGCATCTAGGCAATGAGCTTGCTGGATTGCCGGCGCGGCAAGGCTGAAAATAAAATAAATTTATTCAACTTTTTTTTGGAAGCTGCTATCAAATTGGCTTTTTAGCGGCCAAAACGCATCGCAAATTTTTTCGAGGGAAGAAATTCAGAAATGGGACCAAGAGGACGTGCAGGTTTTAGGGGACGCTCGCGGGGAGGATCAAGAGGCGGATCAAGAGGAGGGTTTGCATCCCGAGGAAGAGGTGGAACAAGAGGCAGAGGGCGAGGCAGAGGAAGAGCCCGCGCATCTGGACCAGGAGAACCACGCAGCGCCAAATTCGACAGTGCACGACTTGCGAATGATGAGTAAGTCATCCAACTCGCCGTGACAAAAAGATCTTGACTGACAGAATCAGGGATTCTCAAAGTGAAAGTGAAGAAATTTCCGAGGAGGAGGAGGAGCAGTCCGATGTCATGGATATTGATGATTCGGAGTCGGATGAGGAGGAAGATGCCAAGTCTGCTCAGCCATATGCGAATCTCATGAAGAGGCTCATTGAAAGTAATCCACAAAAGGCTAAAAGGAGAAAACTCGACCATGCGTCTACAGAGGAGAAGCAGCCAGAGCCGACACCAGACTCGGATGAGGAAGACGAGGCCAAGGACGAGGAGCAAGAGGCGCGGGATGTTGATGAAGTTGAGGAGGCCGAGGAAGACCCCACCGATATTCAGCCTGAGGATCTTTTTGATGATGAGGATGATCTCGACGAGTCCGACCCATTCGAAACTCACATCTCAAACCCCGATGAGAAGACGGTGCCGCCAAGAGTGCAAGCTGCACAGGGTGGGAAATGGAAGATGAAGCGACAACCATTCGAGTCAACCAGAGCCTATTGGAGTTACCCAGAGATTGATGATGGTCAAGAGTTGCCTTTACCAGCGCCAATAACGGGTGTCTCGAATCTGCATCTCAAGAAGCGGTTGAAGGAGATCATGGAGTCAAAAAGGTCTGCATTTGACGCTGTTGAAAAGACGATAGCGCCATTTCTGTTTAACTATCGCGACATGTTGTACTGCGACCGCACAGTGGGCTCGTCAGAGAACATCCGGAGGCTAGCGGCCTTACATGCTCTCAATCATATCTACAAGTACGTTTTCCAGGCTTGCCATTATGTATCATAGCTAACACCTTCTAGAACGCGCGATCGGGTCATCAAAAATAATGCCAGACTCGCCAAAGCCGATGCCAATGAAGACCTCGAGCTCAGAGACCAGGGCTTTACCCGCCCCAAGGTTCTCATGATTCTTCCTACAAGGCAGTCCTGCGTCAAGATGATTGACAGTATTCTCTCTGTTTGCGAACCAGACCAGCAAGAAAACAGAAAGCGCTTCGAGGACGGTTACATTGACAAGCTTTCCAAGTTTTCCGATGATAAGCCTGATGACTTCCGAGATCTGTTCTCGGGCAACGACGACGACATGTTCCGTCTCGGCATGAAGTTCACCCGCAAGTCTGTCAAGTACTTCTCCCAGTTCTACAACTCGGATATCATCTTCGCCAGTCCTTTGGGTCTCCGAATGGCCATTGGTTCTGAAGAAGAAAAGAAGGTAGACTTTGACTTCCTCTCGTCTATCGAGCTTGTCATTGTCGACCAAGCCGACGCTCTTCTCATGCAAAACTGGGAGCACGTCGAGTTCATTTTTGAGCACTTGAACATCCAACCCAAGGACGCCCACGGCTGTGACTTCAGCCGTGTGCGCAGCTGGTACCTCGACGACCAAGCCAAGTATTTCCGCCAAACCGTCGTTTTCTCCGCCTTCAACACCCCCGAGCTAGCCGAGCTCATGCGCGCCCACTGCCACAACTGGTCAGGCAAAGTCCGCCTGCAACAAGAATGCCCCGGCACCATCCAATACCTCCCTGTGAAAGCCCGACAGACCTTCAGTCGCTTCGACGCTCCCTCGGTTTCTGCCGACCCAGACGCCCGGTTCAACTACTTTACCAAGGCCATCGTGCCACTTCTCACCAAACGCGGCGCCAAGGACGCGCATGGCACCCTCATCTTCATTCCCTCTTATCTCGATTTTGTCAGGGTCAGGAATTACTTCGCCAACAATCCCGTCGTCGAGTCCGTCACATTCGGCACTATTTCCGAGTACGCCGACATTCCTGAGGCGTCAAGAGCTCGATCTCACTTTTTAACTGGGAGGCACAAGGTGCTGCTGTATACCGAGCGTGCCCACCACTTTAGACGGTACCAAATCAAGGGCGTCAAGAGGGTGATTATGTACTCTCTGCCGGACAACCCGCTTTTCTACCAGGAGATTGCGGGTGGTTACCTCCAGAAGAGCGAGCAGAGCTTGCTTCTGGGGCATGGGCAGGGTGTGGTGAGGGTGATGTTTAGCAAGTATGACTTGATGAAGCTGGAGAGAGTCGTCGGGACGGCGAGGGTAGGCAAGATGATTAGGGAGCAGGGAGATACATTTGATTTTGTGTAGTTCCTCACCTCAGACTGGATGAGATGTGTACAGAGAGATTTAATTCTGTTTTTAAATAAATCATTTTTGCTGATTCTCTTATTTTTGATTTCCCCCCCTCTGGTATTTTTTAAACCCAAAAACGCCAGATGCCTTTCGTTCTAAACTTGTAAAATTACATCGTGAATTTGTTATACACATTCCCCCCCCAACTTCCACACTACTCAACTGCCCACATTTTTCCCTACACTATTCTGACTTCTTGTCCTTTACCTCCTCCTTATTTAAACGCAACTTCGACACCTTATCCACCATGGCCTCAAACTCGTCCCTCCCCTCCTTCCTAAACTGCGTCACCTTTTGGATGTTCTTGATGGTGATATCCGTGTGCCCCGTGTTTAGCTTCCTGTCTCTTGCTACCGCCGCCGCCGTGAGGGCAAATCTCATGTCCTTTGGTCCGTCGACGAGCTCGAGAATGGCAGAGTCGCCTTGGTCGTACTTGTTCTTGGGCATGATGCGGAGGACGCGGGTGTAGCCGCCTGGGCGGTCGAGGTAGCGCTCGCGGAGGGGGCCGAAGAGTTTGGGCATGAGTTCGTCGGGGGTCTACGATACCTTATTAGTGACAATGGAAATAAAGAGGGAGGGGGTAACACCGTGGGGGCGAGGAGGGAGACATACAAATAGGATACCCTGGGCTTTTCTTCGGCTGGTCTCATTGTCCTTCTTGGCGAAAGTGATGAGCTTCTCGGCGAGGCGCTGGGCTTCTTTGGCCTTGTGCCATGTTGTGTGGATCGACTCCTGGCGGACGAGCTCGGTGACGAGGTTGCGGAGGAGGGCCTGACGGTGGGAGGAGGTGCGGGAGAGATGGCGGTATTTGACGTGGCCGCCGGCCATTTTTGCGGTTTTTTGATGGTGGGGGGAGGTGGTGACGGCTTCTGGGGGTGACAGGCAGAAGTTGGGGGAATCAAGGGAGTCGTCGCCGTCGTCGTCGACAATGGGTGCGCCGGGTGGGTGGATGCGCCTCGGCGGGTTAGTAGTGGTTGGTGGTGGTGGTTGCGCTCTCCTACCTATGAATTTTGATCTTATCGCCGTCTTTTGCCGGCCGGGGAGCTTACAGCGCAAGATGGCAAAATGTGGGGGCATCATCCCGCACCATGCCAAGCCCGGGGAGCTCCTTGGGTCCCTGCTTGCTTGTGTCTGTTCACAGGCCAGGGAATCTCTCTACGTCACTCCTAGATTCTCCAAATGCTTCGTCGCATGATTTAGAGATGCGATGCAATCGGGGAAGGGTCAATTAATTGCAGCCCTTTCTTTCTGCCTTTGAGCAACACCGTCACCACGACCGTCAGGTCCTGCGCGCAAGCCCCCGCACCCTCCTAATCGCGCATCCCTAAGCTACCTAATCATCACCACCCGTTTCCAACTTGTTAAATCACCAACCTCCAAAATGGGCTTCATAGCTGGCTTCGTACGTACCCTCCCCCACCCCTTCTTCCCCCCCTATATTCTCCCTAATACACCAACCTAACCTACCTTTTAAACACAGACCGGAGGCCTAACCCTCACCCTCTCCCTCACCTACCTCGGCCTGCACACCCACCGCCGCAACCGCGAAGTCCAATCCTCCCTCCTCCGCTCCCAATCCCTCACCCTCGACACCCTCAACCCCTTGTCATCCTCCACCCTCCCCCCCGAAAATCCACCGCCACCTACCTCACCCCCTCCGGCCAATACACCTACACCCCCCGCCAAACCCTCACCACCACCTCCTCCTCCTTCCTCGAAGACGTCAAAGCCCGCTGGAACGCCGAAGTAATCTCCTTAGTCAACTGGGCACAATCCCGTGCCCCCGTTTTGGAAGACACCGCCAACGACAAAATCGTCACCCTCGCCCACCAGGCCCCCGCCATTAAAGACCGCGTCACAGAAGCGAGCAGGGAGGGGTGGCAGACGGCCGAGAAGGGGCTGTTCAAAGCGGAGAAGAAGCTAGAAGGAAAGATTGGGGAGGCGGTGGAGAAGGGCAAAGAGATGTACGAGAAGGCAAAGGCGAAGGTGTATTTGGCGGAGGAGAAGCTGGAGGGGAGGGTGGAGGCGAGGTTGGAGGGGGTGGGGGAGATTGAGAGGGCGCTGGCGGAGAGGTTTGATAATGAGAAGAGGGAGAGGGGGTTGGAGAGGAGTGTGGAGGAGGTGCTGGCGGAGAGGTATAAGCCGATTGGGGAGAGGGATTTGGGGGGGTTGGCTTTTATTTGAGGGGGGGGGGGATTGTAGAGGAATAAAAAGGGGGGGCTGGGTTGGGGGGAGGGGAGGGGAGGGAGGTGATACCCTTGTGTTTTGTATGTGTATATCATAGAGCGGTTTTGAACGAAAAAGGGGCGATGTTTTCTTTTCCTTCAAAGAGAGGCGATAGTTGGAGTTCTCTGTTGTGGTGGGCTGTTGGGCCCGGAGTATTGTAAGAAGACAGGGTACTAGACGATTCCAATAGATTTTCCCTATCATAAAGAGCCTTTGAGCAGAGGAAGAGCGGTGAAAACATCCAGCCTAGTTGTATAGTTGATGCCTCCATGTGCCACAGCATAAAAAAGAAGGCTGTGCCATGGCCTACATGTGATTCAGGGGGTGTTAACAACCCCTTTATGTGGATAACAAACAACAGGCCAGTATCTGTCAACAATTGATGAAGAAGCTCAGATAACTGAAATACTATGCTCGGATCCAGTCTGGATAGCATCCAGATGATGCTCAGATCGATGATAGGAAATGCTCAGGTAGAATCATGATACGCCTTCAGCCCAAGCTGAAAGGCACTCTTGCTTTGAACTACATCTCATTTAAGCAGCTGTCACTTTTATAGAGAACCAAAAGCTCAAATAATTGATATAATATGTTTGGATATGGTCTGGATAGTATCCAGTTGATGCTCAGGTTGATGATAAGCAATGGTCAAATAGAGTCATGTTACACATTCAGTCTGAGCTGACAGGTAGCATCGTTGTGAACTATACTTCATTTGAACAGCTGTCACTTTTGTAATGGATTAGTAGATGCTACATAGGGTGGCATGGACCTGTTAACTTTCCGCAGTTATGTATGAAGCTTAGGCTGATAGTACTTGAAGCTTAGAATAACAATCCACGATGCTCGGGTAGATTCCAATGATGCTCGGGTTGATAGTTGGAAATACTTAGGTGGATGAGTACAGCTTACACTTGCTTTAAACCCTTTAAACAGGGGATAGAAATGAACTTAATATTATCTTCAAGGTAGGATCATGCCAGTGGGATGTTGGGATAGAGTCTCTTAACCACCATCTATCCAAGTGTTGCCTGTTTTTGACCCGAGTATAGACTGTCGTGTACTGTGTATAATGAAAGTCTGGATCAAGTCTATGAGATGTCTAGATAACGTCTTCTAATCATTATCAACCCGAGCTTTGTCAGTCTACAACTTAAGTGTTTTCTATCTACAATCTTAGCTTTATCGTTGTTTATCCCAGTGTAAAAAAATGACTGTCTGAGATTCATAAGGGTTTTAAATCTTTAGAATATATACACCATCACACCTAAGAGGGCCCATCCTCCCTTTATTTACCTTATGTGTCTTGATAGCTCTCTTGACTCTTAAATAACGGTGCAAACTACCCCAAAGGTTATTGTTTCTGTCTTCATATCACCGCTCATCATATTCCCCTTTAAGTAACTGCCAGTCCGCCAATTGAAAGTACTCTCTACACCTTGTGTGTTTATGTAAAGATGAAGCCCGTTCTCCTTTATTAGTTAACTCTTAAGTCAAGAGAAGACCAATAAAAGTTGGCTGGAGTCTTTAAAGTTAAGATAAAAGACTCTTACGGCTCAGACGGGCAGTATGAAAGGCTCGGGCTGAGTATAAAGGATGTACGGACAAAAAGTATACACAGATAGGATAAGAGACTATAGAAGCTTAGGCTGAGAGTAAATACAGCTCGGGTTAACTATGAAGGGTGCTTACTTAGACTAGAGGTGTATCAAGCCAGATATAAGGCGTTCATAGCTTAGACTAGCAGTAGGTTGAAGCTCGTGTTCAGTGTAAGGGATCTTCAGATTGTTTTAAGATAGATATATACTAAGGCTTAGACTTAAATAACACTATGGTTGCAGACAAAGGATGGCTGATACATTAGAGCTTAGATAGACAACATTTGGTGCACAGGTATAGGTTGATGGAGGTGAAAGACAGGTCCTTTTGATTAATGTGGTTGATGTGGTTGATGTGGTTGATGTGATATTAGTGAAGATCCAGAGGTAGCTAGATAATCAGAAAGAAAAAACATAAGCTGAGGCAATATATAACCATGATATTAAAAGACTCTTGTCAAATATAATTCCAGGCCTCCGGTCTAAGTCTAAGGCATCGCTGTTGATCGTCCAAAAGCGTCGGTGTCAAAAAAAGGGCCGCCTAATCAAAATATATCATAGCGGCTGGTAAATGTTACCCGTTACTTGTCTCCTCTCTGGAAATTTTGTACACGAACGCATTTGTCCGTTCGCATTTTTCCGGCTAACGACTTTTTCCAGGAGCCGCCTTGTTCGCATCGTCCTCAGAGAACCACATCGCCGAGCCTGAAGAACAGCATCATCACATGACTTGGACCTCCCCTGGTATTGTTGAACATTCAGGCATTATTATTGTGCGAGCAGTATTTCATCTTACAAAAACCAAATGGTACAAAGAAACAGAATAATACACCCACCCCCGCCCCCAGATCTCCCTATTCCTTCACAGTACACACCCCCTCCACCCACCTCGCAAACCTCACAACCGGGGCATCCACCCCTCTCCAAAACACATCCGACACCCAAATCACAGCCGGGACGATCACCACCGCCGCAAGCCCAAACCCCAAGTTATACATCCCCTCCGTCTCCACCCCCGTCACCCTCGTCCAGACAAATCTCTCCACCGCATACCCAAAGGTATGCAGCACCGGCCCATGCATCAGGTACATCGCATAGCTAATCCTCCCCAGATACTGCACCGGCCCCCAAGTGAAAACCCCCTGCCACCCCTTACTCCTCCCCACAGCAAGCACAAACAGCGCCGCCCCCAAGCTCTGGTAGTATCTATACCTCTCCTCCTCCACCCACCAACCCGGTATCATGCTCGTGAGCATCACCCACCCAGGCGTGGTCTCACTCCCCTGATCAGGCTGGGACATGAAAAACAATCCCAATATACTCAACCCCACCCACCACCACGATCCCTTTTTCTCCCCCCTATCCCTCCCTTGTTGATGAACATCCACCTCCGCCAACCCACCCCCCCACAAAAACAACATCACCTCCCACCTCCCACTCCCAAAACAATACCCCATCACCCCCATCACCCCCACCCACCTCACCACTTGCTTCACCCTCCCCAACCCCATCATCACCAAAAAAAGCATCATACTCGCCCTAAACTCAACTGGTATCGTCCACAAGTGCACATCCATCCTCGTCAACCCGCCAAACACCTCCCAGTCCCACGCATGGACAAACTCCCCTGTTCCCTTTATCCAATCCCCTACTTGCTCCGCAGTGGTATTCAGCGCTTTGTAATGCGTCTCTTGAACATTTCTAATGTACCGCTCGTCGTGGGCGAACGAGTCAGTGTTGGTGTAAGCCCCAAGCCGGACGAGGATGACAATGAATAGGGTGGAAATGGCAGGGGGAGGAAGAGGCGGAGGCCGCGGCGGAAGATGAGGCTGGAGAGGGTGGAAGAGAAGGCGGGGTGGTTGTGAGAGGATAAAAGGGTGAGGGGTTTGAGAGATAAAGCGTAGCCGGAGATGACGAAGAAGACTGCTACCATGGGGGGACCGGAGTAGAGGAGGCGGAGGAAGGGGAGTTTTAGGGGTGGTGGTGGTTGGGTTGGTAGGGGTTCGGGGGAAGAGTGGTGTTGTAGTAAGTGGACTCGTTATACGGTCCTGAGTCTGACCAGTCTGACCAGCCGTCATCGTCGGGGGATGGTGGTGGGGGGATATATCCATATCCTGTGGCGATGGTGTAGCATGTGTAGAGGTAGTGACAGAAGAACACAAACAGTGCGGCTAGGCCACGGATGCCGTCGAGGTAGGCGGTGGGAGATTTTGGTGTTGGAGAGACAAAGCCTGGTTGGAGGAAGGAGGGTAGTAAGAAAATAAAGGTGCGTTTGAGGAGCGATCGTGGTGGGTGTTGTCGTGGTGGGTGTTGTCGTGGTGGGAGTGGTGATGGTGGCGGGAGGGAGAAGCGAGGGTCGCTGTTTTCGAGGTCAGGGATGAACTTTTCTGTTTCGTCGAAGGATGAAGATGATGACGATGATGATGACGAGGAAGGGAGGCTCAGGGTTTCCTGGCATGTGAGGGGGGTGTAGCCCGTCATTTTACTTTCTGTACCCGAGAAGAAAAGATAAAAAAAAGAAAAAGAAAAGACGGGTACAAAACCCAGAAGGCACGGCGAGTTCGACCGGCCTCTGGTGAAAATGGTTTCTGTGAAGCAATATTCAATCGATGAGTAGAAGATTGATCACCACTTGTCTGACAAGAGAGCGAAAACACAGAAAGAAAATAATTGAGAGGGAGAGACAGATCGCATTGAGATGATATGAAGGCCCCCAAAATAACCCAACCTCTTGCCATCCCGAGAGAAAAAGGGGGCTAACGAAGACGAAACGGTGGCTAGCATCTAGCGTCAACTTTCACCATCGTCACCAACAGCTATACCGTTCCAGCGGTTATTTTCGGTTCCTGGCGTTCATCCGAGATGCCTTTGCAGTGCAGGTCTAGAGTTGCCACCTGAGGGCCATGCTGAGAGGTGTTCATGATGAGGCCTTCTTTCGGAAAGGAATCGTGAGAGAAAACCTGCCCAGATCATGGTCGTGGTACCTCGTGTCACTTCGCTCCTAAAGGTGAACATTATCCACTGCCTTCGAAAGTAGATCCAGGTTTGCTGTCGACTACCAGCCCATCCCCATCCCAGTCTCTTGGACAACAAGGCCCGAAGAGCGAGGACAGAATAAGGTTTACCAGCCCAGGGGCAGGGGCGTGAACGTTCAACCAAACGATCGGGTCGCCCCACCGTTGTTCCTCAGACCCACATCCCGACCACCCATTCTCCCCCTTGTTCCACTGCCGCCCGATCCAGAGCCTGGGGAACTGGATCGGGCATTCCAAGCCTTACCCAAGGAATCCAGACTTCTCATCAGAAACTTTGCCTCGTGGCCAGCCCGGGTGTTCAAGACATACAAAGTCTTGCCCGCCATCCTCCGAATGATCTGTCATCAGCATTAACCAAAATCTCACACACGAAGCAGAACGCTACCCAAAAACGCAGAGAAGGGATATAAATAACATTGTCAGTGCGCCCGCGGCCAAAGGCGCGTCTAGGATCGGGCGTGCTGCTCCAAACATAGAACCTATGCAACTCCTCACCCGTAGAAATACTAAGTTTTTGGTATACGTCATGGCCATGATAACCTCCGGCTCTAAAAAATTCATATGCTCCCAAAAACGCCCATAACACCATGCCGTCCCCTGTATATATAATCTCAAACCCGCTCAGTTTGTCAGCCAGTCAAGGAATTCTGGTGTAAAGTAGCTGATAATGATGGTAGCTCCCGCCCTGAGGATGCCCTCTGTGCTCTCAAACGCCATGGCCTTGAGGTCGAAAACTCCAGCCTTGGCCGCCGCGTGAATCATGGCAAACTCGCCGCTGACCTGGTAGGCCGCAATGGGCAGGTCCTTGCCGAGCTCCTTGGCATCGCTAATGACGTCCAGGTACTGACTAGCTGGCTTGACCATGATGATGTCGGCTCCCTCGCTGATATCGCGGATGATGGCGCGACGAGCAAGGCCGCGACCTCCAGGTGGAAGCTGGTAGCATCTACGGTCACCAAACGAAGGCGCCGAGCCAGCAGCATCGCGGAATGGTCCGTACAGACATCCAGAGAACTTGGCGGCATACGACATCAGTGTCACATTGTGCACAATACCCTCCTCGATCAACTTGAGCTTGATAGCCCGGATCCGACCATCGTTCATATCTGAAGGCGCAACGCAGTGAGCGCCAGCCCGAGCGTACGAAACGGCGACGTCGGAGATACGGTCAACCGACAGCTGGTTGTTCAGACTGCCATCGTCCCTCAAAATACCACAATGCCCGTGGGAAGTGTACTCGCATAGGCAGACGTCGGCAACGATGTAGAGGTGGGGGAATCTTTGCCGCAGAAGCTGAATGCTGCGAATGACAGGACCCTGCGGATCATCGGCCGAGGTGCCGAGTGCGTCCTTGGTTCCTGGCAGCAATGGCACACCAAACAGAATGACGGAACGGAGACCCTTCTGGACGAGCGGTTCGAGGTACGGGATGAGCTTGTTGACACCGCGGCGGTATTGGCCCGGAAGCGAGGGAATGAGGACCTCCTCATCGTCTTGATCGGACACGAAAAGGGGGTAGATGAGCATGGACTGAGAAACACAACTGTCAGCTGATGTTTGTGGGGACAAGCAATCCCAAAAGGCGCACCTTGGTCAATTGGCGCTCGGCCTGCCATGACCGCGCAAGGGGATGGCTGTAACCAGCATGCAGCTGGCTCGAGATATCACCAGAAATGCTGACGCTTGTGGCAGCAGTGCTGGCGTATGACATGGCTCTCGAGATGTGCGATGTGCGGGAAGCGGCATCGTTGACGGTCGAGACAGAGGCGTCGCCTCGTCTGCGCGGTGCGCTAGAGTCGCGGAGGGTCAAGTCCTGGACGAGGCTCGAGAAAGACATTTTGAATGTTGGCTGCAGAAACGTGTGGCAAAATTTGATGAGGATTTGAGAAAGAGCGCAAGTGGGCTATCGATCGAAAAGCGCCGCGAGTCAATCAAGTTTGTGCGCGGCACCAGAGGGCTTCGGCCGTAGTTGAAGGATTCTTGAGATCGAAACGTATTCACTCAGAACGA
The DNA here is from genome assembly GCA_030549205.1 of Apiosordaria backusii. NCBI lineage: Eukaryota > Fungi > Ascomycota > Sordariomycetes > Sordariales > Lasiosphaeriaceae > Apiosordaria > Apiosordaria backusii. Next base: position 3,190,694 of record JAUKTV010000002.1, read on the forward strand.
CCACCAATTGAGCTGTCAGGGGCCGAGCCGCGGGAGTTGTATGCAGGAGGGAAAGACGTCGGTTGGCCGCGATGCGACAGTGATTGATGACTGGATTTTTGGGGCGGGTTGGAAGGGTCCGCCGTTTTCCTCGCAGGCTCAGCAGTGCATGAATTGGCAGTCAGTCGATCGGTAGGTCAGGGCAACATCCGGAGCAAGAGGAGGAAGGGCGCAATCTGTATATAAATGAGAAAAAAGTCGCCTCCGGAAATCAGGGCCCGAGGCGGGATCAGGAAAGCGAACACCGAAGAAGTTGCGCTCTTCAGAAGCAGGTGACTGTGACCGTTTGGGGCGCGATGCCCCAATCTGGTTTCGTGGTGCTCGGCCTCGGAAGTCTGGCGGGGTTGCTCCACTCGGCTCTTCTCCTGCTCCAATTCGCCAATCAGCACACGAAGATTTCAAACTGTTGGCGGAAGGGCTGGACCCACTTTGCTGAGGTAATCGCCATTTACCACTTGATGGCAACACTTCTTGTGTGCTTCGGCCCCTCCAGAGCCTCGGTTTCTGCAGTAAGATATGCAGTGAAACTCCAAACCTTTTCAAGTTCGACCTGTCTGTTGGGGACTCATGCAAATGTATTATGAAGCTGACCCCTTTGATTCAAGATACAAAAGATACAAGGGGAACGCGCGCCACTTTGCGAGCAAATCGATTACGGTGCACCTTTTCCACCGAGGAAGGTCAAGTGAGGATCTCACGATTACTTTTACAGTTTAGGGCGCCGTCGGGGGTTCAGGGGCTCGGAACAGCTCACAATCCCCATTTGCACATATGGTATCAAGAAGGGTTTTGATCTCGTTGATGATTATGTGTAGATACATTGCAAAATAGAAACAAGTTGAATCCAATTATTACACAAAAGACATTGGTATCATATACTCCCACTCCCACTTCCTATTCCTGCCATCATCCACATCATTATATCCCATTACTTCGTCTTCACAACCTGCTCACTCTCACAGCCTGCTACCTCGCCTCAACCACAACTCATTAACGTACTACCCCTTAAAACCAACGTCTCCTCCTGGGCGCAACGGGCGTCCCATAATCAGTCGCAGGAACCTCGCCCTTGACGGCTCTCTTACGCTCCCGTCTCTTGTGCAAGCGGCCACTGCAGCAGCTGAAGAACACCACCACAGCCCCAATCAAACTCAACACCGCCGCAGCAAGAGTCATCCAAGCCGCATTGTCATAATAGACCCTCTCGACCTGCAAGCCGAGGGTGTCATCATCGTCGCTATCCCATCCGTTGCTGAGGTTGCTCCGGACAATGCCAAACAAGACAAAGTCGATGATACATGTCACAGCAGTGATGATGAATGCGAACAGGGCGACGAGACTGGCGAGCAATGACCCAACCATGCCAGCTCCGAGGGCCAGGATGAAGGCCAAGAAGTTGAACCCAGCAGCAATAGGGTGGAGGACCATGGCCTTGGTCAACGCGCGAGAGGTGCTCTCAGAGTTGTCAGAGTAGAACTGCCCGAAGGTCTGGTCGGGTGAGAAGTTGGGGTTGCCGCTCTGCCCACGGTTGGGGCCGACAAGGTCCTCAATGATGCCCAGAGGGGAATAGCCGAGACGACGGGGACATTGGCCGCTGTTTTAATCGTGTTAGTTATGTACCCTGGCTTGGTGCCTGTGAGTGTCATAAGAGAAGTGGACTTACCCAAGAACATCATTCAAGCAGTATCCAAAGACACCAAAGGTAACCGACGGGTCGTTGCCAGTTCTCCCGCTCTCTCCATCATCGAAATCGGGCAAGAAGTTGAAGTTTCCGCCATTGTTGACGTTGCTAGATGGGAGCTCAACTTTGAGAAGAGCGATGGATCGGACGACGGGCGCCGAGATACAGCTTATCACCAATAAAACGGTGGCTGCAAACAGCAGGAAGGTGCCGAAGTGGTGGATGAAGCCTGTACGAGCCATCTTGAAATCAGATATAAGTGGGCTGTTGCTCGCGTGGCTGCTGGCGAATAAACACAAAAAACAGAGTCGTTCGTCTGATGATAGAATGGAACAAATTCCCAACGACACAAAACGGCAGGAATGTCCCCTTCTTGTATCAACCATTCACCCATCCGATACCATGCCTTCGTTCGTCTGAGACAGGCCTGTCCTTCCAAGGAATAGCGAGGTCGACGTCATCAGCTGCCCAGCCCTGATCGCCCACCTCCTCAGCCATGCGGTGAACCGTTCCCGCCCATCGCATCACGGGAAATCGGCAAGGGCTTTTAACACACCTTGGCCAACCAGAGAAAAGCCCAGCATCTTCTGCTGTGTGTCTCGGAAAGTGTGGTTGTGGAGGTGTGTGATTGGCGATCGGGCTGATGACGTAGCAAAATCCGGGGCTGTGTCACATTGGTCTTGGCACTTGACCTTCTTTCGCAATGGACTCTTGGCGGATGCAAGGCCCTGTTTTGGGCTGCCATCTGATTTTTGACTGGGTTGATGGGTGAGATCATGTCTGTGATGAAGTTTGAACAGGCTTGTTGCTTGGGCGATGCCATCTTCAAACCAGGTACCAATGCAGGGACTACGCTAGGGAAAGGGCACCTCATCACCCACCAAACCATTAGCCGACATTAATTCAGTCATGACTTTTCCTGCATTTCCTTCTGTGATAATTCTACCAGTTTGCAGGTGGATAGATGAGCCACAGTTCCATGACTTGATGCCACGCGTTCCTCAGGGCAGGTTGGGGACAGCCACAACGAATATCCGTATCTCGCGTCTCATTAGCAGCCAAAAATAACTATCACCCCTCAAAGCCCCGGGTTGTCATCAACTAGCCCAGATCGGCTAAGGTGTGTAGATTTCCATGATAGATCAAAACCACAACTTTTAAAACTTCACAGCTTCGAAAGAAAAGAGCGGTCACCCACAACAAGCGTATTACCCAAGGTACCTCAACGGTCCAATGCTCGGATAATATCAACCAAAGCTAATGGGAGGTCTCACACCTACCACCTAAGGTACATAAGTCGGAATAATAAAGCCCTCTCTGCTTTTCTTCATCCTCCATTACCCATCCTCTGCCACTCATCCAAGAAAGTTAAAGGTCAGACACCTTACTTTAGCAACTGATGAACGGAAGGTCCAACTGTACAAGCAAATATGAGCCAGCTATGAAACGCATGTCTAAATTAGATTTCTTGTCCAAACTGGACTTCTGGTCTAGGTGGGACTCTGATCTAGTGAACCTCTGGCCCAAAATAAACCACCGTCTTGTCTAAAAGGAGGCCTCTTTTAGATAAAGCCCTCGTCTAGATGAAGCCCTTGTCTAGATGGAGTCCTTGTCTAGATGAAGTCCTTGTCTAGATGAAGCCCTCTCTAGACGAACTCCTTTCCAGATGACGTCCTCGTTTACTTGAACCGCTTGTTAAATGAAGCCTTTGTTTAGATAAAGCTATGTTTAGACGAAGCCCTCGTCCAGATGAACCGTTCGTTAAATGAGGCCTTTGTCTAGATTAAGCCCTATCCAGATAAGCCTTCGACTCAGTACCTTAAACCGTTTGTTAAATGAAGCCCTGATAAACCGCATGTCTAAATAAACCGCTCTTTACACCTTCCTTAGACTGAAAAGAATGAGTTCTTTGGGGGGTATCAAGCTCAGAGTATGGACAGCAAAAGTCTGTTATCTAAGCTTTTTTATATTCAGTCTAAGCTTTTTACTGTGAAGATTGGCTGAGTTTTAACTTACACTGTTGACAGTCTGGCATAACCGAACTTTAATTTATTAAACGCTTTCATAGAACAAGCTATGATTACATATAAACATTGTTTACTCAAGCCTTTATGTCTGTAAAGCTTTTTTAATAGTAAGATATTATTAACAGATGTTTAAAAGTCTTCGTCTTCTTCCGGCATCAACTATCAACTATCACAGCCATCAACCACTACAGCCATCAACCACCACAGCCATCAACCACCACAGCCATCAACCACCACAGCGGATGGCCACCACACCCGTCAACCACCACACCCGTCAACCACCACACCCGTCAACCACCACACCCATCGATTACCACAGCCATCATCAACACAGCCATCATCATCACATGCATAAATAAAAGGACACACCCTCCCCTTCTTTATTACATCTTTTCCTATCTTTACTAACCTCTTTAAGCACATAAGGCCTGGATGGTCAAGAGCTTAAAGCTCAGATAAATGAGATAAACGGCAGCTTAAAGCTCGGATTGTAGACAGCAAAAGGACATAATCTAAGCTCTTACTGTCCAAAATCTGGCCCAATCCGAGCTTATTTTAGACAGTAAAAGCTCAGATTACTTTAAAAAGGCCATCTTTTCCTTAAAGGCATACCTTTGTTAAGAGATTTTACCGCGCGCCCGCTCTACCCCAAGAGGCTCGAGGGTGGTTGACTGCACAGAAACTGGCGTCAGACCACGCCAACCGGTGAACCGAAGGCTACATGCACACTTTGGCACACTGAAGCCATCAAGAAGGAGGAAGCAAAGCTCTCATTGGAGGCATACCTTTGTGGGAAGATCTCGCCGCTCACCCGCCCTGGGTGCCTCAGGTGTGCCAGCAAGGATGGTCTGGCCTTTTCGGTGTGTGTTCGGTGCGCAACGAGGCAGCTGCCTTGGCCAACGAGGGCAATGAATGCCGCGAGGAACTCGTGATCCTGGTATGTGGTGTTGAAGGCAGAGGAGGATGTGGGTGCGTGGAGGAAGAGGAAGAGGGAGAGGGAGAGGAAGAGGGCGCAGGTCAGGCCAGATTGAGGGAACAGGCACACGGGCACACAAACCAATTGGCCAACCGCACCACCGCACCACTCACCGCACCACACCCCGCGGGGTACCTCATCGCCGTCAATGCCATCCGATGTTTACTGCCCCACCTGCCAGCCAACCCTCGCGCATGAGTGGCCGGTTTCGAGCCCTCCGGGCCGCTGCAGAGCAGCATTTTATCGCACAAAACGTTTTTTCGGTTTAAATGCATCAGACGACCCGCTTCATGCAACTATATCTCATCAAACATCTCCAAAAACGGTTGGTGTTGAGGTATTGTGGCCGCACGATAACGGAGCGCAGAGCATCACGGGCCATTCCCACCGTGGGATTCAATTGCCTGCACCTGGCAAGGGCCGCCAGGGGCATTTGAGGGCCGGTAATGGCGGTAAAGAGCTGCTGGAGGCTGTGGAAGGAGGTGCAAGCGGCAGTGGAAGAGCTGCAAGAGCTGCAAGCGCTGCAATTGTGAGGGAGTGGTGAGAGAGCGATGTGGTGTTGATACTTGATATTGATATCGATGCGGCTCAAAATGCCCCTGAGCCGTATCGATAAGATAAGCCTTATCGATTGGCAGAAAGTTCTTATCGATTGGGGAAGTGCTTATCGATTGGCAGAGTCTTGGTGATGTGGTGATGATGTGGGGGCAAGTGATGGTGGGATGCACTTTGAGATGCATGTCGCTCGCGATCCCCTCATTGGCGGCGGCAAGGCCGATGCGGTAGGTGGTGGTGGTGCGGCTTGTGGTGGTGCGGCTTGTGGTGGTGCGGCTTGTGGTGGTGCGGCTTGTAGCACACTTCGTGATGCCCTCTCTTTCAAAGGTAGCGAGCTTGGCGATTCCCTCACTTTTGGCGACGGCGAGGCATCCCGTAGCCTCTGCGATACATTCTTTTTAATTGACGGTAAGGTCTTTTTTACTTTTCTCGCAAGTAAGCTGCCCCCTATTCGCAAATGCACATTTCTATCTCGATATATCAATTTATATTCTTATAAGAGAGGTAAATGCTGTATATAATAGTTGAACAAGCCTCTTTACAGCTACATAATTTAATCATCTAGGCTTCTTATACTCTCAATCTAAGCTTTTATTTCTTTAATCCCAGCTTTTTCTGTCTTCTATCTTAGCTTTTAATGTCTTCTATCTAAGCCTTTAATATCCTCCATCCTGGCTTTTACTGTCTTTTATCCCAGCTTTTAATTTACACAGAGACTTCTCATTTCACATTAGAGGTAGCAACAAATTTATCCTCAATACATAGCCCAGCGTGGGTGACTGGGCCTGTGGCTAGCTCTGTAGCTGAGGCTTGGTACCCATGGCTTGGCACTACCACACCTACTGGTTGCAAGCCGTTAATGCCAGGTATAGGAGAAGGCCCTGTTGCACGCCATTGATGCCAGGTGCGGTGGGAGCCCTAGTTGCAAGCCGTGATCCCAAGTGTGTTTGAAGCCTATGATACTAGGTGGTTGAGCAGGTGTGTAGTTGGGCAGGCTGGTGGTTGAGCAGGTGGGTAGTTAAGCAGGTGTGTGGTTGGGCAGGCTGGTAGTTAAGCAGGTGGTAGATCGGGGTAGATGAGTCACAGCTAACTGAGCCAGGAAGCGTGGGTGGCTATGGAATTCAGGGGTTCAGGGGTTTTCAAGTGTACCTTATAAATTGCCTGTATCCCAGACCAGCATTTTAAATAGGACAATCAACGGATTTCCTTTTCTTTTTTGACCTATTGGTCTTACGGCTTAGGGCTATTTCATCCCTCTAATTAGGGCAAGATCGTGTTATTCTTATGACTTGAAATATTATATTAAGGTATCTTCTTCGCAACTACAGCACAATGTCGTCTCTGTCCTACGCCTTCGTCTTCGGCCCAGTGCTTCCACCTGTGGTTCTGGTGGTGGGTTTGTTGTTTTTCAGAGTGCTACTCGCACCAGTTCAGCGGTGTAGCAGGCTATGTGATGATGGTTATACCGATAACTTATCTAGACCTAGGCGTGTGGTTCTGATTTCTTGTTCCTTTTAGACCCAGACCGGATATCCTCAGGTATGCGAAGAGGAAATTGGAGTAGTAACAAATTTGTACTGGAACGAAGTGTAAGTTTAAATTTGTTTACTATATGGTCAATTTGTTGCTACCAAAGCTTCGATTCGCTCTTCTTTGGGGCTTATTTGGGCGTTCAGCCTCACCACCAGCCCTAACGACCTCTCTTGCCTCTTCCAGGTACGTGTCCTTTGTGATTATGAGCCTTATGTTTCTCACCGACATCGCCAGCTAATAGCCACAAGTGACAAGCACTTTTATGTTGAGACTTTATCAGGGTACACCCTCTTAACTGGGGGTTAGGTTTTTATATGCCCCCTGAAATTGGCATGACATTTCCCAAGACTTTTTCCCATCACAACTATCATTAATAGCCACAATTGTCACCGCACGACATTTTTTCCCTTACAAAGTCTATACAAATAAATGATCACAAATGCTACCAAAAGGCTACCTGGTACTTTTAATCTATGCTTTTATTTCTTTAATCCTAGCTCATCTGTCTTCTATCTAAGCTTTTTACTGTCATTTTACTGTCTACTAACCCAGCTTTTATTATATTAATCCGAACATCGAATGTCCAATCTGGGCTTTAATCTTAGCTTTCTCTATATTTTACCCCAGCTTTTGAGGTACCTTGTCTGAGCTTTAAAGTCTTCTTCTGGTCACTTTAAGTCAGAGGCAATGGAGGCGTACTTTTAATGAAAAGGGGCGCTGAGAAGTGATAGATCACAATGGTGGCAACCTGCATGTATGTGCGTGATGAATGATGATGTATTGTGTAAGAAGAGCCTGACGGACTACCTAGCTAAGTGTATATGGTGTAAGTTATGTGATTGAGATGCCAGATGTGTGTATGGTGCCAGACGCCAGATGCCAGATCCTTACAAGAAGGCGATATAATCTTGAAATAAATGTTGATGCGGCTTAAGAGCATTCCGTGGAAGGTGATAGGTTAAGTTTTATTGATTGGAATATTATCCATCAGCAGCATGTTGAATTGGTGCAAATAGCACCCTGAAAAGCAACTGCTACAGTCTGGTGGTCCCGAGGGACCACAGGGCGGAGCGTAGGCACGGTAATCACGTATAAAGATATCACCAACCAATCGATAGCGCAAGTGTGGTGTTGAAGGTTGATTGTAATAGATGAGTGTGAGAGACGAGAAACTATCTAGGCGAGCCCGCAAACCACCAAGTATATTATTCAGGGCCCGGGCTCATGTCTCTGGTCGGGGTTTCGCTCTGGCTTGCATATAAATCCTCTGCAAGCTGCATATGAACTCGTCTGACACGAGGGGGGTTGTATTCGACGTGCCCAAATCAGCATGGACCTCAACCTTGGGCAATTCATCCCGCGTAGACCCACTAGCGACACAGCCGTTGCGTTCTGAGCGAATCGGTCCCTTCCAATCCAAGTTCGGTGGGAGATACCAGGCATTGCGCTGTGGCTGCCGTTTCCCCTCTCTTATTTCGTCCCTGATCTGACGCTGCTCCTCAATGAAAGGTATCGTTCCCATACTCGGCTTCGAAAGCGCGTCGTAGTGGAATTGACGATGGTCCAACCGCAAATTGGCCGCAAAGTCTTGTGTTTTGAGTGACTTGCAGTAACCATAAAGGTAGGATATATAGGTAGTGAGCCGAGTCCGGAGGACCGTATCGGAGGGCGCGTCGAGAAAGCTGTCGATCAAGGCGTCAAGAAGAAGGTCGAGCGGAGGCACGAAACACTCTGGAGAGGACGGGCGCAACTTCTCAATCGGAACGTTCCAATCGGCGGCGGGGAGGAGAACTGTCGTGGTTGGCCCCGGCGGGTCCTGGGATGGCGGAGGAGGTGGCCAAGGACTCGACTTCTGGTCGGTTGGGCGGTTGGGGTATAGTTTGGAGGATTCAGGCGGCGCTGTGATATGGGTCCCATTAAGAAGTAGTAGTCAGAGTTCAGCGGCCCAGCGTCAGTCCAACCCTTCTCGATCAGTGCGCGGGCGGCTTCATCAATATCGGGAACGAGGAGGTGCAGGTCGAACACCACGGTGGGGACACCATATGGAGCAATCGCATCTTCAAACCACACAAGACAAGGAATGCCTCGCTCACGTAGAGCTGTGCAGGGCTCGTGTCTTCTCGGACAGGCGACCATGGTGAGTGGATGGGTTTGCTGCTGACGCTGAGTGCGGAAAGGACGACACTTGAAGAGGGGCAAAGTCGGGATCTTGGGATGAGGTGGCCTTACAGTGGTAGCCCTGTAGAGTGCACTGGAGTGTGCACTGGAAGTTGGACTGTGGGCGTCTACAGAACCTTTTTTTTAGTGGGTTTTAGTGGTCTTGGCGACAAGCCTTGTCTAGGGAATTAGACTCTATTTTGGAACTGACCTAGGCAAGGCGGTTTAGCCTTGTCGAGAGAAGGGGGGCCCCACTGGGATAAGAGTGTAAAAAAGCTTAGATTGTGGACCGTAAAAGCTTATATTCTGTTGTGTTAAAGCTTAGATTAAGTGGTTTTCAAGCTTACCTAGATTAACAGATTTGGAGTCTACATCGAGTCTTTTTAAAGCTTGGATCATGGGAACAAGGATAAATGGAGCGAAGCGAGGCACTGGACTGGAGCCTGTAACTGGAATGTAAAAGCTTCGCTCTACTTAAGAAACTTTAAGGTCTAGTCAACAGGTACCAGGCAGAGATGCATGTCTTATTTAAGGGCAGCAAAGAATTTTTTTAGAAGACCGGCAACCGCGGCGATGTCTGCACTTTTGGCAGCAGCAAGTGCGGTGATGCCCTCAATTTTAGCAGCGGCAAGGCTGATGTGGTAGGTAGTGGTAATGTCGCTGCTAATGCGGCTAATGGTGGTGCGATGTGTGGTGCGGTGTGCAGTGGTGTGTCACATGGTGTTTGGTGTGTGGTGTATGGTGTGTGATGTAATTAAGATATCCAACAATCCTTTTACGTGCCGTTCACATACATCATACCTTTTTGAACATATGCTCATGCCGAACTGATTTTAAGCTCAGCTGTCATGTCTGCGCGAGAGCCCAAAGTGATAGATAAAGACCTATATTGAGATAGTAATCCCGGAGTGAAAAGAAGACAGAAGAAGAGATTAAGAATGAGCCTCAATCTCCTATTCACGGTCGAATAGGTCGGGTGATAGTCTCAGTGAGAGAGACTCGGTCTGTCAGTAAGCCTCAGCTCGAGCTTAAACCCCAGGCGTCACAGTCGCTTACATTCCTACGGCGGTGAGCCTTGTACCCTTAGCCACTGTGGCGAGTGAACTTCTCATGACAGCGTCGGATTGGGAGACAAGCTATTAGGCACATGAGCTTAGATCGAGTTAATTGTAGTGGTGTTAGCAGGCGTGGCCACTTTACATCCATGTCTGTTATTTTCCCGAGTCAGTTGTGTAATTCAGGGGTTCATTCAGGAGTTGGGTTTGCTGCGGTTAATGCAGGGGATATGGGGAAGCCAAATATCTTCTTTGAGATGGGCACAGTAGACCAATCAAGCCCACATGCACTCCAAAACGATTTGTTCAACATTAAATTGCATCATTCATCCCCAATCAACGGTTACACCGCCCCGCCCCCCCCCCCATCCCACCTTATTAGATTACATCCACCTCATCACTTACAACCAATTCCTATCCTCCTCCTCCCACGGCCTCGTCGCCCGGCTATAATCATACCCAACCCTCCACTCGCTCACCAGTTCCTCCTCATCCACCCCGCAATGACTCTGCCCATCCCTCCCTCTGAACCACCCAAGCCCATACCTCTTCCCTACTCCTTCCAACCATTGCTCCATCTCCCTATTCCCAAACTTGGCCGTCCCGACGAAGTCGTAGAGCATCTTACTCTGGTGAATATACGCCAAAACACTCGCGATGGTGTTTGGTTGCCTCGGTAGGAACACCCTCCGGCGTTTAAGGTGGGTGATGATGCTCAATACTCCCATGTATAGGAGGATGAGCAATGCAAGCGTGAAACTAATCCAGAATGAGGGGATGGTTTCCTGTCCGGCGTTGAGGTCGGAGGATGGGGTAACAGTTGGGGCAGAGGCGATGAAGACACGGCCTTCGACGGTTGCGAGGGAGGTGACTAGCACAGTGAGGATTTCCGTCAGGATGGTGCCGAAACCGACGAAGAAAACTAGCCAGTGTTTGTTTATCAGGCCGCGAATGGCGACCCAGCCGAAGGGCATGGCTGTGTAATCCAGCGTCAGGGTTTTAGGGGGTGCGTGCCGTTGGGAGAGGATGTAGTAAGGTTGCATGAGCCGGACGTCTGTCTCGAGTGCTCCCCAGGAGAGTTTGATGCAGACAGCTAAGACGGTGATGAGCCAGGGGGCTCGGTCGGTCAAGATCGTGGCGGGGGTGAAGAGGAAGACGGGGATTAGGGCAATGAACGCGAATATCCCAAATATTAACGGGTAGGCGCCGGCTGGGCGGAGCATCATCGGGTGTGGGTTGCCCGAAAGGTGGTTCTTGTTGTATTTCTCGCGTTCTTGGATGGAAGGGGGGTTGGTGTCGTCTGGCGCTAGAGATGAATTGCGGAGGACGTAGCGGCGGTCTTTGAGTTTGCTGTGGATGTCTTGGTGGGTGGCGACGTCCATGTCTTTGAAGTCCATTAGGATGTGGCTGACTGTTGCCATGGCGGCCAGGCCGGCGATGCCTTTGACGTCGGCCAACAGACCGGACCGGCGGGCTTGAAGCTGATAGAAGAGAATGCATCCAAGTACGGCGATAATGACAAGTAATGTCGTCAAGATACGGGACCAAACATGGTGTATGAGGATGCTTTTCTCTATGTAGGGGTTCTCGAGACGGGTGTTGCGGTCAGGGGATATGATCAGAGAGGCAGCCCCGAGTGCAGGGACAAGTGTGTTGGCAAGCAAGCTAGCTGTTGATGATACTGCTACAGCGTAATGCTTGCAGTGTAAAGCCCGAAAAGGACGCAGCCAAACAAACTGTGTAAGATACTCAACATTGATCGACTCGTCCGCCAGTGCTCCTCCTTCTTTCGATAGTTGATAAAATGGCTCGAGACGCATGACATCGAAGTTGGCAATCTGCCACATGACACCATATGTAACAGCAATAGCCACAGGGAGAAACTTGACGGCGAAATACTGCGAAGTCGATATATCGTTTGGCGTTCGAAATTTGACCAAGGCATCCTGGGTAGAGCGTCGGTATAAGATTTCCACAGATACGGCCATGCCAATAGACAAAACAATCAACCAGACCAAGTATGGCCATCTCATAGAAAATGGCTTCCAGTTGGGCTGCGGGTAGAAGACCTCTGTTTTGTTGGCGGTTGTCGGAAATGTTGTCTGTCTCATGGCAAATCGGCCCGGCTCGTCTTCAGCGTTTGGGTCATGCCCACCAACAAGACTGAGATCAAACTTGGACTGAGCGGCGGTATCCTCCGCCATAACCACCTCAATCACCTCCCCGCGTTTGTTGGCCTCATTTTGGGCAAGTCTCTTCACTGTGTCGGTACGAGATATACGTCTGCTGTTTCTCGAGATGGAAAATGTGCGGCTCAAGGGTCGTTCCGCCACAGGACTGGATGCCAGCAAATCAGTTTCTGTGACTGTAGTTTCCGCCTTCAGGCCTTTTCCCAAGCCTCCTGTCAGTTTTCCCTGAGCTTCCTGCTCTTGGAGAGTCTTCATGAATGCCTCATCAGCTTTCGTTGCGGGACCCAATGCGCTGCTAACATCGAACGTCGGCACTCTCGAAACCCGGGCTCCTGGTATTGGAGTTTCGTCTCCACCCAAAGGAGCAGCAGACTGTATTAGCCCCAAATCTATGCCGTCTTCCTCTTCTGGGATTGCGTCGTGACGCCGTTGTTGCTGTCTCTGAGCGAAACTGGGACCGACATTCTGGGGTGGTGCTATCAGCGTGGGTGATGATACTGGCTCATATGCGCCACCGCCGGCCCCAATGAACGATGTCCACCCAGTTGACGCTCCTCCATATGTATGGCCAACATCATCAGCTGAACCATAAGGACGCCTCCCGTACTGGTTTCGTAGGTTATCGTCGGACTGAAGTGACACCAAAGAGGGCCGTGGCGGTATTACGGCTCCTGTCTCGTCGCGGAAGTTGTCGAAATCGGTAATGTCAGACACAGTAGAGATCCTGCTGATGGAACCTGAGGTGGCAGAGCGGAGTGGTGGTCTTGGTCTCGGTGGGTAAAAGGGATCCATTGCCAGGTATCATGACATGGTTTTCAACTCAGATCCGTAGAGAAAGGAAGAAGTGACAAAACAAGGAGGACGATAGAATGTGAGCTTGGGCCAGAATTCAGCAGGTAGATGACGACGGCAAGGCTCCAGTGCCGAGGATGAGACCATATGCAGGTTTAGGCGCTTGCAAGTTCAGGTACCAGTGCGGCTGAGCTCAAGATGTTGTTCCGTGTGGTCCAAGTGGTTCCTGAGACCCTGGCTCGGGAACGAAAAGGACCACAAGAGAACGGTGAACCAAAAGGAGGTCTCGGTCGGGAGCCCGATAGGGCTCAGGGCTGATGGCTGTGTCGATTAGCTCTCAGGATTTGACGGGGGAGGGTTGGTCTCTCGGCCGAGTGGTTGTCCTTGATTGCTCTCCTGGAGCCTCATCTCAGGTCCATGTCGACGCCAGTTCTTTTGTTACAGAGAGAACATCAAGGAAAAGGGCGCACGATATCCGGAAAAGGCATATATTCCCCATGTAAATGCCCCCCGCGCAGGGTAAGCATAAATGCTTGTTTTCCAGAGCCATGGCGGGGGAGATGTTGCAGATTGCTGACCACAAGCGCAGTGTTCTGTTGCATTGGGGTCTAAGCTTAGCAACCCTGGGGGCCAAGACATGCCACAGCGCTTTTTCAGCGGGCCTGGCCGCGATGCATGTCCCACACTTCTCCTCTGCGCCGACTCCCGTGAGCAACATTGGCCTTCATCATGTTTGTCTTGGTTAAAACTTCGTTTCATCAACGATGCTGCAACCTAAGAATCGTTCCGACGTCACCAATATGGTCATTGTTGCGGGCGCTACCTATTAATAGCGGATCGAGTTGCAGAGTTGCAGTTAAGGTCACCGGTTCCCTCCCAGCTGCTCGGCATGCGATCAACCTTTGACTGCTGCCATCGGCAATCCACGCCACAGGACGCAAAGCGCAATAAATAGATGGACCTGCAGACACTAGTTCTTGGGCACTGCAGCTACTCCGCTAGACTACGCAACACGGCGTTAGGCATGGGATGACAACAGCATCTGTCTTTCTCTGAAGTCTTGTGTGTCAGGTCGAGGCCCCCTTTGCCGCTCGGCTGGGGCTTCCCGATCTTAAATCCCACGGCAGCATGACAGAGCCTCGCCATCTCACCGTCGGGATCTTCCCCCACTGACAAGGGTTCTTTTCAGACGACCGCCATCGACCACCCACCCCCTCTTGATCAGGGGTGCTGCGGCTTGGTACCCAAATGTTCAAATATCAACGTTCTGCGCCGCAATATTGCTGACGGCATCACACCCCAACGCCGTAACCATCTTTTCTTCGTCGAATTGGTCCACGGTCACTTTCACAAATGGCATATTGGACAACCTCACGTGTTTCCTGAAAAGCTATCCCGCCGTTACTCAAGTTGGTGGGAGCAGCCCCACAGATTAGCCTGCGATTGTCTTGCCTCACAACTGATGACCAGTGTCAGAGCAGTTGAAAAGACCCTGAATACCCAGCTGGTTTCCATTCTCAAGAGAGCCCTCTACCAAAGTATTCACGAAGATCTTCCCTTTGAGAATTTTGGCCGAAGTGTGTCTTTGTTACAGGTGATATTTGGCAGAATGCCATCCCGTCTGGTGATGTGTTCAGCTCAGCCTATCGTATCGCGATGGGGGCCGCGAATTCAATGCATTTCTTCTCCTATTCTGTCTTTTTGCTAGAAGTGGCGCCGGCTATGTCGGGCCCTTGAAGATCGAGAGGAACAGAGCGGCGTCCTTGATATCTTAATAGAAACTCAATATTCCCATACATTTCCATCTGTGTTCCTGTCACTGCATTTCATCGTCATTCCGTGTTCAACATCCCACAAATATCTACCACAAAGCGAAAAGGTCTACAGTATACCTAGCAAAGAAAGAATGGTCGCCTCCTTCGTCTGGACCCCAGAGGAAGCCAAATACCTCAAAGCCGTCCTCCGCTGGCAAGACGCCCCATCTTCAGACGACGATAACAACACCAAGCCGAGACCACCCAGAAGAAAACCACCACCACCACCCCCTGAAAATGAACAATTTGCCCATCATCGAAAACAACCCCAACAGCAATCCCAAGAAAAAGACGAGCCGCCAGCCGGTGAATTCCGCGTGTTAATCCTAGGTGCAAAATCAACAGGGAAATCCTCCCTTCTCACCCGAGTATGCCTTCCCCCCCCTTCACCCATAATCATCAGTATTCTTTACTAACCCACCAAGTTCTCCCAAAACACCTTCCCCCCCTCCCCATCTCCCCCAACCACCACAGGAGCAGGAACAGGGGAATCCCACCCCACCATCTGCCGACACCCCATCCATCTCAACTCCAGCGACAGAAGAAGAGGGAAATATCTGATCGACGCCCTCGAGTTCCCCTCCAACCACCTCTCATCGAATCCACTACTTGAACAGGCGCTCGCCATTACAGAGGCGGCGGTTGTAGTGTATGACATCACCAGCCCTGATAGCTTTCAACTGGCAAAGGGGCTCGTCCAATTCATCTCTGAGCACTTCAACCCTTTGACTCCCTCGCCCAACCACAACCACAACAACAACAACAGGAGGAGTATATACCCAGTAATCCTCGCAGCTAACAAATCCGACAGTACCGAGAGGAGGGTCACAATGGAAGAAGGCCATCAGGCAGTGGAGCGATTACCTGGGGTGAAATTCATGGAAGTAAGCGCGAAGACGGGGAGGGGGGTGAAGGAGGTTTTTGAGGGGGTTGGGGGGAGGTGTTGAATGCGAGGGGGGGGAGGAATATGAATGCGGGGAGGGAGAGGGAAAGGGGGGTGATGGTGGGGGGGTATGAGAAGGAGGGGGAGGTTGCTAGGCAGGGGGGGAACATAAAGGGGGGTGAAGGGGATAGGGTGAAAGGGAAGGGGAAAGGGGGGATGTTGAGGAGGATGTTTTGGAAGCGGGGGGGACAACAGACACGGCCGGGGCGGCAAGGGGTTGTTTGATCTTTTTAGTAGCATCAATAAAGGCCGGCCTGGGAAGGATGATGATCAGATATGTCCCTGTATGTTGGATAAGGATGTCTGCATTATGATCACGCGTGTCTACTTTTGATATACCATCAATATCATACATCTCTTCTTCTTTTACAACGTCCCACCCATGTGTATTTTTAAGAGCCCCATAGGCAAACCAAATGACCCCCAACTCCACGCTAAAGAATACGATTCCAGCCCCCAAAATGCTTTTACTTTCCAAAGTGAGATGAGACATGGTCAGTATCTTACCACCCCATAATAGCAACGCCTCCCCTCTCGAGAGCCCTCCTAAACGCATCCGCAGTCGACATCGTCGTGCTGCAGTCACTCTCTTCCCTCTTTCTCATGGCCTCGGGCAACCACTCCTGGATCTTCTTAACCCGGTTCGCATTCTATAATCACGTCAGTAACCCACCTTCATTTTCTCGTTTCCCAGTCCAAAGAGAACTTACACTAGGATGCGTACTAGCCCACTCCGGCACATCCACCCCTCCCCTCGCAACCTCCCTCCTCCCCATCACATCCATCGCCCCCCAAAACCCAATCGCCTCCCTCGGATCAAAACACGCCTCGCTCATCATCATCAGCCCGATATAATCCGCCTCCGTCTCCTGCAACCTACTCATCGGGTTCCCAAACGTGATATCAATCAGGCTCGTGCCAAACCAACCCGCTATCAACGGCCCCAAGCCAATCACTCCCCCCAAAAGCATCAGACTGAACAAGAGGATATTCTTCCCTATATCCTGTGACAGCCTCTCCCCAAAGTGACCAGCAACATTATGCGCAATCTCATGCCCCAACACCGTAGCCAGAGCGCTGTCCGACCGGGCAAGATTCATTATCCCGCTAAAAACAAAAACTTTTCCCCCCGGGAGGACAAAAGCATTGGCTTGGTTAGGTGCGTCGATAACAAAAATCTCCCAGTCTTGGTCCGCGCCCATGCCGCTGAAGGGGATCAACCTCTCCATTACTCTCTGTACTCGGATCGTCCGGGGGTCCCATTCTGGCAGGATCCTCGCGCCCTGCTCTTGTAGCTCGATCAACAGGCGTTTGTACGACATCTCGGCGACGGATTGGAGGGTGGGGGAGTTGGGGTCGTAGATGTTGAATCTCGTGCGGTTCGACACGGGGACGGTCTCAAGGTTGGCAAAGTAGAAGAGCAGGCCGGCGGTGGTGGCTATGAGGATGACGGCCGAGGTGGTGATTTTGGAGGGGCCTTCGAGGGGGCGGGCGGCTTGGAGGCGGATGTAGTGCTCGTTGTTGTAGGGTGTGTAGCCGAAGCGGCTGCGAGAGTCTTGGGCGTAGGGGTTGCGGCTGTGGGGGATGATGCGCTGGCGGATTTCTTCGTCTTCGGGGTTGGGGGGCTTGTTGGTGGAGGAGTACCATCTTGGACGGGGGATGGGAGTGTGGGTTTGGGTTAAAGGTGGGAATAGTGGTCTTGATGGCGATCTTGGTGTTGGCTTTTGGTGGGGGAGATGGGGGAGAATGCGAGATAGTGAGGGAGGTCGAAGTCGAGGTGGTCGTCGGAGAAGAAACATGATGTGGTGTTGGGTAAGTGGACTGGAAGAAGCTCAAGCACAAGACCTTGAATTTGAAGATGTAAAAAGGTGTGGCGCCTGTCCGTTGTTGATTGCTGTCTATGGTAGTGCAGTGCTGGTGATGGTGGGGTGGTTGCTGAGAGCTCCCTGACATCAGGTCATTGAGTGTGCGCGCAACACGTATCGTTACCTACCTTATCTTATGCGAATGCACAACTAATGCACGGCCAGAGCTGCAGCAAGAGACCCTAACCCTTTTCCATCAAATGTCCGTCAGACTGAGAGAATCTGTCACCCTTCTTGACCCTAACCCTCTCGGTATCACATCTTAAAGAAGTTGGTCTTGAATCTCACATCGATGGTGCCCATTTTAAGACTCCGTGCCCGGCCCGCCAGATAGGTCCCTGTGTTTTCTTGTGTAATCTTGTTGCCGCCTGTGCCAGTGAAAGGATCACTTGGCTTCGCGGAACGCCATATGACATATCTTTGGGATGAGTTACACCACCGTGGCCGTTTCCTTTTGCTAGGAATGAAGCTGCTTTTAGTTGGGATGACAAGCGGCAGCCACATGTGTCAAGTAGCGCTACGCTTTGTATTTGGCCAAACCGTATTTTGGACCTACAGTCAACCGTCACTCTCCGGAGAGGCTATCCGGTGTCAAAAGTCAAGGCTCGTAAATCTAAAAGACAAACATGCTCAGCCTCATCAGCTGTCAGCATTTCCGTGGTCTCGTGAAAAAGGGCCAAAAGACCAAAAAAAAGATAGCCACAGGGACCCTTGGCGAGGAGATCAGATGGAACGTTTCACATGCTGAAGTTCCCGAGAGACGCCAATGTTTGAGAATGGGAGATCGCCATGGATGTACATTCGGGGTGAGCACTGACAGGATTGACGACTCCATCTATCTTTTTTCTTTCTCCATCTTCAAAACTCTGGAGAGCAACAATGTCGTCTTTTCCATGGATACTCTGTACAGCTTGGCGCCCTCGGCTCTGGACCCTGAAGGCTGAACGACCACAGCGACTGGAAGGGCACACCCCCCTGTGCTGCTGCATGTCATTCAGAGGGAGGGGTCACGATCTGATTGGCCGCCACAGCATGTGCAGACATCACAGGCTGCCTCTTTGTGAACCAAGGAAATAAATAAATAAACAAATGATATCTCTTTGCTCTTGCTTGTCGATTTTAACTTCAAACGAGTCGTGATTATAGCGACCGACCTGGACAAAACCGACTGGTCAGACGTGGACCGGAGAGGTGTTCGAGCTTTTTGAAGCGGGGGGCTGCCGTTTCATTGCCGGGATATTGGTGGAGGGGGCTGTGCAAGTCCCCTTCATTACAATCCGTATCCCACGAACGGACATACGGGTAACGGTTTTCTCGATTTGGTGCCTCGTAGTAAGAAAAGATGATGAGCTTGCGCGTACAAAACTTGGAAAAGTGAGGAGGAGGGGCGGTGATGTTGATCACCGTTCCTTGGACGGAATGCAATGACGGAACTCACGGAGAACAACATGCCCAAATTCCTTGCTTGGCGCTTCCTCCCAAGTCTCGCCCAGCGCCTCCAAGAAAGCGTCAAGACTCTTGGAATGCAATACGAATATCTTGGTAGTCCACTGTGTCTCTCGCAGATGATATCGATCAAAAATACTTCCTGCGCAGTATTGATGATTGTACTGCATTGACTAATAAGGGGTTCGACAGTCTCGGCTACGCGCTGCGAGGTCCAGCTGTTATAGCGCAGACTGGAACGCCGACCAGGAGATAGCGGTTTACCCATCAATGGGCACAAGTCGTGGTAGACGTAGCGTCATGCACTAACAACACCATCTCATCTCCAGGCGTGCATTAACGGGTGCTACCCTGGCGGGGACGGTTGGCAGGCATTGGCGCTTCCCGCTCCCCCATGCACTCATTACGACAGCAGGCCTGCACCGCGACACAAGCGCTGTGCCCCCCCGTTTCCCTCAGACCCCCTAATCCCAATCCTCCCTCGTTTTCCGCTTCTCTCACCTAACCACCCGACTTTCCAACCTCCAACATCACCGGTTTCTGGAGCCCTTTTGATGATTGCAAAATATATTTCTTCTCGCTGTCGTTTTTGAGGAAAGGTGGCGGCTCTCTCAGCTTTGGCGTGATTTGCCAATTGGTCGCAGTTGTTTGGCAGCATACTCTCGCTTTTCTCCTTCTCCCTGCCAACGACTTGAAAGCGCCATTCTCGACCAAGTACCCGTCTTCATTCCATATTCTTCCCTGGTTTCCCTTCGACATTTCTCAGCGCCTTCGTTTTGCTGTTTTCTTTCCAGCCTGTTTCTTTATCACAACACAGGCACACTAACCGACACGCTGGCGGCCCACGGTTCTGTAAACTCGACGACAAAGTGAAGAACGACCGCAAAAGAAGCGACCGATTCGACCGAGTAAACAAACCAACTACGGCACACCACACTCCCCCCAACAGTTAAATCTCTCGAAAAGCACAGGCTGCTTAGACTGCCACCTGTTTTCTAATTCGATTGTCGGTCAAGATGAGGCCATCTCTAACACGGCCCTTTGCGGCCTTCGCGTCGCTCGCGGCGCTCGTCTCTCCCGTTTTCGCAGAACCGATTCTCCAGTCGAACTCGCTCAATTCTTGCCAGGAAAACTCGCTGTTTAGTGCCAGTTTGTTCAAGGTCGTTTTTACACCAAATAATAACACAGCCAACGTCGACATTGTGGCTGTCTCGTCAGTTCAGGGCAATGTAACATTTGATGTCGAGGTATCCGCATATGGTTTCAGCATCATTAAGCAAAAAGTCAGCCCATGCGATCTTGGTCTGGCTGGTCTCTGCCCCATGACGGCAGGCAAGATCCCCCTCAACTTCAACCTTCCCGTCACTGGCGAAGCCCTTGCGCAAGTCCCTGGAATCGCCTACAACTTCCCCGATCTCGATGCCACCGTGAAGGTGCTTTTCACCATGACAGACGGCCCCGAGGCCGGACGGGCTGTGGCTTGTGTCGAGGCTGATATTTCCAACGGGAAGACTGTGGATTTGCTTGGTGTCAAGTGGGCAACCGCCATGGTCGCTGGTCTGGCTCTCACATCGTCAGCTGTCATGTCTGGTCTCGGTCACTATAACGCCGCCTCTCACGTCGCCGCCAACGCCCTTTCACTCTTTGGGTATTTCCAGGCCCAGGCCATGCTTGGCCTCACTGGTGTGCCTCTGCCGCCCGTTGTCATGTCGTGGACCCAGGATTTCCAGTGGAGCATGGGCATCATCCGTCTCGATTTTATGCAGGACATTTTTACCTGGTATCAGCGGGCTACTGGCGGCACTCCGGCCACCATCTTTGACTCGCTTACGACCGTCTCGGTGCAGGTGGAGAAGCGATCCCTCGACTTTATCGAAGCTGGGCTCAGTCTCGCCAAGCGCTCCGTGGCCATGATGCCAAGAAGCATCGCAGAACCCCTCTCGACAGCCATGAAGCGGGATCTCGTGAGGCGCGCCAACATTGAGACCAGTTCCGGCAGTTACATCGTGTACGGCATCCAGCGTGTGGCTTTCCGCGCAGGCATTGAATCGACCAACCTTTTCCTGACGGGTCTGGTCTTTTTCTGCCTCTTGGTCATCTTTGTCAGTCTTTCCGTGGCCGCTTTCAAGGGCGCATGTGAGGTGGCGGTCAAGAACAAGATGATGGATAGCGACAAGTTCCTCGACTTCCGCAACGGCTGGCTCACGGTCCTCAAGGGCATCATGTTCCGCCTTACTCTGATTGGATTCCCGTCAATGTCCATCCTCTGCTTGTGGGAGTTTACCCAGAGCGATTCGGCTGCCCTGATGGTGCTGGCTGTCTTCTTCCTGCTTGGAATGACGACTACGCTCTGCTGGGCCGCGTTCAAGGTGATAATGATTGCGCGCCGCTCCATCGTTATGCACAACAACCCGGCCTACATCCTCTTCTCGGACCCCCAGGCACTCAACAAGTGGGGTTTCCTGTATGTGCAGTTCCGGGCCTCTGCCTATTACTTCATCCTCCCCTATCTCGGTTACTTGGGTCTCAAGGCCATGTTCATTGCCTTTGGGCAGCACTCGGGAACTGTTCAGGCGGTGGGCTTCCTCATTATTGAAGCCGGCGCCCTGATTGCTGCTAGCGTCCTCCGCCCATGGATGGACAAGAGCACAAACTCTTTCAACATTGCCATCTGCGCCATCAACTTTATCAACTCGCTCTTCTTGATGATCTTCACCGAGGTCTTCAACCAGCCGAAGCTCGTTACTGGCGTCGTGGGTGTTGTGTTGTGGATTGCCAACGCTTCCTTTGCGCTGGTTTTGTTGTTGATGCTCATCGTCACCACCATCATTGTCATCTTCCGCGACAACCCGGATGGTCGCTACACCTACATGGCGGACGACAGAACCTCGTTCATGAAGTCACAAACGCACCTCACGACGACTACAGAGCTGGACGCGCTCGCGGCCACGGCTCGTGGTGGCAAGGAGGGCTTCAATAAGGGCATGGACTTGGACGATGATGCCGAATCTATCACTTCGGACTCTCTCCGGCGCCAGACTGAAAGGCTCGGCGTGCCCTCTGCTCACTCCAACCAGAGCTTTGGCGCTCACTCCAACCAGAGCTTTGGCGCTCACTCCAACCAGAGCTTTGGCGCTCACTCTAACCAGAGTAATGGCACCCAGGGCTACGGCAACCGCCCCCAGTCTCCAGCCAACCCGTCCATGCCATTCTTCCCTGCCGACGGTCCTCGCAGTCCACCAAGGTACCAAGACTCGGGCTCGATTCGGGCGCCCAGTCCGTTTGACGGTGGCTCTCCACCCTACAGACACCAGAACAACTCGAGCCCAGGTCCGGGCGCCTTCCGGCAACAAAACAATGCTAGGTACGCTTTGTCCTGTAAATGAATAGCCTAGAGCTTTACTGACTTCTAACAGCCCAAGTCCTTGGCAACGCGGTGCCGGATACGAACACTAAATGTGGCTTCTTTGATTTTGCACATTCATGACCTGGGATAGGAGTTTTGTCTTTTGAGGGTTCCCGATCGCATACCGAGCAAGCGTTCGAACATATCGATTTAGGGGTGGGGCGCAACAGTCCAACACCACACTGGAATCACCGAAATGGAGCAGATCCAAGATACCCTACTACTTCTCGACCAACTTGCCGTGTTGGATACACGAGCGCACTATCCGACCACACATGTCACTTTTTTATTGTTCTTTTCTACCAGGGATGCATGAAAGGCGTCAGTTACTCGGACAAATAAACGGGGAGAAAGCAAGAAAGGGGAAATGTATAATTTCCACCTGAGTTCCATATTTTGGAGACAGAGAGGCAGATCTGCTTCCATGGGTCTGTGTGTATCATATCTCCGCGTTGACACTGGGTTCGCTCTGCGACTTGGATACGAGACAGACCTGCGCCCTGGTGTATATAGGAAAGAGAAGGGCACGAGGTATCAAAAGGGGGGTAACCGAACTATACAGCTGGACTGGGGAGGAGGGGTGGTGAGATGACGTTTTCTTTTGCTTGTTATGGTTTGCGGTTTCTTTTCTTGCGGAAGGGGCTAGGGATGGGTTTGGTTGGGTTAGTTACATATATTTGTTGACATCATTGTGCTGTGTGCTCATTGTGATGTTATGTTGAGTTGGATCTGTATCACACTCCATCACTACCCAACAGGATCACAAACTCAGACTACAATAAAATGAGCTTTGAGTGAGTTAACATGAAGCTTGAATGAGCCTGGATTCTGTGATAGACAGATGGCAGTTTGGTGATGAGACTCGGGGGAACAATGATTAAAGGGTTAGGGTTCTCTGCGTCCGAAATTTACAGCCCCACACTCTTGGCGACATCAACTGAGTTCCATCTCTCATCTGACAAGCACCTTGACGAGCTTTGGCGACTGCTATTCACTCACTCGCCCGCCTAACTCGCTCATTTGTTTCTTTCTTTCATTTCCCGTCATCAAGTTAATTCCGAAGCATCTCACATATCGTCAATGTCCCCGAAAAACTGAACTGTCCACCTCAAAAAATGGCAGCAAAATCCGCCCTCCCCAAAAACCTCCTCACATCCTCCCCCTTCCTGGGCGGTGAGCACTTGTCGAAAAGATCAGTCTTTATCAAGGTCCGGCCCGCCCCGCAGAACTTATCACAGCGGAGAGCCATTTTGAAGGTGTTGAAGAAGCATGGGAGAATAGAGGTTTTTAAGGCGTTGGGTGTAAGTCTCTTTTTTTTTTTTTTTTTACTTTTCTGTTATTGTTTCCGACCTTGCCATCTACTCTTGAGATCCTTTCCGTTTTTTGCCCCCTTACTCCCCCAAACCCCCCAACCCAACCCCCCCAGCCCCCGTGTTCTCACAGTATTTGCACTTGCTGATTGGTAAAATAGGAACCACACTCCTTCATCTCCGTCACCTCGGACTCTACCACAGCGCAGAACCTCATCTGGAAGGCACCGCTGGAGTTATCTTATGGCTCGGAAAAGACGACAGAATCAGCACGTTACCCCCCCAAGCAATCAGCCGAATCGGGTGGGCAAGGGGAACAAGAACCTTCCCAAAAAGAAGCACAAAAATTCTTCATCGACATCTTCGAAGCCTCCCACCACCCCCACAAGCGCCGACTCTCCCCCTTGTCTGGACCATGGACCACAGCAGCCAGTTCCAACAATCTCACCTCCTCCTCCTTCTGGCCAAACGACATTTCCACTGCGGCGACAATACCTGGTATCACTGACTCTGACTCTGACTCTGTTGACCCTGTTGGGGGTCTACAACAAGCAGGGGAAGAACCGCACGAAGATGAGGATTTGTTGAAAACTTTTGCGCGGAGGCATCTGGAGGGGGGGTATAGAGATCAAGTGTTGGATTTGGGGTGGAAGGGGATGACGGATTGGGAGAGTGGGGGGGAGCAGGGGAGGTTGGGGGGGTATAGAGAGGATGGGGAGAATTATGAACAGGGGTGGAGGGAGAGGTGGTTGGAGAGGAGGTGGGAGGGGAGGGAGAGGGGGGGTTGTTGAGGGGGGATAAGGGGGTGGATACAAGAGGGGATCAAAAAGGGCAGATAGAGGGGGGGAATAATGGAGGGGGGGTGAAGATTAGGTGGGTTATTGGGGGTGGGGGGGTGAGGGGGAGTGAGGTTGAGAGGGGGGAAAAGGGGGTGGAGGGTGGGAAAGAGGAGGGGAGGGGGGAAGGGAAGGGGGGAAGAGGTGGAGGGTGCCGGTTAGGAGTGGGTTGATTTGGGGTAAAGACGCATAATAAGAGAAGAGTTACTGGTGAGGGAAGGGCTAAAGGAGGGATGTTACACGGTGTGATATAACTACACTACCGAAGCGCCTGTCTCATGCTGAGGAAAGGTTTGACTTTGGGGGGTAGAAGGTTTGGTAACTGTATTATAACTAGGTGGTGGTGATGTACACCGGGTATCATGTGGAAGAGATTTGTTTGGGACATGGACTGTAGGAAGGGTAGGTTTGTACCTACGCAATTCAGGTTTGGAGTTTGGGTGTCAAGTATATCTCGATTTCTTCTTGACAGGAAAAGAGCTGGTTACAGTGGAAACGAATTATACCGCTTGCCACGGATATCTGGCTGTATGCACCGTTCCGCTTACATTTTGGTTGTCACTTTTCGAGGTGGGAACAGATGAGCATAAGAGACTTGAGTGGCTTAACTGAACGAAATAGTAAGAGGAATTACGTCTGCAATTTATTGCTCCTCAATGCTGCATTTACACCTTTGGTGCTCAGTGTTGTTCTTGTATTAACAAGTTGAGTGATACGGCGCGGCTAAGGACAAAAACCACGATATCCATCCAGCATTGGAAAACAACAACATGGCCATCAGCGAAAGAAAACAAACAAACAAACGAGAGTGATATCCTATTCACATGCCCCGCGTTGATGGTGATGATGGTGGTGGTGGTGGTGGTGGTGGTGCAACTCTCATAACCTCAGTTTCGAGGTTGTGGTATCACGCAAACCAAAAAAAGGGGCCGCTGGTCTAGTGGTATGATTCTCGCTTAGGGTTCACCCTGATAGTTACAAAGTTTGATTTATTTTCCTTCCTTGGGAGATATAAACTTGCGAGAGGTCCCGGGTTCAATCCCCGGGTGGCCCCCAGTTTCTTTTTCTCTTTGCCCATTTTTTGCCAGTTTTCTTTTATATGGATGAAAGGTGAGTGTGTGGAAGTCCGGACCGGGGCTGGCTTGGTGTGACTCCACTGCGGTGGGGTGGGGCCGGATGTTGGTTTGGGGTAGAGGGAACTGGGGATGGTGATGAAGAAGGATGGGTAGGATGCAAGTGTGAGAAATGCTGCCTGTTTTGGGTTTAAGGATAGAAAGGACAGAGAAAGATGAGGAAAGATGGGGAAATTGGCAGGTGATATCTGCTTGCGTATGATCACCAACAGGTGAGCATGACTAGGACTGTTGGTGATGGGAAGCAAGGCTTCAATCCTATGGATTGCCTACACGAAGTGCAGGGGACGTCTTGCAGTCCTCTCACTCGATGCAAGGGGAGTTGCCCCTACTCACCTTCAGTCCATCCTTTCCCCTTCTACCCTTCCAAAAACAAATCCTATTCACCTCTGGCGCGGCGCTACCCAACCAGTCTTGACAGATCCAGCCAAATCCTCCATCAAAGACATGCAACCCCCAAAGATACCCTCCTTCAACAAGAACCTTTGACTAACATCATCCTCCCTCTACCAATCCAAACAAACAACTTTCTCAACGCCCCTAGAAAAGACGTGATAGCCCAGCCCGTGTTCCTCTGGACCTACACCCCCCTCCCTGCAACAACAGCAAAACAAGAGAAAAAGAACAAAGAATTGACAACTTGCCAATTGTAACCGAAGAGAATGGTCCAGTGAAAAATTTTCACAATAGGCGGGATCATATACAGTGTTGAGAGAAACTGACCAGAAAAAGACAAAGGGAACTATGGGTTTCTTTGTTTTGATGATGGGTGCCCCATCGGGCACACACACACACATAAGATGGCTTCTTGCTCGGGAAGTCGGCACAGCAATCGGGGAACTTTCCCCTCTGGACTGCATGTTTGATGACTAAACCTGGCTAAAGTAGGCTTTTTTAAGTTAGCTAGTGGCCGCCTTATACTATAGAAAATACCGGAAAAGCTTAACAATTATCAGTGCTTATATTAAATATAGAGATTAGCACTCTTAAGCTATATCTTACCCTAGTAACTTAAATAGTATATATTATACTAATTATACCTTTAAGTAGTATAAATAGAGATAAATATATCTTTATTTACTAAAAAGGTAAAGATTAATATTACTAACTATACCTTTTAAGCTTTATATTTAATAAAAATAGCATTACTTAATATACTTATTATTACTAAAAAAGGCTAAATTATCATTAGCCTTATAATTAAAATGCCTTTAAAAGTTAAATATATAAATTTCTACTATTAAGCAATTAAAATTATTAAAAACCTAACTAATACTATTACTATTATTTAATTTAACTATACTATTATAGTATTAAACTTAAAAAAATAACCTAATTTTAAATCTAACTATATTAAAGTAGTTAAAGCCTTAAATATCATTAATAATAGTATTTTAAAAGCCTCGATTATTAAGATAGTTTAATAAAAGAAGTAGATAAAATAGTTAAGGAAAATTGCTATAAAGGTCTATAATTAAAAGGTTAATAGAAAGTAACTTAATTTTTAAAATGGCTAAAATAAAGAAGTAAATAAAATAAGTAAAGAAAGTTGCCAGGAAAGTCTATAAATGTTAAGAAAGTCAATAGCAAGTAAATCGTATAAATAGCAGGGAAGTATATACAATTCTAGTTTTAATATACTGACAAAATAACAATTTGGACCCACCATACCTTTTAAGTATAGCAAGTCTCCCCCGAAGGGGCTGGACTGCATGTGATTGGATTTGGCGGCGGAGAGCTGAAAATAAAGCGAGTTGCAGGTAATCGATGTGGAAAGTGGAGTATCAGAGAGGAGATTTGAATGGTTGATGTTGGATAGCGTTGGGTGACGCAAGTTGCACCCCTGCATCAGAGAGGCATGTGGTAAAAACCGACGACGGCGAAACGCAAGGCTGGAGCTCACCGAACCAAATGAACCCGATGGCATGGTAAATCCGAGTCGCCTGCATTATGAGGACCCATCACTTGAGGCCCAAGAAGCGTCACGTCGTGCATGATATGCATATGCTGGTTCGAGACATGGTCACCTCGAAAGACTTGAGGTGTCATTTAGTGCGGGGCCTCCCTCCCAATGAATGGCAGATGGACGAAGGATCGTCATCACAAAAAAAAGCGATGCTCTGACAACACCTACTCCAGGGAAATAAATCCTAGCATGTGACTTACTAACCAAATAGGGTATAACAAGAAGGATTTTATCGAAATTGCCTTAGTAGTCCGGTACTTAAAAAAGACCTGTTTTCCTATATAAAACTAAGTATCTTAACATTATTAATATTCCAATATCATCTAATGCATGTATTGTCTTTGAATACGTAGTTTGTTAGTATGGTAATATGGTCAGCTTAGTCCAGCGTTATGTAATGGTAAGAAGTAGTGGTATTGAGCAATGGGAGTAGCACTGGCCACCCATTTTAAGAAGTACCTCTACTATAGAAATTGCTAGAAAAGTGACTTTAAATCTGGCCTTGTGTGTGTAGCTACCACAGATCAACATTCCCCCCCGACAATTTTGTGGGGCTTGTATCGCGCTAGGATTTATTTCCCTGGAGTACACCTATACCAGGGGTAATTGAGCCTAGCGTATAACTTACTAACCACATAAGGGAAAAAACCTAGATATTTAATCTATTTCTTTCTAAGTCACAGTACTTACAAAACAGCCATTTTCCCATACAAAACGAAGTACCTATACTAGTACCCAATGCTCCGGCCTTCCACTTCAATGACTTTCTTCAACCTACCGGGCATACTATAAGCCAGAATTTGAAGGTAGTCAGTAGGCACTGCTTCCCACGCTCTTTAAACGGCTGGGCGTAAGGCCCTGGAATTGAGCCTTTCGACGTCGTAGTGTAATTCAATCCAATTTTTCATCCAAAACCACACATTCTCGATAGGGTTCAAATCAGGGCTCTTTGCCGGCCAGTTCAGCTGTTCAATTCCCAGGCTAGCAATGTGAGCCCGTATAGCCCTGGATGAGTGAGACGCGGCATTATCTTGCTAGAAGACCACATAAGTACCTTGATCCCTTTTCTCCATAATAAATTGGTAAACAAGAGGGATAATATACCTCTAATACTTCTCGCTATTAATACCCCCATATTCCTTTTCCCACACAAAAGACGGTCCTTTCATAGGGCCACATATCGACCCCCAAAACATCCAACCGTGAGGCTTTTGCCGTATGGAAGCCCAGGCCCCGATATCTTCAGTGTCGTATATTGTAAGCCACCTTTTCCACATATGGCTATTAGTGGCCCAGGTTTCGTCACTGAATAACACCCTCTCCCAGTCTTCCGGGCAAGGCCGAAGTGCCAATTGCTCGCGGGCAAAGGCCAGGCGGGCCTCCCGGTGTTGGGCAGTGAGCTTAATCCTCCGCGGTGGGACCTTGCGTTTGAAGCCGGCTTTTCTCATCGCTGTGGTGAAGGCTTGATCTCGAAAACGCTCGAATCCTTCCAAATACCACCTTAAATCCTCCCATCTTAGCTTGCGAGCGATCGGGTCGTCATTGAGGGCGTGGGTAATACGGTCTTTCTCATCGGGTGTGAACTGCGAAGGCTTTCGGCCACGACGGTTGGTTCGCGGGGTCAACGGCGAATTACAGGCACCTTGAACTTGGCTCCACGACGCGCCTGTGGCCCGGCAAATGGCCCAGTAGTCCCATTTGGCCTTGGTTCGTAAGACCTGAATTGTATGCTGTGGTCGGTCAGTCAACGGCCAAGTAGGTGGTGGAAGTGGGTGCTTAGTAAGCCTACTTTTTCATCGCGCGAGAGCTCTTTTGCCCGTGGTTTTCTTCGAATTGGCCCAGGGCCAGTGGGAAATTGAGGCTGTGAGAGCCTTTGAAGCCGTAGCCGGTAAAATCGCTCGGCTGCAGGTGTATTGTGAATATCGTTGTGGTTGACAAGAGCGTTGATTTCCATGGTGGTGGGTGGTGGTGGGTGGTGGTGGTGGTGTGGGTGTGGTCACAGTGATGCAACGCGAGCGGGTTCGCATTTCCTTAAAAGCTGGTAAGTACCCCTGCCATAGAAATTGGTAGCAAAGTGACTTACAATTCGATGAATTTCGATATTACGTATGTGGCTGCTGACGATCAACATTGCTATCCCAGATTTGTCACAGTTTTATGGGGCTTGTATTGCGCTAAGCTTTATTTCCCTGGAGTAGGTGTAGGTGAACGCAGCGATGTGGGTTTTGATCAGCACAACTGTGGGGTGTGGGGTCAGTTGGGGGAACAAGCTTTGGAGCGACGTTTGGACCCCAAGATCTGGAGCCGAGGGAGAGATACTCCGGGAAGGTTGAGACGGACATGATGCTTCGCCGCAAAACACTAGGGGAGCAAAAAATAGAAAAATAGATTGAGACATGCCCGGCTGGACGTGCAGATCGTTGAAGATTGGGAGGAGGGAATAGGGCTGTGTAGTGGTACTGAGGAAGCTCTGTGTCAGTTGATTCCCGTCGCGGCATGCATATGGGATGCATAAAGAAGGGTGTCCAAAGGCCGCACTGTGACGGTACACAGATCGGGTCTGGCTGCAGAGAGTGCCTGACGATCTGCTGGAAAGCTTGGCTGCCTCGTTCTGATGGCTTTGACACATGCAGTGTGAAGTGGCTGTCACTCTGTCACTTGTGTCAAAAGCAACGGAGACCGAGAAGCAATATCGCCAAAGAAATGCCGAAAGTGATGGAAAGAGCTTGGACCGGCTGCCCAAACCGCGGGGATTTGTGAGTGGAGCAGTTCCCAGTTCCCAGCGCCGGAAACGCGGCACGTCGTGTCAGCTCACTGATTGGTGCCGAGGGATGGTGAAATGCCGAGAGAGTCCCGTGCGGCCCCCAGATTCATGGGGATGATGAGAGGCAGCTTCCACAGTGCTGCGAGCACCCGTCCCAAGGGTCTGGTTGTGGATATTAAAAAGCTTCACCGACGGGACTTGAAACACTGCCAAAAGGCTGCACTCACAAAGATGGAAAAACGCTGACACTTGTCTTATTCAGGGCGACCCTTGTGACCGTGTTCCCAGGGGCCCGGGGCGCTGGAATCTCGCAGTGTCACGCACCGTCTCTTCTTTCCAATTGGATGCCAGTGCCAGGGATCAGGAATTGCGCCCTCCAACAGTGGTGCAACCTCAAACTGGAGCAGACCCAACGGGCGTGCTCTTGACGGCTGACACGCCCGAACCGGCAGCTGCTCCAGACCTGGCCCCTACCTGGGCTGGTTTCCTCCACTCGCAATTCAAGCCGAACCCGAGAACACCTCACTTCAGTCCACGCCTCGCAATCCTCGTTGATAGGAATGAATTGATTCTCTTGTTAATGTTTATGTATGCTTTGCTGACGGCCGAACCGGAGGCTCATCTGAGCAACCAGTCAACAAAAGGCGCAGCAGTTCGGTGTGCAATTGAAGGTAGCTAGCGCGGATTTGACTGGACGACGCCGCGCGCTTCCTCTTTCATCACCTCTCCGAGGGCTTGGGTCACCCGCACGTCTTCAGTCAGGTCTCCAAACAGTGCGAGCTCACCGAGCAAAAAGGGTGGGCCCGGGGTGAGAAGCCATCCAATCACCGAGCTCCCTCGAGCTAGCGTACCGCGGGCTTGTTCCTTCGTCCCAGTTCATTGATTTCCAGCAACTGGGAAAACCGCTCGCCACCTGACACCAAGAACCACCAAGCCGACACTTTGCTCAACAAGGCCTAGGCTCTCTTTTTCGTGTTTGAGCAACTGAGACAGGACAACTGCTTTTTCCTTCTCATCTTTTGTTTCTCTGTCGAGTCCTTCTGATCGATCAGAGCCTCTATCGAACAATACACCTCTGACGCGAATGCGGTGCTGCTGCATGATCGATTGCAGCCGATATCCCCATCAACCGTCTGCTGCCAAGTCCCGACTACTGCGCAGTACGAACCACGCCGGTTCAGCGTGGCCGCCACGGCGTTCAAGCCCGCGCAGGAATAGCGCAGGAGAACGCCCATGCTCTCATAAAACTATCGGCCTCCCCCTTCCCCCCACAAAATCGTCCCAACGCTGTTCCCCGTATGCCATCACCCGTCCAGCTGGGTCAGCCAACTCGAAAAGCGTCAAATCAGCCATGTACGGCCAATTCGTACACTGGCGCCAGACGCTCATCCAAGACGCAGAGGACAAAGACAACCGAGACGAAGGCCGGGCGCCCCGACAAGACAATGACCAACACCACGATGAGGAAGAGCAGGAGGAAGCCGAATTTGCGAGTCGTATTGCAGAGTGGAGGAAACAACGGGCCCAACCCCAGCATCGAGATCATCAACACAATGGACAGCGCCATCGGAAACAGAGCGAGAAATCACGCCAACCACCACCATCGTCACCACAACCAACCGATTCGCCATCGCCCGAACCATCATCTGAGAACGCATCACCTCCTGGCCGATCGGCTGTCGACAAGCTGGCTCGCAAACTGAGCAAACAAAACCTTCAACATAACAACCGGGTTCACGCAAAACCATCGGGGCAATTAACCCCATCGCCATTGCACTCAATGCCTCCGGTTGTGCCCGAGGCGCCAGCCATTGTTCCAGAGACGTCAACCACTTGTCATGCCCTTTCCGAGTACCTAGAAGTGGATCCACAGCATCAGCAACCCACTTCATCTGGTCCCTCGTGCAGCGATGACGCTCCTCAGCTCCCGGCCACTTCGCTAGCTGCAGGTTTTGAGAAGCCCGAGGACAAAAGGCTTGAATTTAAAAGGCTGCGCCAACGTGCTAGCGCGCGTGCACTGGAGGCTCGCCTGCAGGAAATGATTGACGACCAAACCCGGTGCAATGTCCGCAGCAAACCTCTCCTACCACCAGCTACCGCGACCACCGCAAGACCATGGTTGACACAACCGCCCGTCAGTGAACCTGTGTTCATTGAAGTTGATCCGGACTATGCGATGCCCAACTGGGATGACACCTTGGAGGCGGACGAGAACGACACTGGTGACATGTCGATGATTGAAGATTTGACAACATCTGCACGACATGCACATGCCCCCAGCGGTGTCAGGAAAAACTCGATTGGCGGTGTTGCCCTGCGGTATCGGTTGTCCGTCGACGCGGCCCTTCGCTGCCAAAACGTGGTTAGAAGCCGCCCTAGGATGCGCAAGAGGGACAAGTCGCGACATGGAAGCACCGTGTCATCAGCCATGACGTCGGCCATTTCTTCACCTGTTATTGCGCCCACTATACCCTCCTCCTCGTCAATGCCGCCGCCGCCACCCTCTACTCAGTCCTAAAAGGGCCATTCTTGTACATTTTGGTTTTGACATTTACATATAAGGATATATGATACCCTCGACCGACCGATCTCGCCTCGTCACCTACGCTTCGGCGGTCATTTGCTTTTTACAGCGACTTTTTTTTTTCTTTTTTTTTTTTCTGGAGTTTCAACAGGAGTTCAAGCGATGATCCAAGGCTTCGGCGTCAGGGGTTTCAGGGGAGAAGCATGTGTAGCTTGTCTTGATTGTTGTTTTTTTGCATGCACTCAGGAGTTTAGGGGTTCTTGTTTTTGGGGGGCCCAAAATTTTGGGGAATACCCGGACCACCATTTACACAGGGCGTTGCAAAACATTCTAGACACATGGGTGTGCCGGAAGGGCCATTGAACCACCACATCTTGTTCAACCTGGCGCAGTCTCACAAAGGCTTTTTTCTTTTCTTTCCTTGTCTTTTCCCCTCTGTTACGGAGTACATTCAACAGGGCTTTTCTGGTATAGTGGGGAAGGGGAGACAAGCTTGCAACAATGTACGAGAAACAAACTGATTAGAGTTTTTTTGGACACACGGCAATGCATCACCATTCATTGTTGACGGGGAGCTTGCTCCTTGTCATCTTTTATTTCTTGGCCACACTGTTTTCTTTCACAAGTGGATCTTGACAGTGACTATGTTTGCCTTGGGCGTGTGAGAAAGAAGGGATGAATAGGTTGTGGCGAGGGAGGATGAGTTAAGTGTTAGCTGGTAAGTGTCTACTATTCAGTCTTGATTTGACCATCGCATTTCACATGCTTTTACAGGTCAAATTTCGGAGCGTTTTCCGACGAGATGCCCACGCTGTTGCTGGTCTCCAACGACAACAGAGGTGCCAGCTATGGGATACCTATTGTGTCGGAGTTTCTCGGGTGAATAACAATCGCTTGCTCGTATGACCCGCGGAGGTATTTTACATACCAGTCAGAGCCGGTGCCTTTGTTATGTGCTGGGGGGCTGCCGCACAGCATATTCACTAGTGGCCTCCATCGACAAAGAATTCGGGGGTAATCCTTTGTTTTGTTGGTAAGCTCGCCCACAGCTCTCCACCTCAGTGGACGAGGTGAGGTCGGGACGTCACTGACGAGGCGTTAAGGGGGGGTGCCTTGAGACGGCCAGAACCCAACCCACCACCAGATCGAGTGGGCATGGGGCGCCTGGAATGGATCACCGTGTCGAAGCAACCCAACCATTCCTCGGCAGGACAGGGGCCCATTCTAACATGAGACCTTCAAGTACAAATGTCTTGAACACCCCCCGCCCACCCATGATGGTTTCCATACCTTGTGTTGCTGTGGCAGGTTGGGTTGGTTTGTTGACTTTTTTCACTGCTCAACCCCTACACCAATACCAATACCCGACGACCCCTTTTTTCTTTTTTTTTCTTTCTCTTTCTTTGCCGCATCATGGCATTCTGGAGCAACCAACACTCGTTACCACCAGACACATACCGCACAGCACCAGAATCAGAGCTCGACAGGAGGACCTACAGCGCCCATACCAGCAGACTGCGATTCGCTACCGACCACGACCAACAATGGCTGGCGTAGAGGGCATGGCTTTCATGGCTGGCGGCCTACCCCTTGCGGGGAACAAAGAAGGCGGCAGCTTCTACAGCCATGATGTGGACGAGGCAGGATCGACGGATTTCTTTGACCAATTTGTCATGCTCGATGGCTCCGATTCGGAAACTACCGCGGAAGGGGGCGGCGGCCTCGGCCAGTTTTGCGGCGCTTCTGGCCTGCCCGTGTCGCCACAGCTCTCGTCCATCGAGCCATCGCTGTCGATGCCCACCACCGGGACTGGCTCAGCCAGCGGGCGGACGGCTGGCGCTGGTGGTGCGGCTGGGAACCACGGGAACTTCGGGCCCTCAGGAGGCCGAACCATGCCATTGGACAACCTCAGCGGCAATGCCAACGGTAGCAACTTGAACGGGAACCATGGCGGCGGTGCTGGGACTGGTGGCTGGCAGGGTGCCGTCAACTCTCCCATCATTGCCCGTCCTCATCAGTTTCAACAGCAGCAGGCACAACGACTTCAGCGAGCAACGACGAACATTGGCGACCATAAGATGAAACCAGACATCGAGATTGACGGCTTACCATTTACCACCAGCGGGTTCGGGGAGCCTCTTGGTGGAGGAACCGTGTCAGACTCTGAACTTCTCAAGCTTGAGGGGCTGTCGATGCGTACGACAAAAGTCGAAGTACCTCAGCCGGCCGCTTCTGTTCCGCCTTCGCCCACTCCTCTGGGAAGCAGTCCTAAGAAGAGTAGTCGTCTAGGGGCTTTTTGTTCGAGATTCCGCAGCAAGGCAGTTTCAACTCTTCATGGAAAGTCCAAGCAGCAGCAGGTCGAGATCAAACAAGCGTCAAGCATGTCGACTCCCGTCATTTCTTCTGCCCAGATGGGCGGAGGAGCAGTTAAGTCAGAATCAGGTCGACCAAGGCCTGTCAACCTGGATCTTTCCAAATCGCAGCTACCCCTTTCTCCGCCATTGACGGGAGCCATGCCTGCGTCTTCGCAACCACAAACGATCAGCGGTAACCAACTGATGAACGGCAACAACAATAATAATATGAATTTCGTGAATGGGTTCCTCGACGACCCCTTTCTTACCGACCAATACCTGAGGGGAGGGCAGTTTGTCCCTCCATTACAGCTGAGTAACGGGGCAACCAACGGCAACATGCCGCACACGCCGTTGCAGACACCCTTGATCGATGGGATCCCGGCCGCCTGGCAACTACCTGTAACGTCTCCAGGCTTTGTCATGTCTCCCAACGGCGAGATCAACAGCAACTGGTGGGACACAGCAGGCATCGACGCCATGGACACCGACCCGATCACGAACCTCTTCCCCTCCAACACCACCACCGCCACCAACCCCCGTGACGCCTCCCTCAATCTAGCCATGCACTTCCCCCACAACTCCTTCGAATACCCCGCCCCGCCCGGAACAGATGACTTTTCCGTCTCCAACAACCTAATGCTTCACATGCCCCAACCCCGAGGCCCCAACGCCGCCGTCCTCCACCCTCAATACCGCGCTCAACAGCAGCAGCAGCAACAATCCAGCAGCTCCTCCCGCCGCCCCAAACCTCGCGCTCCTTCTTCAGGCGCCCGTCACCACCACTACACGGGGAACGGCACCTCAGGAAGCGGCATGTCCCCTCGAAAAACCCGCACCGCATCAGGGTCATCCACCACCCCCTTCCCAACAACCACCACCTCGTCCAAAGCTTCCGCCGGTGGTCCCCCTGGTGGGCGTTTGCACAGGCGATCAGCCTCCATGCAAATGCTCCCCAACCACCACCACCACCACCCCCACAACCCCTCCTTATCCTCCCCCGGGACTCTCCTCGACCCCCCCGGCGCGGGTAGCACCCCCTCCGCAATCCGCAAACGCCGCTCCTGGACCGGTCGCCGGGTCTCCCACTCTTCCTCCCAGGTCAATTTGAACTCCCTCCTACCGCCCAACGGCCAATCCGCCTCTTCCTCTTCGAGGGGTCACAAATCCACCCGCCGCACCGCGTCTTGTTCATCACTGGCAGCGCTGGCAGGGATGAACGGGATGGACGGCGGCGGGGGTGGGCTAGATGGAGGAGGAGGTGGTGGCGGCGGGTCGTTTGTGAATTACACTCCCCAGGATAAGCAGCTGTTGATGACGGGTGTCGCGCCGAGCGGGAGTTCGAAAACGAAGCTGAGGAGGGAGAAGGAGGCGAAGGAGAAGGCGAGGGAGTTTAAGGAGCGGTTGGCAAGGGCGGTGGAGGCGGCGGGCGGGGATTTGGAACGGTTGAAGGAGGTTGAGGAGGGGTTGGCTTTGGTTTAATGTCAGAAGTGATGAATTTGGGGGGAGGGGAGGATAGAGAGGGATGGGGAGGATAATATAAGGGGAGGGTTTAATGGGGGTTCGCAGTTTACTTACTTCTTTTCAAATTGGATTGATTGGGCTTTAAGGGCGTTATATGGTTACCGGCTGGATGGATGGGGCTTTCTTCTTTTTTCTTTTTTCTTTTGGCCCCCATCACGGGTTAACAGTTTATTGATATCAATCTTTTTTTTCTTCTTCACTTCATACGACGATGGGGAAAGACAGACAGGGGCACAAACAGCACACACGCAACACATCACATCACATCACAACGACAGACTAAGAGAGAGACAGAAAAGACACTCCTTGTATCATTATCAATTGGAATAGTTTATTATTGGACAAGAATTTAAACATACTTGCTTTACCATATCTCATGAGCTATATCATTTACATGATATCATCGTTTGCCCCAACATTCCTGATATTAGCACTTGCATAGACGGCCTCTGTTGTACACCCTCAGTTACCTTCTTACATAACTACTAATTGAGGCTTTTGATGAAATAATAAGAGAAACAACCAACCCTGAATGAATGACACTTAGAGCTTGAATGGACAGGATTCAGAGCTTGAATGGACAGGATTCAAAGCTCGGATAACTAATACCTAGAGCTCAGATAAGCGAGTGCAAAGGCTTAGATAATCGACGTTTTAACGTTTGGATAAATAACCTTCGTTGCTTAAATATATAGCTTTAAAACTTTAAATAAGTAAACTCCCTAGAGCTTAACTTAGTAACTGTCAAGCTCTGACAAAGTGTTGGACTAAGGACATTAAAGGCTTAAGTAGAAGATATTAAAGGCTGAGATAGAAGAAATAAAAAGCTTAGATAAAATACCTTAAAAGCTTATATAAAATATCTCTAAAGCTTAGTAGATATTAAAAGCTTAGAGAGAGTAAAAGATAAATGACATTAAAAGCTTGGATTTCTAGACAGACAAGCTCAGATCAAAACCGCACAAAGCTCGGATTTAACATCCATAAAGCTCAGACTCAACACACACAAAACCTCAGACACATAACCCACCAAGATAAACCACAATACACATACGTACACCAGTAGTACTCTCAAGCTCTATTATTATCCGTCTCAAGACCCCTCTGTCATCTGTCCGTGGGGATACAAGTCATGGTTGAATTTCTACCCCTTAAACTAAACATGACATAGTAGGTATATCGCCAAATCCCAGCATTTATATTTCCATGTCGTCGTGCCAAGGTTTCGTTTCCTATCCGCTCGCTGAAATACATTCGTTATTATGTCTCTTTTCCGTCCTCATTGAAGTAGTTACGCTAAATAAAACTCTAGCGAACTCAAGCTCATCATATAAGCCACTCCCTAGAATATGTGAGGGCTAAACAATGCACCCCGTCTTGTTCAAAACGTAATCTTACAATTCCAGTACTCTATACATTTTCAACAAACTTTCCCCTGTCGTCGTTCGTTCATATCCTAATAATATCGTTACAGCCGTCTCTTGGGTTGACCAACCCCCAATATCTACCTCGACTCATCCAAAGACGGCATAAACCCCATCCCCTTCCTCCTCTCCCCCCCTTATTACCATTCCCCCCTCCCCATTGCCCCCCAGCTCCCCCCTCACCTCCCCACTCTGATCCCCCCTCCTAACCCTAACATGCTCCCTCAACAACCCCAAAATCTCACTCCCCTCCCACCTCCTCGGCACAGGCCGATAAGCAGGCTTGAACGTCCCCACCGTCTGCGCCCACTCCCCAGGGCGGGGGGACTCAGCAACGGCTCTATCTTCTAATTGTTGCGAGGAAAGTTGCTGACCAGACGGCAAAGAAACGTTGGGCTGGGTGGCCCAGTAGTAAATGTCCCAGTCGTTTTCGTCGAGGAAGCGGTCGTATTCGGCGAGTTGAGACGGGGACATGGTCGGGAGGTGGACAGACGCAAAAGTGGAGAGGAGGAGGTCGGATTCGAGGGTGCCTCTCTTGCGTGACTGGTCTGCAACATGGGGTTAGTAAGGGAGGGTGTGGGGGGAAAGGGACAAGGAGGGGAGGCGTGGGGGGGGGGGGA
Organism: Apiosordaria backusii; assembly: GCA_030549205.1. Lineage (NCBI taxonomy): Eukaryota > Fungi > Ascomycota > Sordariomycetes > Sordariales > Lasiosphaeriaceae > Apiosordaria > Apiosordaria backusii. The sequence continues at coordinate 3,229,627 of JAUKTV010000002.1, forward strand.
GGGGAAAACAAACAGAGAAGACGGGCGCGCATGACGTCTGGCTCCTCGCCTACTCTGCGCAGCGGCTCAATTTTGAACTTGGCGCCTTGGAGCTCGCCGACGTCGAGTTCGTGGTTGGGGAGGGAGCCCGGGTCGGGGGAGGATTTGGAGGAGCTGAACGGGCGGGCGGCGGTTCTGAGGATTGAAGACGAGGAGGGGCGGAGGGCGCGGAGGGCGCGGGTTGTTGAGCGGAGGGAGGACATTTTGGTTGTGTGTGTGCGTGTGGGGTTGATGGTGACAACTGATAGTAATTGTCGCCAACTAGATAGAGGAGGGGGTGGTGGTTGGTATATAAAAAGTGAAAGAGGCAACAATGACGACGGCAAAAGACCGTTGCTAGACCGGACCCGGACCGACCAAAAGTTAGCTTTGGCGGGTGATCGACTGCCGAGGCCGAAAGCTGCTGTGTCATCATGCTCCGTCCGGTCTGCCGGGTCTTGCCGGCCGCTCTGTTTACTCCATTGTACTTCACTTCACACTTTGTAATGTAGAAAGAAAATAGTGAAAGACATCAATCATACACACACATTGATACTATACATCCAATGCATCAATTTTCCCTTTCCCCCCCCAAGATATCCCGCCATAAGGTCCATATGCACTAGGTACGATAAATCATAATTCCATGCTTCGCCCGCGCCGCCTTGTTCAATAATAAGTAGTAGTAGTGTAAACTCCTTAGTTTCTCCGAGTATAAAGCCAACGAGTCTAGCAGCCTGCCCCCAACCCGACCTGAATAATCAAATAAGATGCTTTGATCTGCAACAATTTGTTAGCGATTTCTCCCGAGAGGATAAGAAACCTAAAGATAGGTACGAACCTGAAATACGCCCGCAGGTACATGATCTGCCACGCCCACAGCCCAACCAACAAAAAGGTCGTAAGAAAACCGAACCACTTGACACGGTTGTTGGTGCTCTCGTTGGTGTCTCTGAGCTTCTGCTCGCGGGTGCGGAGGTAGTCCATCTCGCTGACAATCTCGCCCACCATCTCCTCGATCCGGCGCAGTTCGGTTTCTACGGGCTTCAGCTTCTCGCTGGCCTGGACGGCAGCCCAGTCCTTGGCGTCGGCGCCAATGTCAATGTCGAGCTCGACGTGGCGGTTGGGGTTTTGGACGTATTTGTCTGTTGGGTTGCAGAGTTAGTCCGGCTCGTCGAGATCAGAGGTAGAAAGACGCACTCCCTGTAAGAATGTTCTCAAAGCACACGTCGAAAGCAGCGTCGGCGTGAGACGTAAAAACGGTGCGTTGCTCGCCGGCGATGTCCTTGGGCTTGCCATACTCGTTTCCTGCCGCATCCATAATGTGCATGTTCAACTGCATGCCATCGCCCTTGTATCCATCCACAATGGCCGTAACCACCACCAGCATGTCCTTGGCGACAAAGTTCCTTATGCATCTTCTCGAGAGACTGTCGTGTCCACTGCCCGCCTGAATGTCGAACTTGAGCGCCGAGGTGCCCACTGCCAGCAGCAGCAATGCGCTGCAGACATTCTGCAGCACCGATCGTACGCGAGCCATTGTCTTTGTGTCTAGGTAATCGAGGGGGTGCCGTCGTCAAAGAGGGGCGATGATGTCGCCGTCGTCGTCGGTGGTGCAAGAACAGGTCAACACAGCTGGCACAACGGGGGCACTGCACGTACCACTGGATGCTAGCTTTCGATAAAATGGCAATCTGTCGCCTTTCCCCTTGGTGCCAGAGCAGGGGTCACTGTGGCCACACAGCCAATCAGAAGCTTGGTCCCCAGAGGAAAAGCTTTTGTGGATCAGCCTTGCTTGGGCTCCACTCCGCTTGCGCGCAACCCTTGCCCGCAATCCGCGTCCAGATTTCTCAGCCTCGCGAAACTTGAACTGTTTCCATTCACTACGCCGCGACCATCGACTACCAAACATCAACAATTTTCCACAAACAATCGCTGCGCAACGACGACTTCCCGATCAATCCCTCTGTTATTCTCCCAATATCACATACATAATACTCAGCGACTAGCCACACCACCGGCACAATGCCAAAATGTACGTTTTCCACATAGAATCAATCAAAGCACTGCTAACCCATCCCAGTCTTTTGCGACTACTGCGATGTCTACCTCACGCACGACTCCATGAGCGTGCGAAAAGCCCACAACAGCGGCCGCAACCATCTCCGTAACGTCGTTGACTACTACCAGCGTAAGTCTTTCTCCGCCATCGTCCCGTTGCTCCCAGCTAACAAGCCCCTTCCAGAAATCGGTCACGAAAAGGCCCAGTCAGTCATCGATTCCATCACCAACTCCTACGCCGCCGAAGGCCAAGCACATGCCAACCCCATGCTGCCACACAACCAACCCGGCGGTTTCGGCTCCAACCCCTTCCCACCTCCCGGCGCCGGCTTCCCAGGCATGCCACCCCCAGGCTTCCCCGGTGCCTTCCCAGGCGGACCCGGCGCCCCTCCATTCCCCCCTCCCTTCCCCGGAGCCGGAGGAGCCCCAGGTAGCGCCAGCGCCCCTCCATTCCCACCGCCATTCCCCTTCCCAGGCGCCCCTCCAAATTCAGCTTCCCCCGCTGGCGGAGCCCCTCCTTTCCCGCTTCCACCTTTCCCTCCTGGAGGAGCTGCCGGCGCTTTTCCCCCTCCTGTTCCCGGTGGTAGAGGCATGCCCCCTTTCCCACCAAATGGAGCGCCCCCTCCGGGAGCTTTCCCTCCTGGTGGTCTGCCGTTTCCCCCTCCAGGAGGCCAGTTCCCGTTCCCTCCTCCCGGTGGGTTCCCGGGTGGTGGCGACAGACAGTAGAGTTCTTGTTATAGTCAGGTTTGCGGCGTTTGCCTTGTCACTTTTTAGCGAATATATTTGCAGTACCAATGCAATTACCGACTTGGTAGCGGGAATCGGAAGAAGCAAATTCCCAAGAAGAAAACTCCAAACATTGCCTGACATCATGGATGCTAATACAATGAAGCGAAACAAACCTCCAATGATGCAAGCTGGGCAACTTTGCGGATACAGGGCTAAAGAAATCGCCGTCGATGCAACCAAGCAAAGCATCGCCGAGGCTACCGCCAGGACCATACCAATCCCGCTACCATGGCGAAGGACATCATCTTGAGGATGCCGAAGAAGGTTGCCAGTGGGGTCGTCTCAAGGCAAGAGAAGGGGGGTGCCGAAGGAGCGAACAGAGGCTCCGAAGCAGTACCCAAAGGGGGCCTCGGAGCAGTGGTTAGAGGGTCTCGGAGTAGGGAATAGAGATGGTCTTGAAGTAGAGAAGAGAGGGGCGTTGGAGGAGTATCTACCGAGGGAATGGATGCGTTGGAGGAGTAGTGAAGAGAGGCCTGCCACGCAAGTAAGCAATCGAGGGTTTCTTGGAGTAGATCTTTTTAGGGTGAGGGAAGGGGGGGGAATGGGGGGGAAATGGGGTAGCTTGAGTATAGTTGCTAGAAAAGGAAGGTGAAGATAACACACGGTTAGGTCAAATCAATAGATATTGAGGACATAATACTCCAGACAGCCTGTTGTAATTGCCCTTGATTTGCAGGGTCTACTACCTCTGAGGTCGAGTTCATCTTCAGCCAAACATGCCATCATAAATCAGGTGTGTTAAACAGTTCAAGTCCATCAAAACAACAACACAGGTCAAATAATCACTGTTTTGCAAATATCACATAGTTGGTCACACTTCAGCCCTCTCTCTTTAAATTTGAACACCACCACCACTCCCCAACACACACACACACACACACCACGCAACATAAATTGACATGCTACCCTTTCCCTTCCTTTCCCACGCAATGCAGGCCACCAAGTAACCACCACCACCAACAGAAAGCAAAAAAAGACAAACAGCAGCGGGATATCTCTCAGAGAACAAGATAAAAAAAGGGCCCCCCAATTTCCACACACACAAAGTACGTTTGTTTTGTACCATCCCAGAAACGCCTCCTCCTTTGAAAAAAAAGACACAGTTTTAGTAAGAACAGTCATTATCATCCTTCCCCCTTCCCCCCTCCCCCCCCATACTTCCTCCCCCCCCCATACTTCCTCCCCCCCCTCCCCCCTTCAGTTCGCCCCCCTGCCCCCGCCCCCCCGCCCCAAACAAAGCCTACCCCCCCTCCGGCAAGATCCTCCCCAAACTTCTCAACACCTCCCAAACCCCCACCCCTTCCGTCCCCACCCTCCCCTTCTCCCTCCTCTCCCTCTCCCTCAACCCCTCCGCACTCAACCTCAGCACCTCATCCGCCTCCCTCCCGGCAGTCTGCACCCTCATGTCAAACTTGTGCACCCTGTCCGCCAGCACGTCCACCTCAAACTCGAGCTCAGAGTGAACATTTTGCAGTCTGCTCCTCACCTGCCTCTTGAATGACGAGAAGCTCGTTTCTGGCGACGTGAGCCAACTTAACATCTGGCCTTCTTCTGCTGATAGCAAACCCGGGTCTGGCAACGGCGCCTTTCTTGGATCTGGTATTGGGTGAGAGTCGGGGGGGGCGTCAGGGGGGAGGGAGGAAGGGTAAAGTGGTTCGAGAACTGGCAGAGGTTTGGCGATGGCTTGCCAGGCTTTCTTGACTTCTTTTAATCTACACATCACAAAAATTAGTTTGGTGTAACAGGGAACATGATAATATATCGGGAAAGAACCAACCGTTTTATCCTCTCCTCCATCTCCTCAATCTTCCGATCATAATCCTCATTCCTCGGATTCGGCCTCAACACCACCGGCGGCTTTGGCGCCTCCTCCCGCGAAAACCAATCCGAAAACTCCGACACCGACCCAAAATCTTTGAGAATCTGGTCTTGTATCGCTCGAGCTATATCCCCCCGACCCGTCAGCATCCCATTTTTATATTACCCCAAAAACGAAAAAAAAAAAAAAAAAAGACTCACCCCCCAAAACAGCACTATTATTCCCCCCCTCCCTCCCCCCTCCCCTAGGCTTCTCACTAAGCGCCCTCTCCCCACACCAAATCAACAACTGCTTCATCCTCCTCGGCTCGCTCAACCCCTCCGCCGAAATATATTTATAAAACTCTGCCGGATCCACCTCCCGATGCGGCAGCGCGCTCTGCCCGTTATCAATCAGCGAACTCGCCCTCCTCCCGCGCATCCCCAGCGAGCTCCTCCTGCCCCCCTTTGCGCCCCCCTTTTTTCGAAACTCTTTATTACGGTTCTGAACGGGCGTGTCGCTAAAAGGTAGGGCAATCATTTGTTGTGAGCCTGACGCCCCCCCAGAGGGACCAGAGTGATGATCTGCTTGAGGTGTGCCATTGGACATGTGGTGGCGGTGGTGATGATTCGGTTGCTCCCCCCCTTCTTCTCCTTCCTCCTCCTCCTCTTCTGGGATCCCGTCTATTAGTTGCCTCCTTTGCGCTTCCTCCCGTGCCTTCTTATCTGCATTCGACTCCCGACCTTTCCTCCTCGTTTTTGCTTTGGGCATAACCGGTTCCTCATCTTGCACTGGTTGTGGAGCTGCCTGCGCAGCTAAGCTTGATTTTCTTTTTGATGTCCTCCTCGGTAATGTCTGCTGTTGTAGTGGTAGCTGCTGCGGCGGTAATGGTGGTGGAGGCGCAGATTGTTGCGCCGGGGAAGAAGCGCGCTTTTTCGAGCTATTCTTTGGTGGCCTTCCAACAGCCTTCTTCGTCGTAGATGGCTTCGGTAATGGCAATTCTGGTTCTGGCTCCGGTTCTGGCTCAGGTGGTGGTGCTGGTGGTGCTGGCGTAGTCTTCACCCTCTTCGACCCGCGCGTAAACAAAAAGTCGCCATCCTGCTCGTCGTATACTGCTGCCGGGGCTGCTGTGGAAGAAGAAACCTTGGAGTCAGCGTCATTCTTTCTCTTTTTCCTCCCCGTCGCAGGCGCGTTTTGTTGTTGTTGTTGTGGCGGCGGCGGCGGCGGCAGCGACTCGGTTCTGACCACCGCGGCGGCCGCTGTCCTCCTCCTTCTCTTGGGCTCCGGCTCCTCTGGCTCTGGCGACGACGACGTACCGGCGAGGCGTTTACTCTTCCGGCGCTCCGGCTGGTGGCTCATGCTCAAGACTTGTAGCGGCTGGCGGGTCCGTACGAGAGTAGTCATGGATGTCGGTGATGGCGGGGCGGGCGGCGCATCAAGGGCGGCAGCTTGCGGGTTCTGGCGGGAGATAGGTTCAAGTCGTCGATTTTTTTTCGGTCAATCGGTCGAACTGGTGATGTTTTGCGACGTGGGGTAGATTTGGTGTTCCGACAGCGAACAAAAAAAAAAAAGTCTCGGTTTGGTCGCGTCGTCGTCGTCGGGACCAATTCCAGCTTTGTCAATTGATGCTTTGCGAGATTTGGGCTGGCGGCGGGCAGAAAGCCAAGCGGGCGGTCAGACCAGAACGCGTCAAAGGTACGCAGAAAGCAAAGCGGCTGCCAAACCCGACACCCCCCCAAGCTGTGTTTCGCGTTTTATCCACCACCAATTCCCAAGGGCCAAGGGGCGGCTCCAGCTTCGAGCTCCGGTCGTCAGGTTGGAGGTCACCGAGTCAAAATGTCGTGCAGAATAGTACACTACAGAATAGAGATGCTGTCTGGGGAGTCCGCACAAGTTCGTCAACGTCCCAAGTGGGTTTGCTTTTGCTGGCAATCGCGACGGGAAGTTTGCGCCCACCCACGTTTGTTTACCCGCGATCCGCAGAATGTGGCTGCTGTAATGCACGGACCACCCCCTGGGTACGACGTCAACTTCATGCCCCCCCACCACCAAACGAGCGTACAATTTATTGCCACCAAAAGCTACTCGTGTGAGCTACCTCAGCGGCTGATGGGTGATGACATCGTCAGGGCCTAGGCACCTTTAGAGTACAAATATGTGTTTCCTGGCAGCCACGAGAAGTTTTCTTCCTGCTTAAAACTTTTCACTGATCTCGCAGCCACTTCTCAATTTCGCAATGTGTTCTACAAAATTGTCTAATATATGGCGAGACAACATATCAAACTCAAAGCACCCTCAACAATTTGAACAAGGTATGTATAATTTTTCAAATTTATTGCTCCCTTGGTTACGCTAATCAGTGTTCATATCGCTATCACATGGCTCTCCTGGCCATATTTTCCCTAGCATGAGCGATAGCCATCTTGTTTGTTACTTGAAGCTAGATGCAGCCAACCCGTCATTCGCCCTCTGGAGCAGAGAGCAAACAAGCGGCAGAGAAAAAGATGAATACTTTAAAACAAAAACCCATACCAGTACACCCGTTCGTCGTCAACCATCCGCCCATACGCCCAGCCTGAGGCCGAAACGTTCAAAATCCCGTGTGCGAGTTCGCAACCCGGCAGAGAGCCCGAGAAAAAGACAACAGGCCACTTGCATGTTCATGTCGTGTCGGCCGTCGTCATCAACCCACGCCGCGCAGGCCTTTTATCCCGCCAACGCCCTCATAATCCCTCCCACCGAGAAAGCGAACAAACTAAAGTAAATAACAGCAAATAACCCCAAAGGAAAAACGCCTGGACGCCCTTTTGATGTATACCCCTGTTGTTGCTGATTACATACAGGGCGAGGAATCCCATGATGCCTGTCACCTGGGTTCCTCACCTTACCGGCTGTGCGTGTTTATCTCCATACCAGGAGAGAACCCCGCCGCCTATTTACTATACACCCGTGTTTCCTCCAGACATTGGCCATCCTTCGCCAACAACAACATCATCCGAAGAAGGTACTACTATAGTAGGCTCTTGTCGTAATGGCGGAAGAATTGATGATGAAGGTTCTGATGACGGGAAAGCTGATGATGGTATTGCTGAAGAAGCCAAGTCCGAGAGTGATGACGGGGCCGCATTCGAGTGTGCAGCGTTCCTTACGCTCTATGAGAAACGGCGACCACCAGTGTGGGCAGCCATCACCGGTGGGTTGGCCTGCATCGCGCCTGCCATGCCATAAGCCGCCATCTGAGGGTTATACTCCAGTGGTGGTGGTGGGATGTAGCCTGCATGCATGTTCTGTTGCTGCTGCGATTGTGTCACTGGGCAGTCTTTGTGTGCAAGCAGCAGCGTCTTCAGGTTCACAACCTCCTCGCGAAGAACGCCAATCTGGTGAGTGAGGTTCTCATTTTCTTGGCTGAACTCTTCCACCTTGCTCTGGAGATTGGCCAGCCATTGCTTCTTGCGTTGACGGCATTTGAGTGCAGCAACTCTGTGTGACAATGTTAGTGTTACGGTAACAGAAAAAACCAAGACAATTCCCGAAAGACATACCTGTTCCGCTCAAGAAAATTCTTCCTCTTCTCCTCGTCTGTCATCTTGGTCTTGGTGCCATCTTTGTTGATGTGGTGATCATCATCATCCGAGTGATCATCAAAGTCTTGCTGAGAGGGCGGAGGACCACCATTTGTCTTGGCCTTCTTGTTGGCCGGTCCTTTAGCAGGGCCATCATCGGCCTTTCTGCGAGTGCCAGCGGCACTAGTCGACCCTCTCTTACCCTTGGCACGGGTCACGGGACGTGCCTGTTCGCTCTCATCTGACATGGCGCTGCCAGTCTCACTAACACCACGCGCCGAGCTTCCTCCGATCGATGAGTTGCCATTCATTTGTGGAGACGTGTTGATGGGCTGGACAGCCGGAGCGGGTTGATGGGTGGGATGCGCATGAACCTGCGCGGGCGGAACCGTGGTGTACTGGGACGGGGGTGGCGGCTGTGTGCCGTTGCGCGCCTGGGCCAGCATGTACAACCCGTTCGCCGCGTCGTTGTCATGTGTGTCATACGAACTTGTCGGAGGCTTGACTTCAGCCTTCAGACTTGAACCATTGCTCATTTCTTGGGGCGCCGAAGTAACAGCGGGGGCTGGTGGTTGTTGGACTTGAAGAGGTTCGCGCTTAGCCTGAACACTCAGGGCAGTACGATGGAAGTCCAGAGTACTAGGGGTTTGCACGCCGGCAGCAAGGCCAGCGAAGAGGGCCGTATTAGGACTCGGGGCCGGGAACATGGACCCACTACCCCCGGGAGTGAGACCGGTCCTCAGTGAAGACTCGTTGGGGGTTGGGAAGCCACCTCGGATGTGATGGGTATCACTGAAGTAATCATTGGTCGGCCCCGACAACATGGCCGGACTGAGAGGACCCGTCCTTAACGAACCCGGCCAGCCAAAGGGAGTAGCACCGGTGCCGGGAAGGAGCGAGGACGGCGACGTGAGAGCCGCGACGGACGGAAGCTTAGTCCCCCCGGGGGTCTCGGGGGCGCCGCCACCAAAAGACTGCTCAAACGGGTTCGGCTCGAGGCTCAATGAAGCCGCGCCGACGCCGGGTGGGTTTGAAAAGTAGTCGGGAGAGTTGGTGCCGGCTTGCTGTTGAATGTTCTGCTGCTGATTGGGACGGGGCGGAGGTGCGAGCGGCTTGGTGGCTTCGGCATTGGATGATGACGATGGTTGTTCGGTGTTGGTGGTGGTGGTAGGCTTCAAGGGGCCGTCATTTTTGGCGTCGGATTGCGTGTCTATTTTTTCAAGAAAAGTGTCGGCAACGACATTCGTTCATCGAGACAACATACAACAAGAGAGAAACTACTTACCTTGTCGCGGTGGGGATTGTTTCTTGCTGGACTTGGGCGACTTGGACTCACCTCGGCCAGCGGCTCCAGTGGACGACCCCATGATGTCAATCAAAATCTTGCGGCGCCTTGCTGCTGCAGCTGTGCTTGTCTCGCGGAAAAAGACTGAGCAAAGGGGGAAAAGCGACGACTATGAGGTCACTTGGTCTTCCAACCCATAAAAGAGGGCTGCGACGCTACTCTGCAGCGCTGTTCGAGAGCTGTTAGCTTCGAGAATAGTTACGTAGTGTGTCGCGACGTGGTGCTTTGCGTGCGGTGTGGGTTGTGGGTGTGTGCGGAAAGAGAAATGGGACAAGACCGGGAATGGGGGAGCGACGTCAGGTATGACGTTGGGGGAGGAAGATGGCGCAAGGTGAAATAAAAAATAATGGGGTCGCTAATGGGTCCGTGTCCATCAAAGGAAGAAACTCTGTCCGGGCGGGACCACTCTTGGGTCCAGGATCAGCCACTGACTTTTGGTATCTTCAGGTAATAAGATATCTTGTTGATGACAAGCTGATTCGTTTTCTGATTCTTTTGCATCTTTTTTTTCCTCATAAAACCAAGGCAGTGGGACAATAGGGATAATAGATAGTCGAGAGACTGGACAGTCCCCCAGAATCCATTACAAAGCAGGTTCTCGCACGTCAACTTCCAGACTGCCCCCTTTTTCTGCCCCCCACACACACACCTTGCATGTCCTTCAAAAAATATACATACCAAACCGTATTTTTTGAGAAAGATACTTTTGCCTCTCCCGGTCTTTGGAGCGACGGTGCTGACCGTACCGAGGTGAGCACATCAACCTTCCCCCCCCCATGTCCCAGATGGCGTGCAGTTTTGATCCAACCATGCGTGGATATCATCGGTGAGGCGCCCGGTACCTTTTCCACCCTTTCCCATCACGAAATCTTTCGATACACTCGATGATAACCATCATACGGCTGGCTGGTGCTGGTCTTGCATGAGTTCTGACCACAGGCCGCAAAGGAAAAGGACCTGGTGGAGCGGTGGGGCTTCTGCGGCACTGTGCTCACACGGCTCGACTGAGTCTCTTCGCGTGAGGGTTTCCACCCTTGGCACTGCACGGGCGCCCGTTCCAGCAGTCTTCAAATTGCCATGGCTTGAGCCTTTGTGTTTGACAATAGCAGTTTTCGCTATATTTTCTTTTACGGACACTATCCCGTGCCTTCTGGATGGATATCTGCGTCCGAGGGTCATGTCAAAACTCGGGCTTTCTCATGTCAAACTTTGGTCTTTCCAGGTTGTCAGTGTCAAACACAGCAGAACCTGATAGCCCCGAGATGGTACACTAGACTTGTCTTTTCGATCGATCCTTCTCCCTCGGGCCTCGCAGTGTCGATCAGAGTCTAGATGCTTGCCGGCGGCCGGGGAGGGTGCCCGGCACACGCAGCTCTCACCATATATTCAATATTCGGCCTCGTCTGCCGAGCGCTTCCAGCGTTCGAGACCCGGCTGAGCGGGCATAAACAGCAACAGAGATGGTGTGTGGTTCGTATACCGTACATAATAACAACCTCGACGGAACGGAAGCAACAGCAACAGCAAATCAATCAATCCGTCGCCAAGCGGTGAGGTGACAAGAATGGAACCACTCGAGAGGTCGGAACAATTGAAGGAGGTGGGGCACTTGTGGCGAATTGGTTGTTTCTGTCGAATCATCTGCCATCGTTTGGTCTTCTCCCCTCATCGGGCAAGGTCCCCGCCCTTTTCCTTTGGTGCCGGGCTGCAAAAGGAGGACATTGCGTCAGGCGCTATGGACCCGTGCAATCTGGCGGGATTGAAGATTCGCTCAGTCTTCTTTTTCCCCACTGCTCAACCAGCATTTGCTGCCAGCATGCAGCCAGCATTCCCTGGCTCTTACATTTTCAGTTGTTTTCCGAGTCTTATCTTCCCCCCTTCATGAGAGAATCTGCAAGAGAGGCGCATCGAGGAGAAGGAAGACGATCGGCAGCCCCCTCCAAGTGCCAGACGCGATCGGTTGGCTGATGCCCGTCGGACCACAAAGGAAACGGACAGGGATGCCAGGTGGGTGTCCGACCGTTTCTCCCACCGATGACGTAACTTTGAGGATGGAATGTTGTCTCAAGCCATGTTACTCGACCGTTGTCCGCACTGTGGAGTCAAGTCCCCTCCGTCTCCCATTTTGTCCGTTTCCATCTTGTCTTTCGAGTACAGATTCTCTGCCTCTCCCTCAGCGATTGCTGTACCCGCCCTTTTCATTGTTTCTTCCATCAACTTTGTCGTACTGGAATGTGTTGTAGAAAAGTCGCGTGCTGACATCACCATGGCCACGGCACGTCTGACCCCTATGACGCACTCGACAGCCGGCTACAGAAGCAAAAACACGAGGCGCCACCTGGCTCGCGCAGTCGAGAGGCACGGAGGGTTCCACTGGTCAACCACGACCAGGTTTGCAGATGACGCGCCCAATCGCTGAAGAGAAATTTCAGCGAAAATTCGAGAACGTGGCCTTGGGCTTGCAGCCAGAAGCAAGCAGCATTACACAGCAGGACCAAGCACTGGAACATGTTCATCCGTCTCGAAGCAGCATCGAGATCTTCGTTTTTTCCTCGCACTCACCATCTTCCCCCAACATGTCCGCTTCTGGGAATTCACAGGGCCACAGGGCTCAAGAAAAGATTCGGCTCCAGCCCTGGGATTCCCCCGGACGGCTTATTTTGTTGCTAACCTCTTCCAGGACATCACGTCAACGACCATTGGCAGGCCGGCCTAGCGACTGTGGGGGAAGGCAGCATTGGAGACAACGGCCGGCTCCCCGAGTTGCAGTAGCGGCACGCACTGTGCGCGTCCCTTGGTCCTTATTTTCCGCTGCCAGCGCATGACCTTTTTGATATTGGGCGTGGGGACAAAACAGTGTATTTTGGCATTCTATTGACCAGATGTCGATGTCGATGTCGCTATTGAATGGCGGCGGACTTATGGCGGCGCCAACACATGCCATACCAGAGCCTGTTAAGCAATAAGAGCATTCCATAGTGCGGTTCTTCAATAAACTTTATAGGCTGTGATCGGTAGCTCCCTCGGAATGGCGTTTAATTTTCACCAGGTACCATCGATCGCGCGTGGGGGACCGGCGAAACGAGGTGAGACAAGCTTGTTGCTTGACATGATCGATCCATGTCACGCTGTCAAGAGATCCGGGGTACGAAGAGCCGCCTACGTAAGATCTGATATCGATGGATGTCAATATCAAACCTCAACTTCATGATCTCGCATGCTCGTATATTGGTGGGTTGTTGTCGTCTCGTTGTACAAGATAGACTCGAGACCTGTAAGCTGTTATTAGTCCTATCACTCCACTAGTAAATGTGTGGCGATGTGGCTGCCCAACATGTTGCCAACACATGCAAAAGATCACGAGATCACTTTCACGAGCTGCCCAACGCTCCAAGGGCTTGCCGAAGTCAAAGTCAAATCAGCCATGAACGGATACTGAAGATAAGGAAAATACACTTGAACCAAAAGACTGTGGATAGTGGGCTTGTATTCAACAGAGCTCGTAATGCTACAAATCCTACCCATTCAGTATGCCAATTGCCACCATCAGCTCCTCTTAGCAAATAGCTCTCTTAAGAGAACTTTACGCCAGTGAATAAGGACAATGAGAAGCTGCATTTCTTCAAACTCACTTCTCTACCCATCATGTCATAGGAGCTCTAGTTCCAATTTTCAGATCATTATTAACTAGAATAACAAAACCACAAAATCAAATGCCATACAATCGCTCTACAGTGTAAAAAGCAAATCATAACCATTCTCCCTCCCCCCCTTTACCCCTCCCTCAGCCTCACAAACTCGCCCGTCCCTTAACCCCCACAACTCTAAACCCCAACCTAGGCGCATGCACCCTAACCCCCTTCTCATTCTCCCACACCACCTCCCGTTCATCAACCCCAACCAACCTCCCCCGATCCCGAAACCCACTCCCGCTATCAGTAGGATAAACCTCCACCACATCCCCCCTTTTCAACCCCTGCACCTTCACCACCGGATCAGTCTCCTCCACTCCCTTCACCTCCTTCTTCTGTCCCTTCACCTCCTTCTTCTGTCCCTTCAACACCATCCCCGCCGCCTCCCCCCCTTGATCACCCTCCCCTCTCTATCCCCCAACCCATTAACAAACCGATCAAACCTATTCACCCACGCCATCGTCTTTGGGTATCTCTCCTTATTTATCACCGCTTGATCAACCGCGTTAGCGTTATGCGGCTTCGGCAGCGTAAGCAACCAATGCACAACCCAAACCCCCTCCACATCCGCCCTTGTCGGCCCCTCCCCCCCCTCCGCACCAAGCACCCAACTCCTCCCATCAGACAGTATCGTCTCCTCCAACAACCTCACACAGTTTTGCACCTCCATCAGCGCCTCCGCCCTGGATAGCTCCCTCTCTTCTTTTGGCTTCCCTTCCCCCCCAGCAGGGAAAAATGTCGCTCTATCCTTTAGAAAGTTCTTATCTTTCATTACAGGAAGAGAAGAAGGCAGCAGCTCCGCCGCCTTGAAAAACAGGTTCGTGGAAGTCGTCAACACGGAAAGGAGCTGCTCGATTGTCTTTTGCTCTGCTGTCAATGGTGTAGGGGGGGGATATAACGTGTCCAGCAGGTTGAGGATGAGGCGCGTGTCGAGATATAAATCCCCTCCGTGGGCGAGTAAAGGGATGCGACGGTAGTTGAGGGCGAGGTGGGAAGACAGGTCCGGGCGGGGGAGGATGGGGGGTTGGATCTGGGGTTGTTAATACCATACACAGAACAAAAAAAAAGGGGGTTCGTTGGGGGGGGGGGGGGGGATAAAATACGTACGCATTGATAATACGGAATGTTGCGGATTTTAAGATACCAAATCAACCTCCTAGCGTAAGGCGAAAAAGGGTAGTGATAGAGAATCAGGGGCTGGTCTGCTGTTGAGGTTGAGGTGGCCATTTTGACGGTGGGTTGTGAGGAGATGTCACACTGCACAGAATGAGACAAACTGAGATACAGGGAAAAAATATCAGACAGAGCAAGTGAGGGAGTTCAATTCATATATTCATACCATTCACATATCTCAATCGCAAACCTCGGTTCGTTCGGATGTCGTTGATTAGTACGCCCTGCCATGTTCGGCCTCGGCCCGGGGGTACAAGCACAGTCATGCGGGGTACCTTAACAAGCTACCAGCCGGCCCCTGAGCGGAATGCGGCTGAGCTACCGTCTAGGCCTAGCTGTGTCCGGGGTAGTGCGGAGAAACCTCGTCACTTTCAACGTCCTTTCTTGTGTGGATATGTGGATATCATCTTCGGACAGACAAACATCTCTGGAATTGACATGTGCATCTCGCTCTCACTCCTCCTCACGTACAGTAGTACAATTAAGTGTAAATATGCAGTATCGTTGTATTCATCCCCTTCAACCTTGTAATAACCACCATTCTCATATCATAACCACCCACCTCTATCAACTTCAAGCCATGAATAGAAACCTGCACGTCCAGCGCACCACCGGATATTGTAAGCCAATTGCCATTATAACCATTCCTTTCCCCCCCATCCATAACCATGCATATTCCTGCTATACGCCATGTTCTCCGTAAAGTAAGCCGTGCAACGCTGTTCGCACATGCGCTTGCTAACCTGATATCTTGACGCCTAAACTCCAATAAACTCAAAGCCAGAAAAATCACGTCGCCGGCGGTGTCGGCGTCGGTGGTGGGGGAATGTATGCCGCTGCCGAGCTGGGAGCTGGAGCAGCACTAGAATGAGAAGTCGTGGAAGCAGGAGACGCCTGAGGAGGCGGTGTAGCGACGGGAGCCGGGGGCTTCGGTGGCAGGGGGATCATGCCGGGTGTCGGAGCCAGACGCTGGATCGGACCCGATGATGCTGACGGCACCGTGACTGCCGGCGCCTGGATAGAAACCTTGGAAGCGACAGAAGGAATTGCTTGAGTAGAAAGCTGAGGAGATAACTTGTTCGACTGAGCTGTGGGTGGGCTAGGGGTTGCTTTGTCTCGGGGTTTGGAAAGCTCAGGTTGGATTGTAGGAGAGGGGTGCTGAGTAGAGGTCTGGGCCTGAGCTGGCACCTGGCTCTGAGCCAAAGCAGCATTCTGGCCTAGAACGGGAGAACGGATCAAAGTCTGACTTGAATGAATTTGAGTGGTTGGCGAGGGTACTTGAGGAGCTGATGCCTGAACTGGAGCTTGAACGGGATTCTGCACCAGAGGCTGAACCGGAGCTTGGGTCGGGGCCTGAGCAGGAACCTGGGACTGGACTTGCGGGCGAGCTTGGCTCTGAGATAGGGCTTGTGCCTGACCTAATATTTGAGCAGCCTGGGCCGGAGTAGTAGCAGGTCTGGCATAGGAGGTCTGGGCCTGTGCTTGCTGGACCCGTGGTCCCTGACCCTGGACTTGCTGAGCAGGAGCCTGTTGCACTTGCGCCTGCGGAGCTTGGGCATGCTGAGCCTGTGGCTGTTGGACAGGGGCTCGTTGAACATGCGCTTGCTGAGTTTGGGCCTGCTGGACCGGTTGCTGGATAGACGACTGCTGAGGTGGAAGCTGCTGAACATGCTGCTGCTGGACTGATTGCTGTTGGACTGATTGCTGTTGGACTGATTGCTGTTGGACTGATTGCTGTTGGACTGATTGCTGTGGAACTGGCTGCTGCTGCATAGGTTGCTGCTGAATACGGGCTTGCTGCGCCTGTGCTGGATGAGCTTGAGCTGGCTGGGTCTGTACTGGTGGAGCACGAGGCTGAGTTTGCGGATGAGCCTGCTGTTGAGTTTGAGCCGCAACCTGTGGGCGAGGCTGACGTTGTCCATGAGTCTGCTGAGCCTGTGCCTGTTGATTGGGCAACTGATTACCCTGAACTTGTCCCTGTCCTGCGCTCCGTACCTGTTCCTGAGCTTGCCCCTGAACTTGTCCCTGAACTTGACCATGTGGTTGCTGGCCCTGCATTGGCCTAGCCTGGGTTGGTTGGCTCTGTGCTGGGCTCTGTGTCGTATTGTGCACCTGACGATTCTGAGTCTGTTGAGCTGCCTGTTGGCCATGCACCTGCTGTTGCTGATTCTGGACTTGGTAGCTCTGTGCTTGCTGAGTCTGTCCTGGTTGGGCCCGTGGCTGTTGATTCTGCTGCTGAGTTTGCGTCGGAGCCTGAGTTCGGTACTGAGCCTGCGCTGCCTGGAGATGAGGATACGCCTGAGCCGGCATCCCGTGTGATTGAGACCTGCTTTGATTTGAGCCCGTAGCAGAGCCCGCTGGAGCCTGGGGTCTTGCCGAAGCCACGCCCTGGGCAACTGGAGCCGAGGTGGCTTGGATCTGAGGGCCAGAAGCAGCATGAGGCATCGGCCGTGGTCCGGGAGACGCAACACCAGAGCCAGAAACAGCACTCTGATTCAAGTGTTGTTGAGGATTGGCTGGATTCCTCACCGAAGGTCCAGCTGGTGCAGGCTGTTGCCCAGTAGCCACTCTGGGCTGCGACTGTGCCATATGAGCTTGCTGTGCTGGAGTATACGCTGGTCTCGGGGCTTGATTTGGCATTTGTGCGGGAGCTTGTGCCGCGGGAATGGAACCTGGGCGCACAGCGGTTGCAGGCTGATGTGCTGCGGCCGAGTGCGGAGTCGCAGGATACTTGGGCGGCACCGACATTTGCGCAGGCGTGCGAACCTGCGAAGGGGCCGGCGCTGGGGTAGAAGGCATGGAAGCAGCAGCCACTGCCTTTTCGTGCTCAGCAATTTGCAATTGTACCGCTGGCATCAAGACCTTCTCTGCGAGCTCGTAGGACTTCTTCTGGGCATCAGTTCCCTGCATGATGCTCTTGTCTGCAAACCCGAGAACGCGGTCGATGGCTGACAACACCAACTGCTCCGCCTCGAGGGGTTTCACTTTCGACTCCAGGGTTTTCAACATGTTGTTCTTGAAGCCAACCAGCCTCTGGATCAGCTCTGGCGCAATCTCAAACCCAGCGAGCTGTTTCGCTGTGCTTGTAGCAAACACACCCAGGACAATCCTCTCTATCGACTCGTGACTTGGCGTAGTAGACTGGTTTGTCAGCCCTAAACCGCGATTGATTACGGACATGGCAATAGCCTCTCCTGCGTCTCCCACATTCGGGTAGCGTTCCTTGACAATTGTGGTGACTGTAGTCTTGAACTTCTGAATAATCTGGACGAGCATTGGGTGAACGGATGGCTTGGTGGGTACCGGAGTTCTGTTAGCGGTAACAGATTGACCAGGCTTGGCCCCAGCTGCCATTCCGGGATGTGGAGAAACGCTGTGAGATTGATGCACAGCGTTGTAAGTAGCTGTTCCGTTCTGAGGCCGATGCTGCTGCCTTTGAGCGCCCTGCGGTACATTGCCAGCCTGAGCCGAAGCCGAAGGGGGAGGCTTTGATGCATATGGTGATGAATATGCTGTCGCTTGCGGGTTGGCGGGGATGGGACGGGAAGCTTGTGCTGTCCCTTGATCGGCCGCCTGGAGAGTACCATGCCCTTGAGTTGTGCTCTGGTAGGGTTGGTGAGTCGCTTGCTGAGCACCAACGTCGACAGGCTGGGCAGAAAGATGATGATGCGGGTGTTGACCGAGGTTCATTGGACCTTGAGGAACCGGGTACCCGGGGCGCTGCGACACGGCACCGGGCAGATAACCTTGCGGCGCACCGGCTTCTGAGTGGAACATTTGGCCATGAGGGGCTGTGGGCGTCTGGTAGTGCTGGCCAAATGAATGAAGTGACGTAGATTGATCTGGAGACGCAGCCTTTCGCTTTTTCCCAGCATCGATATCGATCCCAGGTACGCGAGCCCACAGGTGAGTTTCCTCGTTCTTCTTGAATGCCACGTTTCCGATAAGATTGTGACGAACACTGCTCTCCCAGCCCTTTGTATCCACTGTAAAATAATAGAAGGGATACTTCATTTGAATCCGTTTGTAAATCTGCTTGAGAGTGAGGCCATCCGGCGGGGCCGCAGACAGAACCTCGTCGATGAGAATGCCGTAATTCTTGTTGGGCTTTTGCAGCTGTTCCTCGGTATAATCTGCCCTGTTGAGCTCCAGGGGAGGCGTCTTGGGCTTCTCGCGCCTCCGCTCCTTGATTGCCTTTTCTGGATCCGACATTTCGCCTTCCTCGCCATTCTTTGACTTGCGGGGCTTGTATTTGCGCTTCTCCGGCCTGTCTGGCGTATTTTCTGGCAGAGGATGCTTCCGTGGCCGACCAACCTTCCGCTTTATTGGCGGTTCCCCGGGCGTTGGCGGCGGCATGTTCTTCTTAGCAAGCTCCATGGCCGCCTTCTTCCGCAATCTCTCTTCTCTCTTGGACATGATGCCGTTCTTGGGAGGCCTGCCCGGACCACGTTTCCTGGGTGGTAGAAGTGGTAGAGCAGCAAGCATCTCGGGCGTCATGTCTTCTGGCTTGATCTGACTCAGCTGTTCCTCAGCATCCTGCTCAATGGTCTCCATTACTTCCTGATCTTCCTCGCCTTCCGCATCTTCGGGTTCCGCTGCGTCGGGCATTTCTTCGTCCAGATCCGACAGCTCACTTTCACTATCTTCCTTTGCAGCCTCGACCTGAACTTCATCTGGGCTCGTGCTCCTTCTCTCTGGGTCATGAGAGCTCTCAAAGTCAAAGCTCATCTCCTTGCCGCCCTCCGAGTAGCGCCTGTTGACAGCTGCGGCTGGTTCCTGCGGAAGGTCTTCCTCGGCACCAGTCTTTCCCTCTGGGACACCGTTGATAATGAAGGTGAAACCCACATCCTTAATCTGAATACGATCGCCGCTCTTCAACACTACGCTTTCTCCCTTGTAGTGGGCATCGTCAATGAAAATACCGTTCCTATGCAGCGGGTGGGCCTCGAAGACGCCTTCTTTTTGGTTGTACTCAATCTTCAAATGCTGCCTCGAAATTGACTTAGTTTTCCGGGCCATATCTGGCCCTGGGGAGTGAATGCCGATAAAGGGAACAGTATATGGGGACGGCCTGAGAGCACTAAGGTTGACAGAGGCCGAACCAGGGGTATGCCAGACGTATTGTCGGTTGGCGGCGATATTTTTGTCGTTCAGTGCAGCGTTTTCAGCAGCTACGGTGGCTTCCTGTTGTGCCATGATCGAATCGCCGGAAGCCGAGTTTGGAACGCTGATTTTTCTCCTTTTTGGGGGCCGAACATACTCCTCGTCATCTGATTCGGGACCCAACATGCCGCCTTCCTCGCTGATATAGGATCTCGTGAACTTGCGACGGTCTGGCTCTGGCCGGGCCGGTGGTGGGAGGCCCTGTCTCAAATGTTCATCAACCGTCTGCTTCCACTGCTCCTCCTCCTTTTCCTGCTTCTTCGCTATTTCTAGCGCTCTCATGTCACGGCCGATTATAACCGCATAGGTTGTCATCTGGAATACGCTGTCGGCAAACTCAATCCGAGCAAACGACTCTAGCCGGGGCTCGACAGGCGCCGGGGCTCGAAGGACGTTGGGTGTGGCCATTATTGGATCGGCAACATCAAGCGCACTATGAGTTCGTGAGACTTGAGCCGGGTGAATGGTCGATGGTTGCGGTTCCATTAGTAGTCGCTGCTGCTGCTGCTGCTGTTGCTGCTGAGCTTGTGACGAGAAGCGGGCGAGGGCCATGAGGATGTTGGTAGCAGGCGTGACTCCGCCCTGCTGGTAGAGGTCGAAGGCCAAGTCCATGTCGACGATACCTTGATCCATTGCTTCGGGGTTCCCCGCGGAGAGGGGAAAAGTAGCAGCGCTGTTGATGCCGTTGAGCTGAGTGAGGTCGACGTTGTCGAGGGAGAGAGGCAGCGGGGCGGGATTCGCGGTGGAGGAAGTGGGCGCATTTGAGTCTGGCTGCTCGTCCTGGTCGAGCGTGGCGCTCGGGTTAACTGAAGGTTCGCGGGTGCCCGAGGGGGTGGCTGCTTCGGTCAATGGAGAAAAAGCAGGGCGCGGTGGGCTCTGCGCGTCGATGGGGGTGGTGCCGGACATGGCGACGTCTGTCTCTCCTGTTGAAGGTTCGGGGTCCATCACAGACGAATTCATCGCTTGCTGACGGCACAAGCTCCTTCGCCGGCTTCATACGAGCAAAGTGAGGGTGTCTGGATGCCACTGCAGCGGGCAAGAGCTGGCGGACTTTTTGGTAACCTGAGTTGGGAACCGCAGCGGTCACTAGGAATGCGCCTACCTATCGAGTTCGATGGCACCGCTATCGTGGAGCCAAATTTTGACGGACGTCTGCCGCTCGTCCTCTGATTGGTCGAAAAGCATCCTGGCGTCGAGGGTGGGGCCGCCTGCCTGAACTCCCCGGCTTCGTGATTGGCGCCGACCTCAATGCTCCGATAACCGACAACAGAGCAGAGCAGGAGCGATGCGAACATCAGATTATCTTTTCTCCGTCAGTCACTTCCATCCATCTAGATTCGCAGTCACGCGTCACAATTCACTCTTTTGGGCCACCAATTGGATTGTGGTCGTGATGAATGATATTGATATCCCCCGTCGATATTGTTGATTTTTTTATTCTAACTGTTTTGCTTGACAGCAGCCAAGCTGCCAAGTTCCGGCTTTCTTTATTTGTTCAGTCTACCACCACACAATATTCATGATCAAACCAAGTCGAAGATTGCCATGCATTTATATTTTATGGCGACGCATGAACGGCAGTTGGCCCAGCTGTGCCTCTCAGTTTCAGTGGCCGGCTGGACCGGCGCGGCCAGAACCAAAAACAGAGCTTCTTCGTGATCACTTTTTCCACGCCGCCTTCAAGCGTTCATTTTGTTCTGTTTCGGACCCGGCCAACCGGGTTGGGCTCCCGGCCGTCGGTCGGCACCCATAATCACCAGACTCTATTCCAAGCTCGCCCGACTTCTTCTTTATGGAGGGCTCGCCGGCCTTGACCTCGACCGTGGGGGAAGAGCCAAGTGGCTTGCTCATCTCATGTGGCTTCTGTGCTCCCGGGAGGCTTCCAACTTCCAACGATGTTTCCGACCCGGTCTTTCACAGAGGCCATCACAGGCCGGCGACATGTTTCGGCGATGTGTGTAGTATTTCCAGTTCTAATAGAATGCCGTATATCCCTTCTCTGGCCGCCCTTGCTTCATCAAGGTTTGGACTTACCTCACCTCATCCTGCTCACGCGTGATTACGACTGCCTCCCTTGAGAGACACACACTCTCTACGATTCTTCAACATGTCTTCAGCAGGCGGCCCTCGCGTGCCAACGCAAGGGCAACAACAAGTTGCAAAGGGAAGTGTATCCCGAAAACCAGTTCCCGTGGGTGACGAAGTAGGAGAACCCTCATCAGCTCAAGCTGGTCCGCGGAGAGCACCCTCGCGGCAGCAGAGACCTCAACAACAACAACAGCAACAGCAACAGCAGCAACCTGGACCATTAACATCAACAGAAGAGGGCGCTCGACTTCCCAGAACCGCAATGCGTCAAGATAGTACGGCAACGAGGGGAAGACAACGGTCGGCAGGGCCAAAGAGAGGGATGCCTCGACAGCCTTCTGCGCAGGGAAACAATCGTCAGCCAACTTCAGGGCGTACTGCCGAGAATGTGACAGAGGCAAGCTCTACGTCACGAAGAGATCCTACGGACGGTGCACCAGACCGCACAGCAGCTTTAAGTACACAACAACGCAGACCCAACCAGGGCCCTCCAGCTTCCGCCAGAAATCAAGTCAGTCCAGATCAAGCTGCTCCCAACTTTTCTTTCCCGAAACCGCCAGCGAGAGAAGAGCCGGCTCAAGCAGAGATCCAGGCAAATCAAACGACTAGCCGTCGGGGCCCGCCTCGAGGCCCGCCACCGTCCGCTCCCGTGGCCGTAGTGCAAGGTTCATCTCGTCAGGGGCTTCCGATCCCACCAGAAGCTCTTCCTGTCCCGCAAGGACCGGTGCCTCCGGTTCCAACTTCATCACGCTCCGGACAGGCCCAATCTTCTCGTGTTGAACAAGCTGTGCCGGTGACTATACGACCAAGTCGTCAGCAAAGTTTGGCCCCAGAGCAATCTCTCGAGCAGACACAGGCACCTCGACGCAACATGCCACAGGAAAGAAACCCGGCGTATCCCCCGCCGCTTCGTACAGCAAACCTTACACCTAATCCTCCTCTACAGCAAACCTCCGTGTCCGCTAGAGGATTTTCACAAGCCTCTGATCGTTTGGTTTCACCCCAGAGCGCCTTACCTCAGGCCACCTATGACCCCGGTGTCTCAGCGGAGACTAGTCGGTCTCGCAACATTGTGTCTCCCTCAAAACCGCTACCGCCTCCTGCCGGTGCGTTTTCTCGAAAGCCAGTAAACTCACCACCTCACCAAATGATGATGAATCCTCTTCGTTCATCGCCACCAAACCCCCCTCCCCCTGCTGCCGAGCCCGGCTTGCCAGCTGGTTTCTCTCGCAACATGGACATGAATCCCCTGAGGCAATCCCCTCCCAACCCTCCCCAGAAGCCAGTCATGTCGTCTAATTTCTCTCAACAAAACATTAATCCACTGAGGCAATCACCGCCCAACCCTCAAGTGGTAGAAGGCGGCATGCCCGCCGGTCTCTTTTCCCAAAACCCATCCGCACCACCCCAAAGACCAATCCTCGCCTCTCCCCCACAACGGAAAGAAGTCGCCCCTCTCAACATCACCACTTCTTCCTCCAGAAACATCAACAACGCCTACCCCGCCGGCCCCTCCCGACCCGGCATCGTCAGTCCACCAAGAGTAACCTCCCCACCCCAAGGAGGCTACCTCTCCCGCAACATCACCTCCCCAGCCACCAACCAAAACGGTCCCTACCCCCCCATGCCCCGAGCCATCGTTTCCCCTCCCTACCAGCCCCGCGCTGTGGGAGGTAGCCCCCCAAACACCACCTACAACCCTCAACACTCCCACTCCAATTCCCTGGATAGCATCGCCTCCTCCGCCACCGCAACTTCCACCCGCCCATTAAACCCCAACCCCACCGCCGTCCAACCCTCCTCCTCATTCTCCCCCCCAACAAGAAAAAACACCGATTTATTCTACCCCTCCAAACCCCTTTACGGCACCACCAACCCCCCCAGACCCCTTACATGTCCCTCCTCCTCTCCCTCGACAAAATCCCCAGGTTAGACAACATCCTCTCCACCCTCTTCCTCTTCCTCCTCCTGTTGGGGTACACCATCATCCCCGGCTCCTTCACCTCCTCCTCCCGCCCCCCCTCGATCCCGATTCTGCCATCCCCATCAATTTGGGTAGTAACACCACCCCCGATAAAAAACTCCTCCTCACCAAAGCAAACACAGCGACAATGGTGATTGGGTTTGTGTTTATTATCGTTGGGACATTTGGCACGGCGTGGCTGGGGTTGAAGTGGAGGAGGAATTATGTCTGGTTGTTGAATAAACTTTATTTGCCGTTGGTGATGTATAGCATTGCGGGACTGGTGGGGACGGTGGTGGGGGTGTATGCGGGACAGGAGGGGGAGTGGTCGACGCAGGCGATTATTAGTGGGATTTTGGAGGGGGTCGGGGGGGTGGTGGGGGGGTTGTTGTTTGGGGTTTATAATGTTTGGTTGGTGCAGAGGGTTAGACAAGAGGAGGGGGGTGGGTATGCAAAGCAGGAGGAGAAGAAGGGGGAGAAAACAAAGAAGGGGAGGAAGGGGAGGGGTAGGAAGGGGGGTTGATGGGGAGGTGGAGGGGGTGGAGGGGGAAGAGGAGTATTGCGGTTGGGAGTGTAGTTTGAGTAAGGTGAGCAAGTAATGAAAGGAGCAGGGTGGTATGTGTAAGATGGGAAGGGAAAGGGGAAAGGGTGATGTTTGGACATGTGGGTACGATATAGGCAAAAGGGCGTTCAAGGTTTGGAATTTTTTATTGCATTTACATTTGGCATTGTCAGCATCATCATCATCATCATCGTCATCGTCGAAAGGAGTGGGATATACCAGTTCTGTTTCTTTGAAAGGAAAAAAAATGTCTTTATCAACAGTGTGTTACTAGAATAGGTTTATTAGATAGCAAGTTGGGATAGTTAGCTTGGGGGAAATAATAGTTCTTTCATACGTAACCCATTTTTACACGAGCATTCATTGAGACCTCTGTCAAGGAATCGTAACTGGGGTTATATGGTTGGTTAATAAAGGGAGGGTAAATGCGAAGCTCGGGTACGTAATCTACATGCTAAGCTCAAGTAGTAGACATTTTAAAGCACATGGAAACAGACGTCCAAAGCTCAGACAACAGAATCATGCTCCAACTGTAAGTATCAAGTAAATGAATTGATGAAAAAAGATTCACTGAGCTTTGGTAGTGAGCCCGGTATCTTCTTCCTCTGACAGCAACCCCAAGATGTTCATATCACAGTCCCACACTCCTCATAACAACAAGTCACAATCACACATCACACGCAAAAACGAAGTTCAATATATGGTGTTCATCAAGTGAAACAAAGCTGAATTCAACCGTCATCCAACCCTGCTATCTTGTCTTGTGCTATGCTAAAAACCCAGTAGACAGTGATTATTCCCCCATCTCTCCACCTTCTCCAAAAGTATCCAAAGATGAAGAGAGATATCTGACTGCCATAAGAATACACAATGAAGGTTCTCAAACATGAGTGTTTTGTTTATAGCCTTGCTCCAGGACATAGTTCAAATCCCAGATTGCCATACAAATTGCCAAATTTGTCTTGCTTCACATCCCATCCCCTGATGATGAAGCAAAAAAAAAAAAGTCCATCCCCACAAGCTATGCTTGTTATTATTTGTTTGTTCGTCAGAGCTAGACCAAATCCCCATTTCTTACTCCCAACCAGGAGAGCAAGAAACAGAAAACTGATACTCCAACCATTGTCGAAAGTAGCGGTAAGGAACGCAAGAGATACTAAATCTCGAGGGGGGCGGCGTGGCAGCATCACACAATAAAGTGGTGCTTCGCCTACCCCTCCTCCCGCAAACACTCTGAACCAGTCAGAGCGCCGAGTCCGGGAGGGAAGGGGCATCGGTGGTGTGTGTGTGAGAGCTTGTATGTATATTTCAACAAACAGCATCAAACAAAAGTGAGCGTACAGCTTTTTCATTAAGTCATTATCATTGCAAAACCCCCCTTGAAGCGGGGGGCGCGAATGATGACGACAGCGAATAAGCCTCGTGTGTTTTGGTGTGTGTGGAGGGAATCCTGGTCTGGTATGCCGATGACTCTCAAGGCGGAAAAATCAACGCCGAGGCCTTATTAAGACATCCATTCTCAAGTCCTTGTCTTCCATCGAAAAGAGTAAAAAAAGCAGCAAGCCTACCCCTAGGCATTGGGCGAGGGCATTTATCGGCGGACGACGATGCCGTTGCGGCGGGAGCTGCGCTCAACGTACTCTTGCTCATCCTCAGAAGAGGAGCACGAGTCCTCGTACCCGCAGCGGGAGCCGCCACAGTCGAGGCGGACACGCTCGCCCTTGCGGGTGATGCCGTAGCGCTCGCAGGTGCACGAGGAGCAGTCTGAGGATGGGGTGCTGTAGCCGGATGACGACGACGAGTTGTCGGAGCGGTAGGACAGGGACGAGCCGACCGAAGACACTGGGGAGACGGAAGCGCCAAAGTCGGTGATGATGTCCTCGGCGTCGTAGTCGTAGATGCCGGTGGCAGCAAAGTGGCTGGAGAGCTCATCCTCGTCAAAGTCGCCGTCCAAGATGTGGCGGGTAGCGTGGGGAGCTACGGGCTTGGGAGCCTTGATCTGGGACACGGAGAGGGGGCGACCCTTGGGGATGTCGGAGCTGACGGAATGGCGCGAGGAAGACTTGCGGGAAGAGGACTTGCTGGAAGAGGAAGACTTGGAGGAAGACTTGGGGACGTCGAGAATGTTGAGGGCACGGCCGGTGGTGGGCTCAACGGTGGACTCCTCGGAGGGGTTGTGGGACACATGGTAGCCATCGATCATGTAGTAGTACCAGTATCTTTGGCCGGCTTGAAGTGTGGTGGGCTGGAAGCGGAATGTGCCCTTCCATGTGCCGGACTTGGAGGAGGTCTTGTCCTTGGAGAGGGGGAGTTGGCCGGAGTAGTTGTCCCAGGAACCGAGAAGATGGACGGTCTTCACACCAGAGGAAACACGGAGGTTGAATGAAAGCTGAATGGCGGACATTTTGAATATGAGGCTGAAATAAACACGAGATGCTGATAATTAAACCGTCCCGAGAAAAAATAGCTTCGCGTTGTAAAGGCGAGGCGAGCAAGTAAACCAGTAGTTGTCTTTGAGGGTATTGGCGGGGATGACGATTAGGAGTAGCTAGGACCAGCAAAGCTACAATATTTTGATTTTTTGTGTATTAGTTGAATTAACAGAGCACAGCTCCGTGGAGAGGGGGAGAGGAAAGAAAGGGGGAAGAGGGAAAAACAAAAACTGGTTTAGTTTTTTTGAAGGCTTGCTGAAGAAGAGAAAGAGAAGGACAGGAAAGGAGGGTGAGGCCAGAGCCTTATATCATTTGGCGCTCAGTTGGACGAGAGAGACACAAACAAGGGAGGACGGGCGGGACAAGCATCCATCGGCCCAGTTGGAAGACCACAGCGTGGGCGCATGGCCCCCAGCGAGCACTACAGATTGCCGGCCGAGTGGTGGGATGGAGAGCCGAAGCCAATGAGAGCTCACATTGTCGGATAGAGACAGGACAGGGCCTGCTGCTGTGTTCCCTGTACGCAGTAAGCTGTGATAATCCCGCTGGAGCAGGCAGTCGATATCACGTCTGTCACGTTAGCAAGGAGAGTGCAGAGTGCTACTGCACCGTGGGCGGCTAACACCAGCGGGACGTTGTCGGTGGTGATGCGAATCTTTTTTGGGAATTCGAAGACAAGAAATGCCCCGCACTCTGTCAATCACCAACGCTAGTCGGCTTTGGGAATGGCTGGGCGTCTAAATCCCTGTCTGTCACGACCAATCAGATGTAACAGCTCTTGATCACACACAGCTAGCTCATGCGGACGACGGCAGAGTCGGCCAATAATCGACACTGTCGCTACCCGCAAACCTGCGTGGTGCATGATGCGGGCGAGCATCTCATCAACTCTCAGGACATTTTGTGAGTGGCTGCCCCTTTCGACAATCACCCGTTGAGAGGCTGGAGTCCTGGACTTCCATCGCAGGATCTGTCCTCCCTACAGAGCATTGGCGCTGATGTCAAGGCATATTGACATCTTGATATTGACTGACCAAAGTCAGATACAACCTTCTGTATGCATCTCTGCTGCAGGCTGCAAGCACGAGGACAATCTCTGCAGTAGGTGGCTGTCAAGTGGTGGAAAGTGGTGGAGAGAGGTGGCCGCGGATTGGGCCGATAGTCTGGCTTCTCGCAGTCCACTTGCGGGTAAATCAGCAAGCTGAGCTGAAGGTGCAGGAAAAGATCGGACTGCATCATAAAGAAGGATGCTGGAAGCCGTGATCCTGTGGCTCTGGGTTCACTCGGACATTTCCACTATCGAGAACGCCGCCGCAACGGTGCATCCTTTCTTGGGGTACGGTCATGGAAAGACGGCCATAGAAACCGACTGCCGGATCCCAAGACGCCTTCATCCGATATCTGTCTTCCTTGATCCGCTGAACCTGACCCACCAAGCTCGCTTGCGCTTGTCGAGCTTGTCCACCCGCAAAAGCGCTCAACCTCGCGTGTATTGCGTATAATATCCAGACGAACAGAGCTAATGCATGCAGGCAATCAGCTTAGCTTCTAGCTCAGCAGTAGCAACCTAGCATTGGCGGGTATGAAGCATCATGATCACATCTCCACCGCAGAGACGATGGATATCTCAACGTAAGAATGTGATATCGAGCTGCAAGAGACGATGTGCCAATGGCTGCCTGTGCGCAGAATAGCCGCCGCAGCTCCGCAACCTCCGCACCTTCCGCGTTTGTCTGCTCATTCTTCGGATTCTCCTCTCTTTACCGCCGGTGGGGCTTTTCTCTCGTCATCGATATCCGACTCCGGTCTTGTGGCCGAGGGAGAAGTCAGCTTGAACTTCTCCGGAGTCTGGATTGAACCGCTCACTCAGGGGCACCCCTTTTCCTTGAACCTGTCTCTCGCTCTCGTTCTCTCTGTGTGTTCTTCAGTTCTCACTCATCTTCTTACTGACCAAGCAAGAAGGCTGTCGAATTCACGGTTAATTCAGGTTTCATGTGTATTCACAGTAATGACAAGATTCCACTTCTAAGCACAATGAACTTCCTAATTCGGCGATCAACACCGACGTTACCTGTTGTGAATCCCCTCAATTTTGACCTGTGGTGTTGCTGATACGAGTTGCTGCCTGGCCGCCCCACTGTTTTCATGACCCACTAACCAACTGTTCATCTCATCTCACCTTCAATTCAATGTCTCAAAACACGGTCAAAAAGTCGACTTCACATCTCATCAAACCCCAATCTACACACAATCCTACACCAATCTCAGCAAGTTAACTTATCCTCTTGTTCCATATTCTTTAAAAAAAATCCCCAAAAATCCCCAAAATGGAATCCCTCCTCACCGACCCCCTCATCCTCTCCATAACCTCCTACGTAAAAACCTACATGCAAAACTACGACCCCTCCCACGACTTCGACCACATCCAGCGCGTCCTCTCCCTCTCCTACCACCTCTACTCCCACTCCCCCAACAACCAATCCCCCCCTCTAGACCTCAAAACAATCCACCTCTGCGCCCTCCTCCACGACGTCGGTGATCGCAAGTATGTTCCCCCCCCCTCCTTTTCCCATCCACCCTTGATATCCCCCCCTTATATTCCCCCTGATATCACCCCCCTAACACTGTATAGATACCTCCTCCCCTCCCAAGACCCCACAACCCTCATCACCTCAGTATTATTACAATATGGCTGCGACCCCTCCCTCGCCCAAAAAGTCCAAACCATCTGCCTAGCAGTATCCTACTCAACCGAAGTCAAATCCCCCCACCACGTCCTCTCCGTCCTAGCCCAACACCCCGAACTAGCCATCGTCCAAGACGCCGACCGCCTCGACGCCCTTGGGGCGGTGGGCTTAGCTCGGATGTTTACCTTTGGGGGTGCCAAACGAACTCGGAGTTTACAAGCGAGTGTAGATCACATCGAGGATAAGCTCGTCAAGTTAGAAGGGATGATGAAAACGGAAGAAGGGAAGAGGCTGGCGGGGGAGAGGACGAGGAGGTTGAGGGTTTTTCAGAGGGAGTGGGCGGAGGAGGTGGGGTTTGTGGAGAGGGTTGGGTTGGTTGGGAGGGAGAAGGAGGAGGGGGAGTAAAATGGTGAGTGGGAGGGGGATTGGGAGGGGTTGATGGGATAGAGTAAAAAAATGCAAACGCTGATAAATACTAAACGCTGTGTGACGGGCCAGGAGTTGAGCTTGGGTCTTCGCTCTAACAGAACCTTAAAAACACGCTCGTTTTGTCCCCAAGAAGCACTACCTTAGACTTAGATCAAACACGACTTCAACAGGTTGTTTAAACATTTCTCAAGTTTCATTTATTATCAGATCACCTCTCGTCAAACATTACTCAAATACCAACCCCATCATTGAACTCAAGAAACCCCCCCCCCCCGATCGAACAACCCACCAAATCAACCCCCATCCCCCCATCTTCAAACATTAACCATTACCCCCATCAAACTAAAGCAAAAAAGCAGCCACACCCCCCAACACCACCATCGCACCCGCCGCCTTCTTCCCACCGCTCGCACCAGCTGTAACAGCAGGTGGCTCAGTAGGCACAAGAACAGGGTACGTCTTCGACCCAATAACCGTCACACTATTCGTGTAATGATGCGGCTTCGAGTGATGCGTCTCCACCGACTGGACAGAAACGACCGTCTGCTTCGTGTGGTGGTGCTTGGTGTGGTACTCAGTAACCGTATTACCCTGAACTGAGGGCTTAACATAGATCTTCTTGGTGTGAGTCTCGGTCTCGGTCTCGGTGGGCTTGGCCCAGGTGTGGGTGGTGGTGGTCTTGGTGTAGGTGTGCTTGGGTTTGGTGGGAGTGGGGGTGGTGGTGGTGGTGGTGGTTTCTGGCTCTGGGCGGCCGGCGGCGACGAGGGTGGTGGCCGTGATGGCGGTGAGGAGGGTGAAGAGCTTCATTGTAACTGTCAAGGGGTGGTGGTAGATGGTATGGTTGATGTTGGGAACGATTGACTGTTGGTGATAGCGCAGTCAACAAGCGAATGAAGTGACCAAGCTGTTATAGTGATTGGCAATGACGGACACTCGTGGCGATGCAAGAGAAGTCTCGAGGCCCTGAGGTCCTCAGGGGTGAGATTGGGGTTATAAGCATTGGTGACTGGGCATCATGACTGAATGCATCATCGGCGAGTATGCCAGGAAACAAAGGAGCACAGCTTGGCTCGGTGATGATGTGTCCCCGGAAGCGTAAACAATATACCATTTTGGTGAGGCGAGCCAGGAGAACAAAGAAGTTGATGTTTACCTAGCCTCGATTTAGTTCCAATACTGCCACTGGTGTGGATTGGCCTCAGCAAGACACCACCTCAGCTCATCCGGACGCTGTGTGCTTTCGTAAGGGTCAGAGACAGCCCAAGACACCTCCGCTCGGGTGTTAGATTCAGTGAGCGTGATGTCTCTGCAGGTTTCTCGACTGCTTCCGCATTCCTGTGAGTTTGCTGGACAGGCGAGCCCAGGTCTCAGTTCTAGCGATGGCTTCTCATTCCTGATGTCGAGATGGTCAAAATGTAGGTGGACTGCCGCATCCGTCACGAAGAAAATCCGGATGAGACATATACACTACAAGCCCAGCCAGTCTCAAGTTATCCAAGCAGCCGGGAGAATTGGTGTTGTCGGTTGCCAGCATTCCTAAGTCCTCACCCGTTTCCGGATGTTGTTCAGGCCTAGTGGGAGTCCAATTATGCCGTGACTGAGCAAATCATCTCGCTCAAGATTGACACACACGGCATTGTCTGTTTTAATAGTGAATTTCCGCCAGTGCTGGCTTCCGTGCTGTTTCAACAAAAAGAGAGAGTGAGGTGAGGGAGCACATAAGACGGTCTTGCTCTGTCAGTCTAACCCGGAACATCGTCAGAAGTGTCACATAGGTCAGTATTGACCTCGAAGGGCGGAGTCTTATGATCTAGACACATCGGCCCTTCCATCAAAATCCACCCATCCATACATCGGACGATTTTCTGGTCCAGAATATGTCATCAACTCTGTCAACGTCACCAATGGCCCAAGCTCCAAGCTCGTCGGCTGCTCCCGACCTGCCATCCACTCTGCCGGATGCGTGCAGCATCCTACAATAATCTTGTTGTATCTTTGTTGTACAGAAATAGATTTCGTATTTTGCATGACTTTGGACAATGCTTGGTTCATCTCGTGAACCTTATTCAACCTACCTATAACCCTAACCCGAGCTAATCACCAAGCATTCCCAACCCGTCACCTCGTCACGAATCCGGATGTCTTCTCTCACGTCCTCAAGATTGCGCCATTGGAACTGAATTCGTACCTAATGACGTTTTTTTGGTGAAGAGCCCAATGACATTTACTCCTACTGAAATTCCACCAGCCAAACAATATCCTCGGAAGAGCTCCTTCCCACCGCTCTCTTCCTTTCCCCTATTGACAGCAGCACACAACACCACCAACACAACACCTCTGTCGCCCCCCGTTCCGTTTTCATAGTAAAGAGAACACTCTCAGAGCAGGATGTGCAGCAAAAGCAAAAAAGCAAAAAGATGGGGGCCACCCGGGGATTGAACCCGGGACCTCTCGCAAGTTGATATTCTGGGAAGAATAATCACTTTGTAAACATCAGGGTGAACCCTAAGCGAGAATCATACCACTAGACCAGCGGCCCTTTTTTTTGGGAAGACATCCAGAGATGTGGATGTTTGTCGGGGGCAGAACTTCCGTCTAGGTTGCGCCACTGGTTGACCCACGCCTTCACAATTCCCTTTCCGCCAACTCTGGCCGGTGTCACTCAACTTAGCCTTGACCCTTTCCTCAACCCTGAAAATATCTTATTCTTTCTTTTCACGGCCTCCGACTGCGTCTCAATAAAGTAGAGCGCAACAGGGGGGAGAATCAGAGATCCCCACCTGTCTTGGTGTCTTGATCCTCAGCTGGGTCAATGTCGAGGACGCTCAAGGGGCTGTAATCGCATTAGTCAACCATTCGCATAAACACACGAAAATAAAAGTAAAAACTCACCCCTTCTTCACCATAATACTCATAATCTCAAACAGCGCATCCGCCGCCGCCATGGTCGTGTGCTCAGCGTTGGTATCGTAAGCTGGCTGTTATCACCACTTTTGTCAGCTTTTTCCCCATTGCCCACCACCAGTACCCTCCTACCACAACTTCTCCCTCTTGTAACCCCCCCTTTTCACATCCCCGTGTCAGTAAAAATGTAAAGCAACTCACCGCAACCTCCACCAAATCCGCCCCCACCAAATTCACCCCCTCCAACCCCCTCAAAATACTCCTCAACTCCCTCGTGCTCCACCCCCCCGTCTCCGGCGTCCCCGTCGCCGGCGCAAACGCCGGGTCCAAAGTATCAATATCCAAACTCAAATACACCGGATTCCTCGTCCCCACCCTCTCTTTTATTTTCTTAACAATCCCCTCCGTCCCAATAGTATCAATCTCCCTCGCTTCAACAATCTCAAACCCGCAGTACCCGTCATTTTCATAATCTGACGGTCCAGACAGGGTAGTCCTGATCCCAGCGTGTATGTTGGTGTCGTTCCGCAAGAGACCTTCCTGCGCGGCGTGGTAGAAGTACGTCCCGTGGTTGATGGAGGCTGTTTGGGAGGGGGAGCCGCCGAAGACTTTGGGCTTCCAGGTGTCGAGGTGGGAGTCAAAGTGGATTACGGTAATAGGGCCGTAGGCGCGGTTGATGGAGCGCAACAAGGGGAGGGTGATGGTGTGGTCGCCTCCCAAGGTGATTACCCTCGGGAGGGTTTTGCCGGCGAGACTGGGGCCGGGTTTGGCGGAGTTGGTGGTGGGGCGGCGGGAGAGGAGGGAGAAGTGCCCGGATTCGATTTGGTGGAGGGCGTGGGTGTTGTCGTAGGAGGTTACGGGGATGTCGCCGCAGTCGATGACTTTGGCCCAGGAGTTGAATGGGTTGGTGGAGAGGGGGACGTTGTAGCCTCCGCTGCGGGGGTGTTAGTCAAAGGTGAGGAATATATGGAATGGGAGGGGAGGTTACACGTACTACAAGTTCAGTCGCCTTGAACCTTGCCGGATGCCGGAGGGTCCGAATCTAGCGCCGGGACGGTAGGATGTGCCCGTGTCGAATGGGGCGCCTTGTTTATTTATGCTTATTAGCTTGGTTGCCTGACGTTGTGTATCCAGCTAGTTAGTTGTTGTGTGACGGGCATACCAATGAAAGCAATATCGTAGTCAATGTCTTTGTGTGAGAGGCAGGGCAGATAAGGGAGGCGGCCAAAGGTTGAGATGCCGGAAAAGACAGAATCTGCCTGTATTTGGGTCTGTGTCAGTCAAGGAGACATAAACAAGCTTCAAATGACTGACCTGAGTCCCTCCATCACCGGGCAAGGTGTTGTACCACAAGGACTGATGCGGTCCAGCCATGTTCTTTTGATGGTCATGGTCACCATGTGCTAGAACAGCAGCTGTCAGCCACAGGGCGAGTAGACCCTGAGTTGCCATGTTGTCGATCTTGAAAGCTTCAGTGTGTATGATAAAAACACAATGCTAGAAGAATATTGATCTGTTGACAGACACCGCCCCCTTTATAACTCAAAGCCTCCCCATATTTTTACTTGGGCCTCTGCAAGCCATCGACCAACAATCGTCACCACTTGCAGAAGCCCAAACCTCAAGAGGCACATCCCCGGCCTTATCGTACCTACCTCTCAAACTCCCCCAGACTAATCCACTGGACGCCCATCCACGAACCATCGCTGCATGTCATGTCAACGGTTCTCGTTAGGTAACGGCCCTCGCATCATCTCTATGGAAGGAGAACATCCCATCTCATGCGGGAGCGACAGGAGAGATAAAGCAGAACGTGTAAAGTATGCTCCCAACTGGGACTGCAGAAGACCTTAGCACCAATTATAAGGCTTCTGTGAAGCTGCAATGGCACGCCCGTCGATTTCTCGGAATCTCACACTGGGGATGTTAGATAATTCGACCACTAATGGAATCTCAAGGCATGAAGTGATCAGGACCGGGAATGCGGGGCTACCGTTCCGGTGCGAATGACATCAAGCTCCGGAGCGGGGGAATTGGTCAACGGGGGATGAAGATAGATAGGTGTTGGGAGTGGGATGTTGCTATCTCGAAGACGTATGTAGCTATAAGTGCAGATGTCCTTTTGGTGGCCATGTGGTCATTGGTCTTTATTTCCTCATACATTTTCTGGTACGCAGGTCCTATTCGCCGCTCAGATGGCGACATTTGATCGAGGAGATAAGAGAGAATGCATGGAATAGTGAAAGTTCTAATTTTCTTACAAATTAATTCCGACTCGGAGATATCTGATAACCACTGGGTGCTTGAAGACCTCCTCGTTCAGACATATAATGGAGTCCCTGACAACTTTGTCTCGAGTCCATGTTGTCTTTTCTCAATACCGTTGTGTTACGATGCGGAATACCCCTTGTGGAAGACGGAGAAAGAACACCTGAAAGGACCCTGCGCTCAACGACGTTTCAAGCCCAACACGTGGTTCCCGAGACATGGCTCGAAGAAGGCCATTGTTGTTCAGGGATGACACTGGTTGTAACGAGGAAACGGCCGAAGGCGAGTTGAAACATTGAAGACAAAGTGGAAAAGAAAATAACCGCTGGGTTGGTGGGGAGTCCCTGCTTGGGCTGGAACGGCTGGTGAGGTCACTGTCTTCACCATCGATGACCGATCTTATTCGTCCCATGTTTCTTGCGGCCGGTGGGACCACCGAAGGTGCGTAGGGCAGTTTCTTGCGCTGGTTCGGCGGTGCCCTGATTTCGCTGCAGAGGCGGGGCCGCAGACCGGCTCCTGAAATGCGCAGCTAAAAAGGATAGTGAAGAGCTGATGCAGCTGTCGGTCGTGTCCCACATTGGATCATTCAGGAGCTGCCGTGCTGCGGCAGGACAGCGCAACGGATGGCCACTGGATAGCACTGGGTCTCTGCCTGCCCGGGTCCGCTTTGGGAGAGCCAGCGCCGAGGGGGTGCAGCGCATTTCATGCATTGCTCAAGATAGAGTTGATACGTGGACACTCTCATTGACATATTGGGCAGACAACCAAACCAACAATGGACAATGTTACAGTACAATGCCTTTCTGAGATGGAAATCGTCATCGAAGTCAAGACGAGACGTCCAGACTGGGCGGAGAGTGGAGCTCTTGTTCTCCTTGTTCCCCGCCCTAGAAAGGCTTGGCAGGGAAGTGTGGGAAGTTAGGGATCTCAAGCTAGGGGTACCCTCCTCTCTCCCGGTCCCAGCCCGCCTATTTTGGAGGTGCATCAAGGCCGGGCCAATCAGACATAATTCCCTCGGACAGGACAGTGAATGGGATGGACAAGATGCTCTGGTGCTTGAATTCTCTTTCCCCTTGTCTCCAGCGTGCATTCATGTTCTTAAAGAGACAATATCGGGCACGCGCTGCTTCCCCCCGGTCCCGTCCTGATCATATGCTCCGCGCAGGTGTCCCTCCTTTTCAGTCTTCTACCTGTTGTCTTGAGGTGATTCGCTCCTTAACAGTACCTTACTAGGTGCCTCGTTCGGGTCTGCCGCCGAGCACAGCACCACAGCACCACTGGCACCACCTCCAGCGCATCCATTCACCGGCCGACAAGCGTAAACAGGGAAGGTCCCGAACCTGCCACTTGTCGATGTCTCACGTAGGTCGCTGCCATCTGCCATCTGCCATCTGCCTCTATCCTGGACGCTGTCCTCCGGCCGCAACTTTCTTTCTGTGATACCTCGCCCAGCAGCTTCGCCGAGAGAAACCCTGCGTGGCGCATTCCTTTTCAACAGTGAAATCACTCGCCGCCACCGCACACTTCCAACAACAACGTAAGCAATCATCAGACATGATGCCGAAATCCCTCCTTTGACTCTTTCTTCCAACATCCCGAGGACAACCCCGTTACCTGGTTCAACTCTTCAAACGATTGCCGGACGAGCCGCCTTTCTTCCCCAATGACGGTAGACGGCGCTCGGGGGCTTGCGCTCCCCGTTATGCCCGTTATGGGCTTGTCCCAGGTTGACCGGGCCTTTGGTTCAGAAGCGGACCGCCTCAACAGCCATCCGCGCATGTTTAAAAAGCACAAGGTTTTGCCACACCCACGGAAAGAGGCCGTTGTGGGAGTGGCCGACTTGCAAGTTCAACGGTTGCGATCGCGGTCGGGGTCGGGGAAGCATATTGAGGCCGAGCCACCGTTGTCGCAAACCACCGTCTCCCATGGGAGTCCACGACTGCGTCCCCAACAGCTACCGCTACCAAGGCAGCGACGAGGAAGGGGCCCTGAGCCTCCACCGACGCCGCCCACACATTCCCGAACCTCCTCGGCCAGCCATCCCGTTGATTCGTCAAGCGATCAACCTGATGACACCGAAAGCCCGGTGCAGAGCATAGCAACAGTCCAGCCGCACTCCCCAGCTACTCCTCCTAACCCGCAGACACCACTCACTCCAGAAATTACTCCTCCAGGCGCAGCTGAGGCCCAGCCCAGGTCTCGGCCACCACTCTATGATAGACTCCAATCGAAACTCACCATCGACTCGAGCTTTCAATCGTATAGAACGGCGCCTGAGAACCCTCTCTCATCTCCCGATGATGAGGACGAGAGGTTAACACTGCGACCATCGCTATCATCAGGAAAGACATCTCAGAGTACTGTCAGGCAGTTGAAGGGGGATGGCAAAGAACAGTCGCAACCTGTGGGCTTAGGACTTGGACTCGAGTCGAGCGGAAAAGAAGGCGAGAGGGAATTTGACCAATTTGACGGAGAGTGGGCGGGTGGGGACGGTGAAGTACAAGAGGAATGGGACCCAAATCTCATGAGGAATGTGTCGATAAGAAAGCGAAGGTCAGCGGCACAAAAAAGGGAGGGTCGCAATGACCAAGAAGTCGTTGAGGACTCGACTGTTTCTGCAACAAACGCCACCAAAGCACTACGCTCTGTGTCGCTACAGGAGAGCCCCATGGTGTATCCTGCGCGCAGAGTCGTCTCAGATCGGCTGCCGAACCACCGGGGACCGCCTTCCATGTCCGAATCCTCGATTGGCTCTGACTTGAAGCGGTCCTCAATCATGTCCAACAAGTCGACAGCTTCAACCGTGCTAGACCACGCCGAGACAGCCCCTCGGCGGCGGAAGACGTTGCGACACGTGAAGAAGCAGATTGATTTGCGTGATTCCAGCTCCGAGCTTTCCCCTGCCAGTTCGGCACCCACTTCAGTCTCAGCAGCTGTGGAGGAGCCGCGTCGGGGGCCACTACCAACTTCGAAGCTGGGAGACTCTGGGCGAGACAGCCATGCATCCATGGCAACGTTAAGCTCAATCTCGAGTAACAAAGCTCGCAGGGAGGTTTGGAAGGCGGGCGCAATTCCAGTTGCCATTGTCCCCGAACGTCGGTCGTCGATTAAGTCCAATAAGTCCAACAGCGGGAGAACACCCTCTTTGCGGTCGACCAGTACTCGACGATCTCAGCGAAGTCAGAGTCTCAGCTCTGCCCCGCAGTCACGTACTTCGAAGAGCGTAGAGCGTGTTCCCATTTTTGATCACCCACAACGCCGAGGCAGAGCACTCTCCGAGTCAGACGGATCGCGGACTGCTGGGGACGAGCGGACAATCGACTTTCCCCCCGTGATACCCAAACGGTCGTCTTCTCTGTCAGCTCCTACGAGCAGGAACGCGTCGAGGAATGGTTCACTCACAGCAGAGAGCCTCAAGGCGCACAATGCTATCCAGGCACAACATCAGGAACTGCAGAAGGCTAGCCGAGAGCTCAATAAGCTTGTGAATCAGCGCGTTGAGGGTAATGATAGGGCTCGCGAGCAAAGAGTTGGACTGCAACATCCTCCTGAACTGAAGGTTATAACACAATCTTTGCAACCCGAGGTCGTGATTCAGCAAATTCTGCCGGAACATCATACAGAGAGCCAGAAGGCTCGATCGAACCCGGATCACGAGGCAGCCGGATCACAGGATGGCCATGGACTTACTGTGGACCGGTATGGCGACCCGTTGTTTGGAAAGCGGCTTTCTGCCCAGAACACCCCTTTTTCCATGGCATCGGTGGAGACCGCGGGCACCTCTCATGCAGAGGTTTCCGAAGCCATGGCGGTCAACATTTATCCCCACCAGAGCAAGTCTGTTGTGCTGGTCGATCACTCAGCCAAGCCATCTGAGAGTTCCTCCCTCGAGAATCCCGTCATTACTGCACAGCCAGCCACACCACCCCAGCGGCGCTTCTCGTTCGAAGAGGTCGAGTCACCGTTACGAAACCCTCGAGCTCCTCCTGAACCTCCTCGACCTCCCGTTATCAACTTTATCCCAGCCACTCCCTCTGGCTTGACACCCATGGCGGAAAAACAAAAGATGCTTGGCAACTACTTTGAGGTGAACGGCGAGGGAGCCAAGCCAAAGCGTAGCCAGTCCCTTCTCCGTCGTGCCTTGACTGGCGGCCGTAAAAAGCCCCCTTCTGACTACTACGGCCCCTCGCCATCTCGGCCAGCCGGTTTGTTAACGCGTACCTTTTCCCTCGGCCGCCACGAAAACAAGCCTCAGCGCCCGGGCCTAAAACGTCGCCGTAGTACGGACGACGACCATCCCCGGGATGAACATCTCCTCCACCCCTTCTGGCGACCAGCCTACGCCGAGGACTCGATGTCTGAATCGGAGTCCGATCCCGAAGATGATTACCAAGACGAAAGGGGTAGAACGTACAAATATCCCTTGATTGACAACCGGCCTGGTGCTCCTGTTAGGAGAAGGAGTCTTACCCAGCGCATCAAGCGCACTTTTGCGATTCTCCCTGTTCAAGATAAATACGACGACCGCTACGACGATGACTACTACGCTGTTGCAGGATCAGGGCCTAACGGGGAGGTAGACCGCCGTACTATCCGGCGGACTCCCTCGGGAAATTTGCGGGTTATGCGCTTTCGCAAATCTCTCGAGTCCCTTAGGCCGGTTACTGCCCCGGAGCAACAGCAAGTATCTATGCCACCTATTACCAGAATTGGGAGGCCATTGCAGGGGTTGGTGAGACGGTTATCGAGGGTGAGGTCTGCTGAGAGGCCTACGACTTCCTCGGGTGTTGGGTCAGGGGTAGGACCGGGGGCTGTGATGGGGCAAACGGAGGAGAAGTCGAATTGGGTGGACAAAATGAACTTGCCGAGGAGACTGAGTGAGAAGAGACGGGAAAAGAGGACGCAGGAATTGAGAAAGATGATTAGTGGACCTAGGGAGGTCAGGGATGGGGTTGGGGATGTGATTAGGCGGATGAGCTGGGTTGAGCAGCAGAGGCAGAGGGAGACTTGCGGGATTGGGAGGAGTGCGGGGAGGAAGTTGACGACGTATTGAATTATGAAATATGACTTATATGTATTGGGATCTGGGATTGGGGGATTGGGATTTGGGGAATTGGGAACGAGGGTGAGACGGGGTAGAAAGAGAAAGGTGGGATATTGACAGGGAAGGAGGGTCGTGGGGGACATGTGTATGTGATTATGATGTCAACGTTTCCTTTTGTCCTGGGGGTACAACTTTTGAGTTTTGGGAGGGAGGGATATGCGATGAATAAATGATATGGGCTGGGTTCATGTCTTGTCTTGTGTGTTTGGTCTTGATGTTGGTTTTGGGTGTTTTTTGAGATGCGCCATGTCGGATTAGGATTTTGTACTGTTTAGTGGTGTTGGGCTCTGGCGGGTTGAAAAATATGACTTATCTTTTTTTTTTTTTTCAGAGGCCGTCTTCTCTTTCTTGTGATATCTTGCTAAATCATTCTAATATGATGGGGCTGGAAGAGAGTGAGCGCTGGGACCTGGACAAACAGATTTCTTCTGGTCTCGTTTGTAAGTCCCCAGCCATACGCTCTCTGGTATACTGCACTCTCCAAACCCGGTGTCGCCCAGTAAGTTCTGAATCAAGTTCTAAACTCCCATCGTGATGATAAGCCTGTGGGCGAAAAGGAAATTCACAATTATTTCTACATCGCGACGACTACCATTACAAAACCATTCACGAAATTGTAACAAAAATAACGAAGTCTAACTACACAACACCAACTTTACTGTCTCTTTTGTCTGATGGATAAATTCAGGATTACAGCCCCTCACAGGAATTCACCCCAGCGAACATTATATTTGACAGCTGGCTCTCATCCATTTTCTTTTTTTCCCAAATCGATTTTGTATACAGCAATCCCAAGCTGCTATGTTGAAGGAACGATTGGGAAAATATCATGGATTATGTTGAGGCCCATAGTGCAAAGAGGGCGGCGGCTGACGAGGCCTTTGAAGAGATTACCCGTAGGTAGGCGGGAAATGCATGCATTCCTGGATGAGAAGGTCAGCGAGCAGGGCCAGGAAGCCGCGATCGCCCATTAGGGATACCATTAGGGATACCACCATTCCCCTGACAGACGCGGTTAACTGGCGGTTCCCGGGCCATTCCTGTGATGCTGTCCGTTAAGGTACCAAGCTAACCCACCACTCGGAAGTATCTGTTTCTCTCTCCCCCCCCCAATCTCCCCCCCCTCTTGTGGCTCGCCAACCCAGAACTCCGTTCTCCTCGCCTGGGAATTTGCTTGCGGACGAACGGGGAAGAGTCGGCCAGGGGATTTCTTCAACTTTCAATCACTCAGATGCAGTGGAAGTCTCTCTCTCTGACCCTCACCTCTAGAGTCTTTGCTGGCGCTGAGCAGAGCAATTCCCCTCATCTCAGTGGCTGCCCTTTATCTTCCTATGGCTGCTTTTAGCGTGAGCGAGCGCTTCCCCTCCAGCAAATCTCTCCGCCAGCAAGTCTCGTTTTTCAGACATCTTCATTAAATTCCCGGAATTCCAGGCACCCACGTCCAAGTCAAGATTCCAACACAACGCATCACATCCTCTTACCAGGTTTAGATAGCGGGAGAGGGGGGGAGGACAGTTGTTGGTTTTGACTGGTGGTAACAGACGTTGCGGTTTAGTTTTCTGGGGGAGAAACAGACTGGATTTTGACAGGGACGAGGGAAGGTGTGATAGGAAGTGTCAGTCCACAGCCTTTATGAACGACAAGATACGATAGCTACCTTAGAGAGGCGTAAACGAGTGGATAACGGACTGATGGATGACTGCACAGTGGACAGGATGATGATGGCGATAAGATTATCGAAAATTATGTATATATGTTGGATAATGCGGTATAAATGATATAAAGGACCGCGGAGTGTTGATGTTAACAACAATGGATACATACTCGATTGCTTTATGTTGAGTTCTTATATACCGTACCCCGCCCCCTATGCCATCTAAATGCAAAACACAAGAGATCTAACTATGCTGTGGTATCATCTCCCCTTCTAAGTATTACTGCTTCCATCCCCGTTGGATATTCACCTAACCTGCACCTCCTTCCTCTCCACCCCCTGCCCACCAGGCTTCAGCGTCCTCCTCCCCGTGGTAACATCCCTCCTGCTCACGCAGCAGCACCCCATTCCACTGTGCACCGCGAATCCAATAATGCCAAACCCAGCCGCCAACCACATAAACACAAACATCTTTGTCCCCACATACGACTTGATATTCAGCTCCTTCTGTGCTTCGGCCGCGTATTTGAACACCAGGCTGATGACGGTGCCTACTATGCTCGCCGCCAGCACCAGCACCATATTAATA
Source organism: Apiosordaria backusii (assembly GCA_030549205.1). Taxonomy (NCBI): domain Eukaryota; kingdom Fungi; phylum Ascomycota; class Sordariomycetes; order Sordariales; family Lasiosphaeriaceae; genus Apiosordaria; species Apiosordaria backusii. The sequence goes on from JAUKTV010000002.1 coordinate 3,271,909, forward strand.
AACGCGCCGATAGACAGCGGCAAGCTCCACCATTTGGATTTTGTAGCGATAGGGGAGAGGAAAATGTAAAGGAAAGTCAAAATGGCTGATGTGAGGAAGAATCCAAACATGATCTGACTGCTGATTTGCAGGATGGAAAGGATGGTGATGATTTCGGTGGGGAGGGCAATGGTGGCTCCTGCCAGAAGTTCGGACATGAGAATCTCGACGGGGTTGAACCAATAGAGGGTTTCGGGCTTGGAGCAGAAGGTGATTCCTCTGGGATGCATGTTAGTATGAAGATACAAGGGATGCCAGAACTCCAGATAGAGAGACCCAGAAACATAGAAAGGGGGGCTTACTCATTGATGTAGCCCTCACAGAAATTCCAAAGGCCGACCTGGTAGAAATCATGAAGGCCGATAGATTGGGCGATAGAGTTGATCAGTCTAGCATTGGGAACACTCAGAGGGATGATATCTGAGAGGTCTAGCTTGAAGAAGTAGATGTCGGACAGCACAGCTCGAGGGTATGTGTTGCCGATTAGGACCTGCAGTCATGTTAACATGATGTTCAAAAAGGCAAACCATATTCTTGAGAAAACATACCAGTACCAAGAACACCCATGAGATGAGATATGAGATAGAGGCCGTCAGGGCGAAGATGCGACGAGTTTTGGTCACCCGTCTGAGTGTGTCTGGTGGAATAGTGTCGGTTCCAGTCTGATAGTCTGGCCTAGATGTCGGCGTTGACGGTCCAGTTGATGCATGTTTCTCGCTGGCGGGTGTGTTGGAATTCCTCTTGCGAGGCCGAATAATTGACGGAAGTCCCATCTTTGGTCACTTGTCTGGGCTGTTTGGAAGTCCACTGGCCGGCTGAGCAGAGGCGTAAGGCAGTGCGTAGCCTGTCGGCGGAGATATTGGAGGCCTTCAGTTGTACCTTGGTGTGAGCTGAGTCTGGTGGTCAACTGTTTTTTTGAAACAAGTCGTAGCGGAATGCGGTCATCAAGGTTCTTGGTTCCTGGGATACCGGCTCCCCGCCACCAGGGGATGAATTCCAAAAATTTCGTAAGAGTTTTACGAAAAACCTAGCGATCAGGTTTATGACAAGAAAAAAGAAAAATAATGAGCTACACCAAGAGAATTAAAGATCGCCAGACAAGAGCGATGATTAAAGCAAACAATGATGTCGTTTAAACATGGGATGCCAAGAGCTCTTGTGGAGGCGGGCGGTGCAGCTACGCGCGTCGGGGTTCCAGTCCGGCAGGTGGAGTCTGGCAATTGGCTGCCGGCCCCTGAACATGAATTTGATATCGCTGAGGATGCGTGGGATGCTATTCGAGCGGTGAGATGTCGTGGATCTCAGCCCAACCGATTCTTCGGAATAACTGTCAGTCAGTCAATGATAGCACAAGCCCTGATTTTCTAGAGAAAGAAGAGCGGCAGTCAAGAGCTTCGAGACCAGTCTGTCGATCCAGCCTTGCCGAGAGGCGCTAGTTTTGACGACGTCATCGCGCTTAATGCTGAGCTGTCTCTCTGCCGCCAGTGACAGTGAATGACAGGAAACAAACGGCCAATGCAAGCTCAACATGCGGTTGACAGCAAAAGAAACAGAAATCGAGGTAAACGCGCGCGACCACCAGTTGGCAAATGAACAGCTCGTGTCGTTTCGTTGCATGGACCGACCCCCATAATCACTGGCCATTGCAAGGGTTTCCGGGCTCTCGGCTCACTCTTGGAACCCCACCACGCTGCGGCGGTGTCAACATCCCTGTTTAGGGCTGCTTGCCTTCAAGATCGGGACCCACGGCAAGGAGCAGGACGTTGTGTTTTAGGTTTAAAGCGTCCTCTTCTTGTGTCCCTCAATAATTTTGGTGTTCGAGAAACACAGCGACCATGGCGTTGAAACGCTTCACCCGCTTGCTTTGGGTAACGTCCCTCGGCATTAGCCTCGTCACCGGCCAGAGCATTGGACAAGAGACCGAGGAGGCCATCACCTATCTGACTGGCACAAAAAGCGGCACCCTTCCGCTCAACGGTGCAACTTACACTGGAACCTACCAGACCTTTACCTCCAAAATCACCCTCGCGACGACCTCCCTTCCAACCTCTTTGGGAGTCCTCACAGCAAACTACACCGAGAGCTCAGAAACAGTAACAACCCTCACCGGGTCTGTCACCTCGTCCGCCACCACTACCACGAACGGCACTGCATCCTCGACAGTGTCCACCCCACCTCGACCGACGAATACCCGTCCTTGCAACAACTACCCCGAGCTCTGCGAGCGCAAATACGGCAATATCACCGAAGTAGGATGCCACAACTCGCCCTTCGTTCGCGCCGGCTCGGCCGCTGCCAACCAGCAGTACAACGTCACCGACCAGCTCAACGACGGCATCCGCTTCCTCCAGGGACAGATTCAGTTCCCCGTTAACGGCACCCAACCTCACTTCTGCCATACCTCTTGCGACCTGTTTGACGCTGGTCCTATCACCGACTGGCTGGGAAAAGTAAGAGAATGGGTTTCTGCGCACCCCTACGATGTCGTTACGATTCTCCTGGGCAACGGCAACTACTCGAATCCCGACTTGTACGTCCCGTGGATCGAGCGCAGCGGCATCCTTCAGTATATCTATACCCCTCCCGTTATTCCAATGGCATTGGATGACTGGCCTACACTCGCACAGATGATCCTGACTGGACAGAGAGTGGTGATGTTCTTGGATTACAACGCCAACGCCACTGCTTACCCTTGGCTCCAAGACGAGTTCTCGGCCATGTGGGAGACGCCCTTTGATCCACTCGATGACACCTTTCCGTGTACGGTTCAACGCCCGCCAGACTTGCCAGAAGATCAGGCCAAGAACAGACTGTATCTCATGAACCATAACCTCAACGCTGAGGTGTCGTTGCTGGGTCAGTCGATTCTAGTGCCAGCCGTCAGTGCGCTGAATACTACCAACGCGGCGTCAGGAAAAGGCAGTTTGGGTATGGCGGCGGCGAACTGCAGGGACCAGTGGACACGGCCTCCAAATGTCTTGAATGTGGATTACTACAACTACGGTGACTACCCCGGGAGCGTGTTTGAGGTGGCGGCAAGGATGAACAACGTGACGTTTGTCAAGAGGCCTTGCTGCGGGAGCACGAGTGCTGGATTTAGAGACATTCAAGGTGTAGGGAGAGGGTTGGGACTGGGAGTGGTACTTGGGTGGAGTGTTTGGGTTTTGCTTGGATGAGTGAGCAACCCTTGTGTTTTTGCTTTTGAAAATTTGAGCATTGCGCGGCGTTGGGGGAAAATGTTGGCTTTTATACAAGGTACACCATAGTGTTAGACAAACTGAGATGGCAGGCAAAAAGCTTCCGCCAATATCTCAAGAAGGTAAAAGAATGTACCCAGAAAAAATAAGAGTAGTACTTAATATTACGGTTAGACAAAGCACCCTCGCGTCTTCACTTCTTTTTTATCTCTCCCCTCGTTTATACAGCCTCGCAACTCAACCCCGACATCACCAATTACAACCAAACATCGCGAAGTACATCCGGCGGATATCCCATCGACCATCACAGCACACATCTCATTTGCCTATCTTTTGCAAGCGCCAGTAGGCATCACATCAAGCTCCGCACTCACCTCAATCACCATCTCGACCGCACAATGGAACTCCTCACAATAACCACGGTCCTCACAATCTGGGCAGTAACGTGTCTCTACTCAAATAAAGCACTCTCTCTTTATTCGGACTTGTGCCTCATCAAGCAGAGATACCGTCTCGTTCACAATACAAAAAACCGCCTGGACCGTTCACGGCGCGCATATCTGTTCCTCAGTAGTCGAAATCAGCGGCGGTGACTGACTGCCTGGCTCTGGCTCCGAAGAGGGGGGGCGATTCGAGGCACAACACAGGGGGTGAAAGGGAGGAAAGGGACTGTAGGGATTGTGGGAGCTATTTACTTCAATCTCCTACATACAACTATTCATTTTCCAGCTGGCACACGTTCTACTAGGCATCAAATCAAGGATATTGAGACTCTGTTCATCTTTGCTGTGGCCACCTTCGAAACTGAAACGCTGGGGGAGAAACACCAATAGGCTTTCCTGGCCGTCAAAGTTTTCATCCACGAGGGCTTGAGCTTAACGTCCCTTGATACACAACGCGCAACAAAGTTCAGACCTTAGATACACATGGCTGGTGGCTTGGAGGCGTCGGGAGCGGGGGGGGGAGATATAAAGGTTAGGCAAAACCCTCCTCGTCTTCCAGCTCATCATTCTCATTGTTTGATCTCTTGCAACACCACAAAAGTCATCATCATCAGTCTGATCAAACCGGAACCGCAACACGACCGGCACCATGACCAAGATAGACTTGAACCAAACCCTCGCTCAGATCAGGGCCCCGAGCAAAAACATGGCATCTCTATCACGACAAGCGCGTATTCGTGTCGGTATAGCCTCACTTCACATGTTGGTCAAACTTGGGGATGAATATTATGCAAAAATTCTTGAGTCGCGCCGGTCATTCACCCCGAGCACGGAACGTCTCCTTCTCGCGCACCGCTCCCTCGAAGACACATTGGATAATATCAATTCACCCGACAGCGGTATGGCGTTCCCCAATTTCCAAGCTGCGCTCGAGCCACTTTTGAGGTGTGTCCGGACACGACTCGACCTAGCGAAAAAGCAAAAGCTCAGAATGGAAGAGGAGTATTTGGAAGGGTCTGAGAAGGAGCATGACTCGGATGCTGAATGGGACGAAGGAGAAGCTTACGCGAGCAAACTGCGGATGATAGATTGGGAACTGGACACATATGGCCACGAGGAACGGCATATACTGGTGCTCCAGAATATCTTACTACCGTAGCATGGAGGAGGAGGCTAGTACCAGCAAGGGAACACCAGAATCAAGCTGTGAAGAATCCCCTCATTAGGTGGAGAATCACCAACGCCACGCAAGCGCTTATTTCTTTCAAGGTTTCGGCTCTCCGCCACGGCTTTGATGAATGAGTTCTCAAAGTTTGGCTCGTGATTTGGAAGAGTCTTGGAGGTTCCATAAGTTGGGAAAAACTTAATAGGCCACCAGATTAGCTTTTTCTCAGTTTCAAAAGATTTTCTATAACACCACATTGTCCCCTCTGCTTCCACTTCTCCTTCCAACATTTCTTTCTCTTTCTCACACACACACACACCCACACACAAACACACATCCGATACGTTCACGGCCGTCGATAATCATGTTGTGCAAGTGCCATTACTGCACCCGTCTCAGAGACGAAACCAACCAATCCAATTCAGCAACCGGGAACTCCCCCAGACCTGCCATCATGACGAATACCCCTCGCCCTAATCGTTATAATAACCAACACCTGCGCGATTCTTATCAGACTCCCGTTCACAAACGCAACCAAGCCTCAGAGAACAACCCAAACAACCAAACTCACCCTCTGAACAGCACCACCAGCACCGCCGCCGCCTCAGAGTACACCCTCCCCAACCCCTTCACCAACATAACCACCACCATCAGCAACTTCTTCTTCTCCGCCCAACCAGTCGGCAACAACACAGAAAACAACCACCCAACCCCCCCAACCGCATCAACACCATCATCGCCGACATCACCAACACCATCCGCGGTCTCTGGCCCGTCCAGTCAACACCCAACAGTCAACAACAAACCACCCCCGCCAACCCCATCACCGACCTCACCAACCTCGACGCGATGTTTGCCGAGATGAGGGAGTACATCAAGGAGGAGAATGCCGCGATGAGGGCGTATATCGATGAGAAAGCGGGCGAGATACGGAAGCAAATCGGCGTGGAGCGTGATGCGTTGAATTATGAGATTGCGAAGATGTGGGCTTTTTTGGGGGGGTTGGGGTGGAGGAGGAGGAGGAGGAGGAGATGGAGCAGGAGGAGAGGGGGGATGGTGCTGCTGCTTTTGACGAGGGTAATGAGGACCAGGGAGGAGGTGATGATCAGGGAGAAGAAGATGATGAAAACCGGGAGGGGAGTGTTGAGGACTGGGATGTGAGGCGGGAGTGGTATGAGCTCCGGGGGTGGGATGAGGGCCGGGAGTGGGATGAGGGCCGGGAGTGGGATGAGGACCGGGAGTGGGATGAGGACCGGGAGTCATTGTCGAAGCCGGATGATGATGACTGGTGAAGGGGTCTATGTAAATTGAGTAAATACCTAAGGGGGGGATAACAAGAAAAGAAAGAGGATCGGGTTTGGTTGGGTTGGTTTATATGCTCTTTGGTTCGGTTTCTATGGGTTTGGTATTTGTTTTAGTGGTTGGGACTTTTTCACTTTGGGGTCTGCTTTGGGAAATCGTTTTGGAATTTTGCTTTGGAGTCTTGCCTTGGAGTTTTGCTTTGGGATTTACTTTGGGATTTACTTTGGGATTGCTTTGGACTGGATTAGGTGGATCTTTCCTCTTGAGATCCCCTTGGGGTAATTACCTACGTTGTAGGTAATTGTCAGACTTATACTATACCTGGTGAGCAAGACACAGGGCAGTGGTCTTATTGACCGGGGAATACATAGGTATCCTCGATGGTTTTAGTTTTACTTCGATGGTCACAATAAAAGCATACACAGATAGCCCAGGGAAACCCCCCCCCCCAAAAAAAAAAAAAATTGGTCCCTGGCACTCTTACAACTCCCCCAAGTGAAATTGTGTGCAGTAAGGTAGTTCAGTGTCTTGTCAAGATGGATTGGCAGGTCAGATGCTGTCGATTGGCAGACATCTGTATGCCTACCTACTAGGAAACCGGTACACTCTCCTTGTCTCTTTCAACAATGAGGCTCGAGACACAAGACTAAACCTGAAGAATAAGGGACGGCGATATAAGAAAGGATACACTTGCAACAAACCCACAGAATTTCCCCAACAGCAGACCATGGCGGCGGCACAGTTCACACAGATTGGCATGGTTTTAAATACTCAAGACAGACACGGCATCAAGCCGACCCTAATCAAGGTCCCGGAAGGCTGCAGGATCGGGTCGGGCAACTAGCTGGTCTTGGTTCCGGCCTTCTTCCTGTGTCTAATGGTTGTTGTATGTGCCGGCGTGCATTTACCTTTAAGGCCTTTGCGTGTGTGGAATTCGGATGGGGGGTGCTGTGCCGCAATCTCCAAACTTCTTTTTTGGAGATCTGAAAGTTGGGGGGATCTGAAACGAAACATCACCTTTCCAAGCCCCTAAGCCCTCGACCTGACCCGACCACTCCTGGCCTGGCCAGGTGGCCGCTTTGGGCTGCAGAGCATAGCCTTACAAGGCTGCATTCCCATTGAGGAACTAACGAAGAGAGAGAATATCGTCATCGGTGTGATCGGCTAGGAACAGGCTGTGTCAAATGCCGGAGACTGACTTGAGAGTAAGGTGTGCTGTGCCTCGGACAGGAGTGTCTCGACCTTGGTCAGTAAGTAAACAGATGTCCCAGTGAGTGCTGGTGACATCATCCTCGCGATATCTTGCCATTCTTCCAAACCTGTTGTTGCTACTGTGTACTACCATGTGAAGTTTACCCCTGGCCCCCCTATCTTTTTCCCGCGGCTCATTCCCCCTGTTGATCGTTACCGGCAAAAAGTCAACAAACGCTTTTCCCTCTGCCTTGTCTGCCGCCCGTTGTCGGCTCATCTCCGTCATCCACGGCAGGACTTTTTCTCACCGAGCCCTCGGTTCGAAGGAAGAGGATACAACTCTGGAATGTAACACCGGTGAAGAAATCTTCACCTCGGCGGTGAGTGGAGCATCATACGGAGCATAAAGAAAACGATGGGCACGATGGAACGCCAGAATTACGCGATCGGAGGGCAGACCCAGAAGACTGACCCAGGATTTGTGTGTGTTCGGTTCCGCAGCGTAATAATAAATACTCCTGACGGCGGTTCTGTCTCCGGAAGGTGAGTGAAAAAAAAGATATTTTTGTGAGGCGTGTAGCAACGGTGGTAGACAGAAGGAAAAGCGGGTGACTTACCCCGAAATCTGGCAAAAAGTCACGAGGACTAAGGACAATGTGTCTGTAATTGTCGGTGATTATATTGTGTTGATGGCAGAGTGAAGAATCAGATATCAGCAATCTGTGGTTTAATACGGCATTTGCTTCTTTCCCAGCCCCTGTGATAAACATCAACCGGGGATGGGTCAAGATATTGATTGCTTTTGACAGGCAAAAACATGACACATCGCAATCCAGTTCTGAAGCCGGAGGAAGCCGGAGAGAGTTGACGGTGGACGGAGACATCAACCGAAGAGAGTTAAGAGTCAAATGACAAGCCGTCTCTGCGCGGATCCACGACACAGCGATCAAACAGCGCGCGGTTGGAGTCTTTTGTTGGGGGAAGATCGCTGGTCTTGGCGCAGCTCCCGGGAGACGGGAAAATCTGGGGAAGCGGTCAGGGCAATCTCCAGCCAAGTGAGCCAAGCACACGCCCGGGGAAGCACTGTTCGCTAGCCGGCAAACGGCGCCGATTTTCCTGACAGGGTTGGAAATGGCACACCGAGGTTCCAGAAGCTTTCTTGAAACGGCCGAGTGCAACGGCATGAGGCACCATGCTGGAGAGGTGGGAAAATCATGCCTTTGACATCAGATGAAGTGATATCCGAGATGTTGTGAGAGGAGAAAGGAGACTTCGTAAACATTCCGAGTGTTGCTGGAATTGTGCCCGATCCAGAGCAACCTGACTCAGATGGGGGATCAAAAGGGATAACCCCCCACGGAAGCGTGCTGACAAAGTAACGTTGGTGCCGACGTGCTTGCGCCGCCTTCATCGCCCATTCGAAGCAGAAAATAGGTACGTAGGCGGCGTCATCGTATAATCTGAGGGACCTCCAAAGGTTCGACCGCCATGGAGGCCCGAGTTCATGCGCCGCCTCCCAAATGTCGGAGCATCCACGAACAGACAGATCGTGATCCAAGCTCCAGCTGAAGCCGCGCCAATCCAGTCCGTGGCCAGCAGGGTTAGAGAAATGCCGTGACAATTGCTGGGAATTAGTGTCGGAGCGAGATACCGCGAACGTCCATGGATCATTCTTGACTGAAAAGAAAATGGTCGGTGAGCTGTGGCACCACTCAGGCTGACACGGTTGGTTTGTACGCCAACGCCGCAAGGGAAAATGGAAGATGGAACGTGTCACGGGCAGGATGAGGCAACAGTGTTTTCTGAGGAGAAAGGAGCTGAGTCAAAAGGTCTTCCCCACATTTCCCCATGTACCCCAGACGGAATTTCCGGTGCCTCCAAGGGCTGCACCCCACTCTCAGCATGGCTCCCCACAGAGTTTTTACAGGGCGAGAGGGTGCATCAACTGTTGCTCTCACCACTCACAACCGGCTGTCTTTACCGCCTGTTTGTGTTTGTTGCGACCAACAACTTTCCAGAAGACTCGCTCCGAGGAGGCCGTAAACCACCATGGCTACGACAGGCTGAAGATCCGGCCCTTGGCGCCACTTTAGACCGTCGTCGGCAGTGCGCTAGCTCTCTCTCTCTCTCGTGTCCCCTCATTCTCCCAAACACTGACGCCTTCGGTGGTAACAGCTCTGGTATGGAACGCTCGGAGAGAAGAGCAGCCCCTTTTGTCCTCGTCGTCCGATCTCACCATTGGGGGTGTGCCTGATGCGATGCAAGCTCCCAGGACCAGCGGGTTGGCCCCCAAACAGCCCAGCCCTGTCGCTGTACTGAGTACTGTACCCAAACAACACGCTTTGAGCATTCCACCTGGTGTGATGGCACGCTGAAGGCTGAACGAATTTGGAATAAAACAACAAGACAAACAAACAGCACACCGCTAGAGAGGGGGTTGGAGGTGAAAAATTCTTCTCCCTTTTTCGTGTTTGCTTTTTGTTGCTGGCTTTCTGATATGTCCGTTCCCGTCCCTTGCGGACACAAATTCCAAGACACCTCGGACCTTTTGGAAATTCTGGCAGGTCTGGGGTCGTGAAAAGTACAAGGTACTTGGACAGAGTCCGTGGGAGCCATCCGTACCCTCCCACCTTCCCCAGAATTCCACAGTTCCCACTGGGCCCGCCCCGAGAATTCTCATCAATCTGGCCCCCTGTCTGCCTGTCCCCCCTGCTCCCTGTCCAAGGGCCGGGTCGGTCTGGTCTCTTGCTTTTTCCCTGGCCGGGCCTGCTACATAAAGACTCCGTTGGTCTCAGGACTCCCAACTTGCTTCTCTGTTTCTTTTCTTACACTGCCTCAAGCAACACAAAATATCTCCAAGAAACACATTAATACTCAGGCCTTGGTCGCTCTTCCTGCCCTTCGCTTGTCTCAACACACTTGCCTTCAAACAAGTCGCCATATCAAGACCATCAGACCTCTCCCATACTACCCTACAAGATCTTCTTCATACCAAACTCTTCAACAAACAACCTCACCAACCCTCACAACACAAGCATAATGCCTGTCTCTCAGATCGCCGCTCCCATCCCCATCCCGGCCGCGCGCCAGCCTCTGGGCCTCATCACCACCCAAGAGCTCTTCGCCAGCCTCAATGCCACCCTCCAGTCCAAGTCCAACCAGCTGGTGACGCCCAGCCACCACATCCAAGAAAACGACTACTCTGTCCCGGCTGCCCCCCCACCGTCCCCCATCGGCTACAGAGACCACTGGCCTTCGTCCATCCGCCGCTAAATCTTTTCTTTTCAACACAGTCACATCTCTGGCAAGGCGTTATGGCTTTTTTGATCACTTGAGGGATGAGCAGACCGGATGCGGATATTGATTACACTTTTGTACACCACTACCACAACATTTTACTTCTACACCAACAACTTACATCTACCTGGTCTGCTCCTTACACACACGGCGTTTCACAATTTGGGTCTTGAGGGTTTGGAATTATGGGAACTAGCAACGCTATCCTAAGTGAGCAAGCATGGAGTTGGATCATCAAAAATTTGGAAGATATCAACAGTCGACGTCGACTGACTACTGGGAATAATTTGGCTTTTGTTTTGCTTTGTCATGTTATTATTACATCCCACTTAGGAGGGGATCACTTCCCGAGGGGGATTAGCTGGTCAAGAATACACACAGCTTCAACTACACACTATTACCTATCAAGAAATTCGTGATGTGATTGTGATGGACTACAAGTGATAGTGATGATCGTGCATGAAAATCGCCATGTGCGCTGTTGAGAAAAGTAAAGTGTAAAACTAGGTCACAACCGAACAGCACAGCGAGCGGCAAACTCGGTTTTTTTTCCTTTCTTGACCTCTTTGCAAGTGGTTACCTTGTGGAGGCGGCAAGGCTCGGACCTGGGGTTGGACAAATTTGCACAGTGAGACACCAATGGGAGTTTGTGGACCCTTTTTTAGGTTGACAATCTCAGCCAACGAGAAAGAAGTTCACATTGCACAAGACTCACCTAAACCAGACCAGACCGGGCCAGAACCGAATAAGACTGCCCGTTGAAACTTTTTGAGGAACTGGGGAATACGGGGTAAGTAACATGGTGAGCTGCACAACCAACAGAGCTATTGAACTAAGTGAGCGGTGACCAGCATATCACCGACGATGGACTGCATGCTTGAAGTTTAATGGTCAATATTGTTGAATATTGAACCAACCAGCAAAAAAGCAGCTCAGTGATGGACCTATCATCACCATCATGCTTCTCAAAGAGGCAAAACCCCCCCAAAGCCCACCTCGACTCACTCACTCAACAAGCAACCGTGGTTGCCTATGCGGAGCCGACATTCTCGCAACGGTCCGTCTGGGGGGTAACATTGACCCTCCTCCAATCAATCATGAAGACCTCGAGCAGGTGAGGAAGCAACTACAACGGTCCCCGTATCTCGTATCAGCACTTCTCAGCCCCTCCGGAAGATAATGTTCTGATATCGCGACATTCCCGTCGACTCTACAAAGTAGCTACCTATCCCAGGTCGCCGACCTACTCGGTGTCCGTTCTTGACATACCTGATGCCCGTCTTACGCCTCTAACCTATTCGATGATATTCTATCAGCATGCCAACTCAGTATGGCTTTCCCTCCATAAAAGGTGTACCAAGCAGTCAGAAAATCCCCACCCAAGAATGTAAGAAGTATGTAAGCCGCGCAGCTGCAAGCAGGTACCGCATTACCGTCCGCATACCGCCCTACCATCCGCACACTATCCCCAAGCGCCGCTGCCGTCACCATTCCTCCCCTACTTTTAAACTCGCATATCCCAACATAGGTACAGTACCTTACGTCAGTCAGTAAGATCGATCGATCAGAAACCGCGGCGGTCGCGGCTGTGGCCTCTTAATCTTTCGCATGCCCAAGATACTTATCCGCCTAAGAGATATCTTACAGATGCCTTACATACACCCGCATCACCAACCCAAAATATGCATCCCGTGCTTTTGCAGCGCGCGGGATCCTCGGGACCCATCTCACCGGACCTCCAGTTACCCTCCCTACTTTTACCTTTCAAGGGATCGAATGAATGATGGGGGGATTGTGAAGTATAAGATATCGATCGGTCCGTTGACTCCCATCTTTTATTTCCCGACGCCGATGCCGACCGAAGGGTCCGATACCGACAGGTTGCATCCAGTTGTTGGATTATACATTATGCATCGCACGGAACCAGACTACAGAACTGCACGAGCGTGGGGTTTTTCTATCTCTGTATCAGTCCCGTTCCTATCCAGGCCCTTCCCTATCAGTAGGTAACATCCGCATCAGCATCCACATTTGCATCAACATCTCCAAAATCCCCTATCTTATCAACAGAAAGTGCTTCCAGAATGTCTGCTATGAACGATTCCCACCATCCCACCATCGGCCGGCAAGTGCGGGATTCATGAAAGGTAAAGGCAGATAGGTATCCCTTGACGAGTAGCACAGACTCGGCCCAATTCTTCTTCAGCAGTTCTGTGTGGAAGTTGACAAAGTCAATCTCTCCCGCCCCACGAAAGTTCTATGCATCTTCCCCTCTATATTCCATCCATCTCGTCCCTATCTCTAACCCCGATATCCATGACCTTGCCTTGTCTTGTCTTGTCTTATGAAGAAATGTCCCGAATCATTCTCGTGTCTTTCTCGTATTGTTGGCACTCCCCGCGAGCAATGTTTCGTCTTGTCTTAGGCGGATGGATGACAGCACATCGGTGGCCTTTTTCTTCAGCCCCAGAAGGGAAAGTCTCAGCTCTGTGTATCTTGGCTGCGTAGCACGAGAGAAATAATCTCGTGGAATTCCCGCCATTTTTGTTTCCCCGCGCTTAACGTGGGAGAGAGACGGTTATCGATGACATCTTAATTATGGAATAGTGTACAGAAAATCGGATGTTGAATAACCATGAGGTGGGCGTCCACGCCCTGGACAAAAAAACTGGCACCGCTACATACACAGCCTACCACATAGACTACTAAATACAGGCGTCGCAATTGCATTTAAAGGCCTATTACACCATTTTAAGGCCTGACGACTATCTTTAAAGGTCTACTATCTTTGGACGCCTAACGGCTATCTTATGTGGTCTGTCAATTGTGTTTTGATGCCTGTTAAACACTTGCAGTACCAGTTTTTTTGTCCATAGCGTGGCGTCGCAACCGAACGTGGGGAACGTACGTCGGATGTGGGATCAGATTAACCTCAACTTCCCCGTGGGGGTCATCACTCTCCATTTGGGGGTTAGAGAAGAAATACAGCATTCCGTACAATTGGGGGTCAACAATGGAAAACGTGGATGACAGCTGGGATCGGATAGGGTGGGTGGCTTGTGATATCGACCTGTTATCTGTCTCTTATGATCAAAGTATCTTTCTTCCGGGAGAGGATGTACACTCTACTTTTGCGCTCTTCGCGGGCACGGATGGGACTTGATCCATCACCCTTCCGATAATGGCCATGTTTCTCTCTAGTCACGAGCTAAACACCCTAAAAAGGAAACAGCTCCCCTTCTCGCCTCTCAAAGTTGATGTTATAATCTATTCTGAATTCCAAATCGCTATTATTCATCTGCTATCATTTCGCGCGCTTGCTCCGCGTTCATGGTATCCATCATTCGCTTGCTCTATCTCTATCTCGCCCACCCCCGACCTTCCACCCATCGTCCATTCAATTATCATCCATCTATTATACAAAAGCAGACTTAAAGCTTCGCCTCCTCCTTCAGCGTCCCGACCTTGAGCTTCGCGCCCCACTTCTCCATGACGCCCTTGCTGTGGTACTTCCAGAACTGCTTCGTCGCGTCCTTGCCGGCCATGCGCTTGAGGATCTTGGCTCCACCGGGGTGCTCGTCGACAAAGTCTGCGAAAGTGTGTCAGCTACTATCCTATTATTGATCATAGAGCGACGGGAAGAACGTACTGGCAATCTCATAGACGCCATCATCAATGATGATGTACATGGACTTCTCGTCCTTGTGCTGGGCAACCTCGGCCTTGGTGATTTGAGCAGACATTTTGGAGTTTGGCTTGGAATCTGTGAAGATTGACTGAGTGTAGAGGTCGTAGGGGCGATACAGAAGTGAAGGTAGAGAGCGGTGTATAGTTAAAAGAAACAAAATGCTTGCTAATTCCTTAAAGACAAGTGGTTGTTGCCAGGAGGATCCCCACCGACGATGCTCGGCTGGGAGGTCCCCAAGATCAACCTCGGCTCGGCTTAGCGATGGCAGATGCGCGCGTGCACCGCCAAGACTTGGGGAAGTTGTCGAGAATTGTGGGGAACATCCTCCCCCGCAGACGTCATAACCGATCCCCGGATTTTGTGAACCGATCTGGGCCAGGAACAGGAACAATAAGATGGAGTACGAGGGAAGGATATGTATTTCTATGTGTAGTGATACGAACTAGGTATGATAGCGAAGCCGAAACGTTGTTTCAAGCCTCATGATTACCAGAGCCTCTACACACCCCGATGTAACAGCACTCGCCCCAAAATATGATATCCCGCCGGACTCGAGTGCGTTCCTCCATGGCCCCTTTCTACACAGTATATCATGTTCGTTGTCTCTCGGTCACACCTCTTTCTGTTGCTCTCTTGTGCCAGCTTGATCCTGAGAAGTTCAAGGAACCATAGCGGCCCAAAGTGAAATAATTTCTGCTGTCCGACACCTGATTCACCTAACCCTCAAGGTTATACGCCTTCTTCGCCGTCCCGCTCCAAATCGAGGTCTGGTTTTCTTGACTGAGACCAGCCATATCACACATCATGTCAACGACCTTGTGCCACTTCGCCCATGCCTCTTCGCCCACGCCAACTGTGCAAACTGGCCAGTTGCTGCCAAACATGATCCTCTCTGGGCCAAACGCGGCAATGACAACTGCAAGCCACGGCAGAATCGCGGAAAAGATCTCCTCGGCAGAGCGTGTCTTTAAGGAGTCTGGCATCTCCTCGAACAGGCCGCTCAGTTTCATGTAGATGCGGCTGCATTTTCCGAGAGTAAACATAGCGCTCCGCCTACATTTCTGTGTCAGCCAAAGTCGTGTTAGAAGCCAGAAATAATAGACATACCAAGCAAGAAAAGACGGATCAGCTTGGTTGACAATCGTCAAGTCCGGCTTGCAAAGATGATCTACCACACCGTTAGTATCCTTTTCTCTTCATCGACAGTCACATTCCAGACATACTGATAATGAATACCACTTTCTTGTCTTCTTCTTCAACTCCCTCGTGAGCCCGGTCAATAATCTCTACCAGCTCCTCCAACTGCACCCTCCCCCTCCTGTGCTGATCAACGCCCGCATCGAAAACCCACCCCTTCTCGCCCAAAAGCTTCAGTCCATCAATGAACTCCTCCGTTAGGCCAGTCTTGTTAGGCTTGTCCTGGAGTAAGTATCGGAAACCTTTCACTTTTGCCCATGTAGCTTCCCCGGCTTGGGACTCAACAGTGGCGAGATACTCCTTCAGCTTCGGGAGTCCAGAGGCGAGAGGGGCCCAGGGGATGATGCCCAGGCAGAGCTTGGCATCGTCAGCAGTATGGCCTTCGCCGTCTTTGGGTTGGCCCTCGATGATCCGACGCATCCAGGCGAGCTCGTTTAGGGGTTCTGACCAGTCGTTGGAGTCATCATTCTTGCGGTCGGCTTCGATGTAGATGAAACCGGAGAGTTGGGGAGCTGAAGAGGTTGCCGCACGGTATTCATCTACGGAGTTTTGGGTTGCCAAGGGGCTCTCGGGGGAATACCATGCATGGCTGGGGGCTTCGGATTTGGGATAGAGGTGGATGTGGGAGTCGATGATGGGGACTGGGGAGGACATTTTGAATCAATGGGGATTGAGAATGAAATAGTGGTAGTTGATAGGATCAGATATGTAGTTGTCTTGTTGTTTACAATGGATGTATGTTGTTGTTGATGATGAACGTTGGGTCAACCTTCACCGACATCTGGGCATTCGCAGGAGACCCCGCTTGCTGCAGTGGCAGCCACTGGCTGGGTGGCTGCTTCCCATAGAGCCCAATTTGTGGAAAGTGCTATGGACGCTGATATGGTCTTATTCCAGAACATGAAGTCATATCCTACGATTTTCAACGGGAATTTGTAACGTGCCTTGCTGTTAAACTCGAAAGCTTTAAAATCAGTGGTTTTGATTCACAAATAGGGGAAGCTCAACTGGCGGTACAGTGCCACAAGGGGCTGCCTAAAAGAAGCACTGTGCCAAAACGTCAACGCACGGCCCCACTGCCAGCAAACTCATCAATTAAACTTCTGCCCCTCGACGCGTTCTGCCTGGCGAGACGCGGTTACCCAACGCGACCCCTCCAATATTCCCAACATTCCCAACACCAAGACATCATCTTCGACTTGTTGTTCTTCAAATCGCTAAATACCTTTCTCTCACCAATTTGACCCGAACCACAAGTACAGAAGAGCAGAAAAAGATGGCGGAGCAAGCGATAACCCAGGGCGCAATTGAGTAAGCTATCATCGGGTTCAAACCCCATGAATCGTGATCCAACTGACCATCTCGACAGAGCCATCTTCTCCGATCCTGATCGCGCCCGCACTCAGTTCCCCGTACCGGTCCTGCAATGCCTCCAGATCAAGACTCTCGACTCGAAAGGCGGCGGCGCCCCAGAGAGATACCGCATCGTCCTCAGTGATGTCCGCAACTATGTGCAGTGCATGCTGGCCACCCAGGCAAACCATGTCGTACACGAGGGGAAACTCAAGCGCGGCGGCATCGTTCGCATGAAGCAGTACCAAGCCCAGGCCCTCAAGGGCAAGAACGTCTTAATAGTATTAGAGATTGAGGCCATCGAAGCCCTCGGCGCACCGGAAAAGATAGGGAACCCTGTCGGCTTGGAAGGAGGAGTGAAGCTTGAAGAGCCCCAACCCGCTGCGGCGGGTACGAACAGCACCGGGTTTTATGGTGCCCCAAGAGCGAGCCGACCCAAGAGTCCAAATCGCAGGTTCAGAGACAACTAGCGTCACGCCCCAGCGGCAACGTTCGCAACAACGGAGGTGTCAGCAGCACCATCTACCCCATCGAAGCCTTGTCTCCCTATGCCCACAAGTGGACGATCAAGGCGAGAGTCACCCACAAGTCAGATATCAAGACGTGGCACAAGAACAGCGGCGACGGGAAGCTTTTCAGTGTCAACTTGCTGGACGAGAGCAGCGAGATCAAGGCCACAATGTTCAACGACCAAGTCGACCAGTTCTACGATATTCTGCAGGAGGGCCAGGTGTACTATATCTCTGCCCCCTGCCGAGTCAATTTGGCCAAGAAGCAGTTCAGCAACCTTCCCAACGACTACGAGCTTACGTTTGAGAGGGATACCGTCGTTGAAAAGGCTGAAGATCAAAGCTCAGTACCACAAGTACGCTTCAACTTTTGCAACATTCAAGAGCTTCAGAGTGTCGAGAAGGATGCCACAGTCGATGTTCTCGGTGTGATCAAGACAGTTCATGAGGTCTCGTCAATCACTTCCAAGAGCACTCAAAAGCCATACGACAAGCGCGAACTGGAGCTGGTGGATCAGACCGGCTACTCGGTGCGTGTTACCGTTTGGGGCAAGACAGCCACCGAGTTCTCAGGCAAGCCCGAGGAGGTCATTGCGTTCAAGGGCACCCGTGTCAGTGATTTCAACGGCAGGAGTTTGTCGCTCTTGTCATCTGGTACCATGGCCATTGATCCCGATATCCCCGAGGCCCACGCTCTCAAGGGCTGGTATGACTCTACCGGCAGGCACAACGAATTTGCAACACATAGCAACATGTCGTCAGTTGGTGCTGCCTCCGGTCGCTCATCCGAGATCCTTATGATCCAGCAGGTAAAGGAGAAAGATGTCGGCTTTGATAAGCCCGAGTACTTTTCCGTTCAAGCTACTGTCGTCCACGTCAAGCAGGATAACTTTTGCTATCCGGCGTGCCGCAGCGAGGGTTGCAACAAGAAGGTCACGGATATGGGCGACGGCACCTGGCGCTGTGAGAAGTGCGATGTGACGCATGACAGGCCGGAGTATCGCTATATCTTGAACTTCAACTGCAGCGACCACTCAGGCCAGCTCTGGCTCAGCTGCTTCGACGACCAGGGCAAGAAGCTTCTGGGTGCGTCGGCGGATGAGCTCATGGAGTGGAAGCAGATCAAGGAGTCTGGGGATGCTTCGGAGGAGGCTAAGAAGGAGGCAGGGATTCGCCTTGCGGGTGCGTTTGATAGCGCAGTCTGCAGAAAGATGGCTTTCCGGGCTCGGGCCAAGATGGATACCTATGGTGAACAGCAACGGTATGTTTTCTTGTGACGGATATCTTATAGGTGACTTGTGCTAACAATTTCTTCAGGGTGCGTTACCAGCTCATGGAGGCCACACCACTGGATTATAAGACGGAAGGCAACCGGTTGGCAGAGTTGATCAGGCAGATGAGCGTATAATGTTGTGCAGTTAGAGTGGGGGTCTGAAGAGGGAGGGGATAATATATATTAGGGAGGAATTTGCCTTGTGTATGTTGAGCTACACTGTAGAAGCAGCCATTTGTTGGTTTAATTTGCAAAATACAATTCGATGATTTGAGCCTCCTCCGTTGATGCTTACAGTGCAAGACTTCCCGACGTCAAAGAGAGCGCACTGTGTCCTACCCTGCAGCCTTGTGGCCGTTGGTGGGGCTAAGCTAGGCACCTTCCCCACGTCAATGTCAATGGCGGGGAGCTTAACCCAACTCTACCTTGACGTTTGGAGCACTGACAACTGACAACATCCGCACCGATATCAAGTTGTTTTTGTAGAAGCTTTCATTGAATTCTCAACTTCACGACGCCCCCCTGCCAGTAACTCCGACCGAGATACCCATCAAGAGCGAGACGCTAAGGAACAGCACAGCTAGGAGGGGTCGTGAGCCACGAGTATCTCTTGTCGATCGCTGCGCTCTCTTTGTAATCGACTATTTCAGCAGCATCAACACCAATTCCATCGACACCCCCCAAGATTGGTACACAACCTTTCCGATGGAAGGTACACTCGCGACGCTTGTGGCTTTCCCACAAGCAGGAATACTTGGGGATAATGAGGAATACCACCGCGCGGCGCAAGCACACAGAATCACCTTGACGAAGCTGTCATCGAGTGCCAGGTGGGCTTCAGAGGCTCCCCGGCTGATCGAGGTATATCTACGTTCTCAGGCTTGAACGAATGAATGTGACGTTTCTGACGAGGAAGCAGCGCCTTGATCCAGCTACCCATTCTCTATCGTACCTCTATGTGCTTCAGGCGCTGAAGTCGGTCAATAGCTACCCTCTCGACGATCTGCTGATCAAGCTCACCACCTTCTTCACGTCATTTGACGCCCGCCAAATTCGATATGCCCCAAAGGCCTTCACAAAGCTGTTAGCACAGCCACGGCTGCAGGATTTGTTTCCCGTGAGTTTTCTCTCTGTCTGTTGTTGCTCTAGCTGTCACTCGCTGACCTTGGTTTGTCTCAGGCTTCTGTTGCTGTTGAGCTTATCACCACAGCCCTCCTCCAACTCGACCCCACCGGCTCTGTCCTCACGAGCCACCATACCGACCTCGTCCGATTTGCCTACATGACCAACAGCATCGAACCCGTGTTGCCGATCATCGAGAAGAGCATTGTGTTCTACCCTGGAATGAAGGGGTCGATTAGCACTCGGCTCCTCAGCGATCCCGATCTTCCGCCCTCCGGCTTCATGACCGTCGAAAACGACTTCACCAAACCTTTGCAAATCAAGGACATCCTCGAACATGACCTTCTTCGCGGGCTGTGTTTTATCCAGAGGCGGTCCTGGCAGCAAGCCTTTGACGCACTGGAGCGCGTGGTTACCTTCCCATCTAGAGACAGCACCAATGCAAGCAAGATTATGGTGGAAGCCCACCGCAAGTGGGTTTTGGTTGGGCTGTTGCTCAACGGCAGGGCACCTGTCCTTCCACCTCTCACATCCATCGGCCCGCGAAAAGTTTACGAAGTCACAGGCAAGCCTTACTATAGCTTGGCCCAGGCATTCGAGAAGGGACCAGCAGAGTCGTTCAAGGCCGAATATGAGGTGCTGCCTCAGACGTTCTGGGACGAGGAGAAGAATTTCAACTTGCTGAAATTGGTGATTGAGCACTATCAGAAGTGGCAGATTCTGAACCTCAGACACGTCTACTCCAAAATTTCTCTGGAACAAATACGGACTCGGACGCAATCGGGGCAAACTGCTGCCCCGTTGGGGAGCGCGCTAGAGATTGAGATATTGGTGAAAGGAATGATTGAGGAAGGGATTCTGCAAGGGGAGGTTGTGCACCCGGAGAACGGCGGGCCTGCGTATTTGGTTTTTAGCGCGGCGGCGGATGATTTGACCGAGGAGGAGTTTAGCAGGAGGATGGTGGGGACTGCGCAGAGGATCAAGGCGTTGGGGCCGGTGGTGAAGGCTACGAATGAGAGGTTGGGGAGTAATAAGGACTATTTGAAGTGGTTGGCGCAGCAGAAGAGGCGGGAGCAGCAGGGTCAGGGCAGTCAGGGCGGGGCTGGGGAGGATGCTGTGGAGGATGAGGATTTGATGACGGGGATTGTGGCTGGTTAAGGGGGCAAAGGGGGGGATTGGGGTGAGATGGGATGAGTGAATTGGTATTGAGCAATGGCGTTGGAGAGGTTGATTATGTGTAGGCAGGCAGTGGTAGATATTTGCTTGCCGCGGAACAGAGATGGGTTTTGTTATTGGGGATTAAATTTGGGGATTGAATAGCAATAGCAAAACCTTGTGCCCTTTATTTCAAATTCGGGCCTATATCGTATCCTTTAAAGTTGTAAAAGAAGGGGAGTCTATTAGTGAAAATAGCTGATAATAAGTTGCAAAATTACTTATAAATGTGGTGCTTTTGTTTGACTTTTAATTCTATTTAGAGACTGTCTGTTACTTGTCGATGTCTGTCCTTGTCTGTCCTGGTCTGTCATTCCCCTGTAATCGATGAGTCCGCTCTGTTAATGTCTTGTCTTTTCTCTATATTCAAACTGTCGCTAGCATATTTTTATCTCGATATCTTTTAAAGTATATTATACCCCATTATACTCGGTATTTCCACGTCGTCTAATCTAGTCATTGTGTTCTCCCCCTTTCACCCTTTGCTATACACGGAGTTAGCCTCCTGTTTCTTTTCTAACCCATGAGCCGCCGTGTCGTCACCCCTCTTTTAAACACGACGAGGAAGAAAGCCCGACCAAGAAGCCCAAAACGGATGTCCAGGAGGTTATCGACCTATCTACACCACCTTCCAGCAGACCCCTCGCCAGTCACATCCACGACTCCCGCTGCAGTGGCGCCGCCCGCGTCGCCCTCCACAGAGCCCCATGAATCTCTGGCTCCGGGTTCAAAATGGACGCTCTGGTGCTTGGAAGCTTCGTCTAGCTTATCGTCCTCACTGTGGTCGATCTCGTTACAGTCACTACCTAGGATAGGACCGACTGAAGACGGGGCTGACTGGAGGGTGGGCTGACTGGCGCGGGTAGTCGAAGTCGGATGGCTAGAGGTCGGGCTGGGCTTCTGAAATAGGGTATGCGAAATCAATCCTGCCTCGGTACCTGGTAATTTTTCGTCTTCTCGAGGCGCCGTCCGTCGCATTTCTTGTATAGGGCGAGAAGGCAGTGAGAAATTTAACAACTTCGTGTCTAAGCGCGCCTTTTTCGCTTGGTGTCGCCGTAGCGCGTGGGCGCGCGGGTGGGGCAGTGCGGCAGCAGGCGCGATGGGTATCAGGTAGAGACGTAGGCACGTTGGTGAGAAAGGTTGGTGTTGGGGAGGGAAGGGGGAGAGGGAAGGGAAGGGAAGGATACAGTACACTGAGGAGTTTCTTCTCTCTTCCTGTTCATTGCGATCTCGACAGGGAAGGGGGGGAGGCGAGCAAAATAAGACTGAATGATCATCCAGTCTGGCGCCTTTCAGTCTCCAGACTTTGTCGGGCCTGTACTTCTGCACCTGTTTGTTTCTTTGGTTGACCATTCTGAGTGGCTGGCCAGTCTTCCACCTAGGTAGATAGATAGAATCCTGTTGAGCGCGACGGATCTCGACAGGCCTCATCAGGCATTCGTTTTTGCATCGCACGATTTCTCCCTCGGATTGCACGATAACGCTTTCCCAGATGTTGTCATCTAGCTTGACTGAGAAAACCCTTTTGAGGGTTTTGTCTGTCAGATACTCGGAGGGCTTTGTCGGTCCAGTGGGAGAGAGGAATGGGCTCCCATGCGGGCGGTGGGATGCCGCGAGCGAGCGGTTGTTGAAGGCCGCCAGACTTCCCGCCTAGAATAATGGCGGAATCTGGTGGGGGCCTTGTCCAGCCTGGGACAGCAGGTGGCTCTCGGCGTCCCGGGGCGCAGGGGGGGGGGATGATGGATTGGTATGGTCCCTGCGTTTGGAGGAGAGGGGTGGGTAGATAAGCTTTGGATTGTCGCAACGGAACCGCGTGGGATCCAGAAAGTCCGCATTAAAAAGCTCCGATAAACTCTCCTCGCCGTCATCGACTGGAAATATTTGGGCATACTCTGCCTAGGCTTCCGCCATTGCCTCGCTGTCGAAAGCTGGGCCCTTCGTCATCCACTTGAGAGCCCGATACACATAAAGAAGTGTAGTTGCGACCAAGGAAACTTCGCGGCGCGGATCGAGTGTGTCCAGTAGCGGGGACGATGGGTTGTCGAGCATTCTTGACAGGACCAAGCGCTCCAAAGAGGAACTCATGGAGTGCTACGGCGATAGGGCACACGACGCCATCCTAAACCGCTTCCTCGCGGCTATTCCAAGGAGGACTGGCAGCGTTCCATTACCCTGCTCTGCTACCTGCGCATATGGCTTTGGACTCTCTTATCTAAACATAAAGAGTGTGTCTTCATGGAGGACACGACACGTCACATAGTTTGGATTTAGATTACGATCATCGTCAGAGGACACGACACGGTACGTTGTGGAGTCGTATTTTACAAGACGAAAGTCGTCAAGGGAAAGGATACGATACGTCCAAAACCCAGGCTGTGAGATTTACTAGGGGTTATTGGTTCGGGAAGTGGGCGTGTTTAAATTTAAAAAGGGAATTTAAGCATATTGTTTTCCTTCTTAAAATAAAAAAAACTGAAGTAAGTTATTATTATCTTTTATATTTACTATTCAATTACCTTATTAGAAGAGGATAAAGCTGATATGTGTGTGGAATACCATGGTAACACAGGTTGTTGTTTTTCACAGCAGAGTCACAGCACACCGCGGCCACAAGCATTCAAACTGCAACATTCCCAACGTTTGAGAGAAGAAAGCAAAAGTCTATGCCAGCTAAGCTAATGTATACCAACTAGTCTCTTTTGTGCGCGAGCACAGCTATTTAATGCTACCAAAGATAGAAAATATACCAAGACAAAAGAAGCAGAAAAACCAAAACATCTTCCATGAACGCATAACCCATGTTTCCTAAACCATATCCATGTTTCCTAAACCATATCCATACTCGTATCCCCATTCCAATATTTTGCTGTCATCAAATCATCTTCCAACCCCCTTTCATCCATTATCAAGCCCTAAGCCCTGCCAGGACTAATCATCATCCTCCCTCCAACACTTCTTCCTTCACTGACAACCGAGTTCCTCTCTGAATCCTCATCATTGGCTTCGCTGTGGCGGATGTACACTGGGCGGCGCTCTGAACCGACGGGGCCAAAGTTAGTTGGGGGTTGCCTGTGAGGTAAGTTAGCTTTGGGGGATGAAAAGTGATGGCAAATGTGAAGTGTGTTGAGAGGGAACCGTGGCAGAGCACACTTGTACTTTGAAAAGTGATGACAGTGCTAGATCCAAACACTCGTCAAGATTACAAAAAACCCCACTTGGGCAGAGTGAAACACAACAATCAAGCCGATCACAATCCTAATCCCAACAATAAACACAAAATAAACCATCACATCCGGCCATGCCGCCAAGTGAAAAATTCCGCAACTGCCCTCCCGCGCCCGTAGATGGTATAGGTGATCATAGAAGTTGGCTCAGAGCTGATCCGAACAGAAGAAGGTCTTGGAGAAGGGCCACGGGGAAATTTGCTGAATTTGTTGAAACGAAAATCTCGAAGAGAAGGCGACGTTTTCCCAGCCAGCTACTGGTTCCAGAACAGGTTGATGCTGAGTCTTGGCTGAGGGCACAAAACAAAGACCAAGGCTGGTTGATTTGGGAAAAGGGGGGGGGGGGGGGCTGGGCTCTAAAATCAGGCTGACGAGTGGCGGTTCGCGGCCCGGAAGATAATAAAGTCTGTCCAGTGGTGGGGCATCTCGATGGGTATCAGGCTTGATAGGATCTTGTTGCCAAAAATGATAGGAGGAAAACAAGTCGCGAGGGCTTCGATTGTACCATCATTGAGACGCTTATTGGTCTAAAGCGCAAAGGTATTGACAAAGCAGGCGAATAAGACGACGATGATGGGGTAACCGAGGCAGATCGATTGCATCCCAACAGCAATTGAAGGGTCGAAATGGCGCGTCGTCGAGTTGTTGCATCCAACCCCCCAAACAACCACACGCACACAGGCAAAGCTTCACCAAGCGCCCAACCAGCCCAAACACCACATCATTCACTTTGGTCAGTACACAATTACATGTCTGCCTGCACTCGCAGACAGAAAACCACATCCCATCCCTCTTCCACAACTTCTTCATCTCAAGCCGCTTAGGGTATATACTGTACCCCCGGGGTACTCTTTATATAAGAAAGAAAAAGAGCAGGCCACAGCAACGACCTCGGGGAACAACAAAAGAAACCAACCTCCGCTCTACTGCCCCGGGGTCGGGCCGCGCATTCTCCAGTTAGACGAATGAAAACCGGACTCACTCCCAGAAGAAGAACCACGCCGCGCACCAGACGTACCACCCGCACCACCGCCACCAGTACCACCACCACCACCACCGGCATTCTCCCAACGCGACCAGCCCGAATTAGACTTTCTGCCCTCAGGGCCAGCGCCAGCGCCACCAGAACCACCCGCAGCAAACCTTCCACCAACGGAAATACCCCCACCGCGCTCCGAAGAACCCCTCTCACTCTCCCGAGAAAGCTCTGCTTGCCTCTTCTTCCACCAAGTTGGCAAACCTTGAAACAACCCCAGAGAGTGCTGCGTGGCCTTATCCATAGGCATTTCGTGCTTGTACTTGCACCCCTGCTGGGTGAACGCGCAGGTGCCCTCGTGCACCCATTTGTCGCAGTAGATCTTAACCCTCTTAGGCGGGGCGTAAGAGGGGGACAACGGACCGGTACCAGCACCAGAGGCAGCGGCAGTGGAAGAAGTCTGGGGAGCGGACGCGAGGATATGGTCAATACGGTTCTGATTTTGCAAGTCTCAGTTGGGAATTGGGATGGATGGATGGGGGGAGGAAGATGGGGGAAGACAAGAAGAAGGTAGAGAAAAGGCTTACCTGGATGGCGTCTTGATGGCGGCCGTGAGGAGGGGTCTGTCGACGGGTCAGTCTCGGATGGTCAAAAAGGGGTGGAAGACGGGTTAGGGTTGGTTGGGGCAGCGGTTGGCTGTGTGCACAGACCATCACCATCCCCCACCCAACCAAAAAAAAAGGGGTAAGTAAACAAATGCTCCACGAAAAGAACGTACCTGAATTACCGCCCGCTGAGTATTGCTATTCTTGCAACGCCCATCCAAGCCAGCCGGAATCATCAACTCAACCAGTTTATCATTATCGTTCTCCGTAGCCGGGACCCCAACCAGCGAAAATGGAAGCATGTCCACCGGCACGAGCCGAGTCCGACTACCGTCCGGGCGGACGAAGCAGTATCCCTGGGTATCGGGGCCGACTGTTACCAGATACTGGGACTGGTACTGACCCATATCCCAGCTCTGGGCGCGGGAAGTCGGAGTCGGCGGGAGAGCGGTCGTGGTTGTTGCTATGATGGCTGGGCCACCACCAGCGATGGAAGACGAGGGGAAACCGAACATCCCCTGGTGCTGGGATGTCGGGGGCGAGCAGAGTTGGGCGATCTGGGCCGGGGCGAGTTGGCCTTGGACGGCGAAGAAGTCATGGCGGGCAGTGGCGGGGTCGGAGAGCGACAAAGAAGCGAAGCCGGGCGGGTCGACAAAGCTGGGACCACCAGAGAGACCGACAGGAGAAAAACCGGAACCACCATCGTAACCACCAGAACCACCAAAACCGAGGCCAGTACCGGAAGCAGACTGAGTGCCAGGCAAAAAGACACCGGCGGCGGCGGACGGACCAGGGAAGGGAGCGGACTGCTTTGGGGCAGGGCCCAAAGCGCCAGGAGACAGGACGGCAGAGCAGGACGAAGCAGGAGAAAAGGGAGGAGAGGCGGGGGAGCGCAAGGCAACAGGCGTAGGGAAACCAGGGTTGTAGCCCTGAGAGGGGCCGGGAGAAAAGTTGCCGATTGCTGGGGCAAGGACGGTAACCGAAGAAGGAGACGAGGTGGTGTCTATATGATGGTCAGTCTGGCTCAGATCACTAGGTTCGGGTGGTAGCGTACCGCTGGCTGGCTTGGACTGGGGCGGGGATTGGGCTGGCTGGCGCCAGTTGTCAAGGGCTAGAAGCATGTTAGTATTAGCCATTCATCTGAGGAGGAAACGCATCAAAGGGAAATGTCTTGAATAAAGTTGGGACGTTGGGGTAATCCAAGGCAGGCATATGTTCGATCTCAAATCGGCCTTTTAAAGAAAACGAAAGGCCTCAGACTACCCCAGGCAGGCATACCCGCAATCTGGAACATGCCCTGGAGATCAACCGACACGCGTCCAAAAATATTCAATGCTTTCCAGAAACAAGATCGGCGCGTATGAGGATAAAAAAACACACCCGGAAAAGCCATTACGAACACCGGAGAAAACATACGAAAGAAAAAGAACAAGAAAACAGATGACTTCCCCGGAAAACCCCCAAGACTGAAAACAGATTGACAAAAAGAAAAAGACATACCTCTCGCTTTGCCACCCAACAAACCGACAGCACCAGCGCCAAACTGCCCTCTCCCACGCCTCATACCACCAGACAAGCGCGTCTGCTCACCCTCAGGAGAGCCCTCGCCAGCGCCAACACCGCCAGACAAACCACTCGCGACGGAGCCAGACATGTCTTCTTTTTCAATTAGTTTGGACGACGAATTGTTCGAAAGATCAAAAGTAAAAAGGATCTCGGACGAACTTTGATGTTGCTGTTGGATCTGCTGTTGTTGCTGTTGTCCACCAAAACAAAAAGTACAATCCAAGTTCAACTTCTGCCTCAAACCGGAGGAGCAATTTATACCCCCGGAATGCGGGTCCGGAGCGGAACTGACAGCTTCGGAGTTGCGGAGCTGTGAGTCAACACCTGCTATTGTTTCTATTGTACCTGTCGTTGCCTGGAAAGAGGCGGCAGGTGATGGTATTATCTCTGTCGACCTGATGGGAGAAGTGGTCAGGTGAGATGTGCTCGCCCTGATTGTGCGATCTAAACCGGTGACTGGGGAAGGAGGACGCGGGGTAGTGAAGTCGCGGTTGTCTGCTGTCTGGGAAGGGGCCGTTGAGGAAGCTAGGAGGCCGGCCGATGCGAGCTTGGACTGGATTTCAGCGATGTTGTTGGGCCCAGTGGTATTGTGTGGTGGGACTGTCACGGCGATCGATGTTAGACACA
The DNA here is from genome assembly GCA_030549205.1 of Apiosordaria backusii. Lineage (NCBI taxonomy): Eukaryota > Fungi > Ascomycota > Sordariomycetes > Sordariales > Lasiosphaeriaceae > Apiosordaria > Apiosordaria backusii. The sequence continues at coordinate 3,299,898 of JAUKTV010000002.1, forward strand.
TGATATCATCAATGAGAATACGAGAAGACCAACCCGTGCTGTGGGACGGCCCGGTTGTCGATTTCGATGACCAGACGCCTCTCACACTCTCAAACTTCTGCGAAATACGGGCTTTCCGGTCAAGCTCTTGCCAATACCTTTTCTCGTACTCAGCCGGAGTGCAATAGCTGGATGATAGAAAGCCAGAAGATGCCTTCACCAAGCTGCCGCTGTTGATCAAAGAGAAATCAGAAGCTGCAGCTATCAGTCAGTCAGTCTCCCCCAGGAACATACATGGTAGAGGTGTGCGTACCTCTACGGCCTTGTACACCTTGTGTGTCAAGCACTGAGCTAGCACCACTGATCGAATCAGAATCACTGGATGTGCCTCCCCCGCTACGACCACCAGAATATTGCTGAGGTCTGAACCTTTCAATGGAACAGCTTTTGCTGACAGAGGGGCTCAGCGAGGTGTACGGCGAACTGTCTTGAGGTGCCAAGGAAGAAATGGGATAAGGCCAAGCTGGAGTTGTAGTACCAGAACCAGCAAAGAGAGAAGATGGAGAGCCACGGTTGTGATTTTGCGTCTTGGCTGGCTTATCTACCAATTGGTCAACTGTGGCCACAGCAGTTTCTTTGGTCTTGCTGTGTTCGGGACGCCAGTCTGCTGGTGCCTTTGGCGTTGCCGACGTTGATTCCGACACACTACCAAGAGAAGAAACAGATTCAAGACTTGTCAATGAGGAAGAACGACCGGAAGAGGCCATGGAAGGCGACGAAAGCTCTCCAGCGAACCAATGATGCCTAGGCTGGCTGCAGTCAGGGTGCTGTTGATGCGGGTTACCACCGGACATGGCGATGATAGGATACCCTGCTTTTGCATCAGCCAAAGAAGTGCACATCGAAGTGAAAGGAAGGCCAGGGAGTCAAAATAAACAGCACAGAACAAGGACGAAGGGCGGAGACAACACACAGATCAGATCCAAAAAGAAACAATGCCGGTACCGCCTCCGGAAGGCAAGAGAGGCAAAGCAATGTGCGTGTGGGCGTATGTGCGTATGTGCGTGCAAACGGAGAGTTATAATCGCAGTGCAATCAGTCCGGGAACCTGCCGGAAAGCCTGGTCGTCTCTGTGATCTCTATTTCGCTGCTCACCACTGCTATAATGGCCTAGATCAAAAGGAGATGGCAATTATTAGCGCTGCACTGTGTGATGAATATCCTGGTCCGGAGAATAAATTCTAAGTGTCCGGTAAGTGAGAGAGACAAGAATGCGGCCTAGTGCTACGGTGCTCCAATGGACTGTGTCAGTCAAAACAAGGCTGACCCTCGTATACCACTGGCAGGTGTAGCCAGTTGAGAGGAGATCAACAGGAAGTCGCGTGGGTTGCTCTTGCGCGGATGTGAGTTGTGCGTCTGTTGTGCGTCTTCGGAACGAAGCAGGAAGGGACAAGGATTGGAGCTGCAAGGCAAAACTGCAAGAGCTACCTTGCCTCAATTGGGAAGGAATTACCTCGAAATGCAATGATGTGCTTGGAAAGATGATATCTACTTGCTGCCAATTGACCGCCTAACAGCCGGTATTGGAGCAGCAGCGAACATCAATGAAGGATGAAAGAGGTCCTTGCAAGGAAGTATCCATACATGTCCCGTTATTTATCTTCTGATCCATACCACACCAGCATTCTAACCCACACTGTATGAACCCTCCACCACAGCCAAACGCCGAGCAAGCCACTTGAGCTTGTGGTGAGCTTGTGGGATGCATGGGCCTCAACTCTTCAAGAATCAACTGTTTAGCCTATCGGAAAGGGCAGGCCTCTCCCCGTTGACTCATGCCCACGAAGTGGCTGATGTGTATGCATATCAACAAATGAAAGACAGACCAGCCCGCAAAAGAAAAATCAAGATGCAGCAAACGGCCTGACGGTCAACCCAAATAAGGTTACTTGCTTATGTCTAGGCAGCGGACGGGAAGCCACATTGGTACCCGCCTTCTTGGCTTGCCAGCTTCACGTGACAAACGGCCATTCCGGCAGCAAGCACGAGAGGACATCCAAAAGGTACCAAAAAGATGCTGTGTGCTCTGTACTGTGTAGCTTGATCACTTGGCGGGGGCATCTGCGTCCAAGGATACACTGTGGGAGCTGAGCTGCTTGATGGGATGGACAATGAAAGACAGCTAACTACCTAACCTGAACAGGAATTTCAGTGTTGGTAAATACTTCCAGGTGCTTGTATGTAGTTGATCTTGCCCATCCTGGTTGTTCTTGCATGACGAGAGGTGGCGCCAACCTCTAGCATTCACATGGCACTCCACATGCGCATCTCAAACGACTGAGTTCTGAACGCCCCCTAGGCAGACGGTGAACCACTGTTTGATCCTGCGAACTACCTGTTAGACATTTGCTTAGATCCAACGTCAATGCCAACATCAACGGTCGATAGCAAGCGGCCTGTTCCTGAAAGCACACCAGGGCTAACTGCTGCTCTGCTTGCCACTGGCGCCCTCTTAGTTTCCATCCCATCTCAGTGGCAGCTGCAGGTGCTTCTGTTTTTCTAGAAGTGAGCCACAAACATGTCAAACCACCTGGTCTTGAGCTTTTTACTGTGCTCCGGGAGCTAAACATACTCTTCAGCAGCGAACCACACAATCTGGGACAGCTGACCAAACACCATACCCCACAGCCTCATACAAAACCCCAACAATAATCCCTTTGTTCATGTGTCAAACCTTAACAGCATCGCTGATACAAGTGCTGTCCATGGTATCCACATGCCTGCCTATCTGTCACATCTCATTGTGCCCTCTCCCTGACTCGAGACTTTGGAATCTCCGGAAGCTAACTATCCGAGAGCAAGACACGAAGACAACGGGCCAATGGAGCAAGTCCTATTTCTATGAATACACACAGGATAATTTATATGCCAACCGTTCACACCATCCTCCTAGTCTAAACTATCAATGTCAAACGCTCTGCATCAAATGACAAGCTCAACTATCTGTTTCCCATGACCATGTCTCTAGCTTCAGTAGATCACCGTTATACCGTTTACCATGCACATCAAATGCAAAGCACGCCGTTAGGCATCCACACCGGCCCTCTCCACATAAGCCTCGAAATGAAAACGTTGTTTAGGTACATTTGCAGTAGCCCAAAAATACAAATGAAATTCTCAGCGTCCCAGATCTTATGCTCAATGCCCGAGAAGACTAAAATCTCATGTTCAAATAGGGTTTTGACTCCGCCCGTTTTAACAGTGAAACCGTTCTGCACGTCAACTGTCAATGTCAACGCCAATATACTGCCAATGCTAACGCCACTATCAATTCCCGAAACTCTCACTACCGTCCATTCCTATTCCAGCAACATGCCACTCACATCGACCACATTAAACCTCCGTAGACATCGATATGTCGTTATTGAATCCCTACCACCTGCCTATGCCCCCCCCTTCCTTCGTCCGCGCCCCAATTTCTATCCTAATCTCTCATGAACACCCACGAGTCATTGTCCTCCCGACAGTCTGGTAACAAAGGATCATACCCCCACTCCTGAGACGCCTCACCATCTCTTGATCGGATCGTCTCAGCTTACAATGTTGCACCCCCTCCAGACTAGCGAAAGTAAACTACCGCTTGAAACACACCTCCTCGGTCTCAATTCCAATATCAACGTCACCCTCACCCAGGACCTGCCTTTTCTGGGGGAAATCTCAGCTCTACCGGCATTCCACTCACATCATCGACACATCACTCCCACCACCGGTAAATCGCTCACGCCATATCTCAAACCTCGATCAATTTCCGTCCCCTATCCGCCAGCGCCTCTCCCGTCTCCATCCCAGCCTATTCCTACAAGGGTAGGTAGATCACCCGCAAGCCACTGTCCATCCAGTCTGGTTCCCTCCTAGCCTCACCCCCCTCTCCCAAGAAATCAGAACCCAGCCACACCCCCCAGCAGTCCTCGAACCCCCCGAGCACATTGACACCATCGTCTTATCTCAACTCAACTCCTGCATCTCTCACAACCCTGCAACCGAGCAGCCACCGAGCAGCTACCGAGCCCCTCCCGAGCTTCTCACCGAGCAACCTGTTCCAAGCTAGCGCCATGTCAACATCAACCTCAACATCGATGTCCCCTGTCAGCCCAATCCCCTACCTTCCATTTAGCTACTAGTAGACCACCACCCTACACCGACACACCCCTCAACATCAAGCACCTACGTCAGAAAGATGTCAAAATGTCAAAAAATGCCGAAGATCTCGGTCCCGAACAAACTCCAGGCCTGTCTGCCTGTACCTACCGCTAGTGCTCTACCCGTCCCTCATCCGCCAGTTTCCATCCCAACCCCGACCTCCGACCTCATCTCATCCCAACCTCCCAATCACATTCCCCTCTCGTACTTACCCCCCTCGCTCGCCTCACTTCCTAGGTGTTCCAGACCTGTCCCGAGACTCTGGAATCAGACCACCTTGCCCCCCCTCCTAACCACGCTATAGCCCTCATCCGAACCTTTCCCCCCCGTGCTCCCACGCAGCACAACACCCCCCTCCCCACTCCCCACTCACCACACACCCCTCCTTACACCCCCTCACCTCCTATCCCATGCCTACCTATCCCAACTCTCTGGAAACCGACCACCACCTAACTCACTCACACCTGACCACCCCACCCCACCACCCCCATCCGAACTCCCACCTCCCAAGTGATCACACACACCCCCCACACACACACCATCTCAACTCCTCCTCCTCCTCCCCGGTGACAACCAACCCAGTACCACCAGCATGATTAGGCCCCTCCCTCGTCTCCCCATCGACCTCATCATCATGGATAGATATCGCGCAAAACCAAACACACACATTCACTGAAAAAATTACCTTACCTTACTTACACCATCGGCACATCAACACACCACCCCACTAATCATCACTCAATTTACCTACCTTACCTTAGGCACCACCTCAATTAGCAAAGCACATTGCAACCAACCCCCTTTATTCGTGTAATGTGTAAAATCTCTTTTGTGTGATATGGGCAAAGGCAAACAAACCACCCTGCCATGCTTCCCATACCATACCATACCATACCATACCATGCCATGCCATGCCACGCCATGTCCGATGCAAATAAAGACCCATGGGTATATCGCTATGCATACTAAACCGCAATCGAAAAGAAAAAAGAAAAAGAAATAATTTCCCAGAGAAGAAAAAGTAGAAGATCCTACCAGAGCTCCCATATCCTTTCTCCCCCATCCATCCATCCCCCTTGAGCAGATAGATGATGATCAATAACCAGCCCCTCCTCTTCCTCCTCTACCACCATTTTTATTTCCCCCTCCCCCCCCCCCCCCCACTTTCTGGCTGGTTACCATACTACCTCAATCATCACCCTTCCCCGCCCCAAAACATCCCCCCCCAAAACATCTCACCCCCTCACCCCCTCAAAGTCCTCAACTTCTCCACCAAAAACCCCCTCCACCCGTCCCTCTCCCCCTCCGTCAACTTCTCATCCCTCTTCAGCCCATCCAGCGCCATCCTCAGCATCTTCATGCTCCCCATCTCCGGGCACTCCCAGTTCCTCGGATGCATATACTCGCACACCACGCACAATTCCCACTTTGGTGCCTGCACCACTGGAACCGGAACTGAAACAGGAACAGAAACAGGAACAGGAGGGCGAGAACTCGTAACCGGGGCAACTGTCGGGAGCATAGCGATAGAGTTAGAGTTAACCATAAGAGAAGGAGAGGGGGAGCTAACAACAGCAGGGCGCATAGCAATCGAATTCAACAAGTCAATCCCCGCTCGTTGCGAGGCGTTCATGCTGGGATCTGCTTCGTGGCGCGTTACTCCTCCTCCTCCTGTTCGGATAACTCCTCGGACAGCTCCGAGAGCTCCGAGGTGCTGCTGTCCTCGCCCACCTTGCCCTTGCCCGTGCCTTTCGGAGTCGCTGTCGGGGATGTCAAACCTGACGCCGGTGCTGACTCTGCCGCTTTGCTGCCCCCCTTGGCCGTTGGCCTTAGGGATGGTAACTTCGATAATTTGGCCACGCTTAACTTTATGGCCGTTGACGACGGCGGCGGCTTTCCCTTTGTCGGCGTGGCTGTTTTGGGCGGCGTGGGGAGCAGCAGCTGCTTTCCCTTGCCCGGCTTGTTGGGTGTGGCCTTCTTGGCCTTCGTTGTCTGAGTAATAGTAGTTTTGCGTGAGCTTGTGGTTCGAGTGGAAGAAGAAGAACTGCGTGTCTGAGTCTGATTCTTTGGAACCGTCTTCCTCTTGCTGGGCGTAACCGGAGCCGCGCCCCCCTTATTGCCTTTCGATTGAACTAAAGAAGAAACTGTTTTTTTCGTACCTGACTTGCGCGAGGGCACCGACAAAACCGTGCCTGGGGTGCCAACCTCCTCATCGCTGGTGTCACCGTCGCTCTTAGCGACAAAGTCGTGATCACCCTCGCCTTGGTCGCTCTCCGGCTTCTCTCCCTCGTCGAACTCGAACTTGGGGCCGGCATAATTGGCATTCTGTGTCTGTTTGTTAGTATCCTTTCCCAGAGACCTGGAAAGGTAACGACTCACCCCGCGACGACGTCCACCACGGCCAAGAGTCTCCTTAGCTTTCTCGGCTTCGCGACGGGCCTCCTCTTCACGCTGCTTCAGAATCTGGTCCCAGACACTCAGAGACATCTCCTGTTGTTCAGTCTCCTTCATGTTGTCAGTAAGGCCACCTTCGTCGTTGGCCCATACTCGAGCGTGGGCAAAGGCTGACTCGGCCGACTTCTTGTCATCGGTCTTGGTCTCCTCTTGCATAGACCGGTCTAAGAGTTTGTCAACGGCGGCGGAATCATACTTGATGGCGTCCTTCTTCTTGTCGCCAAAGAGCGCTTCAGCACCATGTTTCAGTACCGACTCGACGTCGTTGGGGGCGTCGTCTTGGTTGTCCATGGTCTCAATCAGAAGATGATCAAGCGCCATCTTCTTGCGGCCAATCTGAAGGATCTTCTCCTCAGCCGAGTCCACAGTGACAAGTTGAAAGCACAAGACCTTCTTGCGCTGACCGATACGATGCGCACGTGAAAGAGCCTGGATGTCTTGATGGGGGTTCCAATCCGGGTCGAGGATGATGACGGTATCAGCCGTGGCCAGGTTGATACCAACACCGCCAGCGCGTGTCGACAGCAACATGCAAAATATTTCCGAATCCGGGGCATTAAAGGCATCAATCTTCTTTTGCTTCTCCAAACTCGACTGACTGCCATCCAAACGCTCGTGCCTGAGGTTCAGGCTCATCAAAAAGTCCTCCAGCACAGTCAGCTGGTCGAGGAACTGACTGAAGATGAGGACGCGGTGCCCACGCTCTTTCAACTTGGGAAGCATGATCTCAAGGAGCATGAGCTTGGAAGAAGCCTCGATGAGGTTCCGACGCGTAAGTTCCGGTGAGAGGTTGCGATCCTCGATAGCCTGGCTGTAGATAAAGGGATGGCAAAGACACTTGCGCAACTGCATGAGTATGTTGCTCAAAGAGCCACGCTCATTGGCCTTCAACTTGCCTTGGGCGAAAATGGATCGGATAAGTTGGGGGTTCTTCTCCATGATCGACTTGCAGAGTCTCTCCTGCAGGACTGACATCGAGACGGGCACGATAATCTGAGCCATCGTTGGCAAGAAGGTGAGCACCTCGGCCTTTGTACGGCGCAAAAAGTAGGGCCGGATCAAGTCGTGGAGATATTTCAGATTGTCAGACGTGATCTCGTCAAAGTCCTGATCAAGCTGTGCAGCCTTCATGTTGGGGTCGACAAACTGAAGAAGATTGAACAGCTCCCGCTTGTTGTTCTGAAGCGGCGTTCCAGTCAAGAGGACCTTGAACGGGATATTGAGCATGTTCAAGGATTTGTAGAGGGTATTCTCGTCGTTCTTGAGAGCCTGGGCCTCATCAACAACAAGCCCAGCCCACTTGACGCTGCTGAATCGAGATCGGGTCTCGGAGTCCTTGACCGAGTCGTAGGACATGATGACGACGTGGGCCTTCATGTCACGAGTTCCATTAGGAAACAACTCGTAGTCCTTGGCAGCCTGCTGAGAGACTCGTCCACCATAGTACGCAACAACTCGGAGCTCAGGAGCCCACTTCTTGATCTCGCGGCGCCAATTGGCACATGTCGCGTTCGGCACCACAACAAGGAACGGCCAAATGCGAGGCTTGACCATGATAAGAGTGTAGAGCAACGCCACAATCTGAACCGTCTTGCCCAGACCCATTTCATCAGCGAGGATCACGCTTCTGTCAAGACGAAAGTTGAGCAGCATCCAGTTCAAACCGTCAATCTGGTACTGCATGAGCGTGCCACGCTTGAGGCCCTCGGGCTGTTTCTTGAGCTCGATGTCTTTGACAAAGTCAAGCTGGCGGAATTCCTGAAGCCGTTCCCTCATGACGCGGTTGGGTTCCGTCTTGAAGTGCTTTCCATTGAGGTACTCACGGTACGCCTCCTGATAGGCCTCCCAGAGCGCACCATCTGACGAATCCGGAGGGGTATCCCAGACCACATCCTCGTAGCCAAGGCCCTCAAACTTCACGAGGATCTTAACAACGTGGAAGATGCGGCTCATGTCTTCCTGGAACTTGTCTTCACGAGACCTCGCCTTGTACTTGGCTTCGGCCTCACGTGTACGGGGTGCAGTCTGGACGTCGAGAATGATGTCGGGTGTAACCCAGACGTTGTAGATAGCCTCCTTTTCAGTCCACCTGAGAAGGGAATCAGCCTTGATCTCGCTGTCAGGCCCCCCTTCAAGCCCCTCCCCAAATGTGCGCTTGAGGAAGGAAACTCGCATGTTGTGCTTGACGATGCCGTAGACCCAGGCACCAGGGAACCACTGGCAATGGTTGTAGGATTGACGCTCCCACTTGATCAGGTACTCAATTCGATCCTCATCGAAGTCGGTGATGGTCTGGCCTTCAATGTAGCTCTTGCGATTGACGGGGCGCCAAGCCACAATCTTGTCAGGCTTCAGGCCATCAGTGTCGCGGCACTCCTTGCAATTCCAGTCGATCTGGTACTCCTCCAGCCTGTGTTTGCGCAAATTGAGCGGGTCCAGAATAGAGGGGTCTCGAGTGGAATTTGGATGAGGGAGATGCTCGTAGTGCCAGCCTCGATGGCACCTAGCGCATCGGAACAGCACGTTGTCGAAGTTGTTGATGAGCTTGGGGTTAACCTCAGTGATGGGGTCAACGCCTTCGTTGTCGAGGCGAAGCTTTTCCTCTTGCTTAGGTGTTTTCTTCTCAGAGAAAGGGGCGCAGGCCGGGCCTTTGACATGACACACCTGGCATTTGTCGTGGCTAGGTGCTCGGGGGTCTCGCTTCTTGTACACACCAATGCAGAAGCGGCACTGCATGACGAAGGAATCGGGACCAACCTTGGTGACTCGCTGCTCACGACTGCTGCGGTTGCCCAAGCAGACTTTGTGATAGGCATTTGAGCAGCCCTGGCAAAAGACAAATGTCCCCTTGTTACGGTCATCCGCATAACCACAACTGTCGCAGGTCGTCCTGTGTGCTTCCTTAAAGTCAAACGGGACGTTACTCTGAAAGATCTCTTTGACGCTGACAACTTTGGGAGCAGCGGCGGGCTTGTTGTCTGAGATGTAGAAAACCTCGTCGTCGTCATCGTCATCGTCATCGTCGGCGAATCTGTCGACCATTTTTCTCGTGTTTTTGTTGGCACGAGACGAACGGCGACGTCTCTCAAACTCCATGTCAGAATCGCCAGCGGAAGCGGACGCCGAGGTGGTTCGGGTGGTCCTGGCAGCAAGCCTGGAAGACAGGCGCTTGAGCTTCTTGCGGCCGGGCCTCACAATGTCAGAGGTGACAATGAAAGAGTCTTCATCATCCTCCTGCAGCTCATCACGGCCACCATAGTAATTGGTGACTTCAGCCCGCTTGCGCAGGGATCGACCAAAATTGACGGGTGGCAGCTTGGTGGGGGCGCCGCGGGTGCGGGGGAGGTCATCATCAGAGCCCTCCTCGTAGTCGTCAGGAAGAGCAGCGTAGGAGTCGTCGTAGCCTCTCTTGCGCTTTCTGGAGCCATCATCATCGTGATAATCCTAAGAGGTATGATGTCAGCGATTGCACGGTGAGGAAGGAACGATGAGCATTGAAGAGAAAACGCAAAAGAAATTGGTCAGTGAATGAGATGTGAACAAAATGAACTGAGTCAATGTGCGCAGAAATCGAGTCACCTGACTCTGATGATCCAAATGTGCCAGTCTTGGCTGTGTGTGCTTACTGAGTCGTCATCGTCGGCTTGGTCGACGTCCATGTACTCAGAGACGTGATCGCTGTCCACGTCTTCGTAGGCGTGGTCCATGATCATGTGCTGCGACTGAATCTCTTTGATGTACTCAGGATGGTCCTCATCCATGTAGTCGGATTGCAAGGCATCCATAGTCAGGGTGTCGCCAGAGCCCAGGTACCAGTCGGCTTCCTCAGGCTCGATCCACTCAACTTCGTCGTTTTCGTAGAGGTCGTGTTCTTCACTGGACTGGTCATCCACAATGAAGTCCTTTTCAGCAAGCGGGGCGTATTGCTCATCGCTGAAATACTCCTCGTCCGCGGGAGGGACATAGTCCTCATCCGAGTTGCTCCCACACCGCCTCATTGTGAATTACGAACGCCGCGGAGCAACCCGGCGGCGGTCAAAGGAAAATGATAGAAGTGTATGAAATGGTAGATAGGGGTAAAAGGAATGTTTGCTGAAGACGAAGGGATGCGTTTTGAACGGGATCGAAGCCGTTCGGTCGCGTTGTGTTGGTTGGGCGGCCAAAGGATCAAGAGAAACCCGTGGCAGCGGGAAAAGTGGTGAGAAGTTGTTGAGAAGAGGAAAACGAGAATTGAGGCCGGACGAGGGGATTTATAAAAAAATAAAATCTTATGACCTAGCAAAAGCTGAAAAGGCGCTAAGGGTAGAGACAGAGGTGTGCTTGGAAGGAACGAGTGCTGTGATGAATAGGAATGCGGTGGTTGACAATAGTTGGGGCTGAGTGGCTGAGCCGATGTCTCTTTTCGAAGGAGCGATGGTGGTGATGGAGGCAGCAGAGCGAGTTGACAATAGGTGGGCGTGCCGATGCCGGAGGACCAAGGTTTGTGACGAAGGTCGAGACGATATTTGAAGCCAGGACAGCAAGTCTCGTGATACTGAGGCCACCGAAACCGCTAGACAGTTCAAGCTCTCCAAGGAGCAAATACTCCGTACTGGGTACGAATGCAGAGAACATTCAAGGCTTGGAACCACTGTCCACCTTCCATAGAGCACCTTGGCCATGAAGGCAAACCAAACCCCTGAGCTCTGACCCCTGAGCCCCTGAATGACTTCTGTCCCAAGTCCCACCTCAACCACTTGGAAGAGTTGCCAACACATTTCTCCAGACCAACCCCAAAACATAACACAGAACAAGATAACTCCAATGATATCGAGGCACTTGCTACCTGACTGAGCCTTGCTCATCATGTCACCCCACCATATGCAAACAAACCAAACAACAAACTACACAGCATAACCACTTACCCCATGTCTTGACCGCCTCGTCATATATCCGTCCGTTTCTGGTGTCATTTCCGGCACCTCGATGTACTCAAACTCTGCCCTCTTGTCTTCGGGCATCCACTGTATTGGTACTTCGATGTCGACAAACTTGACAGTCTTTGCGACAGTGGCCGGCTCTTCGGTGTCGCTTCGATGCCCGTCGTATCCGTGCCCGTTCACTTCGTTCGTCTCGGGTGGCTCTTCGTACTGTATTGGCGAGTCCGGTAAAAAGTCCATAGGCGCAACCGGCATGGTTGGCGTTAGATGTGAGGGCACGGCAGGCGCAACCGGTTGGGTAATTTCATCGACAGCAATGGGATCTGGCCCATCTTCATCTGATAACTCGGACTGAAATTCGTAAGAAGTGGGCTCTTCGGTGGCCATTGCATCGAAAAAAAGCTCGTCGTCGGAGCTCAACAGGCCATTTGTCGCCATGGCTGGCAGTAGATCATCAAAAGGTCGAGGTATGCAACAGTGTGCCAAAGTAGCAAGCAAGCTCTCGGGAGGTCAATCCTGCAGAGAGAAAGTCAGTCGAGGCAACCAAAAACAAAAAGTAGCAGTCGCATACCAATGCTGGAGCTGGTGACAGAGAATTGTACGAGTAGAGAGTCGGTATGAGGGGCAGTCAAGCGTCAAAAGTGCAGGTATCGTCAATGTGGAACTGAAGCATCCGAGGTGGAGGGGCGCCATTCACGCGACGGATCAAAAACACGCGTTTGCTTAAATGGATTAAGCCTTGCAGGGATTAAACTGCGATATAATATTTTGAATATTTTGATTGGCTGCCTAACACCCAAGGTGGGTCCGCAGGGTCCTGGGCTTGGCACCTTCTTCAACTTTTTTTCTGCATCTGAAGGTCTGGATTTTCCTCGAGGCAAGAGCATTTCACCTCCCAACAAATAATTCATTTTCTTCCAGTTTGAGGGTCTTGAGTTCTTCTTGTGTATTCTTGCATTTTAGACTGTGGTCCAGGTTGACGCTTGTATCCCTTTTCTTTAATCTAGACATACAGGACAGCTCAAGTACATCTCTCTGGACATATCTCTTGGCATCCTCGACACAAGAGTGAAGTTTCACTCATCGCACATACATTTTCACACAACCTCAATTTTCACACTTTTCGGGCCGTCATGGCTCTTCAACTGGCCTACCGTGCCACAAGGTCCTCCATAAACACCTCATCCCCCTCGGTCCTCTCACTCATCACCCCCTCTACAAGAGCCTTCTCCGTCTCAACCGCCCACCAAGCCGCCAAGTTCAAAGATGACGGCCACACCTACGCCGAGAGACAAAGGCTCCGAGAGGAACTCAAAGCCCAGCGCCCCGATTACAAAATCCGCAAAGGCAAAAAGGACATCACCGAGTACCCAGACAAGCCCAGAACCAAGTCCAAGCAAGCCCGCTTCTTTGACCCGGAGGACAGCCACGGCAAAAAGAGCCTCGTCTACAAGCTCAAGACGGGGCAGCTGGCTGAGGAGGTTAAGCAACTGAGGTCAGAGATGGGTATTGACAGCGGCGATGCTTTCACCACTTCGAGGGGTGAGAGGGGGAGGGACGTCCGTCCTTCTCGCCGTGATAGGGAGAAGTCGTCGGCATCACGCCTGATGGATGCAAGAGGTTTTGCTTCCATGCTGAGAGGAGAGGAGGATACGGGCCCTTGGGGAGATAAGAGGTCGAATAAGGGGAGGGAGAGGCCTTTTGGTGGGTATCAGAAGGCTGCTCCTTCGGGGGAGAGGGGTGAGAAGAGTTTTGGTTCTCGTGACCGGAAGTTTGATCGAGAGAGCCGTAGTGGTGGCCGGGGGTCCAAGAGCTTTGGTGAGAGGCCGTCTCGTGGCGGTGACAGACCTGCCAGGAGCTTTGACCGGTCATCCCGTGACGGTGACAGGCCTGCCAGGAGCTTCGGCGATAGGCCACCTCGCGGTGAGGACAGGCCTCGCAGGAGTTTCGAGGACAAGCCCTCAAGAGACTTTGGAGATAGACCTCCAAGGGAATCCAGAGACAGGCCCTCAAGAGACTTTGGGGATAAACCTCGGAGAGACTTTGGAGACAGGCCTCCCAGAGACTTTGGTGACAGGCCTCCCAGAGAGTCCAGAGACAGACCCCCCAGAGACTTTGGTGACAGACCTCCAAGAGAGTTCAGAGGCAAACCCTTCAGCAAAGACTCGTACGAACGTCCCGAGCCCATCGGCATCCCCTACACCACCGCGGCCTCGCAATTCATCTACGGCTCCTCCTCCGTCGAAGCCGCTCTCCGCTCCGGCCGCCGCAAGCTCTACAAACTCTACATCGCCCAAGGCGACGACGTCCGCCAAAGCCAAGACGCAGACGACATCAAAAACGAGAAAATCATCCGTTTGCTTGCCAAGCAGAAGAATACCCCTATTGAAATCCTCTCTGGGAATTACGGCATGCGTCTCATGCGCAAGATGTCCGCCTCCCGCCCTCACAACGGGTTTGTCCTTGAAGCCTCTGATCTCCCTCAGCCACCCATCACTGCTTTGGGACCTGTCCCAGAGGACCCAGCTGAATACACTGCGAAGCCCGGCTTCCCTGTTGAGCTAGGCCACCAATCCGCCGAAGAATCCGATATCAACGGAACCAACGATTTCGTCTACTGGCGCAAGTCTGCTACTCATAAGCCTTTGGTTGTAGTGCTGGATCGCATCCTCGACCCCGTCAACCTCGGCGCTATCCTCCGTACCGTTGGCTATTTCGGCGCTGCGGCCGTGGCGATAACCAACTACGGCGGTGCCAAAATCACGCCCGTTGCCCTCAAAGCATCAGCTGGCGCCGCGGAGGAGGTGACGATTTTCGGGATCAACTCCCTCCCTGAATTCTTGAATGCTTCCCGAGCGAACGGGTGGGAGGTGTACGCTGCTGTTGCTCAAGAGCCAGGCGCGACGAGGCAGAGGAGACAGGTGGATTTGTTAGATATTGAGGAGATGGACCCGTTGAAGAGGGCGCCGTGTGTGTTGCTGCTGGGGGGTGAAGGCGAGGGGCTGGATAGGCTGGTGGTGAAGAAGGCGGATTACGAGTTGAATATCCCGTCTATGGCGGGCCAGAGCGTGGTGGATAGTTTGAATGTGAATGTGGCGGGGGCGTTGCTGTGCGCGGGATTTTTGAAGGGCATGCAGAGGGGGCTGTTGAAGAAGGGGGAGAGTGAAGTGGAGGAGGTGACGGAGGAGACGCTGTTTGATATTTAAAAGTTTGAATAGAGGGAAATAGAAGGGAGGATGTGTAAGAATATGGATGTGTATGGTAGATACCCTCAATCTAAGTGTACAACTACGAAAAAGTGAAGCAATTCAGGGGAGATGTAAACAAACTGCCGAGTTGGGAGATGATTGGACGTGGGGGGTTCCGAGGTGGGGTGGGGTGATGCAGGGGTTTGGAGCGGTTGTGTTGCTGAGCTGTGCGAGCTTGTTTACGCAGTATTCTGTCCCCTCTTGTCTTTTGTGATCATTTTTCTCTGTTCAGGCAAGATATTCACCCTCGAATACTGCACCTCGTTCTCTCTTCGAATACTTTGAACTTTGACACAGCGCTTAGCTCCAGCCAACGTGTCCGCCAAGAGCGATAAGCGCCCCCTGACCGTTGCGTGCGTTGTCGTGGTGTTATCGTCCACCCAAGAAGATCGGACCCACAGAATGTCAACACAGCCGTCGTTTGCGCATGCGACTTGCGACAGCTGAATTTTTACGATCACGATCACGAGCACACCTCCCCTTACGACAGCTCACGATCTGGGGTTTTTGTCGGGTTTGACTTCTTGATTTATTTTCCGTAGTCAATACCGCCGCGCTCATCCGAACCGCAACCCGTCTTGTGCGCCCAGCCCAGCCGCCCGCTACACCGCAATTACAACTGCAACACCACCACCACCATCCCAACTTCACGACAACCTCATCCCTTTCTCCTTCGAACAGCCAAACGTCAATATGCGCCCGTTACCGCTCCCGCTCTGGGCACTGATATCCGCCCACCTCGCCGCCTCAGAACAGTCGCCCCTCCTACCAACCGCCATCCGCAAAATGCCCCCCAACTCCAACGCAAAGTTCCACGCTCACTACTGCGCTTTCGATCCCTCTCACCTCTCCTCCTCCGACATTTCCTCTTCCAATCACACCCTCTCCCAACGAGACGAATCACACTTTAGCGCCCCCCTCCGCGCAGTCTACAACCCCCCGCCCACCTCCCCCAACCCGCAACGAAGAGGGGGAGTACTACTAAGCAAAAGACAGTGGTCCTGCCCAACGGACACCCTCTCCTGTAGTAGCATAGGCTACCCAAACACCTGCTGCTATGAGGGATCAACGTGTATACAAGTCCCCGACACGGGGCTCGGGCCGGTGGGGTGTTGTCCCCGGGGAACGGAGTGCACGGGCGGGGTGACATCCTGCGGGGAGGGGGGGTGGGGTGCCCGAGTGAGGTTGGGGGGGGTGTTGTTTGAAGGGGTGGGTTTGTGGGGGTTTAGGCTGTGAGTTTGTTTCTTTTCCTCCCTATCTTCTTTGTGCTGTGGTGTTTTGCTGTTGGATTAAGAGAGAGGGAGCCAGGCGAGACGTGTCAAAGATGGGCTCTGGTGATGGGTTGTCATGATCCTCTCTTATTCCCCATTATATCCCCCTCTCTTGTGCCCCATATCCTCTGTCCTGCCCCGTCATGATTTTGGTCGAATATGCCATGATATAGTAAAGGCACAGTTGAGAGCAGTTGCTAACAATGATTCATGAACAGGCGTAAAAGAAGGCATAATCTCCACCCCCATCCCCATCCCAACCACATCCTCCCCCTCGAACCTACAACTCCAACTTCCACCTCAACCCCCATCTCAACCTCCACTTCCACCCCGCCCCCGACAACAACCACCACCCAACCTATCTCATCCTCCTCCTCAACCACTCCCGAATCTTCCACCACAGACCAGCCCAACGAGCCCGGTTACTGCCCCACCGGCTTTTACGCCTGCCTCGCCCGCGAGAACCAAAGTGAGGGGTGCTGCCAAATAGGCCGCGACTGCGCCTCCACCGACTGCCCCCCTCTCACCTCATCAACAACAGTCGTCGACGGCAACGGCGTCACTGTCGTTGTGCCGATGCCGACTGGCGCGCCGCCTGTTGTGGGAGGAGGAAATGATTGTGCTAACGGGTGGTTCCTGTGCGGGAGGGACAAAGGGGAGGGGTGCTGTCCTGATGGGTATGGCTGTGGGGTGGCGAGTTGTACGCTGGTCAGGGCGGGGGAGACGGCGGGGGTTGCGAAGGCGGTTCCGGGGGAGAGTAAAGCGGGAAGGAAAGGGGTTGTTATGGGGATGGGGTTGGGGTTCATGGGGGGGCTGGTGATGGCGGTGCTGTGAGGTGGTGGTGGGTTATGGGTAGTAAAGGATAGGTAGGTATGATAATAGTAATGGTTAGGATGAGATAGTATGGATAGTAAATGTTGGGGTTGGCGTTGAATGGTGTTGTATTTTTTAGAGAGTAAGAACAGGAGAGGACAAGTTAAGTGGGAGCATAGCATTTGGTTTACATTCAAGACATCTCGATTTTGCATTGTTTATCTATTCATGAGCTTGCTTCTCTCTATTGGAATCACACCACACCAATCCCCTCCAACTCCACGCTTCCCATATATTAACCCCCTACTCCCCCCCAAACAACCCCCCCAAAGCACCCAAATCAACATTCCCCCCACTAAACACAACCCCCAAATCCCACCCCTCCTCCCCCCCTTCCCGTTCCACCACCCTTCTAAACTCCTCATTAAACAACGCCACCGCCAACCCCACCACCGCGCTCGGCTCAACCACCACCTTCAACCTCTCAAACACCAACCTCATCGCCTGTTTAATCTCCCCCTCTGTCACAGAAAACATCCCATCCACCAACCGCCTCTCATATATAATCCCCCACGGTATCCTCCCCACCGGCGTCCTCAACCCATCCCCTATTGTCAAGCTCTTCACACTTTCTATCCTTCTTCCAGAATAGTACCCCCTTTTGCCATCGTCTGCCCCTTCAAACTCGGGCTCCGCGCCAAATACCTTGGTTTTGCTCTCCGAACAAGCTAGGGCAGTGCCAGATAACAAACCGCCCCCGCCGCAGGGGGTGATGATCGCGTCGAGGGGGCGGGGGACCTGGGAGAGGAGTTCCAAGGCGGCGGTTCCCTGCCCGGCGATGATGTGCGGGTGGTCGTAGGGCGGGATCAGCACAGCGCCTTTTTCATCAATGATTTTCTGCGCGGCTGCCTCCCTCTCCGGGGCGGTGGGGCCGGAAAAGGTGATTTGTGCACCGTATCCCCTTGTCGCAGAGACTTTGGAGGGGTTGGAGATGGTGGGCATGACGATGTAAGCTGGGATGTTTGATTCCCTTGCTGCCAGTGACAGAGCTTGAGCGTGGTTACCTTGTTGTCGTCAGCGGTGGGTTCTTATGATGGAGGCAGAATAAAAGGGGGGTACCAGAAGAATGAGTAACCACTCCCCGCGCAGGGTCAAAATCAGGGGATTGTTTAAGGCGTTCAATGGCGTGGAAGGCACCCCTCGCTTTGAAAGCGCCGATGCGCTGGAAGTTTTCACATTTGAAATGGATTCGGAGAACCGGTTTCGCGGGGGGGTGGCCGGACCATTGGGTTTGGGAGAGGGATTCTGCGGTTTGGGGGGTGGAGGCGAGGGTGTTGATGTAGGAGCTGGTGAGGACGGGAGTAAGGTGGATGAATGGTTTGATTAGTTTGTGAGCTTCCTGGACAGAGGCCAGGGTGAGGACTTCATCGGTGGAAGCCATGGTGGTTGTGGTTGTGATTGTGATAGATAGTGGTGAAGGTTCGGAACCGGGAATGTGGAGATCGGATCCGGAAGGTCGGGAGCACGGGAGGGGTAGTTTACTAGTTCACGGAGGAAGACGGGGGTAAGATTCACATGAGAAATGAGACGTTTAAATTGACTTTTTCAACCAGATCCAAGCATACAATGATAGCTCCACCCTTCTTAGCCCTGCTGTTGACATTTGACATTTTCGCCTTCCTAATCGAGGTTGACGGCGGGCTGCCAATGAGGGGTTGATACCAAGGCAAGCCCAAGCAAGTTGGAGATGGCCCGATAACGGAGCTCGAGACGCTCCAAACCGGTGATGGGGAAGTCGACAGTTGAAAATAGGAGCGTTTTGACCGTTAACCGCCGTTAAGAGCCCCGACCACGAGAGATAACGGCCGGAATTCGTCCGGCCGTTTTGATCGGGCTTCTTGGGAAAAACTGGGGAGGGAGGCCGGCTGAGGCCGGTTAAGGCCGGAGATAGGTGGAGCTTGTTTGTTGCTGTTACATATTGCATACACCGCTGCACAGTGGTCTCTTCCACCTCATCTGGATGCAAGGGTAACGACAGGAGATATGGGCACTTCTTATCTTTCAGCTGGCTGTCATGGAGATGCATGAGCTGAGCTCTTGATATTTGGACTGATTGAGCATATAGATAGATGTTAGTATGCACCGGTGACGTTGGTGTTAGGGTTAATGCTGGGCTCCAAGTTGATACCAGAACTCAGGAACACACAATATACCAATTCCAACCATTATCTCTTTGTTAGATCCCGCTGCCATGAGACGGCCAGACACAGAATGCCGGGACAGCAAGGTGACAGTCTCGTGGCCTCCCTCTTACCTTTCCATGACAAAGAGAAATGAATCTGTCAGACATCAACCATCTGGGGCAGTTGCTAGCTCGCGTAGACGGTCAAGATGTGACCAGGGAGAGGCCGGAATCCATTCCGGCCATGGTGTATATAGGCGGTCGAGTTTTCCAGTCTCAACCTCACAATCGACAGCTTCAACCTGACATTCAAACATCTCTCTTCCATTGAAACCCCCATCCTTGACTTCCCCAAAAATCACAATGGGCTCCCTACCCGCCCCCCTCCCCCCTTCAACGTCCTCACAGACGCCAAACCAGACGACACCTCCCTCCCAGCCTTCATGGTCTCCACAACCCGCGGCTTCCTCCCCCGCGCCGACCCCATCGTCACCCTCCCTCCCGAGTTCGACCCCCTCGAGTCCATCCTCCAGCGCATGCCAGTCAAGACCGCCTCAGGCGCCCCCGGCCTCCTAGCCGAAGGCAAATTAGGCGATGTCGTCCTCTCCTCGCTCCCCGACCTGACAGACCACATCAACAAATACGCCTCCAACCTCCCCCTCATGAACGCCCTTTACCGCGACTACTCCTTCCTTTTATCCGCCTACCTCCTCGAGCCTTGCCACCTCCGCTTCATGAAGGGTGAACCCTACGGCCTAGCCCGTGACGTCCTCCCAGCCTGCATAGCCCGCCCGATTAAACGCTGTGCCGACCTGTAGGTTCCCCCTCCCTTCCCCTTTATATCTCACCCCGTCTAACATCGGTATCAAAGCACCGGATTCCAACCCTTCATGGAATACGCCGGCTCCTACGCCCTCTACAACTACACCCTCACCTCCCCCTCCCTCCCCCTAACCTCCCCCAACAACCTCCGCCTCATCCGCGCATTCACCCACGGCCTCGACCCCTCCTCCTCCGAAGCCGGCTTCGTCCTAGTGCACATCCTCATGGTCTCCCACTCCCCCCTCCTCATATCCTCCACCCTCTCCTCCCTCTCCTCCGCCCACTCCCACCTCCGCTCCCCCTTCAACACCTCCCTCTCCGGCATCCTCACTTCTTTACGCCAAGTAAACAAATCAATGGAAACCATGTGGCAAAGATCCAAACCAACCTCCTACACCTCCTTCCGCACCTTCATTTTCGGAATCACCTCCCAGTCGATGTTCCCCGACGGTGTCCTGTACGAGGGTATCCCAGAGTATGACGGCAAAAGACAGAGCTTTAGGGGAGAAAGCGGGGCAAACGACAGTATGATCCCCCTGATGGATAACTTTCTAGGTGTGGAGATGCCGGACACGCCTTTGACGGAAATCTTGAAAGATTTCAGGAGGTATAGACCGGACAATCACAGGGAGTTTATCGAGTGGGTGAAACACAGGCGGGATGAGCTGGGGGTGAAACAATGGGCCCTGGGAGGAGGAGGAGGAGGAGGAGGAGGAGGAGGCGAGGATGCTACCGTGGGGGACGACGACGACGACGAGGACAAGAAAGAGACCAAACGCCTCTGGCTCAAGCTCCTCGACCAGGTCCGCGAGTTCCGCTGGCGGCACTGGTGCTTCGCCCGCGAGTACATCCTCAAGCAGACCTCCCACCCCACCGCCACCGGCGGCTCCCCGATCGTCACCTGGCTGCCCAACCAGCTGGGTGCTGTGCTGGCCGAGATGGAGAGGATTTATGCCGACGACAGAGACAACCTGGGGGAGGAAATCGAAGGGATTATGGATCTGGTCAAGAGACAAAAGGAGATGCTCAACAAGGAGGTGAAAAAGTTTTGTGAGGAGAGGGGTGTGAACTGATCAATCACTTGATTGAGTTGGGAGGTGATGATATCTAGTATACGAAGAGAGTTGCAAATGAAAACACACCATGACTGATATCTTGAACCTTATGTTGCTTGCCTTGACATGAGGTTGAGATCGCTTGCAAGTCTTAAAGTGGATCTAATTCATGTTAGACACCACTCAACCAATAGAAAACCAGATCACTTACCCTATCCAACCACTTCACCTCAAACAAATCACACATATTCTTCAAAACAACAGTCTTCGCCATGTCAACTCCAAAATGCATTCATCAGGTATATATGTACAAGAACCACCCATTACTGTAAAAAAGAAAAATAAACACGCATAGCCGCAAACGAATCAAGGCTTTTTGATCCCCAATTTGCCCGAGGTATATTCCCATCCCTAGTGTTTGGGCAAGTCCATTTTCCGTGAACCTTTTTTTCTCCCAATCCCATGACCAGAGTATCAAACTGTTTTTGTTTTCCCGGACCAGAAACCAATCACCCACCCATCAACAATTCCCCTTGGAAGAACAACACCTTACTTGGTGTTCTCGGGGCGAAGGGCACGGACGGCCTTGCCCGCGCGCCAGATCTCAAGGTTGCGGATCTCCTCGAGCTCCTTCTCGTACTTCTCACGGTAGTCAGGCTGAGAGTTGTACTCCAGCGAGCGCTTGGTCTCGCTGCCGTCCTTGACCGAGTCGTAGAGGTTGTTGAAGACGGGCTTGAGGGCGTCCTTGAACTTGGGGGTCCAGTCAATGGCACCACGGCGGGCGGTGGTGGAGCAGGCGTCGAACATCCAGTCCATGCCGTAGGCACCAATGAGGGGGTAGAGGGACTGGGTAGCCTCCTCAACGGTCTCGTTGAAAGCCTCGCTGGGGGAGTGGCCGCGCTCACGGAGGACCTCGTACTGGGCGAGGAACATGCCGTGGATGCCGCCCATGAGGCAGCCGCGCTCACCGTAGAGGTCAGAGTAGACCTCCTTCTCAAAGGTGGTCTCGTAGAGGTAGCCGGAGCCAATGGCAACACCCATGGCGATGGCCTTCTCCTTGGCCTTGCCGGTCACATCTTGGTAGACGGCGAAGGAGGAGTTGATGCCACGGCCCTCCTTGAAGAGGGAGCGGACAGTGCGGCCGGAACCCTTGGGAGCGCAGAGGATGACATCGACGTCGGTGGGAACCTCGACCTTGGTGAGATCCTTGAACACGGGGGAGAAACCGTGAGAGAAGTAGAGGGTCTGGGGGGTAGCTATGTCAGCATGACGTGCACTTATCAAGTTGAAAATACAGGGATATGCATACCTTGCCCTTGGTGATCTGGGGCTTGATATGGGGCCAGGTCTCGGACTGGGCAGCATCGGAGAGCAGGTTCATGATGATGGAACCCTTGGAGATGGCCTCATCGACCTCGAAGAGGTTCTTGCCGGGAACCCAGCCGTCCTGAATGGCATCCTTCCACGACTTGCCATCCTTGCGGACACCAATGATGACGTTGATGCCGTTGTCACGGAGGTTGAGGCCCTGGCCGTGGCCTTGAGAGCCGTAGCCGATAAGGGCGAGGGTGTCGTTCTTGAAGTAGTCCTAGAGTCACCACCCAAGTTAGCTATAAATGCCTCTCAAGAGGACCAATTGGACCAATTGGTCGCTTCATAGCTCAGACTCAAAACTAACCTGGAGCTTCTCAATGGGCCAGTCGGCACGCTCGTAGACATCCTCCTTGTGACCAGCAAAGTCGATGGTCTTGACGCCACGGGTCTGCTGCTTAGCAACGGGGGCAGCAGCGCGGGAGACGGCGGCAGCACGGACGGCACCGGCGGCGGCAACGAAGGTGCGTCTCTGGACGGCGGGGGAGGCCAATTGGCGGGCCAGAGGGCGCAGGGCCTTTTGGAGGTTTCTCGCGGAGGACATGTTGAGGGTCTGGGGGTGGTTGTGGAGTGGGGATTGGGTTTAGAAAAAAAGAAGGTTCCAAGTTTAGAGCTTTGGGGGAGGGAGGGGGAACTGTTGATTATGTAGGTATTCACCGTCTTCAATCGTCCACCTGGCAGATGCAGTCACCGGAGCTGCGAGTCAGAGTTTTTTTATTTTTCACCTCTCCCTGCTGCCCTGCCAGCGGCCGTCCAGACCGACTTCGGGGGCACTGGCGTGCTTGACTGTGGGTTATAGCCCACTTATGATTGGCCAGGGTGAATCCGGGGCGGCAGGGGCAGCGTAGCTTGCCAGTGCGAGTGCGGGCGCTGCGGGGCAGTTTCCATCTTGCCCACCTTCGTGGCATTCCCAAGGTGAGCCTTGGCTCGGCCACAAACGGCGGTGCCAGCTATCAAACACCCCTCAAGACATGTCCGATGTGGCCGCCGTTGATTGACTCACCCGACTCCGTATCACCTCCGGCGTCTCCTGGACCGGCCGGCCCGCTTCCTTGCTCCAGAGCCGGGAGCCGAGAACGTGGTTCCTGTCCATGCTTGGCGCTGCTGTGGGGATTCGGTGACTCTAAATTGGGACCGGAATAGCATCGGCGCTCACCTCCCGTATCGGATTGTGAATTCCATGGAGGCTATCACATGTGGTCGAGGTCATGGATATGTAGGATGCCACAATGTACATCTCTCGATAGAACCCATATTCGTATAGAACCCATAGCACCTTAAAAGAAGCAACGCAAAATTCAAGCATTCCACCAGTCTGTAGTCATAATCATGAAACCCAGTTCTCGCCTCACCACCAGCGCTGTAATCTGTCTGTTCTCCAGCCCCAAATAGGTATATCCTCCCTCTTCATCCTCCCTCCTCCCCTATCTCCTCCCCTATATCCTCCTCCCCATCCCCAAAACCCCCCTCACAACACGTTAAATAGCAACCCTATCAAACCCCTCCCCCCTCACACTCCCCCCCATCATCGCGCTCCTCACACTCCTCTTAAACATCTCCCTATTATTCCTCAAATCCTCCGCCGCCTCCTTATTCAACGGATCACTCGCATTCGGCTCCAAAAACAAAAACTGCAGCCCCACAATCACCGCATTCAGATTCAACACCGGCTTCCAGTCCTCCCGCAAAATATTCAAGCACACCTTCCCCTCCAGGTCAATATTGGGATGGTAAATCTTCTCCCGGCACTGCACCTTGGGGGGCTCGTGCGGGAAGTTGGGGGTGATATTGAACGTAAAACTGAACCGCCCACCCTTGTACATGCCCTCGTCGGGCTCGATGTAGAGGATAAACGACAGGATGTTGTCCGGGTCGGGGAAGTCGGTTCGCATCGTCGTGCCGAGGGAGAGTTCGTTCAGATCTGTCAAAAGAACACCCACCCATTAGTATCTCAGTTGATAACGACGGTGAACGACAGGGGGGAAAACATACCCTTTTGCACGCGTAATTGCGCCGCAGTCACCTTCTTCTTCTTGGGTCCCCCAGCTGCACCCCCCGCGGCGCCTCCATCAGAGTTCTCAGCCTTTTGCTGCTCTTTTTTCTGTTTTTGTTACCATATCATCAGTATCTCCCCACTACTCTTCCGTCAAGACGTATAACATACCATCGACCATATCTTCAACATCTTGCCCTATCCTCTTCTTCCCTCACTATGTGTTTAACGTTCTCTACTCCTCTCGGTGGGGGGGTAAGTCGCGTGCCCGTCTTTCGTTCGCGTTCACAGCCGCCCGGGACTCGTCTACTTGGGTTTGCGGTTTGTGTTGGATTTGTTTGTTCGGAGCTCAAATTAAAAGCGAAAACGTCAACAAGCGCTAAAGTTGGTAGTTTACGAGTAAGTGTAAAAGTCGAGAGCTTTGTGATCAAGTTGCTCGTCGAAACCAAAACCCCGTCAGACGTGGAAATGGAGGGGCAGAAACCAGGCACACGGATCACCGCCTATCTGACCTTCCCTATCGCGCCGCCCAGCTTCAGATGGATGCCGTAATCACCCCCACCTTTTTCTTTCTCTCTCCCCAAGACTACGAGGGGCAAACACTTGCTCCCAACCATGAAATTTTTGCCTGCTGCTGCCTACAGCCTATTTACTTACTCACAATGACTCTGTCTACCTAACCCAATTGCTCAGTGAAACCCGTCGGGTTCCCTTTACTGCTTGCTGTCTCGATTAGGCCTGGTTAGGCTCCGTTGTCTGTGGGGTTACTCTCTATCAACCCCACACCCAATCTCACACCTTCGGAGCCAGCTCTCGGTAAAACCTCACCGAACATCGGTGATGGAGCTGAGGAGGAGCTCGCAGTGGTGAGCTGATGAGCGGCGGTCTCGATGCCGATCATGGAGAGTTGGAATATCGTAGCTGGGTACTGGGGCTCTCGGCTTGTTGGGTGAGGCAAACTACCTAGGTAAATATCCGTAGGTGAGGTCCGGTACTCGCACACACCGGTCCCATGTGTGACACATCCAGGGCGGACACACTCCAGTGAGCAAACATCATGACCTCGACTCTCGCCTTTCTCCTGCTTCGAGTAGTGTGATACATATCCAGACACATTGTGCAACAAACAGGCAAACAACGAGTTCAGTGTGTATATAATCATTCAAATCTCAGCGCAGCTACCTCTTCAACCACACCTGCCATGATTTCAAAGTCAACACATTGCTCAAGAACCACATAGAAGATAGCATCAATTAACAGACATCACACAACAACAAACAAACGCCACCGCCATATGCCCGCTCACTCTGCCTCTCTCTCATGATATCCGCTCCTCATTTTTTATCTCAAATCGCAACGCACTTAAAAACAACCAAATCCAACATTTATATCACCCTTCCCCCAAGCCCCTCCCCCCCAAGCTACAACAATTAAAAAAACAAATACCCTTCATATTTTCTCTTCTCCATGAGCCCCCGTTTCATAAACTGATGACGTGAATTATTTTTCCTTTGCCCTTTCCCTTCGCCCCCCGAGCCAACCAATCTTTCCAGAGATGAATAGTAGAGGATAGGAGGGAAGTCGTGTGTGAGTTAGAAAAGGGAGGCCGAAAACGTGTTGATATCTGTAACAGGCCCGCCCGCCTCAAGTACTCCGCGCCCGCGCTCGCAGAAAAACCACGAAAAAGACAAACGCTTTAACGCCGGGCAAAGCAGCACATGATACCGGTCCTGCCGAGGAACCAACAGAAACCGATAAAGCGGACAATAGACAGACCGGCAGTGGCGAACAGGAGGAACTTGAAGAACCAGGCAGTTCTGGCAGTGGCGTTTCGCTAGAGACAAAGTTAGCATATTCGAACCTGGAGATAAAAAGAAAGAAAAGGGTTGACATACCCCAGTGCCAAAAGACGAATCAAAGTTCTCACTGGTAATAACCACAGCCAAGAAACAGTTCGAAAACAACCACATCACCACCAAGCTCGTTCTGAAGGATTTGTACGAGTCCTCCAGTTCCTTGGTCTCAGGCTTCTCATCCTCCTTGTACGGCGCGAGCGCTCTCCTGACCGTCTGCTCAAACATTTGATCGATATCTTCTTGCGGCTTCTCAATTTCCTCCACCAACACCTCATCCTTCTCGCCCTTGGTCACCTGTGCAGACGGCAGCGCGTCGTTCTTGTCTGAACCCTTGGTACCCCACGACACATCGTGCCAGTTGTTGAAGGCGTACACCATCAAAATGTTGATGTACGTCGACATGAGCAGCATGTAGTAGGGGAACGAGTGGAACATGTGCCAGGGATCCAAGTACATGAAAGACGCCAAGAAGTAGAGACCGTAAATGGTGATCAGGGCCACGAGAATAACACCAGCCGCTCCCGTACCACCAAACAAGGACTCCATCGCATTAGACGCATTATCCAGTTTAATTTGGTCAGCGATTGGTATCTTGAAAGCCTGAACGACGAGGTAAACCGAGAGAATGATGATGTAGGCCTGGATCATGGCGAAGAGCACATAAGACGTGATGTACGTCCACTTGGAACCCTTTGGCCTGTTACCCAGAGCCAGAATAAACTGCAAAATGACGAATGCCAGGTAAAGATACTGTAAGACGGCGTTGAATATCGGTGTGACGGTATCGCCAAACGGCCAGGCGTGGTGAAGCGCCGACGTGTTGGAAGCGGGAACAGGGGTACCGACGAGATCCATGATGACAGTGGTCGTAAGATAGTACGAAGAGAGCGAGAACCAGGTGAAGATGACGTTGAGGACGTTGTAGATGAGCTGAATGTGGAAGAAGAACATGCGGACGATGTTGTGACCAGACTTGTACATACGACCGAAATGCATCAGCGAGTACAAACTGGCAGCGAAGGAACCGTTCAACCAACGACGACGCTGAGAGATAAACTCGGGAGCACCTTCGGGCACATCCGTCTCACCCTTGGCAGCCTTGATGTAGCTCAGATGCCATTTTTGACCAGCCTTGGCGACCAACTCGAAACACAAGATACGATCCTCGGCCAAGAACATGTTCTTCTTGAAGATATTCATACCCTCAATACCCTTCTTGCCGAGCTGCTTGGACAGAGTGTGATCACCGTGGAAGTACTGTTCTAGAGGCCGGCCCATGATCGCTCTGAAGCGGTAGGCCGAGAAAGCACCGGGCAACACACTGACGTAACCGAAAGCACTTTCGAGAGGCTTGTCCAGAATGTTGGAAATCTTGTACTCGAAGTTCTGGACGGCCACCAGGGGGTTGAGCAGCTTCCTACCGCCGACGCCAAGCATGGCGTGAATCTCACCGCAGGCACCGCCGAGATCCTTGTCATTGTAGAAGCCCTCCCAGAGAGCAAGCAGAGACTTGGGGCTGGGCTTGGTACCAGCATCGAGCAAAATGCACACCTCGGGGTTCAGAATGCGACCAAAAGCATTGAACAGCCAACGATGCGAATTGATCTTTTTGCTGTTTTGCTGCTTCAAGCAGAAGATGAACTGCACTGGTGGGAGCGTGGCTGGGCTGTCGTCTGTTGGCCGGATGAGCTGCTGGTTGGGCGTGACGGAGAGCTGAGTAGTGTACTCGAAGATATGAGCGACGGTTTCGTTTCCGTCGACATCCTTCTTCACCACACCATCCTGGTATACACCGATGGTGGCAAGCACGTCAAGAACGTTCTTGTCGACCTTCTCGATACCATCGAAAACCAAGCAGACTACAATCTTCTGCCAAGCTGGGCCACCCCGGTTCCAGAACGACGACTTCTTCAGGTTCACTATGTCCCTGATGTTCTGCATGACGCCATGGAGAGTTCTCGAGAGAAGGACCTTATCTTCGTTGTAGTAGGTAATGGCAATAAGGAGCTCGGTATGCCGGTTGTACATGCGGGGGCGCAAATCGTAACCATTCTTGAGTGTGAAATCGTTAGGATCGCAGGTGGCCGCAGTGTAGCGCATCTTGAAGAACTCCTCATTTTGGCCCTCGACGTCTCTGTACTTGGGCTGAACGGCATTTCTGATGGCACTGGGTACTGGGTAGTCGATGCTCAGAACGGAACCCTGGACGAGCTTGACCTTTCTGGTAGCATAGCGCTTCAGGCCACCAGCCGGGGCGGCATTTGGGTTTTGGCGCTGAATCCAGCTCTCGTCGGTGTCCACGGAGGACATTCTGTATGGATGATCGCCACCAAATCCACCATTGCCCGGCGCTCCGTACTGGGGGGCGCCGGCATACTCGTTGGTGTATCCGTGGGGAGGGGGAGTGGGCTGAACCCCGATGCCAGCCCGCGTAGTGCCGGCATTGGGTGTGTACGACTCGGTCAAGCTGTATGCCGAGACAGGACGGACTGGGGGAGTTCCGGCGCCCAAACGACTGTTGTCGTACGCCTGATTATCGTTGAGGAGAGACGCCTGGACCTCATCGTCGTTCTGCCAATTCAATCAAACGTTAGCCAAAAACACCTCGACTGTCAGCCTCCAGAAGTTGGGCTCCTACCTGTCCATGCGGACCGCCGAGGCTCTGCAGCGGATGGTCTTCATAGCCGTCTCCACGGCCACCAGCGCCGTGGTACGCCATGATGGAGTCGCGGCTCGCTACTGCGAGGAAATAGCTAGAATCAAGATCTGCTCAAAAGCTCTGGATATTATAGAAATTCTGTAAAATTCTCAGGATCGCCGGGTTGTCGAGGAGATATTGTAGGAAGTCGCGCGATGTTAGGTCGAGGTTGTTTGGTTGTTGGTTGCCAGGTCGGTCAAAGAAAAAGAGACGGTGAAGCTTGGCGCGGTTGCAGGGCGAAACGTCAGCTGCCGTTACGAGTCGTTTCTGATACCCAATTCCAGGGCACGGCAGGAAGGGGAAGCACCAGTGGCCAAGTGGCACAGGAGGATATTCTCGCTGCTCTGCTGCTCAACTGTGAGGCAGCAGCAACAGTGAGCTCGGAGGTCTAGGAATGACGGTATTCTAGGAATCGTCCGTCTCTAGAGAGAGAAAAGGAAACTCAAAAACCTGATTCAAACAGCTCTCAGGAGACGACGCCCTGTTATGAAGTTAGTGAAGGGGCCCTGTGGCCGAGCGACAGGGATGCGCGAGGGAGCTCCACCGCCCTCTCTGCTAGCCAGGGATGGCCGCGACTGCGAGTGCTCGCTGGTGACTGGCTCGCTTTTTCGACCCGTTC
The DNA here is from genome assembly GCA_030549205.1 of Apiosordaria backusii. Taxonomy (NCBI): domain Eukaryota; kingdom Fungi; phylum Ascomycota; class Sordariomycetes; order Sordariales; family Lasiosphaeriaceae; genus Apiosordaria; species Apiosordaria backusii. Next base: position 3,329,378 of record JAUKTV010000002.1, read on the forward strand.
CAGTTGACCACCGCCCACAGCCCACCTCGAACGAACGCTGGAAGAGACCGACGTCAGTGCTGCCATCGCCGTCTTTCCATTTCTTTTCTGGCTTCCGTATGCCAGGCGGCCCCCTGAGTGCCAAGCAGCTGTCCCGGCACTCACATCTCGTTTCCCATCTCAGGAGTGTTTCATGGTCAAAGGAACAATGTCCGCGAAGCTTCACTTTCTTCCATTCTTTTTGACTCTGAAAAGACCCTAGGAACATGACAGGTCAGGGTGCCACAGCCACTGAGGTGTTCTGCCTCTGCAACTACCAAGTGCCTAGCTGCATCCATCTGTATGAGTTTCCACGGCGACTGGGCAGTGTCCCCAGTTTTAGCTGCGGGCGTTCTTCGCACAGTCTGGACCGCAGCCGCGGGTACTGTGCGTTGGTCCCGTTTAACTTCAAGATCGCCAACAAGCCAGCACAGGCCTAGCCTTCGATTTTCAGGATCTCATCAACTCACCACTGCTGACCCGTCACTTGTGAAGGCCTCACAACCTCAACTTGTGGTGTATTTTACTTGGTCTTCTGTACGAATATGATCGATCAGGGTATGCGTCTTTTGCTGAGATTCAAACTGGTTTTGATCATATGGGTACTCATGCAGCTCTCCTGAGGCCTGAAACAACTTCAAATGCATGACGTCCATCCCGCCCTCCACAGCGCCCTCCACAGCGCCCATCATTTCTGGTCCTGTCAGTCTCGAACACCTTCGGACTGACGCCAACTGGCACTTCGGTATTTCCAGCTGCAAAACCACCCAACCACTGCCAACTGAGGTCAAAAAAGGGTTCAAGTCAGCAAACGGTTTCCCTTGGCAATCGGCGCGGCTGCAACATCAAGGGGGCCACTGGGGGCAACTTTATTTGGGATTGCGGAGGGACAAACGGAATATCAAAATCTCCCCTCTCCTTTTTTCTGTGTTGCTTTTCTCTCGCACGACATCACGGAAACTGACGCCTCGCCGCTTGCCACGCGTTGCACAAATAGAAAACTTTCTAACGATTCGTACTGCAGTATGTGCCATCCGAACGGGAGTATCCACCATTACGAACTTGCCGCATGCCTGGCCTTAGGTTTTTTTTACCTGACCCGTGGGTGCAGATATTGCTTGTGAGGGATCAGCACCAAAACACTAACAAAGTGTCACAAGCGATTCTTGCACCCACGTACCTGATCAAACGTTACGATCGCGGATCACCACCATGGGGACAAAAAATTCGGGGCCAAAAATAGAACTTGGAACTGGTATCCGTAAAAAAAAAAGTCGTGCCGGCAAAGAGGGTCTCAGATTTACGGAACCCTACCGAGCCAGATCATCCCCCAAGAAATCCCAACCGCCGGAGCAACAGAAAGCAACAAGCATTCCGTATCCAGTTGTTGGGATTCTGGATGGTGGCGTGCGTCGCGTAGTGAGGCTGAGCTGGCGCTACTGCTGCCCGTCAAGCGCAAATGGAGGTGCCGGCTGCTCGGATCCCCGCCCAGCCTCGTCAGAAACGTTTTTGACGACAAAAGATTCGCTGGGTTACCTCACGCAATTGCCTCTTCGGGGGAGTTATCGAAGGTGGCTTTCATGTGAATGCACGAGTTGTGCATTCTTCACGAACGTTTCCTCTCTTGGCCTTGCAGCAGCGGCCGTGGGAATGCCATCCCCACCCATCCGGTGTCGTCCGGTCTGGTTTCCCGCTGGAGACCCAACCTCCCGTTCTCCGTTAAGCGGCCGGTAGGACCTGGGACTGTGACATCCCGTCAGGTCTGTCAGGCCGATGGTGACCGTGAAGGCCACCATTGTTTTGTTTCGATATTCTGTTTCGGTTCATTGTCTCTTTAACACCGTTCCGTTAGACTTTTAGGTTGCATTCCTCGAAGCTCGTCTCCTAAGCTCTTATAAGCGCTTTCCAAGTCCGAGGCGGATGCACAGAACCTTTCGTCGAATGATGTTGCTGTTCTAGCGCTGACCGAATAACAGGACCCTGCCATGCACTGCAAACTTTGGACATGATTGATGCGTTGTCATTCATCCTTCTACCAACATGGGCAAGAAAATCCTTCAAGATGTGGTGAGGTTCAATTTAGGTACACAGCCAGCTTCAATACTTTACACACAAGCTCAACTGTGGTTCACAAGGCATCAGCCATACCCGTTTAAAGGCTTATAGGTCCGAGGTCCCCCAAGCCACGAGTTTGAATCCCCAAAGCCTCAAAGTCCACAGTAACAGTCAAACGGTCCAAGCCATCGGGAGAGCTTTCAAATCGCAAAAAGGTCATCCAAAGCAGGAAGATGCACCAGGCGGTCTTGCTCGAGGTTCCAAAACGCCTGAGCAGATCGGATCGATCGCCCGGTATTTGACGCCCGGCTGCGCCATGACTGTCACCTCATCTTCGACAGATGCACCGTCGAGGCTGTCGGCTGTACCTGACTCTCGGGATGTGCCCCGCAAATATCGGACTGGACGCCAGCAAACCTAATCTTTGACAAGAATGCAAACCTGTGGCTTCCACGGTTCCTGCATTCAAACAATCGACCGGACTCATCTTGGGACGAACTGTGGCTGAAAGGCAATTGGCGATGACATGCATTTGCACATCAGGCATTGGACATCAGACATCAGATATCACGAAAGTTGCCACTGCCAGGGAAATGGATGTTCGCTTTTATATCAGCACATTCCAAGCCAACCACATACTCCCCAGATTCGTATTTTAGCCTAAACTCACGATGTAGATCCTTAGGTCGTGTTTCGTGTACACCAACAGCTGACTACTCGGGACGTGTAAATGCAGAGTAACATCACCCACCCGGTTCCTCTTTCCGATGATATAGTGCTCCCTTCCCTGTTTTTGTATGCCAGTCACAGGAAGACGATAATGAAAGCACTATATCTCTGAAAATCTCATGCAGTTACTATCAGGATATAAATACGAAGTTGACACTCTGGACCTCGTTAATCGTCGGCAGTGTTAAGAAAGCTGCTAGCAAGCAACTCGTCTCGGAAATGACAAGATGACGAGATCTCATACCATCACGCATTTCATGCATCAAGCTCTCAGACCAGATCACCACTCCCCATGATCCCAGAACGGAGGTCTCCAACTCTCTGCAAAACATCTCACATCCCAGTCGTGCGTCCATCTTTCCCGAACCTCAGGTCACTGCGGATACCCACATCTCTCTCTCCATCAGAAACACCCGAAACATGCTCACCTGCTGGAACGCCGGGATTGTCCCGGTATATTATCCCGAGACTTGGTTTTCTATAGGGTCCTTTTTTTACAGTACTGTACGGAACATGCGGAGGAGTCGGACGGACAGGACATTTTTGGTGGTGGTTCATTCGGGGGCCAAATCATCTGTTGCAGCCTCGCAGCTGAGTAATATACACCCAAGACACGACACGAAGCTGAAAAAGAAACAATAATATTATCCAAAAAGGCACAGCTTCTGGGTATGGTATAGTATGTAGCGACGGTGGTTCAGTTGGAACTTGGGGGAACTTGGTAACAGGCACAAGAACCACACCACCACCGCATCTCTGCAGCGGAACTATTAGGTGTTTGTTGTTAAGAAAAGAACGGTGGCTTGCGGGAGGATGTTATGCACTAGCCAATCAGCAACAATCTCAACAATGACCTCAAGTGGTGGTGTTGAATTTTAAAGACAACACAACTGCCTCTTGACAGATTTCTTGATTTTTGTGATGCCAGCCAGAGTTGTCGTCAACTCGCGCGGGGTCATTGGCTTAAATCCATAAATTGATTCAAATCCAGAATTGATCTGCATATGGCTTCGGGATTTCGAAAAAAGGCGTTGAAACCTCTGGCCTGGGCGGGAAGTGTTGATTGGCTGGAGGGGGATTTACATGTGGAGACGAGATCCGTGATTGCAAGCTTGGCGGGTGGGCTGGGCTGAGTGGGACCTGCCGAGTGTTGTTGTTGCACCCCTCTCTGCCAGGGCATCCTCTTTGGGGAAGGTAAGGGTGTAATAAGCGAATTTCATGCGATGTTTTGGTGGTAGTAATTGGAGCCGACAGAAGAAATGAATACCTCAAGAGGAGAGAGATGAACAAGAATATGATGAATTGACGGGAGAATGAGAATGATTGATAGTTCTGGAAAGGCACTGGAAAGGAAGCATGGAAGTGTGCTCCCGTAATGCCGTGCCACAAGAGGGAATCCAGGGGCCGGGCCAGGCGTGGTTGATCGAGCGAATGGGGCGCTGCGGTGGCCCTCCAGGACGTTTTCGCTAAACCGCTGCGGGGCGCCTGAGTGTGGCTCTGCCCTCCTGACTGGCCCCTTGGCCAAATTGAGGGAGGAGACAGAGGTCCAACTCCAGGTCCCTTCAGCCAAATCCTCCACCCTTCCCGCCTTCTTGCCTCTTGTCTAGGTTCCTGGCGTCCATCTTCGACCTCGCACGCGCCTGTTTTGTATTCACAAATCAAGAACTGTTGTCGATCGCCCATTCTTGCCGTCGACAGCAATTCAATTCGTTCTATTTTACTTGAAAACAAAAACAAATGTGTTCCATTCTTTACTGAGCTAGTCTCAACCGTCACTCGTTTCAATCCATCCTGATCTGATCCTCTCTGCTTGCGCCCGCCGCCGAGTGCGAAACCCGACCGACGACGCAAACCAACTCCATATACCCTTTCAATTTCTTCCTTCTTGTGTATCAATCCGAACGATAAACCGTCGAATATCGTCATCCTTGCCATCTGATTTTCTGGGATCACAAACGAACAATTCACGCGCGTGGAATAGATCGACGTTGAGCAAGTGGTCCAGGCTTGGCCCGTCACACACCCTCGAGATCGGCGCAGCGTAACGAACAGGTCGCCCAAACACCAAACGACATCGCCGTTTTTATATATTCCTCGCCCCGCTTCACGAGCGTCTCAGATTTCTTCCTCACCATGGCGGACGCTTTCAGATCACATGGCACAGAGGCCATGTCCTTCTCGACGTTATGGAAGCGCCAGGAGGTGTGTGTCGAGTGCAACAAGGGACAGCAAGTCGCCTGCCCGCCAGATTGCAACCAGGAAACACATGAATGCATCATGATTCCAGAGACATGCAACCAGTGTGCTCATATGATCTGCAAGGCCCTCGACCCAGCCCTGATGCCTTCCAGAATCTCGCAACCTTCTACCAATGTCGGCGCCATCGCTGGAGGAGTCGTCGGTGGTATCGCTGCGGTTGTCATTATCTCGTACTTGGTATGGAGGTTTTGTGTGAAGGCTAGGAGGCAGCAGCAGCCCATCGCGCAGGAAGTGTGGGAAGACTCGGCAGAACATATGGACGGTGGAGAGAAGAGCTTCGCCCAGCGCCGGGATTATCGCGCTTCCACACATACCGTTCACTCGATTGCATCCACCGTTCTTACTCGCGCTTCGAATATCATCCAGATCGCCTATATCCCCGGGGTCACCAACCGAGCAACGGCCTCTCCGACGGTTCTGGTTCCCCCTGTTCCGCCAATTCCTGCCAACCACTCGCAAGCCGGTACCCCCTCAAGCACAGAAGATCAGCACTTCTTCATCCCAGGCGACTTGCGCGATTCGACATACTCTGGCATCTCCGCCTTCACTGATCGTACCTCTTACGCCCGCACCTCGTATGCCCCGCGCTCCAGCGTGGCATCTACCATCTATGGAAAGAGCGCCGTTGTTGTGGCTCCCGCTCAGACGGGTATGCGAGCGAAGCCGGCCATGGTTAGTGTCCGGTCGGCCAACTCCAACAACTCGAGCGGCACCGCTACTCCCCCAGTACCCACTGTCGACTATGAGAAATATGCTTCTCTCCGGCCGCCAAGTCCTGCCAACAGCACTTTCAGCGTTGGGTCTACTTTCTTGAACAATGCCAGCACCCATACTGCCACCCCGGCTAGAGCTATGGTTGTCCGTGTCGGTAGCGTCAAGAAGTTGAACGGCAACAGCCAAAGCAGTCGGGCACGGTCAGAGTCGGACACCCTTACCTCACCTATCACCGTCTCTGGCGAGACCTACAGGGATTCCACTGCGGCCACTATCATTGTCGACTCACCACAGACCAACGATCTCGGACCCTTCTCAGACCCACCGAAGCCATCCCACAGCAACAGCACAATAAGCAGCAACAATCTCAGTGCTGTCATTGAAGAGGCGACAAGGCGAGCCTCACAAAGAGACTCGTCTGTACCGGTGAAGGGCAGGGAAAGGAGTCCGTTTGGTGATGAGCATGCCGCGCCATGATGTGCTTTTTGGATGGCTTTTCTTTTGATGTGTCTTTGACTTTTTGAACTGACGATATCCTGGGTTTTTTTGGGAACAACTATTCTACTTCTTTGTGATCTACTTTTTTGGATGAAACTGGGCGTGGACTTTTTTTCTTTTGTTGGATTTTTGATATATCAAACCCCCATGATAGGGAAAGAACAGATTAAGAGCGGGCGTTAAAATGGATTTCTTACATTTTATAAGGGGTTGGACGGGAATGAAAGGCCTGAACCGAAACAGGAATGGAATGTTGCCCGTATGAGCGTTTGAGAGGGTGCGTATTGGATTCTTGTGGTTGAGAGTTTGAGAAGGGGGTTTTCTACGAGATGAGACAGAGATGTGGAGAGAGAAATGTCAATACAAGTGTTGTGGACTGGAGTATCGTTGTGACCGAGTTGTTGATGTTGCGGCTGGAGTGAGAAGAGTTGCCCTTGAACCCCTGGGCCCCTGAGTGATCATGTCTTTGTTTTGGTTTGTGCTTGTTGACTCAATCCTTGCTGGCCACTCTTTGTTCCGATGTGTCCCTCATAAGTCTATCCTCTTGTCGCTTTTCATCGAATTAACCACTACATGAAGCAGGATCAGTAACAAAATTTCAGATATTAGCCCGAGGACGAGGTATACATCCGGAAACAACAATCTACGCAACACATATTACAAAAACACCAATGCCCTATGTGAGCGTCTCTTATTGAAGACTCTTTGAAGTATCCAATTCAACCTGAACCTTCCTCGACTCTGGGGATGCACTTGTTCATATATCCCCTGCCTTACTGCCTGCCTTACTGCCTGCCTTACTGCCTGCCCAGCTAAATGCTAGATGCAAATGATAAAGCATGATTCCCGGTTTGGGTCGGTCTGCCATCTCCTTCTTTCACACTAAATTTTTTCCAGAAAGAGTCTGAGCCCTAAGGATTTCAATGTATCATACTTGCCTGACGTACCTAGGTAGGTACTCTACACACTCAAGGAGACGAGATTGGCTGGCTGAAAAGATAAACCCGTTTCCATGCAAAGGGAGCAAACATCGGAATGTTGGACGGAACTTTGCATAGATCCTGGCGGGGATTGTCTACGCCCGGCTTGTATGAAGCTTTGCATATGGAGGCGTGTCTGCCTGCTTTACTCAGGGCTCACATTGGTTGGATTTGGGTTGGGGAACATCTCCTTCTTTGACGCTAAATTTTTTCCCAAAAGGTCACCGCAGAGCCTCAACTTCAACCTGGCCGCCTGCCTTGACTATCTTCTTAGACGGGATTGGTTAGAATTATCGAGGAAAGATCTCCTTCTTTGACGCTAAAATTATTCCAAATTGAATTAGAGGTCTTTATTGTCTTCGCATCATCTTCCACACTTGCAGATGAGATTAGGTGGTCATAATGATCCGGAGAAGCTCTCCTTCTCTCACGCTAAAAGTGTTCCCAAACAAATAGGGCCCCAACTGATCCAGAGACTCGAGATTGTGTGGCGCCCGGTTTATATGAGGCCTTGCCTCGAGAAGTCGTGTCTGCCTGCTCTACCCAACATTCAGACTGGCTGGGCTGACCTGGGGAATATCTCCTTTGTTGACGCTAAAATCTTTCCCAAAACGTATCAAACATAATTACTTGATTGCAGTTAAGGCTATCTGGAGCTGACACCTCTTTTCACCTACCAGGAGGAGGATCTTTCTCAGCTCAGCTCAGCACTGGACTCACTAACAAGATTGGCTCAAATGCTTTTGGGGGCGTCTCCTTCTCTTGCTGTACAACTTTCTGCTAAAAAGGAAAAGCTGTAATGGCTGACTGAAGGACTGAGCATTCCCTACATTTCAATAGGTCTTGCGCTCTTCACATGTCATGGGAATGTCGGCCTTCATATACATCTGGGGAGTCCCAAAAGTTTTGCTCATACCTGAAGCACAACCTCAGACAGGATTTGACAGGTCGGCATCAGAAACATCTCCTTCTTTGGCGCTAAAATTATCCCGAAAGGGGAGGATGGCATAACGTCCCAATCCATCCCGGGCGTTCGTCAGACGCAAGCGCGAGTTAATGCACGAGGCTGTGGCTGGTCCCCGCGGAGCCCAGCTGCCGCCCAGCTGCAGGATATATTGCTACCGTCATAGCGCTCAAGCATCATGGCAAGACTCTGTTTGCTACCATCTTCTTTGACGCTCAACATGTTCCCAAATGGGGACGTGAAAATCTGCGTACAATTTCACTGGACATCACTCACTGTTATTCATGAAGTCCATATAAACTTTTGAAAGGCTGGACTTACACTTGCCTACCTCAGTTCAAACTCAACGCCTTCACTGGCTGTCAATGCGGAAGTGAGAACATAGGAAGCAATGGCTGAATCTTGAACTCTCAAACATTACTGAACACCGGTAGCATAATACTGATCTGACAGTTCAGTCTCCAACTATGAACACGATTTCTAGGCAGTATGCTGCTACTGTCGGTATCATCATCCGCCCTTTGTCTCGCTCTACTCGAAAGGTGTCATTAGAAGTGATAAAACAATGCCAATCCCACATTTCTTCGATCGAGGTACGTACCAGTAGAAAGAATACCTATCTTCTTCCTTGACGTTAAGATTTCCCCCAAAGAAGGTGAGGGGTGCAGGACATGACCTTCTGCCTGGATATGCAGTGAACACCTTTCTCAGATCAGATTGGCCAGATTTGTCCCGGCAGCATCTCCTTCTTTCACGCTAAAATTTTTCCCAAACGGGATGGTAATAATTTCAAGCCACACGGCCAGCCTTTCAGTGCGAGGCTGGACTCGTTAGCAGCAGGTGTGGCGTGCCTGTATATAGCTGAGGCACTTTCGCTCTAGATTTGCTCAGACAGACCATTCACAGCAACATCTCCCCCCTTGCGCTAAAACTTTTCCCAAATCAGAGGACCCCAGAATATGCCCGAGACTGCTCGTAGACGCCCGGCTGGACTGACACTGGGCCTGACTGTCTTGGATCTTCGAACAAAACCCCGTGAAAAATAGCATGAAGAGCGTTAGGGAATTATTTGCCTGCTACCTTAGGCTCTATCCGTTCATAATAACACAACTTATTCCTCCCAAGCTCCCCGGAAGTCAAAGCGACATTTCGAAGAGCTTTTCTGGGGGGCTTTTGATGAAAAAAGCCTTCGCACTACCTTCCTCTCGCAAATACAGCATTCATTATTCTAGGCATGATAACAGGACGTTGGCATCAAAAGAGCAAAAGTCTCGTCAACAACTATTCTCAGATGTTGGGTAGCTACAACCTGAATCCCAGAAGCCAACTAGAAAACACTATAGTAGTTTTACATCGTGTGCAACTAGAGTCCTGAGTGAGCAAGCGAAGAAAGCCCGAGGTTTTGGAGCGAGACACGGACTTGCCAGCCCAGTAAAGAATTTCATCGGCAATGATAGCACATCCGCGGGCCTGGAGTTATTGTAAAAAGAGTCTTGAACTTTTCACAAAGCCCCTTGTTGCAAAAAGTCATCCTTACACGGTGTAAAAGTGCGCCTAGGTATCTGTCTTTATGCCCCTAGCCCACACAGGTAGACATGAATGCGAGCACAAGAGGTGGCTCGAGAACATCTGAGCTTGAGCCCGTTGGTGAAGCTGAAGTAAGTTGGCACTTAATAAATCACGCTGAACTTAGCCTCCCCGGGCATATCAGTGTTGTCGTAGGTAGATCGGGACTCTTTCATTCTTTCAGAAGAACGGCCTCTTGAATGGTGCTATTACTCCTCGATCATTCTTAGGCAAACTAACCAGTTGACAGGCTTTAGAAAGCAGCACATGTTGTCTTCTTCAGGCTCTCCCTGGTGTGCATTTATATTTGCTTAGTACCAGGTAGGTACATGTAGGTAGGCGGACACAATGGGTGCCTAGGGTCTCGGTGAAGTTTCTCTGGCGGAAGTTGGTGTCTATAATCTGTTTCAAATCTTAGGTATTCAGAAAGAGATATTGTAGGTAAATTAGCAAGACACGCTTCCGGGCCTTTATCACGATTAGACTCCAACAGCATTTAGAGTAAATGGTAACTGGCTTGTTCATGCCTTCGGCTTATCCAGCTGTCACTTAGCCGTCATAGTTCATGTTGTGAATTTGGGCGTGCTTGAAGGACTTCGAAATGATCCAGACTTTTACAAGCTTTGCTCCTTATTTAACTAGATGAGTATTTCACATTGGCAAATTGTTTGGTGGAGTAGATTACGCCCATGATGTTCAAGAGCTGAACTTCACCACAGCTGTAAAGCTGAGACAGAGCTCAACAGGCTATTAGTGGTGGAATATCTGACTCAACAGAGCTGTTACTGATTCAGATTTTGTTGTTGTCTGGGAGACTGACTGATGTCAACTCTCATCCCGGCTTCTAAGTTGGAGTCAACGGGAATGAGGATAATTGATAACTGAAATACTATAGTGCTGACCACTACAGATGAGATCATCCTGAAGACCTGTGGCTCTTCTCAGTTTTGAAGACTTTGAGTGCTGGTATTTATATGCTCTTGTAGGTGATATTAATGAAGAGTTCTGCTCATATATGTGATGATAAATAACACCAGCTATTTCTCTTCTCAATCTCAACTTGGAGACTTGCAATACAGTCCGTACATATGGGAAACTAGCTTGAACATCGCTGACCATGAAAGATATTGTCCTGTCAAAACGGCCATCCTCTTTGTATACCTTTAACTCTGCGGACAGGCAGACAGTCCTCTAAAATTGTCTGGTCACAACACAGCTTGATTGTGTGAGCATGATACAATACCGATAAGGAGCCAGAGTCAACCTCTGTAAGGTCGAGGAAGGCTCAGATTCCCTTTGAGATATTACTCCAAGGATTAATCCGGCCATCCCTATCTCTATCCTACCTACCCTTGAGGTCATGTGGAAGAAGCTGTCATCTGGGATATACGATCATTTTTCCAGACATACAAGACAAGCCTGACTGCTGGCAGACAGCATCATCGAAATGTGCTGAGTCTACGAACCTTTCATACACCGATGTCGGACCAGAGCTACACTGATAGCAACGCCTAACCAGATAGAAATTCCCCGTCGGCGTAATCCAACAGCGAGGTATCGCGCATCTGTCCATCTCTCGCTCACCTACCCCTCTCTCCCACCATGTCGTGATCATGTTGAAAGATGCTAGCTTCTTCGATAATACTCCGGCATAGACATGAAGACATAACGTGCCGATATCCGTGATAGTGTCCCTCATCTCACTTGCACCACTCTTGTCAGGACGACCGCAGCCCAGTTCATTGGTCCCTCAACCCTCGTAAAACGACTGGTTGGGCCGTGTCAACATAGTGAGACGGGAGCTAAAACCCGGCACCTTATCCATCTCGATAAACTCATGATCAAGATCATCCTTGAAAGGGTTGTGGTCCGCCGTGCCTCCCTAGACCTCCCGCCCAGTCCGCCTCACCATGTGATGGGAAATTCTCCAGTCCAACTGGATGGTTCTTTATCTGTCTGCCTGATATTCCTGAAAGTCAAAGCGTGCATGCTTCCATGTTGTTCCGCCCCTAAAGTCGTTGAATATCACCAATTCTTCCGTCTTGGCCATGGCCCCCATCTGTCCGGAAGGAATCGTTGTTTTGTTGACCAGGACAGCAAGAACAAAAGGCTGAGAACCTTGAAGGATAAGGAGAGATGAGGATAAGGCCGATAAAAGCCTGGGACTCTTTAACCCAGTCAGGAAAACCGAGGGTATCAATGGAACATCGATAACCCAAAGCCCAGAGCAGTGTGTTGATAAGGCGAGGCAAGCCCGACAAGGTGATGAGGCGTTTCGTTCGCTTAACCTTGCCAAGATCGCAATCCTCCCCAGATATCAACCCCATGCCCTCCACTTGCAACGAAACGAAAGCCTCTGTTCCATCACACTGGTCGAGATATTGGAAATGAGGAAAGTTGATAATGAAAACCAATGGCGCAAGAAACGTGAAAAAAGATGCACAGCTCACTTGACAAAAAATTATCATCCCACTCCAGGTAGACGTGGGGGTTTTGTGAGAAGCACATTCTCAAAATCATCTTGAAACTCCGTGTACCTTCCTACACCATCCAGCCAAAACCGCACGTGGACGAGCAGATTCTTCTCGTCTGGCGTGACCGGGCCAGAGGATTGTGACGAGATTGATAATTCTCCGCCTCTCATGTGTTGTGTTTCTGCTGCCTAACCTCCCACTTGGGAGCACGCACTACCCCAAGCCAATCCTCGGTGACTGCGTCCGGCAGGTCGCGTTTTCTTCGCGTCTTGTCCCCAATCCTACACGTGCGTGTATCTACCCCCTATCCATATCCAAATGATGCCATCCCGAATATTTTTCTCAATCCAATCGATCTTGCATCGATCTCATCCCTTATCCAGGATAAACACTGGTGCTAATTGTTCCAACCCCAACCTCTTGGTATTTTTCCCCCCTAAAAAATCCCAAAAATCCCAAGCTTGACCATACCAGACCCAAAAAAAGTAGCGCCCCGGCAGTTGCTCACAACCAACCGGACTTTGCCCCGGGGAATCAATCCCCTCTTCAAAACAACCTTGGGACGATAAAAGTGGATTTTTTTTGGTGTGATGCAAGGGCGTCCCAAAAAGTAATAGTACACTAAGCACCTTAATGAACCACGCCGATGGATTTTTTTGACACAAACTAAGTGGAGGGATTACCCAACCCCTTCGGTACTGTATTGAACTTTTGAAAGGAGATAGCGCCGCTCCAAAACACCCAAGCGGCGGTGAGGGACAGGCCCGAAGCGAAAAGAAAAAAAAAATCTTGAATGGACGGGCCGGAGCGGAGCGAATCCCGGTGGTTCGGGTTTTTTGAAGATTTTCATTCAAACTATGGGGAAGCAGAAAAAGGGGAACACATCTCGACCTTCCGGATGTGTTCAAGGGCCGGCCGGTGGTCCCGGGCGTTGGAGTCCCCGGCAACCGGAGGGGCATACCCGAAGTGGACACTGGAGAGTTGCTGGGTCACCGGGGGGGTCAGGGAGGTGGATCGGAAGCTTCAGTGTTGGGCCACAATGTCGGTATTGACTGACATCTTCAAAGTGAAAGTATGAAACCCCTGAAGATCGAGAAAAAAAAAAGAGAAAAACTTGGGAAAGAGGGTAGCATCCAATCTTGGCTCTTTAACAAACTGCGACTCTGTCAACAGTTTTTTCTCGGGTTCTCAGCCCAGAAAGAACGCGATCATCAACAAGTTGGAAACACTGACATGGGATGACAAGGGTCAGAACCATCCGCAAGCACTCTTCAACGGTTCTGCTGCGTTGCCGACCCTCCATTTGATGATTCGCTCCAACACACTTCTCACCCAACCCTTCTCGACACACACAGACACACAGACACATCACCCTTTTAACCGGGCCGGGCCTACTGCAACAGTACGTTGACCGGTCAATGCACAGCAGTGGCTCGTCCATCGATAGTCCCATCGCCAATCTTTTTGCATCTGGGATAACCCTCTATTGTCCAGACGCTGCGAGTGGAGACACGTGTGTTGTCCCATTGTCGATAATCGATAACCTGCGTTCGTCGTGACAGTTCCAGATTCGATATCACCCACTCAAATCATCGCCAAAACTGTCATTTGGTGTCCCAAATCTGTCAATGTCTCACTTGTTTCCTCCCCAAAAAGACCCTTTGGGAGGTGATGCGTGAAATGTAACTTTGGCGTCCGGTACCCGTCATGAGCACGTCAACTTTCTCCCCGGTAGCTCCCCTCAAGCCAGCCCCAGCCAAGCTACCATCACCTCTCCCCCTCCCCAACCAAGCCCAACTCACTTACCAACCATCCACGTGCCATCCCATCTCCCCTTTTTGCCCCTGAACAGTAAATAAAAAAAAGAAGGTAAAGATCACCATGAAACGACATCGTACACAGGCAAAATGTGGAAAACCTCCCAAGAAGGAGCACCCACCGGGTCCTAGAAATTTCAAGGGTTACATCCAACTGTTGTTTTGTTGGAGCTTTGCTTGGAGAAAGCTAACAGCAAGGTTGATGGTTGACCCCCCAGTCCGTGCGTTTTCTCTGTTCTGCCTACCCAGAAAAGGAGCTTGGGCCACATCGCATCATGTACACTATGCCCCACCATTTCTTCGGTTTGCTGCTGTGCTGCTCTGCTCTGTTGGTGCTTCTTCAGGTGAGAGGGTCGGGTTACATTTTGGAAATTTTAAACATTTTTTCCCCCATCCCTCTCTGACGAAGCTTTGTGACTATAGCTGGTGAGAAAAAGATGCTCACCTTACCTTTTCACCTTCCCAGCTCAAGCATTGTCATGAAGTACAATAGAGGCGTCCTAGTACCGTAGTGTACACTCCAACCCTGGTATTTTTGTTAGCGCGGGACTATGACAGGGGTAGTAGTCTGATTTTCCAAACCTTACAACTCCGGCCTCAGAAACGCCAAAATAATGCACTCAACTAGATGATATTGAAGAGATAACTGAGACGAGACTTATAATACCGTTTTTTTCTAGTTTAAAATGGTGGTGGTTGAGATCTTTAACGTGGAGCGGATCTCAAAGTCTCGCGCTAACAAAAATACCAGGGTTGGAGTGTAGTCTTCCCCAGCCTTCTCCATTCCTGAACGTACGTAGGTGGCCTCCCTTAGACCCCTTTAGAATGAACAACGCATACATACATAGGTATACAACACTACCCAGCTAGCTACCGGTAGGCAATACGTAAGCAACCTCGAAGCTCCCCTCCCTCGCTTGTGATCCAAAAACCCAATCTGATAGAAAATAAAAATAAAAATAAAAAGTCCTTGAATGGGTTCGGGTTCGGGTCCGGAAAGAAAGTCACCGAGGAAGAAAATAACTTGGTAAGGCCGGTATTTGCGGAAAAGACACCCGAACAGTATGTACCAGCAATTGCCTTGCCATTAAACAAGTCCAAAAGTCCAGGGTTTCATGTTGCAGCAGAGCCAAAGTCTCCCAGTGTTTGGGATTGCTTTGTTGCCTACCTACCTACCTACCTACCTAGGGTGTGTTCTGCATATTTTCTTGGTTGTATCTGAGGTCCGTGAACGGAGCTCAAGCTGGTAGGGAGGGACATGGGTTATCAAAGATACCCCTGGTTGACAGATTGAACTGGTTGGGGAATTGAGAGCAAGTCCACACACACCACGACATAACAAAACAAAATGCCATAGTCACATGCAAAGAAAACAGTCAGGTATTTTTTTTCAGTTTGTCTTGATTTTGCTTCTTGCTACTATCTTTGGGTATTCTTGAGCTATGCAACTACAAAGCAGGTAGGGTAAGGTGGGTGCGGTAAAGGCAAGGCAAGGCAGGCCAGAGCTCAGCAGACCATGAAGAGGAAAGAGAAAAACCATCACCGCCCATCTTCTGAATTATCGTGATTCCATGTCCGTCGTCATTCATCTGCTGGCCACACCAAGAAACCCCTGCTGCCCGAATATGCCTCGCTCCTCTTCTCTTCCTCTCTCTCTCCGTAACAAAACCAATCGCCTGCCTTCTTCCCCAATTTTTGTGTCATTCCCCCATTTTTACCAAAATGATTTTGATCCTGTAGGCCTGGAAAATGCAGGTATTAACCATCCCCCCTCCGTTGTGGCCTAGGATCCAATGCCTCCCAATCATCCTCATCATCATGCCTGGGTTGAATAGACATCCGCTCCTTCCTAATGACTCCGAAAAAAAAAGCAACTGCAGCGGCTTGCCCGAAAAAGAGATCTTCTCGAGATTTAGTTTGGCAATAAAATAAAGAGAATGAACCCGCACCTCTCCCCCTTCGAAAATAAATAAATGGATATTTACGCCCCAGTGATGCCCTCTTTTTGCGTAATGCGCCATTCGCCGTGTCGGTGAATTGGGGAATGTTCGAATCGATTGCTGCGGGAAATGGTTGTCGAAAAATGAGCAACAAAATGCCGAGGAATCCGGAGAAAAAAGACGACGATTCGCAAGCAGCCAAAATTAAAACCCAGATGCATATTAGTTTTCGTAAAAAAAGCTTTGCGAAAAATGGCCAGCGTGCATATCGAGTCCAGAATTTCGCGCAAACCGGCGCCAAGAAAACGGGGGTTTTATGAATTCAAAGACGTCGGTTGCCAGAAGAGATATGACGGAATGTACCCCGGACTGGCGAATCCGGGGCGGCGAGGCGAGGAGGAAAGCCGCTCATAATATGACACACCCCCTGCGGCGCTCGCTCTGTGTGCGTCGATATCGGCTTTCCTTGGACTGGATGTTCGATTCGGCCCTCCTTGATTCATATTTGCTGCTGCCGGTTGGCGAGAGGGGCTGGGAAGCGGCCTGGCGCTGTCTCCGGAGAATTCTAACCACGTCGTAAAAGGCCTTGTCGACATTGATGTAGTTCTTGGCCGACGCCTCGACAAATTCGCAGCCCAGCTCGCGCGCCAGAGCGTGCCCTTCCTGTGTAGATACCTCGCGTTCCGCAATACGGTCGCTCTTGTTCCCCACAAGCATGATTGGCACGGGTGCCGCCGGATTAGCCGCCGAAATGGGTGACCCTGGGTATGAAGGCGACGAGGCGGTCGATTCTTTTACTCTTTGGATCTGGTGGTGAAACCTCTTGATGCGCGTGAAGGACGAGCGGGACGAGATGCTGTACACTAGGATAAAACCCTCGCCGTCTCGGATCCACTGGTCTCGCAGCGCTGTGTACTCTTCTTGCCCCGCCGTGTCCAACACCTCGAGCATGCAGGCTTGGTTGTCAATTACGGCTTGCTTCCGGTACGAGTCCTCAATGGTAGGGTCATACTATGAAGGGAAAATACATGTTAGTTTAAGCTGTCACAAGGGAGGATGACACGAAGGTCATTCATAATAAACAAGACAAGACACAAAACATACCGTCTCAACGAAGTGTTGCAAGCAGAGCTGGATAGTAAGGGCGGTCTTCCCCACGCCACCGTCCCCCAGCACCACCAGTTTATATAGCACCATTTTTCCCGCCATTTTTGTGAATGTGTTGTTGGATGTGGTCGTGGTCGACAGAGTTCTCGGGAGTGATGCGAGGCTATCGAACGAGAAGGGGATGCGTGGGTGGAAACGGAGCAAGGCTGGGTGGGTTTGGTGGTGCGATGGATTTTGGCGGAAGAGAAGAGCACCGGCACCGGGCGGAGCTAGTCGCGATACAGCTTGGAACTGGGCCGATGGAGAGGGGCGACCGACGGGAGAGACGCAGCACAAAAGACACGGAAAACAAGGACTCGAGAAGAGGTCGTTGCTCAGGAGGTAGTGGATAGGATGGTGCGTGCGCTGGGAGTGTGCGGTGCGCTGCGTTGCCTGAGGGTTCAGGTGGTGAGGAGAGGTAGTTAGGTGTGTGGTGTGAAGGGTAGTAGTGGTGAATGATATGAAGAACAAATGCTCCGGCTCGGGACGGTAAAAAGCGCAGGCGGGGGAGTAGTTGCAAGAGGATTCCAGGTGAGATCGGAATGGAATGGATCAGACGAGTCGCAAAGGATGTCGAGTGCAGGTGGGAGAGAGAGGATAGATACCAAGCTGGCTAGCAGGACGGCGGTGGGCTGGCAGTGTTGAGCATGGAGCAATGGAGAGGGCAGCGGTGGAGCAAAGTATTGGAGTTCTGTGTGGACAGATGCGGGCGGAAGTGGGCGGCTTTGCTTTTTTGGAGTCCCCTAACGCTTTAGGGTGGGATGGCTCGATGGGATATCGGGACCAGCACTTTGGCCACCCTGGACACTCGCGGCTGGTGGGTTCAGATCCGCGTGGTAGGGTCTGAGGTCTGATCCTGTTTGTTGCTTCTTGCTTCAAGATCAAGATAACAAGAAAAGACAAAAAGATTTTTTTTTTACCGAGTTTCGATGAGGTAGCGGGGAATGGGGGAGCTTTCATGGGAACTGGCATGGGGTAGCAATAGCACCCAAAGCAGCTTAATAAGAAAAATCACAAGCAGCATCTCTCTCCGCAGACACCTCAGCTAGATCACCGCACTGCCCAGCCCAGGCCATACCCATCAACAAAGACTCGGGAACCTGACCCCATACCATACCCATACCATCCCCATGGGCCCCATGATGGACAGGGCAGCCAGCATGAGGACCTGAATACTTTCCAACCTGACCTGACTACCTTACTTACCCCAGGACACTCGGCGGGTCCATTGCGTTGAGGCTGGGAAAGGTAAACACCTCTAGCATTCCGTCTTTCTCAATTAAGGTATCCAACTTGGGCGGCACAATTGAAATGGCCCATCCCCATCCATCCGCGGCACACGGTCCTGATGTTGGAGGACCAACAGGATGTCAGTGAGGTGCAGGTGCAGGTGCCTCGGACTGGCACGAGCGCGCTCCCGCTACCACTAGAGGCCCCACTCTCCACCGCTGACTGCCCGCAAGGCGAGCGGTCCTGTCTTTGCTCGACCGCCTGGCCAGGCCTGTGTTCCGATGCAAGACAGATTGCAGAACATGACATCTCGCCAAGAGAAAACCTCCCTCCTCTTTTCCCTTGACTTCTCGCCCTTGGCTGGCACTGGTTGGTCGGCATTCGCGATGCTGATCCGGGCCGGCATCAGGGCTAAAGACGTTAGACACATGCCAATACCAGCCGGGTCCAAAGTATGGGTAAAACAGTCGTGCGGTTGAATCTCGACTCTGACAGCTTTCCAACAACACGACACCCTTGGCTATACTACCTTACAACAGCCCGGATGCTGGTGCCGACCCGTTGGTGCAACATGCGGCCTTCAACCTCCCTTTCTGCGGCCCAACACAGCATTGCCGTGGCCTCGAGTCTGCAGGACCACCCCAGAGCACCGCGCGGCCACAAACTGCACGGAAACATCGAGAGCCTCGGCAGCTTCAACATGTCAGCCTCTCGTACATCCATAGTAAAAGATGCAGACAACCAGGCGGCTGCCCGCAGCTTCCCGACCCATGTAACCCAATGTATTGGATACTTTGACGGCGGGAGGATTGCGGGACAACTTGTCTAGTCGACGTCTATTGGACTTCATTCCCCAGGTCTCTGTAACAAACCCGGTACTCTCAACCAATGCCCGATGAGGAATTCGTGCCGCTTTGTTCTTTCTTTTCCCCTCCAATTGGGTGGCCACCGACATCGGGTTCTCTTCCACGAGCAGACGAGTTGTGCCCACACATCTTGCGGCAAGCAAACGGTCGAGATCGATCTGGGGTTGGCGTCCAGATGTTTGGGACTTTTGCAACAAAGAACGGCAAGATCGTCGAGACGACACGGTGGTCACGGTGATCTCATGGCTATCTCTACGGCGGCCCTTGATACGGACCGCGACATCCCCATACCTCACTAGCAGTCGGTCTCGTCGCTCGGCCCGGAGAGAGCTCTTTGTTCAGGGCTGTCCGCGTGTACATGCCTCGGGGCGGCAACATGTCGCCAGACAGACACGAGATCGTGGCACAAAACAAATAGATTGCCAACTTACAGCGGCAAGCTCCCTCCCCACTTCCTAGCTTCGATTCCATGCAGACAGCGGAGGTACCGGAGCTATGCGGCCTCAAACTTTCTGCATCTCTGCTGCTGCTTCCCCGTCACTGCCCGTCACACACTTTATCCATCCGCAGCCTGCTGGTTCAAACAGGGCCATCATCCGCTGCCCATCGGGTGGGCTTTCACTCAATAATGTGTGGGCCTTTCTATTAAAGTCTGACGCCTCCTGCTGTGCGTATGTACGTTTACGATAATCGTTCTGCCTTGCTGCAGCACGACCAAGTGTAACACCAAGTTCAGATGACGGGACCTTCTTGGATACTTTGCCTTTCCCCGAATTCCATGGAGTTTTGAGCTCTGGTTTTTCCTGGGACTAGATTCTATCCCTAGCACGAATTATTGGTTGAGAAAAGTCTCACCAAAAACCATTTGACATCCACTCGGTTTTTTCCCCAGTATCATACGTCAGATATCGATACACAGTCAGCAAGGATATCTCCCTTGTCAAGCTCACGGGGCCAGCTGTCAATGCGGGAGCGCATAAATCAAGACTTCTATCATCTCAGGGCTGGCGTGGATCTGTATGGGAACTCCCGACGAGCCGCTTTTAGCACAGTACAACCTCGTCGCATCATACATATCTCACATCATTACTCCTCTCCAACCAACCTTTTTGCCACCTGCTCCAAACCACCTTCCCCGTCATCAAGTCCCACCCAAAGATCCACCCACTCTTTTGCTTTTTTATACCTCTCCTCCTCGAGGCCCCATCTCTCCTCCCCTGGACGCTCCACGTACACAGTCCTGAACCCTAGTTTGCTCGCAGCAGCCAAGTCCCCCAAGTGAGCCGCCACCATGGCAACCTCTTTGGGATCCAGGCGCAACCTCTTGCAAGCCCCCAAGTAAACACTCGGGTGGGGTTTGTAAGCCTTGAAATCTTCCGAAGAGAAGATCTCATCAAACCCCAGCTTCCCATTCTTGTCCAAGTCTTCAAGGCAGGTTCTGTTCCCGTCTGACAGCATGGCCGTTTTGAACCTCTTTTTCAGCTTGGCAATCCCAGCAGCTGAATCGGGCCAGGGGTTCAGCTCATGCCATGTCTGGACCAGTTGCTCGACTTGCTCCGCGGCGAAAGTGTCAGAAGGAAGGTTGAACTCGGAAAGGAGGGTGAAAAGGGACTCGCGGTGGTGGTCGTCGGTTGTTTTGAAGGGTTGGGAAGAGGAGGGGTTGTAGGTCCCGCAGA
The DNA here is from genome assembly GCA_030549205.1 of Apiosordaria backusii. NCBI lineage: Eukaryota > Fungi > Ascomycota > Sordariomycetes > Sordariales > Lasiosphaeriaceae > Apiosordaria > Apiosordaria backusii. The sequence continues at coordinate 3,350,310 of JAUKTV010000002.1, forward strand.
ATTGGCCGTGGGAGAGGCGCCATTTGTTGGCAAAGGCTGTCCAGTCTGTGGTTTGGGCTGAGGCGGGGGCGAGCAATTCGAGTGTGTTGGTGATGTGTGGACGCCAGTCGACTACTGTGCCGAAAATGTCAAAAGTGAGGGCTTTAACGCCGGTCAAGGAAGGGTCAGGCATCTTGGTTAACGGGTAGCTATCAATTGGTAAGTACGAGGCCTCGTACAAAGTGGAGAGGTGAGTGAAAAGTTGGTTTATGAGAGAGTCATGAAGCTGGTTTAAGACTTTCGTATAAGTGAGGGGAAGATGACGAGCTCCTCCGGCCAAACCCGGGAATGCCCGAAGTTGTAGCGGTTGGTCAAGGAAAACTGAAGCACGACATTGACATACCTACTCGTACGCTCAGTCTTTCGCAGTAAAGATCAGCGATGGTCAAAGGTCCTGGCAGTAGGCGTAAGATGCAGACAAAGAACTGCCACATCTGGAGGGTTCGTATTAAGTGTAACAACACCAAACACTGACGCCACCCATAACCCAAAATACCTATGTCACCGAGCCTGAAATCGACAAGATATACAGGACATGATCAATATAGTTGAACAAAAAATATTAATGCCAGAAGCGAGTATCGTATCGGGGTACAATGTTGACAACAACTCTGCATCACGGGCGTATTTTGTGGGTGTACACAACCCTTAAACAAGCCCCTGGAAGCAACCCAGGCCTCAAAAGCAAACATACACCAGCCCAAAGGCTTCCACGCTCAACCTCCTGAATTACATAAATGATACAGCCTATCCAATATCTTTTCTTACTGATAATCTTGCTAAAACATACCACCTTTTACAACAGACACTAAACTACTCCCTCCACGTTATGGTCCAAAAATCACACATCCAACTGAAACTCTCCCGACGTCCTGAGGGCGAGCACACTCTAGACTCGGTTAGACATGACAAGTCCAAGTTCTGTCAAAAAAACAGGCGAGGAGAGATGTTAACAGAGTCCTTTGCTTTAAATTGTATCATGAGAGTGTATCCATCACTCCTTTTCTGGCTTTCTCTCGACGTTGTCGCGGTAAGTAGTAGTGCCAGCAAGAACAGGCCAGAGCCAGCAGCCATAATTTGGCACCTTATGTTGATTTCTAACCGAGTACCGTCGCCAGTCTGATCGGCATCTGTTGCTACAGCGCCCGTAGAGGGTCCCAGCAGGATAGTACAGAGCAACCGGATATTGAGTTGGAAGACCTGGTCCGTGATTGATCGGCCAGCGAAGCATCATACCTACCTAGGTGACCACCTGTATTGCGGTAGTGGGAGCGGGAGTAGTCTTGGTCCCCTCTTCTTCAGAATGGTTACAGGTAGGAAGCCGCGGCGCTCGACAACGCCCAGTATAGGTATCACCCCGGGGTGGTCGGGCGAGGAGCCGAGGAGTCGAGGAGCCGGGTAGTTGAGGAGACAGCACTGCGCTTCGGGGAGGATGGTGAGGCGGTGGTGTCAGCGCCTTGTATATAGCGGCCGCGGCCGCGGCTGTGGGAGAGGGGTGAGAGAGTTGAGTGCTTGGGTTGGGCGGGACCGAATCGGGTGGGGGTTGGCGGTGTTGGTTATTTCCAGATCACTTCTTTCATCCATCTTCTCATCTTCATTCTCTCTTGGCTTTCCATCGCTCGACATCGGTGAGTCGTCCGTGACGGAGCCGTTCGGTGGGTTTGAAGGCGTGGAAATCGCTTAGGGACTAGGCAGTGATGACCAAGCGACCTTACTCTTTGGATTGACAGTACGGTTCTGACGAGCCGAGGGTGATAGGGTGGCAGGGTGAGCAGGCGGGGGAGGCGAGCTGGCGCACATGGACGGAGCGAGATCAGGGTATCTATCTTTTGACAGAGAGAAGGAGAGACGAGTCTAGTGTCTTTGTCGATTGGTTATTCTTTTCTTTTTGGATTTGGACAACTGTAACTTACGCGAGACTGAGACTGGTCGGTTTTGATTCTGTGAGAGTAATCGTTGTACTGTTAACGACGCCTGGAAGAGAGCTCAAAGAATTTCGCATCTTCCAGAGTACGCTGAACAGGAGGACGGATAGCTGGATCGTGACTTTCGCTGTTTACATCATCATCATCAAGCTAAGCCAGTCTCTGAATAGTCGTGGACAGTGACTGATACCGCAACCATTCGCCCCGATCGTACTCGAAAGGCAAGAGTCTTGGGAAAGCGTCTCCATTTTCATCACCTCCACCGAGTCCCATATTTCCCCAGTCTTTCAAGAAAGGAAAGGACCTCGATTCGAGGCCAAGGAAACCATCACCGTCACTTTCGCCACCCTATCTGCGGTGCCTGTTTATCATCAGCAACACGTCAAAGCCACGGGTCGGGTACAGTAGTTAAGATCTGATATTGCTAGTAGGAGGTTTGTCAAGATATACATACAAGAGAGACATGCCGGGACCATACCAAGACTTCTCTGACGGTACAACGCCTGGAAAAGCAATCGGTTTACTCGTAACAGACCCTCCAGACTTACTAACAGCGGGCCCCTTCAGACAGAAATCATTGAACAAAATGCTTTAAAAGTCGTCAGGTGGGGCCTGTGTATATCTTGGGTCCTCTGCCTCTAGAGTAATTAAGTAGAAAGACATCACGGCGTGCTGTCTACATAGCAGAGAGCATCACCGAGGCCGCCAAGATGGAGCGAAGGGGGATGGATATGACAGATGCTTTTTATCTTTGTCCAAGATAAACCAAAACTCCATGCTAACCAAGTCTTATCGATGGGCTTTAAATGAACCAAGTGATATTGATCTCCCATCTGTTGGTTCTTGTCTACAACCCCATTCATCAGCCTAAGCTTCAGTACCTAGGTAACCACTCCAGGCAATCCAGACAGCAAGCCAAGCAAGGATGAGACCACCCAACCTGTGTGTCCGACGCTCCATCAACCTTCTCTCTCCTCCAGTCTCTAGCGACCCAACCCAAAGGGGCCACGAAGCAAATTGGCCGCAAGAAGAGTGATGTTGGTTTGGAGTTGATACACATTCATATTTCACCGGACCGAGCCAGACGAAGCATGTACTTGGCTGTATGTCTCGGTGTGATACCGCCAACCTTGTGGCACAGAAGGAGAAATTTCTCTGCTCTTGCCAGCGGTAAGTGTCTCGGCTGTCTCGTTTCAGCCCTCAATCTACTCGCACTCTTTCTTTCTTTGTGTATGTTTGTAGCAGGTAAATAAGGAGTGAGGTCTACAACCCTCAGCTCACTGGTGACTGTTCACCTTAGACGATGTACTCCACGCAGCCCGAGAAACCGGTGATATCATTCTTTATTTCCGTCGGTGGATATTTCCAACCTCCGATTTCATATAGAAGCCGTTTCGTCCAGAGACACTTGTTCCTGGCTCCTTGTGTGCCAGAGCCTTGCAAAAATCCCGAGACATGACACCACAACTCTCCTGGTATTCCCCTTATTCTCCGTTTCATGGAAAGATCTTTGAGACCCCCAAAGAAAGTAACGTCCACTTCGTCAGCCAAGCGTACAACTTTGTCTCGGTAGTAGTCATAAACTACCGGCATCACAACAACAACAACCTACCTTAGACCGGCTGCAAGTACTCAACATCCCTTCTCCGCTGATCACCTGCACTCCATATTGGGTCTCCCGATCCAATATGTCGTAAAAACATCGCTTCCGTTTCAGAGTCAAATAAACCACACTGCAGTCATCAATTCCATCTCTGCAGCATGTAAGTGACAGCTCCCGGCGCGTATGTACGTTGCTGCAAGCTGCACTGCAGATGCAAGGATAGGGGGTGGAAACACAGACAGATAGACCTCCACAAGGTATCTGCAGGCAAGGGATTCATGCAGGATGCTAGTGATGCGGAACAGAGCACATAAGCGAGAGGGTCTTGTTTATGGAGAAGTGGGGAGAGAGGAAACAACAAGAGACAAAACAACAGGTATCTTGTCAAAAAAGTAAATGATTTGGCTTCGGACCGGTCAACCCAGGTAGCGAGAAGCAAGAGCGATATTGCTCTGCGTTTTGACCAACTCGCCAACCCGTGCCGTGGTTGCAGGATGCACCCGCTAAGGGTGGAAACCCTCTTCAACCGCATGCGAGACGAGGTGATGAACCGATCTATATTGCACCACCGTCGTCTTGCTACGACTTCGGCACCGGTCTCACTGGATGAAGAGATGAAGCTGCTGGCTCGGTTGGGTTTTTGATGGAGTGCCAAAGGTAATCGGTCCGGGTAATCGACAGAGGGTGCATCTGAGCGTTGAAGTGACCTTGGAGAATTGGTCGTGCCTCGGTTTCTTGACCTCAAAATCTCAGTGGTGCCTGGAACGAACTTGGAAATTTGATCAAGATCCTGCTGGCCTCAACACTGGCCCTCATCTTCCTCCTGTCATGATCCATAGGCAGCTCAAATCCAGTCAGCTGGAAAGAGGTCGCCGTGGTGGCCGAGTAGTCTCTGTAAACTCTTCACCAGTCATCAGTCAGCCCGCTACCAAGTCAAAAGTTCCAACCAGTTGCAGGCAGAACCCAAACAATGATTGGCCAATGGCTCGACGAATACGCGTTGATAAAGGCGCGGGGTCGCGGAAACGCGGCATCAGGGAAGGTCGACTTTTTGAACTTGTTGGAGGGCGAATGCTGCCTCGAACGCCGCTGGCTTGCTTTCCCGGCACTGGACTTCCAATCAGCCTTCAAAACTCCCGTGATCAGCCGCAGCTGGGCTGTTCGCGGGGGTGGACTTTGGGCAAGGGTTTGCCAGTGGAAATTTTCTTTTTATCCTGTGACGACCGTTTCACCGGTCTAAGCTGTCTGTAGAAATGATTGGCTGTATGAAGAAATGTGATTTGTTATCTGATTTCTGGGGAAAAGCAGCGTTTGTTATCTATCATGTCAGTGCATGATTTTTGGTATAGTGAGGGCAGTGATCTTGCTGGCATCTGAAGTGAAAGCAAGAGTCCGTATCCGATCTCCGGTAAATCTTGGAAAACGGGGCCCTTTGCACGTGTGTAGCATCGGGACGGGGACCGGGGCCGGGACCTTTAATAGTGATGGGCTTGTTGGTGCTTGTAGCACAGCATAAGCAGTCCGAATCCAGTGAAGGAGCCGTTGCTTCCCCGCTGTGAATCCACAGTTTTCGATGCTGCTTCCCGCCGGACAGCGGCACAGAGTTGAACCTCTGTGTTCTCAGATGCCAACCGGAACCCCCCCTGTGACCTTCCAGATGGAAGATAGCAAGCAGACTTTTGATATCATCCAGTCAAGTCGAGTCGAGATGATGGCCAAGCCAAGCGCTCGCCTCACTCCTCAGCTTGCCTGCGCGCAAGAAAGAGAAAGAAGCGTCTCATTCGGTTAGCTGGTGACCAAGACCTTGGCGTTCCCTGGTGTTCCGGTGATAAGGTACGGCGAGCAAGCCAGCCATGCTCCCGCAGTGGGGGGTTCAATTAAGGACCTCCACAATTCCCCTTTGGGCAACCTTCAACTGGCCCGAAGTTTGAGACATGCGCCACGCCGCTCCCGCGCAGGACGGACACCACCAACCTGGGAATCACCACTGAATTGGATGGAGGCTGTTCAGACGCGACGTGATGAGGTTCAAGACGATGCTTGTGATCTCAGCTTCGATCTCGAGAGGGTATCGACTGACAAGAAAATGTTGACAAGACCCCATATGGGACACTCATTTCGGGGTGGCATGGTCTCGGTCGATCCCGCACAGTTCAAAATGCGCGGATTCGGGAGCAGGTTCGGGTCAGGGTTCGAGAGATCGGCAACAGGACATCACATTTGGAAATTTGTCTCTCTCTGGATTGGCTTCCCATTCGCTGGCAGCCGCCCGTCACAGAGGCCTGCCACCAAAGAGGCTTAGCGGCCTTGAGCCTCGCGGGGTCTCATCCCCTTTTCGAGGTCGACCCTTGTCGAGAGCGTTTTTAATTCGACACTGCATGGCGATGTTGCATCTCTGAGATTTCGCAATGCTGTGTTTGCTGGAGAAACATATAGAGATGGGACGAAAGATGCCAATTCGAAGACGAACGGCCAGCGAGGAGAAAGAAAGCTCATGCCGTGCCTCCGCTGTCAGTTGTGATGCTGCAGATTGAGCTGCTGCTGAAGCCAGGATCAAAGCTCGGGACATTTCTCGAAGCTTGAAAGAGCTTGGACCACTCGACTCCAACAAACAGGGGGACACCCATCCAATATCATCGCTTCCTCTGTCGAAGAACCAACGGCTCAACGTGAGGAAAATGTAATTTCTTGCAGCAAGCACATTGATGGCCGTTTCAGCTTGATCCTATCCTTCCCAACGATCAGTGATCATCTTTGTAAACTCCAAAGTAGGGCTGGCCCCTTTCTACATAGACCCAGGTGTTTGGTGCGTGGCCTAGCTGGCCAGCGTTGTAGTGTAATTATTTCGCTGGGTTGTTCAGATTCGCGACGCATGGCTTTGGGCAGGGTCCGTGATGGAACTCAAGACGCTCGGTCGGACATTGCAAGTCGAGCAGTTTTCTGGCGGGTGAGGCGGAAATAATTATCTCAGTAATCGCAAGAGTCTGAAGTCTGCCACAGCACAGACTGTGTCACAATCTTTTGATGATCAGTCCTCAACAAGACGTTCAAACGTCACCCAGGAAAGAGGCCTGGAAGGGGTCCCCTGGAGGCTTCCCGAGTCCCTGCTCCACTGAGTGGGAACTGCTCCAGGGCTGTCATTCGAAAGGCCCCACCAGCCCATTTTGCTGATGGGACGACTGGGTGAAAAGTGGAGAGCTCGCACATAACTCGACCAGGTCTGCTCAGGCCTCCTTGTCTTGCACCACGATGCTCCTTTCGTAGTCGTCGACGACGTCTCTCTTCTTCCTCTCTCGGGCTCAGAGGTGTGTGGCCGTCGTGTTTTTGGAGCATTGCATCTCGACATTGACCGACGACACCTTCCCTTCTCATCCTCACTTACAACCTTCTTACCCTCACTTACACGCCCTCGCACTTACAACCTAGTTACTCTCACGGGATCCTTCGCTTCTCCGGTTTTTGTTTCTATATTTCTGATACCCGATACCCGATACCCTTGGTTCTTTCTTCCAGCGCGCTGCTCGTTGTTTCCCCTTCAAGCACTTGCGGATTTCTCCCAACAATTCCACCTTTATTAGACTTTGCCTGACACATTGCCTGCGTCAAGCTAAACGCTCTGCTCAGTAAGTGCGAACGACGATCACTTGGGTCAAGCCTGAGGGGCAACTTTTTGGTAGCCTACATTGGATCGAATACCAGGATCTGAGATACTGACCACATAAGTCTTTTGGCAGCTTTTCTTCTGTCATCGAGGTTGGACACTGGATGCACTCTCCCGCCTCTTCAGCTTCAGCCAAAGCCATCAGGAGTCCGGAGCTCCACCCCCTCGCAAGCCCATACTGCCTCGAGGGGATGCCGGTCTGGGATACCAATTGTGAGCCCTCACTTTATCGTTTCAAGCCATACTCGCTCAGCCCACACGGCCGGAAGGGCGGCTGCAAGACCTTTTGGTCTTGAGTGTCTGGTAAGTTGTTTCTATTTTTTGAGTCCCCTATACCCCGCCCCCATAATGCCGGACCCGTCCCGGGTTCAGCCTTCCATAATACATCATGCTATAACCTCAAGTCGAGTGCACGAAAGCCCTACGCATATTCCACAGCATCAGCTTGACGTTTGTGAAAGTGGGGGGTAGCCCGTGTCCTCATGCGACGTCTTACAGGATCGCTGTTTCAAACACAGACGTCGGGGAACATTACTAACTGCGGGGGATATCTCTACTCAGTCCGAAAGGCATTAGTGATCACCTTTGCATCTCATTCCGAGCACGGTTCTGATATTCGAGACTGGTCGGTTGGTGGAAATGTACTAGAACTCTCTGCTTGGGCCAAGTACGAGGCGGCATCTTTGCGCAGAACCGAGATACCAAGAAACCGCAACAATGGTTGGCGCCTGGGAGACCGAAGATGAGTCGACCGTACCGGTCGGGTCCTTGCCGACACCTGCAGACACACCCTACCGAGTCCCTTCGCGGAACGTATCACGAGGCTCGCGCAAATCAAGACGATCCAACACGCCCCCAGGGAAAAATGCCAAGAGCCGCTCACCGGCGCCGCTGAATGGCGAGAGGAATGATAGGGCGTCGATGATGTCTACGAGGGAGTTTTGTTCTGATGAGCCCGTCAGCATCGACAGCAAACGCTTTACGCCAACGCTCCATGCCAACCTGGTGTCAGAGATTTTGTCGCTGAGGCGAGATCAGGAGGAAAAGCTGAAGATTATTGAAAGTTTGGAATCCTCATTGGAGACCGTTCGAGGGGAGTCCGAGTCACTTCAAGCTAGGGTCGTCTCGACAGACAAGGAAAGCCGGTCGTTGAAGCGTCAGTTGGCCTTGCTGGAGGGGGGAACATCTTCTGCACTTGGTGAGCTGGCCCGGGAGCGTGACGAGGCCGTCGATTCAGCTGCCGAGACTAAGAAACGACTCGATATCACCCAGAAGAAGCTGAGGAGCCAGGAGGAGGACTCGGAACGGGTGCATCGACAATGGGAAAAGGAGAAGGATGAGTGGGAAGAGGAGAAGAGGAAGCTGGAGAGAAAAATCCATGTGGCCGAAAGTCGACTGAAGGTGGTGATTGATGAGGTCACGGCATTCCAGGCAGTCCAGATTCATGGGGAGAACGGGATACTCAATGATCACGAGAGCGAAGGCGAAGAAAGCGGCAAGGAGAACGATGCAGCCAGTGTCCGAACCATGAGCCTTACTAGCAACCCCCGATATTCGATCATGACTTCCCCCAAGGCGAACGGGATGAACTCGTTGGCCGACGAGCTGGACGGATTCGACGAGGAGAGCGACTACGGTGGTCGGGAGAGTGTGCTGTCCAACGGCAATCACCACACACACTTACGCAACATGAGCCGGGACAGCATCATGTCCAAGACGCACAGAAGACGCCAGAGCAGCGACAGCTTGATGAGATCCGGCAGTGTCGCTCGGTCAAGACTTGTTTTCAGCCCCACGGCCTTGGAGAAGCTTGAGGGTGGCACGATTCAAGAAGACAATGAGACAGAATTTATTGCTCCCAAGGCTGTTTACGTCGACACTGGCGTTCAGCCATCACCTCCACCCTCGCCAAAGATGATTGCCGTCAAACCCGCAACGCCCGAGCCATCGCCATTCATTCAAAGATATGAAAGACTGTACGGCCTAGACAGCCCGCCCCGTGCCGATCTTGAGATCGAGGCAAACCAGAGGAGGAAACGGGTCCAAATTGGGCAGCCACTTGCCATCAAGACGCCGGCAAACAACTTGATGGTCAATGGTTCCTCTCAGACCCTGGAAGAGCCTTTGAGCCCGCCAAAGACGCCCAAGACGCCGTCCCAAGAGCTGCCTCCAACCCCAAAGCCCCAGATCCCTGCCATGGTCTCTTCGTCTACACAAACTGAGGACATCGCCCCACCGCTTCAACTTCCTTTCCTGTCTATACCAAGCATCAGCATCATCCCCCCTTCGAGCCGCCCTAGCACACCTCGCCAGCCTCTCTTGCCGCAGTTGACCAAGGACGTTGGCTGCCAAGTGTCCCTGATTTCTAGTCCGCCCACAGCATCGTCATCAATGCAGACAGAAGAAATCCGTGTAGACAAGCGTTTGGCCAAATTGCCTCCTCATCTGCACCCTTCAGCCATTACGTCAAGACCAATCTCGCCAGCTTTGCCTACTCCAGATCTACCCACTGATGACTTCCGACAATTCACTCCAGTCCCTGGAAATGTGCCACCACCTCGGAACCCCCGCCGGTTGACCAGCAAGCGAAGCATTGTAGATATTCCCTCGTCGCCGCCTGTTGTTTCTTCTCCGGTGAGAGAAGAGACCAGAGATGCCTATCCTGGTAACAATGACGATGGACCGGTATCAAGCCAGACAGCCGCAATCAGGAGGCCGCATAGAATCAGCAGCTTGTTCGCTGGCTTTGACGGGAACAGCACGGATGAGGGTGATGAGTTTATGGATCTCGATATCAGTGACTCGGAGTATCGCACGGCACTATCAGCTCCATCAGCGCCCAGAACCGCAGCAAGTTCCAGCAGGATGGGCAAGCGAGGCTCTGAGACGACAGCTGCCTCCTCCGAGTCAGCCTTCTCTCCAAAGATGAGCAGCCGATACTCACCGCGCCTGATGGACGAGCCTGATGGATATGGCGGCTACGGCTCGGCCAATATCATTTCCCAGGCTCGCGAGACTCGGGACACGGGCATCAACAGCTCGGGCTCCCGCCGTGGTGGACCTCGACCGGCGTTTGGAACGAGGGCTAGTGTTATGCGCAGGGCTGCCTTGATCCAGAGTGGCATCAATTCGCACTCGAGGGCTAGGAGCCCAAGTCTGACAGACACGAAGGAGCCACCATTCCCTATCCCAACCCGTGCTAGCTCGAGGAAACCGCCTCAGAGCGTCAGCGCCCCCAGTGAAGGAAGAAGCTCAAGCAGAGGGTCGGATGCTTGGCATAGACGAGGCTCGAGCCGGAGCCACTACCGTGCCGGCAGCATTCGCAAAGTGCGCTCAGTCACAGGACTTCCTCGTGGGCAGAGACGTCGGCCATCCCGTTCCCCCTCTCGGTTCGCCGAGGAGGTGGAAGTCCCTGAGAGCCCGGGCCTTCCTCCACTGCCCTCTAATGATATCACCACACCCCGAAACAAGGAGTCCAACTCGTACGCCAAGTACAGGTCTCACAGATCCCAGCCTTCCACAAATACCACTACCACCGGTGAGACGGGCGCCGCATCGCAGGCGGAACCGAAGGAAAAGGCATTTACGGTGGTGGAGGCGATTGCTCAAACAATGGTGGGTGAGTGGATGTACAAGTATGTGCGGAGACGCAAGTCGTTTGGGATGGCGGATGTCAAGGGGGGTGATGATAGCAGCAATGATCGTCACAAGAGATGGGTCTGGCTTCAGCCCTATGACCGTTGTATCCTCTGGAGCAGCAAGCAACCAACCACGGGAGGCGCTCTTCTGGGCAAATCTGGACGCAAGCGTACGTTATCACGAATCAACACATTGTTCCGGACCGATACTAACCCATCTTTAGTCACTATTCAATCCGTCATTGATGTCAAGGACGACAATCCGCCTCCGCGGGGAGCTGGTCCGCTGTTCAACAGGTCTATTTTGATTCTGACACCACAACGGGCCCTCAAGTTCACGGCTTCCAACGCCGAGCGCCATTACATTTGGTTGAATTCTCTCTCGTTCCTTGCTCACTCCAACCAAGCCATCCCTGAGAGTCTACCAGTACCACAGCCGCAGCCGAAGCCCCTGCCGGAGCAATATGAGTTGCCCAAGGCCAAGGTGCGGAGGCCGATTAGAGATTCGATTCGCCTTACCAAGTCCAAAGCGGGAGCTCCGGTGATCAAGTCTGATCCCATAGAGCCACCGCATCTCGAGTTGGACAGCGCACCGCCCAACATTGGGACGTCTAGGCCACCGATGCCTGACATTTATTCCATCCCGTCACACACGCGCGAGGAGTCTCGGGATACAGCTCAGCCACCGCCCATTACGCGCTACGGTGAGCGAGGAGGCAATGTGCATGGCCGCAAGCGTAGCAACACTGGCGGCCACGTGCCACCCCCGCTCTCCTTCCGGGGGTTCTCAGGCCCGGTAGGAGGTGTAGGCAATCATGCCTCGACAAATAGCACGGCAGGAAACAGCATTGCCGGATCATCCGACATTTATAGCAACGCGGGAGCCAGCGCTATTACTGGGGCATCCAGTGCCATCACGTGGGGAACGGGGTCGGTGCGGACATCAGAAGCGTCGAACCGGCCGAACGGCCCCAATTTCTTTGATGCCATTGGGACTGTCCGCATGGAGGCCTTTATCAGCCCTCTGGCGTTTAGTCGGTTTGGTGATACACCGTACGAGGATATCCACGAGAGGGACGACGATTATCGGCATGTCGCTCGTAGGAGGAGCAAGGAGTCGAGACGTCGAGCCAGCCGGAGCCGACAGCGGGACAGTTACCAAAGCCGCGGTACCAGGGGGACCACCGATAATGAGGTGGACGAGTGGTATTCCAGGGATGCCAGAGACGATCCATTCCGGGGGTTTTAATCTTTTTCTTTTCTTACTTGCTTTTACAGTCATGACTGACGTCGAATTTTTCTTTATTGTCATTTCTATAAGCGTTGGGCAAACGACATTTTTGCTATCAGAAGCATGAGTTCTCCAGGAGTTTCAAAAGATCAAAAAGCTACAACGTTCATTTGGTGGGGGCAGAGAGCAGAGTATCATCGTCAGGGGAATAAGAGATGGCAGTAAGAGTGATACCATTTACAACACGCATGCGCGCGCAACATGACTGAGGCCAACATTCATATGTGGCTAATTTTCTTTTCTCTCTTACCATTCAATGTATTTTTTTTTAGTTTTGGACGTTTTGGGACGTGTACCTGTCTAGATATCTGCAGGGTGGACGGGTGGAAGGCTTTTGTGCCAGGCATGGCCATGCAGACAGGCCGCGAGGCTGTTGCTGCTGATGGGGTGTCATTGTGGGAAAATGTAGAAGTGCGACGATTACAAAGTCACTAAGTCGCCGAGTCTTTGGGCAAGTTATTTGCATCAGTGAGCAGAGCAGAGCAGAGCTTTTAAAAGCCTTGATTTACTTTACACTCGGCGTGGTACTTTTGTTTTCGTGTTTCATGTCTGCTACTTTGAACTGAATGACATGTATTGTATCTAGAGGCTAGACAGAGAGGTAAAGGTTCCTGGGTGTACAAAGAGAATGGTGAAAGATAGACACAGATAGATAATAATAATGCATATTCTTGTAATTGTGCGGAACCACTACCGTATCTACTTAGTGAATTGGAATATAGCTAGACCGAAAGTTGTTTAGTATATTGCATTAAAAACCCCTATACGCCTCAGTTCTGCCCGCAATAGGACTCAACTTTCTCTAATCTAACCAATTGTCTTTAGGGTCGCTAACTACTCTCAGCTAGCTATATTCCAATTCACTGAGTAGATATGGTATCTATGGCTGTGTCTGTGATGTGGTCAGCACCCCTGAAACTACCCCTTTGCGCCAGCTCATGCCAGTAACCCTAACCCTTGAATTCACTTGATCCTGAGCGTCGCTCCTGCTCCCAAGAACAACCCCGCCCCGCCATTGCCCCACCATTGTTTTCCAAAGAGCTCGACAGGCAGGCGCATTTCGCATCTTCGCAGAGCAACTATTTTTCGACTCTCTCCCCGCTAAACCCGCTTTCCCTCTCTCACACTTTTCTTCTGCTTTACTCGACATCGTCTTTACGTCCGACCGACCCAAGCAAAGCATTCTTTTCACCAGTTTAACCAACCAAACATTTGCTAAAAGGAGAGCCCGAGAGCAAAACCACAAGCACAAAAATGGCGGCCGACGAAGAACCCCCCGCCGTCGCCACTACTACCACTGCGTCACCGCCCCCAGCAGAAGAAGCAACAGAAAACCCCCTCGACGCCCTCCTCGCCCGCCACCGAAAAGAAGCCCGCGATCTCCAATCCCGCATAACGAACAAGAAGAAGAACGCCACCAAGAAGACGAGGAAAAAGGTCAATGACAAGTGCGCTGAGCTGGAGAGGGAGATGAAGGAAAGGCACGAGGCGGAGATTGCGAGGCTCAATGGGGGGGATGATACTGAGCCAGAGGGGGAAGTACAGTCTGATGGGGAGGGGCAAATACCACCACCGTCGACGACAGAGACGGAGCAAGATAAGACCAATGGGGTAGATGCCGTAACGGAAAAGCTCCAGGATACAACAATCTCATCCCCATCCTCACCACCACCACAGCCGCAGCAACAGAATGGGACCGGCCCAGCGGGTAAGAAACGCAACCGCCAAAAGGAACGCTTAGCTAGACGACAGGCCGAGGTGGAGGCTGCTTCTGCGGCTGCCCAGGAAGAAGCGGCGACCATGACGGATCACCGTGCTGCGGAGAGAGAATACATTGACGGTGTGCTAAAGGAGGAAAGGTTGAGAGAGCAGGAGATTCAACCGGATGGGCATTGCTTGTTTTCGGCTATTGCTGATCAGTTGCATCATCGGGGGGTGACTGAGGAGAAGCTGGATTATAAAGCTGTGAGGAAACAGGCGGCGGATTACATGGAGGCGCACTCGGAGGATTTTGAGCCGTTTTTGGAGCCGGAACAGGGGACGTGGGTGGATTACTTGAGGAATATACGGGATACGGCGCTGTGGGGAGGGCAGATGGAGTTGCAGGCGTTGGCGAAGACGTATGGGGTGGTGATCAAGATTGTGCAGTTACCGAAGGTGGAGACGGTTGGGGAGGAGGGGGGTGGGAAGAAGGTGTTGTGGTTGGTTTATTATAGGCAGAGTTCTGTTTTGGGGCAGCATTATAACTCGTTGAGGCACAGCTCGTAGGGGGAGAAGGGGGCCAATATTTTTGCAGCAAAGAGGGATACCGGGTGGTCTGTTTCTGCTGGTGGGGTGAAGACGCAGGATAGAAGGAAGATTTGTGCGGAGGAGGCTATGAACAGAATGATGTGGTACCGTGGCTTGGAAAGGAAGCCGCGCAAAGCGAAGCCACATTCACGTTGTCGACATATCTGGAAGTCCCACTGGAACAGGCTTCGGAGTCGTTCGCACAAATTGCGCCGGACCATCCCTCTGGCTTGCGTAGCGCTGGTTATAAGGGCGGCGATCATGTACCATAATTATCACTGGCTGGTGGGAATACAGGAGAAGGCGGAAATATGTCGCGCAATCCTCCGGAAGGTGAAGCAGAGGAGGGAATGGAAGGCGAGGATGGCGGACCAGATGAGCCTGATGGCTGAGAAGGAGCGGCTGGCCCAGGCGAAGATTGAAATGCGGTCGGCGGCACAGGAATGTTTAGGGCTTATTGAAGAGGTCAAGAAGAATTTAGAAGAGAGAAGTGCGGAGGAGAAGAGGAAGAGGAAGACGGAGAAGAGGAAGGAGAACCGGGAGAAGAATAACCCTTTGAGGGCGGAGAGGAAGAGACAGAGGAAACTGGTGATGCAGATGAAGGAATCGAAGGGGCCGAGGGTTGATTTGGGGGTTGGGTTTTGTAATAGTCATAGTCGGAAGGGGGTTGAGTTTCTATAGGGGGTTGGTGTGGTGGGTGGAAAGGGAAGAGGGGAGTTTTGTGACTTGGGCATTATCAGCGTATAGGATGGGGCATATGTAGATGGCAGGCGAGCATCTATCAGCGAAGCAATTGTACATTTTGCAACACTATTATTCTTGAGATGTTTGACTGGTAAGAGAACTGTCACCCTTGAGTGTAGAGCATACTGTCGGGTATTTTGGCTTGCAACCGAGCCATACGCTTATTTATCTAGGACAACATCCGTCCACGCCCTGGATAAAAAAACTGGCACCGCTATCTGCACAACCCACCACATTCACTACCATTTTCAAAGCCTGCCAATTATTTTTTAAGGCCTATTGACTATCTTTAAAGGTCTATTGATTATCTTTAATAGTCTACTGACTATCTTTAAAAGCCTACCGGCTATCTTTCGAAGCCTAGCGGGTATCTTATATAGTTAGTCTCAGTAGCTCAGACCAGTGCGTCGCATGTACCCTGGGCTCCACCCCCCCCCCCAACCCACACCCCGGCACCCCATGGAGATTGTGGCCTTGCTCTCGGAGTCGCTTCATTGTTCTCTGTCCAGGAATCGATGGTCAGAGCTAACGATGCGCTGGAGGGTCTTAAACACACGTAGCAACTGGATGGCAGCAAATCTTCGTAGTATTAGCGTGCTCTGTGGAGTATCTAGGATTATATTTATATAATAGTCTAGCGCCGGCTTCTCTCCCCTTCCTCCTCGATCGCCTTATCCCTCTTGTTATATGCCTCGGTAACCTCTGGGAAACCCATCTCTCTGAGCTTCTGCTCAACCCGCACCGGGTACTCGCTGTTGCGCTCTACGCTGGTGCTGGTGACGCGCTCCACACACAAGGCCCCGCAGATGGCGAACTTGGTTCGCACCCATTCTAGGGGAGCGTACCCAGCCATCTCCCAGTCGAGGACCACAATCCGGTTTCCGTTGAGAATGATATTAGTCGGCCCGAGGTCGTTGTGAGAAAAGACAAACAACACCGAGCAGTCCATTCCCAGCTCTTTGCAGTGTTGCTGGAGGACTTCGACTCTCTGGTTACCCGGTTCTTGGAGCGGATCCAGCCAGTTGTAGTCGACGCCGGTCAGAACACTGGACCGAAAGACCTTGATTTCGGCGCAAATTTCCGAGACGCGAGTTACTACGTGCTCCTTCTCCTCCTCGGGCATTTCCCACCACGCCTCATTAAGTCGCTTGCCGGGTGCACAGGGCTCAACTAAGTAGGTCTTGCCAGCGTCTTCCGTGTAGAAGAGGACGGTGGGAATGTCGAAGCTGAGTTGCTGTCCGGCCAGAAACGCTAGGGTCTCGGGTTCTCGCCGAGTATTGTCGTTGGCGATCCTGACCTTGATGATGAGCGCGTCACCGAAGCGGAACACGGCCGACACGTCACCGGCGTCGTGGATCTGGCGGGCGTGGCCATCGGGGGCGAGCGGGCCGGCATCGGGCGGGGGAACCGGCGCTGCAGAGAGGGTGTAGTATGAGCCGTCGCTACTATTCTCCCACAGGCAGTCCTCCTTGCGCGGTCCTTGGATATGACGGAGGACGTGCTTGCTTCCGACGAGCCACGAGGTTTTGTCGATTTGCTTGACCGAGTCTCGTACGTGGATGGTGGGATCCATGTCGGGCTGGCTTGAGGATGACCATGAGGGTGTAGGTGGGGGGGTGGAGCCCAGGGTACATGCGACGCACTGGCCTGAGCTACTGAGACTACGGTTTTTTTGTCCACCGCGTGCATCCATCTCAACCACCATCAACTTCACGAACTCCAGATCGCCCTTCCCCAGTCTCAAAATGTGGGGGAGCGACGGCAAGCAAGGAAGACAAGTCTTGGCCTTTTGGAGAAATCGCGGGGAATTTCTGATGGGTTGGTAAGGTTACCCAATCAGGTTAATGATGCTGCCGTTTGGGGGTTAGATCCTTGTAAATGGCCCCTGTCCGGACGCGAACCTCGGCTTCCGGCTGTCCCTCAGGTCAGGTTTGGATTCGCCCGTTTGATATCAATCAATCAGTCTTTCTTTTATAAGTGATTCGAGGTAACCGGAAAAGGACGTCCTTGTGTTTATATACAGTCTTGCAACCTTCAACCTCTGATTTCCTCGTCTTTGGCTTCTCATCATCACCGTTACCATCCCCTGACAGTAAGTACAGTAAAGAAACAGCCGCCGCCAAAATGGACATCAACAACCTCTTCTCCGTCAAGGTATGTTTCCCCCCCCCTTAATCCCCCCCCCCCCCTTTACTTCCCTCCCCCCCATTCTAACTCCCGTTCAAACAGGACAAAGTAGTCCTCATAACCGGCGGCGCAAAGGGCATCGGCCTGATGATCTCCACCGCCTTCGTCTCCGCCCAAGCAAAAGTGTACATCTCCTCCCGCGACGCCTCCGCCTGCTCCGCTGCCTGCGAGCAACTCAACAAGATCCGCCCCAACTCGGCCTTTTCCCTCCCAGCCGATTTACAATCCGAAGCAGAAGTCCACCGCTTGGCTTCCTCCCTCGCGAAACTCGAACCAGCCGGCATCCACGTCCTAATCAACAACTCCGGCGCCACCTGGGGCGAGTCCTACGATTCCTACCCCGATGCCGCCTGGACTAAACTCCTCACCCTCAACCTCGCCCGTGTATTCACCCTCACCCAAGCCCTAACCCCCCTGCTGGAAAAGGCGAGTAAAAAAGGGGATCCGGGGAGAGTTATCAATATTGGGAGTATAGATGGACTGAGGGTTCCGGCGCTGCCGACATTTGCGTATTCAGCGTCGAAAGCGGGACTGCATCATTTGAGTAGGCATTTGGCTGTGGAGCTTGGGCCGAGGGGGATCACGTCGAATACGATTGCGTGTGGGCCTTTCCCGAGTAAGATGATGAAGCATACGCTTGATACGATGGGGGAGGTGATCAAGGGGGTGAATCCGCTGGGGAGGGTGGGGGAGCCGGAGGATGTCGGGGGGGCGTGTTTGTTTTTGGCGAGTAGGGTGGGGGGGTATGTGAATGGGGCTACGGTGGCGGTGGATGGGGGGGTGCATTTGATGGCGAAGATTTAAGATGGGAAATAAGAAGGGGGGGGTGGGGGGGGAGGTTGAGATGGGCCTGGATGGGGGGGGGAGGGGGTTGTATATATACCAGAGGATGCGGGGATGATTTGGCAGGAGGGATGATGATGGATTGGGGTTATCAGTTGATGATATATTGCCCTTTTTTGGAGCTGGGGCAAAACCGGTCATGGTGGATGGATGGCACAGAGTGCGTGTATATACGTCAAGATTAATCGGAAAGCAAGAGCGTTGGATGACCATTTCAACATTTTGAAGATGGTGTACATAGGTACAAAGGATGATTCCATGTTTACTGTTTAATCTTGTCATTGGCATATTGGATGTCTATCCTCGTTAGAGAGTATCAAAGAAACAAAAGAAGTGTACAATTACTATTTGTTGTTGTATGTAAAATAAATAAATAACCCATCAACCTAGCCCATATGCACCCCCAAAGATAGACAAACAAATATATAAGAAAAAAGAGACCATGCCCCGTAAAAAATATATCAACCCCATTCCACTAACCCCAGTCCTAGTATGTACGCCGTTGGTTTGTTGTCCATTGCCCCTTTCCCTGTTGCTCCATTTGTCCGTGTTTGATCCGGTGATCCGATGAACCGATGATAATGATGATGATGATGATGATGATGATGAGTGATGATGATAAACAAGAAAAAAAAAAAAAAAAACCAAGGCAGGCGACTTGTATGCTTTGTGTACGCCGCCCCCGAGGTGAAATCGTCGAACAACTTTTGGCTCCTCCTTTCCCTTTCTCTTTCCTAACCTGGCTGAGCTGATGACGACAGCCCAGACGACAACCTTATCATACCATGTCCTTGTCCTTGGCGTGAATGATGATGTCGATAGGACGACTAGGTAGGTATAGGCAGGTACTTATGAAAGGCCCACACTTTCAAAATCCCGCATCAAGACAGCCATCTGCGCCCGTTTCGCTGCCTCGGCGACGAGGGTGAAGTCCTTGAGGAAGGGGTCTGTTGATGATGTCTTGGGCGCTTGTCTTGGGGGTGGGACGATCTTGGAGGAGGAAGAGGCGGCGGAGGAGGAGGTGAAGGGGGACTGTTGGGTGGAGGACCCAGTGGAGGAGGTGAAGCGGGAGTCCATTGTGGTTGTTGGGGGGTGATGATGTCTTGGTAGTGGTATGTCTTGGTAGTGACTGACGATGTTTGGATTCTCTTTGCTAGAAGAGAAAAGAAAGAGATCGAGGGCAAGGTCGAGCGAGAGACCGGTTTTATGTACGTATGTCTAAAGGGTCGGTGAAAGAAAGACCGAGAGTACTATGACGCTGGCTCAAGAAAAATCGCCCTGTGGTTGGGAGATTGAGAGACTGGGTCCTTGCCTGTGTGTGTGGGTGTGTGTATGTGGATTCCTTCGAGAGCAACCAAAGAAAAAAAAAAAACGCTCGCTGGTTCGATGATAAGGGGAACCTGGGCAGTGCGTCCGCGGGTGCTGTTGTATCACCACCACCTTTTTATGTTCCTCCTCACAACAAAGTGCGGCTTCCGATCGATCAGGCGCAGCCGGTGAGGATGGGTAGTATCGTAACGGGCGAAGCCTGTGAAGGAGAGAGAGAATGCTCGGCTGAATACAACCTAGACTGAGGAAGGGTTGCGCAATATGCTGGTAATTTGGCTGGGTTGTCGTAAGAGGGACGGGATGAGAAGGCTGCAAGCTGCAAGGCCAAAAGCAGGATATGCAGGTAGTTGCAGGAGCGAGCTCTCAAACGATGACTCGTGCGTGATGCACACTGCAAAAGGCCCAAAGGAGGTTGATAAGATAAGCCTTAATGATGGGCTCGATCTGATCAGGCCAGCGAGAAGAGGGGAGACAGAAAAGAGTGGGTGCGGGCAATATTGCGATATTGGGTTTATAACTCGGTAGACGACCGTCGAGATTGTCGAGTCTGTCTTTGTTGCGGTGCTTCAAGAGTTGCCGGTGAGGATAAAGTGGGGGAACTCGGGAGCAATGAGGTCAGGACAGACTTTACGTATACAAGAGGGATGGTGTTCTGGTAGTTATAGACAACAATGAATCGCCCGTCTTTGTTTCTTTATCTTGACATGGGCCCCACGACTGGAAACGGCGTCATCGGTTTCCACCCTGTCCATGCTGCCCCTCTCTGGATGGCGTCGAGGTTAAAAAGTGACAACGAGATACCTCCGCAAAAGAGCCGGCACCAGGACCGAACACCCGTTTTGCACAAGAGTCACTCATAAAAGAAGCGTCGGCGCATGTGTCCGGGATGCCTGCTACCCTCAAGAACCCCCACACTCTGCGACAGCAACTCGTCCACAATATCAGGCCAGATTTGACATGTTTGCTGTCGTTGTGACATTGTGGCAGATGGCTCGCGGCTTCGGCCTCAGGTAAAACACGCCTCAAATCCCCATGGGGTCGTAAATCCGGGGGACTGATGGTCGGGGCCGAGCTTGGATTGCCTGGCGTCGAGCTTGAGAGAGGACATGCCGAGGGGAAGCTCTACCAAGCAGTTTTAGCTCGACTTCACGTGGAAACGCCAGGACGCATGAGAATTGCTGTCGGATATGGGATCATAGTGGGAGAGTAGGATCCAGGGAACGACGAGGATTCTTCGGAGCTTTAGCTTCCACACTCAACGCTTCCACCGTATCTCCGATGGTGCCTCTGGTGGTAAAAAGCAGGGGTCGCCTGGCGGAGCCTCAATCGCCTCGGCAGGGCTGTGGCATGGATCAAGACGGGGGAGAGGAACGGCGACAGGCATTGTCGGCCCTTCGCCCGGCTTTGACACTTTTCTCTTGCAAGTCCACCGGCGAGACTCCGGGTTATTTCAATGCCACCGAACGGCTTTTTGCTCGCTTTTCCTTCGTCTACCAAGCTAGCGTAGTGTCTTGGGTGTCCAGTCGAGAAAAACGAGCTTCCTCACCGGTCATGTCTCCCGAGTGGCTTCCGCCCATGGCCGCAGCGGATAAGATGGTGGCAGCCCAGGCCGGCGATAGATTAAAATCAGTACGACGCCATATCCAGGATTTCCATCCGCCGGCGCTGCAACACAACGACATGGCCCTGCATCGAGGCGTCTTGACCGAGACATCCTTTCGATATCTCTGACTGATGACCTTCCCTTTTCCACAAATACCGCAGTAAGAAAACTCATCCGCAAGGGCCAGGCGTTTATGGGCGGCCAACGCGGCAATGAAGACCTCGTCAAACAATTTAGCCGCCTCCAAGTCCCGAAGTTTCGCCAGATGAATTTTTACAGTGGCAAACTCTGTTTTCTCTTCACGATGGATGAGAACCACGGGGAGTTGGAGCGGTGAGGCGATTTGCTCGGCAGGTACGGGTATTGTCGATTCTGCATCCGAGGAATCTGATGATGGTGGATCAACAACTAAGCATTTGATATTAACAACTAGGATGGTTGATCATCAAGGTGTCACTAGGACCCCTCTTCCCACATGATTTCCGCTACCTTTAGTTTTCACACCAAAATTGCGGCATTCTGTGGCATCTTCGCGGCATCGACAAATGGCAGTCAGCTGATCTCTGTCTGCCAGTTTTGGGCACCGTCCATCACGTCGACAGCCCTACTATTTGCAAAACAAATGAAAATAGACTCTGTGATGCCACAGAAACCCCATGATGTTGTATTAGGCGCAGACACGTCGACCGTTTTCCAATATGACCGGTTCGTTTATTCTAGAAGTCGTGGGGGTTTGTGGTATCAATCATGACTTTCCTTCAGTAAATTGGGGGTGTAGAGATAAGCACTCTATCGATAAGCGATAAGCAAGGGACAGGCATCATTCCGACAGCCCCCGGCAATTTCATGCAGCTTCCCGCAGCGTTTGACCCCACTCACCGAGCTGCTGCACTTCGATTGGTGGGGCCGAGCTGGTGACCCATCTCCTGCACCAAACATTCAGATTTCAGATTCCCATAGCGTCGAGTTGTCACCAGTAAAACCGACACAGCAATATGACGATGGCTTCAGCTACAGCGCCCCCACCCAAACCCTCCTCGAGACCACCAAACCCATCCGCCCCCTCCCTCTGGGCAATCCCAGGCCCCCTCCAAAAGCTCTTCAACCACTTCCCCCTCGTAACCCTCGACCCCAACGCCCTCCCCGTCCGCTCCCAAGTGTTGACCTCCGCATCCGACACCCTCCCAACCCTCTACGTCTTCTCCTCCGATGCCGACGCGTTAAACGGGAAACCATCCATAAACCCAGCATGTCTAAAGTGGCAGGTATGTCTTTCCTCGCTCATTCCATCACCCCCGTCTATATTTCCCTTGTATATATCTAACCTCGTACTTTGATATTCTAGACCCTCCTCCGCCTCTCCAAAATCCCCTTCTTAACCTCCCCATCAAGTAACCACGCCTCCCCGACCGGCTCCCTCCCCTTCCTCCTACCCCCCCGAACCATCTCCTCCCATCCGATCCCATCCGGTTCCATACCCGCATACATATCCCGCCAAACAAGCACAACAAAACCCTCCCTCCCCTCCCTCCGCGAAGAAGCCTACCTCTCCCTCCTAACCCCCATCCGCCTTGCCTTCCTCTACACCCTCTACCTCACCCCTTCCTACTCCCCCCTCCTCAAGAAATTCTACATCGACCCCTCCACCTCCTCCTCTGTTCTCGGCACAGTCCTACAAAGCCAGCTGTCCTCCGCCGCATCGGGCGCCGTGCTCCAAGGGTTGGGGCTGCACAATAAGACTGGCCCAGCAGGGATAGAACAAGAGGAGCTGTACGCCGAGGCAGCCGAAGCGCTCGAGGCACTGGCTACGCTGCTGAAGGAGAGTGCGACGGGGTGGTTTTTTGGGAGGGAAAAGCCCGGGGAGTTTGATGCGGGGTTGTTTGGGTATTTACATCTTGTGATGGAGTACATGGATACACCGGAGGGGAGGTTGGGGAAACTAGTGAGGGAGGCTGGTGGTGGGGAGGGGGTGTTGGTTGGGTGGTGGGGAGGATTAAGGGGGAGGCTTGGGGGGTATTGAGGGGGAGAAACATTGAGACGGGAAGGGGGATGATGTATGATATTTGGGGGGGAGGGTTGTGGAGAACATGATGGGAATGAAAAGGAACGGAATAGATGATACCCAATTGGAGACAAAACGAGATTATAGAAAGGAATACAAAGCATCTTTTAGCTTCTTTTAGAAGACTGAACACACTGAACCAAACCCTTGATGGCTCGTAACCTCAAACCAGAGTCAAGGTAGTTGTAAACCATCAAACTTCACTGCGATACAACAGGGGCGGTGGTTTATCTGATATGATCTGTATATTTGTTCAAGGCAGTTCGTGCAATACCATCCATCCTGATGAAACAAAACTCACAAACCACAATCACAACCAGAACAACAAATACAAAAAGCAGAAAGTCATTATACCAGAGTGGAGTTGCGAATTTCCTCCCTAATAAACCCAGCGAGAATCAACTACACCACCACACACCACCACCACACACCACCACCACACACCACCACCACCACCAAAACCACCACCACCACCACCACCACCACCACCACCACCACACTACGACTGTAACCATAACTGTAACCACAGCCCCAACGCGCACACCTCATTCACAGCCAGAGCTTCCTTCCTCCTCAAAAAAGCCAACCCTACCTACCGCAAGCATCCCTCCTCCCAGAGGAAAAAAAAAAAAAGAAAAAAGGAAAAAGGAAAAAGGAAAAAAGAAAAGCATGTCAAATTTACCAACCAACCAACCAACCAACCAACCTACCTACCTACCTACCTACCTACAACTAAGCAACCTTTCTCAAGGAAAAACAAAAGATCATAACATCCAACGCACAAAGAAAAGGCAAGACAAATTGCGGGTGGAAAAAAAAAAGAACAATAGAGGAACAGAACACGCAAATTCAAAACCAAACACAACACTCTTAAGACCTAGGAAACCGACCAACGAACCACCAAGGGAAGAAAGAGAAAAGAAATATAAAAAGAAAGTCTTCCAGCAATCCGCGTAGCAAAAATACCATAACACCCAACCTCAACATTTAAACGACCGTTGTTGTGTTTGTTTGCTTGCTTGTTTGTGATCAAAGAAAGACAGACAAGTAAAAAGAAAGAGAAGAAAAATAAAATGTGAGTATAAATCAAGAAAGCGACATAGAAAATGCTGCTCTGTTCCACTTCCATTCATTCTCCCTCGCCCTTCTGCTACCTTGCTGCTGTGTATGGCCCGACAAAACCCTCCTCATTCCGAGTATCACCACCCCCTTTCCATTCTGTTGCTTGCTCGCTCGCTGTCCCGTTGTGCTCAACTTGTCTGCTTATAAATGAAAGCTTCCTCCCCTTCCGTTTCCCACCCCTTCCATTCTGTTGCTTGCTGTCCCGTTGTGCTCAACCTTGTATGTGTATAACTGACTGCTTCCTTCTCCGACCTTTGCCCGTGCCTTGCTGTTTACTCACATCCAAACAACCTGTCCACTCCTTGCCCCCCTCCCAATCTCACCACTACTCCCCTTCCACAAAACATAACCTCCCTCTTAAAGCATCCGACTTGGCGGAATCTGCTTAAAAATCTTATCTAGCCTAATAAACGCCGCCGGCCCGCCCTCCTTTGCCAGATCCTCCAGCAGCACCGAAGTCTGAGCATAAACATTCTCCAGCGCCGCACGCGACGACTTGCCGAGTGACACTATGATTGCACATTAGTACCACTACTTTTCCAGTTAATAACAACAGAAGGGGGGACCTACTCAGTATAGCAGAATTCAACTCCTCCGCCACCGCCACCCGTCCCTTCGCATCCATCAAATGCGACACCTCGGGCACCTGCAGCGGATTCGGGTACGCAATCAAGCTAAAAATCTCATCCAGGTGCTTCGCCGTCTCCATCCTCGGATCGCTCGTAAACTCGGCCCTCAGCTCCTGCCCGTACTCCAGCGCCTCCTCCGAGAGCTTGCCCAGCCTAAGAATATAAAACTCTCGCTCGTCGTCCCACTCGTCTGGCATCTCCTCGTCGTTATCCCCCGATCCTTGTTTCCGGCGCTGTTCTTCAAGAATCTTGTTCCGCGCCTCCAGCTTCATATTCATCTCGGCCTCCTTGCGGATCATCTCAATGAATTTCCTGCATCTCAACCGGAAATAGACTTGCTCGTTTTCCTTGAGCACGTTGGGGTAACACTCCTCGGTGTAGCGCATGGCGCGGTCAATATCGCCTTCCAGTATGGCTCGACGGATTTTCTGGCGGTTGTTGGCGTCTTCGTCGTCTTTGATGTTGACGCTCTCGACAGGTTCATTGCAGCCGAGTCGCAAGGCCGACTTTTCAACGTGAACTTCCTCCGCAAAGGCGCGGGCTGTCTCGACATAACCATCATGCTGCAAGAATTGCAACACCAGTTGCTGAATAAGTTCTGTCTCTGACACTGGTGCCAGAATGCGTGTGTCGAAAAAACGAATGTCGTCTTCGACCATTTTTTGCTGCTTCTGTTGTTTGTCAAATCGTCAGCTACCGTTCATTTGTGTTCAGTTTTTGTCCAACAAACCCACCCGCATATAGTTATCAATATCAAACATAAACGGCTGCTGCCCAAAGTTGGCCCAGATATGATCACCCGGCTTCTTCATCCCAACCATAGGAAACAACTTCTCCCCGTTGAGATCCTTAAAGTTGATATCCCGGAACGCCACCTCTGCAGTTGAAACCCACTCGTTAGCAGCCATATTCTCGTATTTCCAATCCCCATATCATTCAAAAAAAAAAAAACTTACTCAGCTCCTTCCCATTCTTCGTGAAAGACACTTGCCCCAGCCGGAAGTTCATCAAGCACCCAATCGTATCCCTCGGACCAAATTTGGGACCATACGACTTGCCCACGTTCTGCGAAGCGTAACAATGCCCATCGTCCCCGTGATACCCCCAGCTCTCCGGCTCCCACCCCGGCGCCCGGTTAAGCGCAGCCGCCGGACTGGAAAAGCCAATCGCAATAGGCGTCATCTCGTCCGAAGACGACTTCTTCTTGTTCAGGACCGTGATCTCAAAGTAATACACCCCGCACGCCGGATTGATATGGTGATCGGTCCTCACCGCCGAGGCCTCGTGATCACCGCCCATCCTCCCGGTGAAAGTGACCTCATAACCGTCCCCGGAAAGGTCAAGGGCAGCTTCCCTATCATCCTTGTTCCACCTCGACGGCAAAGGGCTGAATTCTTCCACTTCCAAAGCTTGGCTTAACGCCGACGTTTCCACCACATCAAACGCCACTCCGCGATGTGACCCCCCGCCGCCAGCATGTACCTTTCCAGCCATGGGTGAAAGAGCATGATGGCTACTCCCGTTCGCTGCTAACCCTCCGGCCTTCTGTGTCCTCGCTGATATGCCAGCCTCTTTTTCCCTTTCGGCCAGTAGCCTCGCTCTGTGTTGCTCTTCCAGTTTGGAAAGATACGCCGTGCCCCGGAGGTAGGATGGAGCAAGAAAGTTCAGTGGCGTCTCGCCAAATGAAAAGGGGTTGGCGCCAGCACCGGCTCCCATTTGCGTGGCGTTATCCACATCCGCGGCATCGGAGAAGCTTAAAGGTTCCTTGTTCATAAACATATCGAAAGCTCGGGACATGGGAAAGTTGGAGCCCAGTCTCGGTGGTGGCCAGGGGCCCGAGTTGGTATTGTTGTGCCCATTTTCGTTGTTGTTTCGTGATGTATAACCCGCGTCCATGTCCATGCCGATCTCGCCAGCACTGCCAAATGTAGGAGGGTTGTTTCGCGTGAAGTTCGGGTAGTGAGGGGTAAGACTATCGAGCTCGGGGTAGTAAGGGTTGTGTGTATCGACTTCGGTGTCGGGGTTTGGGTCCAGTATGTGCGAGAAGCCCAAGGCCGAAGATCGGGTAGCGGGTTGTTGCTGTTGTTGCTGAGATCCAGAGACAATGGAGGCGTATGATGTCCTCCTAGTGAAGTTGCTGCCGGCGGCGCCGTGCTGTGACTGTTGAGACTGTTGGTATGGGTTCGTCATGATGAGGGGTGGCAACAGCTGAAAGCTGAGGGGGAGAAAGAACAGGGAGGGGTGGAGCAGGTCACAACCGAGCTCTTGGGCGGCGACAACGACGACGACAGGATCTCTCAAGACCGCAAGACGGCCACTGAAGCCCCGTACCTCGCAGAGTGATTAGACTTGTATAGGTGGTAAAGGGGGCTTGTGGCTTTCGATAATTGGGGCGTTGTGCGTAGGTGGTGTGCGTCCACAGTCGAGCGGTGCCCTCGGTCCTCTTGTCGCTGGGACGCTATGTCATAGATTCCGGGACCCGGCGTCTCTAGCTGGCTTTTGATTGCTGCGGAGTAGGTAGGTTTGTGTGAATTCAACGAGAAGTCTTGGGAAGAACAAGAAGAAACGCTGTGGTAAGGATCAATCGAGTATTGATTGATTGTAAAGTGGTTGCTTCTCGGTTCTGTTCTGGTTGTCTTTCTAATCAAGTCGGGTCAATCATTGCCTGTGAGGTGCCCGGGACGTCGCTTCTGGCAGCAAGTGCGGGTCCCTATCTGGCGTGTCAGTGGAGAATCCTGGGCGGGCAGTGGACCATGGCGGGATCATGGGGTCTCCCCCCAACGCTTGTCTTCAAAGGCCCACAGTGGAATTATGGCCAAAGCGTCACTTTCACGACCACTTGCCTTATCGTCTTAATCTCTTCGCCATAATGACTTGTTCCGATCTTCGGCTACTTCAAAAGAGAGAGATGAAATATTCGTATATATCTATGGTATCTGTTCATTGCCTAATCTTTTCAGCATGTAGCGATGATCTGTTGAACTGGTATTCCCCCTCTTTTCACCAACCAATCAAGCGGACCTCTCCCCGCCAGAAACCTGAGGCATCTCTACCTGACCGGCACTGGCACGGAATACATGGGCAGGTGGTACGTCTGTCCCTCTCTTCTCTAGCACCCTCTACGTAATCCTGCTATGCAATGGCGATGTATTGAACCAAGACCTAAAACCAAAACCGGAAAAGAGAAAAGAGGGGCAGGGAGCACGAGGAGGAAGGGGCGCAGGCCTGACTGCTCATCTTCTCAAACCCGACCTTGTTCACTCACTCACTCAAACTTGGTCAAAACTGTTTGTGTCTGAAATCAGAATCGGGTTATTTTCCCAATCATATGTCTCTGCTTGCCCAACATCACCACCCTTCATTCGTACGTAACCTTCCGGTCATGGCCGATCTTAACAACTCCGCAGGTAAATCATCCATACTGTATTTTTTTTTATCTCGCCTACAATGATGTGGAAAAGTGGTCGGGCTTCCCCGAGTCATTCCGGATGAATATCCCCCTGAGCCTGTAGAGTAACCGAGTGATGAAATAAAGAAAGGCTCTTTGACCAGATGACCACTGGAACCATTCATCCGATCCGATTTGTTGGGCACGTCGTCTTTATTATGCCGATTTTTTGCACGGTGTAAATATTGATCAAACTAGAACAATGAAAGAAGATGCCATGTTTTCGAGTGTGTTGCATTCATTGATTTACAGCTCTGTGACTTGTGAAGTAAAAGCTTTGTAACTTGTGAAGCAAAATGCCATCGCCATGAGTGAAACGCATTCTTTTCCGGCGCCCCCGAGAAACACCATGCCACCTTGCAAATGATCAGCAATATGAGTATTTCCAAGTACAATAGTCGCAAACAATGCTCTCTCTTGACGATGAAATCAATTGAAAAAAGTCTATCCTCTTTCCTCATTGTTGCCTATGCTCTGTTCCGTATCTGCCGCTCCTGCCTTTTTCCTGTCTGTGGAAAAGAGAAAACCCAAATCCCATTCGCATCCCGTTCAGCATCCTTAATATACAGTCGCTCAAATGCATGACTCCCTCTCTTCCCCAAGCCCCTAGCCATCTTTCCCTTGTGCTCCTAAAACGCCTTGCCACACACTGAACCCGACTGGCTAGTGCGCAATGATGAACCCCGACGAAGTAACAAGCAAACGGCCGTTCCGTTCCTGTCCCTGTGTTCCAGTCTTTGCGTCGCCTGCTCTCTCTGTGTGGCACCTGGCACCTGGTGTAAAATGTGAAAATGGAAAAGCAAAGTGAACGCCCCCTCCAATTACATCCGAAAAAGAAACCAGAACGCCCAAGGCTGTGTGCTGATGCGGGAATTTTGTACTAAATTCGCCGTGTTGTGAAATGTGATTATTAAACGATTGAAGTCGCTAATGTGAAAAGGTGGAAGTATAATTAAGAAGCGGCAGCAATAGGCGCAGGGGCTGGCGGTGCTGGTGAGGGAGCTGCACTGATGCTGGGAGGAGCGCTGGTCATCTCAACGTCGCCGCCGTTGTTGCTTGTATCGCTCTTGAGCTGCTGGCTGTTGGTGTCCTTATTCTCCTTGCTGCTGCCGTCAACCGAGGCAGGGGTGGATGTAGAGGAATCGGTCGCGGTCTCAGGCAGGACTTTGGGAGGAGCGACCCAGCGTGGGATTTCCCAGACGACGCCCGTAAAGCTCTTCATGGTAAAACCGCCTCTGTTCCACTTGCGACAGGGCTTGCCTGACCGATCGAGGGCGCGAAGGCCGGCATTGATAGCACCTTGGTTGGCCTTGGGCCCGAGCTTGTGAGCTCCAAGACTGGCTCTGCCACCTTCGATGGTTCCGTCCTCACTGTACAACGTGTTAGCTATGCATCAGGTGAAGGGGCAGGGATGATAAGATTGATGATGGAAGGGCAACATACAGTCTCTGCTTCTTCTTAGGACCGGGCTTTCCTCGGACCTTGGGCTCTCCATTGAGAGCAGCCACACCTCTTTTGACGCCCTTCTTCTTGGGACCCTCGGCGGGAGGGCCCATGCTGACAGACGGAGGTGCAGGTGTGCCGGTGGCTGGAGTATTAGGGCTCGAGTCGGACGCGTTTTCGGTATTGGAATTTACCGTCGCAGCCGGGAGCGTCGTCGAGGTGGCAGGCGACTCCTTGACTGGGGAGTCTTCCTTCACGTAGTCTGGGTCGACAATAGCTCGGAGCTTGGCGCTGGGAACTCTGAGGGTAACGAGGCCAGGAGAGTTGTTGGACTTCCGACGGTCCTTGGCCGCGGCAGCACTTTTGCTGGAAGGAGCCATTGCAGCCAACAGAAAAATCGACGGCGTTGTGGTAGACAGTGGTATTGGTCGATGATGAAAATGGTGGTTGGTTGGGAATTTTGCTTTGTCGGGGCGGCGATGTGGTGAATTGCTGGTTGTGTGTGTGTTGTGCGTGCGGACAATCAGCGTTGCACGTTATTCCTTACGCAGGTTATTGCTGCGCGTCGGCGATGACGGACTGAGCTGGGGGTGCTGGTGATGGTGGTTGGCGAGGGTGGTGATGATGATTTGTGGTGATGGGCATCGGGAAGTGTTGTGGGAGAGAGAGAATGGGAACGATGGGAATGGGAATGGCTGAAAAGTTTGGAGCCCTCGCAGCCATGGTGAGGCGGCGGGCTGTCCACCTGTTTTGCCTTCATGCTGCCAAAGAATAAGGTCGGGCAGTCGACTTGTTCGCACGAACCGAGGGGACACTGCGCGGAGTCTCCAACAACAGCAAGGGAGTCTCGTCTTGGATTTTTCTGGGGCCTGGACCACCATACACAACCCCAACCCGAAGTACCTATGTATTTGTCACTAGCCAATCATCGGCCCTCTTATTCATTGGCGGCTGCGACACTCATCAAATTGCGCTCCTTTCCCCTTCTTTCCGGATCATCACCAGTCCCATCTTTTTTGCCAGAGTTTGCCCTGAAGATGCAGATTTTTTAGGCTTTCTCGCACGATACTCCTGCTATACGACCGTACACAAAGACACAGCCCTCTCCCAGCCCATGGAAAATACATTTTGGAGATATCTCGTCGTTTCATTTGTGGCTATCCAGAATAACGCTATGCCTTATTGCTCGAGTCGTGGTTTTCATCACGCACCGTGACCTCCCCGGCACAGGCCACAGTCTCCCAACCCATTTATGGTATCTTGGGATTGGGCCGTTGCATCCACCACCTGAAAAAAAGGTCTCACGCCGTGCCGACACATGGATTGGCCTCCGAAGCTGACCAATTCAGCGACTAGGTAACCATCCTTCTTTGACATTCTTTATCGTCATTCATCGGTATCTCCAGCATGTTTATCCTATCGAGTCGAGACTCGAGATCAATCTTCGACTGTCTCCGGTTCCCACTCTTTTTTCACGGCCGGAATGGGGTCAGTTTCTTTGTCTGCGGAAGCCAGCCAGGAGAGGGACCACCAGACCAGCTCGATGGGCTGGCAGTCGATGTGACCCAACCAAACCTCCAACGAGCGTAGAGCACGCACATGAAATGGGGGGACACAACAATGCCAACCTCAGCTCAGCATCGCCGAGAGTCTGCACCCGCCCCCTCTCCTGTTCTCCCCTCGTCTCTCCTTGCTCTCGTCGCGCCAATGTGATTGTGCTCTCCGCGCGAGAAAAACCGACACGACGCCAAAACAGGCTCGCGTCCAAACTGTTCAAATCTGCCGGTGCCTGCAATTGATCAGCATCACTTCTTGGGCGACATGTTTCAGACGGCCCCCATGGCATCATGAAACCTCTCACTCAAACTTTTACCATTTCCGTCTGATTTCCTCACCACCAACATCTGCATCACAGCTTTACTAAGTGGCCCAAGCTGAACGTCGAAACCCCTTGAAAACACCATGTGTAGCGATGCGAGTGCATCGTGCATCGAACACAGTGTACTGAAGTGTTGTGTACACTGCCCTAGTTGTTCGTATATTCGTTCCTTTTTCATTTACAAGGCATTTTTCTTGATCATTTTAGGCCGGGCCGGCTAGTTGTCGGTGCCCCAGAATCACTCCCTCCCTGAGCGGACCGTCTTGTTAGACATCGGGAGCACGCGAACTGGCCGCATTCCAGGACTCGAGACAGCTTTCCGTGATGCGGAGAAGATATGGGCCAAGATTGGGCGGAGCAAAAGGAACGATATCGCACAATTAGGTGCACCATCGTACATATGGTCATCGATTCAAAGAATGACCGAGGCATTCCATTTCACGCGTCTGAAGAAAATTATTTGGACGCGTTTTTCGAAATCACTCCCAAGTCCATGGTTGATTGTGCGGGACGGCCCGTCGTATATATGCCATCATGAGGGCATCCTGGGGGGAAAAGCTTGGTGTCATCCAACAGAGAGCCATGGTGGCTAGCAACGACACATCATGAAATACTTCATTCTGTACACCACCTTCGCGCTGGGCGGTCTGACGGTTACAGCTGCTCCCCTGGAGCAAGCAGCCTCAGCACCAGCCCCAGTCACTTGGAACGACAAGCATGTTGTTGTGGAGGAGACACTCGACCAAGAGGTTTCCAGCCCCAGTGACGATGCGTCTGAAGAGTCTTTGGAGAAGCGTCAACTTGATATCGGGAGTCTGATCGATGGGCTGGTACCGCCGCTCCTCCCAGAAGATCAGCTGGAGAAACGTCAGCCACGTCACGAAGACAAAGCTTCAAGCGAAACAACCAACCCAAAAGCACCACTACAAAAACGTCAGGCCGATCCAAGTCTGTTGCAGATGTTCACCCCTGACAGAATCCTCGAATACCTTCGGTCGTTGAACCAGCCAAGACAACCTAATCTTCTCGATATTCTCATTGGCGATCTTAGCGGAGTGGTTCCAGCCGTCACCGGCCTCCTTGATGGTGTCCTCGACCTTCTCCTTCCACCACTCCCAACTCCAGTTGTTCCCCGACCTGCCGAGCCCAGCGTCTTCAGACCATATGCCCCAGAGCAGGTACTGAGCGCTCTGTCATCTCTGGGCTATGCTGGTGGTACGGGGCTGGGCTTGGCCACAACCACCGTCTGCGGTGCAACGGCCACAATTCCTGTCGCCGGGGTTCCTATCGTGACATATCCGATTGTGACGAAGACTGTCACTGTCACTGTAGGCCCGGTCCCAATCATCGTTCAGGGGTTGACTGCTCTCGAGGGTGCCGTCTCGTCGGTACTCAACGAGATTATTCCCACTGAGTTGCTTCCGGGGGTTACCATCGCGGCCTCGGCCGACCTTCCCCTCGGTCTGAACCCGGCGCTTAGCTTGACGATACCCGGCTTCCCTCTTCCGCCGCTCGGGCAACCGACGCTGCCACTTATCACCCTGCCTCTGCCAACGGTGACGCTGTCACGGCCAACCATCCCGCCGTTAGTGCTGCCACCAGTTCCTTCGATTCAGTTGCCGTCTGTCTCTCTCCCGTCGGTATCTCTTCCGCCACTCCCATCACTGTCACTACCATCTATCCAGCTGCCGTCTGTAGTGGTTCCGACTCTGCCATCGCTATCACTGCCAACTCTTCCACCACTATCGCTACCAACCCTGCCACCACTGTCACTGCCGACCCTACCACCGTTCCCGACACTGCCATCCGTTCAGCTACCAACCGTTTCACTCCCGAGCGTCTCTCTTCCGAGTGTATCCTTGCCAAGCGCATCTCTCCCAAGCGTTTCGCTCCCAAGTGTGTCTCTTCCAAGTGTATCACTTCCGAGCGTTTCGATCCCCAGCATATCGTTGCCGAGTGTATCGCTGCCGAGTGTATCGCTGCCGAGTGTTTCTCTCCCGAGTGTATCGCTCCCGAGTGTATCTCTCCCGAGTGTATCTCTCCCGAGCGTATCTCTGCCAAGTGTGTCGCTACCGAGTGTTTCGATCCCCAGCATATCACTCCCGAGCGTGTCAATACCGAGCGTATCTCTCCCAAGCGTATCCTTGCCGAGCGTATCCTTGCCGAGCGTGTCACTACCAAGCATCGCGTTGCCAACTGTGACACTACCAACCCTCTCGTTGCCGAGTGTGTCGCCCCCAAGTGTCGCCTTGCCTACGGTGTCGTTACCGAGCTTGTCTCTCCCAAGCCTTGCCTTGCCGACGGTGTCGTTACCGAGCCTGTCTCTCCCAAGCATCGCGTTACCAACCTTGTCTTTGCCCAGCTTGTCTCTCCCGAGCGTCTCGCTGCCTAGTCTGCCACTGCCGAGCTTGGCCCTCCCAACGGTTTCCCTGCCGAGCTTGTCTCTCCCGAGCGTGGCATTGCCAACTCTGCCCGCGACTCTCCTCCCTGAAGTTACTATCCCAGGCACACGGCTGCCAGGGCTCACCCTCTCAGCACCACCCGGATTGACCCTCTCCGTCGGCGGCATCTCCGCCAACCTTCCTGTGGTCGGTACTGTGGGAATTCCGCCAGTCATTAACCTCACCATTAAACCTTCAGGCCTCACCGCTCAGGGACTTGCTATACCCACCGTGGTCATCCCACCCCTGGTGATCCCTTCTCCGGTCCAGGCAATCCTTCCTAACCTTCTGAGCCAGCTTTCCCAAGCTGTTGCTACCCAAACCGCTTTGGTTCCCGGCCTCATCGGTGCTATCAACGGGTTGATCCCAATCCCAACCCCGATCATCACCCGAAACATTGGGAGCAACATCCCCATCCCCACTGGCGCCCCTGTGTTGCCCAGCCTGCTCAGCGAAATCGGCGCCGCAGTCAATGCCCTCCCGTCCGCCGTGCCAAGTCTCCTCAGTTCGCTTGAGGAGCTTCTTTTGCCGGAGCCGACATTCTCCATCCTACCGTTCCCTCCGTTCCCCAATCCATCCATCCAACTGCCTTCCTTCTCTATCCTACCTGTTCCTCCTATCGCGACGCTCCTCCCCAATCCGCCGGTTCTCACACCCATCCCCACGCTCTCGATCTCTACCCGCCCACCACCGTTTATCAACCTGGGCCCACCTATTGTCACAAACCCAATAGCTTCTATCCTCCCCCTTCCCACCAGCCCAGCTCTTCCAACCATCCGCCCTTATCGATTCAACGCAATGTCCAACTCAAACGTAGCAGTGTACTGGGGCCAGTCATCAGCTTCGGAGAGGGTGTCACTTGCCGCCACATGCGCGGACCCGAACGTTGACATGGTTATTCTTGGTTTCGTGACGGATATCAGTTATCAGAACAGTGGGCTGCCCAAACTGACGCTGGCTCCCATCATCCAAGGCGTTCAGACCCCCTATCAACGCCTTCTCTCCCCGGGATTGTCGTACTACGCCCAGCTGGAGGCCGATATCAAGACTTGCCAGGCTACCCACGGCAAGAAGGTCTTGTTGTCTATCGGTGGAGGCGGTAGTCAGCTCCAGCTGAGATCAGAAACCGAGGCGCAGCAGTTTGCGAATAGGTTATGGCAGTTGTTTGGGCCCGTGACGCCGGTGACGACGAGGGGGCATGAGTATGTGAATGGGTTGAGGCCGTTTGGGACGGCGGTGCTTGATGGGTTTGATCTTGGTATGTGGGCCCGCTTTTACCCCTTTTCACCTTTTCACCTTTTCATTCACCTTTTCACCTTTTCACCTTTTCACCTTTCCTTTTTCTCCCTGTCCTAAGCACCCTTTCTTTCAAAAATATGGTACTGACTCTGCCCATAGCAAAAGTAGACGAATCACCGGCCTACTGGGGCACCTTTGCCGCCCGCCTCAGGGCAAACTTCTTGTACGACATAACAAAAGAGTACTACTTGAGCGCCGCCCCGGGGTGTACTGCTCCTGATAGATCAATTCCGATTGGGTACCTTGCGCAGTGCAACTTTATCTGGCCGAGGTTCTTTGGTGATGAGACGGGGCGGTGTGAGATTGGGGGTGATGATTTCTTGACATCTATCCTGCACTGGTGAGTTCCTTTCTTTTTTTGGTCTGGTTGTTCTTTCCGGTTGTCCCTTGGCTCCTTCCCTCCCTCCTCCCCTCCCTCTCTCCTTCCTTCCCTCCCTCCCTCCTACCTTCCCGGCTGTTCGTTATCTCCTTCCTTCCTTCCTAATTGTTCTTTCACCATCATCCTCTCCATTGTCAGCGGGGAAAGAACGATCGGGAAGGGACATCAGGGGAAGGAATGCTCTCTCTTCATATATGATGATGGATCAGCCTGAGAGGATGAATGATAGGTGCTAACGCAGAGACAGGACCCGCCTCCTAACAGAGGGCATCACCTCCCTAGGGGGGACAGCCACTGCGATCGTGAGGACAAAGGTTTTTATCGGCATCCCAGCCTGGGCGGAGGCTGCTCCCAGCGCGTATTCCAAGTTGGGAGGTGCGCGGGGGGCGGGGGCGCTGGCTGCTCAGATTAGACTGTTGGGGCTGAGGGGGGTGTTGAACTTGGGAGGGGTGATGGTGTTTGACGGGCCGGAGGGGATTGAGAATGTGGAGGGGGGGATATCGATTTTGGGGTGGGTTAAGGGGGGGTTGGAGGGGTTGTTGGGTGTGTGAGGGAAGAAGATTGGATGTGTTTTTTTGAGGGGGTATTGGGTTGTGATATGACTTGTTTTGGGTATTTGGGCATTTCAAAATAGGGACGGGGCATTTCAGTTTGGAGATCTGTTTCGATATCACTGGCCTTCTGGATTGGAAGGGTCAAGACATTTGGGATCACTTTGGGAGGATTACTTGAGGTATTCTCTGGGTCTGGTTCGGTAACTGGTTCGGTTTGGTAGTTACGGAGTTCTTTTGTATGGTTTCTTTTCGCAAGTATTTTCTTGTTCTCAATTTCTTCTCGTCGTCATTGAAGTTTTCTTTATATGGTTCAATGGGTTATCTTTGTTTTCATTTCTTCTTACCTAGCTAGGACTCTATTAGGAGTTGGCAGGGTATGCCTCCCGAATGCATTAGCATGTTAACTGTCCAGTGGTTGTTATTTGTTGTCTGAGATTTTGACGAGATGAACTTCGACTCAAGGTTGTAGCTACTTTAAGCTTTGTGCAGTGACAGCGTTGTCTACACGTGCTGAGACTTATATCTGATATTCTGAAAAGGATGACTGGCACATCTTGAACAGAGGCCCAGTGTTCTCAGCTTCCTATGCTATCTCGGTCTCGTCCGAGAAGTGGAAATAAGACAGTTGAGAGAGACGGGACATCGGTGGATGGGTGAGTTCGGCATACAAGCTGACATTTGTTTGCTTCATGGCATGGAATATGGACACTCAAGCACATCTGTTACTGGGAAAGGGAACTGAGTACAAGAAGTCCTAAGCATCACCAAAGGCAAAAGGGGTATACCTGGTATGAAAAACATGTTTAAGTCGTCTGTAACTTAGCAACCCTCAAGCCTGCCCCTGGAACACCGCTTCACAACAATTGACTTGCCACCCCATGAGCCAAACACCAGCTTTCTAGTCCGTCAAGATACCATGAGCCGCTCGTCCAATAACATGGAGGAAAGAGATGTCGAACCGTCCAACCAAAGAAACAAAAGCCGTAAGTTTATTAGCGTTCTTCTTTGAAGAACCAAGATAGGAGGAAAAGCAGGCAAGAACCGGCGACAACTGAGAGAACAGTTTTGATCCCAAGAGTCGGCAGTAGTTGAATCAGTTGTCCTCTTGCTTCTGTGCCTCGTTGATCATGCTGAGGCTCTGTATTGTGGGGTTGCTCCTCTGGTATGTTGACTCTGGGATGGACAGGTTGAGCAACCTGAAAGTTGGCTTCGAGTTCATGCTTCACTGCATCGAGGTTGTTCAGGTGGTTGTTGATGGTGAAGAGTCGAATGTCAATGTCGTTGAGCTTGGTATTAATGCTGTTGAGTATCTGGTTGGTTTCTCCAGGGTCTCTGTCGCTCTGACGTGTCTTGTGCCTGGCTCTGAAGAACATGACGGGGGTATGATTGGTCAATTTGGAGTTGTGAAAGAGGTACGGCGAGACATGTACGGCGGAAGGGAGAGAGCTATTTTCGGTTCCGTCTCTCTTGGGGGAAGTGGCCAAGCGTAGATAGACAAGAAATTGAACATGAGGAAAATAATGAAATCAAGACCGAAGTCAAGGGAATCTTGCAAAGAAAACCAGAAGATATAAATCTATACCTGTGTCGTTGACCATGTCTGCCCTGTCATTGACCATGTCTGCCCGCGCCTCCAT
This sequence comes from Apiosordaria backusii, assembly GCA_030549205.1. NCBI lineage: Eukaryota > Fungi > Ascomycota > Sordariomycetes > Sordariales > Lasiosphaeriaceae > Apiosordaria > Apiosordaria backusii. The sequence goes on from JAUKTV010000002.1 coordinate 3,388,355, forward strand.
GAGACTAGGTACTTAACCCAGCGCGGCCAAACTCCTGCAAGATGTGTAATGCGTGACTGGTTGGGCAACGGCACCCTGGACTAAAATGCTGGGCCAGCCCTGCAGTCTGGCGCCCTCATCAAGATCATCGCATTTCAAGACAATGTGTGGTGCCGGACATGTACCTGACGCGTTTTGCGGGAAAAAGCCCGGGCAGAACCAGACTTGAACCCGTGGATCATTTCCAGTTGGTAGAGATGGATCTGGCTGGTACCTTCCTTATGGTGTCTGTAGGACCAGGCGGCCTGGTAGCTGGGGGTCTGATGGCAACATGTCCCATCATAAAAGCTTGCCATCACCAGCCCATTCTCATTGGCTGCCACCCTTGTTACAATGCAGCTGACATGCGTGCCAGCGCATCAGCTTGCCCAGCTCCTGGGCCAACGCAGATTGCGGTGTATTTGCATATGAAATCTGCCCACATCTTGTCGCTACTGCAGTATGTCCCATCATCGGCAAGTCCAGACGATGTACGAACTAGGATGACGCTCATACCATGCGAACTGCGCAGATTGCTGTCGACCACGAGATGGTAGTGTACGTAGACATCCAACGCTACTAACTCGGCCAGATTTACGCAGGGGCCTGCATGTCAAAATACCTATCCACGACAACTTCTGGTTCCAATACCGCTGATATGTTGGGGGGGCTCACTCATCGAGGACCTACTATCACCAATTACCTACATAGAAGAACTCCACCTGTAATCCTGAGCCAAGCAACATCTTGAAGCGTTGACATCAATCTACAGCATCCCAGTCTTTTAGATCAGGTATCCCATCTGCCAGAGCTGACTGGGACTCTCTACGTGGTAGAAGGCTTCTTTTTTCCCTCCATAAGATGCCAAAAACATATTTCAGCAGTCGAATAATCACGTCCTATGCATCCTGTGAGTTGTCAACGCAGCTGCAGCCACTAAATGGACAGCCCACCTCATCCCCGACTCACTGCCCCGATGTCTGGTAACAAAGCCGATTCATGATCTGGGGTTGATCTCCAACCTTGCCCTTTGATACAACACCGAACCTTGCATACGCTTCAGGTTAGTAATCGTTTCATTCGAGGCTGCGAATGGAACCAGTCCCCTCAAGTTCCCCGGTACCCGGTGTCTAGTATCCCGCACCCCGTGGAGAGCACCAGCGCCTGATACCTTCTTACCTAAATCACAGTATACAGAATACCACCAGGTTTCCCTTTGAAGAAGTACAGAGGCTAATACAAATAACTGAATGTCAGAGTTAGAAGCCCGTCTAAATCTTGATCGTGGTGAAATACAAACCGTAGAGGGGTCTCGCAGGAGTAAAAGTGTTAGGATTCCCCTTTTAATTTTGAACGAGATCATTAAGGTACTGAGTGCCCTCCACGTCCTTACAAGTTGTCGTATCTCCAATTTCTCGCCCTACGTCCATACATAAGGTAGGCATAGTAGGTACACACTTCTATGTTTCCCATTTCAACCAAATCCTGTGGTCTTTGTGTCTATCATGTCCCCCATTTCCCGAGGATCAAGCGGAATTCCAATTCTTCCCAGTAACATTCATGGCCAACAAAGGAAAATGAGGCTGACCTCGAATACAATATAAATGCCAAACACGAGACTAAAACAACCCGAGGATTCCACTGTGAACTCAGTCATAGCTCAGTCATATTAGAGCAGATAAAAACCTTGACGTCCTCTCAAAGAATTCCGCCGGGTTGCTGAAGAAAGGTGAACGAGAGAGCACGCGGAGGGTGTGATAGGGAAATAAGTTCCCTGAATTGGGTACCGATGTATTCTGGGTGTTTGGCTGAAAGTAGGATTGAATCGGTCGAAGTTACTAAGGCCCCTAAGTTGTTGTCTTCCTATCTCAAAGAAGTGAAACGAGCAGACACGGAAAATCTCCCATAAATACAGCGGCAATGACTCTGCTGTTATTCTTCAGGCAAGTCTGAACCTCTGCAACCCCTGCTGCTTCTTGGTGATACACTTGTTGTGTGTGGTGGGTGTAAGCCTGGTGATGGCCATGGGGTCTCCGGGGTGGAAGGCAGCCAACTAGGCTGGGCATTGGTGGAGAGTTCGTGTCGAACTGCGTCATGATGGTTTATAAAGGTGGTGATCTTGTTGTCGATGTTTTCGAGCTTGATCATTATTGCGCTGTTGAGTCTGGGTTCGATCTCTGCATCGTCTCTTTTGCTTTGTCTTCTCTTGCTTCTGGCCTTGAAATTGAGCATGGTTTGAGGGTTTGGGATCGATGAGAAGTGCGCCGCTATAAGTTTGGTATATGCTTGAGGGCGTGGGAGGGCGGAGAAGGGTCTAAACGCACCGGATATATACCTATCTTATTTGCATATGAGTATAGGTAATTATACATCACGGTGCGAGGACGTGGAGGCCTTTGTTTGTTACAGAGACATCCATGACATACATAACGTCAAACAAAGGAGCTGGGGCCGCGCCGTCAAACCTGATACAGACTGAATAGGAAGCAGCCATCCCAAGAAGCCATCATTGTCCTTGAATCAAGATAATCAAGACACTGTATGCCGTTTGCCAAACCAAACATGGCTATTTGGGTTGGCTTGTTGATTGAAGTGCTATCCTCAGGCTTCAATATCTGATGAATGAGCAAGCGGTACTCGTAGGGCTTTGCTTCTTTCTCACCTGACTTTCCCTTGTAGTGGGTAAAGTTGTGGATTGTCGATGGTGTATTTGGCTACCTGGTATTCGGGTCGCCCACACGGCTAGAGCTGGCTAGGTGTTAGCTCCGAACTTGTATGATATGGCTGAGCACTTCTAGGCTGATGGGATGATTGGGATGGCTCTTGAATACAGGAACTTGTTCTTAATTTGCTCAAGTTAGTTGTGGAAACTCTCAAGGGGACACCGTCAAGTCTCAGCGGTGTGTCCTTTCTTGTCAATGCGTCTCACTTCTAGTCTTCATACTCAAAAGAAAGATGATCAGTAACGTCACCAATATTGTAGTAACGGTGTATGGGTAACTTGAGACGAATGTATACCATTAGTATGTCCTGGTGAAGGTTGGAATATACGGGGCGGTTGTTCATGAGGTGGGTATGTCTTAGTATGCCTTCTAGCCGGGTCGGAGTCAAGTTCGGCGTTGCTTGCTCAATGATGTTTTTTTGTTAAGAGGAGGAGATGAAAGCAATGCACAGTATTTCTTTCTTATTCACAATTAGATCTCTGAGATCTAGTGTAATGTGATGTCCAGTCAACAGATTATATTCATCTCCTGACACCAAACTAAACGTTTACGATGGTAACTCAAGCTGATCTCTAGGTAGCCATATCCCTAAAGAAGAGCCAGTGAAGATAATAATTAGGTGAAGAGACAGATTATAAGGCACAGAATGACCTATGGCTTGAGATCATGTTGGTTGGATGTTTGGAAAGTGTTTGTTTACTTTGTGTGGATCCCAGTGAAAAGGGGCATCATTCACAGCTTCTGCCAACCCCAAGAGCAACACATCGAACAGCAACTTTTCTGGTGTTCCTGAGATCTAGACTACCTGGTATTTCTATGTAGTTAGTTCTTTGAAAGAAAATGTGCCCTCTTTGATCATTTTTTATAAATTTCACAGCTTACCGCTTTGAAGCTGCCAATGTCACCACACTCTAGATGCACAGCAACAACCCAGACTCACGCCATTTCAGAGTGTGCTCTAGAACTTGAACATTACCGTCATGATTGCTCCTTCAGTAAAGTCAATACCGCCATAGAAACCACGTGTCTATGGGTCTAATCGGTAGGTCATTTGACACTTTGTTGAGTAGCCTTCAAGACTGATCGGTGGCTTGTGTGAGACCAGACTGATTTCACCACAGAGCCGCCAACCAAATACAACCGCATAATCCTTAAGAAGAGAGTTTCACCGAAGTTGCCACAGTCGGCGCTCTTCCCTAGGTATCCTTCAGCCACCGGCAGGCACCTCTCTAAAGTTCCTCTGGAGCAGCCGTCGCAATGTGAAATGTCACTACCAGCAAAGTACAAACTTGTGCACTCGATTGCCTCGCATCCAGATATTGCCAGCTTGCACAAGACCCTAGCTCCCCGACCACCAAATCTAGACTCAGCCCTCATCCGGATGGACGAGCAGTCACGCTGGTAAATGGTCAGGTAGTATTTCTGCACTTCTCTTTTCGGGCCGGATCTGGATTGTGCTCCCAGGCCTAGATCTCGGAAGACACATCTCTCATGCCCACGTTTCGCGCATCATCGATGCGGGTAGTGGATGTCAACCTTGACTGGAAAGATAATAAAAAATGATGTGATCGGATAGATAGAAAGTCAACAATAGTGAATGAATGGTTGGGCATCAAGACAACCGCGGCAAGCTGCACTTTCTTCCCCGGGCCTTCCTTGGTAGACGCACATAGAAGGAGAACAGACGACGGCGACTTTCACTGCGCAAGTCCACGGCATCTATCACTACACTAGTCTGCTCAACAGCTGCTAATGCATGATCTACCACGCGTACACACAGCACTGTGCAGTAGTGGTGCCGGTGGTGGCAATGGGGTGAGGTGTGTGTGCGCGTGTGTGTCCAGCATCTGATGCGGTGGTATGACAGCCACTGCTTCCACTGATGGAAGTTACACGAGGGTGGATCATGCCCGGGAATGGAGAGTCTGGACTCGAGAACACTCCCCAAACTTTACCAACTAGTCCTCTTTTGTTCGTTTGTTCATGTCGTTCTTTTCCTGAGGATACCACCACCCCTATGATTCACCCCTACCTTATCTTTCCCCCCGAAGAAATGGCCACCCGGACCCGACTCGATATTAAACCCCCTACCGGTCGGCCATTCTAACTCCCTTTCCGCTCTGAAACCACTTAGTCTACCCCTTTCCTTCTCCAATTCCTCATCACGAGGCTTGGCACCGCTGGTGGGAGGAGAAACGACGAATTCTTGTACGACAAGACGGGTGGACGGGCCAAGAATGGTGGACGGCAATCCACCAGCCCTTCTGTAACACCAAACCCTACACCAGAAAAAGAACTCATTGGAAGGGAAAGATCCTGCGGAAGGGAGAGAACACAGAAACAGAAGCAAAAGAAAGGAACACAAGTTAAACGGAAGAATAGTAGAAGTGGGTTGAACAGATACGGTAGCAGAGACACAGTGGAAGGAGGCTAGGCAATCGAGTGAGACATCCTACGCTGCACAGTGATACAGAGTACACCACTTGAGAGAAGCAGAAAGAAAAAAGAAAAGAAAGGTGGCTTGTGATGAGACAAGCCGTTCTTCCGTTTTCCCCGACAATTCCCTCTTTTGGGGCTTTTCTGGTAGTGACAGACACAAGCACTGTCCGACAGATGGATGCTTCGGCCTTCTTTCTTTCCATCTTGTGTTCTTGTGTTCGAGATCCGAGAACAAAAGAACAAGAACACCAGGGCACAAAGGTGACGTGAGAAAACTGGCTGGTAATATGGAGATATCCGAGATTGTAAACAAACATTTTCCATGGCTTCGTTTCAAGTCATAGTTCAACGTGACGTCTAAAATCCAATACATATTGTGTAGACCGTCTTTAGAATGCAAATTGCCAATATGCAAAGCCTTCCTCTCTGCAATAAAAACCATGCTCTCGCCGGTCCATAAACCCAACGCCACGACCACCCCCTTCAACCCCCTGACAACACACAGCGCCCATCCTACTGTCATATCATCATCCCCAAGTCATGCGTCATACAAAAAACCCGCAAACATACGCCCCCCAAAATGTGTTCCCCCCGAATGACACTACCTGGTACCCATCCCCTACTAGCGCCCTCCCTTTTCCGCCTCGTCCCACCACAACTTAATATATCCACGGCGAACACATGTCCTTCCCCAATTCCTACACTTTCCAATTAGTGGCGCGCGCCCGCGCTTGTTTTGCTTTTGCTCTCACGCGCTAGTCTCTGGCCACCTTGTGTTGTAAAGCGCAGCTACCCGTCTCCCCCGTCTGAGAAGGGCCGGTGGGTAGGTGGGTGAGCTAAAAAGAACTGCAGGTTTCCGTTGGGTAGGTACAGTAGTAAGCAGATACTGTGTGTGCTCTTGGAGTTGCCACTCTTGCTCCCCTTCAGCCAGCCGTGTTGTTCGGGGTTCCCCCAGCCCTTTTTACTTCCTTCTATTTGCCCCTTCCCGTCGGCTCGGGCAGGTCGGTTGAAATCGCTGTTCCAGAAATTCTGGGCCTTTTCTCACCCCCTCCAGTGTAAATGTATAATTGCAGTTTTACTGTGTACTTGTAGGCTTTTGCGCTGTCTTTGCAAAAATCCCACCCCCTGACCCCCCTTGCCGTTCGTTGACCGTGCTCTCTACAAATCTACCCTCCGGCTGCCGCTTCCCAGCTTTGATGCTCTCCATCACCCAGTCCACACTGACGAATTTGACGCCTCGGCCTCGAACAGTCTTGATTTCTTTTTGTAGTTTTTGAGCCGCTAGCCCACCACCGGCGAAAGTGGTTTTACCCAAGATGACGTGCGTGACCTGCTTCTTTGCGAGGTGAAGGGCAACTTTTGCCCCGTTGGAGGCGAGGAGGTGTTTTAGTTTGTGGTCGGAGATGGCCGAGTAAGTGGAACCGTTGATGTAGATGACGAGGTTGTCGAAGATGCCCTTCTTGGGGGAGGCTGGTTCGGCGGAGGGTTTGCTAGGTGGTGATAATATTGGGGGTGGGTGATATGTTGCTGTGGATGATGATCTGTCGCCGCGAGTGGCCTTGGGAGAAGCAAAGAATCTTGGTTTGTGAGTGGTTTTCTGTTCTGACTGGTCTAATTTGCCGTCGTGATCAAGCTCTGGGGGAGTATAGAATCTTGGTTTCTGCGTGGTTTCTTGTTCTTGCTCGGCTACTCGGGCAAATGCGGCTCCTTCTTCTGGGGTGAGCCCATCATCTTCCTCTCCAGGATCAGAGCCCTGTGTTGAAAATAATGGCTTTTGCTTAAAGAGCTGTAGTTGAGCTTCTTGCTCTTCCGCTTCTAGCCGGGCGAAGATCTCCCTTTCCTCTGCTGTGAGTCCATCCTCCCCTTCTTCTTGACCAAGTCCTTCCCCTTTTTTTTCTGCTGGTTTTGCTGGTATTGGCGGTGTCTTCTCCCTCTTCTCATGCTCCTCCTCCAGCTTCCGTTTCTTACCTGGATTCCTCAGCATTTCTAACACGCTCTTCCTCTGCCCCGTAGCCAACTCCCTCACCTCCTTGGGTATATACATCCCCAGCTTCTCATCATATTCCTGTGCCCCGTACCCCACAGTGTCACTCATAAACTCTTCTCCTCCACCATTCCCGCCCTTGAACTGGTAGTTCATCTTCTTGAACCGTGACTCCTGCCATCCTTGCGGACCGCGGGTTTCAGCGCGCTGGTGGCCTGTTGATGAGGAATTCCAAGGGTCGAAGCGCTGGAGGTTTGGTTCTGCCGGGGCTTTTGGTATTTTGCGTGGCCGACCTCGGGGCATGGTTATTGCTTTTTCCTGCCTTCCCTGTTTGGATTTGCCGGGGGTGGTGATTGGTCAATCTGAAGCAAACGGCTGAGTGCTGCTGATGTCAATTTTGATGCAGGGAAGAAGTCGCCATGAATGATGCAAGGTAATGGTCAAGTAATATTTTTACTGCTTCTTGCAAAAATAAACAGGCAGGCAGAAATGAAGAATGAAGCCAACAAAGAAGAGCCCGAAACACACAGACACGCTCCCTGCGCCCAAGTCGCGTCGGTCGCCACCTGGCAACACCAACTCAAGCTCCATCATCGCAGGTCTGCGGCACGAAGTCACGTGATAACCCTCCATCCCACCACCAACCAGCGTAATACCCCACCAAACCTCCTGCATGTATTGCTCACTGTCATTTTCAGCCTCTTCAATCTTTCACCATTAGGTGTGATCCTGCATCGGCCATTTGCGCCCTTTTCTCTGACCACCCACCGCCGAAAACAAAACTGACGCATCGATAACAGTGTAACATCCCCCATTCCCCGAGCGAATGCTCCCCGTAAATAGCCTAGCAATTAACCCAGCTGTCACACCCAACAGCGTCACATCCAGCCATACTTTCTCAACTCTTCACAGTAAAAATACTCTACAGGTTGGTCGTTTTCTGCTCATGGCTATCACATAGCCTTTCTGTTCACTGTTTCCCTTGTGTTGGTGGAGTGCACCACGCTCTGTCCATCCATCCGGAACTTCAACTTTCTCAATCACGGTAGCGATTTGTCAAACCCCTTTTCACCTTCCCGTCTTTTCGGGATCCGAGCACACACCTCTTCTCCCCACGTACCGCCGTTCATACCTATCTACTTCCATCACACCTAGCACCCCCCAAGCGATTCTGCAAGGGAGATCATAATACCCTTCACTACCACATAACAGTGTTTCCCGTGCTGCCCATGTTTGTTCAAAGCTATGGTATCCCCAGGTTCAAAAACTCAGGTAGCGAGAAAGTGTGATATGGTTGATTATCCATCCCCCTTATTTACCCCCTATTATACCCAGGATTACCATCCCGTCCCTTACCAAAACGCCATCCCCCTTTTTACCCCCACGAGACACGGGGTCTGTTTCGTTGAGACTGCATTTTGGTTCACGTTTCCAAAACTCTAGCTTTGGTTTAGTTTGGTTTGGTTTCTTCTTCTTCAAGACTGGGAAATATATGTGATGTTCAAACATTAAGGCATGAATGATCTCCATACTACATCTCTCGTTAACGCACAATTTGTGTGGGGGATGATGGATCGTTCCGATGCGCATTGCATATGGCCTGCAGTGCAACTCGTGCATATTCATGCCGTCCGTCGTTTCCCTTCCTCCCTCCCTCGTCCCTGTCTGTCACAGTCTGTCTACAATTTGGGAGCCGCTCGTGTAGTTGACGGGCAGCAGGAAACACCACCACGAGAACGACCCCCTTTTTTTGGTTTCGTTTTTGGCATGGATCCCTTATTACTGACCTTTTCTCCCATGTCTGATGTTGCTTCCCCAGCCGCTGGGAAACGTACGCGGTGGTCATTGCGGCGGCGGTGGTGGTGACATTTCCACTCATGGCCCATCTGTTGATGCCATGTCACCGCATGTGAGTAGGTAGGTAGGTACGGTAAGTAGAAAGAGCATCATGTAAGGCAAGGCAGCACGCCGCCCGAAAAGTAATATCAACAACGGGCGGCATGCAGTTACTCTACTTTTGCACAACCTCACCTTACCTTCACATTTACCTACCTTACCCGAATTCACCTGCCTCACAGCAGTTCATGCAACGACGGCTACTGCAAACTGCAACTGCACCCGCACATAACAAACTGTATACTGTATGTAACGGCGACGGACAGGAACGTCCGGACGGACGGGTCTGCACTCCAGCTTGCTGCAATGCCACTGCCCTGAGCCTGCCTCTCTACCTTACCTTGTCTGGTTGTTTTCATCAGAAACTTGGAAACTCAACGCTGTCGATATGTTTGGCGCTATTGGCTCTCTCAAAGACCACGTTTGGCGGCATATATCACCAAAAGGAATGTGATATAAGCCCCCATCACACAATGCAATTTGTGCCTATTCCTAAACCTTCCCAAACATCCTATATTCCCACAATTATGTACTTCCAAGCCACTTCATCGATCAACCCTGCAAGCCATCCATCCCGGATCATTCATTCATCCCCCCCAGATCCAGCCAGAGATCTCATGTCATACCTACCCTACCGGCATCCAAATTCATGCGCTTGCCTACCTACACTACCTCAACATAGATCCCCGGTCGCCGTCCACACACGGACCATAAAACGGACCATTATCTCCCCAGGTTCACGGGCCAGCAAACTGCAAACATTGTACGATATAGTCTAGTTGATCTACAGTACCATCTGGAGATCATTCATTCCTTTGAACATCTGTGTTCCCCCCCCCCCCCCCCAACCCCAGCTCTCCCCGCACGCTGAGTGTCGCCCATCGACCGTCTGGGCCAAGTTCTCTCCTTCACAATCCATGCCCACATTTGGTGGTTACTCACAAAAGAACCGCCAAACAGCAACTGAGCATTCCGGGCAGTTGAGCTTGGTTCTTGTTGGCCCCCTAACCTAACCCCACGAGAGGTCAGCCAGTCTGTGCCTCCGCCCGTCACGTCAGCCAACTTACCCACCACCCACCACAACCGCCCGCTCAAAACCCTCAGCGACACCGCCGCCCGAGTGTCGTACAAGCTTTTTGGGGTCTTCAAACAACCCTAGTATAGGTAAGCAAGAACCCACCGTCTTGGGGGTTCAATCAAGAAGCCACGATGCCGTTGGTAGACTTGGCTCGGTGTCCGCGAAGCTCTCGTGTAACAACCAGAATGAAGTAAACCCCCCTTTTCGAGGCAAAGGGAAAGCGGTGTGTCCAATGGTGGGAAGTTCATATCGACACCCCAAAATCATGAACCATCACCAGACCCCGAAAAACAAATATTTCCCAAAAGATTTCATCAAAAACTAGCAAACGCAGGCAAGAGGCTCAGCCATTGTCTCTTTCCCTCTTTCAATATCATTGTATGAAATACTTTTGCCGTATGCGTATCATACTGACTTGCAGTTATTATACCGCCCCTCGCTGCGCCGATGCCGGGTGGGTGCATCAGACTCATGCACCACACCATGCTCAGTCGGCCTGTCAGTCAGTTTGTTTGTGTGTGTGTGTGTGTGTGTGTGTCCCGCTGATCTTTTCTTTGTTCTGTCAAGTAAGTTCGGTCAGTCAGCCTCCACTGACTGGCTTGCTGATATCTTCCTATCACAACCTGCCTCAGCAGCAGCGAAACCATGTACCCCCGCGTCCACTTTACCCAATCCTGGACCCCATGGCATCCGTAAGACGCCCCCCCTCAGGTAGCAATTTGCGCGATCGCGGAGACAAAAGATCTCGTACATACATAACGCAGTATACTCACACTACATTTGCTGCTGCATGTCGGGAATGCGAGCGAGGTCCCCCCAGACAAACACAAGCACCGGCAGAAGCAGCAGCAAGCAGCACGGCGAGGAAGCAACAAGCACCCCTCCTCTCCCAGGGTTCCCTTCATGCAAGGTGGCCCAGCAGGAGCACAATACCGCGCCTTGATCCGATGGGACAGAAACGGGCCTCTGCCTGATCGAATGGACGAGCAGCGGGGGGTTGGGTCGCAATTCATCAAGGAATCACTTTGGTATCTGTTGTGATCCAGTTGCAATTAGGAAAGAAAACCCGGCTCCGAGTCTCTCTTCCCTTGTGGCTTTCCTGCCCTCTTGAGTGGTCGGCGGAGAGGAAGCAACCCGATCCCATGGGGCCAGCTACCTATCTCTGCTATGCTGGATGCTTGCCATGTCGTAGCGTGGTGCGAGGGGGTGTGCTGTATGCAGCAAGCCAGGCTAATGTAGGACAGCGCATCGGGAGAGACAGATCTTCCATACAGCATACAGAGAGCCTTGAGGCTACTCCTGCAGTGCTCCCGTCGTCACCCACGCTGGCATGGTCCCGACAGCGAACACCCTCTCAAGCTAGGCCACGACAAAAGAGAGGGGCGACAGAGCCGCTCATGAGAATCGCTAGATAGATCCTGGCGGCAGAGCTCCGCTCATGAACGGTTGATTGCCTGCCACCATCAGGAGGTAGGCGTCGTCTTGGAGCGTCAATATAGCAGCGGGATTTTGACAGCACTTTACTACCCTCTGAAGCCTCAAAAGGATCTGATCTCGCTCGGTTATGGGCCGTCGGTGGAAGAAGGACCGACCAGGGAAAGCATCGGGGGCATCAGCAAAGACGAGGCGGGGGCGGGGAAGCATGGAAAATGCCGAGGAGAACAAGAGGTGCAATGGCGGCACACCCGAGTCTGGTTGCGAATTGCTTCCCCGGGTTCTTTACTCTTTGAATTCTCGAATCTAGCGCACTTTGGAGTGTTCATCGTCGTTCTGACCCCAGAGAGCTCCATGGCTTCCGTGGGGCTATCAGGAGTTGGGCCCAAGACGGCTGGCGTCCTCGTTCAGTCGATGTACCACCAAAGCAGACAATCGTGGTGGAGCAATGAGGAGAGTTGAAGGCGAGCTTTCTGGCGCTCTCTCATTGGTCTTCTAGCGCCAACGACTTGGCCATTGTCTCTTTTCATCCTGGCTTGGGGGTTGCCGATGTGTTTATCGAGCGCGACTTTTCGCGAACCGGGGGAGACGACGTCAAAAGAGGGGTTGGTGTAGTGAGAGCAAAGTAGCGGTGTGAGCCGGTTGGAGGCGCACAGTGTGAGACAACAAGTCGGGGGATGTACCCGTTGACAGAAAAAGAGCAGCAGCATCGAGAATGTCTTCTTGTTCTCCTGGAAGCTGTGCAGTGCTTCCAGAACATGTCACCACCACGACCACCATCCTACCCGTGCATACGTTTTGCAACAAGTCCATGTGGACCTGTGGACAACCACTGCACTATGGTGCAGATCCAGAGGAGGGTATGGGTCAACAAGATGGCCCAAATTTAGGATATGAGATATCGGGCCTGTCAGAAGCCTGTCAAGACGGCTAAAACCCAGTTTGAAAGGGAAAAACTTCCTTTTGATCCCTGCCGAACCAGACTTGTCATGTTGCGCAGCCGATGCCTCTGTCATTCAGCGAATGACATTGGGCAGCAGACCAGGGCCAGTCTTCGGCTTGTTGAGTCGTTGAGAACAGAATCTGATGGAGAATACCATCTGGTGGTCAGCAACAAGAGAGATACCGAGTCTGTTTGGCGGGTTCGGGAATGAGAAATCAACCGCACTGTGATGGTCCGGACCTTCTCCTCGTCCACTCACACCACATCAAGACCACCCTCTCGCGTGTGCCACCCACACGCACACACGCGCACTCCCCACCGTTTCCATCCTGGCAGCCATGTAAGGCGGAAAACGGTCCGCACATGCAGCTTGTTTCTGGCGAATAGGAGCAGCAAAGCGAGGCAAGAACACTGTTCAACTGCCCTATGATTTGCATGATCCGATGTCCCGCCCGAACAATCCTAGTCAAAAAGGATGTCTTGGTCGAGGCGCGAGGGATGAAGAATGAATTGCTTTCGAGCTGAATTTCAGAGACGACAATGTCTTGGATGGATATCAAAGGCCAATTGGAGGCTTGACGATGGCAAGCTGACCTCGAAGTCAAGCCTTCACGCGCAAACAAACCAGGTCCCGGGACTGGATAGGAGCTGCTGGGATGCCTCTCCAAAGTATCTCGTTGTGGGTGTGGGCTTGAAGACGTGGTTCGCGTTGATTGGACTGATGGGGGCCTGGCCAGTCAGTACCACATCCCACCAAAGTTGGCGCGGGAAGATAAAGCCAAACCCGAACCGACATGCTGAGAGAAAGGAGGGTTCATGTATCAGCCAGCCTTTGCTATCGCGACGCCCTCATCATTGTCAGCTTCCTGGTCTCGTCGTTATTGCGCAATCAACAGATTAGGTGCTTCGGTCCCGGGTGGACCTGTGAGGAACAGGTGAGCTTATCGGCCATGAGTAAAAAGCTAGTTTCGCTGTCATGAGCTCGCTTTGTCGTCATCGCATATCATGATGCATTCACAATGCTTTGTGGGTTGCGGGCACGCTAGCGGATAGCGGATACATGGCAGGGAGCCTGTCCGTGAAGCCTCGGATCTCTGTCGATGGCTGGCCGGGTGCCCGGGCGTGTTGAGGTCGGGGTTTGCAGGGGAGCTTCGGGACGGTCCACACTCGGAGGCGTCGGCGCAGGCGTACACTAATTATCAAGAAACGGGGTCGATTCTTTGTGTTGAGGGTTGGGACTGGAAGGTTGGAAGAGACAGGGGAGGGGGGGTTGAAAGCCATCCCCTGCAAGAACAAGAAACTGAAACACCCCCTCTTCGATTCGAGTAGACCGCAGCAGCGCGATTGGAGCAGTCCATCCTCGAGCACCTAACCGCTGTGCATTTGTCCGCATGCAAGTGTTGAGCCCTTTGGAGAATTTCTATCCAGGATCCTTGTGCGCCGAGGCTCTGGACTCTTCCTGATCTTCTTGGGTTGAAATTTGAATGTACACCTACCCTCAGGGGAATTGTTGTTAGTGTGGCCAGGGTCATTTTCTAGCATCTTCCACCAAATAACCCCTTGTCCCACTAACAATAAATACCGTGGAATAGGTGTAGTGCCGCTAGTGCGTAGCCTCGCGACGCAGGGACCTCATCTGCCTTTGGCGAGGGAGGAGAAACAGAAACGCATGCCATCACTCCCGCTTATCCCCCCGAAAAGAACGTGATCAGAGCGCCGCTGTGGTTTCAGGCCTAATTTGGGAGAGACAAAAGAAACATCCAAGACACACGAGGGGTTGGTGGCTTGGACCGTTTTGCTCGAGGGAGAACACCCCTGAAGCCCCTTTGGCAGATTGATATCGAGATATCATTTGATAATAACGAACTCCGGACGAATTCATCCACATCACCGCCTTTCTGTGCCGCAAGAATTATTATACCGTTACTTTCTTGATTGGGTGTTGCGATGGTTTGGGGTTTCTCTGGCATGCACAGTATGTTGCATAGCATGCAAACCAGGGAATGTGTGAGGCTGAACGTGCTGCATCTGGCACCCTCCAGCACATGAGCATCGCAGTTGCATCTCCGAAGCCAGTGTTGTGACGGGTCAACTGGCTGGGAAGTTGGTGATAGAAAGGTTTGCTGCTGGCTTGCGCCACTGCCATCCCTCGACAAGAATGTTTGCTGCTGCGCCGCCTCGACCACGTTCTGTCGCAACACAGGCACTCAACAGGACCGGCAGTTGACGAGAACACAGCATGAAAATGCGGTTGTTCTGGCATTTCCCAGGACCTGCGGCCGGGTCATGCACCGCACCGCATGAAGTTTCCAGGGATCCGGGCAAGGCAGTATCGGCAAGTGATCTGTCATCGCGACATTCTGCTGCCACCGCTGACGTCCCGTGAAGAGGACTGAAAACAAGGCGAAGGTCGGAAAAGAAAAAGCTGTAATAATGGCCTCTCTTTTTTTAGCATCAACACCCATCAACCGACAAGAAACAAAACTCCACTTCCAGTCACCCGTTCAGGGTGGCGGGATCATGATGGTCTCGGGTGGAACATGGGCGGGAGCGAGTTGGACGGGGTTTCTTGGTGAGGGTGCGGTCCGCTCGGGATGTCGTCCCAGTGGGCGCCGGTTCTACCCACACGGGGTTCATCGGGACCTCTCAACGTCAAGTGACCTCGGCTACAGCCAGTCCTCGAGAGCCACGATTCTGGTCGAAGATGCTGAGTTGTGACAGACTGTAGCGAGGCTTGCCACGTCCACACACCAAGTGTGCCTTTTGTCCTTCTTGTTCTTGTCAGGGGATATCACAAGGTGAGCTTTTGATATTGAAGTTGACGTTGGTTTGGCTTTAATGGTGCGTTGTTGTTCTCCTTGTGATGGAGGCCCACATGAAGAAAATCCCCTCTGTTGCCAAGTCCACATCGCCGAGCCGGCCAATTCGATCACTGTGATCACTGTGCAGTGGACGTTGTGTTGTAATCCGCAAAAAAACGCGCCCAGCCACTTCGGGGGTGTGTGTTAATCCGGGGGGCTAGCGAAATGTTTTCTGACGATGATGATGACTGGGAATATCAAATTCAGTAGAAAATTCGGGGCCGAGGTCTGTTTCCAAACACCGGATCTTCGTCTTGCGGGAAATTGACGTCGAAACATGTCATGACGGGAGCGGTCGTGCATTGCAGGGCAGGGCTTTGCGGTGATCTTGCATTGGTGCCCTTCAACCCGGCAGCACATCGATGGACGCGCATCTGGATCTCCATCTTCACAGATGGATGGCCCATGGCGCGTGGAGGTGATACGGGAAGAGGGGCGGCACAGGCAAATTCCCTCGCTTCTCCACTGGATGCCACCGACAGCAAGCAGGGGGAGGGGCGTGGGCGTGGAGGTGAGAACTTGTGTTTGCCGAACAGACAGTGTCAACATCACAGGATGCGTACCGTATACTTGATTACCCCGCTCTTCGGGCAAGATTCAACTTCTGTCTTCCATATCGTGTCTCGCTCTTCACGTGGCGTGGCCTGTTCCGCGGTTATGATGTCTCCATCTTGATTGTGTCCGTTGTGCGATTGAGGAATCGTTATGTCGTTTCAATTAATTGAAAAGTGATTAAGCAATGTTTGGAGCGGGAAGTTCGAGGTTCGGTGTCGCCCTACAAGCAAGAGCATTGCTGTCAGGTGGTTGGCCCGTGCAATGAGCGGACTGTGCCAGCAGCGAACCACACAGGAAAACTGCGGCACTCGCCGAGCCCGAGATCATCGCAGCCACTTCATCAACCTCCAACCACCAACCACCAACCAGCCTCTACTAGTCCTCCGCCACCATTGCTTTCGTGTTCTTTTTTCTGGTTTTTTTTTTGTTTCTCCCGCGAGTGCCGTTTCGAGGCTGAAACTGACTGAGCACTAGAACAGAGATTCCCGATGTGTCTCTCTGAGCCTTATGCATCGCCGTTATGCTCCACTTGGCAGGATATGCAAATGAATAGGTGCTAGATCCGTTGGCTTCGACGTTTGGATATGCAGCACTGAAGCCGGGCAAGCACTGCATGGATCCGTCAGACCAGTCTTCTATCACCATCCCCACGTGCTGGTGGACGCACGACAGCCCGGCGGTAGCTAGGTCGGCGGTTGATCCTGTTGACATCACATTGCGGTCACAATGAAGCGTTTCTTTGCTGTGCCTGGCGCCGGTGCCTCAGATCAGATGCAGCAAGGTACACGGCGTGCTCGTGGCTCGGAAAACATACTATGGATCTGGGAATGCCTGAGATCCAATGCATGGCCCAAGGCCAGGCACTCCACGCCAGAGGCTGCAGAAACGCAACGCCGGTGTTCGGGTTCATGTGCGTAACACGGCGCTTGTTGCCCACCGCACCTTACTTTGCAGCAAATCGTGCATTGCAGCGAAATGGTCAATCGGAGTTTTTCTCGACTGATGCGGATATCAACTGATGAACCATACAGACCGAAGAGACGTCTCGGGATCGGCGGACTTTCACTACCTTCCAGGTTCCAGTTGAGAGATGGGCCAACGGAGGAGGGGCAGCTCCAAATTCCGGAGCTTGGGTCCATCTCATCTCAATTGACTTTCACCGGTCAAAATACTTCGGTTCTTGATTGCCTTGGTCGCCGATGAGGCCGACCTCGCAACCTCGCAATTCTACCTACCTAAGGTAGATATTATCGAGCCGAAGTGCGGTAGGTGTGGTTACCTTTATCTTTGACACTTTTGCAGAAGATCGGCAATCAAGCACTCGCTTAAACGAGACGTCAAGCAGCCCGCCCGCCAAACACAGCAGCGAAAGAGGACCTTTCACTTACACACTACCCACCGCGCCGTACATGTGCATTGCATACGGTATGTACATATGTAGATGCACCTACCGCCCTGAGTGAGCGGTGCGTTGCATGCATTGCATTGGTTGCCGCTTCGACTAACGCACCAGCCAGGTGAGAAACTCTTTTTCATCTTGGTCTTTTTCTTACCATCCAAAAGCTCTATCTGGACATGCGAAGCAAGACGGGCTTGAGCCCACGGGTTCCTGGCAGCACCATCTCACACGCCACACCACCTACCAGTTTAGAAAGGGAGATTTGTTGGCTCCAACCCAACCCTCCATCCACATCAGATCATGAGCCAGAAATTTCAGCCAGCAATTTGCCGTTGCCTATCGTTGGTTTGAAGTTCACGACGACCGCGAAAGAACAACCCGTTCTGGATTAGCCCCTCGTTGGCCAATCAGCCAGGACATGGCTGGTACCTACCCTGCATGAAGAGGGGCTTGGTGGCGAGGAGGGGGAGGGGGAGGGGGTGGCTGCAGCAAGATGCCTGCTGTTGCTTTTGCACAGTGCGGAAGCCAACACTTTCAACTGCTTCCAAATGAAGACGCTCCCCAGCAATTCGATACAATAAAAGATGTGATATGACCCGGCAATCGCGATATCGCTGCACGGCACCCGCTGGCCCATGGCATGGTCAGAATGTCATGCTGTCACATACTGGACTGGTCCGAGGAATGTATGTAAAAAAGGGGAGGCAAGAACATGTCGGACTCAAGAACTGCGGTATCGAGCCGGCACCTCCGCACCCGCGGGGCGTCTTCTGTCACAGCTGAATCGGCTTGATTTCCGGCCCTGCGCTTTTCTGGGTAACTGCAGCAGTGCCAGAAAATATCATTGCCATGGAAGCGTGATGGAAGAATTTGTCGTGAGAGATAGCGTGGTGATCGGCTCAGAGAAGACGGGACGGGTTCGACGGGCTCCCCCGTGTCTCTCGCTGTTCTATCGCCAGACCCGAAGACAAGGCTGGAACTCGGGGAACTACTGCACATCACCGCTGCTTAAACTGGCGCGCGGATATCATCTCACCACTCATCGACGACGAAAACGAACTGAAGGCGAATTGGAGCAATAACACCGGTTGATTCGTGAAGAAAGCGCTCATCACAAAAAACGTGGCTCACATTGACGAGCATTGGCGGGCGGCTGTTTTTGACGAGACTTTCTCCCCGAATGGCGGCAAAGCCAGGCCACACACACCACACACTTTTCTCAACAGGTCCTTGCCGCAGTGTCTGAGTGCCGGTTGAGCCTAATGTTTAGCTTTTCTCGGTGGCCAAGTCGAACGATCCATGATTGTGGTAACAATTTCGGTGTTTCCAACAGCACGATCCTATCGGTAGTTCCTACGACGGTGTGTGGTGGTCGATCCGTGTTGCATTTTCTACAACTGACCCGCTGGGGATACGATATGGTATCACGGCCGCTCCTATTCCTCACCCTTCTCCACTACCCACCCTCGATGCTTTGCCCACGCCACAGAAATGAAGGCTTCTGATTAGCCAGTGCCAGAGGTGTTGATGGGGGTGCAGAGTAACACGGTACATAGAATACATTCCAACCACACGTATCCAGCTCACACATTTAATATATCGTACACGCCCGGTGGCCGAGCGGCAGCATGTCAGCATCACCACCCGCTCATCAGTTTCGCAGCCGACTCCGGCGCCATCTTGGAGACGGTATTCGCCGTCGACGTGTTCTCGAGGGCAAATAATATTTGACTGAATAGAAGGCTGATGAGATGATGTGGGGTCAAGCGTGGTCAAGAGCTGTCCGCAGCCACATAGTTCAGGACGGCACTCCCCCATCTAGGTACTCACTGTATGTCCTGGCATATAATAGAGGAAAGTCTATTGGCCAAGAAATATCTACACAATACAGCTCTTGTTCTGAAAAGAAGCCTCAAGGAATGCTGCGATATTCACCGACCAATTCTTGCGGGGGGAGGTGCCGGCGGCGCTTAGAGGACGGCAAAGCTTCCTTGTTGGGAACCATTCTTATCGGGCTTATCTGTCCACCAGTTCGAGGAGCAGAAATTTGGTCCAGGCATCCCGTCCTGCTTACAAGTTTGGGAACATCACCTAATAAGCATCAAATCACACAATTTTCATTTCCCTCAACCTCTCATCCCTTCAATAAGGCAAGGGAATCAAACAAGAGAAGCAATGGCTTGAGTTGATAGTGTCAAGAGACGTGGGCTGAGCATCATCCCCCAGCCAGCTCGTTTTGTTGCGCACCCCACTCTCTTGGACGGGAGGAGAGTGTTTTCTCACCCCCGCCCCCTCATTCTGTTTCTTTCCCCACTGAGAGCTCGTAGCCGGTGCGACGTTGAAGACGTGTACCCGGGCTTTCGAGTGGATGGACCGGCGGTCTTCTGCCCACACGCCTCCCTGATGTTCCACCGCGGGCCACTAACACGGCCGCTTACGCACACGCCCTCTAATCCCGGTCGCGGCCCACATCCCAACCTCCCGTCTCCAGTCAGATTCGCCCAAAAGTTGTTTCCCTGGTCAAGCCAGGCCCGGACAACAAACCACACCCTAACCTCCTCTGGCTTGGCCCCAACCTGGCAGCCCCGGACCACTTTCTGCCACTTGCTTCTTCTCTTTCCGACTTTCGAATGGCTGTGATGTTGATGGAGAATGGGAGGGGAGAAAGATGGTCAGCAAGAGGATGGTGAGGATAGCACATAGCGCTACGGAGAGTCCTTATACAAAGTTCTCGTAATGTATAGTCAGGAAAAGAAAACGAGAAGCTAAAAGTGCCAGGCTGTGCGTGTGCTGGGTTGGCAGGAAAGAAACAACACCGTTGGCCCCTGCTCGCTTGTGTGTGCTCGGCGAACGACACTGCTACCCTGGCTGCTGCCCTTGCTCCTTGCACACTTTTGCTGGGGCCCTCTCGCGAAGGTCCCTGCCAGCACCACCCAGCACCACCACCCAGCACCTGGTTTGGTGCTCTGCTCCAGGTCTGGCGCCCATCCTTTTTCGACCTTTTTCGCCCTTTTTTTCTGCCAATCTAAGACCTTTCCGGTACTGTCTTTGGGCCCTACCCCTCTTGAGTGGTCGACTGGAGAGCGAGCGGACCGGGGCAATACCGGTACGTACAGCTCAGAAGGCGGAACGGGACACCGGGCCTGGCTTGAGCGAAGAAGCTCTGTTTTCTCTGGGGGAGACACCCCGGCAAGCCCAGAGAGAAGCTGATCGTCCTCTCACCACCACCACCTAAATCAGGCCGCATCCCTTCCTCCTCCTCCTCCTCCTCCCTCCTCCTCACCACGCTCCGCCGACCTCCCCCAATTTTTTTCCTTTTGGCTTTTTGAGAGAAGGCAGGAAAGTCTGAGAGGTGAGGAACAGGTACGATCCGATCCGCACTGCACACTTTTCTGATCCACGCCCACGCCCACGGCCCACGTCTCCCCGCCCCAATTTGTCTCGTTTCTTTTCTGCTTGCTTCCTGGAAAAATTCTCTTGTCCTTTTCATACTGCCTTGGTCATCCCAACTTTTTTCTGGTTGTGCGCCGCCGATATTAGAGCTAACCGAACCTGCATGAGCAGTTGCGCTGAGTCCCGACACCCCGAGTTGCTTACCGGTTTAACTGGAGGGTCGAGCTACGAACAGAGCGCAAAACGTTGTCAAGAGAGCCAAAAAGAACGCAATCAGGGACACCAAAAGCTTATCCCAACCGCCTGTCTTCGTCGTTGAGCTCAAACGTTGGTGGAAAATCACGGTCAACGACGCTGTTTTACTTTCCGCGACGCTTCTTCTTCTCTCATCTCTCGCTACTACTTCTTGCGTCTCCTCCGTGCATATCCTGCCTGTTGGTACCACCGCCTGCATAAAGTATCTCGACTGCCCTCGCCACCAAGCATTGGACAGACACCCAGGGATCCACTTCCCCTCCACCCAAGCTCGACACTCTCGACGACCGCCTCGCGTCCGCTCAAAAACACCTTCGTCCTGTTCAGTGACCTGGTACTTGTCAAGTACAATTGTCGCGTCAGCATTTTGCTATGCTGGTTCGATCGTGATCGCAGATATCCATATCGCAATACGCACCCGAGGGGAAAAAAAAAAAAAAAAGGTTCGACCTACACCAACGTTCCTGGGCCTACCGAGACTAGTACTCGACGCGCCGTCTCTTCGGGGGAGCCAGAGAAAGTCAATTGGAACTAACCGTTGTCTCAGCTACCCAATTGGACCACTCGAGAGAGCTTGTCGTGCCATTAAGCGTGACTATCTCGTATTGTCCCCCTCCCCCTCGGCCCGACAATAGTCTCTTCGTGGAGACTGGCGGTTACGTGACCGCAAACTCAGATTCAGCCAGCTTCGAGAAATACCGAAAAGCTGGATCTCCCGTCGATCTCTCAAGGGCAAACCCGGGGTCCGTCCACCGAAGTGCCGTACTATCATCAGCAGCGACCGTTGTATGTGAACGATAGACTGCCATCCTTACCTTTGCCGCAGCCTCCCCAGGCATATTCCTCGAGCAGTTCGTCGCCCCGGGTAAGCTCGATATCATCTGCTGCAAGCTCCCACCTTGGTTCGCAGTCCTCCTTCACCTCAGCTGCGTCTTCCAACGGTCCCAAGACCCCAGGCACGCTTTCCCCAACGCTTCCAGGCAACTCGATACCGGGCTCACAAAGCCAAGGACATCCGGGATACGAGCATTACCCAGCGATGCAAAGTGGAACGGAAATGTACTACCAACCGGCACCGCACATGTCTACCGGCCAGCAGCCGCCCCCGCAGACTGTCACTTCTCACTACGGGCCACAGCAACCACCTTTGTTACATCCAGGACCTCCTCAATATCCTCCAGCTCCCTACGGAAGTCAGTATGGTTACGGAAATGGCCTTGCCTCTCCGCAAACAGGACCCCCCTCGGTATCAAACCCGATGGGTGGTCCTCAGTCGGTTCTCCCTCTTCCCGGCGTAAATCAGCCAGGAATGCCCAATAGTTCATACTCCGCCGGCTTCGACACGACGGGCCAAATTGCGCCCCCGGGGATGAAACCCCGCGTCACGGCGACCCTCTGGGAAGATGAGGGCAGCTTGTGCTTCCAGGTTGAGGCTCGCGGCATCTGCGTCGCTCGAAGAGAAGGTTTGTCAGCTTCTTGTCCAAGCCCATGGCGCCGCCACGTTTTCTAACCTCGTTTCCAGATAACCACATGATCAACGGTACCAAGCTCTTAAACGTGGCAGGAATGACGCGCGGGAGACGCGATGGTATCTTGAAAAGTGAAAAGGTCAGGCATGTGGTCAAGATTGGCCCCATGCACTTGAAGGGTGTTTGGTAAGTTTGGGATTGCCCTCGTTATGGTGTAATGTGGATGTCTAACATGGCTGTTTTAGGATTCCGTTCGACAGAGCTTTGGAGTTTGCCAACAAGGAAAAGATTACCGAGCTGTTGTATCCCCTCTTTGTTCACAACATCAGCTCGTTGCTCTATCACCCTGCGAATCAGAGCCGCGCAAACCAGGTTTTGACCGCGACAGCAGAACGCCGTAAGCAGGATGGTATGCGCGCCGGTCAACCGCCAAACGGCCTGCCGTCTATTCAGCAACAGCCGCAGCATCACCATCATTCGATGTCTCTACCGGGTCCTCAGGGCCCCCTCCCGTCGCACTCCAGCATGGGTCGCCCATCCATTGACCGCGCCCACACCTTCCCCACTCCTCCCACGAGTGCCTCAAGCGTAATGGGTCCTATGGGTGCCTCTGAAAATTTCCAATGGAGCCAACAAGGCATGAACAATGGCCAGCCAAGTCAAATTTCCATTGACACGGCTCTCAGCAACAATGCTCGCTCGTTGCCTAACACTCCGGCTACCACTCCTCCTGGATCTACCCTTCAAAGCATGCAGAACTACCCTCCGGTTAGCCAACCATACGATAGCTCGCGCCAGATGTATCAGGCACCGCCACCTCCACAGTCCTCGTACCCCCCCGCCAACTCCAACCCCCAGGAAAGATCTATCTACGGCCAGTCAAACTACGTAAAAAATGATATGGCACCCCCAGCTGGCCGTGCCCCGGGACAGGGAAACGAGCAGACTGACTCCAAGCCATCTAATGGTATGATGCACGGCGAAACCCAGCCCGCCTCTGGGCAGGAAGAGGAAGCCGACCACGAACACGACCCCGAGTACACTCACGACAGCGGTGCTTATGACGGAAACCGGAACTCATACAATTACAGCAATCCTCAGGTAACCTCATTACCAAACGACCACGCCCACCTGTCTCCTGAAATCTCAGGTTCTCCCCACCAAGCCGGTTCTGGACGGGCGACCCCTAGAACGGCTGCCGCACCACAATCGTACTATGCCCAGCAGGGTTACCACACACCACCGCGAGCGCCCGGGCAACCATCAAGCAACCTCTATAGCGTGATGAGCAACGAGCGCAGCGCCCCCAACGGAACCAACGGCAGCGACGTCTATTCCAGCCAGTCGGAAATAAACTCGATGCCAAATGGATATGCGCCCCAACCACCAGTGTTGAACGGCTCCACGTCGATGAAGCGCGGCAGAGACGACGATGACGACAGACCGAGCAGCGGCGGCGGCGGCATGTCGATGGATATGAAAAGACGCAAGATGCTGGACGGCAGCGGGTCTATGCCATCACCCACCTTCAACCCGCCCATGGCGCAACCTGCTTCTACCATTCCCTCGCAAAGACGGAGGTAATACGGTGATGGCGTCTTGGTTTCGTGACGAGTCCCATCATTAGCGGCGTTGGCGGGAATTGTGGGTCTGAACACGAGACAAATCAGATAATGAGAGATGGGCGTTTTTTCCACCTCTTTCAGCAGACCAAACGGCAAGCTGGTCCTGTAGGAACGACGGGACAAGAAGACACTCGACACACTCCTTGCTCGTTTTCTGTGCAAAGCTTCTTTTTTTTTATTCGCTCAAGACGAACGACCAACATAAGGGCTCTTTTTGGGGGGTCTGGGTTTCAGGGACGACGCTCAGGCGAGCAGCAGCTAACGATTCTCTGTGTTGGATGCCCTGATATGGCTGTACATGGCTGATGAATAACGGATTTTTTGCATGGGCTGGGTGGGTCTAATCGCTAAAGAGGATGGGCCGCGCCAGCCTCTGAGGTGTGGCTGTGGTCGGGATGACTTTTTCTTCTCACTCACCAAAAACAAGAAGGTTTTGTCGAACCGCCTGTTTATGATCCTAGGCGGGAAGACAAAAAATGTGACGATAAGAATCGGGATTGGGGTTTTTTCTCTGGGGCTGCTGCTGCCGCTGCTGGATTTGAAGATGAGGGGGACAAACGATGATGATGCTCGGTATAGAGTCGAGGATTCGGAGGATGTCCGTCTGGGGATGTGCTGGACCGGCAGGCGGTGATGAAAATCCTGGCTGGCGGGTAGCACGGGTCTGTTGCTATGTGAAGTTGTATTTTCCGACATTTTCTTTCGGGTTGGTGGGATAGCGGATGGAAACAGCGACATGGTTCATTTTTATATGTGAAAAGATGGCATCAGATCAGACGAAAGCAACCGTATGCAGCAGCGTTCCATGAGAGGAAAAGCCAAAACTGTTTCTTGACAGAAGTTTCTTCTCTACTCTCTCATCTATCATCTTTTTCCTTGCTAACGACGCTTATGACCAATGACTCTCGAATATAACTTTTTTCAGGTTTTTTTTTTTTTTTTTTTTTTTTTTTTTTCACTTTGCTTCAAACAAAAGTTGTGGGGATGGGGTTGGGATGGGATGGGATAGGACGGGACGGGATGGGATGGGACGGGATGGAAGTAGTGGTGGGTGTGTTGTTGTGTGTATGTTGTGGTTGATGATGTCAATGATGGATGGGTTATAGTTATTGTTTGATGTTGAAAGTTGTTGGACATGAATTGATGGGGGATGCAAGTGGTTTGGTTTCTATTGTGTTTGGTTCTATCAGAGTAACGACTTATGAGAAAAAAGAGAGATTTTTAAATTTTATAAAAAAACGTGGTGCCCTTCGACGATATACGAGTGTCATTTGTGAAGGTGGAATGGAGGGGGGAAGAGTAGGTTAAATAACTGTTGTGTTTCCTGATGAGTTTGATCTATATATTTATGGTTTCCTTGGTTCGAGCTTTTCAAGTGTTGTGGACGTGTGACTGTCGTCAGCTGCAGTGGGGTGGTTTAATTTGAGGCCGTTGATACTGAAGCTAAATCATTGACGGTAGGATAATATAGTGTATGCAATTCAATGATAGTGTCTTTCTCCTCTGATATGGTCTGTGCCTGTGCCACTTGTGGGGGATGTTTGTGTGTTTGTGATGGTCCTGTCATGAACACAGCAAGTCTCATGTGCCCCCCAGTCGATGCCGGTCGAGATATTCAGGGTGCAATATAGGTACAGTCAATTTAACCTTAAAGTTCAATCCCTTGGGTGACCCAAAGTGGCAGCCTTGTTGGGGCGGCTGTCCCTTCCAATCTCGAGAAACATTTGGATGGGGTCCAAGGTCCAATGCATGAATGTTGAAACGGCGGGCTCAAAGGGGGTGGGGACACATGCAAGGGACGCGCAGATGTAAGGGGCAGGTCACGTGTCATTACCGTTGCTGGGCCACAGGGATAAACAGGCACAAACGCTGGTTTGGGGGCAGGTGATTGGCTAGCTGGGACCAGGTGCCGTTGCAATCAAAGCAATTTCCCCCAGAAGGGTCAAGCACTGAAGCATTGATATCAGCGCCGTCACTCGGTGCAAGTGCCACCACCACCACAACAACATCCCACCACCGACAGTCTGGAAGCTTTTTGTCCTTTTGAACCCTTTTTTTCTTTTTCGCACCAGGTCAGCTGGCTGGATTTTAAGGGTCTGTTACGATTACCACTACCTTACCTAGTACCTGCAACAAACAGTTAACAGACGCGGGTAATCGACTTGTCCGTGTAAACACTGTGATCGACTCTGCCCACAGACCAAAATGGCAGCGCCGTTATCGCCGACGCCGAGCGCGGCTCTCAATTTCTCGACACCATCGGGCAATCTGCACCACGGATCGTACGAAGCTCGCCCTTATTCGATGAGGGATTCCTCAACCGCACAGCCGGACGGTTATAGCACTGAGAACGGCGCTGTCGAAGAGAGCAACCACCAACACCACCACAGCCGCGACGGGTCGCCTACCCCGCGTGGACCCTCACCGCCCAAGGTTCGCCCTGGTTCAACTTCGCGCATCATGTCGGGCAGCGAACTCTCACCGCTCAAGATTCTGCAGTCGCACCAGCAGGCTCAGATCCAGGCGGCGCACCAAAGCCAAAATTCAGCGTCATCATCGCAATCGCAACCCACTTCTGCCGGTTCCGGTTCCGGTTCCAGCAGCCAACCCGAAGACCTGACGTCGCCTCCGCCAAGGAACAACACGGGCATGCCCCCGCCGCCTCTGCCGCAGAGTCCCAGAAAGGCGCCGATCAAAAGATTTCCTATCAGAGTCAACCAGCCTGGACAGTCCGCCAGCGAGAATTCACGGCGCCCGTCCAACGAACGCCGCGGGTCTGACGAGCAGCGACAGAGTAGTTCTATGGGATCGTCGCTGCCGGAAAAGATGCTGGAAAACGAGGGGTTAAAGCACGCGATTGAGATTTTCGAGGACGATATCAACTCGGATCAAAACGACGATATGGACATGGATAGCAACCACCACCGGCGAAGAGATGCGGACGGGGACGAGAGGATGCAAATGCAAGACGAGACCATGGACGACGACGACATTGGTGCGAACGATACCATGACGAGCACGTTTAGCACGTTTTCTGCGGTGCCGAAGTCGACAGTGATGGGGATGCGGAGTGACAGCCCGACGAAATTTTCCATGTCGGGAGGGCCAACGCCGAGGGGGGGGAATCCATCAAGGACACCGAGAGCAAACGGAACGGTTCCGGACCGGTCAGGCACGCAGCAGTTGTATGATTCGGGGGGGTCTACGAATCTGATGGATTTTACGGAGAACCTTCGTTTTGGTAGCTATGGAGCCCAACCGACACCTTCGCGGCGCGGTCAGGCGCCGGTGTCGTCGTCGGGTCGGGGGGTGTCTGCTACACCTCAGAGGAATAATGGGTCGAATAACGGGAACAGTAACCTCGTTAACCTCCTCGACTTTGATATCCCTCCCATGCCGACCCCTCGAAGCGTTCCCACTATCACCCCTCGCGAGCTCGAATCCCTCAAGTCTGGGTTTTTGTCTGAGATCTCTAGCTTGAAAGCCTCCCTCTCCGGCAAAGAAGCCGAGGTTCAACATCTCAAAACCGCCGTGGGGGATGCTGAAAAGCGGGTGGGAGAGTGTATGGAGCAGCTTCGTGAAATCCAAGACGTGCATGAGTCCCTTACTACTGAAAAAGACTCTTGGGAGCGCCGCGGGAGGGAGATGGAAGCCGTTCTCAGACAAGTAAAAGAAGAAATTGTCATTACCCAGCGCGATAGAGAGGAGTTGGAATTCAAGCTCCACGAATCAGAGCAGAGGAGAGAGGCAGCAGAGATGATGGCGCAAGACGCAGAGTCAAAGATGGCGGGGATGAGAGCTGGCCAGGCGGCTGGGAGTAATAACCCCCCAGGGCAGGCCATCAACGCCAACAAGGAGGTTGAGTTGGCGGTAGAGAGGGTAGCGAAGGATTTGCATGCCCTATACAAATCCAAACACGAGAACAAGGTCGCAGCACTGAAGAAGAGCTATGAAACCCGCTGGGAGAAGAAGGTGCAGGGGCTGCAATCCCAACTCGACGAGCTGACCAGAGAGAATGAGGATTTGAGGCATGGCAGGGCGAATCAAATCAACAATCTCAACCACCAGCGCATCGCCCAGTTGGAGGAGGAGCGCGCCCAAAACGCGGCGCACATCCGGGAGTTGGAGGCTGAGTCCCAGAAGCTGGAGGCGATTTTGCGGACTGTTCAAGCTGACAATGCAGAGTTGCGTCTTCTATTGGAGAGGGAGCGTGTCGAAAAGGGGGAACTGGTGCAGTTGGCAGAGGAAATGATGAATATGCAAGCTTCTCTCGCTGCTGCTGCCCCGGCGCCAGAACCGGAGCCAACGCCTGCACCGGTTCGGGCGGTGAAGTCACCTTCTCCTGAACCCGCCCCGGTATTAGCGGCTCCAACACCATCAAAGACGCCTAATCGACGGCAGTCAATGTTAGGCGGCCCGGCAAAAACCCCCGGGACAACTGGTCTGGGAGTGCGATCGTCTATGCCACCGCCGTCAAGATCAACCGGGTTGGGGGTGTCGCAAGATGAGAACAGCCATCCGACAGGGAATAATTTCAGAATGAGCGTCGGACCGGGCGGGTTCAGAGCCTCTGGGCTGCGAGCACCAGGAGCAGCGCAAAAGATGGGGCTGGCGAGGAGTGGGTCGGTGGTTGGGGGGCCGCATGAGAGGACCAAGAGCTCGAGTAGTACCGGGGGGTTGCCCAGGCCGGGGAGTGGGCAGGGGAGGGGGTTGATGGGGAGTATTGAGAAGATGGGTGTTGGGGGTGGGTATAGTAGTGGGTATGGGAGGAGGAACGATTAAGCTGTCGGGGTATTGATGGGTGAGAGAGAGAGGGAAAGAAGAAGATGGGTAAAACAATGGGATGGTTATGAAGAGATGCCTTGTACGGATTTGACGATTTTATTTTATTTTCTTTCTTGTTGTTTCTAGCAACTCGACTCTTTTATTTTTTGCTGCAAGACTATGGCGCTTGGAGGATGGGGGTCATGTCATGTTGCTATTCTGTCTGTCATTCTCGTTCTCTGTTTTTTTTTTCTTCTTTTTTTTTTCGCAGTATTTGACAGCCACACTGGGGTCAAGCAAGGGATTACCGGTTCCGAGGGAGGAAAACATAGTAAGGAGGGCGGCGTAGGGAAAGCTACTTCATATACCCCCTTTGCATATAGGCCATCATCATATATTTCATGGTTTCTTTTCTCAGCAGCTGTCTTTTGATGTTTCATGGGGGCCCTCTGATGGGAATTGTTTGTTTCATAGACAATGTATGGTAGGTATGTTGGTGGTTTTTGTATCAGTATCATCATAAAGAATCTCTCCCATGAATAGGATCGTAAATTTATTAGTAATTAATTCATCGCGAGTTTAGTTTGTGCTAAGTGAAGTTGTCTAAGCTATGTAGGTAGGTATCAAAGCAAGGAATTGAGGCATACGTCTTTAAAGTTCGTGCGGTCGTCTGTCGGTCATAAGTAATATACATCTCCATTTTCCTCTCCATCCCAATCTTGTCACTTTTGTTCCTCACGCCTTCTCTCTTTCCCCTTCTCCATCCAACTCAATCCTCTCCCCGTGTCCACTCTCATTCCCACTCCCACTGTCAGTCTTCGGCTTGGCATTCCCCAACGCCTCATCCATCTCCCTCCTCCACTTCTCTCCTCTCCTTTTCAACAGCCAAATCGCCCCGTTCCCTGTAACCCACGCAAACAACCCAATCATCAAACACAACCACTGATTCCCCATCGCATCAATCAATGGCTGGGCGACAATTCCGCCCACGCAAGAAAACAAATTTCTCACAAAATTATTTACTGCCACTCCCGATGAGCTTGCATGAGGCATAAACTCTGTTAACATCGTCGTCACCGCTCCAAAAACCAACATACTCCCAACTCCAAAACAAAAGCTCGCAATAGCTGGCACTGCTATGTATTTGAGTCCTGAGCCGGCGGTGAAACCGTAGACAATCAGGGAAAGAGGGTAGAGAGAGGCGGCAAGCCACATATTCTCCCCCATTCTGTCTTCAGGAAGGAAGATCAACTTGGGCGGGTTGACAGAATCGTCAAACCGGCCGGCGCGGAGGGCTTGTCGTTTCATGATGTGGTCGATCCATCTTCCTCCGAAGGTTGAGGCGGTGATGTACCCCATGGATGGGGGGAGGTAGAGGCAGCCGAGGATGATGGAGGAAAAATTGTAGGGTGGGTTGGAAAAGTTGGATTGGATCGAGATGTTGAGGACGAAGAGTGCGCCGAAGCAGATGCTGGCCGAGTAAACGGAGACTAGCACTGGTGGGTAGCGAAGGTAGGAGAGGACTGTAAGTGGGTCCCAGAGGAAGCGTTTGAGGGTTGAGGCGGCGGTTTTGATTGATTTGGTTGTGGTGTCTATGCGGGTGAGGGGGATAGTGTTCGGATCAGGGGAACTGGCGGGGACAACAAGGGGTTTCTTGTTGGCTAGAGTTTCCGGGAGGCAGAAGAAGATCATGAGGAGCATGACACCGCCGTAGATAGTAAGGAACCACATGGTTGAGCGCCAGCCAAAGGCTCCTGATAGACCACCGCCAATAAGGGGGGAACATAACGGGCCGATGAGAGGGCCGAGGTAGAAGATGCCCATAGCTCGTCCACGCTCGGCCGGTTCCCAGATGTCGGCTATGGTACCCGCACCCACTGCTTGGACAGAGGCTGAGGCGCCGCCTCCGAGGATTCTCATCACGACGAGCATCGAGATATTAACGCTGACGGCGCTGAGAGTCGAGAAGACGACGAACATGGTGAACGAGATGATGTAGATAGTGCGACGGCCGAGGGTTTCAGAAAAGGAGGACCACCACAGGGGGAAGATGGACATGGCGAGCATGTACATAGCCACCGTCAGATTGGTAATCGTAGTGGTAGTGTTCAGCTCTCTTGCGAGTTCAGGCAGGGCGGCTACATATTGTCAGTCAGATTCTCTCATCTGTGAAGGAAGCGAGAAGGACGGCTTACGCAAAAAGATACCAGAACCCATGGGGGCACCAGCGGCAGCCAGAGCGACGACAGCTGTGATTGTCCATTTGGTACCTCTTCTGTATTCTAGGGGAAACTCCACCTCTGGGATTATCGTAAATCTGCCAAAAAGGCCACGCCGTTGGGATCTTGGAACAATTCGATTGTTTGAGCGGACAAACGATGAACTCCGTCGTGATCTGGACTGCGAGGGGCGAAGGGTAGGGGCAATGATGTTCTCACGATGAGAGATACCAATTTGCCCTTGACCGGGTATATCATCCATGATAACGGCTTCCTCGTCACTGCTAATAATCGACGTGCCTGTGTTACTGCCGACCTCAAACTCCTCTTGGCCGGGATTTGAGGGTCGCTCCGGCTTGGCAACGGGGCCGGGTTGCCCATTCTGGTCGGAGGTACCGACAGCCATGACCCGTTATTTGTGTGAAGGGTGTGTAGAGAAGAACGGGCCTGGTATCGTGTTTCCCATGTGAGTGGAGTGGGATGTGTCTCAATCTGAATGGCGAGATAGGATAAAAGCGACTTCCTGATATCAAGTAGGAAAGGGTGACGATATGAAATATTCAGGAGAATTCAAGCTTGGCCGGGAATAAGCAGGCCGAGTGGGTTGTCAAGGAGCTTCCACATCCTCGGCATCGCTTCTTCTGGAGCCGTTCTCTGTCCCGGAGCACGGTCAATTCAAGCCGGTTTCTTCTAGAAGGGGCAGCTGCCCCATGGGGAATCATGGGGGTGCGGGTATGGGGGTGGGAACCCATTACCAAGCAGGTCCTGCCCATGATACTAGCGACAAGCTTTCCCAGAAGGCACTTACTGCCGATATCCGTTGAGCTTCCATCCCGGACGAACGTCTCGAGACACTAAAACGCCATGTGGTGTCATCGGGGGCACTTGCCTTTGACCAGCGGCTCGGAAGCGAAAGCGGCGAAAACCCTCCAGACCGGAAACTCGGCATTCGCGACAAACTACTCATAACTCCAGAACACGACGACCAGCACCAACAACCGCCTCGTTTTCACAGACGCCTTGTTTTACTGCCGTAGTATCGTCAATAAATGAAGGTTCGGTGACATGTGCGCAGAAGGGGTGCAGCGTCATTGCTGACTGCCGATGGATATTAACGCTAGATCCAGTGCTGCGGCCGGAAGAGGATATAAGAAGACGGGAAGGGGATCAATGTTATTAGTCAACAGTCATAAATGGACTGAACGACGGAGAGACTATCAGCCGTGATATTCATCAATGGTTGTCGTTGAAAAGATGCAGGGACGGCCAGCCCTAAAGACTTTGACAGCACCCCGCAACCCCACATTGACTCACCTCGCCCTGCCCCGCTGGAGGGGCACGACATGAACCCCTCCGACCTGCGGCCTGGCACCTGGTGACGACACTTGGGAAAGAATCCACTGGGATTTTGTATCAGCATTAAACCAACAAAATGTCTTTGACCAGTGCATCTCCCCTAGAAGCCGCCCAGTCGGCCAAGTCAGCCTCCCACGTCCTTGCGACACTCTCGGCCGATGCGCGCAACGAGGCTCTCACAGCTATTCACTCAGGACTCACAGCCGCTCGCGATGAGATTCTCGCCGCCAATGCCAGAGACCTCGAACTTGCGCGCAAGGCCGCCGCTGATGGCCAGTTGAGCCAAAGTTTAGTCTCCCGTCTCGACCTCAAGAAGCCTGGCAAGTGGGAGGATATGCTCAAGGGCATCCTCGACGTTCGCGGCCTTGAAGACCCTGTCGGCCGTGTGACCCTGCGCACCCGCCTCGATGAGGGCCTCGATCTCGAGCGTGTGACCTGCCCCATTGGTGTTCTTCTCATCATCTTTGAGGCCCGTCCTGAGGTCATCGCCAACATTGCTGCCCTTGCCATCAAGTCCGGCAACACAGCCATTCTCAAGGGTGGCAAGGAATCCACCGAGTCTTTTGTTGCCATCTCCCGCGTCATCTCATCTGCTCTGGAAAGCACACAGGTCCCCAACGGTGCCGTCCAGCTCGTCACCACCCGCGATGTTATCCCCCAACTGTTGGCTCTGGACAAGTATGTTGACCTGGTCATTCCCCGTGGTGGCAACGAGCTAGTCCGGTACATCAAGGACAACACCAAGATCCCTGTCTTGGGTCATGCCGACGGCCTCTGCTCCATCTACCTCGACTCCTCTGCCGACCAAGCCGTTGCGGAAAAGGTCATTGTCGATTCCAAGACTAACTACGTTGCCGCCTGCAACGCTCTCGAGACTCTTCTCGTTCAGGAGTCCGCTCTCTCTACCCTCCTTCCCGGTGTGGCTACTGCGCTCGCTGCCAAGGGGGTAGAACTTCGTTGCGATCCTGCTAGCAAGGCTGCTCTCGCCAACACCCCCGGTCTCAACATTGCTGACGCCACTGAGGAGGACTTCAACACTGAGTTCTTGTCTCTCACTCTTGCCATCAAGGCTATTTCCGGTCTGAGCGAGGCTATCACTCACATTAACTCCCATGGCTCTCACCACACCGACGTCATCCTCACCTCTAACAAGGAGGACGCTGAGACATTCATGAACGCCATCGACTCCGCCGGCGTGTATCACAATGCCTCAACCAGATTTGCCGATGGGATGAGGTATGGTTTCGGTACTGAAGTGGGTATCAGCACAAACAAAATTCATTCGAGGGGACCGGTTGGGTTGGAGGGGTTGATGATTTACAAGTACAAGATTCGTGGTGGGGGACAAGGGGCAGGTGATTATGGGGAGGGCCAGCGGCAATATTTACATCAGAAGTTGCCTTTGGAGTAGGGTTGAGAGTGAGAAAAGGACTGGTGCTTCCTATTACGCGCGGCGATGCCACGGCTCCGTGATGCCAACGACACCCCGCCCATGCCTGAAGACACTCTTGAGCTCAATCTTATCCGCAGAGTGGTACTGAAACAGATCCTTTTCTGTCCCGGCCGGTGCAGTATCGCGATGGGTATAAAAGGGGAAAGCGCGAGAGCAAAATAGGGGGGCCAAGAAAGCGCAAGGCTCCAAAGAGGTTTAAACAGGTAAAAGTTAATGAGAAGAGAAAAGAAAAAGGTCCACGGTTCAATCTCGTTCTTGCCGCCGTTTCCCTGTCACTGAGGCTTGTCTGAAGGTTCAGTGTGAGAGATCCCTTCCCGAGGTCAGCTGCTAAGAAACCAAACTACTCACTATTCTCGACACTTAATAAAATCTAATAGAAAACGCTAATAATCCACACGGACATACTAAGAAGGTACTCTGGTCAACCGAGGTGCGGTGTTGAACAAGGCCAATCATCTTGAACGGACTTGCGCCAGGGGCGCCAATGAGCCAGGGTTTTCAACGAGAGGTGTTGGATCTATTATGTGTGATCAGCACCTACTCGGCAACTTCAGAGGCGCCAGATAGTTTTGGGCTCACCATCAACATCAGTCAGTGAGAAGGACTGTAATTGATAGATACTATACTTACCACTTTTCTGTTCAACAAACCAATCCCTTGAGAATTACAACCCTCCGGGTTTACAATGGTTAAATGTTTACCTGCCAAGGCCAGACAGCAAGATTGAGGTGCGCAATAAAACAAGGCCGAAATAGCTGGAAATTTGGTAATTTATTGTAGCTTAGGGGTGGTTATTGCTTTCTTAACTGGAAAGCTGGTAATGGCCAGAGCGTCGAAGACTTTTAAAGTACTCTACCAAGGAAATCACCAGCCAAGTCACCTGGCTAACCGCCCCTTGTTGGTGCCTTCAGAGTTCATAACTTTTAACCTTTGTAACCCCGGAGGGTTGTAGATGCAGGGCATACATGCAAAAGAATTACCGGAAATGGGCATCGATGCAGTCTCGTTGCGTGAGGGGGAGCGGGAGCGGGGGCCTTTGACCAGCCAATACCAGATGGCGTCGGCCAGCCTCGTCTAACACTGGCATCAGCCCGTCTAGCATCAGCCCGTCTAGCATCAGCCCGTCTAACATCTGAATAGGACTCCTTCTCTTACAACTCGGTGGACGTTCCGCACTGCCACTCAGGATACTCAAGTACATATAAAGTTGGGCAACCATTCATACCCCGATAGTTTCTGAAAAATCTTTCGTTGACTTATTTGCCAATTTCCTCGTCTCTCTCTCTTTCTCCTTCCCGATAACTCTCCCTTACACCCCCCTCCATACAAAGATCAAACCCGAGCTAGCCAATCATGTTCTTCAGATCAAGGCGCACACCAAGACACAATGGGAGAGACACTCAAGAGACGACTCCAGCCCTCAACAGCTTGATCATTACCAAACTTGACGACATCGACAACAAACTCACTACCATCATGAACAATCACCCCAACAATTACGACGCAGTCAGACACGAACTTGAAGCCAATGCCCAGACCATTGGGCCGCCTCATGTCCTCAGGACTCAGATACCAGAACGCCAAGTCGTCAATGGAGAGCATGAATATCATGAAGAACAAGAAGCAGAAGTCGTGAGGGGGACACAAATCCAGCCACTCGGGGTGCTCCAGAGTAGAGCTGCTGTTCTTATCCTCATATGTGCTTTTTTGCTATTTCTCCACTTGCTTTACTTCAGATAGCTGGACACACTGGGGCTTTCTGGCTCTAACTTTTCTTACCCCTAGTCTCCCTCTTGTGTGGACAATCAAAGTCTAGAACTTACACGGGCAGTTGTCTCTGTTGCCCTCCCTGGCGGTTCACGCTTCTCGTGTTTATCTTCTTCCGGCATCGAAGCCAAAAGCTCAATGGCGGGAGGCAGGACTCTTCATGTGTTGGTGGACATGGTTGAGCGAAGATTGGTGCTGCCAAGGCTAGTGCCTATTGGATTGCTAGCGGCTGTGGATTGGTGTTTATAGGAGGCAGGAGTTCGTACGTAATTTTGACAAATGATCGCGACCTTGGGTGTTTCTTTGTTTTGTTGGAAAGTATGCCCCGATGGGAGGAATTCCGGGTTCTCTCCTCGTTTTTGAAGAAGGGATTTGTGGGAGAGACAAAACTGGAGGTTCTGGTCTGACAGCCAGATGTATGTAAGGTCTTGAGCTTTTCCAGAAGAAATTCCATGAACAATGGCCTAAGAAATGGGGTTGGTATCTGTACACAAGATCGAATCTGCTTTGATACAAATATGATAGTAGCACGGCCGGGTTGACCCCATCTGCTTAACTTAGTAAGGGTAGCCTACCCAGTCCCATGCTTAACGATCTTTTGAGGCTAAGGGCTACCAATTCGTCAACTCGGTACAGAATAATCATATATAATAAGCACATTGCAAGCATATTCTAAGAATCCCAAGGCGAAGTTTACAGCCAATCAGATGGTTCAGGCCAGCGCAAGCCCACCTGTGTCCCTGGGGCGCAGGTTTGACTGACCCCGATTGCCCATGTTCACTCACATACGGTGTTGCGGTGTTGAGACATAAAAGACCGCTTGCGATGACCATCGCCATGTTTTGTGAGTATATCTGTCAAGTCACTTTCCCTCCCTTTTTCACTTCGTGTCCAAGTATTATACCCAGTTTAACTTGCCACTTCCCTCGTGCGACACTCGCCTTCCTTCATCTTTATGGGCCCCCATTGTCCAGTTCTACTATTCCACACGATCGACTACACTCTTAACCTGAATATATATATATATTTGTTGAAACTGCATTGATCGATCATGTTCCTATTCAAGACCAAAGCCGAGGCGAGAAGAGAGGCACAGCAAAAGCTTGACAGCATCCACAACAAGCTCGACGACATCGACTACAAGCTTACTACAATCAACAACCATCTCAACAACCTCGAATCAGTCAGACATGAGCTTGAAGCCCATCCACCTCCAAACCTCTACAACTGGCCCAACAATCTCCACGTTGCCCAGCCCATGCCGTCACCTCCTGTTCCTCATGCTGGGACCCGTACCGCTCCAGAGCAGGACCCAAACGCCACCGAGTTACGACGTCACGAGGGCAACGTAGGTGGAGAGGAAGCACGAGGGGTAGAGCTGGCAGTGGCTCAACCAGTGCCGAGCGTGGAAGTCGGCGCCAGGATCAATGTCTTTCTTGTTGTGTTTGCTTGTCTGTGTCTTCTACTCTCTCTTCTCTTTAGATAGGCAGGCTTATTATGGCGCCTGGCTCTGGTTGCTCTGCCTACCGTACCTCGACACATTTAAACTCCGGATATATGTGTCCCTAGCTTCGTCTTCTTTGTTGTTATTTCTCTTGTTTTGAGGCTGCGAAGCCTGCTGGTCGCTAATCGGTGTTAAGAGGTGTCTATGTTGTTGTTACGATGAACAACGAGGTAGGTAGTCAAGTGTCTTTCTTATTTTACTTTAGAGTATGGTATGGAAAAGGTTGGACTATTTTATATTCTTTGTGGGGGTTCCGGAACGGGAGTTGTATCATGAGAATACATCAGCACACTTTACCAGAAAAGTAAAGTGGTTTGTGGTATATGGCAATGTTTTGGGGGGGGGGGGGGGGGAGGATTGGAATCTCATTGCCAGCTTGAACGAACGGGGTAGAGCAATCCAAGATACCTACCGATAGTCTCTTAATCAGTGCTCTCCCATGATCGCTCCTTTTGCCTCCTAATGATCTCCAGTATCATAGGAGCTATTTACCCACCTACCATATAGGCCTTTTCACCATGCGCTACCATGTATATCGAAAACAGTTGAGAAATTTCACCTAAATACCTAAGGTAGGTAGCCAGTAGCCACACCTTCACCCCAATTACATGGTTTTCGCAACGCATCAGAATATAAACAGAGTCGCTCTGGAAATATAGCTCTTTTCCGGAACCCAAAGTATTATCTGTGAGTTCTGAATAGGGCGGTGCATGGGACAGCGCCTGACCTTGTTATGATAGAATAGCTCTTGTTGGGATGGTGTGCGGGACCGGATGAGATCCGGGACGGTGCCCAGCCTCGTCGTGAGCTTCGACGAAATAGGAAATCATTGCCGCGGTGTGATATTGTCCACCAAGGGCTCTCCTCTTTTCTCCAACATTCTTCTCTCTTTGTTCCATCTTTCTCTCCACCGTTGCCCCAATCTCTCACTACCTAGGCTTATATTATATATATATATAGATTCACCAGCAGCTTCACACATCTGTACGTGGTACGCTCTCGGTCAACATACCTCTTAACCTTTACGCCCTTTCCCACAAACCGCGTGCGCTAACACTACCTCAGGTACACACAACGCACACCTACCGACCATGTTCCCATTCAAGACCAAAGATAAAACAAGAAGGGAGACGCGGCAGAGACTTGATGATATGAGAGACCAACTCGGCAAAATCGACGACAAGCTCACGACCCTCATCAACAACCATCTCAAGAACACCGATCCAGCCAGACATGAACTCGAAGACAACTCAGACCTACTCTTGCACTATTCTCATTCCAATCGTCAAGCTGCACAGCCCGTTTGGCTCCCTGCCGCCCCTCCGGCTACCACACGTGAAGAAGCCTCCCACAACGCAGGGCCGCAACATCACCCAACAGAAGCTGTGCTCGCCCAACCAGCTCCGGCAGCTGACAACAGATCTCTTATCCTTCTTCTTGTGTGTGCTTTTTTGGTCGCCATCTTTTTACGGTTCTTTGCGTAGCTTGGTTCGTGCTATGGGAGGAGGAAACCTCGCAAACAGCCCGTGAAAATGGATGGACAACGGCATGTTTCTTTCTTTTGTTAGATATATGATCGGTGCCAAGTAGGTACTTATGGTAAAGGTTCAAGGACCTCTTTCAGCGTGATTGCTGAGGATGTTGGGTCGGCAGGCGGATCAGGGCTGATGGACCAAAGGCTGTCGGTGTGACCCGGAATGGAGATCTCGATACTATCTTTGATGTAACTGGACAAGTGAGAGATTGAAAACCGCGGGTCTATTTGTAGGGCGATGAATAAGGAAGAAGTTCAAAGTCACAGTTTGTAGATAAAAATGACCATATTCTAGTACAAGATTCTATGTCTTCATGAATCGTTAGCATCATTCTGCTGTCTCACTCCGACAACACATACCTTCACTCTTCTGACTACCCGTTCCTGCACTATGAGATAGTGCAAATAACCTTCCCCATCGTCTTATTACCCTCGAGCACCTCATGCCCCTTTTGTATCTCCTCCCAAGGCAAGACCCTATCAACAAACACCTTCAACCCCCCCTTCTCAAACTTTGGCAGATACTCCTGCTCCAATCTATCCCTCAGCTTTCCTTGATACTCCTCATCCCTACTCCTCAATGTACTCCCCTCAATCCTCACCCTCTTGTACAACAGTTTCCCAATATTCGCCTTCTCCGGCGTTTGGGCCCCTCCCATAAGCCCCAATATCACAATCCTCCCATCCCTTGCCACAACATCCAGATTCTTCTCGAAATAACTCCCCCCAATAAAATCAACAATGAGATCCACCCCCTTGCCCCCCGTAGCCTCCAACACCCCCTTAACCCAGTCCTTAGACTTGTAGTTAAACGCCTTCGTGGCCCCTAGCGTTCCCTCGAGGAACTTTATCTTCTCCGGTGTCCCAGCCGTAGCATATATCGCGCTCGCCCCCGAGACTTTCGAAAGCTGTATCCCCGAAATCGAAACCGAGCTAGCCCCCGCATGCCACAATATCGTCTTCCCCTTCGCGCCCCCCAGCACAAAATCCAACGCCTGCAGCGCCGTGATCCACGTCTCTGGGATCCCGGCCGCTTGCTCAAACGACAACCAACTCGGTTTATGCAGTAGCATCCGGGTAGAGACGGAGATATACTCTGCGTATGCTCCTCCGTAGGCTAGACCGAAAACTTCGTCTCCCTTCTTGAAGTGCTCGTGATCCCGGTTGGGGTCCCCTCCAAAAGAGACGATGGTGCCGCTGAACTCGACGCCTAACGTAGAGGGTGCCTGGGGTGGAAGGGGGTAGTTCCCTTCTCTTTGGAGAAGGTCCATTCTGTTGAGGCCAAAGGCGTGGACTTTGACCAACGCATGGCCGGCAGGGGCACTGGGGACAGGGGTGGAAGAGTTGATGAACAGGGCGGAGACGGGACCTTTGCCGTTTTTGATGTCTGGGTTGGGGTTAGTGATGATGAGGTGAGGGAGAGGGAGAGGCAGAAGAGTGGAACGAACCGACTGCTTTCATGAGGTCGGGCATTTTTCGAGTGTTTTTGTAAGTCGTCTGAGTTTGAGAGTCCTATCGATGAGTGAGAACAACTAATGTGAAAAGCGGCTTATATTCACTTGAACGCCGTGGAACAGAACAGGAGACGTTTGAAGCGGCTTATAAATGGCGGGGTTCAGACGGATGACGTTATGTATGCGCGGGGTTATACCCGAGGAAACCATGCACAATCCGGCAGCATCCGGCCCTCCCAACGGCTGGATGCCGAGACGTGGAACGGAAAACCAACGTCGAGGTTACCTGCCGGCCCAAGCACCTAGACGTTTATCAACTGGCTGTTCGGACATGACCCGATAGTGATGTTACCCAACATCTCAAATGCCAATGATGCTGTGAAACGGATGGGAGGCTTGAACTACCGAGCCGTATTGAATATCTCCTGGCAACAATTAAACCTGAAGGTGAGGATGGTCGAGTGACGGGATACCAAAACGCTTGTTCTGATCGTATGATTAGATATAAGAAAATAGGGTATTGTTGATATCAGAGAAGATTCATTCACTTGATACCCAAGTGTGAGGCAGAAAAGAGTCAATGCCGCCCTCATGGCATCGAGATAGGGCTGAAGAAGGCCGCTGGAACTTGGAAATCAAGAGTGAGAGCTGTGAGAAACCCCGAGCTGACAAACGCGACCCGGCGTGATGGGATCATGGTTCGCGTTGTTGTTTGTGTCACGTCCTTTTCGCTATGGGCACCATATGCAGCATCTCGCATGGTGGTATTGGCGATGGCGGAAATTACACACATGCTGGACCTGCAGCTGCCAGCTCAACCAACAATCTAAATATCCGGCATCGGACTGGACATGGCAGTGAGATTTTTTCTGATCCTCAGGACGCGTGTTTGATGGGCGTGATAGACGTGATCAACAGGTGGTTGACAGGTTGGCAGAAAGCATGACGTCGTCCCGAACGTTCGGATCGGGCAGATCGGTTCTTGTCGTGGGTCACCGTGGGTCGCCGTGGCATCGCGGGACTCGGCCATAACGGCGGACCACCGGGCCTGGGCAATCTTGAACATGTGAAGGGAACTCCACTGTCAGTCGACTTCCCGGGCCGGGTTCCTTCAGGGGGCTGAAAGAACAAGTTCCTGCTGTTGTCGAGGAGACGGGGGGCCTTTTAATGAAGTATGAACCCTGGGGAAAACAATGGGGCCAATCGGCTGGGAAGGAGTCCAGAACAAACACGGTGTGTTCCAGAAATAGCCGGCGCATTTCCTGACCGACAGTGGTTCTCGAAACAGAAGTAAATTATTCAATGCGAACCATTCAATAAAATGCAGCAAACGAAAAGAGAGAGAGCAATACGAGGGCATCCAAAGATGACATGTCGATATTTAGCGCCCGCTTGACCTGATTTGGTCGATGCTGGGTGGGGGGCTGCAGCTTTCTGGAAGTGATGATGGGTGATGATGAGATGGTAGCGGTGAAAACCCGGAAGGAACGGTGGATTGATCTGCCGGAAAACCATGCCCTGAATTCAGGCAGGATCTCGGCGCGTTAGCCAAAGTGCGTGATCTCGCCCAGAGACGCTATCGCGCGCTAACATCTTCACTGCTGTCCCTCATTGCAGCGAGATGAGATGGGATGGGATGAATTGCAGCATGCAGCGGTGCAGGAAGGAGGTGTGGGTGGGAGCGGCCCACCTGCAAGGTACGGAGTACGAACCACTCAAACAGTGGCCGTATGCCACCTCATCTGTTCATTTCCGCCGAGAGCAAGGTGCCATTTCCAGGCACACCCAGAACACCGAAAACCCCGGCTTCACTTGTTTCGCTTCCTTTTGTTCTTGAAGAAGAGCGCCAGCATGCTCCTTGTCGCACACACGTTTGTGCAACATGGCGATGAGACGCTCTGCGAGATGGGAGGAGTGCTGACCTTTTGCCCCAGACGCGCGGTGATGAAGCTGAAGAGAAATCTCTCATTAAACGGCTGAAGGTGCCTTTGGCTCAGATCCGCCGTGATCCCTGCAATGCTCCCGAGCAGGGCCCAGCCAGGCCGCTTCGTCTTGACCACATCGGATGCGCACAGGAAATTGGGCCATTGCTGGCACCTGCCATGATGTGCCATCCATTTCCGAAAACACCACGCCCAGGCAATCGACAGCCTCCCGTTGGCCGCCACCGCCAGTCCAGGGTCCACACTCCCCTTTTCCACCCACCCCTGATCGCCCCCCTGCTCGGGTGCTTGATTTGGTCCATTTTCGGAGACACGCTTTCACTCCCACCAAATCCTGGTTCGTCTGGCTCTCCTGGCAACACCCA
Organism: Apiosordaria backusii; assembly: GCA_030549205.1. Lineage (NCBI taxonomy): Eukaryota > Fungi > Ascomycota > Sordariomycetes > Sordariales > Lasiosphaeriaceae > Apiosordaria > Apiosordaria backusii. Next base: position 3,430,786 of record JAUKTV010000002.1, read on the forward strand.
AGGAAAAATGGGCTGCTTCTGGGGGGACAGGCTGGGTTTCCCCGTCCGTCTGATGAGTGTCGCTATATAACTCGTGTCCGCTCTCCGAAATCACCTCGTTGCTCTTTTCTCTCTTCACCCACACGCTCTCTAACAGCCCTGACTTTTAAGTCAAGTACATTCGTTCTACAACGACAGCGCCTTCACCACCTCTACACCTCACATCCTCTCCAACGTACATACTCTCGAGTATATAATTTAATACCCGAACAAATCAGTCAAAATGAAGTTCTCCGCTGCCGTCCTTGCCCTCGCCGCTGGCGCCAACGCCTTCAAGAACGTCACCTACACCACCGAGGTCGTTACTGCCATCACCACCTACTGCCCCGAGCCCACCACTGTCGAGTATGGCGGCACCACCTACACCATCACTGAGGTACGATTTTTCTTGGGGATTCAACAACCGGGGACAACCATGGGAGCACTGTTTCAGAATTGGAACACTTTCAGGGGAATACCCGAGTTGACTTGAACCAACACTTGGCAAAAAGAACATCGCGACTAACTCACCTCACAGGCCACCACTCTGACCATCTCCGACTGCCCTTGCACTATCAAGAAGCCCGTCACTACTATCTCGTCAGTGATCTGCCACGACTGGTGCGTCCCTAACATCGAATTGGGATTCGCCATTCCTTTTGAGCGTCCAATGCTAACATACTCTTCAGCGCCCCTGTTTACCACAACAGCACCGTCGCCCCTGGCCCCACCACCACCCCCGTTGGCACCATCGGCCAGCCCGCCCCCACCAAGTCGGCTCTCCCCACCGCTGGTGCCGGCAAGGCCGCTGCCCTCTCCGGCGGTGCCCTCGCTGGTGTCCTCGGCTTCGTTGCCCTTGCCCTCTAAATTTTCTACCTGTCATGACCGCATTTTACCCGCTACGGCTCTCTGGGCTTTGAGGGCTGTCGAGCTCCGGCCCTGGGGGATGAACCGAGTAGTAATATTTAATCAAGTCTTTTCATGATCTGGGATGGAACAAAATTTAGGATACCAATGGCAATGAGTTTACAGGGATACCAAGGGGAAGTTCGAGGGGATCTCGGATCCCGGGAAAGGATGATAGGATGGATAGAGTTGGATACCCTCATGATGTGGTTGTGTAAGGAATGACATTCGCTCCTGTGGAGGACGGATTCACCTTACCAGTTGTCGAGTCTTCATTTTGCTGCCGGGTGTTTTGGAAAGGTTTCCCCTTCCCCAAACACAGTCGAGGTTTCTTGGAGCTCACATCATTTTTGGAAAGTGTTCGGATCTTACGGACCAAAATATCAACACTCTTCAGCCTCGCTTTCTCCTGTGTTATTCTTTCATACTTTCGATTGTGCTCTGCCTGTACATGTTTCTCTATCACAAGTGTAAATGTTGATGAGCACAGATGGGTTCAACCGGGCGTGTTTATGGCTTCTGCTTTGAGAGGGAGGAGGGAGACAACAACTTTTTCGTGGGTCATGTATATAGTTGCATCCCTTCTCTCTATTCTTGCTCAAAGGGCTAGTTTTGGTCCGGTGGCCTATCTTTTGTACACACTTTCCTGGTTCCCCTTGGTTTTTGCATCTGTGATGGAGTTCAGTGAGATACCACAATGTTTACTTCGTATTGGCTTGATCGATGACTGAAGTTTTGACCTGCAAAGAGAGAGACACGGGATCCCAGATCGGGAGTTCCATTCGATATTGTTTCATCTGATATTTCTGGGAATCTTGTAATCAGGGAGAAACCTAGTTCCACGAGGTGTCACACAAGGCATTGAATCAAGGTTGAATCGTGCATTTTGCGGAAACAAATTCTTCCCGTTTGTATTTTCCTTTTCCCGCTGTTCCCGCTCCCGTGTTGCTGGAACCTCGAAGTCGGGATGGGATGACTGGGAGTTGCCGGGTAAAGACATTTTGATGGTGTTCCTGATTCGATATCGCATGCGACACATGAGGTCTTTTCGGGTTTCCTCATCTCAGCTCGAACACATGGCGTCAAAGTTGCGAGACGGAGAGTCCTCGACTGTAACGTTCCATCAACCATTAACAGGAGTTGCTGACATTGCCAACCGCCAAAGTCATCAATTACCATTCAAAACTCCGAACCTGAACCTGCCGCTGTGAGGACCAAAATCCCAACATGCACCGTCGTCTCCAATCCGGAATCTGCTCCGCGCTGACATTGAACCGTCGACCGTTGACAACTGCTACCTCACCACGATTTTCTCGCTCTCAAAACAGCAAGTGATCGTCACTATCTCCTTCTCAAATTTGGGTACAGTACTATTCCCGGCTTTTACATCATTCAGACATTTAGTGTATTTTTATCCTGCCTCTCCCATTCTCCCAAAAACAGTTCCAGCAAAAGCGAAGCATCTCACTCCCCCAAAAAGCCGACGGCACAGTCATCACCTCATCACAACCACAACACAACAGCAAAACTAATGCAGGTACACTGCCAGTGCCGCCCTGACAAACAATTCCCTCCCTCCCTTCCTTCCCTCCCAATCCTTCCCGCCCGTCCGCCCGGCTGTCATGAGTGATGAGTGAATGCGGTGCGTGCGTGAGAAAAGGTGAGATGAAATCTTAGCGCCCAGACCACCACCCTCAATTAACTGCCAGGAACCAACCAGATTACACGGATGATACGGGGTGGATTATGGGATGTGATAACTGCACGCCTTAATTAAAAACGGTGTGGAAGGAAGGAAAGGGGTGTGTGGAAGGAATGGTAAGCGAGATTGGATTGTTCTGCGCTCACGGCGCCAGCGTCCAGCGACGTGAAGGAAGTCTGGGCACGTAGACTGTGCATTTAAGCAGGAAAAGAAAAAAGGAAAAATGAAAATACAAGAAGTTGGAAATTTCAAAAAGAAAGAGTCAGCAGGAAGGGAGAAGATAACAAGATGGACTGAGATAAGGAACACAGAGAGGAAGAGAAGGCTGATGATAAGATGCAAACCGAAAAGAAGTGACCTCGGTAAGTTATGCGCTGCACAAATTTATACACCAGGCGCATCCAACCCGTTGGACTTGGTGTAAGACAATTGGCCCATCTTCCCATCTGACCGTTTTCAACCATCCATGAGTTATTCTCCAGCATGAAGACAAAACCGTTCCCCCAAACGGCAGCCACGATCATTCGGCGATGTTGAACCAATTTGCCAGTTATCAATGTGTGGCTGCCTGAGCACATGTTTAAAGTTCAGTCCGACCAGCCAAGAGTTCCTTCCCCACGGGGAGAACGGTCGAGAACGGGTATCAAAACGCGGGGAAGCGGAGTCTTGACTTATACGCACTGAACATCACTCACAGCTTCTTTGCGGCTGCTAGTTTTCATCTCTCCGTGAGATCCAAGGTACTCGGTATTGTCGATATTAATATCTGGCCATTTTTTGGTTCCCTTTTGATGTTGCCATGTGGTTGGGCTCGGTAACGGCCAATGGCTTTTGTCCCCTTGGGGTCATTGCCCCGCGCGCGGCCGATCCCCTTCCCCGGGAAGCACGATGAGCGGGAGGTCGGGAGCTGCATTGGTGCATTTGTTCTCGGGAGTCGGGGCAACGGATTGGTACGGATATGCGGGGGAGACGTGCAGCACCGCGGCTACCACCGACTATCTTCATTTTCGATACACCATCTTGTAGATATAGATGAGTTCGTGATATTGGGATCGTTTCCTCATTTTTAGATTGGCATTTTATCTCCTACTTGTACTTCCTATCCTCATTTGTGTTCCTCTCCCTGTCGGCCGTGACATCATATCACCACTTTGCTCACCGCCAACTTCACTCATCTCATCGCCGACCTCACTCATCTCATCTCACCTAACCTCACCTCACTCATTTTCTACCTCGCCTACCTATTCAGACATATATAAATTTACACCATCAAAATGACCGACCACCCCCAAGATCTCACCCAATCCCACTCCCTCACCTCCCCCGAATCCTTCTGGTCTCACCAAGCCTCCCAACTCCACTGGCACAAGAAACCTACCACCGCCCTCTCTAAAACCACCAAGACCCTCCCCTCGGGCGTCTCTCATGATCACTGGGCTTGGTTCCCAGACGGAGAAATATCCACCTGCTACAACTGCATCGACAGACACGTCCTCGCCGGCCGGGGCGACGCACCCGCCATTTTATACGACAGTCCTGTAACAAACAAGAAGGAAACATATACCTATGCGAGGTTGCTCGATGAAGTGGAGGTCTTTGCGGGTGTGCTGAGGGAGGAGGGAGTGAAGAAGGGGGATGTGGTGCTTGTTTATAGTAAGCCTCTTCTCAGCCTGAAGGCAAGGGGAAACGACTGACTTGGTGAATAGTGCCCATGATACCCGCTGCATTAATCGGTATTTTGGCTATCAACCGCCTTGGTGCCATCCATGCTGTTGTGTTTGGGGGGTTTGCTTCTGGAGCGTTGGCGCAAAGGATTGAAGCGTCTAAACCGGTTGCTATCTTGACTGCGTCTTGTGGGATAGAGGGGAGTAAAGGGCCGATTGGGTATCAGGGGTTTGTGGAGGAGGCGATTGAGTTGAGCGAGTGGAAGCCGCCGAAGACTATTATTTGGTGAGTTTTTTTAACTTTTTGATACGTGGGGAATATGGAGGTTGATATAAAAGACAGGCAAAGAGACGAGCTACCTTGGCGGCCTATTCGTAGGATGGATGGTCAGCGGAAATGGCAGGCGCTGGTTAAGAGTTGTCGGGCTAGGGGCTGGCGGGCGGAGTGTGTCCCGGTCAAGTCGACGGATGGTATCTACATTATCTACACCAGTGGTACTACAGGTCTGCCGAAGGGTGTGCTGAGAGAAGCTGGTGGTCATGCGGTTGGGTTGCACCTGATGATTTCGTATCTGTTTGGGATTCAAGGTCCTGGTGACGTGGTAAGTGTCCCTTTTTTTTCTCATACTATACGCACAGTTGCTAACATGTAAGCAGATGGGCTGCTACAGCGACATTGGCTGGGTTGTCTCACACAGCTACACCCTCTATGGCCCCTTCCTGACCGGCGCAGCCACCGTCTTGTACGAAGGCAAACCAGTCGGTACCCCTGATGCCTCCGCCTTCTGGCGCCTAGCCGAAGAATACAAGATCAACACCATGTTCACCGCCCCTACCGCCCTCCGCGCAATCCGCAAAGAAGATCCGGATAACGTCCATATCTCTCGTGTTGGAGAGCGCGGCGGCCTCAAGTCCCTCCGAGCGCTGTTCCTCGCTGGTGAAAGGTCCGAACCATCAATCATTACTATGTATCAAGACCTTCTAACCAAACACGCCGCTCCAAACGCCCTCGTAATCGACAATTGGTGGTCATCAGAATCCGGCTCCCCCATCTCAGGCATCGCTCTCGCCCCCCACGCAGGCAAAGACAGAGCCAACCCCTCTTCTTCTTCTTCTACAGTCCAGCCCCTGAAAATTAAACCTGGCTCCGCAGGCAAAGCAATGCCTGGGTTCGATGTCCGCGTCGTGTCAGATTCTGGCGAGCCCTTACCACCAAACACAATGGGGAACATCGTCCTTGGTCTCCCCCTCGCCCCCACTGCTTTCAGAACGCTATGGAACGACGAAGAAAGGTTCTACAAAGGATACCTGAAAAGGTTCAACGGGAAATATATCGACACAGGCGACGCAGGCGTCATTGACGAGGATGGATACATCCACATCATGGCACGCTCAGACGACATCATCAACGTAGCCGCTCACCGGTTATCCACCGGGCAGTTGGAACAAGCTATCACCACCCACCCCGACGTAACGGAAGCATGCGTTGTCGGCATCCCAGACGCACTGAAAGGACAGATGCCCTTTGCTTTTGTCAGCACTTCCCACGGGGTGGCAACAACAAAGGAAAAGAGGGAGAAGCTGTTTCAGGAGATACAGACGCTGGTGAGGAAGCAGGTCGGTGCTATTGCGAGTTTGGGGGGGATGATTGAGGGCAAGGGGATGATTCCGAAGACGAGGTCGGGGAAGACGCTGAGGAGGGTGCTGAAGGAGCTGTTGGAGAATGCGGTGGATGGGGAGGTGGATAAGGAGTTGAATGTGCCGAGTACGGTGGAGGATGTGGGGGTTGTGGAGGTGGCGAGGGGGAAGGTGAGGGGGTATTTTGAGGAGTTGGGGAGGGAGAGGCATGGGAGTATTGAGGGGAGGGAGAGGGCGAAGCTTTAGGGGAGTGTTTATGAGTTGGGTGGGGAGGGGTGTGAGGTAGAGGGATGAGGATGAGGATGAGGATAATATCGATTGGAGGCATTTTGTTAGGTTATCTATTATTGAAGCACGTTTTGTTTATTCTTTGGAAACAAATTTTCATGTCGCCAGTTGATAGGTCTCATTCCTTGTCTATCTGTGCTGTGGAGTTAACTCGCTGACGTACCAGGCTTTTGCTGGAGTCTAAGCCTCGGTTTTGGAAGTCAGTATCGTGTGTGATAAGGACGGAAAACATGTTCAATAAAATGGTCTGCGCTATGATGCCGAGTCTGTATAGGAGTAAGAAACACCAGTGATTGATGTTCAACTGCTCGGCAGTACATGATAATGAATATGTAGTGATCGCCCTTCTTCTCCACCTACCTGTCTGGACGAGCTCCTCCGAGATGAATTTCGTCTTTTCTTTACATAATTCTTCTCCTCGCCAAATGGAAGAGACCCGAACTTTCCCCGTGCGCTATCCTCACCTCCCACCGCAAGAAGAAAACCCAATGGTCATAACGTAGCCCACCACCACCCTCACCTCTAGTCCGTAAAACACTCCTCATTCCGTCGTGAGACGAACGCCGATCTCCTCTCCCTTTAACTCCTCTCTCCATGTGCTCCCGGAAGATGCAGAACACAGAAAACGCTTCGCTCCAACCCAAAATCTCCGTCAAGTATGTGTTAAATTTAGAAATGAAGATGAGAGGAAAGAAGGATTTGGTACCTATATAAATGTTTGTGCGACCCCTAGGTTTTTATATGAAGATGCAAGGTGACAATCGAAAGAGTGTATCATGAAGCCCAGCCGGAGAAGAAGGAAAGCGTGACATGATTGAAGTCCCTGTACTTGGCATCCCAGGTTTTAGGTCAAGAGTGAAAAGAGTACCTCAAAGCCAAAGTCAAAGCCAAAACGAACGCCAACGCCAAAGCCAAAAGACACCGAGCCGTTCATTCCCAAGAAAGCAACAGCAGAAGACCCAACAGAGAAAAAACGACAAGCAAGACGATGACAATGTTGCCAGGTGTAAATGGTAACCGATTCAATATTACTCCTCCTCTTCCATCATCAGGACCTTCTTGTGCAAGCTGGACCTCGTGATTCTCAGGGTGCTCTTCTGGTGTACTGGGCCTAGGGGCAACAGGTGGCCAGTTGGGGCGGGCAACCGGGATGGCAGCTTCGAGTTCATATTGCCTGGCTGCCTCGAAGGTGGTGATGTGATTGCTGATTGTAGTGACTCTGCTGATGATATCATCGAGTTTGTCGTCAATGTTGTCAAATCTCTGGGACGTTGACCCGCGTTCCCTCCCGCCCTGATATATCCCTCTTCTTGTAAGGCCTTTGTTTCTGAAGATGAACATGGTTGGCTGAGTTGTCGTTGTGATGTGTGGGAGTCTTATTGGCTGGATGCGGGTGCAGGAGAGGGTATTTGTTTTATGCCAGGTACCAGATGGACGTTGCACACCTCTGAGTACGAGGTTATGAGATTGAGAGCGAGATGTTGGAGGCGGGCAAAAGCTGCGTTTATAATGGGATCCATGACTACGTCAGTAGCAGCCCCATGGAGCTCTCAACATAGAGAAAGGGCGCTCAATTGAGGATCCGGATCAGAAGTCTTCGTTGTTGCTCGACAACACAGCTTGCGTATAAGTTCTTGGATGATGTGTTTTGTTCTGCATCCATACCTGGTATGGACCTTGGTAAGGTTGGGCTCCAACAGCAATCCCCGGAATTGACTTTCGATCGGGCATCAATGCATGATGCAGGTGCATAAGCCTCACTGACACAACTGGTTATACTCGAGCATAGACCAACGCGGGATACATGGCGGATCGTCCAATAGATCTGCAAGTCGATTATATAACATGGCTGAAGCACATTTAGGTTTAGGTGCATTTTGAACGGAGTGCAAATGCAATATAGTCCTCATATAAAAGCCTTCAGAAATACTTTTTCGTTGTTGGTAGTCGACTTCAAATAAGGCAACTTCAATGTTCGCGCCCTAAGTGGTGAAATAGAAGTTTGGGACTGAAACCGCCTGGCGTGCTGCAGCTCCTAAGCCTAGGTAATCAAGTGTTGAATAGCAATATTGCTGACTGCTGCTCTCTCAAAGCTACGGACCTTCTACCTTGACAATAGACCCATCCTTCCTGTGCATCTAACGGTCCCGGGTGGCTTTCAATTCGTTTTGGGCACCAGATTGGACATCTCTATTTTCTTGCAAGGTTTGTTGCACTGTCTTGGGCTTTCCACTTTTATTTTGCAAGAGGAGGGTTAAGCAGGTAAATTTCCGAGACCTTTCAGCTTAGAAGCACCCTCTGTGCCATTATTGGCGGAGTTGGTGAGCTGACGGAACGGTTTGGATAACAACCCATACCAGAACTTAAATTTATGTAGTGGAAGACTGGAAAATATCACCTTACTCAGCATCTCATGCTACCAAGCGCTTGTGTACTTCGAAGAGTAGCACACGAAAATGATGTTCTTTTTGATGATAAATCCGAACAGACTATATACCTAGCGTAGATACCTAGGGAGAGTGCCAAGGTCTTCAGTCTTACAACACGTCTAGGTAGTGACAGGGGGCAAATGCGAGAGTAGGCATTCTGGCTGGAGAGCACTTACATGTCACAGTCCTTACCTACTTACTAGATCACTACTTGGACTTGATATTACGGCCAATGGAGTACAGCACCAAATGGTAGCCGGAAGAGAAGAAAAAAAGTGCTAAGTTACAAGGAAATGTTATGTTTGAGGCTACTGAAAATGGATGCATGCAAGCTGACGATCACAGGGCCCCAAATCTGGGTGTGGGAGATAGATAGTCGGGATTACTCGGAGGGTTCTCCGCGCTCTGCCATTGCTCAACGTAGTGTCAGTATCATAAAGAGCTTGAGTCAGGGCAATGACAGTCGAGCACATAGGTTCGAGCACAAAACTTGTTCTAGTCTAAACACAAAAGAACACCAAGCGCTCATCGTTCTCTAAGATAGACACAAACTGGAAGCTACTGTGGTAGCCTTGTACACAAGAAGATAAGACTAAAAAGTAAAATCTATGAAAAAAGATCTAAAGAAAGAAACTCAAAAAAAAGAAACAAAACTCTATGACAGAAAAAGCTCAAAAAAAGGAAGAAGAAAAGAGCACAGGAAGAAAGGAAGAAAGGGAAAACACGCCCAGGCAGTATGCCCATACATCCATCGTCTATCAGGACTTGGTCCGATGCCACAAAGAACAATAAGCCTCCACTAGATCTATCGGGTATAGTTGTAGAATAAAAGGGGTATAGCTGTAGAATAAAAGGGGTATAGTTGTAGAATAAAAGGGGTATAGCTGTAGAATAAAAGGGGTATTGTTGTAGAATGAAAGGGAAAGGGGTATTGGCATCCCAGCGAAAAAGTCAGTCTGGTTTGGAATGTCGAGATATCCCACTGTAAAAGAAAAAAAGAAAACATCCTCCACAAGTATCACGCCCTGTTGACACAGGGCTGCAAGTCCTTGCTCCAGGCAAAGCTAACCACCATGCTCTTCAGTAACACTAGTTCAGACGTGTCTGGTGCTGGCGCAGGAGGCGGAGTTGATAGATCCGGCGCCGCGCAGAGAGTTCCAAGCCGATTCGACGCAGCGGGAAATCAAAGGCCCCAACATGAACGCACTCGTCAAGAGAGATAGCAGGCCGTTGCATTTGTTCTCGAGAATTTTGTTTGGGACCCCCCTCGATCTGGAATGGACCCCCCTCCCCACTTATTTCCCAGTAATATCCCTAACCCTGCAGCGATTTTTTGAAATTTTCAATTTGCCGCTTATTCCAATTACACTACAATACACTCCAACCCTTGAATTTTTGTTAGCGCGGGACCTGTACAGGGATCATATGTCGATATTCGAAAACCTCCAGTTTCTGGCCCAGAAACACCATTATAATGCAGAAAATTTAAGAGAATAACCGGAATCACAGACTTAAATACTATCGAAACCTTTTTTTCTTAAAAAAATTGGTGGTAGTCGAGATATTCTATAGTTTCAAGGTGGGGTTTGACGTTAAAGTATGACGCTAACAAAAATTCAAGGGTTGGAGTGTACAGCCTTTTCCTGTCAAACCCACCTTTATAATCACCACTTACAACAACGCAACCTTTACCAAACTACCACCTCTTCAGGGCACCCAGAGCACCCAGGACACCCAGGGCTCCCAAAACACCCAAGGCTCCCAAGGCACCCAAAGCTCCCAAAGCTCCCAAAGCTCCCAGAGCTCCCAGGGCTAAAAAAACGCCGTTAGCAACACCTTTGGAACCAGCGCCTACGGCCACACCTTCGACCACACCGACACCTTCGGCTATACCGGCTCCCACACCAAACCAAGGTCCAAGCAGTACCACTGGGCCGGCTACAGGAAGGAGAACACGTAGTGGGCACATTACTAAACCCACTGCAAAGGCCAGAGCAGCTAATAATTGGTATAGTAATTAATGTTAAGTTTTGTATGTGTAAATAACTTCAATTTTAACAGTAGCAAAGTCTTAGGTGCAGCATTTGCTTATAACAACGGCCGTTCAAAGAAATGCAGGACGAACAGAAATGTAGAAAATTACTATATAAATACGGTGGTTTATATCACGGATACATTTTAAGTGGGGAAGGGGGTCCATTCCAGATCGAGGGGGGTCCAAACAAAATTCTCATTGTTCTCAATGTCGGGTTTGCTCTCAACCTGGTCGAGACGGGTCTTGATGCTCTTGATCTTGTCCTCAACATTGTCGTGCTTACTGTCGTGTTTGCTGAGATGATCTTGGAACTCTTCGAGCTTCTTTTCGACGGCATTGTGGCTGTCGTCAAGCTTTCCCAAATGGAGATCCACGTCGCTGAGCTTTTTTTCGAAATCCTTGTGGCTGTCCTTAACATCTTTGAGGCTTTCACCGAGCTTGTCGAGACGGACTCCAAAACTGCCGAGTTTAATGTCGATCTTTTGGTCGGTCTCATCGAGCTTGTCTCCGAGCGCCCTGAAAGAGGATTCGCTGCCGTCGAGCTTTTTGAGGACAAGCTTGAGTTGCTCCACAGGTGTATCGCTGCGTTCGACACCGGAGGATCCGTCAGTGAAAGACGGATAATTCACATGTCCAGAAGAAGTTGAATGGCTGAGCTCCACGGCGTTTTTGGCTGAGGGTTGCTTCTCAGATGGGTCCATGAAGGTATTGTCCTCATTTTCCTCCTGGTGCCTCGCTGCTTTTGCTCTTCGATGATGTCTCTCTTTTGCTTGCAGGGGTTCGTTTCCCTTCGTTTCTCGGTGTTTTCTCTTGCTCACACCATCGGTGTCTTTGCGGGAAACCTTGACGAACACGAAGGGGGTGCGGTTGCCCATTGTTGGTCACGGTAGTTGTTTGGTGTGGTGTATCCGTAGGAACTTTGTTGTAATGTAGCGAGCTTGTTGTGGTGTAGTGAGTTTGTTGTGTGTAAAGTGTGTCTGCCTTATGATCAAGGGTGTAGTGTCTGTTCTGGAGAACCAGATTGGCTGAGTAGATGACTACAATGAGAACGGAATTGGGAACAGAGTAGATGGCAGTTACGAGAGATTCAATGGTAAAGAGGTGGGTCATAAGAGAACTTATAACACTAGTATTATACTAGAGATGAGCTCAGTCATCTGATCATACTTTGGGACTGAAAACCTCAAGATCGCCTTTTCTTTCCGAAATGCCGAGTATGCCTGGGTAATGTACTGTCTGCCTGTTTCAAAGTTCAAGTCGAGTTGTTTCAAAGAATGTCAAGGTGCGGAAGCCCAATAGTCTGCAATTGGCCAATCCCACACAAACCATATGCGGGCGTGATGGTTGTCAAAGAGATGGAAAGACCGGCATGCATCTACTGTGCACCCACCGTATGCACCCGCCACCAAAAACGGGATGCTGCCAACCAATGGATCTTCTCCAGATGCCGTGTGCGCTCGAAGAGAAAGCCGCGTCTCGTGAAAGAGAAAACTACGTCTCTTGAAGAGACAACCGCGTTTGAACCGCGTCTCGCGAATAGGAACCTAGCAACTCAGCCACCGCCTTCGACACGGCTCAGGCATTGAACGTGGCCAGAAAATGCAGCCAGGTGTGGGCAAGATAGAACCAATCGGTATTCTAATTGGCATGAACGATTCGAAGACTGCTCCATTGGCCTTCCCGCACTCCCCTTTTGTTCTGTTAGAGAATGACGTCGCCGCATTTCCCCCGTACCTCCTCGTCGGGATAGAAATCTAGATAACCAACAGGGGATCACTGGACCCCGAAGCCGAGAAACCGAAACACGATGAATGGTTGGGCAGGAAGTGCTGGTGGGAACGGTGTTCTTCACTTGCTTCCCGAGTACCAATCCCTCGGGTTTTCCCGCTGTGCAGTGAGAGTGAACTGTTTGGGCCAATGGTTCGGCCAAGTCAAGCCACACTCCCATGCTGCCGTGCCGAGGGACAATATCTTCTACGTAAGCTTCAAGACTGTCAATTTAGGAAGAATAGCACTGTAGACAAAAGCAATAAGCTACTCCAACACTGAACCTGCCTGCCTGATGCCATTACCTTGTCGATCCCGTAGGTATTCCGTAGAGCAAGGAAAAATAAATGTCCGTAACGCCCAACCCCGTCTGCTTCATCCCAAGCACATCTCTCAGTGATCCTGTAACCACTTCAACATCTGTCCATACGCCGTCTTCTGAGCCTCCTTGATATTCTCATCCTCATACTGCCCCACAACCGCAAAACCTGTCATCACGTTAGCCACCTCCCTCTCTCATCAGCCCCATCATAGAAAACTCACCATGCGGCACCCCCGGATACACCTTCACCTCATGCTCCACCCCACCCTTCCTCATCTCATCCTCCGCCGCAACCCTCACCTCATCAGGAAACATAGGATCACTCTCCACATTCACCAAACTAACCGGCGCCTTCAACCCCACAAAATCCCCCTTCGACACCATTGTAGCATGCGCTACCGCTCCCGCCTTGATCCACGGCCCCTCCTTCACCTCCCCTTGCTCCACATCCGCCCCCTTTTTCTCCCTCTGTTGCCCCAGCAACAGCACATACCTGCCCCCTATACAATAACCCACCGCATACACCCCCCCACCATTCCCAACCGCATCTGCAAACTCTTCTTTTGCTGCGTCCAAAACCTTGTGGATAATAGGTAGGATCTTGTCTTCGGTGTGTCGTGCAAGCCACATGTCAATCATGAAGCTCTTGGCTGTCTCCACAGCTTTGAGCTTGAACATCCCTATGAATCCGCCTCCATCACCACCGGCTTGTATGTCTGCGTCATCTTCTTTGACCTGGGAGTTTGGGGCGGGGTCACCGGAGAATAGATCTGGCATTACGACGACATAGTTGCCCTCGGTGGAGAAGAGGTCGGCTTGGAGCTGGTTGTTGGTTGAAAGGAGGCCGGTGCCGCCGGTTAGGAGAAGGAGGAGGCGAGCTGGGGTGGAGGGGTAGGAGGGGGGTTTTGTGATGTAGACCTAAAAGGGGAAAGGTGTTAGCTAAGGGGATATTGAAGGGGTAAAAGGGGAGCATACATCTATCCCGCCGAGGGTAGTTAACTCCCCCTTTGGAGCTCCGCTACCAGCAGGAGTTGGCCGGTCGGAGACGCAGTTGTCGCAGAGTTGTGGCTGTTCGGGGGGAGGAGTTGGGGCGGCAATGGCAGAGAGAGCTGGGGAGTCTTGCTGGTCTTCGGTAGCGTCGCTCTCAGGAGCTCGGGTGGCTAATTCAGGGTCCGGGACTGGCATTTTGGGATTTGTGGGCGACAGATGCGACAGTGAGTGATATATGAGAAGTTTGCAGAGTTAAGGGACGAGGACGTGGAGATATAAAGCTGTGCCGTTTCTGTTGTGGAAGCAAAGGATGTTTGAGCTGGAGCTCCCTGAAGAGGGGTGATCAAAGCAACGTGAGCACCCTTGCGGTCAAAAGGCTTGGCGGTGACGTACTGCCGTGTTCCGAGCTTTGGAAGACGACAGCTGGAAGGGTTAGGGTTACAAGACATGGCACTTGAGGCCTTCACACACACCACCCTCCATTTGATGTCTAGCGAAATTTGGCTTCATGAACACTTCAAAACCTTCAAACCTGCCCAGTGGTGTTTCTTTCCATATCTTTTTTGAGATGCCCCGCATCATATTCTCGGTCTCAGCACGATCGCCAACATTGAGGTAGGGAGAAATGCACAAGTTCACAGATCTAGTTTACATAAAATAAGGTGTTTAGAAACCCACACGGATGGAGACGCTACTATTGAAGAAGGCGAAAAAGCAGACTCATATTGTTGTCATTTTCAGTGCCGCTGAGGCTGATGCTTTCTGCAACGGGCTCCACTGCGCCCCCATTGTATGTACATGCGTCGAGAGGCTGTACCTGCCTTGCTACCCAGATAGGTTTCTAGGTCGGCAATCACAATGAGGGCGCAGGCAGCTGTTTTTAAGGTTCTGCATTCATCGTCTATGCTGTGAGGCGATCTCCCCAATCACCCATGGTCATGGCTCTTACAACTTATGGCCCTGTTTTACAGAAAGCGAGCCGACGAATCAGATGCCGTCATGTCAATCTATCCTGTAACTTCGGACAAGAGGTGAGCTGACGAGCCTTCTTGTAAAGACAAACTTCCTGTTCTCCATGAAAATGATCTGCCCTAGGGGGAAAACAGTATAAAGTGTCGTAAACCCCGTGGTGCTGGCCTGGTATCAAGAATGATCTGGGTTGACTTCAGAAAACCAAGCGTTGACAATGGCATCCGATTTACCGCTACATGGCGGGCATCAATACACACCGGTCCCTGGGCCTCCATCACCGCAATCCACGGCCACCGCCTGGCGCGTCTCAATGGAACCTCCATCGGTACTCCTTTCACCACCAAGTCGCCAAAATAGTCCGATCTCATCTTCGCTGGCAACCGAACACAACAAAACATCGAGTAATATAACCTTCGTTCCCATCCTGGATGCAGACGAGGATCCACAGTACAGCAATACACCACCGAAAGAACCGGCGTCTCAAATCTGGTTGACAGTCAGCAGTTGGTGGCCTGAGATCGCCAGCATCGTACTCAGCCTCTTGTGTATCCCAGCCGTCGTTATTCTCTTACGCAGCTATGACAGGCGCCCCCTGGCTGACTGGAACCTTACCATCACACTCAACACCGTCATTGCTTTCATCTCCACCATTTGCCGAATGTCTTTCATCTATCCCCTGGTGCAAGCCCTTTCTCAGCAGAGATGGAACTGGTTCAAGACCCCGAGGTCCCTTGACGATTTTCGTGTTTTTGACGAAGCCTCAAGAGGGCCTTGGGGGAGCCTGATACTGATGGTGAGGATGAAGGGAAGGTAAGCAACCAGAACTTGTTTAATAGTTGGTTTATGGGTATTTGATGTTGACAAAGTGCATATGAAGGCCTCTGGGAATCCTTAGCTGCCTTGTACTCATCACAAGCATTGCTACATCGACTCTCACTCAGTCTGTCGTTACTTACCCCAGTCACATGGTGCCTGTCATAGGAAACGACACGGCTATCGCTAGAAAGGTTGATGAGTTTTATTATACCTCAGGCGTCCGTGCTAGTAAGTAAAATCCTTAGACGACAGCGTTCTTGGAAATATTAGAGCTCAACTAACACATGGTACAGATGGACGCTTATTCCCTATTCAACAAGCCTTACGCAGCAGCGGCTCTGTCACGCCCACCCAACCCTTGCCGTATCTACCCCCAATCTGCAGAACCCCCGAGTGCACCTGGCCCGAATTCAATACCATGGCAGTTTGCGTGAACATGACAAGTACGACCAATAGACCAAGCCACAATACCCGGGCTAACACACGCGAGCAGACGTCACAAACCTCCTCACATACGATGACTTCATCCCAGGAACTCCAGAGTGGCACAGAAACGGGCGTCCCCGAACAAACGTCAGCCTCCCAAACGGAGTCAAATTCCAGCCCTACCCCTACAACATCAAAGCCGGCAAACAAATAGGCCTCGAAATCGCCATCGGAGCAGGAATCACCTCCAACTGGTCCGAGCCCCAGCAAAACCAAGTCCTCGCCTCCCTCTCCTTCAATGGAACCGAAGGCCAAAAAGCCGAGCTCACCAGCGTTTTCCTGCTATACTCCCAGCCCATCCGAGCCACAGAAATCATGTTCCACCACTGCGTAAACCGATACAACATGTCCATATCCTCAAACGTTCCCAAAACCCAACTGCTCTCCTCCACCACCAAGGTCGAATACCACGACGACGAACACCCCCGCATGTACAAATACCTGATCGACCCCCAAGACCCAAACATCACATACAAATTCGGCTCAACCTCCAACTTATTCATCGTCGACATGCTGGCCGAGTTTTTTCTCGAAGACGCGGTCAATTGCACAGGCAGGAAAGCAATGGGTACCATCCAGGATATGTTCTCCATCTTGCTCTACCAACTTCCTTTCTCAAGACCAAACCAAGACCAAGACAGCGACGACCCGCTGGGTAAAGATTTGTTTCAGTACGACATCATCAGGAACATGTCCTTGAATATCGCTATGGGCTTGACGAATGTGTAAGTCCCCCATACCCACCCATACCTACCCCAAGCTCCCCCCCAACAAATAACCATCCCGCTCACATTTTCACCACCAGCATGTTCGACAACAGAACCCTCGCCCTCTCCAGCGTCGTGCCCGGGACAGCCTGGCAAGAGGAAACTTACATCTCCGTCCGCTGGGAGTGGCTCTCCCTCGTGGCCGCCCAAATCGGCCTCTCACTTCTCGTTCTGCTGATAGTGATGATCCAGACATCAATCCTCGGTGTGCCAGTGGTGAAGAGCTCCATACTCCCCGCTTTTTTTGCCGTTGGGTTGGCTGAACGAGCAGAAGCTGAGCGTGGGCGGAGGGATCCCATGCTCGATCATCAAGTTTATCAAGAAGTCAAGGGCAGCAAGGAAAAGGGCGCAACACCCGAGGAGAGTTATGCATTGATGGGTGACTTGCAAAAGACACAAAATGGGAAGTGGGTGTTGGAGAGTTTATATCGTCGTCGACATTGATGCCTTCACGTAATCATCTGCACCATAAATAGATTTTGGATGGTTTTATTGGCTTCTTCCTATTCAAACAACACCAGGTCCACGATATGCTATGCTATAATAATATACGTACTTTCAAAAAAGTACAACAACGCAATGCCATGCGCGAAAATGCAAAATAATACAAAACAAAACAACAAACCCAAACTCCCAATCCCAGAATTAATACAACAAAGTCCCAAACCCCCCAACAAAACAGGGGTATCATTATCCTTTCTTCTTTTCCTCCGCATATCATATCCCCAGAGTTGGTTTAAACACCCCCCTCCCATAGTTCCCATAAAATAACCTCAAGCCACATCCACACAACCTTATTCCAACCTCCCCTCCCCCTTCCCCAGACCTCTCACCCTTTAACCCAACAACTTCGACACCCTCTCCCTAACCACCTCATTACTCGGCTCCCCCCCAACACTAACAACCACCATCTCCCTCCCCCCACCTTCACAACCCGAATCCACTCCGGCGTCACCTCCATCGCCAACAACCTAACACAAACCCCCGCGTCCTCCCCACTAACCGGCGTCCGCAAGCTATCCTTCACCTTCCCCAAAACCTGCTGCATCGTAAACGACACCCTCGCCTGGCCCCGGCCCCCACTAGCCTTGCACAACATCCCAATCACCGCCGCGACATCCCCCGCCCTCTGCAGCGCCGCCCGTCTCTGCAATTCCTCCGGCGTAGGGCCCTCAGAAACATTCCTCATCTCCTCCTCCTTCATCTTGATCCTCTCTAGCAAACTCATCCTCGTCCCATCAGGCTTGACCGCCTCGTCAACCTTCTTCGCAGCTTCCTCCTTAGCGGCAAGCTCGGCCTCCTTCCTGGCTTGGATCCCAGCCTTGAGGGAATCAAGGGTTGTCTGCTTTGGGATCGCAGCTTTGATCAAACTCTCGCATTTTTTAATGGCGGCCTTGGGGAGCGTGCCGAGGAATAAAGTGACGTTGTTCTTGTTGGAGGACAGCCACAACGTGCGGAGGTTGGATTCGAAATCCATGTTTAATTTCGCTTCCCTGATCGGGCCGGCTGGCAGAGATGGCGAGAAATCAATGCAGATTTTGGCGCGGCCATAGTCGGAGAGGAGGAACGGTGCTGTAGGAGAGGGTTTGGCTGGGGACCAGTTTAAGACTCCAAGCAAGCGCTGGATATCGGCGACGGTTACCTGACGCTTTCCCCAGGTGCGGGTGATGCTAGGGTACAAATCGCGGAGGTCAATCGGGGAGTTGGTGCCGTTGTGCGCGTACTGCATGCTGAGGGACTTGAGGAAGGCGGCTTGCATGTCGAGGAGGTCGAGGAGTTCTTGCGGGAGGTCAAAGTCATTTTGGGCAGGGAGGGCAGCAACAGTCTTGGTGCGCTTCTTTTGGAGGGGGGATTGGATGTTGAGGCGCTCGAGAAGGGAAGAGGTTTGAGTGGAGGAGGAATCGCTGTCGTCGTCGGCTTGGTGTGAGCGCTTCCGGCTGGGTGTTGACACGGGAGCGGCGCGGCTTGGGGTTGGGGTTGGCTTGGCCGGGGCGGCATTCTCTGGCAGGGCGAACGAGACGGTCTTCTTTTTTCTTGACACAGGAGTGGCAGTGGCGATTGGTCTCGCCTCAGGCTCCCGGCGCTGCTTCTTGGGTGTGGAGTCCCCTTCGTCCTCGACCTTTCTCTTTTTCGACGTGAGAACAATCTCAATGTTGGAGGTGCGACCAAAGATGGTGTCGGTGGTGGCCTTCTTCTTCTCAGCAGCGACGTCCTTCCCGAGGGTCTGGAGCTTGGAGATTTTTGTGAAGTTGGCGATACTCGACGTGGCAGGAGGGTTCTTGGTGCCCCTGGTGCTGGCGGCGGACCGCGTCTTACGGGAAATTACACCGGGCATTGTGTTCTGTTTCTTCTTGCCAGTATTGTTTTGTTGGAGGTGCGGATGGGCAGTCGCAGATGGGGTATCTTGAAGATGGTTTGGGAAGGGAACGACGTCAAAAAAACAGCTGGGAAGAGCAATGGGAGAAAGCAGAAGCAAGTGCAGGTTGAAGTCGAGAGTGGATTGCTAAAAAGTGAAGAACGCGAAGGAGCAAGGCAGGGATCTGGGATTCCTGCCCCTGACGCGACGCGATTCCAGCACGCGTAAATTGGTCGCGACAAACGCGAGCAGGCGGGCCACAGCACGGACTGCGCTCCACACAGGCCTATTGTCAGCCAACCCATTGTCCAATGAAATGACGAGGTTTTATTTTCTTGGCGACCTCCTGTGCTCGTGTTGCAAGAACAATGAAAATGCGTCATGGAATGGCATGGGACACTGATCATGGTCTCCGACTTTGGAGTGGCGGGCAAAAGTCTGGGGAAGTCTGGGGCGTAACGATATGGATTTTGAAGACTGGTGACCCATGACAACCGGTTCGAGGTCAGACCCCTTTTCTAACAAACCATCAGATCACTTATGGATACGGATATCAGACTCAACATCAAAAGAACACCATAGTCACAGAATGCTTCAAGTGAAGCTCAACACTCATGGTACATCTATGTCGTTTCTTCATGGTATCATTAATATGCTATTTTCCATACACATTCCCGATTCCTTTTCCCCCATGATTGCCGTACCCAAGCCCACCCCATTTTGTCCTTTACTCCTTTATTGTACTTCTCAGTCTTGCCTATTTACTGCAACAAAAGCGCATCCTCATCCAACACACCAAACAACCCTTCAATCTCCTTCGCCACCACCTTGAGCTCCTCCGACACCTGACCCGTAACCAAGGCATAGGCATACAGCAGAGCATAATCTCTCTCCTCTACGTTCAAATGCGCCAGCTTACCCAATCCTCCCATCCCCATCCCCATCCCCGACGACCTGATACTACCACTTCCCGCATTAGAAGAAGAAGAAGAATAGTCCAGCACCACGCTAGGATTGTGTTCCTTTCGGAACTGGAAAATCTTGGCCAGCAGCCTGTCCCTCGTCCTGTCCACACTCGGCACGGCATCCGTCAGGGGGTACTCCAGCATCAGCGATGAAGCCAGCACTTGGAACACATGGCAGATACGCTCGCACAGCTGCGCTCTTTCGTCAGCCGTGTACATCAGCAGCGCCCGTTCCCCCTCCGTCAGACTTCCTTTCCTCTGCGTGACAAGTGACATGGCGTAAAACGCGTCCAACAACCGGTGAGCACACCCCATCAGACGAGCAGATTGTTCCGCTGGAAATGGACCTCGGAGCTCGAATTCATTGGTCGCGCTCCCACGAAGTGCATCCAGGCGGGCGGCGTATTTTTGCAGTGCAGCCTGCTCTCCAGACCGCAAATAGGACCGGGAACAGTCACTCCTGAGCAGGATAGCAAGTGGCCCACGCTTCCAGATGAGTCCCATCTGGAGGTACAGCATGCTCAGGCCTTCCTTGAACTTTCTGCGTGCCGAAATGGGCCAGACCAGCCGGCAAATGACCAATCCCCACATGATACCAGCCGTGACAGCTACGAAACGGTGCAAAAGGATCTCTCCGATGATCGGGTTTGAGCCGCCTTCGTCGTCGTCATCATCGTCGACCTTTTGTGACAGGCTGTACGCATACAGAGTCGATACGTTGTAGGCGAGCAGCGTGATTCTACCCAGCGGAGCCTTACCCCACGCAACAATGACAACAAAGGCCCAGAAGGCCACGAAGGCGCCCAGGGGAATGAGCCCTAGTGCGCTTCCTTGCGTGACCGTCCAGTTAATGCCCGATGCCGAGATGCCAGCCACAGTACCCATAAATCTGGCCCAGCCTGTGGTGTTGGATGCGCCGACAGTCATGGAGCACACAATCATGAATGAAAGCAAGCCCCATTCGCCTCTCCAGTGCTGGTAGGTATCCTTAGTTTGCGGGATGAATGCAAACATGGCCCAGAATGCTGCTCCAGCGCCGACTTTTAAGCCGAACCGGACTGTCCTCGTGTTAGCGTGATCATTCTCTAAATGCAAAGAAGTAGGAGAACCGCAACCCACTATCATCTCTTGCCACCTTCCTCAGCACCCGGAGAAGCTTCTGGGAGATCGTAGCGATAACCTTGTTCGTCCCAGGAACAGCACTCCAAGCGTACGTGTCACGCCGCTGCACCATGGAATCCGCAATTCCCCTCGGCATCTGACTCTTCTTGATCGGCTTGATCAGCGTCTCCCGCTCCGAATTGTCAAACGGTAGCGTAATCTTCCGGTTGTTGTACCCGCGCCTGTTGCCCCACCACTTCACCCAGTGCCAACTCCGTAACCTGTGCTCGTTGGCAAACTTCAAGTCATCCAGTACGTCCAAATACTTCTGCATTTCTTCTCCAAACGCCTGAAGACTGAAACTGAAGTGGCCACATGCCGCCGCTACCTCTTCAAAGTCAGCTTGGATACTAGCCGATCTCGTACGATCCAGCTCGAGGTGCTTGTACAGCTCCTGAAGAGCGTCAGCCCTTGCCCCATTGAAGAGAGACAGAGCATCAGTAAGGCTCTGGCGAAAGTGATCATTGATATTGATTTCGTAGTCCGGGGCCGTGCCAAATGGTGGGTCACGTAGTACTTCGGAGAGCGTGTACGCTAAGGACTTCATGGAAGGGCCCAAGAGGTTGATGAAGAGCTCGAAAATATCAGAGGAATTCCGGAACGGGATGCTGGCAGTAGTCGCATCCGACCGGCGCCGGTCCTTAACCCGGCCTCTTTCGTCCTCGTTGCTCTCGTCTGACGCCTCGTCAATTGCTGACAGTATACCAAACCCTTTCCCGCTCTTAAGGGTGTTTGACAACGTCCGCTGCAAGACGGGTGAGTAGAGTGATGCGGCCGGAGACATCATTCCAGACCCCAGCATCATCGACTCCCTCAACAGCGCAAACTGCGTATTAGCCGCACTCCTCAACCCACCAATCGACTGTGCTAGTCTTTCCATAGACCTTACGACAGCCCTGTCGAGCTGGTATAGCTTCTCCTCTCCCAAGAAATACCGCTCAAACTTTGATTCCCGTAGGTTCTTAATCATCTGAGGATACACGCGGTTGTATGAAGCCGAAGCGGCCGCAAATTCGCCCGACATCACATCCTCCTCCGAGCCACTGAGAAAACCGCTAGTAATCAGCGCCAGCATATCTCCCAACGACGTCGAAGACTTGGTCATCGTATCCCTCAACAACGACCTTGCCGAAACCCTCCAAACTAACAGGTTGACCGCGGTAGTAGCACTGACCCCCAAAAAGAACATCTTGAGGATCTGAACAATCTTTTGATTCGAGAAAACCCCCGTCAACACCGCCGTCTCCTTGGTCACCACC
The DNA here is from genome assembly GCA_030549205.1 of Apiosordaria backusii. Lineage (NCBI taxonomy): Eukaryota > Fungi > Ascomycota > Sordariomycetes > Sordariales > Lasiosphaeriaceae > Apiosordaria > Apiosordaria backusii. Next base: position 3,453,327 of record JAUKTV010000002.1, read on the forward strand.
CCAATAATCGCGAGAGATGCCAACGTGCCCCCCACATCCACCAACGGATTCCCCATCCGCTGCTTCACCCACCCAATAAACCCAAACCCTCCCCCTATGAAGACAGCCAGTACCAGCGCATGCGCCAGAGGAACCAAATGCCACTCCGCCCCCACCAGCACCGAAGTCGCCATCGACAAGATCGAGAGAATCTGCGCGTACGCCACCGCAACAATGGCAATCATCACCGCCTCAATCATCGACCCGGCGGACCTCGCTGGATGGAAATAAACAGTCAGCGTGGCCACCACGTGCTTACCGTCCGGCCGGCCCAGCCAGTCGGAGATTGGCGCCCAGAAGGTAGCAAGACTGCCGATTGTGTATGCCAGCGTGCATTTCAGCACGCCGTGGCCGACTGGCGAATCGAGCCAGCGGAGGGTCCAGGCGCATTTCTCGCGGGTTTTTTGGGCAAAGGCAGAGAAGCGTTCGGAGAAGGAGTTCTCGTCGTGGGGGAAGAGGGTGAGGTCGGAAAGGGAGCGGGAACGGGTGCCGTCGGTTTGGGACGATAGGCCGGAGCTGCTGCGGAGGGTCAGGATGCGGCGGGAGCGCTCGCCGGTGGCGGGGATGATGAAGGTGCCATTGCGCAATTTCTGAGCATTGTTAGCTGAGAATCATGTCGCGTGATGGTGTTCAAACAAGACATACACTTCTCTTGGAGGGCCTTCGCGGTGGCCATTGGCCTGACGAAGGCGGTGTCGGAGAGGAGCTCATTTAGTAGTTCATAGTCAATCTGAAGGTAAGCTTCAAAGAAGCGCTGTAGGTGTAAGCTTTGGGAGCCAACAAGGAGAATACAACACGTAGACGTAAAGACGTGTTGTTGTTGGAAAGGGGGAAATGCAGGGACACGAATGAGAGAAAAAGAAGAGATCAGAGAGTTCGGACGGTATGGACTGAGGTGTAAATTCGGAGTTATTTGTTTGTTGGTTCCAAGTTCCAAGATTCCAATTTCTTTGAATCTCGGTGGCAGGCAGGTCCCCAGATCAACCTGGAAGCTGAGTGAGGTGCAGCTTCCGGCACCAGCTGCTTGCCTCAGCTTCCCGCCGCCGTTCGATTCGCCTTCACACTTCTTCCTGTCGCACCCCGCCGCTTCCTTGTTGCTACTGCCCGCTGCCGCTCTCGGATCCTTGAAAGAAAAGGCGGCCACTTCCCGCTAAAAGAAGGGCCAAAGCTCTGCCCTGTCAGGCCGTGCAGGGGGGCTGCCGGACCGGGTTCGTCTCGTCTGTGTTGTTCGGTTGGTCAACCCGCCCGCAGCTGATCCATCGCCTAATCGCGCCTCATGTGCCAGTGACGTACCAGCCCTAAAATATCCAGAGAAGACCTACCACTTGAGCAACCAAAGGTGAAATCGCGGGGTCAAGTGAGATCCTTTTGACTTAGTGTGACTTGTTCGAGTATTGTTTCACATTGGGCTGCTGATTGATTGCCTTTTCTGGTCATACCGAGTCTTTGGTGCCTCTCCTGAGTATCCTCGCCTTTGCCGTTTATTTAAGCTACTTGGAGCTATATCTCTTGGCATTTTACGAATTGGATCTTCACAAGCCCCTCATCGGTTATCAATATCTTGTGATACCTTCACTTTCTTTATCACTCATATATAGGGTCGTTCTCATTGACGACCCCGCGCCATCTTACCTCCAGTTACCTCCCATACGTTGGGATGCGAAGATTTTGGCCCATCATGTCCACCGCTACTTCATCCCCATGGAAATTCGCGCCGTTAAAACGGCCGTATGTGCCTAGCCCCAACACCCGGAAGTTAGAGGGCATCGTTTTTGATGTAGACGGGACACTATGGTGAGTTTATTTTATTTGTCTTTCCGAACTCAAATTTGTAATTTCTCACACTTGCCTCTCACCCAAAACCTCCCCACCTTGACTCCAGATCATGATGTCTCTCCCATCTCTCACGAAACCCATCACATCATCTCATAACCCCCATCATGTCTCACACCACACTCACCACATGATTCACCATATCACTCCACTTTTACTGCTTCTCAACCCCTCTCTTATCTCCCACCACACTACCCCCTATATACCTATATATCCCAAAACTAACAACCCCCCCCAGCGAACCCCAAACCTACATGTTCACCGCCATGCGCACCGCCCTCTCCATCCCCAAAACAACCGACATCCTCGACCACGTCTACTCCCTCCCCACCCCCCACCTCCAATCCGCCGCCATGGAAAAAATCCGCACCATCGAGCGCGAAGCCATGCTCTCCCAAGTCCCCCAACCCGGCCTCACCTCCCTCATGTCCTACCTCGACTCCCGCTCCATCCGCAAAGGAATCTGCACCCGCAACTTTGACCTCCCCGTCCAGAACCTCCTCGACAAATTCCTCCCCGAATCCTCCTTCGCTCCCATTGTAACCCGTGATTTTCGCCCTCCTAAGCCAGACCCCGCGGGGATTTTGCATATTGCCAGGAGTTGGGGGTTGGTTAGGAAGTCCACCGGCGAAGCGGGGATACCAAAGGACGAAGCTGAGGAAAAGGAGAAGCTAGCACAGGACGGGGCAGAGGAGGGGGAACTGGTAAAAACGGACGAGGGGGAGGAGGTGGCGGATGCGAGCGGGTTGATCATGGTGGGGGATAGCGTGGATGATATCACTGCGGGGAGGAGGGCAGGAGCAAAGACGGTGCTGCTGGTGAATGATGTGAATAGGCATTTGGCCGAGCACGAGCATACGGATCTGGTGATTGAGAGGTTGGATGATTTGATTGAGGTTTTGGAGGAGGGGAGGCTTTAGAAGGGATTGATCGTAGAGCACACAGGATAGAGCTTGCTGGACAAGATATCAACAAGACGAAAAATTTCCCATATCAAGTGCATTTTCAGAGTCCAAGGTGTGACGAGAGGTATCGAGGCAGAGTAGATGCCATTTCATACATGATGTGGTAGAACCAGTTCATAAGATGTAGGCACAACATCCAGCAGTTGTTAGGTGTACAGACACAGTGTCCAACAAAAAGTAGATTGCACAATGTATCAGTCCCTATTATCTTCCATCCCAACCCTTTTCCGATTCTTGCCAACCAGCCGCCCACATTAGCAAGGAATCCAATCGGCCACCCACACATCCAAACATATGTATCGGTTACTCTCCAAGCCCCCCAAGAAAACTAACCATTCCCCCGTAACCTGCCGAATGGAATGGGCGCATGTAGTGGGGTGAGATCTCATGCCTGGTGTTGGGTGACCTCGTTGGCTAGATAGTGCTGGGTTTGGTTATTGCCTGCTGAAATTGAACTGGTATCTCATCACTGAAAATATGTAAGACTCTTTTTGTACCCACGACTCTGAACAGACGAGGTAGGAGAAAAATCTGAGTTGAGAGAAAATGGTGAAGAAAATTCAAGAGAAAAACAAGTCGAAAAGAGATGGTTTTTGATGATGCAAGGAAACACCCTTTTCTCGTACGAATGGTTCTCTTAGTAGTGCCTGCCGCCTGACGACGGCCCCGGCCCCATGGCTCGCCGAAGGTTTTCTCTTCTCAGTTCCTCCGACGTCAATTGTCTTCGCGGCGGCGCAGGTGGGAGAGGCCCGCTGGGAGGAGCTGGTCGCATGGGCAGCGAGATGGTGGTGGACTTGGTTGTGGTGCTGGGGGACGATGTGCGTGGAGGAGGAGCCATGCTCGGGGACGCTGTACGCTGAGGAGGAGGAGCCATGCTGGGAGAGGCAGTACGTTGAGGAGGAGGAGCCGTGCGCTGGGGAGGAGGAGCCATGCTTGGGGAAGCAGTACGACGAGGGGGCTGTTGCTCTTCGAAAGCAGCAGATCCTGAGGGCCTGGATCTGTGCTGCATCACCGAGTTCGTGCTGGCTACTCGCGGTCCCATTCCCGGATGTACATTCGCTCCACCTGGGCGGCCAAAGCTGATGGATCCGCTGCCGCTGCGTGGCGGGGGTCGTGTCGGTACGCTATCAAATTGGTCACGAGGTGACACCATGGTCCCCAAGATGGGAATCTCACCTGAAGTGGGTGTTTGCTGAACTCCCCCCTCATTCTGTGCTTGGTACGAAGGCGAATCACTTGAGCGCAGGAGCTCCTGAGTGGCTGGAGAGAGCTGTGGCGCTAGATGGGACTTGCGGTTATCCCTATCCATCAGACCGCAGGCCCACTCTCTCAGGTCAACAGGAGTCCTTTTGGCCGCTTGTACAAAAGGATCGCGGTCCTGCGGGTTGGAATTAGCACCTGACATGAACAGCCAAGTTGGAAGTAAACAACTTACAAAAAGCTCTTGAGGGGTTGGCCGGCGCTCAGGTTCCTTATACAGACACTTCTGAATCATATCGTCAAGAATCTGTGGGAAGGCATCGCTCTTGGGTAGCCTGGGCGCAGGCTCGTGAACAATCTGTTGAAGCAGGTCAAGAATACCGGCAGGGGCGCTCTCGGCATCAGAGAGTTGGTCCGCTGCAGCAAACGGAAACTTGCCAATAGCCAGTTCCATAATGGACAAGCCAAAACTCCAGACGTCTGACTTGACCGTATACTTCTCACCCTGAATTCTTTCAGGAGCCATGTACGTTGACGTACCAACAAACGTGTCGGCGATCGAGTTGATCAGCTCACCGGATACACCGAAATCGCACAGTTTGATAGATCCCCGGGAGTTGACCAGGATGTTGGAGGGTTTGATGTCGCGATGCATGATGTGGTGCTTCGAGTAAAGATATGTAAGGCCTCCAAGAGTTGCCTCAGCGATCTTACCCAGGACATCCACACGAACAGGACCGAATACTCGTGATACCCGGTCAAGAGAGCTGTCGAGATTACTGTCAGCCATGTTCAACAGCATATATGGAGGAAAGAGACGCACCCAACATCCATGTACTCCATGCACATGATCACGTCGTTGTTCTCGTTCAGGAAAGCGCCATAAAACGTTACGATGTAGTCGGAATGGCAGCCATGCATAATCTGCAGTTCACGAACTATGCGCTTCCGCATCTCCTTCTTCGCCTCGACGTGAATGATCTAGCAATCAAGAGTTAGAAGAAGGATGCAAGCAAGCCATCCTTGGAAGACTAACCTTGCGAGCCATCACCGTGTTGGTCGGGATATGCCTGACTTTGCTGACGGTACCGCCATTGCCAGCACCAAGATCCTTGATGATCTCCAGATCCTCAGGCTTCAAGTCCAGGTTGAACTCGATACCAATCTCCAGCTGTTCGTCTCCTCCCTTTGGGCGAGCATTCTCGGCCGTCGGAGGTGGTTTAGGGGCAGCAGGTGTGAGGGCAAGACCCTTGACATTCTTGCGCTTCATCGAGCGCGGAGCGAATGCGTCAGCCATGGTGGGCGGCTCGAAACTCGAAAGGAGCTTTGTATTCGGATTCTCTAGCAGTTACTGAGCGTGCGCCGGATCTGATCGGATTCCCTGCGGGCAGGAGGCAATACAGATGGAGTTTGGACTCGGGGACCGGCAGGAAGCTTCAGACCGTTCGTCGGGCGCCGGTGGGAAGCGGTCTGCTGTCTTGTCTTGAACTTCTCGAGGTATCGAGACTTGGGGTATTACTGGTCGCAGTTTCTCGCGTACGTCCTCGGGGTGTTGGGCTCGCCGCGTCAATGAGCGGTGGATCGAGCAAACGGGGCGTTAGGCTGGGAGGTGAGTTCGGTTACTAGGCAGGTAAATACACGGCGCGGTATAGCTTCAAAGAGATAATGAGGCCTTAAAGCGATGGCAGCGGAGAAGGAGGTTTCATTCAAAAAATCGGGGGATGTGGACGTTTCCCAGACTGAGTGTCGCGGATGGTCAGTGACAGTCAATGTGGGGTTCCAGGAGGTGGCCTGGGCTTGTGAAGAGAGAAACGAGGCACAAAGGAGGGGTGTGTCCGTGATCCCCTGCGATTGGGGGGAACAGGGGATGAGCCAGGGGCACGTCCCATCAAGGTGCCCTCCACCTGCCAACTGCCACTGCTCGCTCACCAATGATTTCTGGAGAACGGCTGGTTTGCCGCCAATATTGCAATGTCTTGGATGAGAGTTTAACAGCAGAGAGATGTCACTGGATTTGTAAAGATGCGAATAAAAGGCGCAGAGGTGGTCTATCAGCATTTTTCATGCCTCAAAGCACAGTGTTTGGTTGAGTGTGCTGTACTGTGTAACCAAGACTTTCAGGTAGCTGCTTGGTGATAGAGACCCAACTTTGAAGAGGTCTGGGAGCTACTGCAGTAGGTCCGTCCGTTCTGACTATTACGAATACAATCTCGAGGTGCAGGATGGACGGTTCCCCTTGCATTGGCAGACTATCTCGAATCCGCCGCGAGAAATAGGGGCAGGCGTGTTTCGTCTGGTTTTGGCTTTTGTCAACCATGCCTTTCGGCCTGATTGGAAGATTTTCATGCGACCCCTTCTATATCTGAAGACAGCTATTGCCCACAACCGCGGAGATAAGCGCTGGCGTTTAAGAAGCGGCTGTGTATGGCCGTTGCCGCCGCGCCATACCGCAGTAGTTAGTTTCTCTTGATGATCTCATCCCCGGTGTCCAAGAGCCGAGTTGTTCTCGGCCTCCACTGAGCATCAAGGAGGCTCCTGGGTTGCTTCCGCCCCCGCGCCGCCCCGCTATCCGGGAACCGACCGCCGAACCCACGTGGCCAGGGCCGGATGGGATACTTTCAGACTCTGAAGAAGGTCAAAATATGGGCTTCAGAGGTACTCAATATGAGATGAAATACCAAGTAACAGATCATATCTGTATATACGTACCTGATTTTCTTTCAGAGGGGGTTTCGAGTTTGAGGTTACTGGTAGCTGCAATGCGTTATCAATCTGGGTTCAGAAATGGTAAACTTTAACCAGTAAATCACAATCCTACCCGTGCCCAGAAACTGACCCACTTATTGGGACCACGCAAGCAGGGTACCTATAAGTGGGTGGTCACCAGTTCATTAGCTACACTACTTCAATAGCCACTTTTTCGAACTATTCCAGCCTTTTCCTTCTAAATCGACTAAAAACGATGCTTTTTTTACTATTTTAAAATGGAAGCTAATATTTAAGCCGCTTTTCAATATTTAGAAAAAAACCTGAATGCGCTATTAGCGTATATTATGTAAAAACATAGCCTTAAATACGGTCTACTTTGCTTATATGTCGATAACTATAAACTTTATAAAGGATAATAAATACTATACTTTTGTTTAACTGGACTAAAAAAGATAGCAATTTACTACTATATCGATTGATTTAATAGTATAAGTTTTACAGTTTATCTTAAGTTTATTGCAAAGGCAGTAAACTAGGTTTTAATAGTAAGGTCTAACTGTACTAAAGCTACTAATCTACTATATATTAGACTAAATTGGACTATCTGGTTTATTAAATATTACGGTTACTTTAAGTAACGTTAGAAAACGATTTATACCGACTGGAAGACCTTAAAAGACCTTATCGCTATTAAAGGCTATTTTTAAAAGCTTACTACCGTTATTATCGACTATAGTATTTAGCTTAAGGATATTTAAAATATAGATAAGACTGGGTTTTAAATAAAGGTAAGTAAGAACCAGTTTATCGTTATTAAATATAAAAGAGCTTATTACTTTACTATTCTTAAAAATAGAAAGTTAGTAATAGTAATTAAAGCTATATTAGCTAGTAGGTAGGTTTACCTGGCCTTTCTAATTTTAACAGTTTAACTTTATATAAAGTAATAGTATAAATAGCTGGAATTAAAGTTAAAGACTTACTTTACGATTTTATCTATTAACTATTTAAACGACGAAATATTCTTTAATTAATTAAAGTATTGGGATAAGCATTTAAAGAAAGGTTAAGTAAATATAAAGTATCTACTTATTATCAATAGACATAGATCTTACTATACTATTTAATTTATTAAGTATTATAAAGAAAATAGTATTATTCCTTTTAGTTTACTACTATATCTTATATATATTCTTTAACCTTTTAATATAGTAGTCTTTTAACTGCTTAAGTATTACTATACTAAAGCTCTAGAAGTGTTAATTTATAATAGTATAATAAATATTATTAAGTTAGAATTCTTAGCTATAATTAAAGGTATATACTTTTAGGCCTTTAAATATACGACCATTCTTTTGGCTTTTAGTAAAATAGGCATTTAGTTGTTAAATCCCTTTATTATATTCGATAAATTATATCGAAGAGTACAGTTTAAGACCCCCTCTTTACAACTATACTTTCTACCTTCTTTACCTTTTAATATATCTTATATCTTTAAGTAAATTAATTAAATGGCCGATAAAGTAAGGAATTCTATATTTAAAGATCTTAATAAAGGCCTTACTAATGATATTTGCCGGCTTATTTATAGTTTACTAGTCGCTACTATTAAGTTAGTTTAAATAAAAAAAGACCTAGAAACTATAAAAATAGCCGCTATAGTTATAAAAGCTTACTGGATAGTAAAACAGTTATCGCTTTAATTAAGGGGTATATTAATAGTAACTAAAGGTAAGGAAATAGTTTAAAGAAAGGACAATAAAGCTATTATTAAAGCTTATAAGCTAGTGGAAGCTGCTGAGTTTAGGGCTTATAACTTATATAAAAGGGCTTAAAAGGAAATGGCTAAAGAAGTAAGGCTTTAGTAAACTACTGGAAGGCTCAAACCGGCTGAAATTAGCAATGGAAGTGGTAGTTTAAAGCGGTTATGTAGATTTTAATACTAAAGGTTCGAAAAAGTGGCTATTGAAGTAGTGTGGCTAATGAACTAGTGACCACCCACTTGTGGGTGCCCTGCTTGCATGGTCCCAATAAGTGGGTCGGTTTCTGGGCACGGGTAGGCCGACGGTTATGAGAGAAACAAAAAGGTAATGATTGCACCGTCTAATATGGGCTAGCCACTGGAGCACGGGCCACTCTACCGTCGAATTATACCTAGGCGAGGCTGAACGCGTCGTGGTGCCACAGCTGGGGCGTGCACTGCTCCAAAAAATCCAATCTTTTTGGCTTCGCAGCGTCAGCCTTCCCGCCCGTGTCGCCGGCATCTTTTGGCAGGGCAGGCAGCCAGAACCTTTGAGATCCCCACCACACGCTGGACAACTTGCGCCGGCCACGCCTTTCTCTATCTTTTTCCTTTCTTTCCTTCTACACCACACATCCGCGCCCAATTGCCATCGGCGCTTCCATTATCGCAAGTGACCGCTTTTTGGCCAAGCAACAAAACGCGCCAACTTATTCCGTAATACTGCTGCAGACCGGCCTCCGGTTTGCGCGACTGCCACCGCGAAAATGAGCAACGACTTGCGCAACTTGATCGATGGCGAGGCCGAGCTCGATGATGAGGACGATGATGCTTCCTTCGATGAGGAGGGCGGTGAGGGCCGCAGGGACAAGCCCTTGATCGATGATTCCAGCGAGGAAGAGGATGATGATGACGATGAGGAAGAGGCTAGAAGAGTAAGTCCCATCATCCCTGCTCGCCCCATCATGCCATCACACCAATGCTAATCTATTCCGGACGTGCCTAGATCCGAGAAGGTTTCATCGTCGATGAGGACGAAGAGGAAGAAGAGGACGAAGATGTCGAAGAACGACGCAACCGGAAGAAGCGCCGGAGAGCCGAGCGCGAAGAAGAACAACTCGACGAAGAAGATCTCGATCTCATTGGCGAGGCAAATCCCGACTGGGGCCGCAAGACACAGCCTCAGGTATGCTCAGTTGAATCATCACGCCAGTATTTATGAATTGCTAACATTATCCCTAGCAAACCAAGTTCAAGCGATTGAAGCGCGGTCATCGCGATGAGGATCGCGGACCCGAGCGCCGCGGCCTGGCCGAGATCTTTTCCGACGATGACGAAGAGATGGGCGAGGATAGACCTTATGGTCGCCAGAGTCATCGCCAAGCTGACGAATTTGACGATTTCATCGAGGAAGATTATCCGGAAGACGATGAGGAGCGTATCCAACGCCAGGAGGATATGGAAGTTGCCCGGCCGAGAGATAAAGGTCTCACCGTCGATGCGACTGGTCTGGATAAGGAAGCACTCGATGACATGGAAGCCATCTTCGGCAATGGCGAAGACTACGACTGGGCTCTGCAGATGGAGGAGGAAGAGGAGGAGCGCGAACGTGAAGAACAGAAAATCGAGCTCAAAGATGTCTTCGAACCCTCACAACTCAAGGAAAAGCTCCTTACTGATGAGGACAACGAGATTCGCGTCAACGACGACCCGGAGCGCTTCCAATTGGACCGCAAACCCTTCCAACATCAACAAACGTCGGCCGAGGGATTCAAGGAGGAAGCAAGATGGATTACCAATCTCATTTTGCCCCAGAAGCGCCTTTCAAGTGATCTCCATGGGCCGTTCACCAAGGCAGTCTGCCAGGTACTCGAGCTCTTTGTCATCGACGCCTATGAAGTGCCCTTCGTTTTCCAGCAACGCAGAGACTACCTCATTCATGCCAAGAAGTCACGAAATCTGGATCGCGATGACCCGGATGCGCCCGCCTTCAACATCGATGCTGAGAAGTTGCTGAACCAGGATGATCTATGGCGCATTCTCGAACTCGACATCAAGTTCCGATCTTTGATTGAGAAGCGGACAGTCCTTGAGAAATCATACAATAACCTAAAAGACAAGCTCAACATCCAGGACGACATTATCGAAGGCATGACTCGCGCCGCCGAAACACAGGAAGAGTTGCAAGACCTACAGGATTACTTCAACTTCCGGTATTCTGTAGAGATCAAGCAGGCTGCTGCCATGGCTGCCGAGGAGGAGGGTGCCCAGACCGAACAGCTCAAGCGTCCTGGAACTAAGACGGCCCTTTTTGAGCGAATTAGGAAGTCAAAGGCCTATGAGTTCGTGCAGGCCCTCGGCATCTCACCCGACCAACTCGCCAGAAACGCGCTGCAGGACGGCAAGCGGGTGTCATCAGATGATAACTCCAAGGACCCAATGACGCTCGCGGATAGCTTGGTTGACAACTATTTCTATACCGCTGAGCAGGTCACCAACGCCGCTCGTCAGATGTATGCGGAAGAGCTCTTCGTCAGCCCGCGGATGCGCAAGTTCTTCCGGAAACATTACTACGGCAATGGCATTCTGAACTGCCGTCGGACAGAAAAGGGTCTCAGAAGGATTGACGAGTCTCATCCATATTACGAGATCAAGTATCTCGTCAACTACAGCATCATGGACCTCGCTGCTCGGCCCGAGGTGTTTTTGAAGATGATGAAGGCGGAAGAAGAGAGCCTGGTGGAGATCCGTGTCGAGCTTAGCAACGAGCGCACCTTCCGGAAAAACCTCTACCAAGATTTCGTGTCAGACAATTTCAGCGAGCTCGCCGATGCGTGGAATGGAGAGAGACAGAAAGTCCTCGACATGGCTATTAACCGTCTCCACAAGGTGATCGAGAAGGGTGTCAAGGACTCGATGCGGACAGCGTGCCAAGACAGACTTCTCCAAGCCTGCCGTGAAGAGTATTCCAAGCGCCTCGACCAAGCTCCGATCAAGCCCAAGGGCATGGTCCTCGGCACGGTACCCCGGGTGCTTGTCCTCACCAACGGCATGGGTGACCCTGGCCGGGACCCTGTTTACTGGGCGTGTATGGACGAGCATGGCAAGGTAAATGAGTATGGCACTTTTAACAACCTGGCTCGGGATGAGAAACAACGTGAGGAGTTTGCTTCGCTTTGCGTACGGAAAGAGTTCGACATGGTCGGCATTTGCGGTTTCTCGGCGGACACACAACGACTCATCAAGGATGTTGAAGGGCTTATCAGCGACAAGGGATTGATGGGGCCTCCCTACCCTGACCCAGACACCGACGAGAGTCGTGTCGACCTGTTGGACGTCATCGTGGTCAATGATGAGGTTGCACGCCTGTACAAGGACAGCCCTCGGGGCGTTGCAGACCACCCAACACTGAACCCCCTTACTCGCTACTGTATCGCTCTGGCGAGGTACATGCAGAACCCCCTGAAGGAGTATGCCGCGCTTGGCAAGGATGTGATCTCGTTGTCCATTCACCCATACCAGCAGTATCTCCCGCAGGACAAGCTCCTCAAGCAGTTGGAGACGGCGATGGTTGATATGGTCAACCTTATCGGCGTTGAAATCAACGAGGCTATGAAGGATCCCTATACCGCAAACTTGCTTCCCTATATCGCTGGCCTCGGTCCTCGCAAGGCGCAGCTCTTGGTCAAGGGTATCAACGCCAACGGTGGTGTTGTCAACGCTCGTGATGAACTGGTTGGTGATTTCTCCCGCCACAAGATCCCAGTGCTGGGTCCACGGGTCTGGAACAACGCTGCCAGTTTCCTGTACATCGAGTACGATTCTACCCATCCTGATTCAGATCCTCTCGACAACACGCGTATCCATCCTGAGGATTATGATCTGGCTCGCAAGGTAGCCGCCGATGCTTTGGGCTTGGATGAGGAGGATGTCAAGGCCGAGACGGATCTGAATGGACCAGCCGCGATCGTTCGCAAACTCTTTAATGACAATGTCCAAGAAAAGGTGAATGAGCTGATCCTTGAGGAGTACGCCGAGCAGTTGGAGCGCGAGTATTCACAACGGAAGCGTGCCACGCTTGAGGCTATCAGAGCAGAGCTCCAGGTGCCCTTTGAAGAGCTCCGAAAGAACTTTGCCTCGCTTAGCACGGATCAGATCTTCACCATGTTCACGGGTGAGACGAGAGACTCGCTCTGCGAGGGCATGATTGTACCAGTCAATGTCCGTGTTGTCAAAGACGACTTTGCTATTGTCAAGCTCGACTGCGGCATCGAGGGCAGAATCGAGGCGCATGAGGTCTCCCACCGCCACTCTGTCAAGGATGTCCTTAGTGTAGGGCAGACGGTTCAGGCCAAGCTCATCGACGTCAACCGCAAGGACATGACCTGCAAGCTTTCGATTCGGGAAGAAGAGCTCCGCCGGCCTTACCGCAAGCATTACGACCACGGTCGTGATCAGTGGGACTATAAGCAAGAAGACGAAGATCGTGAGGAGCTGCGGGAGAAGGACAGGGTGACGGGCCGCACCCAGAGGGTGATCAAGCACCCGCTGTTCAAGCCCTTCAACAGCACCCAGGCCGAGGAGTACCTTGGTGGCCAGCCCCCTGGAGAGGTTGTCATTCGGCCGTCGTCCAAGGGGAACGACCACTTGACCATTACATGGAAGGTGGCCGACGGTGTATACCAGCATATCGATGTGCTGGAGCTCCAGAAGGACAATGAGTTCTCGGTGGGCAAGGTTCTCAAGGTCGGGAGCAAGTACACGTACACCGATCTGGACGAGTTGATTGTCGACCACGTCAAGGCTATGGCGAAAAAGGTGGATGAGCTGATGCAACATGAGAAGTTCCAAAAGGGATCGCGTGCAGATCTTGGTAAGTTCTTCCTAATAAAGTACTTTTACATCGACTTGTAGATTGCTAATACGTACCCAACAGAGAAATGGCTCACAACCTACATCGACGCCAACCCAACCCGCTCCACCTACGCCTTTTGCATCGACAAGAAGCACCCAGGCTACTTCCACCTCTGCTTCAAGGCCTCTCGAGGCTCAAAAGTCAACGGCTGGGTAGTCCGCGTGGTGCCTCACGCCTACGAGCTCATGAAGAACGCGTACCCCGACATGAGGGCGCTGACGAATGGGTTCAAGCTCCGGTATCAGAGCGAGATGCTGAAGGTGCAGCAGGGCGGCGGTGGTGGTGGTGGTGGTGGAGGAGGAGCTGGCCAGAGACGCTAGTAGTGTTTTTTGGTGACTCTCTTTTGAAGGCTGTAGTTGTTCATTATCTTTATGTGTATTCCTCATTGCCTTGACTTTCTGGGAGCAACATACACAACAAACAAAAATCATGGATTTTTTCACATAAAAGGTTTGGTCTTTTGGCATGCAAATGGCAGGCAGGCAGGGTGGGTGGAGTGGGGTCCTAAATCTCTAAAAGGACAAGACATAAGGATCAAGAAACCGTGTAGATCATATCAGATTTTAAATACTTTTTGGTGGATGGATGAAGGCGGGGCGCAAAGAAGGGATGGGAGGGTGTGTGCGCTGGTGAGAAAAATTGTAGTTTTATTGGTATTAATAGTAGTATATGGTTCATATTTGGTGTTGTTGTGGATGGTAAAATAATGCTGGTCTGCGATGTAGTTTTGCTCTGTTCATGTTACAAAAGAAAAGGGGGCTTCTGGTGTCAATTCTTCAAGTATACTACTTCTCCAAGTGGGATTGGTCCGGTGACGGCCATATTGAAGATGATAAAAAATACCAAAGCCCGTCGTCTTAACCACTGCAGTCTAGGTGAATGTGGTTCAAGCGTGTCCCACAACTCCTACTCCTACCCCCTTCCATCTGAATAGCAAAAAAAAAAGAAAATAAATACTCAAGACAGCCAAACCACGCACGCAAACGCCCCCTCAGCAATAAAATCGCAAGCAAAAGGAACAAAAAACATCTTGCTCTCTCTTTTTTTTTTCTTCCATCATGGAAGGGGAAAAAAAAACCAAATTCTATTAATAATATGCAATATAATCAATCCGCATCCGCCAGCTGCATGATAAGCCTCGCGGCCATGTCCAGAAACGGGAACGGGCTCGTCACCTCCTTGTCCTCGAGCAGCTTCCCCTCTGGCGTCTCGTACCCGTCCACCTTGAAGTCTACCAGATACACCCCGTGCTCCATCTCGTATATCTGGACGTCCATCCTCGTGGCCACCACCTCGTGATCCTTGCTCTCGCGGGTGGTGACGAGGTGCGGTTGTGAATGGCCTGATTCGCTTAGGCCTGAGGCGACCGAGTGTCGTTGGAATGCTGCGGGCGTGTTAGTGTCATGAAGGGGTTGGTAGGGAAAAGAATTAAGGGGGGGACATACTATCTGTACACCATCTAATCTTGATGTGCCATGGGTCGGCGGGGAGTTTGTAGTGCTTGGTTGGGTCGGTATAAGACGACGAGCTTGGTTTCCTAGAGTGTCTCCCGTCGTATTCCTGATGCTCATCTTCCTCATGCAGGAGGTCATAGTCCTCGTCTACAATCCAGCTCGCTCCCAGCTTATGAAGAGATTTGTAAATACAAACAAGCGCTTCCCATGGTGCGTTCCTAGAGCGAATGCCAAACTGCCATCGGACGGGCTTGTTCTTCTTGGGAGGGTTAACTGGGGTGAGGCCTTGGGGCCGTTTCGCTTCTTCCATACGGACAAAACTACGGCTATGGGGTTTGAGTCGTCGAAGGGTCTCTTCTTGATCCGCTTGACTCCGGGGCGCTCCCGGCTCGGGAATCGGCAACTGATCGGGGAAGTGGTCCTGGCCTTCGGCTTTGGCCTTTTCCCTTTCCATATATACCTTGTGGTAGGCCGGAAGGCTGCTAGGAAGGATGCCGACTTTGCTAACATAGGGTCGTGCTGATGCTCCAGTGCTGGTGGAAGTAATGGAACGGGCCGACGACATGGTGGCGTCCAGCATGGGGCTCGCATTCGGGTCATCTGGTGTGAGAACTGAAAGTTCTTCGGCGCTTTTAGCACCCAGTTCAAGGTTGTCTGTTGGTGATGACCCAAATGGATTGTCGTCCCCAAGGGTTGCTTCAATCCTGTCAGGCTAACGACGGCCAATGACATAGGAAAGAAACAGGACGGGTTTTACATTACAAACAAGCAAAGCAATAACAGACTATAGAAAAGTGCACTTACGATTATTCTCCATGAGCTTGTTCTCACGAACAATCATGTAGGCGTCCTTGATGGCGGATGGTTCCTCGGCTTCCAGCGCCTCCTCGACATCCCTCTTGCCATAACCCATGGTCTTGCTGATCTTTTCCGTGACTTCGTTGTGAAGCTTCACCTGTTCTTGTGGAGGAGCGCCTGGCGCGATATCGCTCACCTTGATGGCTTTGTTGGGATCCACGCCTGTGTTGAGGAACTCTTCTACTGGTGGGTGGAGGTAGGATGGTAGGTCCTTAAGGAACCAGGGGTCTTGTCGGATCTCTTCGATGGTGGCACGCTGGACCGGGTTCACCACCAACATCTTCTTAATAAGGGTGGATGCGCCAGGGCTCATCCAAGTCGGCACCATGTAGCTTCCCTTCGCAATTTTGGCGAACAGGCTGGGAATATGTTCGTCGTCGAAGGGCAGGCGTCCGACGAGAAGGACGTAGAGAATTACACCGCAACTCCATACATCCACCTCTGGTCCGGCATACAGCTTTCCGCCGATAACTTCAGGGGCCGCATAGTTGGGGGAGCCGCAGCTGGTCTTGAGAAAGTTTCCGTCTGTCATGATGTTGCTGAGGCCAAAATCGGCAATCTTGACGTTGAGGTTCTCGTCCAGGAGCAAGTTCTCGGGTTTCAGGTCACGATGGACGATCTTGTGGCGATGGCAGTATTCGACGGCGCAAAGCATCTGCTGAAAGAACCGGCGGGCCTCGTCCTCGCGCATTTTGCCATGCTGGACAATGTAATCGAACAGCTCTCCGCCGGCATACTCGAGGACCATAATGATCTCGGTCGGGGTCTTGATAACGGTATAACTAGGTGTATAACATGAGCGTCAGTTTTGGATCACATGTTTGTGGGACGAGAACCATACAGCTTGATGATGTGAGGGTGGCGGAGCAGCTGGAGATACTCAATCTCGCGCTCGACACGGCCCTGCATGTCGCGGCTGATGAGTTTCTTGCGGGAGATGATCTTGAGGGCGACCTGCTGGCCGGTGCTGCGGTGCACGGCCAGCTTAACCTTGCCGAAGGAGCCCTCGCCGAGTGTCTTGACGATATTGTAGGCGCCGATGCGCTGCTCGGTGCGCATCTTGTCGCGCATGGGCAACTGAGGGTTGGTGGTGCCTGGCGGCATGATGGCGGTGTTGATGGAGCCGACGGGAGTCTGGCCGTATCCTACGTCGCCCTGTCTCTTGTTCCGGCGGATCTGAGAGGGCGACAGCGAGATGGACAGCTCCTCGTCGTCGTAGGCGAGGGCCATGCTGGCGACGACTATCGTGGAATGGGCAATCGGTTTATCGAGTTTCGGTTGTGTGGGTGGAGTATTTGGGAAAGGAGCCCACTACGTCAAGCTGCGGCACTGCGGCATTCAACTCCGTTGCAGTTGCATTCGAGACCACCCGTCGTTGGCTGTACATATGCGGTGTTGATGCTGGGACGGCGGAGGGGTTCCCCGGCTTCGGTTGTCGGTATCTGCCTCTAGCACGCGGGGCAGCCACGCCGAATTCGCATCTAACGGGGCGGTCCTACGCGGTATAGCAATCGCCAGCTGCTAGCGCCGGGGTACCCCGCTGGTTCCCGCACTAGTTTTGACAGCACTGTGTCTAGGGGAGCCCCAGAACCTTAATTCTTATCTTGTATCAAACAGTGGTGATGTCGTTCATGTCAACTGGAATTCAAGAGCTTGAACTCCCGTCATTCTCTTCGGTCTATCTAGTTCACACCAGCCCAACAGAAACCATCATCGTTATCAACTTCGGAGACAAGGTGCCTCCAGTTTTTTCAGGCCCCGCCAATGCCGGCTCACATATAGCGACCCTTCTTTTTAGCCCTGTGATCCAGTTGGCGGGAGTATGGTTCTCTCACCTGTTGGCGTTCACTTGGTGCCAGCAAACCAGGAAACATACACAAGATTTATACTTCCTAGATTAGGATTTTAAGTCTGCTTACACTTTCTGAAGAACGCTCTCACCAACAGCAGCCTAGCATGTGAAAGACTAGTCAGTTCCCTGCCGGCCTCGTGGCTACGGGCCTGTCACCTACGACATCCTTCGTGCAGTCGCAATTCCCTTACCGAGCACTGCCTGGCGGGAAACCCAGTTGGAGATTGCCATCTATCCAAGTTGGAGGGCAGAGGACGGGAGGCATGCATCCTCTGCATTTATTGGCTCTTGACTGATAGTGTCTGCAGTTGGCCAACCATGGCCACCATCTTCATCTGGAAGGGGAAGGGTTGCAACGACGGCTCCATCGCGCCCAAGACCCCTCCTTGACCCTTGTTGCGGGCATTGAAGACCCCGGCCGGTGATCTGGGCCCTTATTTCCATGGGGGTGCTCACACCAAACAGCTCGATCGGGAACTACGAGAAGGGAATGGGAAGAAAGCTGCGCTGCTGACATGCATATGTATTCGTAAACCAGGCTGGCATCGAATTTTTATCCACAACATCATGGAGCTATTGACTTGACATCTTGAGTTTCACTCTTTTGCCCATTGATCCACCCTCGGCGGCGTTGTTGGTGGTGTTGTTGTTCTCAGTCATGGTCTCGGTCCTCACTTATTTGTCTTCTCAGCCTGAGTCCACTTTGCACGTCTTCTCACAATGGTCACGACAATGATGGCGCGGGCACTCATTGCGGCTCTGCTGGTTGTGAGGGACGCCAACGCTGCTGTTGCGCCCACCAGCAGCAGCCATGAGCGCTTCGCCGTGATGAAAACGTCTCCTCCACACCAGGGGTACTTGATGCCGCGAGCCTACTATGCTATACCAGGTTTTCCGATCGAGAAGAGGCAGGGTAGTTGTCCTGGGGACGATATGCATCCATGTATGTTCTCATAATCACTCAAGAAACAAGAAGCTAACAACATCCCAGGCGCTGAAATTGGACCTCCCGGAGAACGATTCTGCTGTCCAAATAACCAGTAGTACGTCTTGTAACTTCAGGTCCAAGTTCCTCCAAGGATTCATGCGCCTGCCCGGCGTCATTGCGCCGCAGTTACACACGCCTCATACACCTAGGTGCTAACGTCTGAATAGCTGCATAGTCAACGTCACCAACCCCTCCGAAGCCGCCTGCTGCCGCATCGGCTCGACCTGCGGCTCCCCGTGTTCAGCAGATAAATACCAATGTCAAGTCACCGTCACCCGCACCAGCTCCAACACCCCCGTCACCACCACCTCCTCCGCCTGCTGCCACCGTCGATGTCCCCAGACATCCTACTACGGCTGCCCCCTCGACTTCGGCGGCGCCTGCTGTCCCCATGGCCAAACATGCGGAACCTCATCCTTGTGTCTTAGCACCATCCCCCCTTCCACTTCCCCGTTATTAACCCCCGTCCCATCAGGCTGTAGCCAAGGCCAAATCACCTGCGCCAGCAGCCTCGGAGGCGGTTGCTGCCCCAACACCCTCGCCTGCTCCCAATCCGACGGTTCCCCGGTGTGCGCAATGACAACAGTCATCCCAACTGGCTCCGGTATCTCCTCTATCGACCGCAACGAAGCCAGTTCCTCTTCTGACCTCTCCGTCGGCGCCAAAGCCGGCATCGCTGTCGGCGTTGTAATCGCCGCCGGCATTCTTATCGGGCTAGCAACCTGGCTCTGGCACCGCCGTCGTAAACAACGACGCACCGAAGCCGGGGCTGTTACCTCCGCTTCCGGTGCAGGCGGTGGCGGTGATATCCCCCGTATCATCGGCACCGAAGACGGTCGAGGCGGGGTACCGACCGCGTCGGAGATCCAAAGCGGGAGAGTCCCCTTTGGCACGCAGGAATACTACGGCCCTGAAGCCCAGCCTGGGCCTTATAGCGACCCCTCCCCCGACAACCACAATCAATTCTACCAAAATGGTTATGGAAGTAGTCCCAACCCGCAGTCAGCTTCCACCACCCCCGGGGTTGATCAGCAAGCCTACTTCCCAAATATGATATCCCCCATCCCTGCCCCGTCCGCGAACTTTGGGGGGCAACAGGGGGTGCTGCCGGTTATGCCGAATGATCCGGGGGAGATTCAGCGGCCGGTGGAGATTGCGGAGGGGGGGGTGAGGAGGCAGGGGACGACTGCTACGGGGGTGACGGCTGGGACGGGGGTCTCTGGGGTTACGGAGAGTAGTGATGTTGTTGCTGGTGGAGGGGGAGGGGTGGGGAGGTCGGATAGTGCGAGGTTTGAGCTTTATGGGAGTGATCCGGGGCAGTTGAGCCCGAGGAGTTTGGGAGGGGGGGAGGAGCAGTTTTATACTCCTGATGAGAGGCCGCCGCCGCCTGGAGGGGGGCAGGACGGGGGGCAAGGGGGGCAAGGAGGAGGGGGGGGAGGTGGTTTCAGGGGGGGTATGGGAGGTGAGATGGAGAGGTTGCAGAACATTGTTTTGCGAGATTTGCTTCTCTTTTCACAATAATCATGATGGGAGCTTCTTTTTAAGGGGATGGAAATGTTTATATCATCAAACACGAGAGGTATCAAGCTAGGTGGTTGGGATATAATCGAGTTGGACTTTTTCTTTTTGCTGGTTGGTATTTTGATGAAGATTTACCTAGTTTCACACCTCAGCCGTAACTCCGTTAACTCTCCCGAAACACAGTTTTCTAGACAGGAGATCTGTTAACTTCGCTCTACTAAAAAATATTTACGAGGGTGACAACAACAGGGAACTGGGATGTTGCTGGACTGGATCAGGGCCTAAATATGGAGGGTGATACCTACTTTGTCTCTTTTTTTCGCATTGTTACAGTAAAATAATCTCCTAGCCCATGGTTGTGTGTTTTTCTATCAAATACCATGTCAACTTACAGATCAACAGTCCCGGCAGATAGCTTGTGGGGGTTTGGTTAGGGGTTATTGTTTGACGAGAGTGTTTGTGATGGCACTATTACCTACTAGGGGGTACCTACACCCATTTCACGGTTTTGACCTACCATAATTTCTCATTATACCCACTTTGGCGGGGGAGGCGTGCGGCCGTCCCAGAGGGAACTCCAGCGATGTGTCCGCTCGGGGTTGAGACGTTCACTCCGTCTATACCCAGAAGGCGGCGCCGGCGGCACCTCCTTGGGTTCGGTCTTGGATACTACTTTATTGCTGGACGCTTTACTCGCCGCTGTGGTCTTGGTTTTACTTGCGGGCGGCGCCTTCGTCCCGGTCTTTACAGGTATGAGCGATGCCTTTTTTGCTGCAGTCTTTACTGGCTTGGACGCCGTTTTTGCGCTGGCTGCTTTTACTGGTTTGGAGATCTTGCTTCCCGTATTCGCTTTGGTCTTGGATGCGATCTTGGACGCGGTCTTGGTCTTGGATGTCTTCTTGTTCCCGTCTGGGTTACCATCGCTATATAGATGTTGCGTTGATTTTCATCTCATCAGCCTTCTTTGGTTCCCTTCATATAGCTGCTAGTCCTGTCCTCCCAAATTTGCTATGCCATGCTATGCCACAGATCAAATCAATGATTAGAAGAAATGGTAAAAGTATTTACTGAGGCATGTGCTCAAAGGGCTTCGCCAGGTGCTCCTGACAGAAGGGGAGCTTGCTGACGGTCCAGATTTCGGTGTCCTGGATTTGTATTAGCTTTGGTTCCTATTCGAGGTGATTAATAGGACTTACAGGCTTCAGAGTCTTCTTGATCTCAGAATCCAAGCTGCCGCCCTTCAGGGCAATGATCTCGGGAGCGGCATCGGGGTCGTGGGCAATGGGGGAGCCGCACTCCTCGCAGAACCAGCGGTAGACGGCGTTGCCAGACTCAGCGACGCCCTTCCACTTCTTGACGGGACCCTTGATATCGAGCTTGTCCTTGGGGACGACAACTACGAGAGCTAATCACATCAAAAAATTGTTAGCGATCTGATAAGATCGAATTGGTGGCGGGGGCCAGGGCCTGAGCCGGGCAGGAAAGAGGCGGGGTAGCCCCCCCTCAAGTCCGAACAGTGACGTAGGAATAACGGGAGAGCTCACAGTAGGTAGAACCCGATTGACGCTGGCAGTCATCGCAATGGTCATAACCAGTGAGCAAGGGGGCGTCAACGTCAACTTTGTAGGTGACGGCTTTGCAGAGGCAGTGTCCGGTGAGAGGCATGTTGGGCTAAGTTGGTACACAAGCGAAGATGTAAGAACAAAATACAAGTGAAGTCAGTTGAATGGGAATTGATGTTGCGAGGTGAGGTAAGGGATGAAGAGAGAGGCCAACAAAGAGGGGATGGTCAACGTCCTTTAAATAATTGGAAGACCAGACTACTTCTCCAACTCAGTCCCGTCCCATACCTATGCACAATGTGAATAAGCTCCTGGGTCCGTTCGTGCTCCTGACGGGACACAGAGACAGTCTCAAGCGCCGCTACCGATCGGCAGACCCAGACAATGGATAGATAAGGTACTAATTATCACAGGGTTGTTTTCCAAATAGCTGCCTCTCCCGTTCCCCGGATCGGGTAATAGTGGAACATTTGGAAGCACTGGAGAAACTCCTTGTTTCTCGAGAGCTTCTAATTCGAGGAGCCTGCCGCGAGGATCACAGAGATCAAAGCTTTTGGCGCGGGGTACCACTTATTTGTCATTATCAACCCCACAAACTTACCCCTCCATTGGAGAGGTGTCACCAACAAAAAGGCCAACCAACTACGTAACGAGGTATTTGGAATTGGCGTGTTCCTTTCGTCGTGGATATTAAATTGCTGTCACCTTCCTGTCACTATGAACCGTCATGGCGGGACCGAGATAGTAGAACACCATCTTCGAGATCTGTGTTTCTTGTCTGTCTGTGGTTAAACGATGACACAGTCATTCTCCGTGAACCCCGACTGAACTCCGTGTTGTTTCCAGTTTGTCGTCCCTACATAAGCCGTCAATAACTATACTCCGACTTTGTTTAGTTCTCCGGGAAGGTGCGTTCATTGAGAAGAAACAACTTTTCCCAATGCAACATTGTTGGTTGCGCGATGTGAGTAAGCTGCCCGCGCTCAGCCCTATCGCACTATGAAACGTCATTACTCATGCTTGGGCTCGGACATGTGTCTCAAGCTATATGCCAAACCTTCACAAGAATAGGAGGCCAAAACTCGATACCGCATGAAGCCATCAGATCTCGGGTTGTACACGGAGACCATGAAGAGAGGCCGGTTTGCTTCGATCACCGAGGAGGAGATATTACCCCTTACATTCGCCTCAAATTCCCTTGACCATCTCCTCAAATTCCCTTGACCATCTCCTCAAATTCCCTTGACCATCTCCTCAATGACAAGGACTGCACTGGACCGCTAGTCAAGAGTGTCCATGCTTCTTTGGCGATACCATCAGATGTTTTGGTGGCAAGACAACTAGCAAGATGAGATGAAGTGGTTGAAATAGAAAACCGGTGATGACGGAAACCCCGACGGCCCAGGTCGTCGTTCGGAAGGCCGCGGCGGCAGGATATGCAAACATGTTTGCCAAGATTTGTGTTGCCGACACCTGGAGAAGATGATTAGGGTGAGGTTATCGATATTTTCGAAGGAGCATTAGTAGCCGCAACTATTGGTGAGCCCTATCCATACCGACCACACGATACTAGCTCTAGGTTCTTATCTTGACCTGCTCGTGTGACTTGAACGGATGAAACAAAGCCTCCTTGAATCTGTCAGGATGCTTTCGGTCAAGATGACATGGACATACATCTTCATGATCAGAGGTTGTCGCGAAGCTTTTCCGGAAAATCGAAGGTAAGAATTCAAGCTACTCGCAAACAAGAATCATGTCAGCAACAAAGTCAATATCATGGCCGAGATGTTGAAGGTTTGGGGATCCCCAAACTGGAATGGCCCCACAAGGTCGTGACCCACCACATTTCAGAGAACTGTTGCCGGGCCGGTGGATCCCTGCGTGAACTGGGCTGGCCGGGTCCACAGCCTCCCTGTGGCGCGGGGCTGCTGGGGCAGACCAGGGCACTCTCGCCGCTCGAGTCACTGCGGTTCGACGGCCGCCCATTGCCTTCCGCGCCGACCACCTGGGCAGGAAGCCACCTCTTTAAATCTCCGCCTTGCCGTCTCGCTGCACCACCTGGAACAAACCGACAACCTTTTGTCTTTGCAATCCACTTCTTTCTTGAAGTTTTTTACACTTCACATCTCTTTCAACAACAAACACAAACCTCTTGCCAGCTTGATAACACTCAGCTCGCTCAACCACTCAATCAACTCAACACTCCCATCTTCCCAACAAAAAAACAACCCAAACAAACTGTCAAGATGTCTGCCTGGGATACCGATACCGTCAAGATTGGCAAGAACGTCCGCAGCGGTGCTGGCGGGCCTCGCGAGACTGTCGTCCGCGGTCAATCAGCCCTCAACGCTGCTCGCCGTAGTGGTGCGGCCATCGCGACCGAGAAGAAGTTTGGCGCTGGCAATACTGTACGTTCTGCATCTTTCACCCCTTCGTTAATCATCAATAACTAACATCTCCGTCTCCAGGCCTCCAAGCCCGGTGTAGAAGGCCAGCGCCTCACCATGGTCGACCGCGCAGACGACATCGTCAAACCCAAGACCGTCGGCAAGGAAGTCGGCCAGGCCATCCAAAAAGCCCGCTCCGAGTTCGCCAACCCCAACGGCACCAAGGGCATGACCCAGAAGGACCTCGCCACCAAGTGCAACACCACCCCTACCATCGTCGCCTCTTTCGAGCGTGGTGACGCCACCCCCGACCAGAAGGTGCTCTCCAACTTGGAGCGCGTCCTCAACGTCAAGCTCAGAGGGAGTGACATCGGCAAGCCCAAGTTTGAGAAGAAGGAGAAGAAGTGAATAGACCTTTGTCCGGATAACTTTCACTTTTGGAGGTCATGCCGCGATGTTATGGGCTGCGGTAATAAGTGCCGAGTCCCGGGATTACCTTGGGGGCATGGATAGAGGACATGCTACGTCCTCGTCTACCAGCTAGCTTGCTGGTTGAGTTAGAGATGTCGATTTAAAGACGAATGGGATGGGTTACAGGGTGATAGATGAGCTCCATGAAATCCTTTTTAGCGTTTCTGGGTTTTTCATACAGGCTGTTTATCAGCGAGGGCACCTTGGGAGGAGTTGCATTTGTGTTTTTCTCTTCCACAGAGGAGGGAATGGCGGCGTTTGCAATTAAGAAGGCGAATCTTTTCGTTTTTTGAAAAGAATGGTTCTGCGATTAATAGACAGACAGTCGCCTTTGCAAAGGGCAAAATAGAACCCCTTTTGTCTTCGTATCTGACTGAAAGCAACCCGTGTGAATTTGTTGCAGTGACGTCAAAATAAAAGAACCACCATATGACGACAACGTTCAAGGGGCCGAATTATGGAGCCGCTAGAGACATCGCCGCCATCGACCTCAGATCATGATTCCAGACATCGAGAGTTGAAGAACAACTCTCACTCATGAAACCTAAAAACATCACAGGGTCATGACAGCACCGCTACTTCCAATGACCACTCTTACTTTCACCACCGCCCCTACCAGGACTGCCCAACTTCGGTGCAGGAATCAACTCCGTATTCACTTGCCCAACAAAACCACGAATCTTCTCTTACTAATGAGAAGTACCTAAGCAATACCACAAGATTACGTTATTCCACTGATAATATCCGTAAACAAACGGAGACTGTGACAAAGAATGGGAGTAGGCAAGGAGGAAGGACTTTGGACACGGGGGGTGCGAATCACTTGCTGATTTAGAAAAAGAACACCAAGGCGTCTATCCACAATCACTGGACAGGAAAGTCATGGTACTTTGTTGGCTTTCTTTTGGTAATAATACTTGTATGGTTTAGACGTGATGGCTGGCGCCTTCTGTAGCGCGCCAGTGAGAGACTCTAACTACGACTTCTAAAAAGATTATAGCGTAGATTGATGGTTGATGGGGAGCCAATCTATGGGAGGCTCTCTCTTCCTTGTCTACCCTTTCATGAGTCTACATCATCTCAGACCTGAGAAGGGAGAGGCTAGATGTCATTTTGGCTATTATTCACCCATACGTTGCAACATATATAGCCTTGTGGATCGACGGCGTGATATCTGAGATGAACATAGTGTTAGCTAGATGCTAATCTAATCCAACATTCGAGTGAAGATGATGATTCCAGATAAAGCAAAGACTTCAGACTGTTTGAGAAGATTATTATAACGCGGTTTTTGTACAGCATGCATCCTTCATCGCGATGGGTATTCAAAACGCCAGAGGACAATGGACAAATCTGATGGCCCCGCGTGCGTCATCATGGTCTTCGGAGGGATGTGATGTATCATGTATAGACAAAAGGAAAAACATGCAGAGAAGACCAACTCACCGATTGTTTTGTTTATTCGTCATTTTGACCTTCCTCGACGCTTGTTGTCATCGGGTATCTCATCTTTTCCTTGTATTCCTTTCTCTCAACATTTCCTCACGCCTCAGGCACAAACTTCCCCCTCTTCATCCTCATCGCCTCCAGCTTCTTCCTGTCATCCTCAAACCGCTTCAACAACTCCTCCTGCTCCTCCTTCTGCTTCTCCCTCAACTGGAATCTATACAACCCCTCCATCTCCTGCCTCTTCTTCTCCGCCCTCTCCACCATTTTCTTCCTCGCTTCTTCCGCCTCGGTCCTGCTCGCAGGCGCGTTCCTGCCTCCCCTCGTCACAGTAACGAAACCATCCTCATCCGGCTCGTTCCGCAATCTCTTGGCAATCTCGGCAGCTTCCTTCTCCCTCCTGGCGAAAACAGCAGAGAAGGCGTCGACTGCTTGCTGGAGAGTGGCTGGGTCGGGGTAGCATAGCCGGTTATGCTGTTTCAACCATACCGACCCGAGAGCGGGGACTTTGCTGGCGACATCACCAGCGCCCCATTCGGGATACTTTTTCGTTTTTGGAAGCTTGGCGCAGGCTTTGAGGACTTGTTCCACGCTCTTCTCGTCGGCTAGTAGTACAATTGCTGTGCTGCCTGATTTCCTCAAGGGACGGGTCCAAGTGGAGGGTAATCTAGCGGCTTCGTCTTCTCTGCTTCTTTCGGCATCTTCTTCCTCTTCGCGCTTTCGCTTCTTGTTGGTGCTACCGTGGGCTTGGAGGAGACGGACGGCGTTGACTGGGACGGCGGCGTCGAGGGGGGAGAGCTTGTGGGCGGTGTCTTTGCGCTCGTCTTCAAAGCTGGCGGACTCGAAGCGGCCTGGTCCGACTAGCGAGGCGAAGAGGGAGCGGAGGTGGAGGTCGGTGCTGTCGACTGGACAGTTGGTGAGGAAGAGGGAGCGGGAGTCGCTGGGGATGGGGATCTTGGGGGTGTTGCGGCGGAGGTAGAGGTAGTGGGTTGTTGGCTTGGGAAAGGAGGGTAATGGCGGGATGGAGATGGGGAGGACGATGAAGTCCCCTAATGTTGAGGGCGTTGAAGGCATTTTTGCGGGATGTGGTGATG
This sequence comes from Apiosordaria backusii, assembly GCA_030549205.1. Taxonomy (NCBI): domain Eukaryota; kingdom Fungi; phylum Ascomycota; class Sordariomycetes; order Sordariales; family Lasiosphaeriaceae; genus Apiosordaria; species Apiosordaria backusii. The sequence goes on from JAUKTV010000002.1 coordinate 3,480,362, forward strand.
GTTTTGGCTGGTGAAGGCGCGCTGCAAGATGATCGCGATGGATTGGATGGTTGATTGAAGGTCGAGAAACTTTTGTGACCCACTTCTACGCTTGGTGCGTTATCCATGTTATGCAATTGGTTGGAAGGCGATAGGCGATAAGAGCTTAGCTTATCAGGTCGTACTGACGATGAATTGGGCCAAGGGCTTTGAGCTCACCATCCCGATCGGTCCTTTGCTGACGATTGTTCATGTTCTGGTACAATTCAATTATGCCTGTCTTTGCCATTTTTTACGCCAACAATTCTTATCACGATAGAATTGGGCGATTGAGAGAAGCTTCCTCCGGCTCTTAGAATGCATTCGTTGATTTTACCTTGAGACGTTACACTCACAATTCGACCCAGTCACAAAATCCGCTGAGGCCGGTGACGCTCGTTACAAGCTACAACACGATGACTGGCTCGAATGGTGTCTCAGCTGGTGTTACCACAGCCAGGTCGTCACGTTTACTGTCATTTATCAACTTTCTTGGTACCCGCCAGAAACATGGCCAAGCACAGGCACCACTCTTCCTCGAGTTCCGCTCATCCACCCTCTTCATCGTCTTCACAGTCTGCTTGGCTATTTTCACCGACATTTTGTTCTACGGCCTAATCGTCCCCGTTTTCCCATTCAGCCTCTCGGAGCAGATCGGGTTGTCAGAAGACAAAGTGCAAGAATGGACCGCCATACTCCTCGCCTGTTACAATGTCACTCTTTTTCTGGGCAGCCCGCTCGTTGGGCTCTACGCCGACCACACATCATCGCGTAGATGGCCGCTGCTTCTTGGGCTAGTGGCGCTCTGCGCGTCAACCCTGCTGCTGTGTCTGAGCAAGACGATTGCCCTGCTTGTTGTAGGCAGGCTACTCCAAGGACTGAGCGCCGCCATCGTCTGGTCGGTTGGGTTGGCGCTGTTGGTGGACACAGTTGGAAAGGACATCGGTTACGCCATGGGATATGTTACCATTGCGATGTCAGTGGGCTTGCTGATCTCACCGGTTATTGGCGGAGCGGTGTACGATGCAGCTGGGTATTATGCAGTGTTCTATATCGCCTTTGCGATTATAGCCTGCGATATCGCTCTCCGACTTGTGTTGGTAGAGAAGAGAGTTGCTCAACAATGGCTCGTGGGACCTCAAATTTCGGAGGGCGAAAGTGCACCTACCGGCAACAGGGAAGATGAAGAAAAGCAGGTCCAAGCAACAAACCATGCAGAAGCCGACCCAGCCTCGCCACCCTCACCGACTCGGCACGGAACCAGTTCCGGTAGCCCGACTGCTGCATTATCGACGCCGACCCTGAATCCTGCGAAGCACCCGCATTGGGAGCTGATCAAGAATCGACGCATGCTGGCCGCGCTGCTGGGGATTGCGATCGAAGCATGCATTGTGTGAGCATTCCTTCTGCAGTTTCCGTTGGGGCTCATCCGATAGGCGGGACCATCTCCAATAGTCGTGTAAGTGCTGACCTCTGTCAGGTTTGCTTTCGATACTGTGATTCCACTCTACGTCAAAGAAACCTTCCAATGGAATTCGACAGCCGCCGGCTTGATTTTCATCTGCGTCATGGTCCCGGGCTTTGCGTCGCCGATTGTTGGTAAGCTAGCCGATAAGTATGGTGCCAAGTGGTTCTCAGTCGCCGGCTTCGCCATCTCGATACCGCCGTTGGTCTGTCTTCGGTTTGTGACGAGTAACACAATGGAACACAAGGTCTTGCTTTGTGCACTTTTGGCGCTGTTGGGTGTTACATTGGTTACCTTGGCCAACACCCCTTTAATGGCAGAAATCACGTATGCTATAGATGAACGTGAGGCTCAACAGCCGGGAGTATGGGGTGAGAAGGGGGTCTATGGTATTGCCTATGGTCTGTTCACTACTGCATATGCACTGGGTGGGACGGTTGGAAGCATCACAGCCGGTTACATCCAAGCTGGACCAGGCTGGGGAACCACGACATGGTACTGCGGTGTATGGGCAGCGGTAGGTGCGGTTGTGTCTTTCTGGCTTGGAGCAAGGCCTGATGATGTGCCCAAGAGCCCAGGACCCGCCGATGAAGAACTACCGGCATCATCAAGCGGGGTTGCGTAGCGGAAGCCGAGCAAAATTACGAGATGAGTGATCAGAAGTGCACTTCTTCAACAATTCTTTAGCCTGCTTTGGTGATATCTGCCCGCCTCGAGCGGCTGCAGCATGCTCAACACCACATCAGCTGACATGAAACGGAACCCTTTCCGCAGCCGGCTATCTCCAACCAGCATTCCGGCCGATCAGATCTCAATGGTAATACGCCCAACCCCGCGGCTAACGCACGACAACATCGAAGTGACCTTCTCCTCATCCGTCAGCGCCGTCCCGCGGTGATCTACCCGGCCAGCCTTGAGATCAACCCGACAAGTCTTGCAATTCCCAACACAGCAGCTCGAGTCCGGCTGGTCGAACTGCTTCTGCAGGACCTCGAGCAGGGTTTCGTCCTCCCCAACTTTGACAACCGCCCCGCCTTTATTCGCCACGACGGCCTCGAAGGGATCCCCGCTCAGGTCCGCCTCGAAGGCCTCGTAATGCACCTCCTTCTGATCCACGCCAAGCTCTTTGACCTCCTTCTCCGCTTGCTCCATCATCCTCCTTGGCCCGCAGAAATACAGCTGCGAGTTCCACCCCCTGTTCTCGATGATCTGCCGTATGTCCATCCTCTGCCCGGCAGCCTTGTCGTAGAGTATGAGTTGTCCTTCCTTCTTGAGCTCCTCAATCCTGTCTTTGAACGGCACATCCTCTGCCGATCTCACAGCGTAATGCAGGACTACGCTGTAATGTATTCTCTTGTAGAACTCCACCTGGGTTGGTAAGACAAACTTTGTCAGCTTCACTGTGTGCCCAAATCTGCATCTCAAGAAAACACGAATCCTCGAAAGGAACTATCACGTACCATGGCCAAAAAAGCCGTAACCCCCACCCCCCCAGCAACAAAAACATGGTGACTCGCCGCCGAGACAGTCGGCACAGCAGCAGTGATCGCGCCGACTTGTAGTACATCCCCTACTTTCACCTCGCGGTGCATATACCTACTCCCTCCGCGACTGTTCTCCTCCAAAGCAACAGCAATCTGGAATCTCCCCCTATCCCCATCCACAATGCTATACGCCCTCACAAGCCCATTCCCAAGTTTGATCTTGGCATGCGCTCCCGGGTTTAACTCCCTCTCCTCCTCCTCATTACTCCTCAACACAGCCTCAAGCACAAAAGCCATTATCCTCCCCGTCTGCCTTTCCTTCTCCACCACCCGGTAACTCACCCACTTCTCACGCTTAGTCTTCTTATTAGCCTTTGCCCTCGCGCGGAGGACCCGCCGGGAGAAGTTGTCTTTGCACTCTGCTCCAAACTCGTTTATTTGGGAGAGCTCGGTGTTGATGGCCAAGTTGTCGGTTTCCTGGTGGAGGTAGTGCTGGATGCGCTCGATGGTCCAGTTGGGATGGGGGCGGGATGTAAGGGTTAGGGTGTTGCCGGAGGTGACGGGACCGGGGGATAACACCCGGAAGTAGAAGCCTGTTCGGTGGGTAAGGTAGGTGAGGGGGGCGAAGGAGGGGAGGTGGAAGCGGTGGTTTAGTTTAAAACTAGATATTACATAACAAATCGTCAGCTTGGGGTAGGGAAAAATAAGGGCAGGGGAGGGGTTGTGGTAGATACCAAGGCTGTCGAGGCAATGAGACTTGAAGAACTGCAGTCGAGTCTGAGATCTCAAAGATATCACCTATGCAGACATTTCTCTCATTCATGAAGCCTAACACGAGATTTTCGCCGAAGCCGCCGGGACGGAACTTGTCGGCGGATTGGGGGAATTCGGTTTGCCAGGATTTGTAGTGGGCTGCGCAGTCTACATATCATACATAGTGTACTCATCTCATCAGTCTTAGTTTTACTTATGAGAGGTGAGGGGGAGTGAAAGGGAACGTACACCCGTGCACAGCCTTATCTACTCCCCCGTGAAACGTAGGGTCTTGCTCGTCCCCCTCCAACCCTAACCTGGTGATCTGAACAGGGCCAGTTCTCAAGGTTTTGTTGATGCCGGATTTGATTTTTAACGGGGCGAGGGGGGCCATGCGGCCTGTGCGGACTTGGAGGATTGTATCTGATGTTAGGGGGGCGCGGAGATCAACCTCGCCGTTGGGGTTTAGGGGGGGAGGTGGGGGCTGTTCTCCCATTTTGATGCTGCTGACAGTGCCTAGTTCAGTTGGGTCAGGTCGAAAAGGTTCATTCAATGTTACAAGTGAATGGTGCAGCTCATATGAGAAACCGAAGAGAAAGCTTCGGTGAATAATCTCAGTGGTGAGTGTGTAAGTGAGTGTTCACGAGTAAGGTGTCGTCGAAGCTCATGCTGTCATAGCTTCACAACCCCACATCCCCTCTTCGGCTCACAACTCAATGCTATCAAGTCGTATTCCCGAACTGGAGAACCCGAACAACACTGGACAGAAAATTCATTGCTACTTCATGACTAATACTACAGCTCGTATTCACTTATATGCCTTATTTGTTTGCTTATATGCTTACAACAATCCACGCCCTTTTGTTGACGATCCAGTATGAGCAGTGTGTGATAGTGAGGGGTTGCTTATTCAGACATTCGAATGATCTCCACACATGTGTTGCTGCAGAGATGGACATGTAACATTGGACAGAAATAGGGGTAAAAGGGGCGAGTTGCTCCACATGTTGAAGTTGGGAGTGTGGTAGACTGCATGGTAACACAGAGATAATGCATGAGAAAATAGAGTTAGCCAACAGTAGAGGTCAAAACGAAAGGGGGTTGGCTAATAAATCCTTGATCACCGAGTGATCAAGAGCTTTGCAGGATGAAGAGTTGCTGCAAACCGGACTTGGCTGCCTCTCACTATCAACCCTTAAAAGAGGGTGCGGCCAGTAAGGTAGCTAACCCTGACTTGTACGACATGGAATAGCCCGGTGGAGCACAGACCACTTGTGAGTCGTGGATTTGGTGACAATTCCATGTCCATACAAAGCAGTCGCGCCTACATTGACAGGCCAGGGATGAAAGGCCGTGAAAGACAGAAAGTAGAAAGCTCACTAGATCTTCCCATATCAGCCATGATGGGTAATTGGGTAGCTATCTTCTATGCTTGGCCAGGTAATAGCAGAGGAGATTTACACACTTGTCGTGTCACTTTGTCAAACCACTGATTCTGGTGTCAGTGTGAGTTTCGAAAGAGAGTGGATGGCAGAAGCATCGTATATCGTCTCTTGTTCCAAATGGTCAACACACAACTCGAGCCTGGCCTCGAGCATCCGCCGGGATATGGCATACACAGCCCCATTCCGTCGTCACCTGACGAATTCCTGACGCACAAGAGGGAATCCTCCCGAGCTGGTCCAGTCTCTTACTTGCAGCAAATCGATGCAGAGATGCGGCATAATTCCATCCCACACTCGATGACATGTGGCGTTGATACGTAAACGTGGGTAGAGTCTGACGATATCAACCAATGACACATTCTTTGTGGTTTTGCCCACGTTCCGTACCTCAACCTGGGCCGGTGACCGAAATGGAAGTCGCCAAACTGTCCTCTTCCATCCTTGGTCCGACAATATACTTCTTGACCTAATTGAGGGTTTCGGGATACCTTGTCATCAGTTCCTCGTGTCCCCACGGACTTCGAAATTCTCTCCTTCTTGAAACGGGCATCTGTCTGACCGCATTTTTGAACGGGATCCTGCGTTCGGCCGACGGGAATGGTCACACGACAATGTGCTGATTCCGGTCGACTGCTCACTCAGATTCCGGAGTCCCTATCCCCGAGCCGCAGGGCGGGAGCCCAAGCAAGGCAAGATCGCTCGCCGACATTCCATGTCTGGAAATGGCAAAACACATGTCCCTCACATTGTACCGTGGTTTGAGGCTCTAGGCAAGGGACCCGGACCGTAGTGCCATCGGAGCGGAGCCAAAGTTCGGCGTGTTTCGGTTCGCCTCTACCCGGAGTCGACAGGGTGATAGCGGGACGTAGGGTTACACAATTTCATGTCGGCGTCGTGTCTTGTTCATGGTGTAGAGGTAATGTGGCGGCGGCGAGGCTGTCAACAAACAAATTGTTGAGACTGTCACACTTGACAAATTCGAACCGTGGAATGCCGTCGGGACATGTGGGATTCCTCGCGGTCGTTATTGATGGTGAGACGAAAGGAGATTGAAGCCCGGTGAGATACGAGATGCCACCGCCCAAGACAGCTTGCTTGTGCCAGTTTGGATATGAATTGCCGCACCTTGCCGTGAGGCCTCCCGAGGTTTGCATCTTTGGAGAGCTGATGGTCTCAGTGACTAGGCTCGATATCACCCTGAAATGAAATATCCTTTGGGTATTGACAGCCGGAGAGGGGAAAAGAAGAGGGGTCGTGAGGAAGCACGGGACTGAAGCTTCATGTGCCAGCCCAAAACGAGTGTAGAAGGGAGGTTTCCAACGCCCATCACATGACAGCAGAGCCTCATCTCGAAATCAGAATGCCATCTGTGCGTTCCGTATGTAATGGTGTGTGAGACGGTGCCCAGCCCCGCGAGCTATAATGCCACTTGAATGCTCACAAGGGCCGTCAAGGGTAAGCGGGGTATCAACGATTTGCATCATGCGGCTCATTAGCCAGCAAAAATCAAGCCAATAAACGCAGACAATGAGAAAGGGCGTAGGATTGTCACCCAATAGACGCCATCAGAGACTTTACAGGTGAGAGCCAGCCATCAGAGCCTCAAGTCGCTTGGCTTGCAGTGGACGCCGCCAACTTGACGACCCCACCCAACAAGTGTGATAAGTAATATTCTGGGCAAACAATTAGCCTTGGAATTGAGGGAGCCGGATACGGAGGCATATACTGTGCCATCAGTGTGTTGGTGGGAGGTTGTTGCAAGTGCTGCACGTCTGAGTGTTGATGCTCAGAAGATTGAAGTTCAGTGGGGAGGTTTGTGGGGGCCTGCCAGAACCTTGAAAAAGGAGGCTCAAATGATTTACCCCACATAACCTGAGCGGCCCTCGATTTTTGATTGGTTGGTTTTTGCAACTCTGAACAGGGAGCCATCACCAAACGAGAAGGTTGATGTCACAGATACAACTCATGGAGAAATTAACGAGAGACAAACACGGCACATGCGGCTCTATAAAGGTAACATGTACCACCTCACCTCTGGCCAGATTTTGTCCGGTATCACGGGCATCGACGGGAGACAGGGGGGTTTTGGAATGTAGGCCCTTCCCGTAAACATGGACGAGATGGAAGTGGCATCAAGGGAGGAGGAGTATAACGCCGCATCTTGCCCGCCTGAGTGTTGGAGCTGCGTCCTACACCGTGCATTCCATCATGTTACTCACCTTGTTTTCGTTCAGGGACAGAGCAGAGCCGCATCTGCCGACAAGGGTGGGCAGCCTCTGCCGAGGGGATCACAATCTCCGAAGCCACATCGAGAGATAGACTTTTTTTCTCCTAAAACCTCACTTTCAAGTTTCTCGTCAATATTGGGAAGCCAAAGCACCTCATACTCTACACATTCGAATTTGAGAATCAGATGCAACAAAAGAATTACCAGAAGTGGGCATCCATGCAGTCTCATTGCGTGAGCGGGGGCCTTTGTGCCTCCAACTGCAAGAACTAAGGTAGCTAATAGTAGATGGCGTCTGCCAGCCTCGTCTAGCTTAAGCAGGGGAAGGTATCGAGGTACTTGCCGTTCCTGGTCTCCCTTTCTTTATAAATGGAATTGACTGCCCAGCTCTTGCCTTGGTTTTGACTCGCAGCAGCAGTCACAATGCGTTAATCCGGAGTTTCGGCAACCTTATTCCTTCCTTGTTGCTCTCTGCCACGTCTCGTCTGCCGGGCCTGTCCTCGTCATCACCGTCCCCTGTCCATGGATCTTTCTCGATGGTTGAAAGCAGTTATTCACATCAAGGTCCAAGGTGATGTCGTTGGTCAAGCTTCCATACGAGCTGGTCTCATTTATTGTTGAGCATCTCGACCTGCTCGATGTTGGCAACCTCAGTCTCACCTGCAAGCGGCTGCAGTACCTAACCCTGGAATATTGCATTGCCAAGCGAATCCTCGAGGTAAGTGTTTGCCGTCTGAAGTTCTGTCTCGGCCGTGATTGGAGAAAATACACGGAAAGATGACGCTGACTGTGGCGTAGACAAAGGCCCCTTACAGCTTGGAGGCAAGCAATGCGAGGCTCACTCGGCGCTGGCCTCAGGAGTTGCGGAGGATAATCAAGCGACAAGCAGCCATTGCGGGCATCTCACCTTATCTTGTGAGGGTCGTCGCCCACGCTGAAACATGGCTTTACGAAAACGGCGTTCTGTGCTATATTCGCAAGCGCGAGATGCGAATTCTGGACCTCCACCGTTCGGCAACAGACGAGATTGTCATCAATATTCGAGCCCTCCTCTACGTGGCCATTGCCGAATCCCGAACCACCCGCAGGTACAAGGTCCGGCTGCTGTACTATGCCCATGACATTGTTTCTTGTTTATACACGCACGCCAAGCCCAATCATGATCAGGTCAGCTGGCTCCTGGCCTTTAACGTGCGTACTGGACAGCTGGTTACCGTTCGCCAAGTTGCCTCAACCGCCAAGATCTTTGTGCGCAACGACAACAACTTTCTTTACTATGGGACAAATTCCGAAATCGGCAGAGACCTCTACCGGTACTGGGTCATATATGGATTCGACTTGCGTGCCCGCAGGTGGCTGAGCGACAAACTCGAGATTCCCGTCGTTATGGGGGTCGATGTGGGCTCAACAGTCTGTTTTGAGATCTTTGATGGTTGGTTTTATGGTATCTCAAATCAGGCTGCTTTGGAGGTCGAGGAAATAGACTGGATCTCGCATTACACATGCTTCAGATTTCCAGTCACAAGAGAAGGCTTGAAAAACCCGGAGACACCAGACCCACCAATCTTCAGAAGGAACCAGCATGAGGGTGTGATAGATGACAGGTGGTACCTCCTCCGCATGTTCAAGGATGAGTCGACGGGCCAGCTCAAGGTGGTCGAGTCCAGAAAGGAATGGCTTGCAGGACGCATCTGGCCGAGACGCACCTACTACACCACTGCGATCACCTTCCACGACACAACCTCCGAGGTCGCTGGAGGAATAAACAACCGGATTTCATCATCTGAGACCTCAGGTGCAGTGTCATCAGAAACAATGACTTCCAAAATGCAACATGCTGAGCATACGGTGCCACCATCACGAGATCCCCATTTTGTCCATCCGGGAGATGATAACGCCTCATCCCTGATGTTCGCCATCAGCAAGAGCCCTATTCGTTGCTATTATTCGGCATGTCAAACGTTTCTGGACATAGTGGACGACCCCGCCTCAACTGATCCGAATGACCAACGAATCCGCATCCGAGGCAGCTCACGACGCCCCAGGGGTACCTCTGGATTGGAACAGCGGGAACAGCGGCAAGCTTTACCCCTAGCACAGGAATGCGGCCCCCAAGATGCGCTGGATCTGGAAGTGAATGACCTTTACAAGCACGGTGATGTCGTTTTCTGGCCCGCCGAAATAGACACCTCAACCCCGGACCCTGGGCTTGTCGATTTACACACGGTGCTTAATCCGGATGGCTTTCGCGGCAATATTCGAGGTGCCTGGGATGAACGCTCTCTGGTTTATTCCACAGGTAGCGATGCCCCCGGAGGCCTCAACGCTCTCGTGTTTGTCTCCTGGGATCCTTCTATTCATCTGGATGGCACCTTATCCTATTCTGACTATCGGGCCTCTGTGGGCGGCCCACCTGTCCGACAAAGCTCAGAAGGGCAGAGCCACGTCTTTGGGCCGCAGCCAATACCTTACGAGGGCAAAGGGAAGGGTAAGGACCTTTCCTGGCAGCATCCAAGCAAGTCCCCAAGTCCAATCCCACGTGCCGGCAGTATAGACTCAACATCATCCTCAGAGACAAGCCAGGATAGCCACTGGAAGAAAGTCGAACCTGCCTCGTATCGCCAACTTGGTTCAGGCTTCCACTTTGCTCGATGATTGGAGTGGATAGACCTCAGGCGGATCATCCCTAAACAATTCCCAATTGGCTCGAAAGACTTCTTCTGGTGGCATCGTGGATGCATTGGGGACGCAGAGACACGTCGCAATGCATGTGAATGTGGTAAAAGGTGCAATAATTCTACGCACTACATGCATTCTCCTGCCCGGTTGAGGGTGTTGGAGTGAAGTGCAGAAACACGAGGAATGGAGGATGGGGAAGGAAGGGATGAAAACTATACAAGGACGGGTTGGGGCTTACCCATACGGCAAGGGGCATGACTGGGTTCCTGCTAATCATCATGCTATACGTTAATACAAAAAGGTTCGACGGTTTTCACTCTTCACCATCTTTTGGAAAGCATACCTGGGGTGGACAAGCAGATGGTACACAAGGCTCTGAGGGGCAGTATGTGGAGACAAACTCCAGAAAGCCTCAGTCTGCAACCCGCCGTTTCATTCTGCGAGACGACCCCAATTTAAGGCATGCGAGTTGGAGGGGTGCCGTTGCCCGACTTGTTAGGCATCGGCTCTTTGAGCCATATTTGTTTTGGCTGCAGAGCATCTTGATGTGCTTCCTGCGTCTGTAACCCCCTCGAGATGCAGCATCTGCACGGAGCCATTCTCTCCAAGCGAGCAAAGTGCGATTTTCTGTGCGCCTTTCCCGGACCGCTCCCGACCTGTATGACCAAGGAATATGGCCCCCACTGTTGACTTGTCTCAGACTGCTGTTGTGCAGTCCACTTGGGAGGAAAATGGCAAGATGGTCGGCTGATGCGAGATGCAGAGAGGTATGCAGCTCACCACGAAGCTATTGACAACTTGAGGGGCTACGGGGATTGGCAACAGTCTGAGGGCTATGGATGGGGTGGGGAGCTGCATTGCTCGCAATATATACCGACCGATTATCACCTGTGGGTGAACTGGGGTCGAGAGCCTTGTGAGGGCTGGTGCAACCATGTTCCGGCTTACGCTACTCAGCCAGCCAGCCATACACGAGCTCGGAGATGGGTCCGGCCAAAAAGGGGAAATGGAAATTCGAGGAGAGCTCTGGGCAAACGGCACGCACAAGACCAAGAAGAGAGCATTGGCATTCTCAGCTGCCCCGTTTTTCTGGCTGCTCTTCAATTACACAAGCTCGTTCGTCTCACCCAACTCACCAAACTCGATTTCCATCGCCAACTCACCTGCGAGGCCCATCCCTCTTACTCATGCACCTGGAGGACGAGCAAACCAACTCATGAATCGTGCCATTCAAAGCACACAAAACGAACATGTGTCAAGCCCAGGAGGGCCGAGAGGGTGGGGGGCTTGAACAGGTGTGCCCTCGGCGTGGGCAAACGATAAGAAATAGTGGGATACGGTGTGGGATATATAATGTAAATGTATACATACAGCTTTCAAAGCACACTAGCTGTGTTAGAATCAATAAGCAGGGCAGGAAATAATAAGATGTAGATTCTATTCCCCGAATCATACCTGCGACTTACATCCAATCTTGCCTGCATATCAACCCCCACACAAAGGATCCATAGCATGGGGGATAGAATAGCCTCATGCTGTCAGGGAGAAGAAAAAGAAAAGAAAACAAGCTTAACCCCCATCCTCCCGTCCTTAACCCCATGAGTGTTGTTGAACTCCCGCCGTCGTACATGTGGGGGAGGGATGTGATGTGATGTGATGAGGTGCCATGCACTTACATGAGAGACAGGCCACGTGCCAGCCTACCACCAGGAACAGACACGGGAGACCACAGACGGTAGACCGCGAGGGTAAACAGAAGAATATCAAATCAAAAGGCCGCGGAATTATTTACTCGTGAGGTGAGTGGCTGGAAGGGGTGCGAACTAGCCGAAGATGGCTCGCCAATGAGGGATAATTATAGGCAAAAAGCTCTTGGACGGGGACCTATCAAACAAGTACCCCAGCAAAAACACCAAAACAAAGTCCTAGATACTCCATATTCCGTACACACGCTCAGACCCCTCACCGGGTTGAAAAGAACGAAGCCAATACCAGCAACGTGTCTCAGACAAAAACAGAAACTCATACCCACAAACAACACTTTCCCAAGAAACATAGTACAAACCCCTTCAGAAGGTGGTCTGAGCAGCACAAATTTGACTCTTGGAAGTCTCGAACCGCGGGATCTTGAATCGCCCCAAAACAAATTTGTCAAGATGGTAGGTACATGCGGTCATAAATTTTCCTACCTAAGGAAACCGAACATGTTGAAGATGCTTGATGAAACTACAGACTTAGGAAGCTAGCTTTGACCCTTAATAACCCTACAAGAGACAGCAAGCCAATCTCTCTTGGGTGTCGCCATGTTTTGAATATTCCACATCCAATACACCTATGGAAGGGAAATAAAGCGTAGCGCAATACAAGCCCCACAAAACTGTCGCTAGCGATGTTGATCTGTGGCAGCCAACACACGCAAGGCCAGATTCGAAGTCACTTTTCTAGCAATTTCTATGGCAGGGGTACCTCTTAGAAGGAATGGCCAGTGCTGCTCGCATTGCTCAACACCACTCCAACCCAGCACTTCTTACCCTCACGTGACTGTATCGGTCGCAAGCAACTAACAACGACAGCAATATTACCATTTAAACTTAACTGCAATTAGCTGGCTACTTTAAGAATGACAATTATGACTTAGGTACTTTATTTTATATGGGAAAAGTAGTCTTTTTCAGGTACTCAGACACTGAGGCAATTTCGATAAAATCCTGTCTTTTATACCCTATTTGGTTAGCAAGTCACACGCTAGGATTTCCAACCCTGGGTATAGGTGTACTTTCTTGAATTGACACATAACCACTTGCATGCTAAGAGTACAGAAAAGAACAAGAAGAAGAGAGAAATCCTCCCGGCTGACCAACCCACAGAAACCAAAAATTCTATGTGGGCAACCATCATCCAAAACCTGCTGCTCCCCATTCAAACTCCTCTTGAAATTTTCAACCTCGAAGGGAGAGAGAGAGGGAGAGAGAGAGTGAGTAAAACTACCCAGCAAAAATATCCACCACCCCCTCCCACTTCCCCCTAGCCCTCTCCTCCCAATAGCCCTCCTTCCCCCCCTTCAACTTCCACACCTCCTCCCCCCTGCCGCCCCTCCCTCCGCCCCCGCCACCTTGACAAACCACTTGGGCTTATACTCCTCCCCGCTCTCCTCCATCACCCGCCTCCTCACCCTCTGCGCCTCCTCCAGCTTAACCTTCCACTCCTCCGCCTGGTCCAAGTCCCCCTGCTCTGCAAACCGCTGATCAGGCCTCAGCCTCGTATCCGTCGGCGGCAGCTTCCCTTTTTCAATCGCCGTGATCTCGTTCAGACTCGCAGCAAAGGTAGTCATGCCATATGTATTAACCGCATTCTCGACCAACTGCCCCGGTTTCCAGATTTCCTTGTTCCCCGGCACAATCTTCAGTCCGTTGGTCCAAGTGCCAGCCAAGGCAAGCCCCAATTTGCTGCCGTTGGGGCCGTAGGTCTCGGCTTTGACTTCTTCTCCGCGGCCGCCAAAGACGCCCTTGGAGAGGAATTCAATTGTTGCTTTTGCACCGGTGGTGTCATTGTTCACGGACATTGTCCCCACTGGTTCAACGTACTTCTCTCCCATGACGACGTTGCGGAGGAAAACAGTGGCGATGCTCCAGCTGTAGTGCTCGTCTGTGCCGTCTGGTAGGCGCAGACTTACTCTGACGCGGCCTTCGGTGGTGATCTCGGCGGATTTCCCCCAGAATTTCTGGGATGGGGCAGGGAACTGGGAGAAGGACCACAGCGCGCTATCGGCTTGCATGGCTAGCCTGACAGGACGGTGTGTGACTTTCTCGACGAGAAGCCTAAAACCACCGGGAACTTCTGCTTCGGAACGGACGAGCTCAAAGGTTTCACCCAGGAGAGGGTTGAAAGGCTTGCGAATCGACCTCTCCTTCGCGCGGCTGTTGCTAAATCCAGAAATAGCGAATGCGGTCATGTACAACAACCTTTCTTTCGGATCGGGGTGCTTAGCTGCCGCATCCAACAGCTGGGCATACTCCAGCTGTTCAGACACGCGATGAAGCAAGGACGTCGGCTCGTTGGCAGAAACAGGCATACTGATTGTGCTAAGATCCTTGCCAACGTTCTTGCGGACGAATGCGATCAAGCTTGGTGGCGCTACCTTGGCTGGGGGGATGGTTGTGCGTCTGGTCACGGGTTCTGTGATGGGTAGGGGAATCAAAGATTTGGGCTTGGGTGGGAAGAAGTTGGCACCACCGTCGGCTGTTTGAGTAAAATCGTCCTCATCTTCAATCGAAGATACTGAGGAGGACTCGTGGATCGATTCTTCGACATCAGATGCTTGTGTGTCCTCCTCGCTATGGTGGTCAATGATCATTAGCTGGTTTGTGGACCTATCAGCATCGCCAGCTTCAGCGTCGAAAAACTCGTCGATTGTCGAGGCTGACGACTCGATGCTTGCCCTTGGCTGGGCAGAGGCTTGAGCGGGCAAACGGCGACGCTTGCTGGTGGCAAGCAGAGTTGAGAACTCCATCACTACCGAATCGAGATCACTCAACAACGCGGTACAATTCTCCAGCGTGTTTGGCCCCTCCTGCTGGAGAGCTCCGTACGGTTTCTTGACGCCATTTTGTGTTGGAGTGGAAAGGCCTGATGATGGTACCGTTAGAGACGAGCTGGCTGTCTGAAAAGACTGTGGCGTGAGAGGGGACGCGGCACCGCTAGCCTTGCGCTTCCAGAACGACCTTTTGTCTGCTGCTGATGCTGTTGCTGGTGGTGCGGGGAAATAGCCCTCCGTATCCTCTGGCAGCGTAGGAGTGCTTGGGGAAAGATATCCATGGCCACTAGCTGGCTGCTTCTCAGCAGCCATATCCTTTACCAGGCGCCGGAGCGCATCTCTGGTGCCGACCATCCTGCTAACCAAAGACTCGACCTGCCTCCATTCTCTATCCTCCTCTTGCGCGTGGTTGGGAATGGTGATCCGAGGCACCGAAGTAGGCCCCCCTTGACTTTCTGATGACACCGGCTGCGTGGCGGGCAATTCCACCCCCCGGGCAATCTTGCTTGCCCGTTCCAGCGCCCGTGCCCAGTCGCTGAATTCTTTTGCGTTCGACGCTTTCAAATGCCAAACCTCAGCCCCAGAGTCAATGGTGATCTCCCGCCTCCTCTCATCAGCCGCCACAGCAGCCAAACTCAGCGGAATGGCTCCCCTAAGAGCCGATGAGTTGCGGTTGTGGTAGTACGACAAGGTGCATGTCGTGTAGTCCAGTGAGAAAAAGCGCTTCGCGTAGCCCTGCCCCTTCTTGCGCCTCCTCTTGAGTAGGACGCCGACATGATAGGAGCTTGACACGCCGCTGTCACTCTTACCGGCAGCAGTAGCGGTAGACAATGCGCGCCCCCGTGTATGACTAGGAAGACTGTCCACGGATTCCGAGGCGGCGGCACCCAACCGAGGGCTACCGTGTTTTCCTAAGCTCGTCCTACTCGCGCTGGCGAGGGGTCCAGCCTGTAAATTGGGCAAATTTCTTGCAGTCTGAGGAGGCGCGCCAGTCGGGTACGTCAGGAGAACGAATGTCGCCGTCTTCGATGTCTGCTTGGAGAAAGTGTTGTCAAAGACCAGACCAAACATGCCCGCCTGGGTGACATCGTAGGTTCCGACCGAGACTTTGTCTGCCTCGCATTTCCCATGCCAATATATCGGTATGAAGCCCTTTTTGGCGAGCTGATCTTGGGCGGTACTAGCGTCCCTTTTCGCAAATAGACCGGGTTTCGATTCGGCGACGCCCTCGGTATGTTGATCGGCAAGCCCAGCGTCGTCGGCCAAGGAGGCCAGGTTCGTCTCGCCGGTCCCGGGGTGCTTAACGATGCCAAAGTTACTACGAGGAAAGATTGGGTCAGCATACGGCCCAAGCAGACAATTGAGGCATCGTTGGGCTGAGGAATTACATGGACTTCTTGTGAGGCTGCACGCTCCAGGAGATGGTGTGGCCGACGTCTACTTTAACCCATCGCACAATGTACGCCTATGTTCGCGATACAAAAGACAATCGTCAGCATAGGGAATAGCCAATGCAGAGCAAGGCGCGCCAGGCGCGCGAGAAGCGGCGGCTTCAGATAGATATGCCTTAAGCACAACATACATACCTTGCTGTGGATTTCCAACTGTTCAATGCCTGCCATGGTGTGCCCTTGATTGCGCTTTGCCCGCCGGCTAATGCTAGTTTAAGTGATTACACGGCTTCGTCCGAAAGGTCGAGGTCCAACTTCGGTGGTGTTCTTGGAGTGTCGACGTCACAGAGGTTCATGCGGCGACGGGGTGATGTCTCATTGACTGGATGCAATGCCCCGCTAAAGAAGGCCCGACAGGCAAGCGACGCAAGACGAGTCTGTATGTACAGGGCGCCCGCGCGAGAGGTTGTGATGGGTGTCGAGAAGTGTCAAGCTTCCAAAGTAAATGCGTACAAGTCGGCCAGGGAGAGGGCGCCGCTAATAAGGCAATTAACTATGACGGGGACAAATGGAGACCGACAAGATGGGGGGGCAGATGGGGACAGATGTGGCTGTTGATTTTTAGGCGTTGCGGCTGTGTCGTTTTTCCAGGTTCAATGGACGGGATTGTCCAATGCCCACTCAGCTTCCCCCAAGCATGTACCCGTCAGCCCTACAGCAGCCAACACCACGGACTGCCAACCCCGCGATTTTTGACGGCTTCTTCGGGGTCGGAGTCACCACCGCGGCCGTTGGTACAGGGACGAGTTTCTGGACAACACTGTGGTTTTTCGTTATTTTCTTTGCTCTTGTTTCCTGGCAATGGGCACACTTCCAAATCAATAGTCTGCCCAACAAGTGCCTTGCCAAACTCTACTAACATCTCATCTACATACCTTGCCAACTAGAGCCTTGTGACGCGGCCTCCCAAACTTTTACTAGGCAGCACTGAGGATGTCTATAGCCAAGCCAGGATAACAGGATACGCCCAACTGCAAGATTGAATCCTTGCTCGCATCTTGGTATGTCGATATACAGAAGGCTCGGCTGCCTCGGTTATGTAATCAAGTCATTGAAGTTCTCTGAAAGACTGTTAAAGACAAAGTGACTTTGATAGTATAATGGAAGCTTGCTTTTTGGGCTGTTTACAAGTTCTCCCACTGTGTAGATAGTTGTTCAGGATTCAGATAAAGTACCATGCAAAACCCTAACCCGTAATTCTAAGATGCGGCCCACTTATTTTCCCTAAAGCTTCTCGTGCCTGGCGCAGCGACTGATGATCCATGCAACAAAAGTAACAACCTTCCACCACCATCATTTTGCGCCCCGGTTCACGGTCACCGCCAGGCATTGCCACCGTATATGACTGAAATCCCGTAATAGAAAAATAGAACATCAGCAACATCACAATTAACAACACACAACCGCCACCATGTCTCGACGGGACTTCCTCAGCATGCCCGCGCCCGAGAACTACGTCGCTGGTCTCGGGCGTGGTGCAACAGGCTTCACAACGCGATCAGATCTCGGTCCGGCGCGGGAAGGCCCTAGCGAAGATCAGATCAAGGCCGCCGTCGCAAAGCGAACGGCGCAACTTGGCCTCGGCGGTGACAATGCGAAGGAAGACGATAACGACGACGCAGCCCGGTATCAAGACCCAGACAACGAAGTTGGTCTGTTTGCCGGCGGCATCTACGACAAGGACGATGAAGAGGCAGACAAGATCTGGGCGGAAATAGACGACAAGATGGGGAGCAGGAGGAAGAAGCAAAGGTCAGTTCTTTTCTATTTACATGTTCCTCATAGCACTTTTCTGTCCATGCATGCGCCCAAAAAGCATTTAGTTTATCGTCTATACCCTCAGATGAATGGAGAACGAGATACCAACGGTCGATTATTTTTGCGAACAGGGAAGCTCGAGAAGAAGCCGAACGATTAGAATACGAACGACAGAACCCCAAGATCCAGCAGCAGTTTGCCGGGCTTAAGAGAGATCTGGCGAGTGTCACCGACGAAGAGTGGGCGAACTTGCCGGAGGCGAAGGATTTCACTGGGAGGACCAAGAGAGCACGACAAGCAAGGATGGAGAGATTCTATGCAGTGCCCGATAGCGTCTTAGCTGCTGCGAGAGACCAGGGTCAGTTTGGGACTACGGTTGCGGACGATGGGACAGCCACCAGTGCTACCCCAGGCGCTGGAGGGACCGAAACGACGACGGACTTTGCGAAGATCGGTGCTGCCCGCGACAAGGTGTTGAAGGCAAGACTTGAGCAGACATCGCAGACCAGCGGGCTTGCTACAGCAGGTAGCGCAACGAGTTTGGATCCGAAGGGGTATCTGACTTCGCTGGCCAACACCCAAGGCGCGGAGCAGAGTATCGGTGACATTGAGCAGTTCAGAAAGATGTTGAAATCCGCAGTCGACTCGAACCCAAAACAAGCGTCGAGTTGGATGGCTGCGGCGAGATTGGAGATGACGGCAGGGAAGCCTGGTGCGGCTCGCAAATTGATTGCTGCTGGGTGCCAGCACTGTCCCAAGAATGAGGATATTTGGCTTGAGAATATCAACATTAATGATACTCACAATGCCAAGATTATTGCGGCCGAGGCTATCCGCAATAATCCAAAGTCGGTGAAGCTCTGGGTGGCCGCCATGAAGCTGGAGAACGACCCAAGATCACGAAAGAAGGTTATTCGAAAGGCTTTGGATCATAACCCACAGTCGGAGGCTCTGTGGATTCATGCAGTCAATCTGGAAGAAGACGTGGAAGATGCGCGTATCCTGCTCGCCAAGGCTACAGAGCTCATCCCTGAATCACTTGATCTATGGCTGAGACTGGCGCATTTGGAGACTCCAGAGAATGCTCGCAAGGTACTCAACAAGGCCGTCAAGAAACTTCCCAACTCCCACGAGCTGTGGATTGCGGCCGCTCGCCTCGAAGAGCAGCTTGGCGAGGGTGCAAGGCGGCCAGTCATGAAGAACGCCGTCAAGTTCTTGGCCAAGCAGAATGCCATGCCCAAGCGCGAAGAATGGATTGCCGAGGCCGAGAAGTGCGAGGAAGAAGGAGCCGTCATCACCTGCAGCAACATCATCGAGGAGACTCTCGGTTGGGGCCTGGACGAAGACGACGACCGCAAAGAGTTATGGATGGAAGACGCCAAAGCCAGCATCAGCCGCGAGAAATACGCCACCGCCCGTGCGATATATGCCTATGCCCTCCGCGTCTTCCCCAACAGCAAGAGCCTCTACCTCGCCGCCGTCGAGCTCGAGAGAGAACACGGCACCAAAGAAGACCTCTGGAACGCGCTCGAAAAAGCCGTCGAGGCCTGTCCCCACCAAGAAACCTTCTGGCTCATGCTCGCCCGCGAAAAAGCAGGCGAAATCAACGAAGCCCGTCGTGTTCTCGCCCGGGCTTTTAAGCAAAACCCCGATAACGAGGATATATGGCTTGCGGCTGTCAAACTCGAGGCTGACAACGGGTACATCGACCAAGCCCGCGATCTCCTCAAAACCGCCCGTCAAAATGCCCCTACCGACCGTGTCTGGATGCGTTCAGTGGCTTTTGAGCGTCAACTAGGCAACAACGAAGCCGCTCTCGACCTCGTCATTGACGCTCTCCGGCTGTTCCCCAACGCCCCAAAGCTGTGGATGATGAAAGGTCAGATCTACGAGGACATGGACCAACCCCCCCAAGCAAGAGAGGCCTACGGCGCCGGCGTCCGCGCCGTTCCCTCTTCCGTTCCCTTGTGGCTTCTGTATTCTAGACTAGAAGAACGTCTCGGTAACGTGGTAAAAGCCCGCTCAGTCCTCGACAGAGCAAGGCAAGCCGTCCCCAAATCGGCGGAGCTCTGGACGGAGCTCATCCGCCTCGAGCGTCGGGCGGGTAACGTCACTCAGGCCAAAACCCTCATGGCCACGGCCCTGCAGCAGATGCCCAAGAGCGGCCTCCTCTGGGCGGAGAGGATCCTCCATTTGGAGCAGCGCACCCAGCGGAGACCGCTGCTTGCTGAAGCGGTAAAGAGAGCGGAGGATGATCCGGTGTTGCTGGTGACGGCGGCGTACATCCTCTGGAAGGAGAGGAAGCTGGAGGTGGCGGATAAGTGGTTTGAGCGGGCGCTGAAGCTGGACACGGATCACGGGGACACGTGGGCGTGGTACTACAAGTTTTTGCTGCAGCACGGGACGGAGGAGAAGAGGCAGGGGTTGGTGAATAGGTGTGTGCTGAATGATCCGAGGCATGGGGAGTATTGGCAGAGGGTGGCCAAGGCGCCGAAGAATGCGGGGAAGAAGACGGAGGAGATTCTGAAGTTGGTTGCTGCTTCTTTGCCGGAGTAGTGTAGTCAGTTGTGAGTAAAGTCGAGTTTATAATGAATGTCGTCCATGGTACAGGCCCATTGATGGAGAGGTTGTAGGAAACCACTGAGGAACTAAATCATGCTTGGTATGTGATAGGATATTGATATCAATTGACCAACTGGATCAAATTTCAAACAACTAAAAAAAAGAATCCTGAAAACCCAGTTAAAACCTCCCCAAACAAAAAGTTGTTGATTTGCTTTGTTTTTCGCAATGCAAATGCGAATTCATGTCATGAGGATCAAAAAAAAAAAAAAGAAACAGTCCTGTTCTTCCATGAGAAAAAAATTCTTTCCCCCTTTCCATTATCATACACCCTCCTCCTCCTCCTCTTTTCATTAATAATAATAGGTAAGTAGTCATCGTCAATTTGATTTACTTGCTCCCAAACCACGAGCTGAGGTAGCTCTTGCTCTTGGCCGCCTTCTCCTCGACCGTCCGGTCAAACTCGTCAATCTTCTTGAGGGTGTCGGCCTTGGCCTGTTTGGCGAGGGCTTCGGTCTCGTGCTTGGCCTTGCTGAGGTCGCGGTTGACGGAGGTTACCTGAGGGGTATGTCAGTAAATTGTGCTCTTATCGCTGGTGTTTTGGTGGTTGTGAACAAGAAATAAGTGGTATTGAGAGTGAAGGGAAGGGGAGGGTATGGTGAGGAGGTGATACGTACAGCAGAGTCAATCTTGCTCCCGACCTCTTGTCCGACGCGGGTGGCCTCCCTCTCGGCCTTGTGGGTAGTGTGGGTTGGGTAGTTGGTGGGGATCTTGGATTCGATTTTGGCGGCGGCGCGGTGGGCGTCGCCTGTGATGAGGAGTTAGTATCTACTAGGAATATAGAGATGGAGATGAGGGTGTGGTGGTTAGGACGTACTCTCAAACTGCTTCTCTGCCACCCGGGGTTGCCGCCAGCTGTGTAGAGGTAGTAACCGACGCCGGATGCAACAACGGCACCAATGGCGAGGGGAGCGCGAGACTTGGTGGACATTGTGATTGTGTTGGTTTTGTGAAGTTTGGGAGTTGTGTGTTGGTAAAGTTGAGCAGTTGGAGCTGGTGTAGATGGGCACTGAGTGTTGTCACTTTGATGGTTCTGTGAATCTGATTGATGAATGGAAAGCAGGAAGAGGTTTTAAAGGAGATGGGCAGTTGTGGTATTTCAATGCATCGGGAGAAACAGCAGGAGCCCGTTGCTGCTTGGTTTGCTACCTTCCTATTCGTTCCCGGCACACCTCATGGCACGTTCTTTTTTGTCTGATGGCCTGTACCAGGCTGGCTGGGACTTGTTGGAGAGCTCATTCATTCACAACCGGGTCATGCATGACGTAGGCGAGAGGTCCGTTGTGGTGGGGCCACCTTCTACTGCCGCTCCCCGCTTTGGGGGATGGACCCCACTGGAGCTGTTCAAGATCTCAGAGACATGGAGAGAGTCTTTGTTTGTTGATTCGGTTGAGGCTACGGATATATGGTGTGTGTTGGATACTCTGATGGGGGTTAGTATTATGTTCAATATTCTACTCTTTGAAAAGCAATTATTTACGACAATTGCAAGTCTGTCTGAGTTTGTTGAAGTTTGCGTTCTTCAGCACATCGAAGTTGCACGAGCACCAGCCTTGAGAGCTTGGCATCAAACTGGCCAGGGCAACACCGCTCAAACCAACGACATTACATCATGGCGCAGGCGAAGCTTCCAGTTCAGCTTCACGTCTCTCTTCGACGGGCACGCCCATTCTCCAGTTTGGTTTCTACCCAGACCCCTAATTATACCCGTCGTCAGAAATAGCATGCTTTAGTTTCCGGTTACCTCTACGTGGAATCTTTTCCTGAGGAGGGCACCCCTGTCGATTCCATCTCTTTACGCATACGCGCCAGCTCCAAACGTACGTCCAAGGCACTGGCGCATTGCATCTCCACGACCCCAACAAAAAAGCCTCAGTTATAGCCGCTAGGCCCGTGTTGTTCGTCCTGTCAATGTATTGTTGTGGACATAGGGATTTGAAAGAAAGCGGCGGTGCGTCATGCTGTTGGTGACCGGGTCACTATGCCGAGGATAAAACATCACCGCTCGTCGCGTCGCGTGCCCCCGCCCAAAGACAGCGATTTCGACCACGAGATCAACCTCGTCGATAGGTCCGAGGCCGAGGATGGCTCCATCGAGCCTCCTACTGCGGGGCCCTCTTCGTCATTGCAGGACCCAGCGAGGGAGTCACCACTGGGCATCTCTGGCCATGAGAACGGTGACGCCAATGACGCGCAAACGGGCGTGGCCGAAGAAGGGGAGCGTCCACGCCCTTCTATCCAAATCAATGGTAGGGGCAATTGGTGATGTCCGTTTTCGAAGAGCAGACACTGATATTTTCTAGAACCTACGCCATTACGAGAAGACGTCAACTCTGCCAACGGCGGGGCACCCAGGAGGAAGAGCGTGAGCAAGAAAAAGGCACCAGAGTCAGCGATTGAAATTCTATACGAAAATCAAAGAGGCGGCTTCCTCTGTGGTATACCCCTTTTTTCATCCAAAGCCCTTGGCAACCTCGACCCGCCACCGTGGACAAACTATGCCCACAAGCCCAGTCCGACAGATATACACACAGCTCAGGTGCCCGATCCTAGCTGGGAGTGGGCTTGGCCGGAGTGGAAAATCAACCAGGACGACAAGGTCGACGCTGAGGGTTGGGAATACTCGTTTTCCTTTTGTAGGAAATTCTCATGGCACAAGGCGCGATGGTGGAATTCGTTTGTCCGGCGGCGAGCATGGATCAGGAAGCGGGTCAAGAAGGATTCGGGGTACATCTCGCAAGACCCTCACATGCTCAACCCCGAATACTTTTCCATCCGGCCGTCGTCCGAAATCAGTCGTGAACGAGAACGCAGCTCAAGCAGGATGAGTAAAAGGACTGCCAGCCCCCGAGGCAGCAGACTTAGCATGAGCACGACGAGGTCGGAGGGGCCTGAGCAGCCGGAAGACATTGAGCACGTTGACGAGCTTTTGAGCGTCCTGCGCACATCCCGAATAGACCGGGAAAAGATTGAAGCGGTGGACAACTACCTCGAACACGCACAGGACGACCTGGCAGGGTTGCAGGAGGTGATGCACGAGATCATGTCGCTCTTTGTGTTTCAGGCCTCGAGGAGGGTTCTCCTGACGAGATTGACAGAGGTGCACGATCAGACGGTGGCACAGAGCAAGAAGAAGGGCAAAGACGCGGATGGAGAATTACAACGGCGGGCAAAGAATCTCGCCGAGGCAGTCAAACACGCAGACGAGGAGGTAAGAAAGCTCGAGTATTGGAGCGATGTGAAGGGGATGGCCGAGGAGGGCGACTCGACGGGAGCAGTAGATCGCCGAAAGGGATGGGATCCATCGTGGCAAGGCGTAGATAATTCCGGGCCTTCAGAACCGGCTCCCCCAAGAACCGGCTCCCCCACAGGCAGGGGCCAAAAATTGAAGTAATACTGGCATGGGAGTAACGGAGTTCAATATTGATAATAAGAATACCTCTTTTTCTAAGAGAAGCGATTGTACTGGCACAGTGTACCTGTAGCCTAGTTGGTACTGTGTTCAAAGTGGGTCAACCGGTGCCACTGCGGGCGGGACAGGATTGTCGCTCTTGGAATTTTTTTTGACAAACGACAAGCGCAAGCTTGCCGAGACAGCAACCACGAGCACCACGACAACGTAAACGACGACGAACACCAACGACGCCGGCGGCTGCGGCACTCACAGAAATCGGACGGCCTGGAAACTGATCCCCCGGCCGACCGAATGCTTCTGCCATTCGACATGCCACATCCATAGCAAATGAACCTGGGAGTCACGCAACCTTGGAGGGCCTGGTCGCAACGCTCACGGATTCCCCGGTTCTACTGGTCCTCCTCGGCTGCGATTGTCCCCTTTACTGGGCATCAGAGAGCCTTTTTCCATGCCGGCCACTCGAAACTAGCCGAATCTACCTCGAAGCCAGCGGACAATGCACCTCTGCGTGCTCATGCCTCCGCCAAGGCCTCCGCCACCAAGAATGCGCAGAACTTGGTGAGCCAGCTGGAGACTCTGCCATATCAACCTCACGGAACAATCCCCGTTACCGTCGATTACCTTGGCTCGAATCCGGACTGGGGCTCACGACGAAAGCAAGCGTCGAAGCATCATGCCGCCCTCAAAGCAGCACGATTCATCGATGAGCGCCACAAGCGAAAACCGGACTGGCGTTTGATTCTCGAGACTCTCCAGAAGCAAACCCCGGTTCTCGAACATGACATTCGTGTAGTCAAAGTCAGAATTCCAGTAGACGGCTTCCAGCATTTGCTGACCGACTTCCATGACAACTTCTGGGACATTTGCTCGCGCACTGGCTGCCAGATGAGGCTGTACACCACGACAAGTCGCAAACGCCGAGGTCCGGTACCATCTGCATGGGAGAATGGTCTCAAAGGGTTGAGCTGGAATCCTACAAGTGAAAAGTTCATCTTGATCTTTGGCGGGCTCGACGACGTCACTGAGGCATACAAGGGGATCGCCCGCGCAGTGAAGGGGACTATTATTGTTGGGGTTCGAAGCGAGAATGACTGGAAGGATTTTCTGCGACTTGCAGGCCGGGTGGAGCAGGAGATGGCTTTGCGGCTCGAGGATGCGAAGAAGGGAGAAACCAATACAACGGAAAAGCAGTACAGGAAACCCATCTCACGTCCCCGGGAACTGACGAGGTTTCACGAAACTCACACGGAGCCATATCGCCTTGCGGTGAGAGCTGATCAGATACCAGCCTTGAGAGATGGTGAGGTGTGGACAAAGGCAACCTTCCTACGCTACATCAGACATCTCGTGTGCGGCGAGTTGGCGCCTGGTGAAAAGCGCGTCTTGTATGAGAATAGTAGGGACCAACAGCTCACACACGCAGATGTCGTTGTTCGCCAGTTGCGGCTCGCTTTCTACGATGAGGCGTGCGCTAATTCAGTTTCCCTCCCGGCCCTCAAGGACGCGCTTCGATACCTTGCTCAATCTCCTCACGGATCCCGCTTCACCCATGTGCCTGGCGAACTCGTGCGCCGCGTGAAGTCTCTTGGTCTTCGGGTTGATGCCGACGTTTTCAACTGGGTTGCTCAAGTTGCAGTCAACTCCAAGCACCTCCGGGCCTTCCAGGGAACGCTCAGTACGATGGCACAAGAAGGGCATGCGCCAAATTTCAAAACCTGGTTTTTATTCCTTCGGCTAATCAAGGCCGAAGACGTCAGGCGCTACATTCTGCGAGCGATGAACACCAAGGGATATCTCACCGATCCCAAATGCATGCGCCGGATTTACAGTGAGATGGCTGGCCACGACCTACATCGAGCCCTCGAGCTGAGGCAAGATTTTCAAACCTTTCTTCAGAGACAGCGCGACCTTTATGGCCCCGATTGGCGTCTGACATTATGGATGGGAAACATTCTGATCCACAAGTACGGCACGTCAGGCCGACTCAAGAACGTCTTCCAGGTTCTCGAGGCCATGATTGCTGCAGAAGAGGACCCCGATATAGTTACGTTAAACACGATCATCTCACACTGCCGAAACCAGCGAAAGCTCAGCTTGGCCATGTCGACCCTAGAATTCTTCTCCAAGTACAATCTAGCACAGCCAGACGGAATCACGTACCGACTGCTCTTCTCAATGGCCTTGACGTCCAGACGCCTGCATCTGACCACCTACATAGTCCGCCATGCCATTCTCGCTGGGTGCGACTCACACCTGATGAGGTCGCGCGTGGCGGCGCTGCTCAAAGCGAACTCGCGCGATTTCACAGAGTACCTGGGATTTTCGACTGTGCCTGAGAAGTGGGCCAATGCTAGCCGCTTCGTTCGCAGCAAGCGGCATTTGGCAAAAATTCTGTCTCTCGAAAAGTCCCTGATTAAGAAGGGGGTGCCTAGGGTGAAGCGATGGAAGCTATGGCTGAATAAAGTGTCGGTCAAAGCTTGCCGGTCAAGGCCCGATATTTATAAACGGCTGTTTCTCTTTGACTTTCGCCGTCATGACTATTGGAAGCTTCGTACATCGGCGCGCCCCACCAACGAGATCCGTTCTTTTTGGGATTGGTCAAGGAAGGCACACCTCTCCCTCAAGCCGAGATTCTCGCTTTGGGATGCGATCAGACGGGCCACGGCCAAGGATGAGGCTATGTTCAAGGCGGCGAGGAAGAATAGGTGGTATATTATCGAGGGGAGGGAGTCGATGGCTGTCCCCCGGGCGAAATCTGAGATCATAGACAGCGATGAGAGTCACGTCAAGAACGATGAACCTGAACAGATACAGCGACCAAAACCGCTAGCGGCACGGAGGGAGAGGCAGAAGCGAAGGAATGCATTGAGGTTAAAAATGAGACCCTCTCGTCAGGAGCAACCCAAGAAGAGGGAGCTCAAGAAGAAGGAGCTCAAGAAGAAGAAGCGACAAAAACCGCCGGCAGTGAGGATAGCAAGGGCGAAAAGAAGGGCAACTCTGAGGAAGGAGATGAAACTATAGATGAGGGGGATGGCAGCATTCGGGTGGCCAGGCCCAGACAAGGGCGAATTGTATCATATCATAAACCGACTGATGAAAGTGTATGATACCACATCTCTTTTACCATTACATCACCACCACTCACAGCAAGGGGGAGCATATGGCACGGGGGTTAAACAAAATAGATCGATGGGGATGGGAAAGTAAATGATGAGGGAGTTGACGTATATATTTACAGTATATAGAAACGAAAGGGGTACTTAGATGATGACGGGGTTGGGGGGGTTGTCTGTGTATTTATGTTTTGGCGTGTGTATATATATTTGTTCCGGAAGGTGTAAATGATAAATCTCATAAATTCCACACATGTATCCCACACATAATACCGCATTGGTTTTTCCACAAAAGAGGATGGAGTAAAGATGAAACGATGGCGCAAACCCACTGTATCCTAATAGCGGATCACACAGAGGGTAGAAACAGGAGAGGCAACAGGCGAGGGTACGGCAGTGTGAGATTCTAACCACTCACTCACACCTCCCAATGCCCAAAATCTGATGGGAAGTTGGGTCAAGCAAGTGGATCGAAGGGTCCGGTCTGGGTACCTACCTACCTACCTACCGATGCTGAGGGTTCATCAGGGTTTTGATATAGAAACGACAAGAGAGTTTTGCCCTCCTGACACTTGTGATTTTATTTTGTGTAACTACTTGATGGTTGAGGTTTGTTCATAGCTACCTACCTAGTTTAGGCATGCATTAGGCTGTATCCACTGTATGCTCGTGAAAGGGGGGGCTGAAGAAGAAGATGGGTTCGAACTGTTCCCACAGTGTCGCCTTAGGTACACTGGCGTTTTGTTCAACTTGTTTGGTTGTGTGTCAAAGGGTGAGTATCTTCCTTTTCAACACTATCTCCCGATCATGATGATGATCATTCGTTGTATGCACTGTGTATATGGCGATACAAAAGCAGGGTCGCTTCGCTGTTGGCCTGGGGCGGCCGGGGAATGATTGCGTTCCATTCCATCTTGCC
Source organism: Apiosordaria backusii (assembly GCA_030549205.1). Classification (NCBI taxonomy): domain Eukaryota; kingdom Fungi; phylum Ascomycota; class Sordariomycetes; order Sordariales; family Lasiosphaeriaceae; genus Apiosordaria; species Apiosordaria backusii. The sequence continues at coordinate 3,508,245 of JAUKTV010000002.1, forward strand.
GCGCGCGCCTATTTTGATTAGGGGGGGTACGTCTCTCTCTACCTAGCTTTTTCCAACGTCTGCTGATGTTTGTGAGGCGGAGATTGGGATTCAACAGATGTATCATGTAAAATGAGGCATGCCAGACGACGTTGTCTGAGCAGGCGAATATTCATCTATTCCGGGGGTTGATGGTTGAGGTTTTCACATGATGGGAGATTACCTGATATCCAGTTCAAAATTAACGAATGCCGTCTAATTGTGAGAGTTTGTATTCATTGTTGGGCTCGCTAATGATTTCCTAGAACTGATGCTTCATAAGGATGGAGGGATATTCGGATACGACGGGCATTTTTGTGAAGTAGCCGGGCGAAAAAGAAAGCTGAAGGGTGTGCTGAGCCGACTTGTCCCAAACTCACCGACTCTGATATGATCTGAAGACTGAATAGGCTCAGACAATCTTTGGGATTGGAAATAGCTTACCACTTCCCATTCTACTACCTACCTATCTCAAGGCTGCATGGTGAGTACTCTTCCGGCTTGGGGAGTGTTGTCACACTGAAGAATGACGGATCTGATAGGCAACATGAGTCCGGTGAAGATAGTTCAGTTCTTACTGTCACACCTGTGCTATAAGACTCGTGGTGTGGTGTGGTGTGGTATGGTGTGAGATGGTGTAGAATAGTTTGAAAGGGGGTGTGGGAGTAAGAAGGTACACCGAGTCCTTGTACTGCCTACCTACCATCACGGATAGATCTGTCCTTGCGGTTCACTTCCGTTTTCTCCGTCCTTGCTGTCGATAAGTATTCGGCGAGGTGTATACTGCTTTGGAAATTCCATCCAACTCTAGAGTGCATCACCCTCGGACTGGCACCGGGGAAGGACCCGGAAAGCTCGTCACGCAATCACTGTTGTATTACGGCGCTGCTTCTGGTCAATTCATGGTCCTCGCCTGTGGTTGGCTCTCTCTGACAGCCAACTAATCTAAGAGGCTTTAAAAGATTCCCTAAGCAGGCTGCCATGTCGTCGATGAGACGTCACGAGGCTAATGAATTGGACATCGCGGACCAAACGGGACCTTGTTCTCACGCTCGGTATTGTCAGACAGACTTGGAATATGTTTGCCCCAGGCGAGTGACTCTTATGATCCTCGTCATGAGACAGACGACGTAGCCTAAGGATCGCGCAAACAAGACGCACGGTTGGGGGGCGGGCGGTGCCTTTGTGGAGGATTCCTCAGGATCATAACCGTTCCGTTTCGTCTCGTCCCGTCCCGTGCAAGATGCTGGCTGCTTCGCTAACACCCTTTCCTCAAGCCGACTGACTCGAGTCTGGCTTGGGCAGTGCAAATCTGGGGCTTGAACATGTGCCTTGCTGATGGATTGTGTGCAACCCCCCAGTAGGGACATGGAGACAAACCGAAACTGTTCGGTGCCAGGTGCGTTCCTCGTACCAAACCTTGTTGCTATTCCCATCATCTTCTTTGCATGTAATATCATGCACCGATCTCACTTGAGAATGAGGTGGTGTTCCGCGGACAACCCGACGAAGAGCGAAAGGAGCCCCGGTGGTCAGAGACGGCCTCCGAACCGGTCACAATTTACTCTCTATTGATAGAGAGACGGCGGTTGGTCAAGTAACCTTGTGGGGTCCGTTCTCCTGCAGACGAGATGTGATCTTGACATCAGACCGGACAGGTTCCTCGAACATGATATGCTCGACATGAACTTCGATGTCAGCAACTGCTGTCCTCGATGTTGTCTGCAGGGTGGCCATCAACCCCCAAAAGCCTCAGGAGCGAAAGTCGCTGCCGAGTATCTTTTCCTCTTGTACTGTGACAAAAGGACCTTTCTGTAGATTTTCAGGGTGAAACGTGGGTTTAGCGAGTTTGCTGGCAGCGTGGGGGCAGATTGGGGGCCAAAAGGCGGCTTTCCCCCCATCTCGATCTTTGCATTACAGCTGGGTAAAAAGCCAACTCGAAAGGCCCAGGCAGCATAACAGGGCTCTGTGCCGCATATCAAGGCATTCTGAAGAATCTGGGGTAGTAATCGCGACAGCGTGTCTGCATCTGAATCTGAAACGGTGCGGATTCCGGCACTGTGTGGCAAGAGCTCATGGGATTGCGTGACAACATAGTAAGCTGTGGTTGATGCCTATGTAGAAAGGTCAATGAGACGAAACGGCTCGCTCACAGGCGCAGGAAAGGTGAAGATGGAGAAGCTGATGTCGGGGACCTCCTTGTATCGCAGAAGGCAGACCGAAAAGCAACACGAGAAGGGGTCTTGGTTGTGGCTTGTTGAGTTTGTGCGACATAAGACGGGCAGCTTTGAATGCAGGTGAAGCTTAATCTGACGCTCGAGAAACTGTGTCTCCTAGTCGTCAAGCTGCTGTTTTTTCTGGACACACTGTGACACTTGGCAGGGGAGCACCTATATTTTTCGGTCAGCTACCACATGTATCCCGTGATCCGAATCATGGCCGTTGTCCACAGCCACGGAGGAATTACTCACCAGGGCTCGTGTTGGCGACGAGAAATATAGGAGTATTCGGCGATTTCAAGGATGGGGGCTGGAAAGGAGCCCGGGATAGATTCATTTCGTGGCTCATGAACAGACTATCCAAGGACTCTCGCATCTCATCTCGACTGCGTTGAAAACCGATGAGCAATGGCAGTGGTGGGGTAAGATAGATTGCATCTTTGCTCTTTCACATGATCAGAGTTTCGAACGGTTGCCTGATTTTGATGCCTGATTGGGTGTTAGCCGATTAAGCAAGCAATTGTAAATGCACTCACACAGCAACCAAAGTTTTAGTGGGGGAAACCTCCAAGGATGAAACACAGCAAGCAGAAACTATTGCGTCGATTCACGTCTTCCGTCTTCCACTTTCTGCCGGCGACCCCGTTTCCACTTTCGACGTCACTCGCGCTCCATTTGTTGAGCGACTAGACAGCGAGTCAACGACGACAGCAAATAGCTGCAGCCGTCAGCCATCGCGAGGCTGTGTTGCGACGGTCCTATCGCGCTGCATCGTGATTGGACACCAAGACGAAAGGCCGCAAGACATGCAGCACTGCGCGTTCATCAAGCCAGCCTGGTTGGCCCGCTCCCGAGACCCCGTCCCTCGAAACTCCGTTTGTCCCCGCATCCCGCGACCTAGAGCTCCCCCGGTCGGCTAGGGATCCATCGTGCCATCGTCACCAAGGCCCGGGGCCGGCAAAGGATGATTAGGGTTCTCTCAAGATCGCGCCGTATAGTGGGGTCAGGCATATCGCAAGGTTGAAAGCGTTGACACATCACACACAGGTGTTGGCGTCGAGATTGAAGCTCTTGCAGGCTGGATACGAGCAACACAGCAGACAGCACGGGAAGGGACCGAAGGGCTTCATGGGACCTCGTTTGATGAGCGGCCCTTTCGGTGAGCGATATCTTGATGTCGTCATTAGAACGAGTTCACTGGCCGTGTTATGTCTTCGCATACTGTCGTCGTCCACTGCCTTTCCGAGGCAGCCGTGTCATCATTGACGTCCGCATTGCCGATACCCCCGGTGTCATCCGCCGACCTGACTAACTGATCGGTTTATAGATATTGACATCTGTCCATGTCTGAAACCGCGTTACAACCTCAGGTGACTCCCCAGCCTGGGTATGAATTGGTATGCAGCCTCAGATACTGATTACCTGCCTACACAGGCGGCCACTAAGAATGCGTGTTGTCTTCCGCTCTGCGCACGCAGGACTCCAGCTCTGACATGAGCGGCCGATCCCTGGTATCAAACGAAACTAACCAAACTAACCACGAAAGTGTCAGGCAATTTGTTGTCCTCACCGTTCCCAATCGCCTCTTTCGACTTTTAGTGATCTGGTAAGTGGACAGTGGAGTTGTGGGTGATGAGGAGGGGCACATCCCCCACCGATCGCAAGATCGAAAACAGGGGTGTTCCAGTCCCAAAGGGACGGTCAGGGAGGGCAGCCACATCTCCCTGCAGCACCGCATTGGCCATTATTGGGCGAGGTACGGCCCAAGTGCCGTTGTGAGAAGATGATATCAACAATGGCTCGAAAACGCCGGCTCTGACAAGATTCAACTGCTAAATTCAGTATTCTTGGTATGGGTACCCATTGTGCCATTCTACAGCTGGACTAGGGGAGGGAGCACCTTACAGGATGACTGCAGGTTTAGCCAGTCTGGTCACCCTGGGATTATGACAACACTGGGTGCGTGTGGGATAATGGATGGAAGAAGCCCGGTAAGGTTCCGGTCGACACTCCGTACCACGCCCAATGACCGGACTGAACGGCACCCTCCCGGCCCCACGGTCAAGCCCCCCGACTCCGTGAGCCGGACCGGCGCCAGGAAGCAGAGGCCGCCATGGCAGCGGTGGTTCGTTTCAAGAAGCACTGGCAGTCTTGGCGGCGAGCACAGGTTCCTGCACGCCAATCAGACGCTCCCGTCCCTGGTCCCTGTCCCGTTTCTACGATCTCCTTGGCACGACCGTTTCAATTCGATTCTCTGCATCTAGGATTGAGATGGTCACGACTGCTCGCTCTGATCTCATCAGACGCTGTGACGCCGCCGTGGATCTCTTCCGGCAAGGGCTAGCAGAGGAATCGCTAGTAAAGTCGTCACCATCCTTGTCTATCCATGATCCACTCCAGATACCCGGGAGAGCCCCCTCTTAGCCGCTGTTCGTACAACACACCTCCTGGTTCTCGGACCTCCAAGCCAACTTCTCAGGCATGCGATCGGAGAATACATGAATTTCTTCCCCAGTGCTACACCACAACCTTCAACTATCTTTGGCGACGTCTTATTTCCTCGCTCCCTACTGGTTTCAACGGCGCGGTGCCTGGTCAGCCACACCACCCCGAAACCCCCGCTGAGGCTTGTACACTGCACGCCTCATCGCTATCCAGGATTCAGATCTACGCCGCACCGAGAATCGCTCCGCGGCTCTCGGTGCGGTTCAGCAAATAAACTGCTGATGTGGATGGGCGTGGCGGACCGACTTCCCAGGTGAAGACCAAGCGCATGACGATGATTGATTTCTTACCATACTTGCCGACGGGAGGGACCGCTATGAAGGAGCAGAAGGACCGCCGCCTACCTCACGGCCGGGAACGGCTCCGCAGGTGTGCCTACGTACCCTCCGGAAAGGTCATCGTCGAAATGGCCTGCCAAGACTAGGATGGCTGATATCGCCGACCCTGATGATACCCGGCTTGCTCTACAGTGGAATGGCGGATGGAACTCGTCTGGGTTGGCGTTGCAACTAAGTGTTGGGTGTTTGAACAGACGAAAGGACCTCGAGCTGAACGCGGCGTTGACTGCAACGTCTGCTTCCCGAGTTGCTTGGGAAGAGCCAGAATGCGCAGCGGCTCACCTAGATCCGGGACCTTTGGCGATCAGTCGTCGATATTGCTTGCATAGCTTACCGAACAAAAACCACGCTGGGAGTCGCTGTATGTAAGTACTCGGTCGACGTTGCTGTCGTGACACGTTGGTGCCTGCAGCAGCAGAGTTGACCCGACGCAGGCAATGTTGCTCCGGCAGGTCCCAAGATCTCAGTCTCGATCGCTGGTGCGCATTTGCATCACCCTGCAGTGCTTGGTCTCCTGCAGTGTCTCCCGCTGTAGGTGAAGAAAGATACCACCCACCATCGCTAACACCACATCACTCAACGCACACCGAGACCAAGACTTGGACTCGTGCTGGCTGTCTTGAGAAAAGACGCATCATCAAGTACGCACAGCACAAACGGCTCGCGTGTTGTTTGCAAGAATGGAACCCCAGGCATGGCCTATGTGGCTTTTGACGTCAGCGTCTCGTTCTGTGCCCTCTCTGCCAATTCTGGAAGCAGCTCTAAGACGGCAGATGGCACACACCATTTCGATGGAGGAGTAGTGACCTTGGTGTCCGGTACTTGCCAACTTCTTCAAGAGTCACGCCGCAGAACGGGCTTCCCCGGCACTGCAGTCAGATTGCCGCGCTCCGTTTTCTCCGTTTTGGTTGGGGGCTGGGTGAGGTGTCGCTGTACCCCCAGGGAGGTACCCCTGCGCAGCCAACCGCTAGTACTGCGACTTCGTAGCAGCAACCCACCCACCTACCGTCGGTTTTTTGTCGCACCTGCGTTCAACAGAACTGCGAGCTTTCCCAAACACCTGCACACCCTGCACCATGACATGCACCTTGTGCATCCGCCAGAAAACACCATGCCAAACAGAGCCATGTACCGGTTCAAAGACCACCCAACAACGGTCCCTGCGCCTTCTTCCGTTGCGTTAGTCTGCATGCTTGTCTATGCTGGAGTCTGGGTACTGAGGGTGAGCTGGGAGCTATCCCTATTCTTCCCCTGGCACCAGGTAGTGATTGCTGCCTTCACGCCGCAGACGCAGGTCCCTCCATACAACCGGCTGGAGACCTTCGACAGGCTCCAAATGCCTATAAGGCTCCTACGATGTCCTCTTTCGGTCTGGAGATGATGAGTCTAACATTCACAGCTGGCTTGCATGAAGGTGTAGTGCCTAATTACTCATTTCTCTTGTTCTGTTGCTTGCCTTGCCTTGCCATTCGCTTCGCACTTCTCTTGCACACCTCGAATTCCGGCTCTGCCACCTTCCAAGACGACCTACACACGCATCCTAGGTTGGGGTCCTTCGCCGTGTTGCTCATATTTATTTTGGCCTTCGCCCTCAGGAGTCTTGTGCACTTTTCACTCGACCCGTCTACACAAGTTCGCACACCAAGCCTTGGTTTTCGATAGTCAGATACACATCAGATCAGATCACACACATCTCATCACATCAACCCGACCGCCACATCCCGCTCCGGCAGTCGACATCCTCTGCACGGACAATACCTCCTACCCCGGCATACAGACTCATAGCTAGTCAAAAGATCCAGTCAGCATCATGTGCTACCAGTTGATCGAGCGGTACTCATCTTGCCGCTGCCTGTACTACCAGCATGCCATCGACCGTTGCGCGGCATATGGCCGGGTAGGCCACACGATCCAGCAAAGAACGATATTAGTTGGGTACGCATGCGCGGACCACACAGCACACTCCAGCGGATATGATGATTACGGATACTCTCAATATTCTGACTCGGGCTACCACTCCCACGGCCACCGATCACACAAGAGCTCACACGGCAGCCGGTACCGATGAAAAGTTGCGTCTTCGACAATAGGCTGCCGTTCCTCGCATTCACCAGCATTGGTACCCTTTGAGTTTGAAGATTGGGTCTCTTATCTCTACTCATTCCGAGAACGGGCTACCGCACCATCTCAGCCCCCTTCTCGGCTTTCCTATCTCTTCGTGGGCCACGATCGCTTGATATCAACATCAGCACCGCCCGCCTTCCTATAAAAGGCGGCCGAAAGCCAATATCTCGCCCATGCTACCCAACCTATCCTGTGGACGAATGCACCAATGGACTAGCAGTTCTGTTATCGAAGACGATGGAAGATACTATAGGGCACGGCAAAACGACAACCTCATCACTCTGGGAACGGAAACCAAGTTCCCAAAGCTTATCAAGACACCATGTCTTGAACAACACACGCTCGACAGAGCAAGAGATCCTCAGTCCATCTCAGGAGTCTCTTTGTTTTTTTTTACGGCAACTTGGATTTTTGGCAACTTAGAAGCATAGCGTCTGCATTTTTCACTGTACTACGACACATGAAACAATACACGACTGTACAACACCCCTCATCATTTAGACACCCGCGTTTTCTTTCGATTTTCTTCATTTTATGGAAGAGGTCATATTACGGTTCGGAATGAAGCATGCATATGGGTCACGATACCAGGCGTTTTGGGCAGAGGGCTTCCGGGCAACCGGAACATTTTGTTTTGGCTTTTCTTTTTGGGTTTTTGGTTTGAACATTTTGGGGAGCGTGGGCGATATATTTCTGTATTTTTATTTTGTCTGTTTCATCTCTTTTTCTTTTTACACCCAAGTCAGTTGTTTACTTTTCCTCTCAGTCATGTTTTCCATGTTTGATGCGTATGACAGTGTTGGCTTGCGACAAGCACGCCCCTCTTGTTATTTCTTACTTAATTCCTGCTCAGGAGCAGCGACAAGATCTATCGGAGGATACTGCTACAGCAGGAGGATTTGGCGGGACTCTGGAAGCCTTTCGTTACCACTCTCTCAAAGATAGACTTTCTTGCCAGGCTGGCATAGCACCCCTGGCGGGATTCCAGGGGTTGCGGATCCTGGAAGAGAGCTGTTGTTTAGCAAAGACGAATAGCAATATCAACAAGTGATATCACACACACTGGCTGCCTCAAACTCTTCCATTGAACTAAATTGACCCAAAATACCATGATGTCAGCATGGGCGGCTTGAGGTTTCCGATGTCGAGGTGCTCGCTACGGCGTTGGATTCGAGGGATGTCACCCGATCCGATCTCATGTGGTCCAAGCACAGCTTCCCATGGCGGGGATCCTGGGGTCGGCTTTTGCAAGGAGCACGGCCACTTTGATCCAAGGCGCAATTTGAATGCTTGTTCAAGAAATGTAGTTTGTGTCAACTTTCACCCGCGCAAAAGCAAGCATCACATGACGATTCAATAGTCGGGCAGTAGTTTCTGTGTAGTTTGTTGCTAATAATCGAGTGCAGGCCAAGACATGTGTTGTCACCCCCCTCCCCCTCCCCAGTCGGACGTTTCGGTAGATCTCGTCCCCACATGTTGGAGCATTTTACAACTCAAGATTCGCCAAGCGCGAATTTCTACCAAGTTGGGACTATTTCCTGCAGCAGCCGATTGGCTTTTTTTTCCCCTGTTCCTTTTTACTGTGCAATGAGAAGAGGAAGGAAGGCAGCAACAATGCTGTTCACACCCTCTTGTTGAAGAGCCGAAGAATAAAAAACGTTGAAGAGTTATTCATGGCGGGGGGGACCACCAAAGCCCTGCTACAATCCCTGTCCGTCAGCACTTTAAGGTCGAAAAGGGTGCAAGCGAGAGACCCCGCCGCCAATCAGGCGTCCCGGGTGCCTGGTACGATAAAAATAGAGGGGTGCCCCTCCGGCACCTTTCGTTGGCTCATGACGAGGAAACTACCGCTTTGGGCAAGTGGGTGGGGTCCAAAAATACCAAACTGGAGGGGCACCAGTTTCTTTTCATCTGGATTTGGATTTTGCATTCTCGACAAGGTGAGAGTGCTTTTTGCATTTCGAGAAAATATCTGACGGCGCTTATTTTTGCATAGTCTGTATGCAAGATGACAATCATCAACACCAACAGCTCAAGTTTACCGTTTCGACTACCTTACCTCTCTCCGTTATGATGAAGGTAGGACCAGCATCAACCCGAAGGGGGCTTGGAGGAGCTGTTAGCCCATCCGACCCGAGCTTCGGCCCCGGGGTGTCCCCCACCGAACACGGTGAATCTCCCGCCGCAGCCGCAGGCGTTTTCTCTCATCATTAAGAAGGCGGTTTACAGTTTGGAACTTTCCAGCACGTTCGTTCCATCTGGGCTCGAACCTTCCAGCAATCTTACGGCCGACCTATCTGGAACCTTCTAGCAATTTTCAAACCAACAGTTCCCTTCAAAAATTTCCAGATCACTTCTTTCATCCATCTCATCTTCTCTTACATTCTCTCTTGGCTTTCCATCCATCTTCTCATCTTCTCTTACATTCTCTCTTGGCTTTCTTTCCATCGCTCGACCCGATGGACAAAGATACCACAATGGAAGACAGCCCGAAAACGCCCAAGACGCCTCAGTTTGGGTTGCCGCCGCTCATCGGTAACACTCAATCTCCATTTACCCCATTTGCGGCCACAACACCACAGGCAACCGATTCTGTTCCCAGCACAGTCTCTCAAGATATGGTCAACATCCTTCACTCTATCGATAAATCACTTCACTCTATCGATCAATCATTGAAGACTTTGACCGATCAAGTCCAGCAGCAAACAGATCAACTTCGTGACCTCGCAGATCAGCTCGCCGCAATTCCTGATCACGTTGCAAAAATGTGCGAGGGTGTCACACTGATCCATGCTCGGTATGTCCTCCTCAATCCTCACTGCATAGCTCTACCTATATTTATTCTAACTCTACTCGTATTACAGAAGCACAAACCAACCTGCAATTGCCGCAAACCGTTCCATCTTCGACACAAGACTAACACCTTTCCCACAACAAGCAAACCGATGATCGGCATGCCGACTTCCATCTTCGACACAAGACTAACACCTTTGGTGTCTTCCACAACAAGCAAACCGATGATCTGTATAGTACGTAGGTGCTGTAGTTTAGGGACTAGGCAGTGATGGTTTGGTTTTGCGGTTCTATGCACTGAGGTTTGTGGAAATCAAAAAAACTGGTACTGCAAGTGTTCAACAGGCATCAAAACACAGTTGACAGACCACATAAGATAGCCGTAAGGCCTCGAAAAATAGTCGGTAGATCTTTAAAGATAGTCAACAGGCATCAAAATGGTGTAATAGGCCTTTCAATGCAATCGGCACGCCTGTATCGACTAGTTTATGTGGTTAGCTATGCAGGTAGCGGTGCCAGTTTTTTTGTCCAGGGCGTGGACTATTATGATCATCATCAAACCAAGCATGATGGTCGTTTCCAGGCTTTTCTATGCTATTTACCGATGAGTATGTGCTGGGCAACCCCACACCACCACACCATCCCGCACAACCCAACCGCCGTAACCGTTTGGGAACCATCTGATGGGTAGCAGTCTGACAGCTTTCTGACAGAAATATCAGACTATCGCGTCACTAAGAGTGCCGAAAAGCGGGAAAACCGGGTCATGCATAGAAGCTTCTGCTAGCTAGGAGCTTTTAGTAATATTTTTACCGACCGAGTGGGTGATGGGTGCGCTGCACTGCACCGTACCTTGCGTCTTGCGTCAAGCCAGGCTGCCACTACTTTTGGCCTATCTCTCCTCAAGAGACTACCCGTCAGCGCCGCAATCGCACAGCCGAGACGACCCGAGAGTTGCGACGTGCATATTTTATGCTTGCAGCGAAAAAGAAAAAAAGGCCAAAGATGGGATGAAAAAAAGAGAAACGAGCGAGCCTATCCGGGGACGGCGTTATGAAGCTTCCCCCTCTTTTCTCCCTTCCAAACAGCAGCAGCGGTTCATCGAATACCCGCCGCAGCCGCAGCCGCAGCCGCAGTGATCTTTCTCTTTTGTTTCCCCTTGCATGAATTTTTTTTCAGGCAAATCATGTTTTTTTACTTTTAACCCTGTCTTTTTGCCCAAAATGGTGATTTTCTTTTCAGGTTTTGGGGAACACAGGTTTTGACGGGCGGTCATCAAGTACTGGTACATTTGCTTCAAAACGGAGAGAACCCACCCATCCACCACACATTACGCACCTTCTTGCGGTTGTGTTACCCTACCCTACCCAGGATGACAACTTACACCAGCCAGCACATGATCGCTCTCTGACAGGCGCGGAAAAAAGCAGTCACGTTTCCGTATTACGTTTCTTTTCTTTTCTTTTGTATTCTTTTCTTTGCCATGGCTTTCTGGAAACTTTGGCTGTGTACGTCCCTCGATCCGTATGGGGGATATGATGAATGAAAGTCCGATACAAATTCATTCTTACATACATTTTCCGAATACTTGACACTTCACCGAAAGAACAAGGAAGAAAAGACCAGACAGGACAGATGCATTTCACAAGGAACTTTCCCGCAGCACCTGGAAAGATGACAGATTACAAGATTACACAGGCATTTGGAATTGTATTAGGAGTCGGATTTGAGTAGAGCGGGAAGTACAGGCAAGTGCAGAGTTGCATTCTTTCTTACTTTACGCCTTCGCTGTTCGCCGATATGACTGACTTATTCCACTACAACTTACTTACTCAAAGCAATATGAGTATCGGGGATGATGACAATTCCGGGTTGGGTCCTTTCGGTAACGAGACCTGACCGTTGACCGGACCGGATAGGCCGGGTTTTGGCAGCCAGGCTGAGCAGAGGGCTTTGGAATACTGGAAAAGAAATAGGGGGTATGGCAACGCGGATTTGTCAAGCAAGCCGAGAGGAGGACGTCATTTGTCTTTTGGAGATGTTTATCACGGGATGCAATGATTCAAACGAGATGGGGATTTGTCATTCGGGGATGTGGAATGATTACATACAACCGGTGATTCATATTTGCCGCTACAGCGTTGAGGATGATGACATCACAGCTTTGCGTTTCAAGTGACTGAAAGCCACCACACTACACACACGAGTCTAACCCCAGATTTCCCGACCCCACGATTTACTAGTGTAGTGTATACTCGTGGAGGTGGGAGAGAGAGAGAGATGAAACTCGAACATTCATGAAACAACTCATCTAATTCTTGTGTCATTATCAACTACCGACCCCGAACTCCTCGCGGCACGCGGCGAGAAAAAAGCGGCAATCGGAACTGACATCTCATCCATGCCCCTCCTCGCGCCGTAACGCCTCAAGCCACATTTTTCGTTGGCAAGAAAAGAAAGAAACTAATTTCTGATCCTTCTTCTGGAGAATGGGGGACGACAAAACAACTCCCGGTCGCGCCGTGCCGTCTTTCGTCAGCGGATTCATCATACCTGTATTAAACACGAGGGAGACTGGGGGGGTTTGAGATTTAGTGGGGAGGAAGAGGGAAGGATTGCAACTACCGTGTTTTACATACACTCTACCGCCAACTATCTACCCATGATCACTTCTGTTTTGTGAAGGATCAAATAGTGAAGTGATATTGGGGGTTTGAAAGGGCGAGGCTTGCGGTTAGAAGACTGTCGAAAGGATCGCGACTACGGTGGGTTTGACTGCCAACACATTGCGCTACTGGATATTACTGCAATGCAGGACCAACATCAACTGGATACAATCGTGAGATCTGATAGCGTTCGTGTCAAAATAAACGTGCCATCATCTCGCAGGGTTGGCAAAGTGTGAGAGAACGTGGCGAGTTGCATTGTGGCTGGCTGGGGGCGGGGGGGAGTTCGCACTAACTCATGCAAGAGAAGACGCGTAGAAGGTGCGTGGAAGGCTGGGTCGCTTGTTTCAGGATATGCGGGTGTCAAGGTGAAACGAACAGCGACGATGCAGACATACCCGAGGAACCGGATGTTTTTGTACGAGCTGAAGATGGTACAGTAATATAGTTGCCTTTTCGGTGCCAGTGAGATGCAGCGTTCTAGAATAGTTCTAGAAGAAACTCTGAGACGGTGAGGTGAGATGGGTCGTTGCATTGGAAATGGGGGGAGAGTACATATGAGTACAGTGGAGGGGAAATGGAGACGGGAATGGAAATGTGAGGAAGAGGGGTAAGGTACCAGGAGATGTGGCTTGAGTGGCTTGGGAGGTTGGCGGCACGACACACACTTGGAGAACATGGCGACACGTGGAAGAGGTTACACCAACCTGCTTTTTCTTCCTTCCCAAGGGTTACACGCCACTAGAAGAAAATGCCGCGAAGAGGGGGTTCTCCGGCTAGCACATACATACACTGGTGTCGTGTTGGAGTTGATGTTGGATTGTTGGATGCTAAGTGGAGGGCTATCACCAACAAGCCCCCAATCGTGCGCGTTTACGAGGCGGCTAACGAGAAAGAGTGTGTACGCAACAACCGTGAATGGATGATGATTATCTCCTTTTGGATCTTTTACACGATGACCACCATTTGATGACATGACGATAGATGTGATATGATGTAGCATCTCCACGCCACGCCGCCGCCCATTCAAATCAATAAGTGTTGTTGCTCGTATCGTCTTGCAATATGCCAGTCAGAGTGCCGGTGTTAACTAAAAGCTGTGTTATCGTGGCCCAGCCGTTTTGAGTCTCGGAGGTCACCGGCCGTTTGGGATGGATGGAACTGTGATGTTGAAGTTGAAGAAAGTGGAGATAGATGAGTTGGCCATGTGGATTGAGGTTACACGGCGGAGACGGCACGGAGGTGTGTAACCGGCTTATGGCTCCGGAGTTGGGCTGGGGGGAGGGTTCGGAGCCGGGCCGGAGATGGAGATAACATAGGGGTAAGGCTGAGGGGCACGTGGAAGAAGGGAGGAAGAAGAGGTGACGTTGAGGTAAGGTTGGGATCAACGACAGGGTTGATGATGGGGAGACAGGGTTGATGGTGGGAGGGTCTGGTGACAGGGTTGATGGTGGGAGAGGGTTGTGGGCGCTCGGCGGATATGAGACTATCGGGTGGTCTATGGAGCTATCGGGTTTGCGCGGCTATACCCGATATCTACTTATCGTTATCGGCTTTTGGAGACGCGTCTCAAGCGCGTAAAGTGGTTTTCCACAATCGGTGTAAGTTGCAGCGAAGGGAAGGAGCGACGGCTGGTTTCCACGATAGCGATTGTCTTCTATTTGATTCTCGAGTGGTGAAAATTTTGCTGGTTATATTTCAGACGAAGGCCGCTATGACGTATGAGTCTTTGGTGTTGAGCCCCTGAGGGAAGGAACGACTGTTTGTTGCACGACTTTTTGACGACTCCTGGCTCACCAAGTAAACAACAACTGTTACATCGTCACTGGACATGGGGTGAAAAGACTCAACTCAGTGTCACGACTCGGTACTCGTCATCATCCCTCGTTGCGCATAGCAAGGCATATAATATGTCTTGTTGATGTTGATCTTCGCACCTTCAAACAGACCGAAAATAGCTTCACCACTTCGAATATCGCCTGCCAGAGTTGGAAAAAGGGTGTGCTCGTGTGAGATAGGGGTTATCAGCGCCTAGTCTTCTCACAATCTTTCGAAGTGCCTCATCTTTCTTAATTCTGCTCCTTCTTAGCAACCTTTCGTCCGAAGTCGAGGTTGGCTCCCACGTTTCGACCATATATACCCCGCTCAACTTCTTCTCTCTGGATTTTCCCTCCTTCACTCAACACCACAGGATCTCGGAATTCACATCTTCACGATGGACGAGACTTCTGGTGCGGCCGACGCTCCTCAGCCTGGGCAGAAGATGGAAAGCCTCCTGAATCAAGCGCGTGCTTCCCTCTCGAAGAAGCTGATCAAGCCGGCTCTGAGTGATATTCTTGCGGTAAGTTTGTCTCTCAACAAGATCAACACTTCACTCTGGATTCTTTTCTAATCATTGGCAGGCCATTGATCTTTGTCGATGTAACAAGAACAACACCAAGCAAGCCAGACATGGCAAAGACAAGTCCTGTCACCTCAAGCAATTTGTGAATGGCGCCCGGAGTAAGGATCCAGACGCAATTTACGATGTTGCCAAGACTCCTTGTTCTTGTGGATTTGCCTGGCCTTCCTGTTCTTGTCCAGAACATCTTAAGGCGGTTGACCTCTTGACGGAATGCCTGGAGACTGATGGCCATTATGCTTCAGCTCTTGCGACTGGTCTTGGTCTTGTTCGTCTCCGACCCTCATCTGCTGCTGTAAGTCACTTTCGCCGCCCAGTATGTAAGAGCATGGTTCCTAAAATCATCAAATAGGGTTATTGTCGTGCTGCAAAGACCATTCGGCTCCTTCTGAAGCTCGAGAAAGAGGGCAAGAAAGCCAAGAAACCTGACCCCAAGGTCGAGAGAGCACTCAAGGCGATTGAGAAGGATGCTGGCCTCACTACCGCTCGTCTCTATGCCTTCATGAAGAGACTTGTTCAGGCTGGCATTAACAACACGTCTGAAAAGTACCGAGACGATGCTCACGATCAGTACGACCACATCCTCCTGCGCATGGCTCACAGCCTGAAGCTCCAAGATTGTCTTCGCGACCCTGCTGCGAAGCTCCCCCTTGAACTACTCCGCGAGATCTTCTCATACTTGGGCACCGCCGATATTATCCGTAGTCTCCGCGTCAGCAAAAAGTGGAATCGTATCATTAAGCATGATACGTTGCTCTGGGGGCAAGTTCATCTCCGCCAACCACGCAATCCCGGCCACCGTGTTTTCGCCACGTTCTTGAGAGGGCACCAAGGAATCAGAAGCTTGGTCATTCACGAAGTATCAGACTTTGGACTCTCCGCAAAGCGTCTATACATGCTTCTCTTCGGTCTCCCCAGTCTCCAGCGCCTAGTCCTCTGCACCGCCCTCCCCCACCGCTGTGACACCATCCAAGCGTTGGATCCAGCCCCCGGCTCCCGTCAAAAGCTCGGCCTGACCCAGCTTTCCTTGAGCGGGTACATGGCCCCGGCTTCGCTGTTGATTCAGCTCCTCCAGCTGTCCAGCCAGACACTCGAGGTCCTGGACCTCATCAAGACGGGCGGCAACCCCGAGCGGGCCATCGAGGCCGTGCGCATGCCCAAGCTCCGGCGCCTCCAGGTCGATGCTGAGATGACCGGTCGGAGCATGGACCAAAACTTGTTGCGCATGCCAGAGATCGTGGCGTCCACGCCGAGTTTGGAAGCGTTCTACTTGAACGGCTTCCTGCTCTTGTGGACGCCCGGTCAACCCTCTCCCAAGGGCTGGCCGCTGCTCAAGCATGCCGCGTTCGGTGAGGCAATGGGCGTCTCGGCCCACTCGCCGACGACAATTCTCCTGCCTCGCCTCTTCCCCCCCATGACGGATCGGATGGAAAAGATCGAGATCCTGACGCCGAACCCGGTGGTTGCCCACAACTACCTGTTCACCGTCATGGAAGGGGCGGAGGCGAGGCACCCTCTCCACTCCAAGGAGATGGGATGGGAGTTTGACGACGACGCGCTGCCGAAGCTGCCCAACTTGGAGCTGTTTCGCTCGCGCTGTGCGCTTGATCCGGACCTGCTGGGGCGCCTGCTCGCGGTCCCGGCCGCGAGCGAAGGATCATTGGCGCTCCTGGAGCTGGCGATAGAACAGCAGTACGCGATTCGGCACCCGGCGACCTGGTGCCCGGTCGTCCCCTATGAGAGCATTGGTGTGCCAGAGGAAGCGTTTGGGTGGGTCAAGTCGAAGAGGATTCAGCATTTGGGGCTGTGCTTTTTCAACTACAACCGGTTTACATTCCAGTACGGGCAGAGATTCGACGGGCAGCCGTTTTTGAACTGGTTGGATAATTTTCCGGCGTTGAATTCGGTGGCGGTGTATCCTCATTATCCTGGCGAGGGGGTGATGGCGTTCATCGGGAGGTTGATTTTGCATCCGAAGGTCAAGAGGATATATCAGGACTCGTTGAGAAAGGGGTGTGAATGGAATGAGGCGTCATTGTTGGCGTTACAGCAGGGGGTTTATCTTCACCATTGCGATTTCAATTTGCCATATGGGGCTTCGCTTTTTAAGAATTGGTAGAGTCGGTTATGGGGTTTGGAGTTTGATGGCGCATGGTTTCGGTTTGGAGTTATTGTTTTTAGGAGTATGGTTCTTGCTGGACATGGCATGGGGGGTTTGTTTCTGGGACCGGTTTGGTGGTTTTGTTGATTATTGGTGTAATATATACATTGCTGTTTGTTGAACCTGCTTTGTGGTCGCATATCTCGTCTTCTTTCTACCGAATACACAGTTTGTTCCCTATCCAAGCCGTCTCAGACAAATATATACTCTGCTTCACCTTCGATCCGGGCCTCTACGGGTTGCTTTGACGCATCTTGATCATAAATTCAGCAACCCCAGTTTCCCTTGGGCTTCAAACCGCCTATGTCTTTCCCTGCCTGTCCGCCTCACCATGTCTCCATGTCCCTCGAAACATCTGAAGAGCGGAACAAGAGTTCATAAACACCCCCATATAAGACGTCAGGTTCTGGACTTTGTGCTCACACCTTGCGTCACCTAGCCGGATACTAACACTGCAGGCCTCTAGCTTTTGTCTTGATCTCAACGGCTTCCTGTCTTCAAATTGCCTACGAGTAGGCGTTTTAAACTTGCCTACGTTGGGCATAACACCCGTTGCCAACGTGCCATGAGGCCGAAAATGGATTCTAATTGCGGGTGTAAAGCCACTGGTGATGATGTACTCTTAGCACCCTTGCACACCCTCGCGCACTCTCACCACATTAATCGGCTCTGTTTCCAACCACAACCGGGGGAAGAGAAAGACTAGAGAGTGGTTGGTTGCACCTCCTCCCACGGCACATGTAAATAACTGATCTTAGGACTCGATAAAGAACCACCAGACAAGAGACTAGAGTCCCTGAGTACTTGGCACCTCAACTGCCTTGATATCCAGAACCTCATCATGGCTTTTCTCATCAAGAAAGAGGCGGGCGGGGAGGGCAACTGACGGGAAACCGCCACAACCTTTTTTACCTAGGACAGCAGGTCACCACCAAAGCAAAACATGGGCTATAAATACCATACTGTGCCCCGTTCCAGCATATCTTTGCGCGAGACCAAACAGCGACGGTTCCTTACCAGCGGCTGGACTCGAACACCACTAAATGACTCGAGTGTTGAAACCTCACCATCAGTTCACTCGATCGGTTGATCGGGGCTCACCGGCTCTTTAGAACCCGCGGGAAACATGCGCCCGATAATAACCTGCTTAGGTAGGTAAGGTAGGTAGCATGTCCAACATCAATAATCATGGGGAGCCCTCATCGGGATGCTCTCTCAACACTAAGTACCTATGATTGAGCAGCCACTCCTGCAGGGAAGCATGCCCTCTCCCGTTTCCAGAGTCCCAGTCAGGGAGGCTCATGGGGCACGTTCCTCAAGAGTCTCCGTTCGGATCTTACAGGGAGGGCCCAGGCTATTGCGGCTTTGCATACCTATCCTGAACGGGTCTGAGGTTCATATCAAGACAGGTAGGTGTGAAAGTGAACTAACTTTGGTATTTCTCCTCCTAGCTGAGGTCCGATTCCTGGGGTTGGGTTGGAATGTATCGATCGAGAGGGGGGAGAGAGATGGAGATGACGGTTGCTGCTGAGAGTTTTTGTCAAGGGTTTGTTACTGGTGATGGATGGTCACTGATGATGTTCAGCTACCTTACCTAACTTGGAAAGAAGAATGCAGGGGTGGCGGAACGTCGGAAAAAGAGGATGAAAAAATGAGTTGATACCACCTACCTAGGCTGTAAGTGCAGAAAGTTGACATGAGTTTTGTATGCATGTGTGTATATATATGTGCCATCTATCATGTTCGAATCCCACCTGTCTGGCCTTCAGTTTGATCAGGTCATGGTCGTTTGTGGTGTACATCATGTATTAGTCCCGTCGGTCCCTCGAGTGTCGTCCAAGAGAGTCTAAGTATGTACAACATCCATGAGCTATCTGGGTGGTAGGTTAAGCGCGCGTTGTGTTGATTTGTAGCATGCAATAGGTCACATCTCATCACACTCTTATAAGGTAAAGACAACACAAACAGATATAATTCCCTCCCCAACAAAGTATATTGTACGACAATAACCCGACCTAGCCTAACCACGCCATGCCTTCCTCCACGCCATGCCATGCCAGATGTATTGTAATGTAGTGTAACTTTAACCCCCAACCCCCTTTGATCCCTATCCCCCTCCCATCTCATCAGTAACAGCGATAAGTAAAAAAAGTTGATGTTGTGTTGAACCGGTACAAGTCTTTGTATCTCTGTTTTTTCTTCTCTTCATGACTCTCTCTAAGCCTCATCTTTCCTGTTCATCCATGTACACACACGCCACTCACGCCCAACACCAACAGACACCATTCATTCATCAGAAAACTCCACAATCAACCAAAAAAAAGCGCAGTCCGCAACATTGACCACAACCCCGCGCAATGCCATGCAAGATGAACAAAAGAGAGACAGAACAAAGTAAAAGGATAAACAGTTGGTATCATCACTCCTCTTGAAGTCTCCCATAAACATGCAGTGGGAAGTCCAGAGAGCCAAAAAAACACTTGCAACTACCGTCATGCCTCAACAACACTTTTTTAGTCCCATCCGTCGTTACCGTCCCAATCCTAGCCCAAGTCGTCTCCAAGACCAGCCTACCCATAATTATGATACCGATACCGTCATACGAAAGGAATAAAGTACTTGGCCTGTTTCCAAGGTTGCGTATATGACATCGTTACTGGGTCTTGCGAGACCGCTGCTGTATCCTTGATCTTCGTGTGGTTCGCTCCTCCTAAGCCCGCCCCTCCTACGCGCGACGGCTCATGGCGGCATTGGCACCCGCTGCGGCAAGGTCTGTCTTGGAGTTGTTTGAGAGGCCCACAGGGCCGACACCACCGCTCACATTACGCAAAGAGGCCCTAGGTAAGCTGCTGGGGCCGATGGTGCCATTACCATTGGTGTAGGTCGCCGTAGTTCCGTTACTCGTGCGCTTGACACTGGAAATGCTCCCGTTGATGCTGGATGCTGTGCTCATGTTGGAAGTCCTACGGGCTGTGACCGCTGGCATGCTACCGGGTTTCGCAGGGACTGGGCCGTTACTTGGACCTGAAGCCTCCCGAGCTCGCAAAGTGCCAGCTCTGACAGCTGCTGGAGGCTCAGGAAGTGGTCGGGGGGCTGTGATGCTGTTGGTACGCTTGCTGGGGGAACCTTCGCGCATTCGGATGGGAACGGATGTCTTTTGACCAGTAATGAACTCGTGCCGAATCGCCTCTTCGGGCTTCATGCGGCGGTCGGGATCCCAGCGGAGGCAGCGTGCGATAAAGTCCAAGAAGGCTTCGTCATCGCACTTGAGGACTTGTTGGAGTGTCTTGGAGGATGGGCGTCGGCGGCGACCCTTTGATGACACGGTGAGGCGAGGCTTGCCCATGCTGTCGAAAAACAACTTCTTACGCGTCGACTTCTCGATAAGATGCTTTTCCGGTGGGCCAAACACTTCCATAATACAGGCCAGCTGCTCCTGCTCGTTCTCGCCAGGGAAGATTGGCACGCCGGTGTACAGTTCGGCGAGAATGCACCCAAGTGACCACATATCGATGGGTAGGCCATACTGCATACCAAGAATAACTTCGGGGGAGCGGTAGAATCGAGACTGAATATAGGTGTAAACCTTTTCCGTTTCGAAACAACTGGAGCCAAAATCGATAACTTTGATCTCCGAATGAAGAGGGTGGCGTAATAGAATATTTTCGGGCTTCAAGTCGCAGTGGATAACCTTGTGCTGTTTCAGTAAGTTGAGTGAGCTCAGCATTTGTTTGGTAAATCTGCGGATCAACTTCAGTGAGAAACCTCGGAAGGCGTTCGACTTGATAAATTCGTAGAGGTTCATGTCCAAGAGTTCCGTCGAGATGCAAAGATGTCCACGGAAATAAAAGCTGTGAGTGAAATTGACCATGCTGTGCTTGTTTTTGGGATCCTGAACGTCGTGTTAGAACTACAGCACCAGACACCTGCCTCTTCAGGAGCAATACTCACCCATTCGCGGAGTTTCTGCAGAATATTGACCTCGACCAGAGCTTGCTGATGGAACCTCTTTTTGTTGCGGATGATTTTGACGGCAACAAGAACGCCGGTCTTGTGGTCGATACACCGGACCACCTGACCGAAACTTCCCTTTCCGAGCACATCAATGATTTCATAGCGGTACGCAAGATGATCACCAGGTACGATGCTGTAGTCACCTCGCTCGTCGTCGTAGCCGAAATTGGGACTGTCAGACTGAACATTGCCCACAACCTTTGCCGCGTTTTGTGTGCCGCAAAAGTAGACATCCTTATAGTCCACAATCTCCCCGCGCTCGTAGATGTTGAGGACTGCAATTCTGATGGCTTCTTGAGGGCTGACGCGGTCCTTGGCCGAGGCACGCTTGCGAAGAGCATCCAAAGTTCTAGCCGCCAGCTCCGTATCCTTGCGTCGTGAACCGAGTTTCCTCATCTCTTCCTCCGCAACCAAATCATCCTTATCGAGCTCCGAGTTCCAAACGTCGTGATGTCGAAGGGTTGCCGTAGAGCCCTTGGGTTTTAATATCCTTTGCACCACGGAGGAGTTATGGGGGAGTGTGGCCCGCTCGTTGACTGTTCCAAGAGTCGAATCCTTCTTGGCCGCTGTGCCATTATCGCCGCGGTTACGATCTCCAGAGAGCACTGCATTCAAGCTGGAGGCCGAGCTCTTTCGCCTTCGTGACTCCAAGTACGTCCCATTACCATTAGACTTGGTGGACGGAGTGGGACTCGGGGGTTTGCCGGTAGGAAGGTTGTTCAGAGTTGCCGAGATGGGGATCCTCGGCGGTGGCATTGAATCATGCTTGACGGCGTTTTGGTCTCCGTGATTGCTTTGATTTCCACTGGCTTTGGAGGCACTCCTCTTCCAGGACAAGCTCAACTTGCGCCTGAGAGAGCTCATAGAAGAAGGGGTGGGGGGCTCCTCCGGACTGGGAAGCGGTGGCGGGGATTTTCCACCTGCAGGCCGTGTTGCGATAGACTTTGGCGCTCGGGGCCCCGAAGGCTTGTTTTGTTGAGCGGGCACGTCGGCTCCTGCATCCAAGGGGACAGTGAAATCCCCGCCAGTTTTTGATCTTTTGAAGAAAGTAGTCTCGAGATTCCCACCTTTCGGCACCGACTGGCTCAAGAATGGCGATGGCCCTGCTCTGACGGTCCCATTTTTCACACCAGCAAACGACTCTGTTGAGCTGGTCGGCGGCTCTGCCGTAGTGGCGGGACTTTCACGATGAAGCCTCTGCACCGATGCGCTGCTCCTGAGGTGCTGAATATCAGGCCTTTCTTCCGGCCGTATCCTTCCAAAGAATGTGCCCTTTGATGCCGTCATCGGCGTTGTCGGTGTCTTTGGAATTTGCCGTGATGGAGGCGGGGAGAGATTTCTGTCACCTTGTGTTTGAAGAGCAGCGATCTTGGCCGCAGTTGGTGTGCTGAGGGGACCAAGGGTAATGGGTGGCAATCTCAGCGGCTGCAAGCTCTTCTTCGACTGCGCTGCAGCTGCATTTTTCTCGAGGTCCAGCTTTGAGGTATGTACTGTCTTCCTGTTGCTCGGCTTGCGTTGAAGCTTAGCAGGTGCCGAATCACTCGTCTGCGCCCCCGTTATACTCGCCGTCGAATTACTATGAATACTGCTGCCATCATAAGCCAGATTAGACCTCCTCTTCTCCAAAAACGAAACAGCTTCGAGATGCGCCTCCTTTGGAGACTCGTACGCCTTCGGAATTGCCGGCACAGGTGGCACATCCTCACTGCTGTCAAAACTGGCCGAATTGTGAAGGTTAAGGGCCTTGGGAGCAGGCAGCCGCGAACCATTTGCACCTTGGATAGCCCGCTGCTGCATGGAGCCAGTCGATGTCCGCACCGTGTTGAGGCTGGTGCTAGAGTTGACTGAGAGACCCGAGCTGTATGATTTTCGGTTGGGGTCTGGGGTGGTTCGAGAAGACGACGGGGTCGAGATTTTTCGGGGCAGCATGGATGGGGACCGGGAAGAGGGACGACCATCGGCTGAAATGGGTGGCGGATGGGGCAACGCTGGAGAAGCGCCAGCACCCTGTTGAACCTGATGCATGGTAGATAATCGTTTCATTCGTCTTGTATCGGTAGGACTGATAGTTCGCGCACCCAGTCCAGTTGCATGACTAGCATGGTGAGTTCCTGGCATAACAGATATCCGCTTTGCCGAGCTCGGAGTAGAGCCCTTTGCGGCGGCCCTGGGAGAGCGAGGCATTGCCATTGCTATGTGAGTATGCTCGGGTTTGAGTGTGGTGTCTGGCGTGAGCATGTCCTGGCTGGACCTGGGCAATGGCTGCACAGACCTCGCCTTGGATGCCCTCGAACTTGTCAAGTGCCGCATGCTCTCCATTACCATAGACCGAGGCCCAGCATCCACTGAAGCTCGCGAAGCCTCGAGGCCAGTTCTATCAGATAGCGACACCACGCTCGGTCTCCGCTTTCGAGTCTGAATCTCTCTGCCTTGAACTTCTCCCAGCTGAACATCTCCAGTCGACTTCCTTGGCGGCTTGGCGGGATTGGGGTTAGAGACTGGGGGATAGTGGTTTTGGCGGCGCGCCCGCATGGCGGCTGGAGCAGTGGGAGCATTTGGAACGCCTGAGTTGGTAGATGGCGTAGAGGCAGTACTGGGTTGGGGCTGTCTGCCCGCCGTGCTAGGTCTTCGCAGAATTGAGCCAGTTCGTGAACGCGTGATGGCAGGTTGCTGAGGCAGGGCATGAGCAGCGGCGTTCGGCCGTGTCATGTCGGGACGTTCTACCATATTGTGACTGTTGCCCGCACTGCGATCCCCCAAAATGGTTCCTGTTCCAGTCGGTGAAGGAAATTGCGTGAGTTTGAAGTCGGTCGAGGCAGACTCGAGGCTGCTCTGGAGGTCGTCGAAGCTGACCGAGGGCAGAAACTCGAACGATGCGTTGGCGATGTCGGACACGTTATTGGACACGCCATTCCCAGCCCCAAAAGAGAAGAGGGAGTGGTTGTTGGAAGAAGAGGCACTGAGCATTGGAGCATCGATTGTGGGCCGCCTGATGGAGCCGATCTTTGTGGGACTGGGGGGGTTCAGGTTCAGCGGTCTCCTAGATCAACAAAACAATAGCAAGGGTTAGCACAATGCTGCATGTGGCAACGGTCCCATGTGCCGCAAAAGTTTTTGCAGATGCCGGTGAATATTTTGATGGCGATAATGACTTTCAAGACACAACCAGATCAAAGGGGGAGGACAACCTGGTGGGCGACTGGTTTTCCCGTCTGGGCCCAGCGGGAGCGCGATGGTCTCTGTTCATAGGGTCGGACGAGAACGCGCCACTCGAATTTCGTCGCAGAAGCGGCCGAGAATCTCGATCAACCGGAGTCGGACTCGAAAATGATGATGATGTGGCAGAGGCTGGGCTCGGGAGAGACCAATTTCCCGGCGTCTGTGGGTGATCGTTGCAATTCACGCTTTGCAGCGTAGATTTGGACCCCCCAAAGAATCAACCCCGATGGCTAGGAGGTCGTCGTCCAAGGCTCAGTCCG
Organism: Apiosordaria backusii; assembly: GCA_030549205.1. NCBI lineage: Eukaryota > Fungi > Ascomycota > Sordariomycetes > Sordariales > Lasiosphaeriaceae > Apiosordaria > Apiosordaria backusii. The sequence goes on from JAUKTV010000002.1 coordinate 3,532,963, forward strand.
GTCAGGGAGCTGAGAACAATCGAAAGGCTACCTCATTCCGGGGGCGCGCAGAGTGTGGGATCGAGCGTGTCGAGATTACGATGGAGGTGCGCGGAAGGCCTTTGGTGGCTTCTGACGCACTTGGGAGTGTCGTGAATGATGGTGGAAGAGGACGGAGGTGAGGGTGGTGCAGGGACGCTGCTGGGTCTATGGTCTGGGACACACTGGCGAGAGAGACAGTTGTTTCGCAGGCTGGCAGCATGTTTTTGGTGGCAGGTGGCAGCGGGCAGTGGGCTTGGGGGGCTTTGGTGGGCCCACCGTGGGTGTCCTGCACTTTCAGTGGAACGCGACCAGCAGCACGCTTTTTTCACTGGGCAACAGCAGAACGGCATGTGGAGTGCAAAATGCTTGGGAACGGTATGCAGGGTGCAACCTCGATATCATCAACGTCAAAGACAGCACGACATGTTCTGGAACATTTGCTGAGCCCTTGGAACACGTGGAGACGCCCTCACTTCATTCATCCAGCCAGACCGAACACCGAGGACAATGGCAGTCCACCTGATCCCAACACACACTGCCTGCACCAAGGTTAGTTCCCCCATATGAGTAAACTTCGAGATCAGAAACCGTTGTCCCTTTGTGTGTCTCTTCTCTTTTCCCTCTTGAGAATGCAGGGAATTCTGGAAATTAACAACAGATGCAGACCATGCAAGCAGCTCATATATACCTTGCCATGAACCACCAGGCAGCGCTTGGCTTCAACCGATTGGATATGAATCACGACAGCTTCTCTTACCTAGTCAGTTGCAAACCAGCCGTCCAGGCCAGGGGTGGTACGTGCGCCAGGGGCATGTGGGGCCATGAATAGGAGACCATCAAAAAGATGGGGAAACCCTGTGAATATTTTTTGGAGATTTCCAGAGCAATGCAAAGCACCAGGCAAAGGAAACAAAAACAAACTCGAAGCTGTCGGGGCTCTAGCACGGCGCTACGGGAGCAGCATGCAGGAGGAAGGCTGCCCTTGCAGCACAATGCCAGTCTTGTTCCATTCAAAGCACGCCAACTCATCCATGGCAACACTCGAAATGCTTGCTGTTAGTGGCATCGACGGTGAGTAGGGGGACCATCAAAACCACCAGCCCGGCAAACTCTGCTGTCTCTACAACCTACAACGGGGATGACGAAACCAGTTCTAATGCCAGCGGGCTCCGCTCGGCTTCTGCGGTGCTTGCTTGGCACCAGTCAATTTCCAGCATCGAGGGCTTCCCAGCCTGCCACCTGTGCACTGCAGGTATGGTGTTGCGAAGAAGCGGTGTCCCTGGATCTATCTACATGTACCTGAATGGGTCCATCGGCCTATCAACAACACAGCAACCAGCACGGCCTTGCCGGTTGTCTGTTGTTTATTGTTTGCTTAACAGAGGGCATTAAGACGGTTTGGGAATCGACCTCAGCAACCTGGCCCCGTATCCCGCCTCGTTATAATGCGACAATGGATTTCATCTTGAAAGACGTTGAGACGGGATTTGATCTGGCCTGGCCGACCAACCAACCATCTTGATTTTTATCGACACGGAAATGTCCCGAGCCGTCAAGGCTACTGGCTCTTCAGATGAAAGGGCGAGTTATATTCCTAATTTCCGACCGTGTCTCATCGAAACCAGCCGAGGAAACAATGCTCTCGGTGGTTGACTGCTTTTGGATGCAGAACCAGCCAATCTATTTCCCAGTTCATTTCGATTTTCGAGAACATTTCGGCCACGCGCCAACCACGCGTCTCGGGTACGCTATACTACGCCGTAGTATCATCAGCAAATGTCGTGCCTCATCTCTCGTCAACGTTCATGATGTAACATGAAGCAAAGCACGATGCTCATCGTTTTTTGGAAAGGCCATCGGACATGGCGGGCGAAAGCAGGATTTGCGGGACCCTGCAGATGCCCTGCCGAATTCCGCTCTTTTAGCGGAGTGGCCGTCGGATGTAGCCACCGAACCCGGCTCTCCGGTACGAACGGGCGTGCTTTTCAGCGCGTGGTGTTGGACTTGCATGTTTTGGTCGTACACTCCACTCCAAGCATGTGCCTGAAGGCTGCTCAGGTCGCAAAGAGCTCATCCAAATGATGCAACTGTCCAATTTGTGAAATGAAAGAAAGGCTGCTGACTGTCTTATGTATGAAGTAGTTTGATGCTGCTGTGCTTCTCAGGGCACCCAAAATGTGGCGCTTGTCTCGGCACCGTCCTGCCGCATGTGACGTGGTGGCTTGGGCCCGAGAAGTTCACCTGTGACGACACCAGACACACAACTTCATCTCACAACCACCGCCTGGATTTTATTGGCTTTTCCACTTCAACAGTTATGACAACCTCACTTGAGTAGCATTCACAGACCGTTGAGCCCTTTTCTAAACCAAGCCTCTTACGTATCTCTCTGTCGAGTCCTGGGACCGATTCTCATCCACACTTGATCAGCGAACGGATTGTGGGGCTCTCATGAGTGATGCATGAGATTCACATGCAACCAAAAACGGTAGAGTGAGACAGAATCATCACCAGTCTGGTCTTCAGCGCAACATTATCGAGAAGCATCACAGTAATCACTGTTTAAGGGAATTTACCGTCAAGATGGTGGACGAACTCGAAACACAGTTTTCCCATGCCGCCGACGAGTCCATCTTAACAGAGGATGATGAAGGGCAACCATCGCAACCACAAGGTCATCAATCTCACTCCGCCAGGAAAGTGAGAAGTCTGAGAAACGGCATCTTCAAGGCGGCAAGTATACAAGACAAACTCCTAGAAAAGTAAGTATTTTATCACCGTTCATCATGAGATCTCGAAACCTTCTAACACTCTTCATTTAGACTTCTTTTGCAAGTCCTCCCTTCAGAAGGTGGACAACCACAAGTGCCCTCCATCATGGGAGGCGACGACCCTCCCACCTTCGCCGAGCGCCCCGGCTTCTCCATCCCGTTAATGTCCAACAACTTCCGCCGCTTCAACGCCCGCATCGGTGTGGTCTTCAAGTTCCAGTCCCGCGCCTTGAAGGTCCTATCCTGGCGCAAACCAACCCACACCCTCTCCCTCCTAGCAGTCTACACCTTCGTCTGCCTCGACCCCTACCTCCTCTTCGCCCTCCCCCTCGCCATAGCCGTCTTCTTCATCTTTGTCCCCTCTTTCATTGCGCGCCATCCCGCCCCATCAACCTCCTCCGACCCTGACCACCAAGTCCGAAACCTAGGCTACTCCCCCCGCGGCCCTCCCTTAGCACCAGCAAGAAATTTCCAACCGACAAAAGAGCTCTCAAGAGACTTCTTCCGCAACATGGGCGACCTCCAAAACGTCATGGAGGACTTCTCCGTCGTCCACGACAAAGTCGTCACTTTGATCGTGCCCGTAACCAACTTTTCCGACGAAGCGTTATCCTCGGCCATCTTCGTCATGTTATTCGCCGCGTTGGTCGTGATGCTCATATCCGCCCATCTCATTCCCTGGCGGTATCTCATGCTAGTCGGCGGCTGGGGCGCCATCTTCTCCGCCCACCCTACAATCAACAGGTTGATCACCGAAGCCAGCGAACACTACCTCACCCCTCCTCCCGTAGGCTCAACCGCCGACTCTCACCCAATCAAGCTCCCCACATTGGACCTCCCAAGTCTCCTCTCCAAAGAAATCATCCTCGACTCTTCCCCCGAAACCCGCGAGGTTGAGATTTTCGAACTCCAACGCTTGTCTCACTACCCAGGCGGGGAGTGGGAACCCTGGGTTTTCTCCCCGTCGCCATACGACCCCTTATCAGCCCAGCGGATCTCGGGGCAGAGACCGCAAGGAACGAGGTTCTTTGAGGATGTGCAGCCGCCAGAGGGGTGGGAGTGGTCAGAAAAAAAATGGGGGCTGGATCTCTGGAGCAGGGAGTGGGTCGAGGAGAGGATCATCACGGGCGTGGAGGTGGAGACGGAGGGGGAGAGGTGGGTTTATGATATTGCCTCTTCTGAAAGGTCTGGTAGCGGCGGGGGTGGGATGGGGACGATTGGGGAGGAGACCGAGGGGGGGGAGGAGCCGGTTAGGAGCAGCAATCAGGCTGCTACGCCGATGAGGCAGAATGGGGGGTTGAGTTGGGAGGAGGGGGAGGAGGGGATGGGGAGGAGGGGCGAGTGGAGGAGGAGACGGTGGGTGAGGACGGTGAAGAGGAAGAATGTTAGTGGTTAAGTTGGCAAATATTGGATAACAATAGGACGGGGTTAATGAATGGTATGAGTTATGATCAAGTTTCATACTCCTGTCCGTGTGTAAGTGGTTACACCGTTTCGGTTTGCGACTTGACATCTGCCACATGGCTAGAGACTCGGTTCTGCTGTGACACAGTTTCTCACAGGAAACAAATTGAAGCGCTTTTCCATACTCGATCATGCAAAGGCGGTCATTCAGCATTCCCTCAACATATCAGAACCTACTTCCTAAACAATGTAGTCGTGCGCTTTTTTGACATAGCAACCATAACCAAAAACTCGCTCTATACCAACAAAAGGTATCATCAAGTAATAACCCTGAACAAAGGACCATGACCCCCATGCTCAACTCCTCGCCCAAAACAATGAAAACGCTCGACCTGTACCCTTGACTTGACAAAATAAACATTACGACCCCAGAGAATCACTCAATAACAACCCGATCCAAAATCTTGTGCACCAACACCGCCCTCCCCCTCCCCTCATCCAGCTCATCCGCCATCCTCCTCGCCCTCTCAATCAGCGTGTGCACCACCTTCTTCGTATACTCAAAGCTCCCCGTGCTCTCCATGTACGAAACCGCATACCTCTTCACCTCCTCGTTCGTCGTCTTTTGTCTCAGGATATTCAACAGCTGCGAATTAGACGGGTTGCTCCTAATGCTGTGAATAACCGGAAACGAAAATTTCCCCTCTGTCAAATCCTCGCACATTCCTTTATTGGCCGTGTATTCCTTGCTCCAAAGGTTTTGATAGTCATCGGCAATCTGGAAGATGAGTCCGATGACGTTGACAAGCGGGATGCAATCTGTTAGACTGCGCGATTCAGCCTGCATCAGCTTGATGCCTAGACGGAAAAGCCCGCCTGTTTTGTTGCCCACCATTTCGAGGTACTCGTCCTCGGTTGGGCAGGTGAGCGTGTCGCGCCAGTAGAGGTCCATTCCCTGGCCGCGGTGAAGGTTGAGGAGCTCCTCGGCAAAGATGTTGACCACCTTGGGGTTTTTGAGCTTTTGGAGTTCTTGGAGGGCAACGAAATAGATATAGTTGGAGCTGTTGATTGTTTGGGGGATGCCGTAAATCGTGTGCGCGACGGGGAGGCCGCGGCGGAGGAGGGAGTTGTCTTCTACGTCGTCTACGAGGAGGGAGGCGGTGTGGAGCATGGAGACAACTTTGGTGATGACTTCTTTGGACTCTTTTGGGACTTCGAGGAAGGCGTCGAAGGCGTTGACCAGGGCGGACCTAAAGTCCTTACCTGGGTGGCCGTTCAGGTAGTCGTATGGGGCCGTGAGGACCTTGTCCTTTTGTTCTGTCCATAGCCTCTTGGTGTTGAGGAAGAAGTCTTCGGTTGCGAAGCGGGATGGGTCTGGTGGAGGCGGAGGTGCTTGAGCCATTGCGTGTGATGGAAAGGAGGAGCTTGAGTTAAGAGAAGCTTTGCGACTTCGGTGACGGGTATGGCCAGGTGTTGCCTGGCTAGTGTTTGCTGCGGAGCCTGATAGGCAATTGCTTTCTGGGATGCCCTTAGAGTTTGTTTTTGTTGGGAGTGGAGGGGCTGTCGAGGCAGAGAAGTTTGACGATGTAGTTCGAGGTGGGATGACAGCAGGGGACTGCAGGAACGAGGAATGAGGGGCAGCTGCGGGATTGCTGGACGAGGAAGGATGAAGAGGAGAAGCGTCCATGGCTGCCTTTTGCTTGCGGAGCGAGCCTTTAAAAAGCAGCATCCGCGTCCTCGAGGGTTCCAACGATCGGGATTTAAAAGGTACCGTGGTGGGGCGTGGTATTGGGGGATCGTAGGCGGCAGTCGATGTTGGTGACGACATGCGATCTGTAAGCTCTACTGTAGCTCTGTTCAATCGCCAAGTTGATAATTAGCTCCAGCTCGACAATCTACCCCACCATCCATGTCAACAGACAGCCATCAGCTCCGTTCCTGCAGAGTCAAGCACCAGGAACCGTGGAAATCTGTAAATCACCTGACGAGGTAAAACAGATGACATGTTCACTGACTGAAAATCGGGCCTTCCACCCCACCATGTCTTACTGCGGTAGGTGACAGCGATAGGAAGGTTGGCGCGTGAGGTGCGATAGGTTATTATGGTGGGGTAATTTGCATGTGCTTTGCTGAAGATCCCGAATCATAGACAAGAAAGGAATTGTCGGCAAACTTACCGGGTAGAAAATAGACGAATTAAGGGTTCAACTGAATTGAATAGGCCTTCGTTGAAATGCCGAGCTCAAACAGGGTCCGAAGGCACCAGTCTCTGTCAACCCACGAGCTGTCCCAGACGCCGTCAAGACGAGATAACTGCCCCTCTGACAGATATATACATCTATATGCTCAGAGCTCTGCTTTATGGCAATAAGATGTCGGCCAACTCAGCAAGAGCTTTGTATCGAACCAGTGGTTGGTTGCTCTTTGGCCGGGGAGCCTGGCCATAGACACCGGCCGGTTGGTAAGTTTTTGTTGAAGAGGCTTTGCACGGTCTGATATCAAAGCGAAGGGATGGATTAGAAAATAGAGGGAGCTTTGAGCCTTAGAAAATTTCGAATCAAGGGATGGCTGCAGAGCTCCTCAGGTGTTTGTCAAAGCAAAAAGAAGCCGACATTTTGAAGGGAGAGCAATAGAAAGCCCAACAGAAATAGCCGTGTAAAAAGGAGACAAACTTCCTCCCTTGCGGATCTGGTTTCAAAGTTGCATACCGTCCCTTTTTCATGCGTCCGACTCTTGTGCCTGGACTATACTTGAATGCTTTGGGGTTGGTTCTGGAAGACAGGTCCAGCGTTGGATGGAATGGAGGTTCCACAAAGCATTGAAACAAAACGCACGGCCCCGCTTCCCCAGTTTGAGGTTGAGTAACCCCTGTTCGGCAACCTTAATCCTTATCGTTATCAGTCATCTTATCAGCTGGTTGCTGTGGCACCCAGCGCTTATGGTTCCACTGTGGATTCGAAATTCCGCCAGTTTGGGCCAGACTCAAACCAAGTCAAACCGGCGCGACCAAGAATCTCGAGTCAGTCTGGCACCTTTTTGCGCTGAAGACAGTCTTCATACTTGTGTTGCCCCCGTGTAGTCATCACCCCTCTGTATGCTTTACTTGGACTGTATACAACCCGCCTGTCATCACCATCACCGTCGTCACCACCCATACCGCCTGTCGCAACACTGCGAAACAAGTCTTATACAAAACCAGCAGTCCATATTTTGCGCACACATATATTATCGACCTAGGAGTGTCCCTGACCAGCAGCGGCGCTCCTCTTTCACAAGTATCTATTCCGTGGCGAGTGCGCATCGCGCAGCCCAGGATCAAGACGAACAAACCGACGACGCACTCGAGCGCAATAGCGAAGGAATAGCAATACACAATGGAATCACTTCTCTCACTCGCCTTTGACAACCTTTCGTCGTTCGATGGTTCCAAAATCAAAAAGGGATTGAGACAAGTGGAAGGACTTCTTGCTCAAATCTGCCTTGCTGGCCAAAGCAGTCCCCGAAAGCATGGAGGAGACCAACAACAACAACCGCAGCGCAGAATGCTAGCCGACCTTTCCCCTGATCCAGCTTTTCGAGAATTCTTTAAGCTCCAGGAAGGATTCGAGTGGAATGTTGCGCAGCGTCTTCTGACAACTCTCGACTGGCTCGTTGTCCGTGGAGGAGATGGATCGTACGATCTATTAATTGTCAACGCACTGGACCTGATCCAGGGAGTCCTGCTCCTTCACCCACCCAGCAGGGTTCTTTTCCAGCGCAGTGTACATATGAATGTAAGATATAACCCTCTTTTCGGGCCGTATTAGGCATCTCTAACATATATCGTTCCCAGCTCCTCCTCGACCTCCTCGAGCCGATCAACAGCCCTGCTATCCAGTCAGCCACTATAATCACCCTCGTCGTCGCCCTTCTCGACATGCCACAGAACATCCGAGTATTCGAAGCACTCGACGGTCTTCTAACCATCACCTCTCTCTTCAAATCGCGAGAAACCGGCCGAGAAGTCAAATTCCGGCTTACCGAATTCCTGTACTTTTACCTAACGCCAGAAACACCAAATCTTCCCAAAACGGATCCCAGGACAAGCGCTATTGGAGGAGCAGAATTGTTACAGAGAAGCCCGGGCAAGTCCAAGGTATTCGGTGGTGGCGGAAGAGAGAGGTCAAGGAGCGAGAGTGGCAATACGCTGAGCGTGGAGGCCAAGAAACAGCATCTCGACAGGTATCTACCAGGAGTAGTGGATGAGCTGTTGAAAGATCTTGATACATATAAACCATTCGGGGGCATTCTCAGCTAGCGGGCTTACCCGCTTTGTTTTCTTCGTTTGTTGTTTGTTGGGGACGGGCATATTGCTTTTTTGGCGGGGCGTTTGCATGTTTTTCTATTTGTCCTGAAGTGGGTTCTTTTGTTTACTTCATCGATGGGGGGAGCAGGGTCTTTTTTCTCACACCACTGACTCCTCTTCATCGCTGCATACTGTCAGAGAGCGGGAAAAAAAGCTTGTTGATCGCTGCTTGTCAAAGGAGACGACAGGGTAGAGACATTTCTTGGGGTCAATAGAGCGGCGAGGCGTCCAGGAGTTCTAGATACCATTATATAACCACTAGCTCAGGGCACCATAGATGCTGGGCTTTCTAATTTATACCATCATCAGCGTTGCCATTCCTTACCGATACATTCACATCCAAGAACAGTTATCATGCCCAAGCCGCCCCAATCTTTACAACAGACGCTGTGTATAACGTAATGCTCCCCTATCAAACACCTACCAGAATTACGACATCCCTATCGCTAAAACTTGAAGACGACACAGAGTATTGTTAACCAAGAGCTAAGCCGGAACACCTCCAGGGACAATCGTCCACAGCGAAACACCCCAACACCACCCCGCCACCGCCATCGCCCCAAAACTCATCCCAAACGCCATCAAAAAGTTCACATCGTTATTATCCAGCAAATCCCACCCCGTAACCACCTCCCTCGAAGGCCTCTCATCCCCAAAGCTTGACTTCCTCTGCTTGTTCTCGGGGTCATACCTGCTCTTGAAGTCCTCCTGATGGTCCCCCTCCTCAACTGCGCCAGTCTCCTCCACAGCATCCGCTCCCTCCCCACTAAGCAGCTTGGCCTTGATCTCCGCTCCCACCCCGGCTTCCTGCTCCGTCTTTTGATGATGATGATGATGATGATGCCCGGGGATAACCACCGGCGAAGCTACTAGTACTCTCTCCCCTCCCTCCCCCTCGACGATCTTCCCGCTTCTCACATCCTTGACGCTCCGTTGGAATAACCCGCCGAGAACCGAATCCATGACTGACCCCAACAAACCCCATACTGTCAACCCCAAGATGAGCGCCTGCCGCTCTTTGACATCCCAGCTTTGTCCCCCTCCCGGCAGGGTCTTCGCGCCGGCATCAGTGCAGAACGGCAGGAATAAAACAGAGGTGGTGACAATAATGATACTTCCCAGTAACCCTGCCCCAAGACCAACAAGCGTCACCCCGCCGTTGGTGCCGCGGGGGACTTTTTTCAGGTTCCAACTTGTGATCAGCCGCGGAGTGGATTTCGACAAAATCCCCAGCTCAGAGCTGAACGTGTCGGCGGCGACGCAGGCGTAGTTGGCGATTATACCGATTACTAAAAGGTCGCCTTTCCAGGAGTAGCACAGCGTTCCTTGATCGTAGGAGGATGGGTCAGAAAGAAGGGCTTGCTTCCTGGCGTGGAGCTGATACGCGTGCAAAAGGGTGAGAATGGTGGCGGTTAGGGAGTTGGCAAAGACTTGGACGTGGGTTCTGGGGCCTTCGCCGCCGCCGGTGGGGGAGGAGCCGGTGGATTTGAGGGTGAGGGTTGCTTTGATGTTTTCTTTGACCTGTGAAAACATGTTAGTTATGGAAAGCAGGAATGTGAAGGGGAGAAACGTACGTGAGTGGCTCTTGTCCCGGCTAGGAAGAAGACGACGAGGAGAACAAAAGGGAGATTCCAGGGGTGAACCGCGTGGGCGATGGCGGTGAGGGCGGCGGCGAAGATGCCGAGGGGGGTGAGGCTGTTTTTGCTGTAGGCGCGGTAGACCAACGCCAGGGTTGCTGGCGCGGCGATGATGAGTTTCATGATGGTGGTTTTAGCTGGGTGTAGTTGTTGTGATGTTGTTGACTTCCAGGTTGGGATGCCGTAAGCCAAGGTCACTTTCAAATGCCAGATGAGGCCAAGAAGCAGTTCAGAGCATTCTCTTTTCGTGACACCTTTTAAGCGAATATTGATGAACGAGTGAGATGTTGATTACTTTGCTCAAGAATTTGTCTTATACTGGCGTCAGAGAGTTGGAAAGAGTGTCATCAGACGTGTCGAGTGAGATTGCCAGGTGATCATCGACGAGAGCAGCAGTCATTGACCAGATCGTAAATGCATGCTTACATAAGGCCAGGTTGCCATTTTGTTTCTTGGAAGTTGGAACTCTCGGTTACAAGTACCGACGCTAGGGCCACATCTCAGAGTTGGCTGGGTTTGGACTTACACCAACAGAAAGGCAAACACCACACCTTGAATCTCACGGTATCTATATTTCCAGGAATCTGTCCTCCAGAATGGGAAACCTTCAGCTCACGCAGATTTGTTTCAATATCTCTCAGAGCTTCGGCCAGCCTTGAAAGAAACACAACTCAGTGCCCACTCACCACTCATGGTCCACCCCATGCAGTGAACTCCACAAAACTGGAGACCAAAAAAAAATCGCCAAAAAAACATACAACACCGAGGATTCCCCAGTGGTCACCCACCTGAGTACTAGTTCGGCCCTCAGCTGTTTGACTAGGGGAGAGCGGACGGGATCCCGTATTTTCAGCTGGGTATGGTCGTATGTGATAGTTCCGCCCTGGTTCAGTGTCTATGATGGCCTCGATAATGTCGGTGTGGCAGACGAATTCAGCATACTCGCGCACGGCAGGCACCATGAGCTTGCTAGATAGAGATAATCCCAGAAACGGGAAACGATGAGCACAAAGGAATCTTAGCTTGATGATTCGAAATGTGGCGGGGAGCTGTCGGGGATCGATTTAATCATGGGAGTCGCTTCTTTGATGCCTGTTGTCGAGGCTGAGAGACGAGAATGGGTTGCGAGTATCCCATTCTAACCATGGGTTTATGTGGGAAACAACAGCATCAAATCTGCATTGGGAATTAAAGTCGAGAAAAAAGAACGAAAAAGAATGTATCGGAACCCCGGGTTGAACCCGATATCTCTGGACCCATTGTCAGTCTAACAATCTTGCAGCCAGGGTCATCTTTATAGGCCAGTGCCACAAACCACTTGACCAAGCAGGCAGTTTGTGCTGATTTCGATGTCGTGGCTTCCTTTAATGCGACTTATAAGTTGCTCCTTGCTCTGTGTGACGTCAGGCCAAAGGTTGCTCTCGAGGACGTGACGACGTGGGTAACACCAAGGGGCAGGACTCGAAGGCAGGTAGATAGATCATAACAGTAAATCTTTTCATTAAAACGACCTACTTTCGTAACCAAAAAAAGAAGTAAACAATAACGCCCCGCTTGCAACGATGGATCCTTCACAAAAGACCAAACACGGCAAACAAAAACACCTCTGGCAGTATCAGTATGAGACACCAGTCCCTCCAACCTCCTCGTTTTATGCCTCCCAACAGACCACATCCAACATTAAAACCAATAGTCCTATCCCGGCATCTCAAACATCAAAAAGGCATTTCACCACATTACTCGTACACACACGATCCCACACAAGTACATTTCCCTTTCCTGTCTTTTTTTCTCAGTGCGTGACAGTCCTCACAGCCTGCAGCACAACACCAAACATCAGCCCCCTTGCCACCTCCTCGATCTGCAAGCAGTCGAATAATCTCCCCAGCGCCTCGCTTGTCGCTGCCTGTCCCATCACCCCCATCAACGCAGCGGGGACACCGCTCTCGATCAGAAGCTTCCTCGCTTTTACCCTCAGGGCTTCTTTTTCTTCTGCTGTCATCTCTGCTGGCCACTCTTCCTTTTCTTTTTCAGTAGGCATCACATTCTGCCTCAGCTTCCTCAGATGTGCCGCGATGCCTGCGTCGGAGGTATTGGCATCAAGGACGGACTGCTGGATCAGAGTCTGGATGGAGAGCAAAGAAGGATTGCCAGGGCGGAGAAGGAAAGACTTGGCTGCTGCGAGGAGGGTCCTTCGGATATTCCAGGCAGAGGAAAGGGTGTACATTTCGTTGATAACCGCAAACATGAGCTCCACTGCTACTCGTGTCTCTTGCTCCGAGAGCTTGGTGTGCTGTTTCCCCTTTAGTGGCGGGCCGTTAATCCGCTGACTACTGAGGGTGGGCATCGTCAGTGAGCGGGAGTGGTGAGTGAGGTGCTCTGGTAGACGCCCCTGGGGGCTAATGGGGGATTCGTAGTCGTCTGCGATCATATCGGGAGGGGGCGGAAGGCGAAACCCGTCGAAACTGAGAGTAGACGGTGAGCGGGCAGGTGCTCGGCTAGATGCTCTGCTGTGTTCACGACTGTTTCTTGCCGAAGCTCTTGACGGACGTAGGCTAGTTTCTGGCTCGACATCACCTTGGGAATTATAACTAGGCCGACGGTCCATAGGCGGAACTTTCGGCGGCTGCATGGCGACTACCGACGAGTGCTGGCTGTCTATGCTATCACGAGTCTTGCTAGTCAACCGATTCAGCGATAGGGTGCTGTCATTTCGAGAAAGGGTTGACATGGAGAGGCGACTAGCAGCTGTCACATCCTGTAGGGCCGAAGGTGGTGGTGATGGGGCCGGCGCCGACTTTTTCTGTGGTCCCAGCCCGATATTTCCCAAAACTCCCGTCACGCCATCCATGACAGCCTTGGAACCCTCCAAAGGCGCGTTTGCTAGAACACCCAACACATTTTTGCCCATTTTCTCAAACGCCTGGAAGCCCGACTTCGGTTGAGGAAGATGCCCATTATCTCTCTCCATAAACTTTCTAAGACCCTCACTCTCGGCCAGACTCTGGTGCTGACAGGCGTCCTTCAGATAGCGCTCCAACTCAATCCGTAAAAAAGTTCGGGTGTGGTTCTTCCATGGAGGCAGTACATTGTGCTGCTGTGAGAAAGTTACGGCGCCCGAAATGGTGGCAATCCGCCTCAGCACCTCGTGCAGTACCTCGAAATCGCTATACTTTCTAATAATCATCCAGCCGGGATAAAGTGTAGTAGCAGGCTCGATCTGAACCAGGTAGTCCCAGGTAGGTTTCGACTTGATCGGCTTATCACCCGGCTCGTCCAGGACAGTAATGTTGGCATTGTGTACCGTCAATGGTGGCTTGGTAGCCTCGATAACAGAATCAACCTCAGATTCCTCCCGCGCAGGAGGCACAAGCTGATCAAAGCTGGTGAAGCCCGCTGTGGCTGCCGCTGGATTTTGCGATGTGGAAGGAGAGGCTTGGCTTGAAGGTGTTGTGGCAGAGAGAGGTGTTACAGGCGTGTGAATAACCTCGTTTTTGCTCGAAGAGCTATCACTGCTGATGCTCTTTGAGAAGTCTTTTGACACAGCAGCATCGGCCGGCTTAGGCTGTAATGTTGAGCCTTTCTGTGTCTCTAGCCCGTTGGCGGTCCCGTCCGTAGTCGCTGCCTCGTGTCGTTTCAGTTCGTTTTCGGACGATTCAGCCATCAGCGTAGTCTCGTTTGCAATCATTTGGTTCAACCGTTTCATCTCTTCCATAGCCAATTCCATCTCTTCTTCGGCTTTGCTGAGCTTCTTCTTATGTGCCAAGGACTCCTTACGCCGTGCCCGTTCTTGATCAAATGAATTCCTGTTCCCCTTGGCGAGCCCGATGTTGCCCACATTGCCGTCAATATCTGCAAACGCTATATCAGGGCCCGTCTGCATCCCCACGTCGATAGCCTGGTTGAGATCAGGCTCGCCGGCCTCTAAGAGATAAACGATCCAGGAATTAATGAACTCGGGCTTGGAGAAGGACTGAAGTGTCATTTCCAGAACGACCCCGGCCAAGACTTCTCTCAGAAAGACTCTAGCCGGGTCACACTCGTAGGAGGAACGATCTAAGAAGTTGAGAAGATCTTCTGAGATCATCCGGAACTTGTTTGCTTGCTGTTTTTGGTTCAGCAGGCTCGCGAGGTTGGAGTCTGGATGTGCAGCCAGGTAATTGTATACGGCATCCGCCGCTGATAGCTTGGAGTCAGCCGGCAACTCCGCAAAGGCATTAGAAAGTTCGGAAAAAAAGACGACGACAATGGAAGAGGAGTTGGTAAGAAAGTCAAGAAAAGCGTCGGCCGGCCTTTTCCTCGCAAGGTGGTTGGAGGCCGATGTCAGGAAGGTTGTGAGCGTCTTCCGACAAGCCAGGGGGAAGAACTTGTCTGAAGGGACAATTGGCGAATACCACCATTTCACGTAGTTGTCGACAACAGCATCGACGAACTCGTTCATGGCCTCGCGAGTCTCGGGCTGCAGATCCTCAAAGCCACGAATCAAGGCACATTCTTGATTGTCTGCGCTCTCCTCTTTCAGTTTGATGACCTCATTCTTGGTCTCTAGCAGTCGTGCCAGGACATCAATGCCTCTTTCACCTCGGACAACTCGCGCAACCTCTGGGTTACGTTGCTCCCATTGGATAAACGTGACTATCCCACCAAACGCCCCTATGAGAACAAGACCGAGCTTCCCCAGCACCAAGTATGTAGTGGCAGCTAAGCCAACTGCCACACCGCCCAATGTTTCTGGTGTTGCTGTGGAGAGGAAGCGAAACACCTTGGTTGTCACATCGTCGTCGGTGGCAGGCACATTCGGAGGGCTCGGAAAAGCGTCGTCAGCAGCAGCAACAACAGCGGCGGCGGTGCTCTCATCCAACGTCGGCTTTTCAGTCACAGCTACTGCGCTGGCCTCGAGCTCTTTTCGGTCTTCCATGTTGCTATCGGGGATCGCGCCCGAGCCAGGCGCATCTTGTTGGCCCATATAGGATTGTTGAGTCTCGGTCTCGGACGCGACGGGAGACACGGCTCACCGCAAAGGAGGATCGAACGATTCAAAGGTGGGAGAAATCAGTGGGGGCGTACGGGCTTTGTCGCACCGTTGGGAAAGCAATCTGAAAACAAAGGTTATGGAGGAACTTGGGAAAGATACAAACGTTTAGTTTGAACTTGAGGAAGGCATTAAAGATGTCTGGATGGTGTTTCGATCATCCCAATCCTCGCCGGATTTCGTCTTGAAGGACGAAACAGCACCAAGCTTCCCATATTTTTAGTTATTCAGGGGCCTTTCCCAGCAAATCCGACCTTCCGAGATCCACTTCTGACGCCAAGACCGCCTGACATGTCAAACGGTGTCCGCTGAAGAGTCCGTGCTGCATCTGCCAAGCGACTTTAATTATGGGTGGGGCATCAATATCACCATCGAGGTACCTCTCACGTGAAAACGCGTCGAGACCACCCGGAAGGCACGTCACTGTCCTGTGTTTCGCGTTCAGGCGCTGGCGGCATCTTCAAAGGGAGCCTAATCATTTCGTGAAGAGCATTTTTCACGAGGAGTTCGTCGGTCGACCCCGCAGTTGTACTCACCTTTACGAAAAACCTTAACTCAACCCAAGTCTGATCAATCACACCACTTCAAGTTCACCGACTTCGTCACTCATTTGTCACTCATCACTTGTCACACTTAACAAAACCAAGTCACCATCATGTCTTCCTACAAAAAGCGAGGTCGCGTTCAGATCGAGAGCGATCCAGAGGACGAGGCACCCAAAAAGTCGGTTCCGGCCAAGAAGCAGAAGCAAGAGCGTCCCAAGGCAGTTCCAAGTGGCGGCAAGGGCACCGATGGAGAGGGCAATGCTTACTGGGAGGTGAGTCTCGTTATATTCTTTTCACCTTATCTTCGGTTCATTGTAACTGACATGTTCAATAGCTCGGCAACAACCGTCGTGTCGGTGCCTCAAAGTTCAAGAATGCCACTCTTGTCAACATACGAGAGTTCTACACCGCCCCAGATGGCGATCTGAGACCTGGAAAAAAGGTGGGGTTTATCACTTGCTGCTTCCCAGGGATAGATGGTTGACAGTGTGACCAGGGTATCTCGCTTTCTATTGATCAGTACAAAGCTTTCCTGAAGGCCATCCCGCAGCTCAACGAGGAATTGCGCTCGCAGGGGGTCGAAGTGGATGATCTTCCTGCTGGAACCGGCAGCAGTAGCAGCAAGCCTCCTCTGAAGGCCGAGACGAAGAAGGCCAAGAAGGCTAATATTGAAGTGACCAGTGAGGAAGAGGACGAGGAGGACGAGGAGGTGGACGATGAGTAAAGGATGCTGCGTGATGTCCCTTCTTATGGCTAGACTCTTCAGCAATTGTGGTGTATACATCATATATGGGCTTTCTGATTTATTTCGGCTGGGAAAATGACCTGGGATTGGTCTGGGGTTAACGGCTAATGACTTGTATTTACCTGTCTTGCTTTTTCATGCTCATAAGGCCATGAACTGGAGTTATGTTTGTGCTGTCGTGTGGCACCTTCAACATATAAGTAACAAGAACAAGAGCAGCTGACATTTCTGGCTCGACATCAAAGCTGGGTATAATTCGTATGGCAGCTCTATCGTACACACCCTGCACGTCTTGTCATTGGACCCTCATATCATGCCTTGCTCTCTTCTTCACGAAGCCTGGCTATGAGCTTTTCTTGAAGAAACGGGCTCAACCCAAGACTGCCATTCTTTTGTCAGTATTCGCAATTTCTTCTCAAGAACAACGAAGATAAAAAAGAAAGAAAAGAACTCACATTCCCTGATTCGTCACGATCCGATACGTCCCACTCGACTGATAGTTCCCTACAATTTCGCCCTTCCCATCAACCTCCACACTGCCAAAGATGTCCTCTGGCCTATTTCGCAGCCTGTCAGTTCTACATTTCATACTTTTTCACTCATAGAAGTTTGGACATACCAAGCTATCCTCCCAAAGTCAGGTGGATTCCTCGTATCACTCAAATGCACCCAACCGCCCACTCCAGCTCCTCCAGCTCCACCTTCGGCACTGGCGCCTCCGCCGCCCCCGGCTCCCCTGTCCTTCCTGCTGGGGTTTTGGATGAACGTAAAGCCACCGGGAGAAGCCAAAGCTTGGGCTTGAGCTTTGAGCCCTGGGTCATTGATGGCGTGTTTGGCGAGCACTTCGTCCAAGATGGTCAGGAAGCGGGGGTTTTGCTGGAAGCTGTTGGGAGTTGGAGGGATGGTGGAGGTGGTGCCGATGGCGAGGACTGTGTTTGGAGGATCTCTGGTGAGATAGGTAAGGAGATAGGAAGAGGGTTGGGTTGGGTGAGGGAACACATTCTATGAGTCAAGTTAGTTATCGTTGAAGAATTGGTGAAAATTTCAGACTTACAATGCTGGGGTTGTTTGGGAGTGTTGAGAGACCCCGGGATAAGCGGGGGAGTTGCCGTGGGAGGTGGAGGCGTGTGGCTAGCATCATGGTTGGCAATTGGTATCAATCGCTAGACTGAAAAGTTGTTCTTCAAAAATGAAGCCCTTGAGCTCTGCAATGCGACAATGACGGCATTGTGCTGGAGCTTTCTTGAGCTCCAATTGCCGCCGGCAGCGCAGCCCCTGTTCCGGAACCCCTGTCGCTAGTATTGTGCCCCGCAAAACGCGCTAAGACGCGCGACCCTGGAGGTCAATTAACGCGCTTCCTGTCTTCGTCCAACGACTTTCGTTTCCAGTGACCAGTACCTTATCTTGGGACCAGTACACCACACCACCAACTCTCACGAATTCCAAGCCCTTTTTTCTCTCACGATAATACAAATCTCGACAGATAACAGCTTCCAGAATAACCCGCCAAAATGATGATCGTATCGAGTCCCCGAAAATCCCCCCAAAAGAACCAAAACCAAGAAAATACCAGTCCCGAGAAGCGCAAACGGCCCAAACCCCCTCCCGCCCCTTTCTTCGGTGCGCGCAAGAATGTCGCAGCAGCAGAAAACCCAATCCCATCTTCTTCGCCCGCCTTCGCGACCCCCGCCCACCCCTTAAGGCCCTTTCAACCACCTGCTCCCGCTAAAGCCGCCATCCTACCCATTATCTTGCCCCCACCTACCCTCCGACCCCTCGCCTTTAGAACCTTTACCAAGAAGCACAACTTGACACTTACATCCTCTGCTCTACAAGAACTAGCCTCTTTTATCGGCCGACACTGCGGATCAGGATGGCGAGAGGAAGGATTAGCAGAAAAGGTGCTTGAGGAGGTGGCAAGGGGGTGGAAGAACAGGAATGGGGGGGTGATTGTTGACGGCGCAAGCCCGGAGCTAAAGGATATACTGAAGAACCTGGAGGGAAATATGAGTGGAGGGAGGATTATCACTGGTGGTTATGGTCAACGAAGTGGCTTGAGCCGGCAGAATAGTTTGATGCTGGAAGCAAGTGACGAGGCAGACCATTCCAAGACCAGACTAGGATTGCGGCCCACAAGTTTGGCGAGGGAAGACAGCCAGGCCAGTTTTGGCATGTCAGGTATTGGGCTAGGGGAGGATGATGAGCCTGATGAGGAAGGGGTCAAAGATGCGAGGAGGTGGTTGAAGGTCATCTCTGCTTTTGAGCAGCCTAGGTTTACGTATAATGTGGCCAAGAAGCACTTTGAAAGGTGAGCCCACTTTCATACCCCTTTTGTACCACGATTATCTCTAACTTGTTGGTCTGCAGAGTCACAATCCACCCAACCCTCCTCCCCCCGCCCTCCCACAAAACAGATAGCTTCCGCAACCGCTACCACATCATCCATCAGCGCCTTCTAAGAAATGAATCCTTTCAAACCTCCGCCGTGACTTCTTTCTCCCGGTCATCCTCCAACAGCTCCTCCTTCCGCTCCCACAAAATCACCCCTATAGCCAACCTCCTCGGCCGCCACGGCTCCACCCATCTGTTGCTAGGAATGCTCATCATCCTCCCTACTGGTCTCCTCGCCATCTCCGATTTAACCGGTACCATCACTCTGGATTTGTCTCATGCAGTAGCCATCCCGCATGACTCAGCCTGGTTCACACCCGGCATGATCGTCCTTATAGACGGCATCTATGAAGAAGAAGAAGAATCCGTCGGGAAAGGACTTTCCGGCAGCTCAGGAGTAGGCGGCACAATAGGGGGCCGATTCCAAGGTTTCTTCATCGGCCAGCCGCCCTGTGAGAAGCGGCGTGCCACATTAGGAGTCAGCGGTCTTGACGGGATGGCAGGGGACAAGGAGCACACCATCGGTGGTGGGTTTGGTTGGATTGACTTTTTGGGAGTGGGCAGTGAACGTGCCGTTGGCACCAAAATGAGGAGGCTAGAGCAGAGATTGCTGAGGCAGCAACATACTGGGCAGCAGAGGTCACGGATGGTGATTCTGGGGGAATTGAATCTTGACCAGCCGAGGAGTTTACAGGCGTTGAAGAAGGTGCTGAGTTTGTATGCTACTGATGGGGAAGGGGAGACGCCGATGAGTTTTATCATTACTGGGAATTTTACCAGTTGCGGGGTGATGGCTAGCCATGGTGGGGGGGCTACGACAGGGACGGGAGGGGCGGGGAGTATAGAGTACAAGGAGTATTTTGACGCTTTGGCGTCGACGCTGGCGGATTTCCCGAGCTTGTTGACGACGGCGACGTTTGTGTTTGTCCCTGGGGATAATGACGGGTGGGTGTCTGCTTTTGGGGGAGGGGCGGCGGTGCCATTGCCGCGGAAGGGAGTTCCGGGGTTGTTTACGAGCAGAGTGAGGAGGACGTTTGCAAATGCGAATCAAGAGGCGGGACTTACGGGGAAGAAGAAGGGTGGGGAGGCGGTGTGGACTAGTAACCCGAGTAGGTTGAGCTTGTTTGGGCCGAGTCATGAGGTGGTGGTGTTTAGGGATGACATCTCGGCTAGGTTGAGGAGGGCGAATGTGAGGTTGAAAGGGAAGGAGGCGGAGGATGGGGACGTGGAGATGTCTGGGGGGGCGGGGACGCAGGATAATGGGGATGCTATGGAGGTGGATGGGGACGAGGCACGACCGCGAGAACCACCGGCGGCAGACTCGAATGCGGTGCCCTACGATGTGTTGGCGGCGAGAAAATTGGTCAAGACTATTCTTGATCAGGGGTATCTGGCACCGTTCCGACAATCGATCAGGCCGGTTCATTGGGACTACACTTCGCCGCTGTATCTCTATCCGCTTCCGACAGCGGTGGTGCTTGTTGATACGACAGCTCCACCATTTTGCGTTACCTATGAAGGCTGTCATGTCATGAATCCTGGTAGCATTCTCGTCAGTGGGAAGAAAGGTGTGGCTAGGTGGATCGAGTACGAAGCTGGGAGGGTCGGGAAGGTCAGGGAATGCACATTCTAGTTTCCTTCCGTTTTACCGCAGCCAGATAGAGAGCCGAGGAGCTATCAGTAATGAATTGGATCATGAGTTCAGAGTTTGCATGAAGGGCTGGGTTACAGCAAAAAAGAAGGTTGTTGTTATCTATGTCAGTTACGCAAAAGCACATATTCAGTACCGCATCCCTGCATGTTTATGGGCGGTCGAAAGCCATCATATGATAGAGCGAAGCTGTCATGCTTCCACGACTCGTGAATGATTACCTATCCCCGAGATATTGGCTGTGGTGTGGTTGAACACATGTGAAGTGCTTACAGATCCAGCCTCGTCTGCGCCATGATGGGCGTGGTCTGATGGCTTCGCGCCAAGCGGTTGACGCTGCCGGAGGGGGATGGTTACACGTATAATCCAGACTATTTGGTACTACCGATGGTAGCGCGCTATTTTTCTGGAGGAGGGAGGAGCCGTTTTTACACGTGGGTAGGTGCGTTTGTTGGTGGCGTAGTTCAGGGAATTCGATTCTGGAGATATTTTGTCGGATTTGGACTGGAGTGTTCAGATCATGTCAAGAGTTTTGTGCTGCTTGTCAAGTTGCTGTTGCTCTACTTTACACAACTTCAATAGTGTAAATACAAGTGAGATGAAGATGTCAGAGCTGCATGAGTTTCTTTTTCTTGTGTTCAGTGCCTAGAAACTGTGGGTTTGCATCCTGTTGTTGGTGTTGAGTTTGTTCATGACGATGTTACATGAACGGTCTCACCCCTCAATATTTGACCGTGCTCAGCGCTTGAAAGAATTAGAATGAGATTAAAGGGGAGTTATACTCAGTTACTAGTTTGCTTGGCGTGTACTACGTGCTTGTTTGGGAAAATCATAACTTTGTTTTTCCATCAGAGCAGTGTTCAGCTGTCTTAAGGACTGCTGTGGCGGTTCAGAACCGTCAGTGATGAATACGTGAAGATTACGGGCAGTGACGGCTCTAGGTAGTTCATGTTGTGTAAATATATTGGTGAGCAATCTTGCAGAAGCCTTCAGCTGTTCAATAATTGTGCTTGTAAGCGTCCCGGAAACTCGGAAAGCGCCGGGGATACCCCTTGGGCAGAAGGTGAATGAACTCTTGTGTTACGAGGTGGCATTTGTTTCTCTGCAGGAGCATGTGCTCCAAGTCTACATAAATTGTTTAACCTAAGCTACCAGTATAAAGAACAATATAACCAGGAAAACAAGAAGAGAATGGAGAAAACAACCCCACGAGAATAAGTGAAGTGTAATCAGGGAGGGTCGGGGCGGGACGGAATGGGCCATATGGGTTATCTGCTGGAAACAGTGCCTTTCAGATGCGAGCCGAGCACCGTGCAGTCAACTGCAGTGACGAGATCTCGACTTTTTCCCTTTAACATTGTAACACACCAGCAGGGTGCTTGTTCTTGGCAAAGCTTCTGCTGGGTCCTCGCTTGTCACTCACACCATCTCAAGAACTCGGAAGGCTCCCGTCGGGTAATTGGTGAGAGATTCCATCCAAACTTGAACTCGCAGACCGAGCTCACCTTTAATTCTCCTAGGGCTGGCCGGCCTCAGCGGATGGGTAAGATCAAGGATCCAGTTTTCGTTTCCGATAATGAGAGGATCATGAGACGGAGAGACGCATCCTTTCATCCCACTTGAAACATGGGAAAATCATCGCTTGGAGATTCCGTTTTCGTACCCAGACTTTTACTTCTCGTATTCCATGTCCTGCTGGCAGTGGTTATCAGTCACAGTCAGTGCACGCGCGGGGTATCGCAGCAAGGGATAGACGCTCCAACATCATGTTCTCCAGCCTTCGATTGTTCCAGATAGGACATATCCTTCCCAAAGTGCTTCTAGGCGAGTCATGATAGTCCCACTGCGAAAGGTCTTGCCGTTCTACAACACGCAATTGGGCGAATGAGGTCGACGAAAATGCGGTGCACTGCTTGGCTGCTGCGGGCAGCTGCGAGGCCTATCTGACAGAAGTGACAGAATCACCGAGCTCGGCCGGGCAGTGGCCCACGTATCCCAGACAATCTCAGCCCAAGACCGAGCTCCCGCAGACAAGAGCATACGACGAGGCCACCACCACCCGTAAGCCACGGGCAGCATCAAGAACGCCAAAAAACGCCATCACCGGGGGATAAGAAAAATCTCAACGTGCCATTGGCGACCGGTGTGCACCGCAGTTTCCCAAGCCGCAGAAAGCCCCGAGAAAAACGAAGGAGAGTTGGATGCTTGGAAGTTCTGTGCGTTCCCATTGAGGTGTGCTGAGGGCAAATGAAAAGATCACAAACTTCGGTTTCGGGACCGGCGGTTAACAAGCTCTCGAAATCTCGGGGCACTCAAAAGACCGGGAGATGGGCACCGGCTCTCCGCCTCGATCTCGCACCAGACCCAGGATCAAGCCGACCGGTTGAACACCTTGGAACCGGCGCCGTGGGAGCGGTCAAGGAGGGTTGCCAAGGCAGCCAGACGAGCCGGGAGGGTTGGGGAACGCAGGGAGCAACCAGAGCTCCTCTTTCAGCCTTTCAGCAGGACCTGATTGGATGGCCAAAGACAGCTGCTTGCTCGAGCCAAGATTGAAGTGGAAAAGAAAAACACCCATCTGCAGATCACCAGCGCCTCACGCTATTTCCGGCAATCAACGTCCCCTGGACCCTGCCTGCTAAGAACCCCTGCTCATAGCGGTAGCGGCCCCACTCAGCCCGCCTCCCCACGCGCTTCTTTCAACCTCCTGTGCCAAGACGGCTCTCGATCTCCCCCCTCGAGCACAGCTTTTCGACTCTTGTTACACCACTAGCTCTCTTCATGTCAACACGACGCGCTGTCAAGGCACAAGATGCGTCAAGGATCCTTACTTGACAATAGTTCCTCGACAAACAACTTCCAAGGCTCAATACAGGAAATGAAGATGGATGCCATGACCTAGATATTTGCTGGTGATGGAGCCGCTCTTACGCAACAGCAACGTTTAGCTGTTTGTTTTACCGCTTTTTTCTACCTCGTGGTCACGAAGATCCATGTCTGTTTCTTCAGGGGGGTTCAGTGGACACCGAGTAACGTCCAAGTCTGGCCAGATCCCCGGCTCAGCCTAGGTTTCACACATCCTACGTACTGGCCAGAGACGTTCCCAACATCAGCCTGAGGTGGGAAGCACAGTGAACAACTATCGAAAGTTGCCACGCCACCGTCATGACTTCCAAGGGTCAGGTGAGAAACACGGGCAACATGCGCTGTCTGGCAGTTACACGGCGACCCTTTACCGACAGCTCCACACATGGCTCTGCTTGAGCGGTTGCCTCAGGCTGCGCTTTCGATACCCTTTATGCTAGGCCCTTTGCCAACGTCTGAGCGGATCGAGACCAGAAAGGCTAACCGCCGTTAGCCGCATCCAGTCCTAACCTTGGCGGGTGCCGTTTTGGCCGTTGCGCCTAGTTAGTGATATCTTACCCTCGGGATTCGGATCACTATTTTGCGATCTGGCTGTTATTGTTGTTGTTGTTGTTGTTGTTGTCAGCTCGCGTTCCGATGACCACTTGAAGAGTAATGGCTTGGGATAAGCACCGAAAACTTCAGCTCTAGGCTTATGCTCTCTGCGGGAACTTTTGCCTGTTGCTCAGCAGTGATGCCTGACTGATACCGAGCCCCTTGCTTCGATGGCTGCGTCAAGGACGCCCAATTTGGAAAATTACAGGAGTTCATTTGTTCTTCCCGTGGCATACATGCATGAGGAAGATGCGCCATGCCGCTAGCCCAAACCCAACTCCCCACAAGCTCGAGGCGGCCAAAACGCGTGTTGTTTCTTCTTTGATACCGCGGCGTCTTCGCTATTCCATCCCAGCCGCTGGCCAATTCTCCACACTAGCTCGCCGCCTTCGCCATGCCTTCTCATCTTGTGTCTGCAGCCAGAGACCATCAGCCCAGTTGACGACCAAATGAGCATCAAACAGTCGTCAGGAACGGAAGTTCGGCCAAGAAGCCACTCATCAATACCAAGAGCACACAGACATCGGTGCAAGCTCCGTATTCTGCTTCCCAACACTTTCGGCCATTGATGGATCCTCCAGCCTCTTCTCCCCCCTGTTGGTGTGTGAGCCGGAAGTCAGGGAAACTCCGCCATGGAGGACTAGGAGAGCGCGCTTGGCACCCGAGCACTGGGCGATCCTCACGATGGCCTAGTGTACTGTTGCGGTAGGTGCAGCATGCAGCCTTGCATTTTCCGTTCTCGCCTTCGCGCTATCTCGTGGCCGGCCGATATAATGGTCTCGTTTCCCACGTTCGAGATTCTGTTTTCCTTTGGATCATCCGACACCTCTTCAACCGGGCATTCAGTTGCTTTCTCCTCCGGTTTCCCTCCTCCTCCTCCTCCCTTCACCTCCTTAATTTTTAATACTTAGTCACGCTCGTTTGCTATATCATCCCTTGCCATCGGCCTGATCGTGGCTAGGATAGCGACAAGCTCTTACTGGAGAGCAGCAGCCGGTGACCATGAGGTCGTCTGGCGTTCTATCGCTTGCGGCTCTGTCTTTGGCCAGCGCAGTCAAGGCAGCCACCGTTACTTATGATTGGACGGCTACTTGGGTGTGGGCATCCCCAGATGGGTTCGGGAGACCGGTGATTGGCATCAACAATGCCTGGCCTTGCCCACAGATTGATGCCACGGTTGGTGATACCGTCATCATCAACTTCACCAACAATCTCGGCAACCAGACCAGTGGTCTCCATTTCCATGGTATCAACCAGATCCAGACTCCAGAGATGGACGGGCCAAGTGGTGTCACCCAGTGCCCAGTACCTCCTGGTTCATCCGTTCAGTACAAATTCGTGGTTGACATCGGCGGAACATTCTGGTGTAAGTCTAACTTGAGGATTTTGTAGTGATAATACGCTAATAACAGCAAACAGATCACTCACATAACATGGGTCAATACCCCGATGGCTTGCGCGGCGTCTTCATTATTCACGATCCTAATGACCCTTATGCCGGCACGTATGATGAAGAGGTTATCCTGACTGTTTCTGATTGGTAAGATTACTTGTCGCCCTGTAGATCACGAGACTCAAACTAACATTTGACAGGTATCACAATGAGTCTCTGACCATGGTCCGTGATATGTTGCAGCCAAGCAATACCCGCTTCGCCCCGCCTATTCCTGACGGTATGGTCATCAACGAGGGTGCTGGCTTGAATGTCAACTTTACCAAGGGCAAGAAGTACCGCTTCCGCATGATCAGCTTTGCGGCCTTGGCTGCAGCAATGATTCACTTTGACTCCCACGATATCAACATCATCATGAACGACGGCGCCTATCTGAAAAAGGAGGTTAAATACCAGCTCCGTATTGCCACCGCCCAACGTTACGATTTTATTATCGAGTGTATCGACCGAGATAATGATAATTACCCCTTCTTGATATCACTGGACATCAACCGTGATTGGACAAATCCGGATTTGGGTCCACTCCAGTGGCCGCACAACTACACCGGCTACCTCATCATGGACTACAACAAACCCAACACTAAGAAAGATGTGGTGCAGAAATGGGAGCCAGCCGACGACTCCTACTTCAAGCCCTACGACAATGGAACTATCTACGGTGGTAACAACACCAACTACGACAACCTCATCAAGGTCGACTTCAAGTTTTGCCAGGACGCCAACGGCTATCCCCGCGCTTGCTTCAACAACCTGACCTACATCGGCCAAAAGGTGCCAGCCTTGTACACAGCTGCCACAACAGGCGAGGACAACGCCAACCCCGTCGTCTACGGCCAGATCAACCCCTTCATCGTCAACTACGGGGATGTTGTCCAGATCGTCGTCAACAACCAGGACGCAGCCACCCACCCCTTCCATCTCCACGGTCATCACTTTCAAGTCCTTGACCGTCCCAACACTGGCACCGGCGACTGGCCCGCCAGGGACACCCACTACAACCCGAAGCCTCCCATGCGCGACACTGTCACCGTCATGGCCAACTCGTTTGCCGTCCTGCGATTCGAGGCGACGAACCCCGGTACCTGGCTTTTCCATTGTCACATTGAGTGGCACGTGGAGATGGGTCTCACCGCGACTATCATCGAGGCACCGGATAGGCTGAGAAACTTCACCTTCCCTCAGGATCATTTGGATGCCTGCAATAAGATGGGTATCCCCGTTAGCGGTAACGCCGCGGGCAACACGCAGAATTACACGGACACCACTGGGATGACGACGGTTCCGTCTACGGTTTACAATGGTGCCATGTATGCTGGGTCGAGTGATAACAAGGCCAGGAGGGGGTTGGAGGTGATAAGGTCGAGGATTGCGTCGGGGATGGGGTCTTTCTTCTTTTAGGAGGGAAGAAAGAGCATGAGAGGATGGGAAGTTTGTCGACTCGGGCATGAGAGAGAGCGGGGATGATGCCACACTTTATACCTATACCTTTGGCTTTTTTTTTAATGCTTGCTGGGGTGGGATGGGATGGCTTGAAGGGAGGAGGCTTGGTTCTTCCTTGAAATGTTTGGGGTTGGGGCGTAAGCGATTCTCTTATGATTACCTTGCCTTTTCGGATGAGCCCCTAATATCTCCCCGTTTGTGTTAGAAAGAGACTTGATATTTTTATTATGCTTTAATTGATGGACTTTAGCGACGGCGAGAAGATACAGGTGTTACGTTTAGAATTGTTTTTGTTGATCCTTCTTTGCGCTTATGGCTTGGTTGTGGAAGAAGTGGTTGTGTTTTTGAGAGCAGCTGATGGTGATGGATGCTGAGAATGGGATGGGGGACTTGTTGAGGTGGTAGTGGTTGTGTGATGAAATACAACATTAGGATGTGTTTTTAGCTAGGATTGGTGGCGGTTGAGAGTATGAGTGGGTGGTATGATGAGATAAAGAATGGGTTTATGTAAGGTCGTATGAAATGGCCAATTTTGGTTAGCCTAGATAGAATGAAATGAGATGGTGTTTAGGTAGGATGGAGATTATGGACTTGCCTTTTGTGAGATGAGTGTAATTTGTCGGTGAGTGGTGAACCCAGTTGGTGAGTGGGGTGAGATTTGTGAAGGCGATGGCGATGTGGGTGAAGTGTGTGGATAAATGATGTGGTTTGTCGTATAGTGGGCGGGATTCCGACTCTGATATGAGTGTTGGTATTGACAAATGTTATAAATTGACTAAGAATAATATTTTGTGTAGCCGCCTTTTGACACCCCTCTACATTGTACCTCTGAACATAAGGGGCGATCATGATGGCAGTTTATGCAATGTATGAAGGTGTGATGATAATGACTTAGTACAGAAATGAAGAGCGGTGGTGTAGAGTAAGAAGGGCCGGTCGAGCGAGGGCGGAAAATCACATGAAAGAAAACTGACTTACAGTTCATGATGATGATCATGATGATGATGCTGTGGCTGCTTGTGTTGATCTTTCTTGTTTATCATGTGTGAGTGAGGAATGACTGAGAATACGAGCTGCAAGTGATGTGATGGCGATACATGAGCTGATGGAAAGCTTCCGAGATCACAGATAAAGAGATAGCTAGCTATAAGCCAAGAAAGGGAGCGGATAAGAGTCAAGGGGTGAACTGGGAAAGGGATCGATCCGTCTGCAAGACAAGACTCAAGGGAGAGACATTGTGGGGTTCCTTGTTGATCAACAACAAAGGCGGGATGGGGGCACACTTTAATACTCGAAAAGAGGTGCATAACATAATCGTATTGTTTGCTGCATGGAGCCTGCTTCCCTATTTCTGAGAGGCTGACCTCAGTTCTATCGCTCCAGTTCCCATGTCAATGGGTAAGTAGCGGTAAACACGTACCCGCGTTTCATCAAGTTTACTTTGTAAGGATCAAGCAACTGTACACAACATTTCAGCCAGAACTTCCAATTTCTGAGTTGCCCGGCCACTGTCAATATTCTGCCTCCTGCTGAGCAGCCAACCACGACATCACGCAGTTCCCCCACGCAGGTGCGTTTGTGGTTCCCTGCAATCGGGCTCAAAGGGAGACGATCGACCTTGCATAGAATTAATGTCTCGAAATTTACACGCCCCTCCCCCTCATCGCTTTCTTCACCGTGGTGTGTGGAGATGTCTTCGCCAGGATTGTCAGGCTGTATACCTAGGTAGGCGAGACTCGGCCAAGATCCCTGCGTTTCAACTCCAAAGGAACAGTAATCTTCAAAGACTACGGAATTTGCATCATAGACCGGTGATTTCTTGTCATGCTTATCAACCACAATCATCGTAATTGCGACGGGTTGGTCGGAGATGATATCAACCAGCCTTTTGAGCGGCAAGTATCAACAATAGAGCCTTCCAACCAGAATATTCGGTCCATAGGCAGCCGAAGACGGGCCGCCAGCTACAAAGGCCACCATTCACATGGCTAACCGGTAACTGTATATGTACGTCTCGGGGAATAAATCCCTGTGTATACCCTGCACCGAGCACATCCTCCCTCCGATTCGTGGATCAATGGCCATGGCTGGTGGATGACAACATTGTTGTTGACCTTTGCGGGAGCCTATGCACTGTATGAAGGATGTTGGCAGCTAGAACTAAGAGGCATTCATGATATGTCATGTAGTGTTTCATGCCGTCAGAAATGTAATGAGCGGAGGACGGCATACACTGGTAAAGTCTAATTTTGGCATGTCCCTGGAGTACACTACTTCATAACACAGCATCTTGTAAACCCGAAGGGCTGAGGAAGAGAATATGGACTCATACTTAGCATTCATGTAAAATGCTCGAGTTGTTTTTCACCATGAGACCATCAAGAAGCCGGATACTTCGGTGTCACACAAATAACCGAACTTGACCGCTGGTGACAGGCTTCCCTATCAGATAGAAGAAAACAGTTATCAATCTGGCTCACGGGTCAGAATCTTCAGCCTCTGACCGTCGTCCACGTTGGCCGTGCCTTTCCAGGTCTTCCATTGCAGCCACCCGAACGAAGATCGGGATATGTTCCGGAATACAGATGGCCACTAGTATCTTGGCCAAGCATACCGGTGTTCCAGAGGAGGCATGTACATCGGCGTCAACAACCGTACGTGTTGGCTTCGAGAATGTAACCAGCCTCTTGCCAACTTGAGCTTGTGGATACCGTCGCCTGTGCGACTTGTGGCTTGAGGGAAAGGCCGCCCCGAATTCCGCCGGGAGAAGACAGCAGATAATGGCTGGCAATGACTCAGTGTTTGTTCATGACAGGGCTAGGAAATGCCGATGCCACGTCGGTGTGAAATACTGACAACATGGAAGAAGAAGGAAAGATTCGTGAGAATGGGAACGACGAGAAGTAGAACACGGAGTCTGGGGACGGGAGATCGGCCGAGCGTTGTACAAAACACCCAGCTTTGAGCAAGCCCCGAACAGCACAGGTCTTGGGATGCAGATGGGAGCTCTGCTCAGCCAGCAATGACGCCTGGCATTCAAGCTGTCTCACGGAATTTTTAACCTGCTGTGTGCGTCCAGTTATCTACCCAGGAGCACGACCGGCTAGCGAGGGTATCGACAGAGAAAGGTGTCTGATCTTGCTCGAATATGCGCTCCCCCTGATGGGTACCTGGCGAACAGCATAAGGCGGCATGTTGAGCGCCCAAATAGGACTGGAATGTAGTCCCATGAGACTGGTTGTGGGATACAGCCGTTCGGTGGTGTCTTGGCAAATCTAGAATTGATCTGGGAAGCATGGCCGGGCATGGGTATTGTTGGTAAAGAGTAACGGCACAGCGGCTGAGAGGCGAAGCGAAACCCGGAGTCCGGTGGTGGTGGTGTGTGGTGGTGGTGGTGTGTGGTGGTGGTGGGAGTGGGTGCCTTCTTCGATCCTGGTTGCATACTGACAATTCAACAGCACCCAGTTATTTCCGCCAGACAGGCGTCAAAACGGCCGCGCCGCACAAGGTAGCTGAGAAGGTTTTGACAACCGGACGGCCGGAAGCTGCTGTCCGGGCTTCCTCGGGGCGGGGCACAATGCCCGGTGAGCAGAGCACGGCGCCTTGACGGGAAGCCTGGAAGGAGATAGCAGATAGCAGTCTTGATAGCTCGTAAGTACGAAGGGTCGGCTTATTAGTGCGAACAGTGACCGTTGGAAAAAGAAATTGGCCCGTTTCGGGC
The DNA here is from genome assembly GCA_030549205.1 of Apiosordaria backusii. NCBI lineage: Eukaryota > Fungi > Ascomycota > Sordariomycetes > Sordariales > Lasiosphaeriaceae > Apiosordaria > Apiosordaria backusii. The sequence continues at coordinate 3,563,575 of JAUKTV010000002.1, forward strand.
GTTCTGTCGATCGCCGTTTCTTGCAGAAACTGGCGTGCTCTGATCGACTCTGGACGAGGCGCAAAGCCGTTGAGCTGATGTAATCAACCAAGTGTCAGCAAACTGTGAAATACCAGTGATACCTTCGAGGCTGTGACGAGGAAGTGAGGGCAACGTAATCTGTATACCTTTCTATTGTCGTGATACGTTTCCAGTGGTTGAGCTTTTGCCATGTATTCAGGTTCTGTGTTGCTGTGTGTGCACCGAGAAGCCCAGTTGATGAACAGGCTTGACAGGGTTATGGGTGAATGAGAAAGACTCGCATATCAAGGGTTACCGGTGGGCCTAGATTCTTCAGCCGTGGAGCTGTGGGGATATTTCCGGCAGCAACCGAAAATTGGACCCGCCTTTTCCCCAGCGAAGGGCTCTTGGCGGGAACCCGGTTGCGTGCTTTGGATGAAGCTTCGAACAGTGCGTCACGACTCAACCCATCGCCCAATTCTCAGCTCCCTTAATCCGTTTCCGAGTGCCTCGATTCTTCATTCCAAAGTGCAGCGGCATCCATCGGCCAAGCCGTCCGCAAATCGACAAACTGCCTCGACCGGTCTCGGAGGCTTGCACCAGCCCAGCTACACCCGGTTCTATGTCCCAGATGGCCCAAGAAAAACACCCGCCCTTATCTACCAGCTAGTTTGACCGTTCCAAGGCGTGTTATCGACACCCCCCTGAGCCCTCGCAAGGCTCTGGACTCTGAATCGAAACCCAGGGTGTGCTCGCCAGGATTGCCTTGCCGTCTGCTGAGGCCATCGTTAGAAGCGTCCAAAAAAACATGCTTCTTCCCTGGAGGACCACGGACCAGTGGTTCGGCTGTGCTGCTGTACCTGAGACGCAGGACATCCAGTGAGCGATGCCAAAGTGACGCACCAATGCAGAAGGGCCACTCTACGGGAGCGAGTTGGTGCTGTCGACCTGGTAAACAGCTCGCAGCCCCTGTCGACATCTCGAAAACGAGAGCCAATCTGCTGGATCCTGGCCGGCAACCAACAGCAGCAGTCGCCTACATGCGGCATCTCGATCGCGAACCAACCGACAATATCGTCGTGTGCGGACATGGTCGCCGTCGATCCGCCTAGTGGCGTGGGCGGGAGTTGGAATTTGATGTCTCTCATCTGACCTCCCCTCTTCCGGCTGTCTGCTGGGCCAATGCAGCCCTTGACAACCTTGCAGGCGCGTCTCGCAGCGCACAATTTACAGGAGCAAGCTTCAGGTTTTCGATATCATGCCGTGTACATACAAGTGTGTCGGAATCAGTTGGACCCGTGCGAGCCAGCATCAAGTGTGCTGCCGAAACTATTCGCGTCGCTGGGTCCCCTACCTAGGATTCTCGTTCCTGTCGATGGCCACGGCAATGGCAACACAAGCACAATGGGCGAGTTTGTGGAAGTTGATGTTACCTTGCCAAACCTGGGGTCAAAGCTTGGTCTGCCTGGTCGTTTTCGGCACAACGTCATGGCTGTTCTGATGCTGCCATTGCTCTGGAAGTTTCCCACGGCGCTATTGTTGTCAGTTCGGTCGTCATGTTCTCTTTTGCTGCCACACCCGATCCGGCGGGCGATCTATGTGCTTGACAGCTGCAGCAGCCAGCGGGTGGGATGGATCCGACCTATAGGATGCCGCGGAAAGTTGCAATCGCCAGTTATGCCACCTATGCCGATGAGGCTCTCCCCCCCTTGTCAGCTGGCGGCAACTACATGTGTCGTCCGCAACCATCCTCAGCAGCCATCTCTTAGGAGGCGATTTGGCAGCAACTTGAGCGATGGCCTGATTCTCTAGGGCCCCGCGGCTAAATCAGGTACGATTTGCTGCAAAAGGGAACTGCGAGCCGCTTTTCAACGATTGTTGTGTGCTCTGGTCGGGTCGTGCGCCGTGGGTGTCGTGGGGGAGTCCGTCAGCATAGTCCGATGAACGATAGGCTCAGCGGCGGCCCACTGCACAACTCCTTGTCAGCCATGGTGATCAGCGAAGGGCGGGAACATCTCGGGCCACAGACGGGTTTCGTATCATGGAGCCCGTTGAATATCTCTGCTTTGGCTTTGACGCTTTGTCCTTGCCCTCTCTTCTGAGTTCACGTCGCTGCAGCTCCCTTGCCAGCAAAGCCAGCAGCGGGCTGCTAGGGCGTGCTGATGGGGCCCGCAAGTGCAGGGCTGGCGTGTTATCCGATATTCTGTTCCTGCTGTCCGTTCAGGAACCGTTGGACTGTTGGTGCCTGTTTGGACAGCGTCCTGCGTTGGAATACCTCGCTCACTTCGTTCGCCTCCTGGAATAACTCCCTCCCCTCCCCGGCAAGGGCCGTTTTTGGCTTCCATCCCACGGCATGCTGGGCTGTGTTCATGACAAAAACCCCGGGGCCGTCTTAGCACCATGACCCTTGCGTTGGAGAGTCCCGCTACATGACAATGGCGTTTCTTCAGGCGTCTGGTGGCTATCGAGCCGGTGTCCCGAGTCGAGGTACCCGTCGTTTGCTATGGAGGGCCGCCCCAAAGGGGAAACTCCAAGACTATCAATGAGTCTTCGGTCACCGAAACTTAGCAACACCGGACACTGGGCTTATCCCACCGGCAAAAGGGGTCGTGGATTGGATGGTGCAGCGAAAATAGGGGGTGTGGCTACCGTTCTTTGTTGTCGCCACACCTCACACCCCTCCCCCTGCTTGAAGCTCTCTCTCGACGCCGGTGCTGAGCGGTTCTCACATGGCAGGCAGGTCTAGTATCATTTTTGTCTCTGACAATTCTGCCCTACGTTTCCGGTCTCGTTCATATAATAAGACCGTGGTAGCTCCCTCCCGGACCCAACTTCCTGGATAAACCATTCACCCCATAATAATTTCAACCGTCAACAGGCTTCCAAGATGGCTGACAAGTTGGCCTTCCTCCTCTTCGGAGACCAGTCTCTTGATACCCACGGCTTCTTGGCCGAGTTCTTTCGCCAGGAGAAACAGGGTATACTCGCAAAGGCCTTCTTGGAGCAAGCCGGACACGAATTGAGGAAAGAAGTTGAGAAGTTGACCCGAGTGGAGCGATCACGACTACCGATTTTCCGAACTCTACAGCAACTAAACGAGAGATACTACGCCCAGAAGCTCAAGCACCCAGGAATCGATGGAGCCTTGTTGTGCATATCCCAACTGGCACACTACATCGAGTGAGACCGTCCCCTCCCCGTGATCCACCCTCAAACCCCCTCTCTGGGGTTGCACCGCACACCGTTGAAGCTAACCAGTACCACTACAGCCACGCAGAGAAGAACTTTGAGGATGTGACCAGACATGAAAGCACCCGCCTTGTCGGTCTCTGCTCTGGGCTGTTTGCCGCCTCTGCCATTGCATCTACACCATCCCTGTCGACCTTGGTACCGGTTGCAGTGCAGGCTGTGCTGCTTGCTTTTAGGACAGGGTCATACGTTCACACATTGGGAGACCGGTTATGCCCAGCAAATGAACAGTCGGAGAGCTGGACCTACATCTTCCCAGGTCTGAAGGAGGACGATGCCACCGCTGCTCTTGAGAGCTTCCACCACGAAAATGTGAGTGCAGACAGTCTCACCAGATGTCTCTAATTCCTACATGCCAGCTGACAACCCGCATCAGGGAATCCCCCAAGCGACTCGGGCCTATGTCAGTGCCGCATCCGCCAGCAGCATTGCCATCTCTGGGCCTCCTACCACGCTTAGACTCTTGGTTGCCAAGGGCAAGCTCTCGGCCAAGCCGACATCAATTCCCGTTTATGGTCCATACCATGCCGCTCACCTACACTCTTCCGCGGACATCGACAGGATTCTGCGGTTGGATGACCCAGACGTGGTCGATGCCTTCTACAACACTCGGCCGCGGTCGGCGGTAATGTCATGCACGTCGGGGACATGGTTCGCGGCGACAGATACGCGGACGCTGATCAAATCAGTTGTCTCTGAAATTCTCAATGAGACCTTGATGTTTAACAAGGTCCTGGACGGGTGTCTCGAGCGGGCGCGCCAGTTCAAGGGAGATAGCTGTCTCATCTTGCCGCTGGGCCCCACTCAAAATGCCGCGACGCTCGCGAATCTTCTGAAGTCTCAGACAGACTTGGAAGTCATTCTCCGCAAGCCGCCTGCTGTGTCACCGGAAAGCACGGCCTCGACAATCGGAAATCATGGGTCGGTCGGAAGGTGCAAGCTGGCCATTGTCGGCATGGCAGGCCGCTTCCCTGATGCTGCCAGCCACGAAAAGCTCTGGGAGCTGTTGGAGAAGGGCTTGGATGTTCACCGCGTGGTCCCCGCGGATCGTTTTGACGTCAAGACTCATTATGACCCCACTGGAAAGATTATCAACACCAGTCACACACCTTATGGCTGCTGGATTGAGAATCCCGGGTTCTTTGACCCTCGGTTCTTCAACATGTCGCCCCGTGAGGCGCTTCAGACTGATCCCATGCAGCGCATGGCTCTGACCACAGCCTACGAGGCCCTCGAAATGTCTGGTTACGTCCCAAACAGGACGCCAACTACACGCCTCGACCGCATCGGTACCTTTTACGGCCAGACATCTGATGACTGGCGTGAGCTGAATGCGGCCCAGGAAGTCGATACCTACTACATCACTGGTGGTGTGCGCGCTTTTGGACCCGGACGCATCAACTACCACTTTGGTTTCAGCGGGCCCAGTCTCAACATTGATACTGCCTGCTCGTCCAGTGCCGCGGCTATGAACGTCGCTTGCTCATCTCTGTGGGCTCGGGACTGCGACACTGCCATCGTGGGTGGGTTGTCTTGCATGACCAACCCGGACATTTTCTCCGGTCTGAGCAGAGGGCAGTTCCTTTCCAAAAAGGGACCTTGCGCTACTTTCGATAACGAGGCTGACGGCTACTGCCGCGGTGATGGTTGCGCCTCTGTGGTTGTCAAGCGGCTGGAGGATGCCGAAGCTGAGGGTGACAGAATCCTTGCCGTTATCTTGGGCACTGCCACCAACCACTCTGCTGATGCCATCTCCATCACGCATCCTCACGGACCTACGCAATCTGTGCTCTCCCGTTCTATTCTTGACGAGGCTGGTGTTGATCCTCTTGATGTCGACTATGTTGAAATGCACGGCACCGGCACTCAAGCTGGTGATGGTACCGAAATGGTGTCCGTCACCAACGTCTTCGCGCCCGCGGATCGCAAGAGGCCTGCCAACAGGCCTCTCTACCTCGGTGCGGTCAAGGCAAATGTCGGCCACGGAGAAGCTGCCTCTGGTGTGACGGCTCTGTGCAAGGTGCTGATGATGCTCCAGAAGAATGCTATCCCGCCTCACGTGGGTATCAAGCAGGGCTCAGTCATCAACAAGACATTCCCCAAGGACCTGTCGGAGCGAAATGTCAATATTGCCTTCCACACCACGCCTTTCAAAAGAAAGGATGGCAAGCCAAGACGCGTTTTCATCAACAACTTCAGTGCCGCAGGCGGCAATACCGGTTTGCTACTTGAGGATGGGCCCCAGCGCCCCAAGGCCAGCGCCGATCCCCGTAGCCATCACGTTGTCACCCTCACAGGCAAGTCCAAGGCTGCCATGATCCGTAATGCGGAACGCCTGGTTACATGGATGGAGAAGAATCCCGATACACCGCTCTCGCATGTGGCTTACACTACCACGGCCAGAAAGATTCAGCACTACTGGCGCATGAATGTCACGGCCGCTGACCTTGACGAGGCCAAATCCGCCATTTCTACCCGCCTCAAGGAGAACTTCGTCCCCGTTCTCCCTGAGCAGCCCAAAGTCGCCTTCATGTTCACCGGCCAGGGCTCTCACTACGCCGCCCTGGGCAAGGAGTTCTACGAGCACTACTCGGTGTTCCGTCAGAACATTGACGAGTTCAATCACATTGCCCAGATTCACGGCTTCCCATCATTCCTGCCGCTGATCGACGGCAGCGAGCCAGATGTCTCCAAGCTTTCTCCGGTGGTCGTCCAGCTGGGTCTGGCCTGCTTCGAGATGGCTCTTGCTCGTCTGTGGATCTCGTGGGGCATTCGGCCTGCCGTGGTTCTTGGCCACAGCTTGGGTGAATATGCTGCTCTTGAGGTCGCCGGTGTGCTTTCTGCTAGCGACGCTATCTACCTCGTCGGGGCACGTGCACAGCTCCTTGTTGAGAAATGCACCGCTGGCACTCATGCCATGCTTGCCACTATGGGCTCTGTCGAGACCATCATGGAGGCTCTTGGCGTCAAGGCCTCTGGTGTCAATGTTGCCTGCATCAACGGACCGCGTGAGACGGTGCTCAGCGGTGAATCTAGCCAAATGGCTGAGATTGCCCAGCACCTGACGGGTGCAGGCTTCAAGTGCACTCAGCTCCGTGTGCCTTTCGCCTTCCATTCGGCTCAGGTTGATCCTATCCTGGACGACTTCGAGAAGCTCGCCAAGTCTGTGCAATTCAACACCCCCAAGGTGCCCATCATCTCGCCTCTCCTCGGCAAGATGGTTGAGAACGAGCCCATCACGCCCGCCTATCTCCGCAACCACGCTCGTGAGGCTGTTAACTTCCTTGGTGGCCTTGTTTCTGCCCAACAGTCTGGCGCCATTGATGAGAAGACCGTCTGGCTCGAGGTTGGCCCTCACCCAGTGTTGGCTGGCATGGTCAAGGCCTCCTTCGGCGTTGCTACCATCGCGGTGCCCACTCTCCGTCGCAACGAGGGTTGCTATAGAACCTTGTCCGCTAGCTTGTGCACACTGCACACTGCTGGTTTGAACATCGACTTCAACGAGTATCACCGTGACTTCAATGACTCGGTTCGCTTGCTTGATTTGCCTAGCTACTCGTTTGACGAGAAGAACTACTGGCTGCAATACACTGGTGACTGGTGCCTGTCCAAGAACCGTATCGGCACCCAGGCTGGTCCCAAGGCTACCGAGGCCCCCAAGCCCAAGCTGTCCACCACAACAGTCCAAAAGATCACTAAGGAGGAGGTCAATGGCGACATCGTCGTCCTCGAGACCGAGTCTGATCTTTGCCAGCCAGAGCTTCGCAATGTGGTATCGGGTCACTTGGTGAATGGTGCTCCGTTGTGCCCGTCTTCGCTCTACGGTGATATGGCTATGACCGCATGCCAGTACGCCTACAAGCTGGTACGGCCCGGAACAGAAAGGATTGGTACCAATGTGGCACACATGGAGGTCCCCAAGACACTCATCTTCAATGACACTGCCAAGAGCCATATTCTTCGCATGACTGTCACCGCCAACGCCAAGGCTGGCCATGCTGATATTGTCTTCCACACCGGCGAAGGTGCCAGGAGAACCGACCATGCTATCTGCAAGGTCTACTTTGGTGAGCTCGAGGACTGGCAGAATGAGTTCGACCGTGTCGCCTACCTGATCAAGACTCGCATCGACTCGCTCAAGGCGGCTGAGCAGCGTGGTGAGGCTTCCAAGATTGGCCGTGGCCTCGCCTACAAGCTCTTCGGTGCCCTTGTCGACTACAATCCCCGGTACCAGGGCATGGAGGAGGTCATCTTGGACAGCAAGACCTGCGAGGCTACTGCCAAGATCCGCTTCCAAACCACCCCAGAGGATGGTAACTACGTCTTCAGCCCGTACCACATCGACAGCTCTTGCCACATCTCCGGTTTCATCATCAACGGAACCGATGCCGTGGACTCACGTGAGCAGGTCTTCATCTCTCACGGTTGGGGCTCGATGAGATTTACTGAGGTTCCTCAGGCGACCAAGGAGTATCGCAGCTACATCCGCATGCAGCCAATCAAGGGATCCAAGATGTATGCTGGTGATGCCTACGTCTTTGACGGCGACAAGGTCATCGGTATCACTGGTGACATCAAGTTCCAGGCCATTCCCCGCAAGGTCCTCAACATGATGCTGCCTCCTCGTGGAACTGCTATTTCTAGCGGACCTGCCCGTGCTGCTCCTGCGGCCAAGGCTGCCCCCGTGAAGGCTGCTCCCGCCAAGAAGAAGAAGGAGACCGTCACCCCCGCCAACATCGGCAAGGTCAACCAGAAGCTCAAGGGCGTTGTCTCTCAGGTCATGGATATTCTCGCCAAGGAGGTCGGCTGCAGCCACGATGAGCTTGCCGACAACATCGCCTTCACGGATCTTGGTGTCGACTCCCTGATGTCATTGACTGTCAGCGGTCGCATTCGTGAGGAGATGGACTTGGATCTCCACTCCAATGCCTTTGTTGACCATCCAACCATTGGCGTCTTCAAGACCTACCTTGCTCAGTTTGAGAAGTCCGGCGTCCAGGCCAGCATCTCTTCCAGCGACTCTGACAACTCTGATGACGAGTCACCTGAGATCGAGTCCGATTCCAATGTCACCACTCCTCTTGATGAGAGTGAGACGGACTCCCTCAAGGGCGATGGGCCAGTCAAGAATGACTCTGGATCTTCCAACAGCGAGCTCCAAAGCATTATCCGTAACACCATCGCTGGAGAGATGCAGGTTGAGGTCGATGAGATCCTCGCGGCCCCTGATCTTGCCAACCTTGGCATGGACTCGTTGATGAGTTTGTCCATCCTCGGCACTCTCCGTGAGAAGACGGGTCTGACGATCCCCTCTGACCTCTTCGTCTCCAACCCCTCTCTCAAGGATGTCGAGCGTGCCTTGGGCATTGTCGATGCCCCCAAGCCCCGGCCTGCTGCCCCCAAGCAGCCCAAGCAGCAAGCCCCAGCTCCCAAAGCCGCTCAGCACCCTCGCATTGGCATTGAGCAGCCCTGCCCACCCAAGCCCCCCAGACCGACCAACATCGTCGATGACTACCCGAACCGCAAGGCCTCCTCTGTCCTCCTCTCAGGTAGCCACCGCACAGCCACCAAGCACCTCTTTATGATTCCCGACGGCTCCGGCTCGGCCACATCTTACACTGAGATCGCCGACGTGGGAGGCGACTGGGCTGTATGGGGCCTCTTCTCCCCCTTCATGAAGACGCCCGAGGAGTATAAGTGTGGCGTCTACGGTATGGCCAGCAAATTCATCGAGGAGATGAAGCGCCGCCAGCCTCAGGGCCCATACTCTCTCGCCGGTTGGTCTGCGGGTGGTGTGATCGCCTACGAGATCGTCTCCCAGATGGTCAAGGCCGGTGATGAGGTTGAACACTTGATCATCATCGATGCTCCCTGCCCCGTCACTATCGAGCCCCTTCCTGAGGGACTCCACGCATGGTTCGCCTCCATCGGCCTTCTCGGTGATGGTGACGACAAGAAGATCCCCCCTTGGTTGCTGCCTCACTTTGCTGCCAGTGTCTCGGCGCTGAGCAACTACGATGCTGAGCCCATCCCCAAGGAGAAGTGCCCCAAGGTGACGACCATCTGGTGCGAGGATGGTGTATGCAAGCTGCCCACTGACCCCCGACCGGAACCATATCCCAAGGGACACGCTCTGTTCTTGTTGGACAACCGGTCAGACTTTGGTCCCAACCGGTGGGACGAGTACTTGGATGTGAACAAGATGCAGTTCAGACACATGCCAGGGAACCACTTCTCGATGATGCACGATGATCAGGTATGATTCTCTCTTCTTCACCTTTGATATCAGCAGTATAAACTAACCATCAATGATGCAGGCCAAGCAACTTGGTAGCTTCATCCGTGAAGTCCTTTTGTAAACAACAACCAGAACATGTGTGAGGCTGAGCAAAAAAATGAAGATCGGTAAAGTTGTGCATTTGTGTAATAGATGGGAGAGAGATTATTCGCGACTTTTTATTAATGACCTGGCTATTTCGTTTCTTCTTCTTTCCTTTGGAGATCTCATGGACTGGGTCGGGATAAGGACTTTGAACGGAATGTCTTTTTATGTTTATTCTGTGGATGAAATGGTTCAGTCAGAGACTGCTGATTCCTTGTCAAGTATAGTTGACGATTTTTCTTGTTTGGTTATTCCGCATCTCCTTTTTTTCTTGGATCTGTCGAGTCTGGGAGGTCTTTTTCCTCAAAGTTTTGTTTGTTTCCATATCTCATCGTCTCTTGGTCTTGATAGCATTGCGTGAAGGGTATCAGTTTTCGGGTTACTTTCCTCATTTCGGCTCAGTTGTTGTGGATTTCTCTTAGTTTTGGGTTTGGTTTTTGCTCTTGTTATAGATCGTGCCTTTTTCTTTCGTCTTCGTCGTTGCCCAGATACCGATCAAAACAACGATGACGGCGGGAGAAAGGGCTGTATACTTACTAAGAAGATGGCGCGCGGTGTTGTCCTGTGGCTATCATGCCATATGCCGCCCGCGCCCTCGAAGGGTTTATTTTATTCATAGAATGATTCAGATTGAAATGATATAGCTTTTTTTGGTTTTTGTCTGATACTTTACCTATGAATGAATCCTGATATGGAGTTCCATGTGAATGTATGCCTTGCCTTGTAAACTTGCTACCTATCTTTGAGACTCTTACGCTCTGTTCCTACGTACCGAAGTACCCCTAAACCGCTCTCCAAGATTCTCTGGGAATAATACGCCGGGTTAGGTAGCTCTGAATAGAAGATCGGTGAGCCTGCGCCTATGTCCATTCCATCAAAAGGATTGCGACAGATGGTTTCAGACTCATGGCAGCCTCTCCATACGCACTTACTATTCCTGTATATTTGCTAATCTGAGTATTTTTGGATTTCAAATTCAACACCGTACGGACCCGCTCGGATGCTTCATTGCCGCCAACCACCTGCAGTACGTAATCTCGTACGTTTTCCGTGGGTGAGATCTTATCGGTTGGTACAGGTGCCTATGTTTGGATTCTGTTGGATATACCTAGCTCGGATAGGGACTATCAATTGATTTGAAATCATCATCCGATTCGCCACAGCGCCCTACCTGGACTTTGGGCTGTTTCTATTGCGCAGTCTTTATTCTGAAACGAATAAATCTCCTGATGAGGCTGTTCTTGGCGAGTCAGATTGTTGTACATATATTAGAGGCATAAGACTGTTTGAGATACGGTAGGTACATGTTAAGATGGGTTTGGCATCCGCGCGGTTGATGTCTTCGAATATTGATGCATATAATCGACGTGTTGGTTTTGGACATTTTTCGTTATTGGCATATTGTTAAGAAAGACCTCGATGGTTCTTCTCACTTATTCGATACGCCACCAGCCTTACGAGACACATGGCCACCATGACGCACGATCTCGAACCTCGATCCTGCAATCAATCAACCACCATCCATAAGATAGTGTCTTCGGTTCGATGCAAGGTTCGCCAATGTGTGGTTGAATGTAGGGTTCAAAAAGGCTCAGCATGAAGAGCAAGGTCACGTTGTAGAGGCCCAGACCAAACCAGTCAGCAATATTGGAAGCCCCTGAGTGTTAGTTCCATTCTTGACATTGACTGTGATCCAACAACTCGAATACCTCCCATCACTACGCCGCCTATCACTACACCATCAACTACTTCTAATGGGGTCTGGGGGCGATGGTGGCGTTTTGATAAGATCTAACTGTGCCCTATTACAAGCTCGTGACTTGATTTTTTCAGGCATCCAGGAGCAGAATCACCTCTGCATACCTATCCACCACCACCGCCTTCATACTACTAGTTGTGTCACCTCAACTGAAGCCAATAGGGAAATTTACAAGCCGTGATAGTGGCGGTAGACACCACATCTCGTGACCCTTGGGTCACCACCGAATGGAGTAAATCTCGCTTTCGAACGGATCTACTTCGCATTTAGGTAATCAATAAGCACATAGCAGCTGATAGAGGTCGAAAATGCCATGCCAAGTTGGCGGCGTGGTGTTGAGGTGTGATGAACATCTTCCGTTCTGATCGAAAATCGTGACTCGACCAAACAGATGGTGGTTTCTCAGACCGAGCATCGTATTCCGTAATGTCATTTATTGGCGGTGAACTCCATGTGGCTGACATACCGCAACCTGAACAGCAACCATCTCGAGCCTGAGGCGACAGTTACACAATCTCTTCGGCGGTAATTGCTCCGCGGACCTATCTTCATAGTTGGGTAGTATACGTTTCCTAGTGTTGGCAACTCTCCCATACGTAGGATGTGTTTGGGTGCATCTGTTTCACGGCAGTTGCTGCTCACGAGGTCTCATCCACCCAGCGATCAACCAAACCGCGCCGCCTCCGCCGTAAGACCACGCATGCCCCGGTGTGAAAGGGTAAGCATCGAAACAACTGTCTGTCTCTGTTGCCTGTCAAAAACCTAATCTGGAAATTTTGACATTTTCCGAGACGCGCATAACAAGACATGTGGGTGAGGTGAGATGCCAGGGGGATAACACCTTATTCATCTTAACCCCGCATCACCGTCTATCAAGTTGCCAACCCGAGTCAACCGTGAACCGACCGACCACCGGAGCCTCCAGCTTCCTCCCACTTCTCGGTAATGTCATCCTCGCGACCCGCGTCAATCACAACCACTCTTCAGCACCCCCACTCATCATCGGGATGGCGCAAGCTTCCAAGCTCCCCAGCCGAGATACTCCCTCGGATCCCAAGCGGAACGGACATGTACGGTAATACGGTGTCGGCCACCGGGCGTACAAAACACAAGAAATCGCGGCCTCCGTACATGCATCTTTTGCCTCACCTCCGCTCCGCCTCGCCTCGCTTACCTCAGGACCCGGTAGGCTCGTTTGTTTGATTGTTGTTGGCGTACGTTCGCTGTCGAACAGGGTAGAGTATAACGGACATGGACGGGCAAGGACGGGACATGACGAATCTTTGCTCCTGCATCCAGTGATTTTTGCGATGAGATAGATCCAGCGGTTGTATACCGAAGAAAAGTCCCCGACAGGCACCAACAAGCGGATCAAGGGCCACCAACGAAGCGATTCCGATGACAATGTAAGGGAACGAGCTGAAACTTCTTCCTTCGGTGTCTCTGCCTATCAATTCCTAAAAGGAAGATTTCGCAGAACCAACCTGCCGGTACCGACCGACACAACGCGCAAGACTCACACTCCTCGTGATTTGCACGTGCCAGGATTCCTCAGATCACGTGCTTGCTCACTTGGGTCCTCACTACACCGAAACACTCTACCTGCTGTGTAACCTTACCTCGTCACTCAATGTACATACAGACAACTCCTCCAGTTGAATGTAACGTAAACAATCTTGAGTATCAACATTGCAATGTCAATATTTTGTCAGTCGACGCAAGTCTGCAACTTTCCCTCTCACATGCTCCCGATCTCGCCCGCGCATTCATCTCGCATCTCTCCTCTTTCACATGATTTTCATCCGATCTAGCGCATCTCTCTATCTTCACAAGAATCCCTCATGGTTTCATGATATGCAGCTTATATCTTCTTACCAACATGCCATGTAAGGCCATGCAGTCAGCCCTATCTCCACCACGCCACTAACCAGGAACCAACATTGACAAGTCACAGCCGTTTTCAACCATCTTTATCTAGACTTTGGTTCGGCCTCGCGTCGCGAGCATGAGTAGACCCACCCCGAGCTCACTAGGTACCTAATGGTATTCCAATCCTCCATAAATATTGCCATCTTTCTCCATCATCGCGCGTTTTTGCCTCATTCATGCCTTGCATGTTGACCCCCACTCAAACAATTAGTTGAGATTCCACATCTTTGCTGACTAGATCAGACGTACGCAAGCACACTCGGGTATGGAATTAATGTAGGATTCTCTGGAAAAGGCAGTGATAAACGGTGTTGGTAACTCCGACCCAACCGCAGCAAACAACGCCAACACCACGAGGCTATCTACGATTAAGCAGGAACTCACTCAGCAACCAACCACTTAGCACCGCTCCCCCGACCCCCACATGACGTTTTGTTCACGGTCCTTGCGTTGTACAAGATATTCAAACGGCCAACAAGCTTCTCAGTGGCTTCGGAAACCCTCGCCTCCTATAGTCAGACTCCGACACCCCCTATCAAGCAACTACATGTAGGCATACATGCAAACTGTAGGCACCTTACGTTACGAACCCCACCCCTAAAGCCCGGTAAGACGCCATCCCGCCCTCCATTTATTCACCTCTTTCTCGAATTTGACTTTTTCTGTTACCGACATCCCCGGGCCGCGTTGATTCCCTCCAACCTTCCGAGCCGTCAGTAGATAATCCCGGGGTATCTTCCGACCACCGGCCACGGAGGCCATCTACCGGAGCCGCGGAGGTGGGTAGGGTGGTAGGGCATAAGCACAATCTTTCAGATCGTTACTCTTGAAACCAACATTGCCTTTCACAAAACCCCAACATGGTCCAAGATCGACAGACATCCCACGTTTATGATATCATAGTTGAGGCAAGCGGTGAACCGGGCGGTACGGAGGAAGCAAAAGGGTATATAAGAAAGATGATGTGAGACTGAGCCTGGCCCATTCATTCCACGGAATTTATCCTTTTGCTCTGTGAAGCTATCTCCCTCACGTACTATTCTCTGTTTATCGTTGGGTATCAGGCTCCATGATGACTGCTTCTGTATTCGGAAGAGAAAAAAGAGAAATAAGGCAGTGATCAACCTAGTCGTCGCCGTCGTCGCCGTCGTCTCCATTGCTATTATCACATTGTAAAGGAAAAGTTCGGATAGATGACTCTGGCAACCCACGGGATATTCTCCACCCGCCCCGGAGGCGATGATATGCCTTCACATAGAATGATTATAGACGTTGCATGACAAGCGTTTTGCTATAACCTGGGTCCATCAGTCAGTGAATGACATCGATAGTGGCAAAACGATTAGGAGATAGCTAGCATCTTCATCTCCGTGTCCGGATTGCGTGGTATTGCCTCCGAGTCATCATTGGCATCGTCTAGCACAATAGGTGACCAACAACAGCACGGTGTCGATCATGCATTACCACCAACAAACAATTGAGCGCCAACAGTCAAAGGTTCAAGAGCCTCGTCTATAATCTGGGATCCGCGTACAGACTAACTGGCAGATGTATTATCTCAATATAATAAACACTCAGCCTCACCTTCCACTGACTCATCAGTTTCACAACATCCTAATAATTACCTATCAATCATCATATCTGTCTTTTTTCCCCGCCCCCATCAGTAATAATCCTCGTTGTTGCCCTAAATCCTGTCTTTCTCAGCCCAGCCAGTTTATTCCAAAAAATTGGATTCGCGCGCGCGTGTGTCTAATTGCTACGTTCCACAGATCTGGTAATCCCCCTTTTTGTGTTCTTGTGTGTCATGATCCGGACCCAACCTCCCCATCGCTGCAAATCGCCGATTTTTCTTTTTTTTTTCCTCCTAACTGTCCCTCTTCCCTTCACGTACCCGCCCGGTTGTCTCTCTCACCCTGTAGGGACCAGGCAGCTTCAAGTTCTCTCCAATAAGAAGCTAAAGGAAGCTCCCCGAAATAAAACATAAAAAATGTCTCTGCATCACCTGGGGAAACCCTACCTCGTGCCCCTTGTCTACCTTGCAACGTGTAACAAGACTCAAATTACCCGCATATTCTCCCCCCCCCCCGGCCTCACTCCTCACCCGCCCTTTCTTATCTCTTCTTGGCCTTCTTGGATTGGTTTTGTTGAGAAAGGGGGGTTAGATGTCAGTGACAGGGTCCATGCTTCCGGAAGCTGTCCCCACCCCTTTTCTTCGCTTCCTCATCCCCGCGCGGCAAGCAATTTTCTCGAAATGGAACCCCCCTCCCCCCTTCGTATATCAGCTCCTTGCGTAACCGTGGGCGCTCACTTGTGAATCCCTCTGCAAGCAAGCCCACGGGTTGGCCAAATGCACAGTCAACATATGACCCTGCCTGCTTCTTTCTACCAGGACATACCCGGTAGGGAAAAAGGGAGAGACGAAAAAAAAGGATATCGTGAAAGAGACAGGGAAGAAGAAAAGAAAAGGAGAAATCGGGTATCTGCATCCCTGTACAACTTGCCCTTTTCTGAGGAGGGAACCCCAAAAGAATCCCTTCCGTAGAACTGCACATTTGCTTTTGTTCTACACAACCTGCAGAAACGAAAGGATCCATCGTGGGGGGAACAATATGGATAGGTTCCCGGAAAACATACATACCTAGAGGTGCTCTTGGGAATTCACGGTTCCCATGTTACTCGACATCATCGACATCGAACCCCCGGCCAGTGAGAGCATCGTGACCCCAAAACCTATAAGGAAATTATCCGCATCTCATCGGCTTCGGTATTATCGCAGGCCTGGGTTCCCCGGCCCCCGCGGTCATCGTTCCTTTCCAGGCTGACGGGATCCTTCCGACAGCCGAAGATCGTCCTACGATCGCCGTCTTTCCTGGGAACCGACAGTCGGGAAGCAAAATAAAGAAAAAAGGACGACGATATCGTCATGTAAAGGTTTGTGCCTGAAGAAGGCCGGGTGGGTGCAGCGTGTTTGGCTTTTCTGGGAGCGTAGAGTTTGACCGGTCCCTGAGCTAGCGAGCTGTGCAGGGCAATATCTGCAAGATGGGTAAAGACACAAGCGCGGCAAAGGCAGGACGAAACACCTAAGAGCAAGTCAGTGGGCAAGGAATGCTTGATCAAACCAATGTCCTGCAGAAAGCAAAGCGTTAGTCGTGCAAAACAAGCCTTTTCGTCATCATTAAATCCACCAAAAAAACCGCACGATCGTTTCAGGCATGTGAAGCTCCAGCAATGAGAAATGGGCTGTCTGTTGACATGTGCGCCGTTGAGGTTTTCCCCTTTCGAAAGAACGGGAGAGAAGCGTTGATGATCAAGCTGACAGGCACTACTGCAAAGGCGAGAAAGAAGCTTACCCTCCAATACCTTGGCTTCTCGGAAAGAAGCAAGAGGGCGGCGTCGAGATGCCATTCCGTGATGTGGCTTGCCTGGAGAAGCTTCTCTCCAACGCCCCCACAACTGACACATCAATGTTCCAGCGAGGGCATTTCCCGCGATTCCATATGCATGTATTCGATAATCGCAAGTGCTAGTCTTGAGCCCATCGGTGCCTCGTATGCAGTCACCCGAGTCAACTGAGCTGGACGACCCATGACAAAGGTGACCGCCAGATGCCTAATCAGGGACGACGCTGGGCCTGTGCTTTCCGTATTTTTAATTTTGCAAAGACCTGGAAAACCGCCATAATAAAGCTTGTGATACGCTCATTGTTCGAAGGCATCGCCGATTCCCATGTTGATCTCCATCCGCCCAAACTACGCTGGACAGCGGTGGCCATGGGACGTGAAGCATGCATCTGCCGTGACCTTGACGAACCAGGCAACTATCCTTGGAGACGCAGTAGTGATCGGCAGCGTACGCAGGAAGCCTCGGTCGGTTGGCTGCCGGATGGCAGCGAAGTCTGATGGGAATCCTGAGAATTGGTGCTGTATTCAAGATACCGTACCCTGGTTTCCAGCCTTCCAAGCTCTCACCGCAACGTTTCAGCCGGACTGGATGATCGTCATAGGCGCCATGTCCTCGGTATGGGTGGATTTTCTCCGGCTCCGGCAATCTCTGTATCCAGATCTATGAGACCCAGCAACCAAGAATGCATGGGTAGGGTCCCAGCAATTCCAGAAATAAGCAAGATGGGTTCAGCTGAACATGATGGGAAAAAACGACTGCCACACGTCGATCCGTATTCCATCATGTCGAGATATCTCGGAAACCGGAACAACAAGGCTCTTGCTAGATGTTCCGGGGTGCAATGATGTGCAGAGCAATCGACTGCCGAAGACGTGATTTCACTGGTGCCAAGTTGTCTTGTGATGATCGGATAACAGGGAAATTGGCGATTGGGATGTTGAAGAAACACCCGGGCTTCCGTCTGGAGTTTCGGCAGCCAGGTCCTGTCTCTGGTCGGCCCGCCTACATTTGCCGACGGAAGGTTCTCAGTGGTTGTTGGCTGTTTACCTTCTTCAAACGGGCGCCACGTCAACAGCCAGGACAAGAAGCTGGGACAATGGAGGCGTGGATCGCCGTTGAGGGCGTCCTTGGTGTCTTTGGTGTCTTTGAGTCGCCCAAACATCACAATCAGGAGATTTGTCCATGTTCCAGATGGCAGTTCCATTTGCGCGGGTCCGGTATGGGCCTCTCAGGGAAGGAGACTTTGATTGCTGGCGGCACGATGTCGAAGATGGCGATCAGCAACTGTTTGCACAACGTCTGTCGAATGTTCCAAAAACGGCCCGTCAGCGGGCAGGTTGTCGACTGCGCATTAGGGCCGATTGATGTCTGCTGACAGGCCTTGTGAGAGCGGTTGCGCGCTCCGACAAGCTTCTCACCACTGTTGCGAGATGCGGCAGAGGAAAGAGGTCGAAAACCCTCCGCATCCGTGATCCTATGCGTTGTGTCTTGAACATGTGCGGCGACAGACGATCGGCACACCAGTACCCAGTAGATGGTGAGGGCACGGACTCTGCGTGCCGATGGTGGTTCCCTCTCCTTGGAGAGCTGTCGATGATGGTGTCCGTGCTGCTTTTGCTGAAGTTGAACTGGAATCTTGGCATGTGTATTTGCTTATCTAATCACCACTTGGCGAGTTTGCGGAGCTTCAATCTCCACAGTTCACACTAGCGGACCGCAGTGGAGCCTAAATTCTCCGAGCCGGCGAGCTGTTCGTCTCCATCACCTTAAACTCATCTCGACAGAATTTGCCTGCAACAAAGAGTTGTTGTGTTTCATGATGATGCCGTTCTGCTGCTTTAGTTATCCTCGCGTCTGCAACAGTCTTCGTCAGCCCCAGCAGCAGTGGCAATTCGCTTCTTGCCAGCTCCAGCTCTCCCACCGCCAGTCAGCCCCAGCTGGACTGGAACCGAACCGGGCCAGGACGGCGACCAAAGGACAGGACAGACAGAGGTTCTCTACCTCTGGGACCATCTGTGCGCAGGTGTCTCTCATCCAATGGAGCGCAGAAGAAAACCAACAATCTCATTCGTGTCCTTCAGATATGATTGGCTGATCTTGTCCTTGGTACGAGCCGGGCACGAAATACAGGCTGCCCGGAACAGTGACTTCTTTTTCCACTTTGGTCGATAGCCTCGAGAAGTCAACCAAGGTACCGCTGAACTAACGCAGCATCTGTCGCACCACCACCCCACAACTGGATTCCCTCTGATGAGCTTGTCGAGCATCCGTTGTCGTTCCTGGAACCGCACTAACAGCCGTTTTCTAGAATAGCGCCGACAAACTGTTGGTTCAACAGTCAAACGTCGACCAACGGCCAACACCTCAGCTGCTGATTCTACGTTGGTTCCTTTTCAGGTTAACTTTCTGCTCACCTTCCCCGAGAAGCAGAGAGAAGATGACCTTCCCATCTCTTTTCGCGCTGCCATGACCTCGAGACCCTGTAACTGTCTGCCTGCCTTGCAGGTGCGCGCTCTATTTGCAGGATGCATGCTACCTGCATCGTATTTTCCGTGGCACGCAAGCAAGCCCAGTGCAACTTCGGAGTGTGCCCACAAGGTCAACCTCGAGCCTGCCCCAGTCCCGTCTCGTCTTTTTCGCTACTCCCATCAGCTTCAGGCCTTTGACTGGACGCAGATACAGGATACAGCGCCAATAGAGCTCGCCATATTGACATTGCCCCCCCACCCCGCTTATGCATGGTTTCACTCGCATATCGAATATGCGAGGCTCAACCCGCGGGAAGGAAAGGGTGTGAGACCAAGTAGGCAGTTCCTCAGCACCTGGTGGCCACTGCGTCATACACCCAGCTTCACGTTCCCTTCACACCAGCCCTGTCACCCCGGCCAGCCTCTTGCGCCTCTCCTGTTTGTCAGGACGGTTGTCTCCAGGAGTTGGAAGCAGCAAAGGGGCCTGTCTTGCAAGGTTCCGTCCCGAGTTGTGCCGTCTTTCTTCATCTCATTTGCATCAAGGACGGCTCTCAGCGCGCGCTGTCCAGTTGTCGGATCTGTGCACCGGCACGACTACCAGATCGCGCAGGACTCCCATGGCCCGTGTTGGGTGGCTTCATAGCTAGAAAGGAGGAGAGCACCAAACAATTCAAGGCCTCTTGCCCCTTTCATGGCCACCTGGTTCTTGATCAGTGCCACTGGCGTGCGCTCTGTACGAGGAGGGTTCAGTCATGCTGGAGTATGGCCTGGTGGTCCCTGTACCATGGCTTCTGAGAGACCACTTCCCCTTTCCGCCCCCTTGTCCATCACCAGGAGAAAAGGGTGCTGCCCTACCACAGATATTCCACCGAGCAGGTCTCACACAGCTACATCGTCCAAGTGGGTCGTGTCTCTAAAATATCGTCCGGGCATTAGCGCGGTGGACGGCTTCTTTTCTTTTAACCGGGCCTCCTCAAGCCCCTGGGGTTTTCTTTTTAAGCGTCAAGCTACTTCGTCCTCTTGCCCTCGCTTCTCTAAACTTAATTGTCTCCCCCTCCCAAACGCGCCTGCTCCGTCCAAGGTCAGCTTACCGCTCACTCCCGCTGCTGGATCCGTCCGAAAAAGGCTTGGGTAATGGCTGTGGTATCTTACGTCTCCTCCTCGTGGGCTCCCAGCGCCTGATCCACCCATCCGCTCGTCTTATCATCCTCGATTTACTGCCCCCATAACACCTTACGTAGTTCTTCCTGCATCCCCCTCGAGCCGCCAAACGTTATATTATACTCTCTCCCACCCGCCCTTGCACTTCCCACATACCCCTTGTTTCTTCGAACTCATCTTATTGCAACGCTCACCCCTTCGATCGATATCTTGCGTATTTCTTTTATTTGCGACACCTCTAAGCTATTCGAACTACAGCTAGCAACACCTTACCACACTTCATATACCCAGCATGGCTTCCTCAAAGCCCCGTCAACCCCGTCTACGCGCCTCTTGTGATGGCTGCTTTCACGCCAAGGTCAAGTGCTCCAAGGCCAGGCCAATATGTTCTCGCTGTCTAGCTTGCGGGATCGAATGCCGGTACTCTCCATCCAGCAGGGCCGGGAAGCCAAAGTCCGACGGAAGCTCCAGCATACAGACGACAGTACCCACCGATATGACTGGAATGTCCTCGCCAGTATCTGATGATAAGGGCATGATGTACTCGGTCCACCAGACTGCCCATCCCCTGTATAAGCTAGAGACAGGATGGCACACACCACCCACCAGCGTGGATGGAGGCATGAGCCGAACACATTCCATGTCCGGGCTTGCCATGCTGGGGATGGAAACAGGTTCCACCAGCCACATGGATCCAACAGTGGCCGCCGACATGTACTCGGCAGGCATGCCTTGGACCCCGCCGAATGACATGACTTCCCAGTTCGTCGATTCACCAGCTATGGCCGCCCAGCTCAACCACGGGCGCTCCCACTCGTACGACTTTGCCATGTCGGCATCCATGCCGCCATGGACCGACCCAAATCCTGCAGACATGTACACATACAGTCAGACACAGATCCCGACGCCTGGAAACATGTCAGCTACGTACTTTACTAGCCCTACCGCGACGCCTCAACTGCGATCAACACCAAGAACTAAGTCATCCTCATCAAGCTCAGCAAGCTCTGGGGGCTCTTGCACATGCTTTACTGCTTGTCTGCAGTCATTGCAAGCACTCCATAACGCCTCCAGCCCTGGAGCACCACCTTTTGACCTCGTGCTGTCTCTGAACCGCAAAGCAGTGGAGGGATGTGCGTCGATGCTTAGCTGCCCACGATGCATGAGCCGGTCAGGAACACACACGGCGGCGATGCTCCTTGCTACCGTCATTGGCAAGATTACCTCTTTCTACAAGAACGCGTCCCACACATACTTCGAGAACGGCAGCATCCCGGCGGCGACTTCACCAAACGCGCTAGGAGTCAGCCTTGGCGGATACACTCTGATGGGAGAAGAAGGGAGATGGCTTGAGCTGGAAATCCTGGCGCGCGAGCTGCGAAAGCTGGAGGAGGTGTATGCGCAGTTTCGTGAGGTCTGCGCAGATCTCTCTGATGATCCCGAAGTCAGCCGGGCTATGATTGGATACCTTGGGCACAACCTCGGGTCCACCCTCGAAGTCATACACCACAGGAAAGGCGACATTGCCTACACATAGCCGTCCGCCCTGATGCAACGACAACGGTCCATTGCATCTGGAGCTCCCCTCTCCCGTCAAACACCAACCGTATTCCGGAGTTCCGAGTGATTTTTTCTTGCTGGGTCTCAATTTTTTCCCGCTCTTGTTGTTTCCTTTTTCGCGATCGGGTCGCTACCGCAGCGTCGGAGATTTGATGACCGTTGATGACCAGTTCAGAGAGATAATTGTTACTGTCTATTTTGCCCTGTCGTTGCTTGAATTGGGATCGCTTAGCCGGCCTCCTTTTGGAGAGGATGAAGCAGCTTTCTGGGTCACGGCGAGTTTTTCCCGTTATATATGGCCGTGGCTGGGTGCATTTGCGAACCTGGGCGTTTAGGAAGGACCTTTCTTTTTGGCGTGCCTGGTGTTCAGAGACTACCTATTTATTGAGAGAGGGATGTCTATCCTCACGGTTCAACTTTTGGAGAGCAGAAAAAAGAAATGGATCAGATCATGGCTGATATGCCAACGACTCCTTTTCCAACTTTCAAGTCTACGAAAGCGGCGGCGGCTTCTTTTTTGTTCACCGCAAGGCAGCCGGATCATGCTTGGCTCTAATGCCGCATGTCCTGAGGCTCTTTGACTCGAAGAGCAACTGTTTTGGGAGCAGCATCAGAGAAAGGGTTGGCTTGATTTGGTGATTTAGCATTTTGTTTTGCCGGCCCCTGTATTGTATCCTATCTACTCGACTGTTAGAAAGACAATGAAAAGAATGAAGAGAAATTGCCAAGATATCCTGACTGGTGCATCTCTCCAGCCTTCGCGATGTGCAGTGTGTCACTGGTGTCCTTTTCGGGTGGGGTTCTCCGGGACACACGACCCAGCTGGAAGTTGCCTCAATACGACATAGAGCAAATCCAACACACAAAACCCCCAAAACTGGGCCCGGGACTGAGACGTAGCGGCATTGCACATGCCACGGTTCACGGCCAAGGGGTAGGGTATCCAGTGTAAAGTGGTAAATCCGGGCTCGCCACTGATGTATTTCGTAGGTCGCTATGCTAGGCACAAGACCTTAAGTGACACTACATGAAGTCTCGGACGCAATTGTCTTATCCACGCCTTTTCTTTGCCTACTACAAACTACATACAGACCACTGGGAAGAGTTTAGGCTCATTTACAGCCCAGAAAGCCACAGATGTGCTAAAATTCCAGAAAGGCAGACGACGGAAACGAGGAGGTCTAAATAAAGTAGACCGAGTTGGGTACGAAATATATGATCGTCTGCACAACAAGGCATATCAACCGGGGTGCAGCGAAATACCCTGGCCAAGAGCTCAACATGGTTAATTCACCCCACGATCTTGGAGGTCGACATTGACAAGCAAGAATGGTCACATCATAATAGGGCACATCATGATAAAGTCAAGATCATATGAAACAGGTAGATAATTACCTCGGTATTTTCGCAGAATGATGGCAATCTGAATTGTGGACTGATGATGAAGACACGTGACGACGACGGTTAAAGGATGCAACAGTGAATGAGGGTCGCTTTCTTGAAAGCCTAGCTTACTTTTTGTCTAGATTTAGGTATTTGCATATCCAATCTGTTCCCTCCTACCTATGCTCTCGGAGTTACCACCACGACGCTGGAGATAAAACGTCTTCCCCGCCTCAGTCATACATTGATCATCAAGCCACGACCTAGTCACAAAGGAACGGAAAGAACCGTTGATCTACACTGTCAAAAATGATGTGCAAGAAAGGTTGCAAGAAAACTCTGCAAATCTTAGCTTAAGGTAGCCCGTCTTGGAGATCAACGGCTTTTTTGTGGTTCCGCGCCTCCAGATTCAGCGCTGAAGAGGAACGGGACCGCTGCCCTGAAGGTTGGCGGCAGCACTAGGTAGTCCTGACAGTGCAGCGATGCCCCTTCTGACCTAGACTGGGGATACCCATGCTGGCTCTGCCTTCCCGATTAGGAACTCGTACAGGGCTTCTGGCCAATCGCATTGCTTTTAGCACCGCACGGTCCAGGCTGGCTAGGGTCCCCTCACCCACTTGACCCAGACCCCCACTGTGCCCAGGTCCAACCCGCGTTGTCCCGCGCGCTAGTATTCATGGACTTTGCTCAAGCCAGAAAACTGTCTGTTTTCTGGGCCAGAAAAAGCATTCTTGATCTTCTCTGCCGTCCCCCGCTTAAAAGGATGCTTTAAGCATTCCACTCCTTCCGCCTGTCCCCACATCAATATGGATTGAATCTCTCGCAGAGGGGCAAACAGCTAAGCTACAGGCAATTAATGTGGTGTTTATGATCATAGACGACTGATGTTCTATTCTAGGAACCCGTCCCCATCCGGCTTCCCGGTGATTGGGAATCGCCCACAGCACTTAGTTAGTAATTGGAGCCCACACACGGGACAAACCAACAACTCACGGGGAAAGTTCCCTGCTTCGGGAATTCATCAACTCCCAAGCGAGATCGTCCTCTTCACTAGGACATTCTCAACCTCCCGCGGACGGGTCGCAACGCGGTCCGTCCACCAGCCGGCCGTCGCCGTTTTCGTTGACGACATCTTATTCCATTGGACTGCGCATGGACCACCGCCAACCACACCACCTTCACGCATCCTTGTGTAACCCCGTGGTTCCGAGCGCGCATTCTATTGCTAACGGCCCGCGTTACAGTTCCGCTTTTGCGCTATTCTATTGATTACGTTAACGGATGGTCCAGCAGCTTAGATCTGATCATGGCTCGGCTACTTGCGCCGGGTGGTCATTCCGCCATTCCATCATGGCTTTGGAGCCACGTTTTCCAGCAGTTGTCACTCAACCTGTCCAACTTGTGGCTGATATCTCGGAACCACGTTTGCCTTTCCTGGAGAGGGAACTGTTCACGCTCACAAGATTACACACGTCTATCCTAAATATTGACAGCTATCTTTCAGGAACTCCCAATTGCCGTGGTTGCGATCAAACGATGCGGTCAGGGTTGGATTGACCCACCGAAGATATACAGCCACCACCTGATGAATGGCATCATGTTATCGCCCACACTTTGCAGCGCAAAACGGCTTAGCTTCTCGGGTGGCGGGCGGGCCGCTTGCTTGGCGGCCTCTCTTCAAGAGGTGTAGCCCAAAGCCACCAGTACCAGCCATTTGTATCGTCACTTCACGCAGAGTGCCTCGAGGCCTTTGAATCAGATGTTGTTGGCAAAGCTGATGGCCATCTCGCGTTCCAGCCCTGTTTCGGACACCCGTATATCTATTGTCGAGCTCCAAACCAGTCAAGGGATATCGTCCAGGTGTGTCAATCACTATGTTTGATATGCAGGGTTTTGTGGAGGCAAGTTAAAAGAAGACGCTGCGTGACAGATAGACAAACATGCTGTAACACACACCCAAAGCTATCGTCGCCAGCTACAGCCGCATCGCTTCCCACGTATATGTCGTTACGACCCGGATTTGGACAGTTCTGGAACAGACGCAGCATATTACAGACCTAACAGCCACACACCCACACCCACATCCGTACACTTGCCCGGTCCCGAGTATCGCGCGCGCGCCTCTCTTTCAGACTGTTGGATGCTATGCGAGGATGAAAACCCTGATCTGTATCTATCAGCCGCGTCGCGTCGGTCGGCTATCATGCAGCCTCTCTTTGCTGGAATCTGTCGATCTCGCCCTTTTTCGATGCATCTGCACCGAGCCCGGTCCGGTAGGAAAGCCGATGCTGCTTCTTCACACACACACACACTCGGTTTTCTTAGGAGACGGGCGTCTTCGGGCGAACAGCCGCGCGAAGCACACACAGAGACTCCTATAGTCACCCATCATGATGATAGGCCCAGCTCGAACCAGCAAACAGGCATCCCACATATGTATGGCCCGATTCGAATCCTTTCGGAATCTCATGGTGACGCTTCTCTTCCAACATGCTGAAGGAAGGCTCTTCGGGACCGAAGTGCATCCTTTTGAAGCCGGTCAAGAGGAAGAAAGGATTCTGGCACTTCTTCTGGAGTTATCGTTTCAAGACATCATGGTACAGAACATGGGGAGCAGCTGCGAACCATGATGTCGGGATATCAGTCCACTGCAGCTGCAGCAAGACAATTTCTTTCTACAGCCAACCACAGCCGAGGGCTCACACAGCGATTGCAGTAGCTGTCCTACCTTGCACGCTGAAAGGACCGAATGCAGACATCGTATCTGGAGTCTTGTTCGAGCTCGTCTTGCTTCTGTGGTGGAGAGAGCAATTGCGGTTTGGTTTCTTGCCCATGTGGGGATCATGGCTGAATGGAGTCTGAGACAATGCCCAGCTTGTCTGCCCCCGTACGAATGCAAGCCATGTCTTAGACTGGGGGAAGTCATATGAGACTATTGCTTGACCACATACACCTCTTCACTTCGAGGCACAGCCCCGTTTCTGGGATTGGCCTATAGGAGATTTTATTGTTTGGCGGGTTTGGCTTCGGCCTCTATCCGCCAATCCGGGAGCTAACGAAGAGAATACCGAGGAAGAGAACAGAGAGCAGAATCAGTCGGTGATGGTCTACAACCTCTTTCCTATCTATCCATCATTAATGTCTTCGGAAAGATGGGGAGATAAGCACGGAATGTTCCGGTATTGTCCATGACACAAACCTGGCTTGCTTTGCTTGAAAGACAGATGTTGTCGATGTGGTCCAGTCGCGCCACCACTCTGTGCTCTGGCTTGCATGAGAGGGGTGACAAGGGGGAAATGATCTTCATCGTGACAGCTCTTGGGGGCTTGGAAGGCTTGAGGGGTCGAACATTACGTGAACTTGGCAAAGTGAGGGGCAGACAAGCCCAGCCCAGCCATGAATGCGGTAATGAGGGGTCAGCCAGAACCAGCGCATCATCAGTCCATTTGCTTCAGCCAACCACTCAACAGTTGCCTTATTTGGACTTTTCCGTTCAGTCGAATGGATAGATGAGTCAGCGGGTGGGCGAGAATTGAGCAAGTAACTAAGCAGGAAGCGCGCGCCCTCCATCCGGCTCGGATCCGAAGCCCGGAGAGGAGGTTGGAGACTAAAAACGCGAGAAAGAGCGGGTTAAGGTAGTATTTTTGTTTCTCATTTGTATGGTTCGCTTCTCTCAATCCGCTTCCCCCGGTGTTAGTTCTGTGAAGAATAGGGCAGCTTTTGGCTGTGATCACTCACGCCGGGGCTGTTTCACATCCACACTCTACATCTATGGATCATTATGACGAGATCTATTGGGATTCTGTCTCACACCTCCTCATTCTATCAAAGAAATGGGAGAGATCTAGAACACCCCCCCGGGTAGTCACGCGCAAGAATTCGATCTTTTGGAACATGGGATTCTCTTGGAATCTCGATCTTCGGGAAGAAGAGTGGAAGCGGGAGGATGAACTCTTTGCCAGATCAGATCTAGTGTCGATCGAAGGGAGGGTTGGTTGATTGACCGGTGAATAACTGGGGGATTGCACAAAGGTAAGGTACCCTAGGTAGCGAACCGCGCGAACCACTTGCCTCCCGCCGGGGTAGTTCCTCCGGGGAGGGGATGTAGGTTCCCGTTTTTGGTGAAGTCAGGTGTTGTTTTCACGGGGGATATACCAATACGAAAGCAAGAGAGAGGGACAGGACAAGTGCCAAGCCGGGGGAGTGAGCGAGTTAGTGAGTGAGTGAATCATGATCGTATGCTTTTTGGGGTTTAGTGTACCTAGATGTGATGTTGAACATGCAAGTATGGTTGAAGTGGTTGATAGTTCGAGGAAGGTTACTTTGCTATCGGGGATAGGAAACCACGTGCCTTCACTTCAGGTGGGTGATCGACAATGTCAAAACTCTCAGCACTCTCTATCTGATGGGCTCAGTGATCGTCACCCCTCCTTTTTCTTTTTTGGGTTCATCAACAGGGGTAGGATGATCCAAAACCAGGCAAGTTATTTTTTTTTCCTTTTCATCGTGGCATTTTTGGGGTTACGGTTACTTTCAATGTTTCTCTTGAGATGTTGATCCTTGACGTTTTTGAGCAACATTTTGGGGGCTGTATATTATGAGGCTATTTTTTGGGAGCGATGGTACCTACTGTAGACGGTCATTCTCATGCCATGTTGCAGCAGACCAGCGTGGAGAGTGGAGTATGTTCGTTGTCACCTGTCAGTGGCATGATGGGCAAGTTCTGAAGGGAAAGCTTGTTGAAAATGATCATGAACTTTGTTGTTGCCTTGCGGGTAAGGTAAAGTTGCAACATGACGACATTTTACGTTGGAGAGAGGGGATTCAGCTTTGGAAGCGAAAGTAACGGTGTTACCACATGTTGTAGTGTAGGTAGGTAGGTGGTGGTGGTGGTGGTGGCTGGGAAGTCTGGAACGTTTTGGTTGGTGGGTTTGGTTGGGTGGTATTTTTCTCTTCTTTTTTGGCTGGGAGAGAACTGTGATGTGGCTTGATTGGAGAAGAATTGACAGAAAACGATCCCGGTGTGCATGTAAGGGGGCGCTAAACTCGGGGTTCGCTCCATTCTGGAAGTCTTGGAAAATGATTTTGGCTTGTTGGTGTTGGTATCTTCAGGGATCGGACCAGTCACCACCGAACGATCTAGAATTCCTCCTCTCTGCAGACGCTGGACTCTGGTTCCCCGGTTTCAATGTTTCTTTTTCCTCTCTGCGTGCCGTGCGGTTTGCATAGTGGAGGTAGAATACTACATGCTGTATCCAGCTCGAACCCCGAGCCCCGAGCTCGGGAATCGATGCTCCAATGCCGGGAGATGGTCAAGGTGTAGAGTCAAGGTGTGAAGTAATAGTATTGGTTTTAGGTAAGTTGGGAAACAAAAGGACTGGTGCTTTTATGCGGTCAGCCATGATTGAAGCGCTTTTGGCCTTCTGTGGTGTTTTGGGAGGGTTGCAATCCAAGTTGTTAATCTCCACGGTAGCTGAGCCCGACCACTGCTACAGAGCTCAGCTCCTTTCCTTTACTGGATCCTCAGCAGCTGCATATGAAGAGAGAAATCTTGTTTGTCGGGGAGTCAGGGCCTGCTTGGCAGCCACACGTATGGTCACCTAGACGCATATCTTAACCTGTGTGCATGTGGTACATGTGCTTTCGTGGCGTTTAGTGTGTGGGAGAGAGAGCTTTTAAGTTTCTCTCACAACACCATCTTTGTTGGCTCGATACGGGTCGGCAAGCTGGCTCCCAGAATCTCGCACGATCCGGTTCCTGGATTAGGACCTATCAACGTCGATCAACTTCCTTGATAGAAAGCGCGTGGCATAGCCGGGCGGTGGGTGCCTGCCACCGGCCTCGTTTTGCCGGCAGTAGTTCACCCTCCTCAGCTCTTGCGGCTTCTCGGCCGGAGGCAAGTCGCATCGGTCCCCGTGCCGCAGTAGTCCCAGTCCAGTACCAAACATACCATGCAGCAGCTGGGTTTCCCGGCGATCTGGATCGACTCCCAAAATTTCCTCTTATGTCTTTCATTGTCCTGGTATCTGGTGCAAGCCAGCAACCACGCGACAACGCCGACCGGACCTGCGACTTGCATCATGACCGTGACGTGCAGAGAGGGTTCCGAAGATAATCGGGCATGAAGGGCTGCCCCCCGTCCCGCCAGATAACTTCACGTCAACAGAAGCTGGCAGCAGCAGCCCAGCGGTAGGCTCCATCTTATGTTGATAAGAGCCGTGTCGATATTACCTACTTATCTTATGCAATGCGAAAATGCTGTCAGTGTGAAGGGCATCCATTCCTTGTGTTGGGCTGTGATGTCATTTGGCAGCCAGAGCACTGAGTGACCGGACTGGGCGATGATGGCTAGAGGCGAGTGCTTGTTATGTCAATAGGCCGACTTGAGGCCGAGGGGGTCGATACGGCTACCCCTGAATTTCAGATTCAGATTGATGGGATTTTCTCAAGCTAAAGCACGCTGCAAGATAGACTTTGAGATTAGGCCGCTGGATCTGCTCACACCAATATCCCCGGATCAACGACAAGGACGCGTGGTCAGGACCTGTGAGATACTGTAATGCGGATGTGATCGATCCTGCCCTGGGTGCAGCTCCCTCAGCAAACTGTGCCCTTAATGCCCCCTGGCGTCTAAGGGTTTAGCAGGTTTAGCATGGCTGCTATGTTCGACGATCCTTCGATGACGACAGCCGGGGTGTGGCAGCCACATTCAAGTGGTGTAAAAGGTGGGGGCCGGGGGATGAAGAAGGATGTGGCGAGGGCAATGCTAGGTACCATAGAATGCCCAGCCTGGTTTTGGCTCATGCCCTGCCGGCTAGAGCCAACCACAATCGAGAGCATCCCTTCCAAGTTGATACCACGGCGGCAGACGACTGTCTTCACATAACGGGGACTAGCGAACGCTACACTCCTTCGCCTCTATCGCTGGGTGCAGAACCTTTGTTCTCATCACTTTCTAACTCGGTATGAAACACTAGAAAGAGAGGTCAAACAACGTCGAGAGGCCGTCAGTGCCACTCATACAGTTGTTGTGTACCGTCAGCAAAGTCAACAGGGGCAATGGTGGGAGGTCATGTCCCACGTGGCAGACGTGGCTCAATTACTGTCCACTCGCGGGGCAAGGTCAACGATGAGCGACAGTTGGTGATACCCAAAACAGAGCGGGCCGCAACGAAACAAGGGGTCAGCCTAGTGTAACGGTTCTCAGCCTTTGCGCCTCCCAAAAGGCTGTGAGGAGGTACCTAGACAACATCGAGCAACGTCAAGGCTGATAAGGCATTGAATAGACCCATCTCCACTTGTGCAGGGCAATTCCAAAAAGGCCAGACGACTGGAGTGAACGACGCTTCATCGGATGGTGTTCACTCCTTGATGCAATCATAAGAGGCCCGCAGAGTTCGGCCACCGACGTGCAACTGCATAGTTGAGGCACTGCGATTCGACTATCAATGATTGGAAAAAGAAAGGAGAGGCAACCCTGCTGCCCATGTTTACTCAGCGTGGGTAGACAGATATCGGCCCGGCTGCTGCTTCTGTCCTACAGACCCAAAGTCGTCGAGCACGATTAGTTGATTGCGTGAAGGAGTGTTTCCAGGCAAAGTATTCTCCGAAAGCACTTGTGTGTCAATGCCAGTGCTGGACAGACAGGGTATTGCTGATCTCGTCATTGTCTCGGTTCCTCGCACTCACAATCGCACTGGTATGGTTCCACTGCAAGATAGATGCCATCTTGCGCATAGAGAACCAAATCCAGAACTGGCCCAGGGTTCAGATGGTGTTCAATTCATTTCGGACCTTCCAGGAGAGCGGAAACTTCATATGCGGCAGTGACTAATCAGTAGACCAGATGGAGATCGTACATCATGACTGGCCGGGTAAGAGGAAGCCCCCCGCAATCTCAACCTCTTCATGCAGGGGACTTTGATATTGCAAACGGGACGAAGACGCTGTCAGTCTGCGGGTGTAAATGATAGCGAGATGAGGGCCTTCCTGGCACCGCTTCCAAGACAAAGGGCTGGGACGACTTGGCACTCCGGCAGAGAGCATCTCGTCCAGCGCAATGCAACATCCGTTGAAGTGGTGAAACCTTCGCGGCGTGGCTCCACTTTTAACCGCAACATATAGCTGACTTTGAGGACGCGGGAGCTAGAGCGCCATCAGGCCACTTGAAAGGACGGATTTCGGCATGACCGGTGACTCTGGACTATCATATATAATGTGACAACGATGCCGTCAATATGATGATTGGAAACGTGAAACCGGCCCGTTAAAGCCGGCTTCAGACCCGCCGCTGAGACGTGAACGATGGCGATGGTGGTGGTATTGGCAATGGTGACATTCAGAGCCACAAGACACCAAGGCTTTGTCTAGAGACACTCCCTCTGAGGCGGCGAGTATTCGGAATGATTCCCAAGGAATCGGCTGTTGCCCGCTCTGGCTTGGATGGGCATGCCGAACAAGCTCGGGCGATCGCTGGCGAGAATGCGACCATGTAGAAACAGAATCGGGCCTGAATCTGAAACCAAACCATAAACTCCTCTCAGTTATCAGTGGCAGGCAGTACAAGTCAACTGGCCCGAAACATCACACTGTATTGGTGTGAAAATCGAAGACAGTCAACCTGAGTCTTAGCATTCACTGATAGCCGTGTAGCCGCGCGCCTGAGTGGACAGGCTGACTTGCAAGTGCCGACTTGAGGCAACCAAACCACCAAGGCGCGATGTCACAGGATCCCCACGGAGGTCCGGACCGTGCTGTGGATATGGGACAAAGGTAGGTGGTTAATCCTACAATCCCATCAAGCCCATCAATCGCTCGGAACAAACAAGAAGGCTTGTTGATTGTATCTCCGGCCACGGTAGTTGGGAATGTGTCAATTTGCGGCCATTGTTCTTCTCGCCGGGCCCGTTCGGGGTGACAGTGCCATGTCGTGCGAATTTGGCAACGTTGATAACAGGAACCTAGAGAAGGGTTAGTGCCAATGTGGTTGGCAATATAAGGATTACTTGCGAGATCTGCCGTACC
Organism: Apiosordaria backusii; assembly: GCA_030549205.1. NCBI lineage: Eukaryota > Fungi > Ascomycota > Sordariomycetes > Sordariales > Lasiosphaeriaceae > Apiosordaria > Apiosordaria backusii. The sequence goes on from JAUKTV010000002.1 coordinate 3,595,895, forward strand.
AAAAAGTATTCAGGAACACCGCTGATGTCGAATCTGAAGTGGAATGGTATAGCTTGGCAGTGATGATTTGCATTGTGAACAGGGGTAGGCCTTGAAGATGTGGTCTGTGCACGATCGACCGTTTGAGAAGGGACGGGCGAACTATTTGGGCTCGCAGATCTGGGGTTAGGGCTGATCCCAGACGCGTTTCTGATGCTTGGCTTCAACGTCGAGTCAACAACATAACAACGTCTCACTTTACCAAGCCTAGCGATACCAGCCTGAAGATGCACCGAATTGACCGATTGGAACACCTAGCTTACCACTGATAGCACAAATCCAGGCAATGGCCCCTAAACTCTCTATAGCCTGGGCCTTCTCGAACACCGGCTGCTCTGCGGCACCGAAGCGGCGGCACAGCTGATCCGGTTACCTTTTGTTGATTTCTGGGTTGCATTTACGACGCTGTCGTCAGGAAGCGACCTGCATGTTGGGATGGGTCCCAAAGATCAGGTTGTCGGTTTCGATCGTGAATGGCAGCGGGCCTTCTTCTGGTGTCCCTCGTCTGCTGGCCGCTTCGTTGTACGACAAGTTCGCGTCATTGATGGGCTCGACATAACGTGCAGCTCATTGTTTACAAAAACGCCCCAGCGGATGCCTGTACAATCTCGCTGATATTGGGGTATTGGACAATACACTAACAATAGCCTCCCCACAGCTTGGTTCCATGCGCGAGGGCTGATTTTAGCCTGATGGGTGCATCCGACAGATAGCTATCGCCAGGCCTACCTCGAAGAATTCCCGGACTGTCGGCCGAGTCTTCTCTGCTGTACTCTCTGCCCCCGAGCCTCCGTCCTGCATCTGCACCAGAGTTGTTTGGGTCTCATCATGCGGCGTGGCCGTGAGAGCATAGCAACATCGCGACATGGACTTTGGCCGCCTGCCGCACAGTTCCCGACGTTCCAGTCTGCATGCAGACGAGAACAGTGAGCGGATTCTCTATTGCCTCTTCTCCAGCACTCTGGGCGCCGGTAACACAATAAGGCCGCGGCCCATCAACACCATCCACCGCATCGCTACTTCGCTGCATCTCAATACGAGCAGCCAAGGAGCCAATGCCGCTATCCCTATCACCACCGAGACACCACCCGCCCCTTGCCACTTATCGCCCTTGCCCATCGGCTGAAGGCATCCTTGGGACACAGGCTGCAAGTTTTGTGCTTCTTTCCATGTGGTATGCATGTCCTTATTTGGCATCCTTTTCGCCAACCCGCCATATCGTGATGAGAGCACCCGTCCGTCTCACATGACGGCCTCATTGTCTGCGTCTGCCGTGCACGGTTTCGCCGACTTTTGGCGGGCCTAATCTGAGTCTTGTCATTATCGGACTCGGTTGCTCGCAGAAATCACCATCTGACCATGTTGGATGAGGCAGGATAACCTACATTCTTGGTGGAGCACAAAGCCAGTCTCAAGGCGCGCGGCAGATCGACTTGCTGTTGCAACCCTGCTCCACGATTTCCACAGGCGTTGGTCTGTGCATCGACACCATCGCCTCCGGAACAGATCGACCAAGACAACGCTGAATCTTGGAAGGCAGAGGTACCCCTCCCACGGGTTCGCTTCCCTTCACGAACAAGCATCATCGCTTAAGACTACCAAGATGGGCACTACGAGGCACGGCAGCCCTGCTATTGTTGATCAGCAAGGAGGGTGTACAACTATCAACCGAGAACTACATGACACGGCATCCCTATATCCATGTTCCTTGCGTTGGCATTGGCTTGCCCGGTTCGCTGAACGGAATGATTTACGTTGGCAGTCACGGATTGACCAAAGGGGAGGCCTCGTTTGCCGGCCGTTCATATCAACAAGCACGCAAAGGAAAGGTTAAATCAGGGTATCCCTTGTCCAAGTAAGACCGGAACGAATTCGTTCCCCTTGCTCAGACAGTTGGCTAGGTTGAGACGCTAAGGTAGTGTCCAACTTATCGTTCGGCAGGCCGAGACCCCCCCGTTTTAATATCGCTGGCTAATATGCAATGGACGGCACTTGATTGGGATTCGCCCACACCTTTTCAGAAGCTCGTCCCAACCAGGTTGTTGGGGGCCGAATCAGAACGCTCGCCGCTCCAGGAGAGCGTGGTATCCCGCACCCTCCGCAGCAGCTTCCAAGACAGGAACCAGGCGGCATAGCGTTGGAAATCTTCCGATGATAATTTAGCCCCGTCTGCTTGGGAAAAGACCCCTTCCTCCTTCCCGGATGCTCATGGGAAGTGACAAGAGTCAAAAGCTTGGCGGTGCGGGTGATAAACGCATTTTATACAACCCCCACCCAGCCATCCAATCCTATACGCTCGTTCGGTATGGAGAAATTTAAGCAGTGTGGGTGCGTGATGCCAAGAAGGGGGTGTTCAAAGAGCTTATTTTTGCACTATACACCTTGGTGTGAAGAGTGGCCCCATCGAGCTGACCGTTCTACAGAGTCTGGACCTTGTGAGAGGATGTTGGCGTGTTGGTTGATGTTATCTCACCGGTCCAAAACACGGGGGTCTATTGGTAGACACAGGGCTCAAAAGGCGTAATGTGTCTCCTTTTGGCGCTGGGGGGTGTTCTCGTCCGGTGTTTCGGGGATTTCAAGACCGCCGAACATTCGGACCAAGGACCAGAAACGCTTCCAGTAAGATTCCGAAGTGATGCCAAGGCCTTGAGTCGGGCTCTTTTCTTTCCTTGTAGGAAATTTATGACCAGAAAGGTGAGAGGATAAGGTGTGGGACTAGCAACGAAACTTCTATCAGGAGCAAGCGGAAGTATCGCTTGTCCTGGAATGTCTGTGCCTCCCCCGCCAAAGCCCATCTTTTGGGACGCTCACCCATAAGCAACATCGGCTACCTTTTCCTATCGTCCATTCAGCCTTCAAAATAGGAAATGTTTGTGTCCTACGCCGCAAAGTAATGGACAGTGTATTGATCCGGGGCACCAACTGCCGACGTAGTAAATACTACTTTCTTTAAGTACTCACTATATACTGCGTGACCGAACGTCGTGGTGATATATGCGTGTAAGCGAGGGTAGGTATCTGTCAGCATCACATTGACTCACACATTCATCAGGCAACATCCAAACATCCTCGCATCTAGAACCTCGCATCACCATTCACAGATGTTGGATATGGTGACACGTGTGATGTGACCAGCTTATTGAGCCAGCTGCGTGACATTAGCAGCTGTGTCGGCCGCCACCGCTGCACGTAAGGAGGAGAGATGCATGACTCTGAAAAAGATTATCACCAACCGGCCAACACTATTCATCAACAAGTCCCAACGCCAACAACACCACCATCACAATGAAGTAGGTTCTCACCGAACTTGCAAGGAGCAATCAGCCGATCACAGACCTTGTGATCTAAACAAAACTTCAATGGGGTCCAACAGCCAGAGGGATTGTCATCATCCGAGACACCAGGCTTGCCTCAGCTATCACAAAAGCCACAGTTGTTAGTTCTGACATAAACATCATCATGGGCAACATTTTAGTCTAGCCTTCCTCCCCTGTTAGTTCTGACATGAGGTGGTGCAAAGTCGCAATCCGAAGCAAAAAAGCACAGCGGCACGAGCCTACATGAAAAGCCGAAGGGGGTGGTGGTGAGATAGAAAACGCGCTTAAAAAGTCCGAGCCATCACATTTCATATCTTTTTGCTCAGGGGAAATATTGCCGGTGGGGATGATAGTTGAGGTAACCCAGGTACAACTTTGAGAAGGTAGGCAAGACATGTCAGAATCATGTTTTTTATTCTGATGCGATGCGATGATACACAGGCGAAAATGCATGTCAGATAGGAGTAAATGGATACCGGTGTATTATCAACTTATGTCTATGTACAACAGAAAGGGACGGGAGTTGGGAAGTCATCTAAACGCCGACTATCATCGACTCTGACAGCCAGGTCAAAATTGTCTCTCACCTATCACTAGATAGTAGCTATGAGCCAGAGATTTTCTTTCGCGCAGCCAAACAGCAGCAACAGAACTGAGAGCAACGCAGACAGAAACAAAAACTCCAAGTAAAAACGATGATGCGCGCATCAAACAACGCTGTTAAAACTCAAGATACAGAACAATAATAATAATGTACTAAAACACTGCTGCGCCAATTCGAAGTGTAGAGTAGATACTCTCCGCCAACGCTTGACTTACCAATTCCCATGACCATCCCATAATCTAGGTTGGTACCCAAGATCCCATATGAACATAAACTCCTTCTCGCCCTAAGTATAAACCAAAAAGAAAAAGTCTTTCCTTGATCCACCCAACCAGAACGGTTTTTGTCCACCAGCCCAAGTAGGTATCCAGCCCAGTCCAGTATCCAAAGGCCCCGGCCGACTCCCCCAAGAAGTGAAGTAAAAAGAAGAAGCTGAAGAATAACTATACATGTATGCAAACAAAACTCCGCACCTCGTATCGTCCATTTTCTCTTGATAACAATGATCGTCGTCGTGGCCAGCCAGGTGAAACCGTCGTGAACGACTCCAACACGAGACACCTCACCTCCCCTGAGCAGTATTTTGTCCCTGCATCCCAACCTCCCAATTCCTCCCAAGCTGCTCCAACTTCCTTTTGATCCCATCCCCAATCCTCGAACTAAACCCCTTGTCAATATTCTGAATCGCATACCTCAAAATCTCCCCCGACGACTCCCCAGGCTTGCTCTCCCGCGTCCTAATCACCACCCTCCCCCCATCCCCCGGCCTCGTCAGCGCCACCACCGTCCTTTCCTCCCAAAGCACCGGCATCACGCTCCTCTCCTCCTCCATAGTAACCTGATCAATAAACACCACCTGCTCCCCTGTCCCCGTTCCCGCAACCCCTACCCCTACCCCTACCCCTACCCCAACCCCGACCCCTATACCCCCCACAACACTTTCCTGGTCCGGAGCCTGCTGCTTAATAATAATCCCCGCCGCCGTCGGCGAAGCCGTAACCAACCCAGCATCCTGCCCCCAAGTCAAGCTCATAACCCACAGCACCATCGTGGCTCTGTACATCGCCGCGCTCCACCACGCCGGCCTCCGATTGTCAGGCATCAGCCGAAGCAGCCGAAGCACCTGCCCGCAGTGGAAGATCGACTCCTCTTTCTGGAAAATACACCTCTTAGACCTCAAGTTCAAGTCCCACGAGGAGCCATCAAACGCCTCCCTCCGGGCGAGCCGTTCAATCTCGGAAAAGTTTGTCCCTGCGTTGAGGCAGATGAGGTGATACAGCACCAGATTGCAGCGCGTAATCGGGCAGTTGGGGTTCTTTTGCAAATAAACCCGCGTCATGTCGTACCATTTCGCCAGGAGGGTCTGCACCTCGGCCATTCTTTCTTGGGTGGAGGATCTGGTGATGGTTTTGGGTTGGTTAGGGTGGCTGCGACGGGAGCTCGAGACGTCCGAGAGGCAGGACAGCACCTGACGGAGGTGGCAGATGAGGGATTGGATGGGGTGGAGAAGCAACCTGAGCTGCTGGGGGGAGAGACCTCCCTGACCCCCGTGGCGGGAGAGGCTGTCGTGGAGGAAGTCTTGAAATAAATCGCAGAGGGAGGGGGTTACCATGGCGGCATCCAACAATTGGGGGTTGACGTTGGCGGTGCAGCCGTATACCGACTGCATCATGGTGAACCAGCTGGCAGAGGTTTGGCTTTGCCAGAGAGACTCTGGGCCGGGGAGGGGGCATTTGAGTTCGGTGATGGCAAAAAGGGGCGCGACATCGTGGAAGAGGGAGAGTTCTTGGTCGAGCATGACATAGTTGTATACCAATCTGTTTCTTCTTTCGCGCTCGGCCCAGTTGTGCCATTCCAGATCAACGTCGCTTGACTCACCAAAGGCGGGAATCATGGCAGGTTGGGGTTCCATCATGCCAGCGTGCTTTAGCATCTATAGAACCCAAATTAGCTTCTCGTGTCAACCCTAAGCACACTCACTATTGGCAAACTCACAGAAATATACATCCCCCGCTGCCCCATGGCAATATCCATTAGCCATTTGTCACCACTCCACGCACCGAGTACGAGGAAAAGGAGAGCGCATCGCAGAGCAATGGGATCGGCTGACAACTCGACATCTTTTTCCACAATATCAAACAACGAAATCCGGCACGTTTCCGTCAGACCCGCCGAAAGGTATCGCGCCTCGGCCATCGGCATCGCAGCGGCCCCTTGCGCAATCATCAACAAGACCAACAGCGTCGAGGCCGAATCGTTCTGCAGCATCTCATTGGGATCAACGCTCCCCGTGACCAAGGGGTAGTACACCGACAAGCTCCTGACATAGCTGCTGAGGAAGTACTCCAAAATCTTGGACGGCGGCAGCACGATGTAGTTAAAGTTTGACGCCTCCCCCGAGCTCGAGTACCCGGACTTGTGACCGTTGACGCTGCTTCGATGAATCTCGAGCGCCTTGTGAAGGAATCTTTGCGTGATGGCGAGCAGCTGATCACGTGTGCGGTCTTTGATCGGGACCACCGTCCCCAAATCAGACACGTCCGAGACCTTCTCCATATACTCCTCCAACGAACTCCACGTCCCTTCTTGTTTCGACTTTTTCTCCAGGCACTCGAGATGCACAATCGCCGTGCGGGGGCAACTCGCTGTGGGCGTGGGAGGCACGCACCGAGCCAGGTTCCACGCACCCTCGGCCACTTTCACAACCTCAAACTCCGCGATCGAGCTCTCTGTGGGCAGTGTGATCATGCACAACTCTGTTTGTTGCTGCTGATGCAGTTGCTGATGCCTTAGCGTACTTTCAATGTCGGCTGTCGAGATGATGCTAGTGTCTCTGGTATGTATCGACCCCCGCGACGAAGTTGCTGTCATCGGTTCTGACGTCGCCGCAGATATATCACCAAGTCCAAAGTCCATCGAGATGTCACCACGTGTCAGTGGGACAGGTCCCGGATCTGCCTGGCACATGTCAAACTCAAGGTAGTCTGAATTCCAGTGCGGCATGAAGTACTGCGGGTCGTGCATCTCGGTGCCCATGCCGTGCATGAAGTCATCCACTACCATATCGCCCCGAGCGTATGGGGAGGGAAAGCTGGTTGGGCTAATAGGCTGGGCAACCATGGGAGACTTCATGGGAGAACGATGAGGTTTCGTGTCTACCATGATGACCGGTTCCATCTTCTCTTCGATCTTCGGTGGGACACCTCTCATTACGTCCATGTACGAGGGGTCGATGGTCTGAGGCAGTTGTGAATGCACGTGGCCAAATGGAGCAGCGGGAGGATACGGCATGTTACCGGCCGCAGCAGCAGACGCCGCTGCCTGTTGGGCAGCAACTGCGCTTGCTTGCGCATGTGCCTGCTGGGCACGAAGAGCCACCTTGGACGACCGTCGGGCAAAACGAGCCTCGCAGTTGAGCTTCTTTTCAAAACATCTCGTACATGGAACCTTCTTGTCGCATCCCGTCTTCGCCGTGGCACAGTTCTGGCACGAAATGGGTGTTCGCCCTGCAACAATCGGCATTCCGCCCGTGATACCGTCCAAGGGGCCTTGTTCGTGAAGCGTAGATATGTGTCTTTGCAGTAAGTCCCTATCGGAGGTCAAAGGTTAGCTCCAGGGCTTGGTACAGGGCTGACACAGGATGGCCAGATACTTACCGACGGGTGAAGCCTATTCTACAAAAGCCGCACCGAAATGGTTTGATATTGGTATCTATGATATCCCCACGACGTCAGTATCATCCATTTCTGCGCTGCCGGGTTGAGTAGTATGGCCTTACGGGTTGGAATGTGTCTTTCGAGGTGCTCCTTGCGCGTAAATGGTCTCCCACAGTATGTACAGAAAATCTTGTTTGAATTCTGCTCGTCAACAGCCCCTTCTTCTTGGACATCTTCTTGACACATCGTACAGGATCTTGCCGTTGTTGGTGAAACCCCGAGAAGGCGGGTACACGTCGACTGCTGTGTGCGGTGATGTGTGTGTGTATCAAAGACGTGTGGATGGTGATGAGCTGTTGACGCTCCTCTGATGCTGTTCGACGATGAGTATGAAGGAAGAAGGGAAGCAGAGGCTGGAAACACGCAGAAGGGACAGAAGGCCGAGGCCCGATCGACGTGAGCAAGGGCAAAAGAACTTAAAGTGTCTGCAGGTGGTACCGATCTTCTTCGTTGCTTCTTCCTGCTTTCTTCCCTATGCAGGAGGCGAGACCAGATGTTCTTCTTTGGGCGGGAAAGTTAGGCAAGAAAGGTGTCGGGTTGGAGGACCGGATGCTTTTTGAATAACGGAGATATTGATAAGACACCCCTTCATCTCACACAGCTCTACACACCAGTTAAGCTGCGGCAAGCTGAGCTCATCCAAGAGATCATGTAGGTACAAGCGAAAAATAAGAAGAGACATGGGTTGTGGTTTATGGCGGAAGCAGGGATCAAGGAAGGTGGGATGGCCTCAACGACAGGAGGGGACCAAGAGGTTGCAAAGGTACGTACCATCTCCGTTGAGACAATCGAGAACAGACAATTGCCTGGTTCAGTCGTCGACCGTCTCCAGCCGCCTTGCCGTCTAAAAAAGGTACTAAAGTCGAGGTACCTTGCCACCATCCCCCGCTCCGGCACGATGGGCATGTGGCACTGATACCAGTTGAGCTTGGCCTCACAGTAGTGCAGAGTGTAAGTTCTGGGCGATGCTTGTGGACATGGACGGTGCGAGCCACTAATCCACTCGAAAAATCTATGCAATGCGGTACGGACGAGCACCTTGGACGAAGCTCATGCGGTGTAGACTCAACTTGAGGAGCGGTCTGAAGGCGGGCACCTCTCGCGTCTGCGAACGAGAGACAGCTTCTGGGACACAAGAAAGAATGAAGGAACGGGTCAGAGACAGTGATACCATGGCGCCACAGTACCGACAAGGTACAGGTCCGACAGAAGAATTTCAGACACTAGCAAAGGGATACCAGCAGAGCAGTACCAAGGGAGTGAAACCTGCCAGCATGGAAGCACAGCACGCGCTGGTGATCTCATGTGTGTACATGCAAAAGCTCCCTGGAGTCCCGGAAGAAGAGGAAGGCTGCAACACAAATTGACCTGTCGGCCAGCGGGCTGAGATTATACGGTCTGGACAAAGGGTTCAATTCAAGGGACTGGATGAGGGCAAGCCCACTGTGAGTGCAACGCTGTGAAGTAAACAGGCGGGGCACTCGAGGGAGGGGCTTGACCTGAAAACCAGAAGGGTTCCATTGACGAAGGACAAGGCCCACACCGTGGGACCGGAAACATGTCTCGGGACTGAATCGTCGTTGAGCACGTCGTCGTTGATCAGCCAGTGACTGCCAGCAGTGGCAGCGCCCTAGTAAGCTGGACGAGGGAGTGGCAGCGGACGATGACGAAGCTGTGGAATCATACGGACTCTTGCTGTCATCTCTCGGGTGCCTGGGCGACTCCGTATTTGATGGCAGGGCTTGATCCGGTCGTGGATGAGGTGGAGGAGGTGGCTGTCTCGCAGGCACAATTCGGCGCCCACGAGAGCAGATGGAGCGCGGCGGCCGAAGGGTGAGAAAGGTTGCCAATGCCAATTTGCCATTTCTCAACCTCGAATGAAGTGGACATAAGCGTATGCAAGGTTCGGTGTTGTATCAATGGGCAAGGTTGGAGATCAACCCAGATCATCGGCATTGATACGGTCACGCCGCCAGTTGGGGCTTCCATCTGGTTGTTAAGCGCGGCCCAGAGCCGCTGGGCCACCCCCTCCCCCTCCCCTCTGTTCATCTTCATAATTCCCGTTTACAACACCCTGCATCTGCTGCCTCTCCCGCCTGCATCTATTATGCCCGACTGGGGAAGTTGTATCTCACACCCTCCACCCGTTCGCGGCGAGGGAAAAACGGAATAACCGTCCTGCCGTTGTCTTCTTGCAACGCTGCCCTCGTGGGGAACGAGGCGGCCCGCAATTGCCATCTTTCCTTCGAAGGTGGTTCGTCCCCACAACCTACCTACGATCGTACGATGAGGAAGAGTACCTGCGGGCACGAGTCATTGTGCATGTTGGAGGCTCAAGGTTCGCCGACAACCCAGCTAGTCTGCTCGTAGGGTGGTCATCAGTCCCTGTGCCTGAAAGCCAAGTCGGGCCGGCGGTACCATCACGCTTGCTGATAACTGAGGTCCAGGTTGTTTGTCGAGTTGCTCAAAATACTGACAAAATACTGACAAATTACAGCGTATTCGGAAGCCAGGGAGGGCCGCTCGGTTCTGCGGCACACAGGCGGCTTGATATGGAGTCTGAAGTTTTGGGAACTTTGTATAGTATGAAGTAACTCATTGAAACCCACCTTAAAAACCCCCATCCCGCAACCTGGTTTGGTTCCCGTGACAGGCACTAGAAAATTGATTGAGGCCATATCGATGGCCTCAATGGGTTGGAGGGATTGCATGAATGGGGTGGAAGCAAGCTTTTCGCGAACAGAGCCTTGTCCTTGAAAAGATCAACATGACCACCCTGGTGCCGAGCTCCACTACTACTGTAGTCCAACCCAAACCCCTTGTGAATCTGTGGTTGACCCCTGGCCAGCGTCAGGCTGACCCATGACCTTGCCCCACCACGGCCTCCAACATCACCACTTGGAGTGATGGTAAGTTGCTCCCCATCTTGGGAGGGTCGCAGATAACAACTTGAATGGTGGTATTGGGTCAGTTGGTGCCTCTTTTGACTTTTTATTTGTGCCGTTTTCCCTCTTTCTTCGATGCCAGCTGATGTCTCAAAAAGGCAGCACCAACACCTCCTGGTCTCTTCCAAGGGCCAGAGTCAGGACCAGGGCCGGGGAGGGACGGTGATGTTGTGCGAGCCCGCGTAGAGCTTCGTCTCCGCACATGCGGAAATATCTTGAGCCGTATGATTCACAGGCCTCAATTACGAGCATATTGCGAATCGACTAAAAATAAGCTTGTCGGCCGCGGCTTTGTTGAGAAACACTCTAGTTCCGGGGCGCTGGGGCGGCTGGTGTTCGCAAAGTGGTCGCTTGATAGGCTGATTAGAACTGAAAGCTTTAGGCCCATGTCACCCGATGCTTGGCGTCTGCCGAGCTATTCACACATTGTGGACGTGGGGTTCTCTTCCTCAACATGAAGTTGAGATGCTAAGGAAAGTGGCTTCCTCGGTCTTTGCTGCAGCACCATAGGAAGAGCCAAGAATATGCTTTGCACGACAAACGCCATCAAGCCCGACCTGTCACCAACCCGCGCCACGGCTTCCATCACCGAACCAATTGGGGGGCGCCGTGACCCTAGCACCATTTCCGGATATGGATACTCTTCCTAGGTCCCGGGAATCGTGTTTACACATCGCTGTTCGACGGCTCCACGGCAACCACGTTGTTGGATGGCGCCGCTGAGTTGTGAGCGACCTGCTGTGGTTCGGTCATGAGAAGACGCCGAGCGAGGCCATCAACGGCTTGCCCCCCGCATTTGGTGATTGTGTCGGCGCCTGGCGGGGCGATCTTTCGTCAAAAGCCTCTTGACCACGAATCATACGAGACGCCATATTTTATGTCGATCATCTCACGGTTAAGGTGCTGACGGCGTCCTGGCGGGTGTATGGAATCGATAGGGCTGACTCGTCCGCTCGGGAACACCGGCAGGGTGAGGAGCCGGAAGGGAGAAGGGGCGGTGACGGTGAGTGCAGCCATGAAAAGCCATTTCGAGCATTATCTCCCAACGAGTTGGCAGAAGATGGCTGAGAGCACATTGTGGTACTCTTATTCCTGGCTTGATAGGCAGACACGACTCCATCATCGGTGAGCAAGGGAGATATCGCTCACCGTCCCTGTGCACCAAACCGGCCGGCAGCTGACCTATCAACACTTGGCCCTGTTGGTCTAAGACAGTCGGAAGCTTTTGAGTGGTCCAAAGGTCCAAGCTTGTCTCTGATGTCTTGAATGTCCCGAGGGATGCTTTCGTTGATGGGATTCGAGGTCTCAGGGCGGGAGCGACCTGGGCGGGTCGCCGAGTCTCGGGCAGACTTCGATGCAGGGCGCTCTGAGGGCTGTAAGTCGTATGGCCGTGGGCTGCGTGCCGTGAAACAACAAGAGTGAAGTTGGAAATTGTTATCCTGAAGATCTTGGTGATCTGGTCTGTGTGAGCCCGTGTGTGTATGAGTGAAAAGTGCCACTCGGATGGCCTGCCTTGTTGGAAAAAAGATCGGATGTTCAGGCTCCTCCGGTCCGACAGCGGGTAGCTCTGCCACAGTGTCCTACCCACCTCGAGGAGAAAGCCGCGAATGGGTTGGGGGTATTCGAGAACACGTCAGAGTGCAGGCGCGAGTTACACCGTCCATCCCTTTGCTGCCACTGGCCAATGTCCATTTGACTTTCCTCCAATTCTCTAACCGGCTCTTCTCTGTGGCATTGAACAGGCCGTCCCCCTCCTGGCCACATCAATGACGATTCCGAGGGCTGGCACTGCATGCATCGGCCCTGTGCTGCAGCAACTTCCGACAAACAAGACATAGGTATATGCAGATGCTGTCTGAGCGAGACATTGAACCATCTATCTGATCTAGCGTCGTAATCACTCTGCGGGAGATCGTCTTGGCCCCAGAATGTGTGTCTGAGAGTGGACGCTTTTCGTGTGAACAAAGGCGATAAGATGTCGTCGGGGCTCATGCGACAACGGTCGACAGCAAACATATGGCTAAGGTCAGCGAGAAAAAAAAAAAAAAAAAACAGGGTTGCACTTGACAAGAAGAAAAGGCTGACCGAAATTGATGGTTTCAACGGGGCGCAATGATGCTGGGCAAGTCGAGAAATCCCACTTGAGCCTCCTCAGGACGGGAAAAGCACGAGGCGGTTCGGTACTCGTCCCTCCAGAGGAGCACCTTGGCTTCGGTCTTCATGCTGTGGTGGGTAGGCTGATTGGACGAACGGGCGTCTTCAAGCAGGTTGTAGCCGGCTGATCTCGGGCATGGCTCATCACCGACGCTGCTTGACCGAGACTCGCAGCCAACGAAGAATGAGCTGTCAGAGTTTGAAGCCTCAAATACTCTGGTCAGGTTTCCTTTCTTTATCTGTGTCCGGAGCCTATCATCCCTTGCGGACGTCCAGTGGGTAGCGGGCGGATGTCCCCAAGCAAGTGCTGATCTTGCAAGTTTAAGCCTGCTTCAGCATGTGGCCCTTGAGTTTTGGGTCGGCCAAAGCCGGTTCCAGCAGCCATTTCAACTTCCTCCGTATTTGCAGTTTGACAGTTTATCTTTCTTCGGAGAAACCCCTGGCGAAACCCCGGTCTCTGTGTGCAAAAAAAGGGTTCGATTACAACTGGCTTATGAACCGTTGGGCAGGGCCCATCTCGAGTCATCTCTTGCATGACCGTTTACTGCACTTGAAGTCAGAATGGAATCCAAACTCACTCTTCCGCAACCAAATATATATTTGCTGGGATTTGATGTTCTGTCGGTGTTATTAGTTCCTGCCCAAGCAGGACATCCGCTCTCTACCGGTTAAACACGGTGAAGAGGAAGGACTCGGTACTATTGCTCTTCAGTCACCGGAGATACAATAAATGTCTGCAAAGTTCAACGTTCGTTAAGCTTCGCTTCGGCGCCGGAAACTATCTCCTTCTAGAACATCGACACTTGAGTCGGGAGAGGCTCAAAAAGTCTCCACTCCTTCTGGCACAAGCACTATTGCTTGGCGGAAGCTTCCATTTGTTTAGCATACTCATGGTCCCATCCTCATCCCATCTGTTCACTAAGGACCCTTTGTTGGGGAAGCGAGACGGCTCGGTACCGAAATATCAAAAAGGGCGGAGCGATGCCGTTCGCAAACCGGACATGCAATACTTCTCGGACAAAAGCTAGCTTGGACGAAAATCCGTATGGAACCTGGCGCGTGTTTATGGCGCCGATCCAAGCGGTCATGGATGGGGGAAGAGCGAAGCCTCCCGGATGGTGAGCCTAATTTCCATTGCACTTCGTGACCGTTAGCTGTCAAGCCCATGTGAGCTGTCAGTCTTGCCAACAGCACGAAAGTGGTTGGGAGTGTTGGTACATCATGTCGACTTCATGTCATAACCAAGATGTTCCCTGAAATAAGACGAGAAGTAGGCCTGGCTGTCAGGCTGTGGGTAGTATCAAACTACTGCTTTTATACTGGCCTTGCTTGATCGCCGCTGACCTGGATGGCACGTAGCCTTCGCCCTTGGGTAATAATAACTTACCACGGGCATACAATATGCAAGGACGAACAAAAAAAGAGAGCCTTGATCCTGGATGGTCTGAGTGAATATACACCCGAGATGATATGCCCGACATCAAAACAACTCCCCAGGCCTGGCAGCTTGCATCATGAGGTGTTCGCTTTCCTGCCCTGTGGATGCCGTTTGTTTTGGCAGATGCCGCCTTTGACGTCTTTGACATGTGTCAGACACGGCTTCCCCATATTCCGTCTCAAGGGAGGAACAGAGACATGCTTTTACTTACCTCCGGTGGTGCCCCTGAGAAGTCCGAAGATGGGTACATATACGGAGGACGGTGGGGGAAAAGAGCGAACGGATATCGAGTCATTGAGTCTCTGGTTGGGCTGCATCTTTCTGGTGGGCTTTCCTTTCCATGGATATTGTCGTTGATGAAGACGACAATGGTTACAGCTGCGGGACGCAGGTGTAAACTGGCAGGGAAGTATGAGAACAGTTTCGAGTACGACAGTCAGTTGTGATACCGGCGCGCGCTTCAAGGTGGGAGAGTCTGTGAGATGGGTAGGTACATTCCTTTTTCAGTCTCTGTCCTCATCAAACGTTGCATGAACTATACAATCTCTGTCTGTATAGTGCTCCCTCGTTGAACGTTGCCTCGAGGTCTCTTTTCATGGTTTTGTGTCGTTTGGTTTTTGTGTGGCCATGCACGTCGTTTCGTCCCGTCTTGTATGCAGCAGACACACACGACAGACACGGAATAAAAAGTCGGTGGCCGAAAGAACCGATGACCGATGCTGCAAGAGAGCGAAAGGATCAGGTATGAAAAGTGAGATATATGATATGATATGTCGCCGACGCCCGCCACCGGGCAAAGCAACAAAATTGCTTGGGTTGCTCTGCGAGTAGGAAGACGACAACGAACAGGAAGACGACAACGAACAGGAAGACGACAACGAACAGGAAGACGACAACGAACAGGAAGACGACAACGAACAGAAAGACGACAACGAACAGGAAAACAACAACGAACAGAAAGACGACAACGAGCAGACCTCACGATATTGCAAAACTCAGTAACTTCTCCTACAACCATGACGACACGCCCCTTCGATGCCACCATCACTGCTTCAGGTCGATGGGTATGGTATCTAAGGTATATGAACATAAGAAACAACGTCAACTTATTATTGGACACCAAAACAAAAGGTCAAAGAGAGACAACATCGGGTATATGTGGATAGGACTCGTGTCGGGGGGAGGGTGGTATGCATGATATGACATCTGACAAGAAACCGGAGGGCACCACCAGTTTCACTTGACAGACAGGTGTCAGATGGGAAGGGGATGGGCAGTGTGAGGGCCCGTGACGCATCTATACCTACCTGGCTGGGTAGGGTACACGTAAGTGCGCATATCACCCCCTCTTCTTTGTCTTGTGGCTTTCCCCGATCTCGTGTAGAAAGGGCTCGCACTATAAGTGTACTGCCTCCCCTCTTTCGTCTCTGTCATCCCCCACCTACACCCTCTTTCTCACCCACTTCTCCGCTGGTCTTTGATCCAGCACAACAATACCCTCAACATCAGATGAGTGGTTCTTCCTCTTTCTTCCTTCTGGTCATGATGGGAACAAGTGTTGATAAATGATGAATGGTGGAACGATTGTATCGATGGTGGCTACTTCGGTTCCAATGACACGGCCAACAACGATGTGAAGGGATCAACAACATCGAGGATGAGATGGATGATGAGAGAGTTTGGGCAGCCAGCTTCGACTTGGACCACGATCATCACGATGAGTATGGGATGGCCGTGCCAACGCTTGGACATAGTGTCTATCACTAAGATCAGGAAAACGCAGGGCCTGGAGACTGACAAAGGAAAAAGAATATCAAGCGAGAGGCCAACAACGACAGACCATGAAATGGAGAACGACCCAGTCGACATGGATCATTGGGAAGGGTCAGACTGGGATGGGTCCCGAGGCCAAAGAAGTATTGGCGCGGCGGACAACTTGGAAGAGTAGCAAGAGACGGAACTGACATGATAAGAGAGGACTGGTCGTGAGGACATGCCATAGCAGGATCATCGAGACGGCAACCCAACCTCGACGACGACCACCCAACCTCGACTGGGGGAACCGAGTAGATCCAGTCGTCAACTTCGCTTGGGGGATATGACCAATGACATGAGAAAGAATGAGGATGGGAAGTTGGCAAAGAGCCAAGCAAGAGC
This sequence comes from Apiosordaria backusii, assembly GCA_030549205.1. NCBI lineage: Eukaryota > Fungi > Ascomycota > Sordariomycetes > Sordariales > Lasiosphaeriaceae > Apiosordaria > Apiosordaria backusii. The sequence continues at coordinate 3,612,265 of JAUKTV010000002.1, forward strand.
CATGGGAATTAACAGGGCGGAGAGGAAATAGGGGCAGCAAGGAGGAGCCAAGGAGTTCGGTACTCGCTCACTGGATCTCAAATGAAGCGAACAGCGCCCACATCGACTTCGGCAAACTATGCTCGACAACGATGAGAAAGGCCGGAGGATGGTTTGAAAGGATAAAAAGTCAATGATGTCTCGAAACATCGAAGACGTCCGAACCGATGATCGACCATGTCACAACGCGCCGTAGCCGCTCGGAACTAACAGTGTCGACACCAAGCTCACAGCACTTCAAGGAGGAAGGGTACAAAAGCCTATGCCATGGATGAGGACCACAGACAGTTCGAGTCGTAATTACCGCCGAGCTCACCGGTCGTCTAGAGGTTTATATCGATGGGCAAGCCCGCAATCCTTTCTGGGCAGCGCCGAGTGTTATTCTCAAGGAGGGTAAGTCAGCATGTTATCTTCGCATATCGGCATTCGGCAGGCCATAACCCTTCCTCGGGAAAGTCAACATACCCTTCTACCAACCTCTGTTTGGTGGCCGAGTAACAGAATCGGGATTCCAATGAGTCGAATAAAAGACTGGAGTCTGACGATCACTATCACATACGACCATACCCAGCTGAGAATACGGGATCCCGTCCGCTCTCCCCTAGTCAAACAGCTGAGGGCCGAACTAGTACTCAGGTGGGTGACCACTGGGGAATCCTCGGTGTTGTATGTTTTTGCCTCTTTTTTGGGCTCCACTTGACTCCATCATCAAGTCTTGGCGTTATGGCACCCTTCTTGTAAAGTGTTGGAAGAATTGGAAAAAATAAAGGGCTTATTATGTTACGACATCATCATATGTATATTTTACAGACGAGATTCTGTTTTGACTTTTACTTGCAAGCTAGTGAGAGGAATGGCGAGTGCTACGTTGTTGTCCCCGAATGATGCTGTATCAAAACTGCTACTTGCCGCACTAAAGCCAGAGCGAAGAAGAGCCGAGGCTGAAAACTACGGATAAATTTTATTAAATAGGGGTATAATACTATCTAGTATTTCCAAAACTCTCACGTATCACTTTCCCAAACTCCTTCCCAAGCAATGAATGATAGGCAAACTCACAACTCAAAAACTGGTGATGTAAACCAAAATGCAACCACATGAACCAGCACCAAACTTCAACATGCAAATATCTCAAAACAATGTCCACCACAGCATGAACAAATCCCAGTGATGAATAAGAAGGCAAGCGAGCGATGATTAAGATTGATAAGGTGTGTGTGTGTGGTATGATGAATAACCCAGTTTCCTGAAAAACTCTCCCAATGCATAAAATGATAATGTTTGTACGTGAGGGGGTGCATATATATATAAACGATGGACGGGGGGGGATGATGAATTGGGGGGGAATGATGATATGATGCGTGATGATGGTATGAGAAAGACAAAATTAAAAAAAGCCCGCCATGGAAAATGCTTTCCTTTCCAAAATTTCAACGGTCCAGCACTCCAACTCCACAGCTCCTCCAATTCCCAACAACTATTGCCTCCATGCCCTTTCCTTTCCTGTCTCTCTCTTTCCTGGTAGTCAACATCTTTCTTTGTTTGTTTCCTTGTATCCTATCCAATATCTTTCACTCTGTTCGACCCTACTCGGCACTTACACCCTTGATCAACGTCTCCAATTCCCACGGGTTTAATGTACTTCTCCTCCGGCTCGCCACCCTGTTGCTCGTCTTTCTCGTCGTCACCGCCTCTCCAAGATTCCTCTCCCGTTTGCGTGGCTTCTCAGGGTGAATAACCTGATGGGGCTGGACAGCTGACATGCCCAGCTCATCCTCGCCCTCATCGTATTGCTCTGGTCGATACTGAATGTAATCGCTATGCTCCGACCTCATACTCTTATTCGACATTGTCTCCGTAGGCGTGTTCGGCATGCTGTTCTCCGCGGTGACAAATCCTGATCCAGGAGCAGGGAGGTGGATGCCCTTCCTCGCTGCCTTGAGCTTCGCTCTCACACGAGCGGCGTCAGCATCGCGCTCAGAAGCAGCAAGCTTGGCTTGGATTGTGGCCATGGAGAGAGGCGATTGTTGGTTTTGACTCGGGGATTGTTGAGGAGGTGGCAAGACGGTGGCAGCATTAGCAGCGGTAGTAGTAGCAGTGGCGCAAGCAGAAGTATTACTTCCATTGCTGCCGGCATTCCGGGGGAGAGGCAAACGGGAGTTGACGCGGCGAGGGGAGCGGCTTGGTGTTGGTTCGGGGTTCGGAGGAATGTTAGTCTTGGAGCTAGATGTCACTGGGGCAGATCGGGTTGAGGTGGTGGAGGTGGCAGAGTTGTTGCGAGGGGCAGGTTTGGATGGTTTAGAGTTGTCATCATCCCCCTTGCGAGTTTCCGAGCGTCCACGGGTAATGGGCGGTCTGGTGGGACGTGTTACGGGCGGCCGGGATGTGACTTTTTTCTGCCTGGCCTCGCCCTCTTGTTGTTGTTGCCGACTAGTGGTGGCGCTGGTAGTACTTGTTTTCTTCTCTTCCCGGTCTTGTTGCCGGGAAGGCGGTTTTCTTGTTTCTCTTACTGGCCTAGGGGTAGGCGAAGGCTTCTTGGCTGGCTTTGTTGCGTGCGGTGGGGGCGCAGGTGCTGATGTCTTGGTAACAGCGCTCTTTGGTTCCGTGACAGACTTTGGAATCAAGACGCTATCCATAGAAATAGATGTATCAGGTGTAGAGACAGCCGCAGAGGAAGGTTGCGCAGCCGTACCAGCGTCCTCGGGAGGTACTGTCCGGACTGATAATAACGGCTTCTTAGATGGTGACTGCTGGGGTCTCTCAGCATGAGGAGGTGGCATCGGGGATTCCTCGGCAACAGGTCGACTCCGTACGTTTTCTTCCGCAAATTTTGGCCGTCTCCTCAAGTTCGGGCCATTGCTTCCACCCTTATTACCAGCCGAAAAGTGTTCGCGCAATGGGCTAAGCTGAGGGGCTGGGGGAACCGGAGGCGAGTGCATCACGACAGACTGCTGGAGAATCTCCACGTTGGGCTCCTCAACATCCAACTCATCCATATCGACGTACTGATCGAAAACACTGGAAGTATCGCTCTCGTCCTGGTCATCCATGCCTCCTTCCGGAACTAGTTCCAAAGGACCCTCATCCTGAACGAAGTCAACATGATCATGATGATAATCCTCATGGCTCTCCTGGACAGCCTCCAAGCGCAGTCCCAACCCTCCCTGAGCAGTTTCCTCCACATTTTGAACCTTGACGGGACTCAAACGCAAGCCCATCTTGAGCTCCTCAACATTAACGGGCCGCCCACTGGCCTGCATTCTTCTCCGCCAGCCATCAATGAGATGAACCGCCTCCTTCCAGCGCGTTTCCATCTTCTCCCACCCGTCGCGCAACCGGTTGATCTCATCTTCTCTCACCACCACTTCCTCAATCGGCACAAACGACGGGTTAGTGAGGATAGTTCTCAGGTGTTCGAGAACAGCCTCGATCTCAGCTGCCATGTCCTCGTAACCGGTAGGCAACGACAAAGCATGCCCGTCATTGCCCATGATGCCAGCGTCCCAGCCGCTCATATCCTTCAACTGTTCTGTCGTCCTTCTAATCAGAGTCAATAGCCCCTCATTCTCCTCACTCAGCCCCTTGGCCAGCTCCGCAAGAAACGAGTTAGTCTCTTGTCGAAGATCATACCCATCGCTGCTGCTAGCTGTCGTTGTAGGCGTAGGCGGTAATGGGTTGCCTTGCTGATCTACCGCAACATCGGACCCGATATCACCCACCACCGTGATGGTCGTCACACCTGGGCTCTTGCTAGCGCCTCTCGCTCTAGCCGCTTCTGTTACCGCCTTTTTCAGCCCCTCGATCTGGCGGTCCCGCTTGCGAACTTCTGTGGCGCAGGCAGATCTGGTCTGCGCAGCCAGCAGCTTCGTCCGCGCAGCCTCTTCTTTGAGGCGGTGAATCGTCGCCTCGGCCGTCTTGATGTGCGCTCGCAGGGCCGTCTCAGCAGCGTCGCTTAGGCCGGCTTTCCGCTGGGCCTCTGCGTTTTTTTCTTGCAGGCGCTGGATGTCGTTGGCTTGTCGGAGGGACTCGGCGCGCAGTGTGCGGAGAGTGGCGGAGAGGGATTCGCGGTGCTCTGCATCGCGCTGTTTTTTCTGTCAGTATGCGGGCCTTCAAGATTGGGTGGGAATTGGGAGAGCACTGACATCGCGCCGCAAAATCAAGTCATTCACCACCGACATGATACGGCTCATGGTTTCGCCCATCTCCTCCTCGCTCTCACCCGGGTTGGTAAAGTCAATGTTCTGGCCATCGCGCAGCAGGCCTCTCGACAGTAGCTGGTTGTTGATGTACAGCGACGCTGTACGCAGATTTTCGGACACAATCATTTTCGTCGTTGTTTTCGCATCTCCCTCCAGCGCCAGTCCTTTGGTTGGTTTTTCGTGGAGGGGAGGAGAAAGACAGAAAGTCCGTCAGGTAGAAATGACAGTCGAGCAGGGATCCGTCTCCTTCGCCAGAGTTGGATCGGGAATGGCTGCGATCAAATTGGGACACGATGGGGAGTTGGATGGTAGCCCAAATGGCCCAAAGCGTCCAAAAGAAAAGAGAAAAATGGACACACTTGCTGAATCAAGGCGTCATTCCCGAGATACGGAGCTGTTACAAAACCAGGAGGCTGTTGGGTGTCATTGAAAGTCTTTCGTTGCTTCGTCGTCGTTGAAAATGACCCACGGCCCACGAACAGCATGGCAATCTTTCCCTCCCGGAGGAAGGCAAAACCGCGGTTCGCTAGTGGTCCTGGACCCCTGCTCTGTTTGTTTGGCGGGGCGTTGCTGCGACAACCCACTGTAACGGCTGTGCGCTAGCGTCACCGCCCGCCATTCCCCAACTTTTACACCAGGAACCCTAACCCGTCCATTATCAGTTCTCTCCCAAATCCACTCATCGACTGATCAGCACAATCGACATCGTTCCATGACGCAAAAACTCTTGTCACTTTCTCCAGGTCAAGATGGAAATCACGGTGGTTGGGCACATCTCCAGCCTCCGATAATGGAGGGCACATCGTCATTTCTTCACATCCCAGAAACACAATACATCATAATTACGGATCGCTTCGAGAAGGGAAATTACAATATTGCCAAGACCATCCAAACGAGTTTTCCGGGTTATCCGCCAGAGGTGCCTCCTCTTCTTCAGTCCCAAGGAACCCTTCGTGCAGGGTCTGTGCCTTGCAGACAGGGAAGACCGTTCCCTCGGGAAGCCCCAACAACCCCTCCTCCTCCACTCTTCAAACAAGTCAACAAGCCCCTCTCCATCATCCCTCGCCTCCATGTGGTTTCGTGGTCTTGGGCCCAACCCGCCCGTCAGACCTGCAGAGCGGCATCCTCCCGCGCTGCATGAGAACCCTTTTTCCATCCCTGGGTCGGATCATGTTTCGAGGCATCCAGCGCCTTCGCCTCGCCCACCTTGCCCCAGCCACCTCCTCCGGGAGTCTGGATGATGATGCGGTCACCCGCCTTCATCGGCGCCGTGTTCTTGGCCCCCATGTTGATGTACCTCTCCTCTATCTCTCCTTCGTCATCATCATCATGATCATCATCATTATTCCCACCTTCCTTCTCAGCCTGTAACCTCTTCAAACTCGTTTCCCAGCTAGCCTTCCTCACCTTCCTCACCCACAAGTTCAACCCCGCCTCCGCATCCTCACCCCCGGCCATCCCATACGGCCGGTACACTCTCCTCTCGCTCAAGATGGAGACCTGCATGGGCAGCCTGAACTCGATATCTCTCACCACGCCATCACCACCCCTGTGCTGCCCTTTACCACCTGATCCCCTCCTGATGGAAAACTCTCTGAGCAGCACCGGGTACCGCCTCTCAAACACCTCGGAATCCGTAATTCTGGTATTCGTCATGTGCACGTGCACCCCATCTGTGCCCTCCCAGTACGGCCCGGCGCCGCTCCCGCCCGCAATCGTCTCGTAATACCCGAACCCTTTGACCTCCTTCTGGCCCGTGACGTTTCCACCGAAACCAAAGGTCAAGTTGTTGCAGCAGCCTTGGCTAGCGGCACAGGCCTCAAAAGCCTTGAAGATGACATCTGTGATGCGCTGACTGGTGAGGACGTTGCCGCCTACCACGGCTGCGTTGTCTGATGGGGACAGCAGACTCTTCTTGGGGATCTTGACCGTGATGGGACGCAAGCAGCCTTGGTTGAGAGGGATATCTTCCGAGATCATGCACCGAAGGCAGTAGATAATTGCCGAGTAGGAGATGGCCTCTGGAGCGTTGATGTTGGCATAGACTTCAGGTCCGGTGCCAGCAAAGTCAAAGATTGCTTCTCCAGCCTTGTCGTCGATGGTCACCTTGAGGCGGATTGGGGAGCCGTCGTCCATGAAATCGACTGCGGAGAGGTCCTTGCCCTGGAACCGCTTGGAGACGGTCTTGAGAAGGTTGCGCACCTGGAGTTCGGCGTTCTTTTGGATGGCCACCATGTAGAACTGAACGGTGTCCTCGCCATACTCGGCGATAAGCCCCTCGATGAGGGAGATGCCCTTTTGGTTAGCCGACACCTGGGCACGAAGGTCGTTGATATTGTCAGCGAGGGAGCGGGAACCGCTGCATCCTGGGTACTTGGCAGGCTCGCGGTAAAGCAGCTCAATGCAGCGTTCTTCGTTGAACTTGCCCTCGCTCACCAGTTTCTCAGACTTGATGGCTGCCCCTTCTTGGTAGAGTTCGCGAGAGTGGGGTGGCATGCTGCCCGCTGTGATGCCTCCAATATCGGCATGATGGGCGCGAGAGGCGGCATAGAACAGGATTTTGTCACCAGCTTCGTTGAAGGCCGGCATCAACAGGGTGATATCTGGTAAGTGAGTACCACCATAAGAGGGGTGGTTGGAAATGATGACATCTCCCTTTTTGAGCTTACCCTCCCAGATCTTGGCCTGTGTGCGGACGCAAGTCGACATGGAGCCCAAGTGGACGGGTAAGTGAGGAGCATTGGCTACGAGACCACCACTCGCATCGAAAATGGCACATGAGAAATCAAGACGCTCCTTAACGTTGGTGCTGACGCTCGTCTTCTGGAGCGCTCTCCCCATCTGCTCAGCAATGGCCATGAAACGGTGCCCGAAGATGCTGAGCATGATGGGGTCAACCTCACGCTCTTCCATCGCCTCGGCAGATTTGTCCTTCGCGGACTTGGGTAGGTCAATCACAACATGCGTATCCAAAATCAGTGCAGTGGCGTTAGGGGTGACAACAATGGTCTGAGTGCCATCAGCCAACATGGCTGGGCCCTTTATGACATTGCCGACCGAGAGGTCAGTAAGTTTGTAGACGGGGGTATCACGGCGGCCTCCTTCGAAGTACACCTTGGCCTCGGAGTGCTTCTTGCCGGCAGATACCTCTGTCCGTTGAATTGTCTTGAGCTGGTCATCGACGGACTTCTCTCCGTACTGGAAACTCTTGCCAATACCGCGCACACGGACATCATCAATGATAATGTCTCTCTCGTCTAGCGTGAACCCAAATTCGTAACGATGGTGCTCAACGAAAGCTTTGCCAAAATCCCAGCTTTCGTCATTGGGCTTGATGATCATGAGGGCTGATTCTGTGCCGCGGTATCTCATGTTGAGATACTCCTCAAATACAATCTCGTTGTCATCAAAGCCTTGGTCACTCAAAGCCTCGCGAGACTTTTTCTTGAGGTTTTCAACCTTTTGCTTGAGATGGTCGACAGTTGTGCTGTCTTGGTTCCAGACACTTGAATCTGGCTCTTGTCGTTCATCCACAACATCTGCCAACGCCATGCCATAAGCTGAAAGGACCGAAGAGTATCTGTGGACAAGAATCTGCTTGATACCCAGTGACTCAGCAATGGCAACAGCGTGCTGACCACCGGCGCCTCCAAAGGTCGCTAGACGGTGCTTTGACGTATCGTGACCCTTGGCTTCGGTGATGCTCCTGATCGGCCGGGTCATGGCTTCGTTTGCAACCGTCAAGAATCCGTACGCCACCTCATCAATGTCCATCTTCTTTCCAGTCTCCTGGTGAATCTGATCCGCGATCTCTTGAAGGGCCTTTCTGCTTGCCTCAGTGTCCAGGGCTTCATCTTCGTTCCTGCCAAAGATCTTGGGAAAGAATTCAGGAAGTAACCTGCCCAAAAACAAATTGGCATCAGTGATAGCTGCTGGACCACCCTTTCGGTAGCAGGCAGGACCAGGATGAGCTCCCGCAGACTCGGGGCCAACCACAAAAAGGCCATTCTTGAAAAACAGTCTTGAACCACCACCAGCAGCGACTGTGTTGATATCCAACTGCGGTGATTGGATGGTGACACCAGCAGTTGTTGTCTCGAAAGTGTGGTCATACCTTCCATCTCCATACCTTGAGACATCTGTGCTGGTGCCACCCATGTCGAACCCAATCACCGGAATCTTGGTCTTCTCGTCGTACGAAGTAATTGCGTACCCAACCACGCCACCAGCCGGACCGGACAATATGGCTTTCAATCCTGTAAATTTGTCGACATCCACCAACCCACCATCACTCTGCATAAACTCACACCGCGCGCCTCTTTTCTCTCCCTTATCTTGCACACTCTTCGTACCCAAGCTTCCTCCTTCAAACCCGGTCTGGAAACCCGCGATATATTTCTTGATCGCTGGCGTCAGATACGCATCAGCACATACTGATGTTGCTCTTGAAACCAATTTAATCATGGGCATCAACTCATGGCTCAAGCTGATATGCTCAAACCCAATCTCCCTCGCCACCTCCCCAACCAGCCTCTCATGATCTGGAAACGTATACCCATGCATCAAGCAAACCGCCACACTCTTGATACCCTTCTTATACACCTCCACCAATCTCCCCTTGATAACCTCCCTGTCCGGTCTTTGCAAAATCCTAACCGCCTCTCCACTCAACCCCATCACCACCTCTTCCTTCTTTGCCTCCTCCGTCCCAGCCTTCGCCTCAACTTTCGTAAGCACCCGCTCCGGATCCTCAGCATAATCCTCCAACGTTACCCTCTCCTCCACCTCAATCACCTGCTCATACAGCACATCCGGCTTCTTGATCGCCAAGTCAAAAATCTTGGGACGGGACTGATTACCAATCAACAAGATATCCCCAAACCCTTTGGTGGTAACAAAGGCGATCTTCTCTCCTTTTCTCTCCAGAAGAGCATTGGTAGCCACGGTGGTGCCCATGCGTATGCTCTCAATAGCCGAAGTATCGAGGGGCTGGCCGCGGGGAATTTCTTTCTGGAGGAAGTGGGAGAGGATGCGCCGGATGCCTTCGAGGGGGCGTCGGAGTAGTTGGAGGGGTCTTCGGAGAGGAGCTTGATGATGATGGTTTGGCCATTGAGGGAGCCGACGCAGTCGGTGAAGGTGCCGCCGCGGTCGATGGCGATGCGGATGCCGCCTTTTTTGGAGGCTTCGGGTGAGGATGACATGTTGGGCTGGTGGTGGTGGTGGTGTTGTTGCGGTGAGTGTGGTAAGTGAGAGTGTAGTGTGAAAGAGAGAGAGATGGATGAGTTCGAGATGGTGCTGTAGAAGAAGTAGAAAATGAATGGGATGAACACCCGCTCACTGAGTTTATGTAGAAACTCAAAATGAAAAAAAGATGAGATGAGAGACGGAGCAAGATGTCGTCACGATAGCTGCAAAGAGAGACTGATCAACAGTACAGCCGTGTGAGTTACGGTACGTACCCTCTCTATTCGCGTCGGCGATCTATTTGTAAGCTATATGTTCCGGAGTTTGCATTGATCCTGTTCGTTCCCTTGTATGGTACCCGGCAGTCAGGAAGCGGAATCATCGGAGGGGTAGCTCGGGGTGGTTGCCCCACGGAAGCCGACCGATGACCGGATAGCTACCCCGCCGTGCCCCACGCCCGTGAATACCCGACATCTCCTCTATTTAACGCTCTTGTTGACGCCGAATTACTTAGAACATCCATCTTTGAAACCGTATTGCGCGTTCTGGATGCAGATAATGCCGACTAATGACCTCTTTCAGCCCTTTCCAGGCTCAATTCTCCGTGATATGCCTTAGCAACTCGCGGATCTTGCATCGGGATGAACCCGAGCGGGGATATCGCGGAGAGCTGAAGGAGCTTGTAACTTGGACGATGCAACGGTCGAGCATCAACTTCCTTAAACAGTTACTAATATCACACCGCAATGGTCACAAGGCAGAACGTAGCCTTTCATTTTCCGTCAATGGATGTAGGAGGAGCTTCAGAAGCTCAGCTAATCTGGTCATGAACCCCCTTCATCATGAACATCATCTGAAGAGCCTCAATTGATGAGTTGAGTGGAAAATAAGAGAATGTCTTCTTCTCATTATGCTGTCTGATAGGTATGGGTGCAATCTTGATCAAGAATACACAGAGTCTCACTTGTATAGCATCAAACCCATATGTTACCACTCCCAGGCATCACTATCCTTCAATTTTCCACTTCACACAAACCTCTCATCAATCATCCTCCTCGGTCTCTCACAGAGGCAAACCTGCACAGAGTCCCTAGTAGGTAGGAAATGTTCTCCAGCCTTTCATCGGTTTGCTTGTCTTCTAGGCTCGCTAGTTCCCTCTCAACAAGAGATAGCATGGAAGGTAGGCAACAGCAGGGAAATAAATAAGAATATCCAAGTCCCTAAAAGTTTTCTTTACCCGTCTTGCGATAATTGAGAAATGGTAACGAAAGATCGACGATAAGATGAGATGAAGCTGTTCAACCGACCTTACAAAGGTGACGGGTTTGTGAACTAAAACAACCAGACAGCGCCGTGAAAACCCCCGAAATACCCGCCACAAACGCCGGCGATAGCGCTTACCCACCCGCAAACAGTGCCATTACCCGCCAAACAGCCGCTGTCACCTTACCCCCGACGTCATCTCACAACCACCATCCGAACCTCTCACCACCAACCCACCACCCTTACCCATCCATTCTATCTCAGGCATCCAAAATCCCCATCCACCTCATAACCATGCCCCCCCTCACAGAAGAAGAATACACCTCCATCCTCACAACCGAGCTCCCCTCCCCCTCCGACCCCATACTCCAAAAATATCTCTCCAGCCGCGCCGCCCTCATAAACGAAGAGTCCAAGCACCGAAGCGGTACTATCTATCTTCCCCCTTCTCATCCTCCCTCATCAAAGAATCAGGCAACTAACAAAAAACGCAAGGCAGACTCCTCCTTCCGGCAGGCCCTCTCCCCCATCGCCAAAAAAGCATGCGACATTGTCGCTAGGATACGCCATGAGGAGCACCAGCAGCAGCAGCAGCAATCTGCTATCACCACCCCTACCCCTATCACAGAAACGAAATCATGGGCCATAATCAAACGACTCCCAAAGGGCGCTCTCCTCCGCGCCCAATGCGACGCTCTCGCTCTGAGCCATATCGACCACCTCATCAGTCTCGCTCTAGAGACACCAGGGATATGCATAACATCTCTAGATGGAAATCTCGCTACGGCAGAGGCAAGGGGTGATATCACCAAGAGTGTTCAAATCCGGTTCCAGGAGAACGACCAAAAAAGCGAGCAGTGCATATGGGGCCCTGAGTATGAGAAAGGAACTTTCGTGCCCCTGACAAGAGCAGCAGATGACTATCCCGAAGGGGGCAGGCCGGGCTTCATCAAGTGGCTCAAGGCGAGGTGTGGGTTAATTACGAGGAGCGATGCTACTACTACGACGACTCAAACCGAGAAACCCGAGAAGCTTCAACGTGCCAATGGTGGGGAAGACTCAAACCTACTCAGGGGCCTGCTCTACTACGAGCCAATATTCCGAAAGTTCCTACGTCACCTCCTAGGCCAATTTATTGAGGACGGAATTTCATGGATCGAACTACGGTGAGGATTTCTTCTGTTGAACAAGGTCGTTGTGACGGGCCTCACATGTCATCTCCCCCTTTTCCAACCCCACAGGTGTGGCGATATCATGGCGGTGATGGTTGAAAATATGCCACAATAAGCTGATTGATATCTCGGGCCAGGCTCACTTTCCCCCTGAATTACTATCGCACAGGCTCAGAGTCATCAGATCCTGACTCGGACCACTTGTTCGGCGCCATCGGGCAAGAAGTGGCCAGCTATCATCGCCAAGCCACCACCACCACCACCACCGACCCGGGCCAGCGACCGCCCTGGGGACTCCGGATTATCTGGTCGACAAACCGAAGCCGAGATCAACGGTCGATCATTGAGGATGCGGATAGTTGTATCGCGAGTAAATTGCTTTGGCCCGACCTTGTGGCCGGATACAACCTGGCCGGCCCCGAAAATCTCGGAAGATCGCTCACGAACATGCTACCAGAGCTCTTCTGGTTCCGTAAGCAGTGCGCTCTAGAAGAAATCGAGATCCCATTTTTCTTGGGTGCGGGCGGCGGGGATGATGCAGTCAGCGAGGGCAATCTGTATGATGCACTGCTGCTTGGAACACGGAGGCTCGAAAACGCCCGGTCCCTATACAAACACCCACGATTAATTGAGGCCGTCAAGGACAAACGGATACTGGTCGAGAATTATCTGGTACCGAGCGCAGGAGGAGGCGATATATTGTGGCACCCACTTCCCGCTCTTATTGCTCAGGGGGTTCCGTGTGCCTTGGTACTTGGTGATGCCGGCGAACCCGTGGGAGAAGGTGTCCGCTTGGGAATGACACACCAGTTCTGGCAGGCACTGCATTCCTGGGAGTCGATGGGCCTTGCTGCTCTTGGGTCGCTTGCGGAGAACAGTGTCCGATGGGCTGCTTTCGAGGATCAGTCTGCCGAGTCATGGTAAGTTGATCATCACCTTTCATTTTTTTGGATGTAACATTCTTGTTTGGCGAGTCCAAAGGAACATCGGAGTTGTAAAGCAACCTTTTTGCTCCGTTCCCACCTACGTCGTCTTTGAAGACCAAGCCAGGCTAACCAAGTCTGATTCAATGCGGAAAGGTTACATGATATTCGTGCAGCGAGCGTGGGGTCTGGCCTGAAAGCAAGGCACCTGAAAGACTGGGCGGTCGAGTGGGAGCGTTTCTGTCTCTGGGTCGTCACCGAGTATGGCGACGCTTACGGCGACGGTCGGGACACCGATGGCGGCGGTGACGGTGACATCACTTCTACGGCGGAGTGAGGACTGCAAAGGAGCATGTTTGTTATTGCCGATGGCTTGTAACCTGATGCCTGTGGCAGTGAGCAGTCACATAGCAAGGTTACTGAAGCAAGACAGTGCTACCTGGAGTTCTAAGCTGACCAGCACCAGCCGCGCTTCTGTTGTCGGTGACGAAATCTGAGGAGATATCAGGCGCCGATGGTGTGTTTCACAGGCGTTTTGCACGGCGTTATCACATCGCGCGTGCTGTACCGTATTGGCCTTTGAATCTGTTGGCGATGATTGGAGGCTTGTTTCAATGTTTAAGGACCAAAGAGGCTTGCCGAAGGCGAAGGTAATCCTGGATTAGGAATCAACACAAGATGAAAAGGGTTTCATTCAACATGGCAGATTTCCATGTCCGCTCAGGCAGCCGTAACTCGGAGAAGGAGCACATCCGGTTGGCTGAATAAAGTGCTCCTTCCGAACAATTACTTTGCACTGTTCGACGGAAGGAAGGAAATGAAACAAGCAAACAATCCATTTTGGGAAGCGGCAACGTCGGCTGTTGCCGGTTCGTCTGTTCCTTTCCCAGGTGCCCAGCCGCAAATTGTGGCTTCATCTAATCTTTTTGCCTGGTGAAATGGGTTGTGGTTTATGCGATCGATGTGGCGATGTTGTGTACAGGTGGTATCAGATGGGATGGAACCTGGAATCATGTCGTTTGTTGTCTTGGCTGTTTGCTTGTTGCAAAAGTCTTTTACATGAGATATGTGTTTCACCTTTGCCGTTCAAGTACCGTGGGATTGGGATGCTTAAAACCTAGAAGCGGGTGTAAGGCAGAGAACCTCGAACATGTGGGGAGGGGGGGTAAGGTGAGCTTCCTTCCCGTCGCCTGAGTAAGGTAAGGTACTTGGTGCTCGAACTCTGGTAGAGTGATTGACATCCAAGAAAGTGTGCCTAGCAGTCCACCTATGTCGATCATGTAGCCATATCGTCAAAAAGAGGTTAAACCGCTTTGGTCGAGAAAAGAACCGTACACGTTAGAGCCGCCGGAAGTCAAATGAGAGACCTGGACAGGGGTCACTTGCTGCTGGGCCAGCCCTACGGGGTGACCAGGGTCCTGAATGTCACCCGGGCCGTGCCATCCCTGTGCCAGGCCAACTGCCGTGAGAATGCGGCGTATTGCGTTCGACATTTGGATTTTTTTTTATGCTTAGGAAAGTATTCGTGTTATAGGGCTAAGTCAGTGGAACGGATGGATTACGATAAAAACATGCGGAGCACTCTGCGACCGCGCGTCGCGGTGAGTCCGAGCCGATCATCGACTGTGATATATCTGGCATGTGAAAGTTGAGGCATCAATCCGATTTGATACTGTGTGATATAAGCCCAGCAGGCTACATGATCGGTGGCCGCCGACCGCCGGTTTTTGACCCTGGCGTAGAAGGCTTTGGGGAACGCCCTGGAACTTTTCTATGCGACCTTTAATTGCGGCTACAGTCTACTATGGCCTGTCTGTACATGGCCCGTCTGTGCGATATCACCTTGTTGTGCAAACTTTCGAGTCAAAAAGCCTGTGCATTGAGGACACAAACCTCAGCTATGTAGGTACTGAATTCCAGGTTAGTTCAAGTTTAAGGAGTGTATATTTTCACCCCACATTAGCACAATGATGTGGAGCAGTAGGCGTACTTCAATTAATAACAGTCAAATCCTCGGTGCTTTTCCAGGTTGCGGCGCGGGAGTGGCAAAATCGTATAACATTCGCTGAATTATGTATTGCCAGTGGCTCGACAATGTACCAAGATGCTCAGACTGTAGTCGTGGAGCTAAACTTGTCTGGGGACCCGTTCTCAGTATGTCAACAGTAAGAGAGCGGTAACAAAGGCGAAAGACAGGTTGATTATTGGGAGAAAGCTTGTACATGATATTTTCTAACAGTCTGAATGCTGGAAAGTAAATCGGTAGCTGCTGGAGCTCCGCATCTAAGACACAAATGGAAACGATGCCAAAAGAAAACTGCAGGTGAACTTGTCACCTCTGAGACCAACTGAAAAGAATGCAAGATCCCCGCATGGCACCAGCATGCCCAGGCTGCTAGCTCATTCTTGCGTCCAAGACAACATCAAGAGGGTCCAATTGAAATAGGAGAGAGCACATTTAGGCTTCCGCACCCCAGAATCTTTCCAACCAGGCCCTAAATGACATTGGCTGTACTTGAGTGCCAACATCATCGTTAAGGTTGGGCGAATGGATGTGGTATCTCCCAAGAGCTGTCTGCAGGAGTCGTTGGTAGTAAAAGTAGTAGTATCCCCAGTCTCCGTTTTGCCGCAGTTCTTCGACTTGGGCCTCGACTTCTCGGTAGTGGCGAGCAGTAAGGTTGAATGGAACTAAAGAACTCATAAGCCTCCAGATGTCGATCTGTAAAGAAGGGGTAGTACATACCGCCACGCATATCAGAGCATGTGTGAACCAAGTCAGTGACAGTCATCGAGTCACCCCTCATCCGGTATTCTCTCGGCCAGTTGCCGATACCTAGATCGATTGCTGCTGTGACAAACTGGGCCACATCGTATACCGATGTCAAAGAAATACGGACCGACCGACCACTTGGATTATTGGGGATGACCTCGGCGTTGCGGTCTTGAATGTCAACAAGATAGTCGCTTGGACCCTGGATCCCGGACCCGGCTCCAATGTGATAGGTTTGTAGACCCCCGGGGGCAAATCTCTCCATGAAGATGCCACAGGAGAATATCGTGTAGCGCATGTGAGCTTGTTCCAGCATCTCAATGGCCGACTGTCCACCACGGTCTAAGGGATCATCCGTGGGTCTACGTGCCATCTCACCCTCAAACTCGGATGGAACGAAGCGGCGAACACGGGCTCGGCGCGCAGCATCAATAAGATTGAGCTGTTCGGCGCCTGAGATTGTGGAGATGATGAGATCGGCTCCCTGAACGGCATAACGAAGATTTTCAACATCTTGATAGTCAACCACAACAAGCTGACAGTTAGGACACTGTTCATCCACTTCAGGCCGGGGCTGTTGATATGTTAGTTGTTTAGCTGAAAAAAGACCCAGAGAAAAGAGATCTCACTTGAGTAGAGAGAACGAGTACTGAGTGGGTTTGGCTAATGTATTGCGCAAGAATCCGGGCAAAGCCGCCGGCGCCGACGATGGCCACTCTCATGGTTGCGGGTTGTTGACTGGATCTGTTCTTCATGGCGGATATACAAAAACGGCTGGGGATAACCTTGACTGTGTGTGAGGATCTGGTATGCTGTTGTAGAGTCTGTTGCTGTCGAGGGTGCTGCTGCTGATCTAGAGCCGCCATGCTTCAAGTGGGTGGAAGGGCAAGTTGAAACTTTATATGTCGTGTTCCATACGTGACCGCTTGAGCTCAACCACTACACGGTGATGATATTCCGTGACTCAGCCGCACAACACTGGTGGTGTGGTGGCCGCGGCTCTCAGGGTAGGCCCCATCGCCGACTATGGTGATGGGGAATGCCTGAACCTATGGGCATAGGGAGAGGTAGCGAGAATAAGGCAGTACAGAAAAGACTTGGCGACCCGTCCGGCAAGACTGAGGCTTAGTTCTTTGCATAAGCTGGAAGCATCCGCGTGGCACCTAGTCATCCCGTCCTCGCGGGAGTAGACGTTGGGAGTTGGTCCAGCTTATTTGCTTTCCGAGCCCCATGTCACCCACCATCTGCATATCCTAGCATGTGCCATGGCTTCGGGATCATGGAATACATGAGGGGTGAGGATAGTAAGCAAGCTGTCACTGATCGAGCTTGCAGATAGAAATCGGGACCACACCTTGGGTGGTATTGGGGGCCCATGAGCGATGGTCTTGTGTGGAAGGCAACTCTTGATGGGACATTGATAGGATACTTGGAAATACTGGGAAATGGGAAACCCTATACGCAACCTGATTCGATAGCTGAGCGACAGGGCAGTGGAACCGGCCCAGGCAGCGCGCGGAGAGATTTGGAAGGTCATCGTGCTCAGGGAGAACATGGGGGGCAAGAAAAAGCCAAATCAAGAGAAGCTGCCGATGATTTCAAGATTCGGAGAGCTTTCCTCGCAGCCGAGCAAATCGAGAGAGTGTGTATCGATGAAAGGTCTCAAAAACGGTCGCCAGGAACCGTGTAACGTAGGTAGCGAACAAGAGCGGCAAAGGAGGCATTTCACGGCTAGGGTAGGCAGTCAGCGTGTATTCAAGTGAGAGTGACGCTGTGCAGGAGACATGAGGGAAAAGAATCGTCCCATCCGAGCCAAGGATCGAACCTTGGTGTCTGAGACATCTGGGTTGCGCAGAGTCTAAAACAGTCGAACTAGGTCCCAATCAATGAGGCAGATGGGAACTAAAGGATTACAGAGCTGCGCTTAAAGGCACTGGAGTTTGGGTCAGGCCAGGGGGCCAGAAGATTTGAGCGGAAGAGGTCAAGATAAGCAAAAGCGATGTGCAAGGCGTTTAGTATGTGACCGGAACTGTTGCCATCCGTAGCGGTGAAGATGACAATCGATGATGTTGAACCGTATCTGGATGACAACTGAGAATAGCCTCACAGCATGATTTGTTGAATAGAGATCTAACCTGAAGAGATGAAAAGCCAAAAAGACATATCTGAAGGGTCGATGTTGAAAACCCCACAGACAAGAGACCAGCCAATCATAAATAAGAAATTATATGCTAAGCGAAGCTATAAATTACCCAAAATGGATCGCAGGCAACTACCGATTAAATTTGGCACGGTTTGGACAGAACATCACCTACAGCTTCTTCGACAAGGAGCAAAGGGCTGGCGGAATACCGCTGCAGAAGAATCATCCTTTTTTAGAACACTGTACAGGTACCTACCGCCGAAAGTACGGCGAGTCTTGATTTTCAAGGGGCTAGGCGGACTTTGGGGGCCAAAGAACCGTTTCCTTGGTCGATAAAGCCTCGCCTCTGGGGCTTGTTTGAGAGGACCTGGGAACCACAAATTTCTCCCTTTATTACGGAGTAGGAAGTCCGCAGTCCACACATGACCGTTGTCCTGATCAATTGACAAATTCTCGTCCTCAGTCATCAGGTATGTACAAGTGGGCGATTATCATCAACACAAGCCATTTCGAACTGTCAGGTTTATAATGTCAGCTGTAAAGAGCACACAGCCAATCAGATAGTTAATTGAGCAACTGAGTTCTGTTGGATGCCTTTCTTGCCTGAGAAGACCCCAAGGTGACGTTGAAAGAGGAGCCAACGATATGTGGACCGTGCAGGGATTGTGGGGGAGCATGGGGGTATTCTAATTAAATCACGCCAGGGGATACTCCAAAACTTCACCGAATTGTAAACACAGGTCAGACGACGAGGAACTTCGCAACCATTTCTTGTCATCTCTTCCTGTTCTTGGTATAGTGTAAGCTTCATGCTCGAATTGACTCAACGCGTCCCTGGCGAATCACTGGCCCGATATCGCGCGGAAAGGGACCGCCAGGCCCGAACCCACCAAGAAAACCTGCAGTTGCAATGATACAGGCCAGTTTGAACCTCCAGGAGTCCAAGACTTTCCAATAGTCCTCATTGTGACCTTCCCAACCTGGCCATCCAGAAATATTGACACGAGAATGGCTCGTTCTTAGATCATGTAACTATGTAAAGTACGAAGTCTGCAAAAAAGGTTGGAAAACCTGCAAGGTTCCAGTTCGCTTGGAATGAAGCTGCCTCGTGGGGAGGCTGTTCACAGTCCTTGATGATTTTACTGCCTGGCATCTGGGGTACACGGCAAAGAACAAAATGCTGGAAACTTTGCGGCGCTGCATCTGTTTGACTGCGGGTAACACTCTTGGCTGCTGACTCAGGTGTTCCCTAGCTCAAGAATCCCAAGGACTTGGGCACAATACTGGATCGGAGATTTCTTCAAAGCAGTGGTTGTTGGGGCTCAAAATGTACGAGCTAATGTCAATAGTGTCGCTGCATGGTCGCCTTTCTCAGGCATACGTTTTCGGTAAGGGAATCAAAAATAGCCACCATCTCGAGAGTCTGCGATATCTCAAATCTGGGAAATACCAGCTGCATTCAACATCTAAAAAAAAAGCTGAACTAAACCTAAAGCCTCAAGAGCCGATTCAGTCTCCTAGGGTATCATCAACAGGGTCATGCCAACCCCAAATCCATGCAGAGAAAACGCCCGCCTCTTCCGAAAATCATAATTTACTGCTTTGCCTCTGCCTGCTTGACGATGTCGTGCTCGGCTCCTCGCTGCTGAGTCTTGCCAGTATCATGCTGGTTCTGATACTCAGCTTGCTTGACGCGGTCGCCTGTCAACCCAGCCAGCCCGCTACCGAGTGTGCCAGCAGCACGATCAGCGGCGCCGGAAACATAGTCGTTGATCTGGCCCTTGGCTTCTTGCTCTTGACCTTGAAGGTTCTGCTCACGGCCGGACTGCTTCAGGCTCTGCAAATACTTGGTCAGCATCACCCCATCATCAAAATGGTGTTATGAAAAGATTTCCAAGACATACCTCATTGCCGAGTACTCCTCCCACAAACTCCTTGGCGGCACCAGCAGTTTGATTGTAGGATCCGGCATTGCGATCGGGATGGTCCTTGGTCACGGCCCCGGAGGATGAGGCTGTGAATCCGGGGAGCTTCGCCGTGGCGTGCGAGGCATCATATTCAGCCTGAGCCTTATCTTTCTTGGCTTGGCCTTCAATCTGTGAGCGATGGATGTTAGTATCACTGATTACGCCGATCGCCAGAAGTTGACCCAGATATGCATACCTGATCGCCGTTGCTGCCAATAATGGAACCAACAGCGTTTTGGACCGCACCAGTAGCGGAGTCAACGTAGGACTTGAGAGTGGAAGTGTTATCGGTAGACATGATGGTTGTTTGTTGAAGTGTGGATGGTTTAGTGTAGGGTTATTGTTGTTTGACTCGAAGGTGTTCTTCTTGCAATTGTCTTCTTGTTGTTGATGATGATGATGACAGAAGATTTTGGCGGGAGAAAAAAGGCCAGTCTTATATCCCTCAGGTGCCAACGACAAAGTGGACTCGGAAGCTACGGGAAACTTCACGTCATTGCCTTTCTTTGGGCGGCTCCTTCCGGCGCCGACGATGTTGTCCTTGGTGTTTCAGTTGCGAGTGATGTCATAGGGGTCATGGGACAGTGACATCATAGCTCACCCCGCCAAACTCACTAGCGCCCGCAGGCCCTTGCGCACCTGTCACTTCAGCCCTATCAGATCTGTCTCGCATCTGAACTGCTCGTGGATCATGTTCTAGAGAAACGAAAGTCCCCAATTCCCTCATTTTCACATGATTTTAGTCTATCATTACTGATCTCCGCCACGATTTCCCAAAATGCTGTCATCCCATGCTAGGACTCAGTGAGCAACCATTGTACACTATGCTATACTGTACCAGCATCCAATCTTTCCCTTAACCTGGCTTTGCCCAAGTTAGAATGCTCACACCGAACCTCATGGTATTTTCCTACCGCACACAGTTGATGTACGAAGTTCGGATCACATCTTGGAAGACTTCCGTCTTCTTGTTCTCACCCCCTCCCCTCCATGAAGAAAAACAACCCGAATGTCACCTTTCTCATTCATCAACACGAACCAGCTAGGATACACGCTCGCGAGGAATGTGATTTTTCCTCACATCCGGACCCGGAGAACATGTCCATCTCGAAATCTCACAAATGACTACCGGTCCCGAGCATCGCCCCTCGGATCGAGCCGACACGGCGGAACAGCAAGAACCCACAGATCGTATAGTTCCTCCACCCCCCGTCCACCCCCGCGGCATCCCGGTGAGCACACCCTCGGAAACACGAGCCCAGCTCATTTACACTTATCATCCTTCGCACTGATCTATCTGTATGCCCTGTATCCCCACAACAAACCTAACGAAAAGCCACCCAATAACCCTCCTTATGCAATCCCCAGGCTCACTCTCTCTCTGTTGGACCCAAGATACGGGACGAGCTGAAAAGCATAGAGTGCGTTTCACTACCGTGCAGCAGCACAACGGCGTAGACGTAGAATATTCCTAGGTAAGGCTGACCTAAGATGCTCCTCTCAGGGTGATTGTACGGCATGTAGAATTTTCTGTACAACCCTCCCTCGGCACTTCTGCCATACACATCAAACACACCCATACATCCATCCATACCTCGCCGTCAACTACGAAAATCATCGTTAATAATCAGCCCAAATCGTCCCCAACACAGGAATTTTCATGCAACCACGGCATACAAAACGCCCAACCGCTGAGGTGTCTAGCCACAGACGCTGTTGCGCTGAGCCACAACACACGCCCCCGCCACTGTTTTGTAGAACAGCATCAACAACGCTCACTATGAATCCATCCATATGTCTCATCATTCAACGCCACCCCAATTACAGGACTTTCGCAACCGCGATTTAGTGCTACCCATTTCGCTGATTCTTAGATGAAGAAAGATCCGAGTTGGTTTTCGTGTTGTCGATCTTGAACTTCAGCCTGGTGAGGCCAGAAATTGGGCAACGAACTAACATTGCCCACCTCACTTGCGTACGTAATGTTTAAAGCGAATAGATAGGACTTGACACGCAGCATGGCAATTGAGAGTACGTAAGGCAGGCCAAGTCTTCATACGATGACCAAGGTGATGCATATGGTCAAGTTCAGGCAGGTGAGTCTGACTCGTGATAGATTGATAGGTTGGCGCCAGTAAACCAAAGACTAGACAAAGAAGGACCCAATAACCTCATTAAGAGACCAAAAGCCAAGATACACGATGCAAGGAAGGGAACCGCTGACGGAAGGCCATAGACCAATGATAGGTAGTCATTTCATCGTGAGGGTGCTGTGGCTCCCTGTGGTATCATTCTGTGCAGTAGGTAGATACACGTATTATACAGGTTTTGTGGTTGTTGCTGTTGCTTTCACATTCCCAGCCCGACCAAACAAACGGCGATAGGGGTTCTGCCACGTAACGGCGGCAGTCAATCCAATGTCCAACTCCCAAGAAAACAGCCGCTCGATGCTTAGTGCTGACTCCACTCAATCGTGTTGAGGTCGACACCCTCCTGGACGAGCTCCCACAGCGGGCTCAGCTCGCGAAGGAAATCCACACGCTCCGTCACAGCCTTGAGAACATAGTCAATCTCCTGCTCAGTGGTGAACCGGCCGATACCGAATCGGATACTGGAGTGCGCGCTCTCGTCGCTGTTGCCCAGGGCTCGTAATACGTAGCTGGGCTCCAGCGACGCCGAGGTGCAGGCACTGCCCGAAGACAAGGCAATGTCCTTGAGCGCCATAAGCAGGGATTCACCCTCTACGTAGGCGAACGAGACATTGACGCAGCCGGGATAAAAGTGGTTCGCGTCACCGTTCTGGCTCGTGTGTTCCATCGACAAGAGACCCTTGAGTAACCTGTCGGAGAGGGACTTGATCCTCTTCGAGTCATACTGTTTGACCGTTAGCCGCTATTCAAGCAAAATATACGGTTGAATCAAGAGTGTAAAAAAACGGGTTTCAATCAGAGAAGGTGCTGTCTCTCAACAGTACAGTCTTGTCACGGACTTCAGAAAGCCATGCATGTATGAGCAGATCATCAGGTGAAAACGAAGGTGTGTAAATCATGAGCCAAAAAGAAAGTCAAAACATACCTCCATTTCCTGCTTTGCGATGCGGCACGCCTCACCAAACCCAACAACAAGGGCGGGAGCCAGCGTGCCGCTGCGAAGACCTCTTTCCTGACCACCACCGCTGATGATGGGGTCAATTCTCACTCTTGGCCGCCGACGGACGTAGCAAGCTCCGATCCCCTTGGGGCCGTAGATTTTGTGGGACGAGATCGACATCAAATCGATGTTCATGGCGTTGACATCCAGAGGAATCTTACCCACTGCTTGAGCAGCATCTGTGTGGAAGAAGACCTTGTTGGCCCGGCAAATCTTGCCAATCTCCTCGATGGGCTGGATGACACCAATCTCGTTGTTTACCGACATGATACTGACAAGCATTGTGTCGGGGCGGATAGCGGCCTTGAGCTTTTCGAGGTTGACCAGACCAGTGGACTCAACGGGGAGGTAGGTGACTTCGAAACCTTCGTCTTGGAGATGCCTGCAGCTATCAAGCACGCACTTGTGCTCCGTCTGGCTGGTGATGATGTGCTTCTTCTTCCCGGACCTGCCGAAGAATCTGGCGACACCCTTGATGCTCATATTGTTGCTTTCCGTGGCTCCGCTGGTGAAAATGATTTCCTTTGGATCGGCCCCGATAAGGCTGGCAATATGTTGCCTCGCATCCTCAACTGCCTTCTCGCTCTCCCATCCGTACGCGTGCGTCCTGGAATGTGGGTTACCATAGAAGCCTGTGTAGAATGGCATCATGGCATCGAGAACGCGCGGGTCTAGCGGAGTGGTGGCTTGCATATCCATATAGATTGGCCGTTGGCCTTCATCCATAATGGTCGCCGACTTCAAGACATCTGCGAGCTCGGAGTTAGCATGCTAGAGCCGAGATATCCAGTCATCACGGAAAACCTACCAGCCATTGGGCTGACGTGTTCGGTTGAGCCATTCTCGGAAGTAATGGTGAGGCCAGATTTCTCCAGCTCCTTCCTGTTGAGACGGATGGCGGTTTCGGTTTGGACCTGGGCGTTATCCCGCTTCGACTCGGTCACATAGCACCTCTTGCCAGCAGCGCGCTGGACAGGCGCGGCTGCTACTCGTGATAGCTGCTGGAGGCCGCGACGTGGTGTAGCAGCGAGGGCCGACTTGGATGCCAAGCGAGATGCCTGTCTGATGGCTGATGGTGCCAGAGTTGCCATGGTACGAGAAAAAAAAATTGTGCGAGATGTAGGGGGAAGAAAAGTTTCCTCCTCGGTGGGCGGGACGGAGCTCCGATTTTGCGCACTCTCAATGGATAACCCAAATGCTGGGTGGGAGTCTTCGATTGATAATCAGCTGGCCAATCACCGAAGAGTAGCTCCACGCTTTGTTCACTTAGTGGCTGTTGCACGGCGTCGCCCCGCATATTGCCGGTCACGGCGGTGGCGCATGACGAAGCTGAGAACGTTTTCAGGAATGACGAAGGTCGCAGAAGAGCCACATGCTGGGTGGGGCAGTTGTCTCTGAGCTGCACGGCCGGTTCTGTCCCAGCTGCTGCACTGTCAAAAACTGGCAGCTTCTGAAGGCCTCCAATAGACGTCTGATATCCATATGACCTCCCTACGACCAATTCTCCATGTTGCTGAGTTCGAGCGGATTACTTACTATCCATACTTGGTTCTGCTTGAATGCCTCTACAACCTGGAAGCCTCTCTGATCCAGTAATTCCCGGCCGCAGTGACAAACCAATTAGGGCATCTCTGTCTTGGCAAGAGGCCTGAAATCGGGTTTCGGTGCCGTTGCAGCGCCCACTTGGCCCGTCTTTCATTGGATTTCATATGCCAAGGAGCTGAAGTGACGCCCGCTGAGCCCCCGGGCTATCGTCATCATCCGTCCCCCGAGAGCCATCATCAACCACAACCCTCATCGACGCACTCGCCAAGCTTACTCTTCCAATTCCCAACGTTCGCAACGCCGACGACGCCCCCGTATTCCATTCAGAAACACTTGTACCTCGATTAGACTTTATTGAACGAGAGAACTGTCAGCAGTAACCAAGAATGAGTCTCAGGGGTTTTCAGAAGGGGATTATTCGCGTAGGTTCTGCCCCGCATTATCTGTGCTTCCTTGAAGAGCTCTCTTGATCATGGAAGAGGAAGAGCACGATGCTGAGTCTTGTCTTTTTGTGATCTTTAGGCGCCCCAACAATTCAGGGCAAAGTTCAATCTCGGCGAGAACACCAAAGATCCCGTCTACATCGATGCCGAACGACGATTCCAGGAGCTCGAGGCCGAGACCAAGAACCTCCACGATGAAAGCAAAAAATACTTCGAGGCCATCAACGGCATGCTCAACCACCAGATCGAGTTTTCCAAAGCAATGACCGAGATCTACAAGCCCATTAGTGGCCGCATGTCGGATCCTGACTCGTTGATCGCGCAAGAGAACCTGGACGGTATCCGGGCATGCGAGGAGTACGAGGCCGTAGTGCGGGACTTGCAGGAGACACTGGCGCCCGAGTTGGAGATGATTGACACGCGGGTTGTCAGACCGGCGCAGGAGCTCATGGATGTGATCAAGGCGATTCGAAAAACAGCCACCAAGCGCGAGCACAAGAAGTTGGACTACGACCGGCACCGCACCACGCTCAAGAAGCTCCAAGAAAAGAAGGAGAGGTCAGCCAAGGATGAGAAGGCCATGTGGAAGGCTGAGAACGATGTGGAGCAGTCGACACAAGAATTTAACTACTTCAACGACTTGCTCAAGGATGAGCTTCCGAAGCTGTTTGCGCTCGAGCGCGACTTCATCCAGCCTCTCTTCCAGTCATTCTACTATATGCAGCTCAACATCTTTTACACACTCCACGAGCGCATGCAGCGCGTCGACATTGGATACTTTGACCTAACACTCGACGTCGAGGAGGCTTTCCTTGCGAAACGTGGCGACGTCCAAGAGCGAGCTGAGGCACTTTCTATTGTCAAGTTCAAGACGACTGGTCAAAGGCGGCCACCCAAGTATGGGCCTCCACGCCCAGCCATCGAGTCGAAGCCAGCAGCGGCGGGCTTGCTTACAGCAGGACCATCAGCTTCAGCATCTACACCCGTGCCCTTGCCCTCCCCTTATTCAGCGACGAACGGTGAAGCATCGGCACCCAAGACAGCGCCTGTATCGTCTCTACGACCAACATGGCGATCCCAACAAAATGACGGTGGCGACCACCCACCCCCTCCGTACTCTTCTACTCCCGTTTCTCCTGCCATGATTTCGCCGGCGCAGAAAAGCCCTATGTCACTCGCCGCCGCAGCCAAGTCGAAGCCTCCACCGCCCAAGCCAAAGCCAAAGAATCTCGCCGGTGCCTCAGTGGCCAAGGTGGAAACAGTAACGGCACTATACGATTATTCTGCGCAGGCTGAGGGCGATCTTAGTTTCCGAGCGGGTGACGTGATCGAGATCATAACAAGAACAAATAATGACAATGAATGGTGGACTGGCAAGATCCATGGGAAGCAAGGGCAGTTCCCAGGTATGTCTACCCGTTCATCTAATGTCCCAAGGTAAAAACGCCGACTAATACTTTTTCACTGCAGGTAACTATGTTCAGCTGAATCCATAGATGCTCCAGGGTAGATTCAAAAAGGTGGAAGTTGTTATACCCAGAAAAGAGTAGACTGCAGTTTTCCTTCTAATATATCGGAAGGCCCCTGGGAGGGCCGTAACTCCGCATTGTACTACGCTAGAGCGGCAGCGGGCAGGCGGGGCGGTTCATGTTGTGTAGAGTGAGTTGGTGAATGCATACCCAGGAGTTCTAATACGGGTTTTGTTTTTGTTGTTATCTTGCTACATGTTGTAGCTATTCGCTGTTGTCCAATACAAAGTAGGATGTTGACTAATAGTCTCCAACTGCAAAAAAGGGTGGAACACACAATAAAGTGGGGAAGCCAGGTGTCGTGCGTTTGGTGCATTAGCCTTCCATGCTTTGAGAACCTCTCATCTGAAGATGATAGGTACTCAGTGATCAGATGAAGGTATTTAAGGGGTCTCGTCTCAACACAGTGCTCATACCGAGGTTATATTGATTAAAACGCGGCAAAACAACATCACCAACAGCGAAATAAACCGCACAAAATGACCTCCGACACCGGCACCCAGACCAACCAAGCTGGCCTTCCCTCTACCAACCCAACCTCATCCTACTGGCTCCGTGATCCGAATCCTTTACTTCTGGGCCACCGAACAACACCGGATCTGCCAGAGGAAGCAGACATTGTGATTATTGGAAGCGGTATAACCGGTGC
Organism: Apiosordaria backusii; assembly: GCA_030549205.1. Classification (NCBI taxonomy): domain Eukaryota; kingdom Fungi; phylum Ascomycota; class Sordariomycetes; order Sordariales; family Lasiosphaeriaceae; genus Apiosordaria; species Apiosordaria backusii. The sequence goes on from JAUKTV010000002.1 coordinate 3,639,241, forward strand.
TTTTGCCGCAAGGTTTCTACTCCAGGACTATGCCTCCAACAAGAAGCTTGTGATGCTTGAGGCGAGGGAGGCATGCGGTGGTGCTACTGGAAGAGTAATTTCCTTTCTTTTGCATGTTTATGTCTCATTATGATTACAGCTCTCTAACAAACACGATAGAACGGCGGCCACTGTCAACCCCTCGTCTACGGCCACAACCCTGCCGTCGCCACCTTCGAGCTGGAAACCTTTTCCTTTCTTGAGAAACTAGTCAAAGATGAAAACATCGACTGTGACTGGTACGTCTCATTCGCTCAGTGACCCTTTCAAGCCCATATATATACTAACTCCATCGCCCAAAGGATCACCCTCCAAGGCGGCGTCCACGCCTTCCTATCCACCCCCCTCTTCACCACAGCCGTCTCCCAAATCTCCTCCCTCACCAAAACCCACCCTGTCCTCGCCGCCCAACTTGAAATCATCCCCCCAACCAACCCCTCCAAACTCGCCCACCTCAAAGTCCCCCACTGCCACGGCGCAATCATCCAAAAAACCGCCGCCTCCCTCTGGCCCTACAAACTAACCTCCCACGTCCTCTCCTCCCTCCTCACCACCACCCCAACCACAAAGCAGCAAAACTTCAACCTCCAAACCAACACCCCCGTCCTCTCTATCTCCCGCCCCCCCTCCCCATCATGTTCCTCCCCCAATCCCAAAAAATGGCAAATCACCACCCCCCGCGGCACCATCACCACCCCCCAAATCCTCCTAGCCACAAACGGGTACACCTCCCACCTCCTCCCATCCTTCTCAGACCTCATCGTCCCCGTCCGCGGCCAAATATCCGCCATCATCCCCCCTTCCCTCTCCCCAACCAACACCCTCAAATACTCCTACCTCTTCGCCGCCGACCCAGAAAAGGGCCAGCACGCGCCGAGGGATGACTACCTCGTCCAGAGGCCTGTTTTGACTTCCATAGCAGGGGGCGAAATGATCTTCGGCGGTGGCCGCCGGCTCGCGCTGAAACTGGGACTGGGCCAGTACAGAGATGATGAGCTCGAACCAACCGTTGCTCAGTATCTGAGGTCGAACCTTTCCCCTCCGCTCAACATTGGAGGTGGTGAAGCCGGGGAATTGCCCGCCAAATACGAATGGACTGGCATCATGGGCTACTCCCGTGACTCCAACGCCTGGGTGGGCGAGGTCCCCTCTCACAAGGGAATCTGGGTATGCGCGGGATACACCGGGCATGGCATGCCCGCTGCTGCTCTTTCTGCGAGGGCTGTGGCGGCACAGATGCTGGAACTGCCAGAGGCAGGAGAAGGACACGCAAAACTGCCTGAGGAGTTCAAGATCACAGAAGAAAGGATCAACAGGGCGAGACAAGGGCCGAGATTGGAGGACTGTGGAGGATGGGAAGGTGCGTATTTTTCAGGGCTGGCGGATGGCGAGTGATAGAAAGGCGTGACGGAGATAAATTCATGACACAATGAATCCGCTGTTGGAGGGGCCTCACAGGACAATTAAATCAGGATCACTGCTTTCAACACCACAGAATATCAATAGTAAACTCTGTTGTGCTGTATAATCCTCGGACAAGCCGAATATCTAGCCAACCTCCCGAGTCAAAGACTATCCATGTTTGATCCCTCTGCTGATGTAGCTGGATAAGTCAAACGAAACAACAAAAAAGCAAATTTGCGCCGCCGGGACACAAGGTCCATAAACCTGAAATGGGTAACATGAATCCTCTCGTGCTTGTGTGCCCCCTATAACACCACCAGTAAAGCTGATCTGATACTTCAAAGCAAACGGTAAAAGAAATCCCCACTCCTCTCTAGAGCACCAGGTTCATGCTGAAAAAAAAGCATCTAAGCTATAATTGTTGGTTTGGGCTGAGATAATCGATGTGGATGTAATAAGATGTGGATGAGAAACGAAGGTTGCTAACTGTTGAATGGAATTGTACTGAGCGAGCGAGCTTTCGAAATGGTGAGAATCGTCTTTGGTGACCAGCCACATGCCCCTTCTCTGTCGTCATGTTTGCTATTGGACCAAAACCTGCTCCTTGCCACCTGTTGCCTCGATTGTTTGCTTCCCGTTGTTCACCTCCCTATGTGCATGTGGCTGCTCCCTTTTCTCTTTGACCCCAGACAACTCTGCCCTCATCTTCACGCTCAATTTGAATTGCTCTTTCAGAGCTGCCTCCCTCCGCCTCTTCTTCTCTTCGGCCGCCTTTGCCTCCAAGGCTCCCGCCGCAGCCTTGGCTTGTCCAGACACAGTCTTCCAATCAGTGGCCTGTGCCTGTTGTTGGTACTGTCGGACCACACGATGTGCTTGACGCATCTTGCACTTCATGTGATAGCCGGGCTCATTAGCCTTTCGCCACTCCAGATACGACTCGTACGCCTGCTGCTTCACAGGATCGTGGTCGCGCGGCTTCTGGGTGACAGGGAATACCGGTCGCGCTCCTTTGCCATCCTAGGCTAAGGGAGGTGGTGGACCGGCGACAAGCGTCGGACCGTAAAGAGTAGGCGCTTGGAAGCTGGTTGCATTGGGCACAGGGGGGATGGGAACTCTCTGCGACGGGGTAACAGGGCGAGGCTGAGCAAACCTAGGTCTGGGAGCTGGGGGAGGCTGCAGTGGAGGAAGCGTGTTGTAAAGGGGATTGGGACCAGACTGTTGGCCAGTGACTGGGGGAAGTCCCACAGCAGGGGGGAACGTTCCGAAGTTGTTTGGTGGAGGGATGAACGGTGCCGGTTGAATTAGCTGCTGCGTGACGGGATCAACAATAGGAAGAGGAGCCATAGCTACACTTGGCACTGGCGGTTGAAAGCCCATCTCAGGTGGGAAATCTGGTTGTCTGGGTTCCGGGGCCCATGATGGCCCTGGATGAGAATCCCTTGCCTTCCATGGACTGCTTTGATCATGGTGAGTGCCGGCCAGAAGGTTGTCCACGGGTGGCACTCCTTGCCGGGTTAAATCAGCGGAACTTTTCACTGCGCCAGGATAGAGGTTGTTGATCGAAAGCCTCGTGATCCTCTTCGGGGTGAAGACAGGGGCAGGTTCGTCCTCTTCGACTGGCTTGACAATGTCTCGTATGGCTGGCTTGATATCGTCTCTGGTAATTGATTTAAACTCGGCAGCGGCAGGGTTCAGTTTGGTTGAGGTAGTTGAGCCTGATGCTGACTCTTCTTTTCGCTTTTGAATAGCAAAAGCAAACGGCTCCACGGCCTTAGTCCTTGTTGATTCTCCTGCTGTCTGGTGCATGGGATGAAATGTTGAGTAGCCGGAATCATGAGACTTTCGCATCTCTTTTCCCTTTCCAAACAACAAAGTGGAATCCCTCCCGAAAAAGGTGCCCTCGCGCACGCGTTTGTCTGAGCTCTCTGGCGCCTCCTCGCCCTCCTTGTCTTTGACCTTTGCAACGATAATTGCAGGATCTAGCGCACGAGCATGGATCGTAGACGCCTCAACCACACTGGGCGCTGCTGTCGGCTGGGAAGCTTCCTTTGTCTCTGTGGTCAAGCGTAGGCGGCTGAGCATTGTCTGGAAGCGTTCACCTTCCAGAGATGTCACCGGAGGCGCTCCGGAAGTGGTCTCATTCTGAGGGCCGGAGCCCCCAAAAGTGATCGAGATTCCAGAGTCATGGCTGCTCCGATGTTCAGAGGGCCTGCTGCGTTGGTACTGAACTTCTTTGCTTGGCGTCGTGGCCTTGGGGGATTCTCTGCTCTGCTGGGATAGGAAGTCTTCCAGGTCGCGCAGAACGCTTTCCTCATGACTCTCTGATTTCATGCGGCGTAACTGATCTCTGGGTTTCAAAAGCTTGAGCGTAGCCAGCATTTCGCCACCTCTCCTGTTCATAAAACAGGCGGCATCCGGCTCCTGGATGTCAACAGGGGTAACGTCCAAGGAATACTTGTTGGGCAGGTTGATCACATCCCCGTTGATGCTCACATCCATTGGCTTGATAGCCTTGAGCCGTACCATCATCGTGTTTTGAAGGCTCGGTCCACAGATGTTGAGGGCTGAGGCGGACCTGTTTGAAGAGCCATTGAATCTCGTTTCGTCACCTCTCATCTCCCATCCCGGGGCTGACGCAATGGCCTCCCAAGCAATGCCGCTGGCGGTGTCCCTGGGACGGCGGTACTGAGTCTTTGGTTCAGGATTCATGGACTCCATCTCCAAGAGCAATGGCGAGTAGAAGTCGTCATTGTGCTCGGGTTGGTGTCTTGCATTCTCATCCGAGATTCCCCGGCGGCTCTCACTGGGACCGCAATCCGGCGCCGTCTTCCTCCAGTCGGCCGAAGCCATCGCCTGAGCCTTCTCATCTGAAGGTACGAGATCGAGAGAACTTGTCTTGAGCCGGAGACCGGGGGGCCTTATCCGACTTACCCTTGCGGTAGCCTGGGTGCCATAAGGTGGTACCTTGCTTGAGTGGCGATGAAGCAACATGTTGACGCAAGGAAATCGAATTGGAAAACCGCGAGTATTTCGTACGCACAGCGGGTTGCTAAACAAATCGATGTTAGTTGACGTCGTATACTTCAATCCAAATTCATGAATTCAATTTTTTTCCTTCCCTCTTCTCACAAGCCTTTGGCTCACCAGCTACTGTCACACGCAGGAGCTTGAGGCGCCAGGTCTCTTCCCTAGTCCTGTAGCTCTCCACTTGGATCACCAACCGAGGCCCCCTGGGATCAAGCAGAAGATGGTACGGTAACAAAAACGAGAAGACTCACAAAGTATGATTGGCGAGGAACTGTCCAGCAGATTGAATTGCCCCTGAAGTGCCAGATGATGTGGCTGTCTTGAGAAGCAGGTCGTTATGATACCCGAGGCCAGATGATTGACGAACTTGCCGGGAAATTTGCCCGGTGAAGAGAAACGAAGTATGTGGTTTCGTCTTTGATCAGGTTGAAAAGGTCGCTTCCAAGAGAAAGAAACGAGGGGTTTTCCCAGCCGCCAGGAGGTTGGTTTTATGATGATTGGGTAGCCTGTGATGGCAGCAAGGTCTGACTAAAACGGCGAGAGCTACCAAGCCCCTGAATAGAGGCAGCCGGGGTGATGTTGTCGTCAATAGAGTTAAAGCGAAGCCAACGAGAGCCGTTTTAAGGGGTGATCTTGACTTTGTGATGTTTCAAGCCCAAGAGATCCAGCTCTCCTGGCAGCCAAAATTACGCAACACAGACAACCAGATATCAGGATTGTGTGCCAAAGGGCCACCCCAAAGCACAACACAGACAGACAGGTGACAAGGAGCGTGAGGTGTCGAGCCCCTTTATATTGGCAATGTAGTGCTCAATCGTCCAAGATGATTCATGCAGTTGTGATTTGATTTCGATCGCTCGCTCGCTCCCAAAAAACGCTCAGGTGTGTCCACAAGGTTGGAACAAGGCAAGGCCAGAACGATGAAGGATGCCGTTAAAGACAATATGTCACAATGTACCCAAAAAAGAAGAGAAAAGGCCGGGGATTGGCGGGTTGGCTGCGTAGGGCTGGAAATCCCAACTTCGCTCTGTGATGTATTGATGGAAGACAAGAGAGGAGAGAAGGTTTGGAGACACCAAGACATCACTCTGCTGAGTCCGGCTGCTCAAAGAGAGAAAGAACAACTCTGCGCTTGCCTACCACAGAGGCCGGCCTCGGGGGGCATTTGAACCCGGTACAGCTGAATCTGTAGATGAACCTTCCTGCTCATGTTGTCAGTGACTACTAGTAAGAAGTGACTTCCATTTCCAATCCAGAGATTGTGGCCAAAGGGCCCGGGACGTACGTAGCTGTTAGGCTTGTACCTGCCTCGATAACCAAATGAGGCCTCGAACCAAATGAACATTTTTGAAGCAAAATCCATGCCCATGCAAGCGTAAGACTTGATGCCATCTGGCATGTGATTTCAAGCCATGTACTTTGTAACTGCATCATGTTCCATATATATCCTTCTGTCCTGACATATTCTTATGAAGTCTTGGTGAGGGAATTTGGATATGTGAGGGTAGTCTGAGTTCTCAAGTCCTTATGAATTCCATCACCAGAATTCACTTTAGCCCAAGCCTCAGCCAACACATTTCTGTCCTCTCGTGCTCAGTCTGGAGATTTGAAGTTGATGTAAATATTTACCGAACATGGTCCCGCCACGGCAAAGGGGTGGATACCCCCGCACTAAACCTCCGCTCTGTCCCGCCGTCGCCCGCTGCGGAACCGGCAGTGTGGAGATGACATCAGTTGCCGTTGCCGGGAGCTTGTCCACAGTGTCTGATCTAGGGCTGATCTTTTTCTCTTTCTCTCCTTTTTTGTAGTTTCTGCAAAGTGAATTCACATGAAGGTATCTTCCGTACTCAGACCTTGTCTCAGACCCCGGTTAGGCAACTCTAGCTGTAAGTGCCACCCCTGTCTACGATACAACTGACTCCTCTACTTGGAAAAGTCCAAATCTTCCCAGGTCTGTCTGTATACTGACCTATTTACATAGACATCCCCCACCTTCAACACCAAACCCGCAAGATGCGTCTCCCCTACATCCCCGACCCACCCCCCACATACACCCCCGAGGAGGCCGAGATCGTCGAGCGCATCCAGACCCGTCGTCGCCCCCGCCCCCTCCAGCCCCTGGATCTTACCCTGCTTCATTCACCCCCCGTCGCCGACGGCTGGAACTCCTTCCTCGGCGCCGTCCGCACCAAGACATCTATCCCTCAGGACCTCCGTGAGATTGCCATCTCCCGGGTTGCCGTCGTCAACCGGGCTTGGTATGAGTGGGCGCATCACGCTCCCCTGGCTGAGCAAGGAGGTGTGAGCAAGGAGGGCATGAACGCCATCAAGACGGAGCAGCCTCTCGTGCTGGGTGAGACCCAGAAGCCTGCGGAGCTCACGGAAAAGCAGTGGGCTGTTGTTTGCTATACGGATGAGATGACGAGAAACGTCCAGGTGAGGGATGAGACGTTTGCCAAGATGAGAGAGGTGTTTAGTGTTCAGGAGGTGGTTGAGGTCACTGCTACTGTGGGTTTTCATGTTCTGGCAAGAACAAGGAAGAAACAGGAAGACTGACAGAAGACAGATTGCGTGCTACAACTGCGTCAGTCGATTCTTGGTTGCTCTTGATGGTGAGTTCTCATGTTGTGTTTCGGGTGTAATGATGACACTGACAAAACGGCAGTTGGCGAGAGAAATGGAACTGGGCCTGATGCTGCTCACTAAATTGCATGTACTAGAAAGCTATAAAATGTGATCAACCTCAACATCTTCAACGAAACTTGGTGACTATGTATAGACATGCCTGTACATCTATCAGGAGCTAGTATACACGTAGAGCCATGAATGGCGTGGTGTAATAAACAAGGGAAGAGCCGGTATAGAAAAAACTTATCCGACCAAAATGTGGTAGTTAAACTATATCCAGAGACTTTGTGAAATATGTGATTGATTCATAAACAAAGAAAAGGGGCATAAAAGGGGTATCTCGTCGAACTGTAAGGCCAACTAATAAACAAACAAGATTATTATCCACCAACACAAATATGCATCTTTCGTCTTCCGTTCTCTTTTCAAGGGCCCTGGCTGATGCAAATGCAAATCCCGGATTATGTCGTGAAAGTCGTGATCATCATAATCGTCAATATATCATATCTCATCAAAATCATCCGTCAGCAAGCCGCTCGAGACATGGCAAGCTCGATGCTGGCGTGCCTCTCTCTCAAGACCGGGCTTCTCTGAAGCTCTTGCATCACACCTGCCCACCCCGTCCGGTGCGGCGCTTCTATTGCTTCTGGATGACCCATCGAATGTACTGTCAGCCTCCGCAGAGGGGGCTTAGATTTGATGGGCGAATCTGTAAAAGAACGTAGTGGCGGCGGTAAGGGTGGTGGCTCGGGGGTCATGGGTGGGCTGGCTGGTGGCATCGGCCTCTGTGCTGGCTCTCGTTTGTTGCTTCCGTTGATAACCATTCCATTCGTTCTGCTTGCCAGCGCCGCCGTCTCGTTCGCGATACCAGCAATGATGCTCATGTGCACCACCAAAAAGCGCATCCTCAACAAGTCCAGCCGGCGCACTTTCTCCTCCAACGCCTGTCGATGACTAGCCCAGAGCAACCGCGCGCCAGTCCGCAACTGCATTGCCCTCTTTTCGCCCTCCGTCTCTTCCATCAGCGCATTGAGCGTCTCCCTCAGGGCATCTCCTGCTTTCTGAATGTCGCGCAGCAGCTTCCCCAGGCGCAACTTGTCCTCCAACCGCTTCACCTTTGCGATGTCATGCTCATAAGACTCGTTTTCGACGATAGAGCTATCGATGGCATCCAGAAAGGCGGGCACCTCGCTCGGCGCATCGATGTAGGCTTTCGCATAGCGGGTCGCAAACTGGGAGAGGATGGCCAGCGAGAGGACGAGGGCGGTGAGGGACAGCACGAGGATCCACTGTTGAGCGTAGTCGTCTCCGCTCAGGCCCGCTGATGTGTTGTCAACCGCTGTCATTTTGGTAGTAATGGTACCTGGATTAATGTGCTGGTTCCTTAAACTTCAGGTCATAGCAGGGGAACGACATGGGACGCTGCTGCTTCTGCTGCTGAGTAGGAGTTGCTCGCACATTGGAACGATCACAAGTGAACAAGAAGATGGCTGGTATTTTCCCTTGTTTGTGTGTGATTGGGAAGAGAGTGGCTGCTGGAACGTCACTTGATTCTCCCCCGCCCACCAAACGACCCGAACCCTGGACCACATGTTTCTTGCTTCTTGTTGAGAGTGTGGTGACCTCACCGCCCGCATCGACAGGGGTGTGAACCGCCGTCATCACATTCTGCCGCCCGAGAACCCCGCGATGCGCTGAAGTGTTGAGTGCTTCCAGGACTGTGTTGTATCATTGATCATATTCCTCTCGAGACATCACATACGTTTCAGTCTCTAGGATGATTCCGTACCCAAACTGCGACGGATCAGGTCGTGATGTAGTTCAGTGAGAGATGATGAGGGCTTGGTAACTGGTCATGCTGTTGGAAATTGATAATGTGGCCGAGGCTTTCCAGGGGTGTGAGAACTTAGAAGGATGTTCTTCAGTCCAGGCAAATGCCAAAAAGAGAGAAAAGAGGAAAAGGTAAGACAAGAAATGTAACGGCTACTAAAGGTTTCAACGTTCTTTAAGACATGAACCAACCTGGAAGTTCCCCTTGCGTCGGTAATCGCCAATTCCACCACATTGCATAGCTCCGCGCGGGTGGGCAGATCAAGTGGGTAACATTTCTGCCCCTCCATCCCACTTTCTTCACTGCCCCTCTTCGGGCGTCCAAAGGAAAACAATGCGACCGCCAAAACATTCAAGCAGAATATCCAGACAAACACCACTCTAACCGACGACGAGAACACCGTGCTTTCTCCCCGACACATCAACATAGACCCTCGCCCACCATGACCGAACCAGCAACCGAATTCCCCCCACCAAAAATCCTCACCCTCTCCCCCGCCCACAAGCCCATCCTCATCACACAAGGCGCCGAAGGCCGCCTCTACAAGACCCCCTCCCCCTTCCAGCCAAACAAGTTTTGCGCCCTCAAGTACCGCCCCCCAAAACCTTACCGCCACCCCATCCTCGACGCCCGCCTCACCAAAGCCCGCATCTCGTCCGAAGCCAAAGTCCTCGACCGCTGCTACCGCGAGGGCGTCCCCGTCCCCGCCGTCCTCGCCAAAGATGCCGCCGCCGGGTGGATGATGATTGAGTGGATTGAGGGCGAGCCAGTCAGAGTGGGGATCAACACTTGGCTAGGGGAGCGACCAGAAGACGACGCTGTTGTGGACAGCAACCAAGAAGACGAGACGGCTTTGATCGATCTCATGAAGAGGATTGGCGTGGCAGTTGGGGCGCTTCACAGGACGGGCGTGGTGCATGGGGACTTGACGACGAGTAACATGATGCTGAGGCCATGGGCCGAGGATGGGCTACCAAACGGGAATGGGAGCAACTCTGAGAAGGCAAAGGCAGTGGCGGGCGATGTGGTGGTTATCGACTTTGGGCTTGCGATGCAAAGTCAGTCGGACGAAGACCGAGCGGTAGATCTTTACGTGTTGGAAAGAGCGTTTGCGAGCACACATCCAAGGGCCGAGAGGCTGTTTCACCACATCTTGGACTCGTATAGGGAAGCCTTCAAGAAGGCGCCGTCGGTGCTCAACAAGTTGGAGGATGTGAGAATGCGCGGGAGAAAGAGGAGTATGCTAGGGTAGAATATAAAAACAAAAAGAGAAAGCAAAAACAGCTGTTGCTCGCTACATGCATCTTGGTTGTAACATACATACACTCCGCTTGATATCATATCTGATCCGATAACTTGACCCAAAAGAGCAAAAAGCCACCCATATATAACCCAAAGGACATGGCTCGATTATCTCCAGTTTCAAGCCTCTGTCAGCTCGGCGCCGGCGAAATACCCCTTATTCTCAATAACACCCCGATCACGTACTACAGCGGTATACTTGACAACCCACTGCGGTGCCAAATCTCCCTTCAGCCCGCCGGCTCCGGTCTCCGGATCGGCGAGTACCCCTGCCCCACCGAGTCCCTGGCCGAGCAGCTCCCTCAGCGTACCCTTGGGGAGGATATCAGTGCAGTCGCTATGCGCGAGCAGCTCGATCCCTTCCTCCTTGGCCAGCTTGGAGAGTGGTGGTGGCACATTGCAGCAGTTCTTGATATTGATCTGGTTGACTGTCGGCCGGACCTGCACCCTCTTGAGGAACCGAGCGAGCTTCTCACTGCCAAACTCGGCCAGACCGATACTCTTGGCCAGTCCAGCACGGTGAAGATCCTCAATCGCAGCCCATGTGGCGAGCTCCTCCTCATCATTGCCTTGGATCGCGTTATGCCTGTCGGCCTCCCACTCGCAGTCGCCCTCAAAGGACATGCCCGGGAAGGACACAATCAAAAGATCAACAGCGGGCGCGTCCAGCTCCTTCAACACCAAATCCAGCGCTTCCTTTGCGAACTGCGCCCGCCTGTCGACCGAGGCAGACGGCAAGAAGAAGAGCTTGACCGTGATGCTGTATTGCGACGGCTCTTCCTGCAGCCCCGCCTCTGACCAATCGATGCGGGGTACGTACAGGGCGCCATCCTGCTCGGCAGTCCAGACCGAGACTGGTGGGCGCCCGCCTGTCGCTGTGTTTACGTGCAGCGCATTCCCATTGCTCTTCACTGCGCCATTTTCGACATCGCCATTAGCATGAAGTTTTCCGTCCTGGGCTTCGTCGGCGGCGACGGCTGCATAGTCCTCCTGCGCAGCCAGGAAGTTGCTTCGGAGCGAATTGGTGAGTTCGAGGTTGGATCGGTATGCACCCGGCTTGCGAATGATGGAGGGGCCGCCCGAGACGATGTTCCTAGATAGATGCCAAATCACGCAATCAGCAGCCACTCTCATGCGACACAGCGCAGCGCCAGCGCGGGAAGGGAAGGGACAAAATGGGGAAGTTGAGTGTTACCCAGTTGAAAGTATTAGCTTTGCCATGGTTCGCTTTCCCCCAAGTAGTTTCTTTTTCCCAGTCAAGAATAACCAAATTGATTGTCCGGTTTCCACCAGGAACAAATAGAGAAGTTTTAGAAATCGCATAGAGAAGAAGAAAAGTTAGGTACTTCGTGGATGGCGAAGAGCGAGGCCAGCAGGCGTTCTCTCGGTGGGGTTCGAATGAATTATTAATGATTCATGTCAGAACAACAAACAGCCCCGCCAGCGTGGTTTGTCCAGTTGTTTGTGAGATGAGAATGTACACTGAAAAGAAGCAAAAGGTTGAATATTTCCAAGAGTGGATATACTGTAAGGAACCGGACCGGGGAGGGGGCGGCGAACTACTCGCAAAAAGCTGCTCTTCTATATACCTTTCTCGAAGGGCCGGATTGATGCACCCCAAACGGAAATCGAACCAGCTTCAAGAGGGAGCAACATAGATAGCCGCCTGTTCAATAATGGCCCTGTGATTTAGTGACCGACGGGACTTAAACCCGGGTTGAAGAGGCCGAGAACGAGGATGAGAGCGTGGGATGAACAAGACGAGTTAGAGTGTGGCCAGGCCAACCATACCCCATCCCATCAATGGAAACTAGAGCGGAGCGTGGGGAAGGCCCAAGACCTCCCACATGCTGTGCCGTCCCTTCAGGAACTCAACCCACGCTTTCAAAGACCAGACAAGGAGCGATGAATAAGGAGGTTGTCTCCATTGAGACCCTGCTGCTCGCTCGGTGTCCGACCCGTTATAAGCCGAAGCTGTACAACCGAGGACCATGGGATGACGTATTGAGGACGAGAGATTCAGTGAGCCAGGGCTCCGAAGCTGGCGTTGATGAGATTGAATAGGGTACGGATATTGGCGTTTTGCTCTCTGATGGGCGTTATTTCATCATCAGGTCCTAGAAATTTGCACATGAGGTTCCCAATGGGTTTGTTGTAGTGGTTTCACAGACCTATGAAGACGCGGTGACGACAACCACACCTTTGATGAGAGGCAGGTGACACCAAATGGAAATTACCCCACCATCCCACTTGAGGCGTTCGAGACCTCCCAGGATCCGTCTGCTAAGCTCCACTGGGATGCCCCGCCAAATTGGGGTCCAAGCGCTGCGAGTTTGTTCCTCAGGCACTGATCATCGGCGATTGGCGTCGTGGCCGACCTTCCAGCTGGTCGGAGCAGGGAGACTTTGTTCATTGAAGCATGCCAACCAAATTTCCCCCAAGATCACCTTGACAACATCCACTCCTCAACCGACCTACCCAACCCTTTGCCAGTCGGTGAAGCGTGAATAGCTTCATCATGGCCATCAAGTATGCAATCTACTTTGTAGCTTTGACATCATGGTCTTTTGCGCTAATTACGGTGTCGCAGCTATCTCATCCTCCTTTCGCGCCAGGGCAAAGTGGTCAGTTCTCATCGTCTTGAGAATACCGGTATCGCGGTCGCTTCGATAGCCATCTAACACAACCACTACAGCGCCTAGCCAAATGGTTTACCACGTTGTCCCCGAAGGATAAAGCCAAGATTGTCAAGGACGTCTCGCAGCTTGTTCTTGCCAGACGAACCCGGATGTGCAACTTTCTCGAGTACAAGGGTGCGTGATGGACGCCTTTGGCGATGCCAGCTGTTACTTCCCTTGTCAACTTGCTTACCGTGTGGGGGGACAGACACTAAGATCGTCTATCGCCGATATGCCTCGCTCTTCTTCATCGCCGGCTGCTCCTCCGAAGACAACGAACTGATCACGCTCGAAATCATCCACCGATACGTTGAGCAGATGGACAAGTACTACGGAAACGTGTGTGAGCTCGACATCATCTTCTCCTTCACCAAGGCCTATTATATTCTCGATGAGCTTCTGCTGGCGGGAGAGTTGCAGGAAAGCAGCAAGAAGAATGTGCTGCGCTGCATCTCGCAGCAGGATGCTCTCGAAGACATGGAGGTTGGTTTCTTTCCTGATCGCTTGTTGAACGTTTGGCAGAGCTGCTTCTCCTTTCTCTTATCATGGCGTACCTCACGAGTCCCTTGTTGTGTCCAGTTCTGGTGATCTTGCTGACACGTCAACCCTATTCCTCAGGTCGAGGATGAAGTCACCAAGATCATGTAGAAGATCGGCATCATCACTTGCATCTCTTTCTTTCCACGAATACACCCACGCTTTCCAGTTTGGGCAGCAGGTCCCTCTCTCGAGCACTTCACCGGCGACACCAGGATCATGCATGACTTGACTGAGTGCGCTGGCTTACACATGCGACGCAGGCTTCAGATGAGTTCACAAAGGCGCTCGAACGTGCGGGGTTTCTATGAAACAGGCGGCGCGACATGATACCCACTTGATGACGACGATGGAAAGACGAACAAGTCGAAGCCGAAGAAAACGGCACTACGATACAGCACGGACACGGAAATAGCTACAGGCAGGAGGAAAGCGGCTGCAAAGAAGCAGACCATGGCAGGCCGTGGGCAGAGGCGGCAACAGCGGGAAGCATTGGGCTAGGCTACATTTACCCATTAGGAGGGAGCAAACTCCATCCTTAGATCTTAGATATGGGCATTGTGTAGATAAATTGGCTGTCTGTCGGTGCTGGTCCGCAAAGAAGGACTTCATGCAACGCCCAGGTCTTCCTCGGGAATACATTCGAGGAGGCCAGCAAGCACCCGGCACACGTCAATTCGACTTACTAATAACTACAACATTGGGACGCTACCAAGGCGCTCCACCAACCTACTCATCTGTCACCCGCGTTGCGACCATGTGTTTGAAGGGTTTGTCGAGAGATGATTTTGAGTCCTAACCTGATGCTATTCAGAGATTTAGCCCGTGGTGGTTTGAAGGTTTCCCATTCGTTCATGGGTGACAGCATGATGACGGAAGTGCCGGGGTTCGGAAAAGGGGGAAAGAGGGTTGGTGGAGGACCTGGGACTGCCGATCATTTACCCCCGTGCCCGCCCGAAACCGGGATTACACTACCTGAGGCCAGGTCAGGCCAAGCCAACGTGGGCAGAGCCAGGCCAGATGATGCAGCACCTCGAACACCGACCCGAACCGCCAGCTGAAAGGGCATAACAGTAGCCAACAATCTTGTCCTACTCCTTCCCCTCTTTCCGGATTTCAACTGTGCAAAAGGCGTTTCTCAATCGTGCCTTTGATAACAAGACAGACAACATCTGACGCCGAGCCAGATCGTATCATAGCATCCCGTCGCATCGCCCCCGGCAACTCACTAACACCCCCCCGCCAATACTTCCTTTGGCTCTTTGTTCTTTATCACTTGGTACCACAACACACACAGCGCGGTCTTCTGCGACACTCCAAGATTGCGCACCACTTCCTCCCGGAATCATCACCCAACTTCTCCGGCTTTTTATCAGCATTTCGAAGCATCACGCCAACAACATCATCAGTTCCTAGCAGGACAGCTCTCAAGTATCCAAATCCGGAAACACTACCCACTATTTACACCACTCCGCCTGGCTGGTCACGCGTGCCCATCCGCCAACCTTCCGCCCCTCCGTCTTACGACACGTTCCCGTCTTGATGCCCCTGCAAGATAGGGCCACCTTCTCCAGAGCACATCTTCCCAAGATATCAAACTTTCCAAAGTCCGCTTCCAGCGCTGTCAACTTCCAAGATGAAGGTATGCGCTTTGGGTTCACTGACATCATAGTTATCGCCTGCGCCAGGGCAACGGGCTGACAAAGCTGCAACAGTACCTATCTCTCCCGACGTTCGACAAAGTGACGAGCGCCTTGAATTTCGATACCCCCGATTGTCACATAACAGGCAGCTGCGATCTTTACACGACCAAAGCCGCCGGTTCAGACAAGAAGCTCTACAAGAACATATCCCAGTCCCTTGAGTCACAACATGCGGCCCTCCTCAAATTCGACGCATCCCTCTCCCCACCCCAGCGCAGTTCAATGGCGGCAAGCCTCAACTTGAACCGCTCCTCCCCATTTGGCTCGCTCAACGAGGTCTCGAACAGGCGAACCTTCGCCTACCTTATCGCAACCCTCAACGCATCGCATCCCGACTATGACTTTTCCAAGGTTCTCCGCCCAGGCGATTTCAAGCGCGAGAATGTGTTGCGCTCCGTCATGAGCCACATCGACAACACACTCCGCAGTGTGCGGCCAAACACGAACTACCTCGACCCAATGGCCGCCCACGGCTCACCGTCAGAGTTCGATACAGGCATCTCACCATCTCCGCCTTGGGGTCCTGAGATGTGGTCTTTGATTGATAAGGAGATGGATCTCCAGGATTGCAGCATCTTCTCCTACCAACCCGCTAATGACCCCTTTGAGGATGATGAGTGTGCTATCTGGTCTTTCCATTACTTCTTCTTCAACAAGGCCCTGAAGAGAGTCTGTTACATGCACGTTAGAGGTGTGCCTGTCATGAGCCAGAGCCCCAGTGTCAGGCCACACGCTCTTCTATCGCGCGGAAGCACACAGGCCTGGGCCGAGGATCAGGATGACGACGACACTGGTGCCAACAAGCGTGCCCTGTACTGGCTAGGCGATAGAGTCGCCGAGCGGATTCAGACCAGTGATGACGAGATGGATGACGGTTTAATATGGAACCGCGATGCCGACGGTGACGTCTCGTATCAGTACGACGACGACGACTACGATTTCGACGACGAGCTCGACCTACCTGGCGATGACGGCCACTTTGGACGCGGTGTGAGCGAGGACATCGCTTCGAGAATGGAGATTGACGTCTAAAGAGTTGGACGTTTTCCAAGCCTTTTTACGTAACGCCCGATCACTGCCGACGGTTTTGTTTTGTCAGTATTTACGCAATCATGTGTCTTTCGGAATTGTCTTTTCAGCATCGTCAAAACGGTGCAATGCGACCTCGACTCTAATTCTTATTCAACATTATCGGGTGGACAAAATGCTTGATCGGGGTATATCTGCTGAGATACCTCTACGCGTCACGACTCTTGTATTTTCTTTTCGTTTCGTTCTGTTTGATATTTGATTTTCTACGTTAATAGGTTATGGGCTTTAATTCTCCATGATTGTGGGCTCTTGTATGGGAGGGTCGATGGATGGCAGGTCGACACACACATGCATTGGGGCCCGCGGGCGGCGAAGAGGTGGTTTTGTTATGCATAAGGATGGATATCCAAAGGGCGCTTTTGGTTCTCAGGTCAGTGTGAGAGGCGCTGCGAATCGGAGTTCTTGGGTGGCGGGCTTGTTTGGTTTGCGTTGGGATTTCAGCGGCCGTGAGCATACACGGATACGAGGCCAGTGGGAAATACCTGTTTACTGGGTATATGTTTTTTTTACTGTTTACTGGGTATATGTTTTTTTTACTGTTTACTGTTTACTGCCGCATATGATGACCAGACTTCAGTCTCAAGTATCATGACTTGACCTACGATGGCAATTTCGTTCTTGTGTGACCGAGGCATCCTGCACATGTAATGAGTTCTTCCAGTGCGTGATTGCGAGTCCATAGGCTTTCCAGTTTTCTATGTGTAATAACAATACAAGACCACAGTGTGTCTCCTATCTTTTGACCGTTGCGAAACCATCGACGCTCCCATCGTTTATTAGTGTCGGGCACGCCGAGAACAACGTTTCCCCACAGTGCGAGCATCCCCACTGTGTGAGGCCAACCAATTAGCTCCGGGTATGACGACACAGTTCAACACCACTCCCTCTAAGCAATAACACCATCTCTTGTGAAGCTCTCGTCGGGTGCTCCTGTCTTTTTCTCATCGCGACTGGCGGGGACAATCATTCTTTCTCTCTCTGGGGGGTTTCCTCAACCCACATTGACAGGTGTCGACATCTCATCAGGCCAGGCCCGGCAGGGTAAGAAAGGAGGCGAACGTGCGTAGCGGTCCTGAGCACCTGGTTCACGGGATTCCCAATTCCCGAGATAACGGTTCTCGAATTCAACACACACTCTTCATAGAGAGAGTTTCCTCCTTGTTTTTGCTTTGGGACTGTGTTTTATCGTATCAACTTTTTTTACCTTGATACAATCTTGGATTTGACGAACAAGCAAGCAACAATGGCAGCACCGCCCCCTCACTCCTGCCTCCCCCTCCTATATCACCGCCGCCAGCCCCGTCCATTATCCCAGCCCAGCTCGGTTTTCTGGCAATTTACAACCCGAGTCTCTCTTCCAGGTCTGGTGGTGGTGGTGGTGGGGATGATGAAAACAGCGTCAACGATCAAATCGTGTATTATGCTTCGCTGAACGAGCAGCATGTCTCGTCGCATGAAGGCGGCAGTTCAAAGAGGAGGAGGCGACGGCATCGGTCTTCGACAACAAGGAATGGTGAGCAGATATCGAAAGAGATACGGAATGAGCGCCTGAGGCAGGTGGGACTGGCGCAGGGGATGGTGGAATTTAGTAGTGGGTTTGCGGGGGGAAGGCGGTGGAGGGGATTGAGACGGAGAGGAGGAGGGTGGTGGTTTATGAGCTGGAGCCGGGGTGGTGGATTTTGGCTGTGAGTTTTGCCCCCCTTTTGTTTCTTTTTAGGGGAGGGTGGGAAGATAAGTGCTGACAAGATGGAAAATAGTCTATTGATCTTACACAATTGCCTTCTGCTACTACGACTGAGGTGGGAGCGGAAAGGAAGGTGGAGTACAGCTCGAGAGAGGTGAAGCCTACCGCGCTGTTGTTGCAGGATCTGCTGAGGGCGCATTCTGTGTTTTTGTTGCATCATGCTAGCTCGCTGTCGGCGCTGTTTGTCAAGACGCAGAGGCAAAGGTTTGTGGCGGTATTGGGAAGGTATTGGGATTTGTTTCTCAGTACGTGGAATGTGATGCTGCATGGGAACCCAGCTTGTGCTGTGTTTGGGGGGATCAAGATTGCTGCCTGTGGTGAGCTGGGGATTGGAGTTGGGGAGGAAGAGAGGGGCAGCGGGGAGAGGGAAGTGTTGGAGGGGTTGGTCGAAAGAACAGAAGGGTTGGTGGACTTGGTTGTTGGGAGGTTTGGGAAGTCTCCCTCAGATAAGGAAAGCGAGAGTGAAGAAGAAGAAGAGAAGTGGCTAGGAACGGGGAATGAAACCGGGCCGGAAGATGGAGCGGTTTTCCTTGGGACTGGGGCGCTATCAAGGCATTCATTAAGGGCGCTGATGTACTGGATGGAAGATATGTACATACATGGGGAGAATGCGTATGGGGTGAACGACAGTCCTACTGCGACTCGATCACAGGCCGCCAGGAGAAGAAGGGCTGCTGGAAGGAAAGCTTCGGCTGCTGCTAAGGAGAGCAGCAGAAAGCAGCAACAGCAGCCTGAAGTGCCAGATGCCGCTGGAAAAGGTGGCGAATCGTCAAAGGCTTCTGATGAGACGGGAAAGGGTAGCATGGATGCGCTCCTCGGGTACATGAAGCTGGGATACGGAACGTCTTGGTCTCTCACTGGGAAGAAGTCCGCTGAAACCACTACGGCTACAGAACAAGAAATCCCAGGCACTGGAACCAGCGAACAGCAAAATCCAGCAGCCACGGACGCTCCAAAGCCCCGGCAGCCTTCTCTCAGTACCGGTCGCTATCTCATTGGACTCATGGGCGACGTAGAGGAATCCACCAGTAAGGAGGACGATCCAGACGCCCAAGACCAGCCAGATCCAGCAGACCTCAACTCGAGAACCCTCTTGCGCACTGTCACCGTTGAACTCGAAAAGGAAGGCGAAGACCGGCCAGAGTCGAAGATGACGAAAGACTTAGGCAGTCAGGAGACCGAGCTGGCTGAAGAGGGTGTCCAAGAAGAAGAAGGTCACGTCGCGGATACTTCCAATACAGAATTCGACAGCCAGGATCGTAACAAGACCAAGAAGCTACGGGTGGTGGTGTACGCCAACCGACCCTTCCTCTACATCTTTTTATTTCAGCTCCGCACCGACTCGTTAGCCTGGGACGGCATGTACAAGTCGCTGCATACACAACTTGCCCCGTTACACAAGCCCTTATTGCTATCAACAGCCTATCGGCCCGAAAGGCCAGACGTTGGCGGTGCTGTGGCAACAGCTCAGATTTACGATCTAGTCTGGGACCCCAAGCTGCTCACGATCCATTCCACCATCCCCAACATACCCGAACCAGTATCAGTCACAGCACCTGGCGTTAAGAAACCAGGTGTCTGGACCCGGGTGGAATCCCTCAACACCCACAACCAGATTCTCAATGTGTATAGCAATACGCGAGACGACATGTCAGAGTTTGAGCGGACGTGCAAGACTAGCCGGGGGTGGTGGATAGTCTGGACTAGGATCCTGGAGCGGGGTGGTAAGAATACCGATGGGAGCCTGACGCCTACTACTACTACTACGGCTACGAGCACCACGGGCACGGCGACGATCACAGGGTTGGTGGACGGTCATGGTTCTTCTGATGGTGGTGGTGGTAGTTCTTATGAGGGTGGACAGACGGGTGAGGTTGGTGTGACAAAGGAGATTATACTTATTCGACGGGCTAGCGATCATGGCGGGGGAGGGTTGAGGGGGGTTAGCACTTCTTACATTGGGAGTGTAGGCAGTGGAAGCGGTGGCACTGGGGGAGGAGGGTGGGCAGATGGGGCGAGTAAACTGGCGCAGGGGATTGGGGTTGATACGAGGAGGTATATTGAGGGGCTGTTGAGTTTGAATCGGTGAGAGTTAGTAGATTATATACACGCGGGGATCATGCATGATTATGAAGGTGCGGGTTTGAGAGATCGGTAGAGTTATGAAGGGATGAGGTCAATGATTGGTTTTGAGAATACATATGAGTTATCGTTATTTTACTGTTAAGACTTGCCTTTGTGATTCTGTTTTGTGGTTCTGTTTGTTTGTCGCTGGTCGTACAAGAAGCTTGATTAGCATGCTAGATTTCCTATTTTCTTTTCACTTAGTCCGATCGTGCTACAATAGAGGTTTAGATTTCCGAGCTTCAGTCTTTGCAACGCTTGCTTTCATGGTTGAGTACTTATTCCGCGCCTCCGCCTCACCCGTCATTTTCCCGTGATGTTTGTTCATCCTATCCAGAATCGCGATACTCCTCCGTCTTTGTTAGCTCCTTGTGCAACTGCAGTCATATCACCGCAGTTGAAGAGATCACACCATGGAAGCATCTATCAGTCCTGTTATCCTGTCCGGAGGACAATATTCCTGCCAAACTTCCAAAAAATCGCATACAAAATTGATAAGAATCTTATCGCTCAAGAGAGATTGGTCGGGGGCTACCGGAGAGTGGGTCCAATTCGGCACCACCTCCAAAATTTATGCAACCGGTACCATTCTGTGCGTAACTGTATGGCAAATCTAGATCTGAAATCCGATTTCTGAAGGTCCACGAAATGGCTGACATGCAGGCGTTTGAATACGGTTTGAGATCGTGTTTGGGTGCGCCCGGGCGATTGCGCGCATTGCACGTGATTACGCGCCTTGCCCCACACTGCCTTCCACAAGAATGCCCCACTTTGCCTTTGACCCCCGCGTCAAATTTAATTCCTCCCACTTCAAATTTCTCCTACCGCGAATTTCCATTTCCTCCATTCTTCATCCAACAATCGATCGCACCGCAGACCTCAATCGCACCCCAACGCCTTCATTCACTATCCGTCATTTCTAACCGACGCTCCTTTCCTCTGTGGTATTGTTTGCCCGTTATGGCCGGCCTATTCAGTATCCATGGCGGACGAGGCGGGTGCGGCGGAGGTGGTTTCTTCCAAAGTTTGCTATCTTTGCCGCGTAGAGAAGCCCAGCGACCAATTCTGGTCGGTACGAGGCCCTCGAAGGATCGTCGTCAATTGCTCGGATTGCCGTAATCGCACGAGGCAACAGGCGAGTCTATCAGTTCTATCTTCCTCCGTTGCTTTACTAACCTTATTCCTAGGTAACCGCGTCGGCTGCACGCATTTCCAGAGCAGCTGCGATAGCCGGCGGACAAGATCCAGCGGTTGCGCCTCGCCAGAATCTCACCCATACGGTCCTTGCCCAGCGATACCGCGAAGGCGGCCGTGTCAGTACGGATACTCCCGAAATGGCTGCTGCTCGCAGCGAGATCTCGTACATCCAGCGACGGCATCGCCTCGAGCGTCGCCATGGTGAAGAACCTTCCCAGACCCCGACGATGAGTGGCTTGCTTCGCCAGCAACAAGAGATCCAGGACCCCGCCACCGACCTCCCACCCTCTGCTCAGCCGAGAGAGCCTGAGGAAGAGATGGAAGCTGACGATGAAGTGCCTCGCGTGGGATCTCTAGTTCCACAGCGACGGCCACCACCCTCACCGTCCACACCTGCTCGTGGCCGTCGCCGAGGACGACCGCGCCTTGACCGAATTCCTCGCGGCCGACCACGCAGACGCTCCTCCCCCCAACCAGCTCCCCGCGAATTCGACGAGCCTCCCCCTCAGTTTACAGGGGCCGATTAGGAGTCGCCTCTAACCGCGGAAGACCTCGCCATCAAGGCAGAATTCGACAGGGCACTTGCTGCCGAGCAGATGCAATACTGCCCACGGTGCAAAGAGCGGTGGTTCGACATGGAGCTCAAAGGGGATAGGATCTGCAAGCGTTGCCACGATAAGGATGATAAGAAGCGTCAGGACAAGCCTTTTTTCTTTTCGGCTGCGAACAAGCTGGATTTTGGCCCTGTACCTAATGATCTGCCCAGGCTTGAGCCGTTGGAGGAGATGTTTATTGCGCGGGTGCACGTCAGCGTCAATGTATTTACAGTACGTAACGAGGATGGAAGCAATGGGTTTGGTAACTAACAAAACATAGGTTCGTGGGCAGCAGTATAAGTATCGTGGGCATGTTGTACACTTCTTGCGTGACGTTGGCAAGGTATATAGTGAGCTCCCTTTGCTACCCAAAGACCTCGATGTCGTTATCCTTCGGCCTCGTGGTTCCGAGAACGTGGCCCGGATGGATCGGCAGTTCCGCCGACGATTCCGCGTCCGCCGCGCCGCAGTAGAGGCCTGGCTTAAGTTTCTTTCCCTCAACCACCCAGGCTACCGAGACTTTACTTTGAATCACGACAATCTTTCCCAGCTCCCCGAAGATGGCAACGTCTTCGACCAGCTAAGCATCCATGAAGTTGACGAGACCTCGGGTTTGCCTGCCGATTTTGGCCCTGATGTTGACCCGGTCGAGGAGCCAGAGCTGGAAGATTCTGAGGTTATCGACGAAGCCGCAGTGCCCAACCTGCTCATCCAGGAGACTGAGCTTAATCAACTCCAGGGCCGTGTCGACAACACCGTCGCTGAGGATACCGAACGGGTCCCCTACGACACGCCGACCCGCACTCGGCACACCAGCTACCCATGCCATATATCCGTCGTACGCCTTTGGATGAATTTAACCAGAAGTACGCACTGCTTTCTTTGGCCTGCCCCACCTTATTTCCCCAGGGCGTTGCGGATTTTGTTGAGCCCAGGCAACGCAATATATCCTACCAGGATTATATTGAGCATGCCATAAAGTGGGAGGATGGCCGGTTCGCTAGGCACCACAGCTTTCGCTTTATTGCCTTGAACACGCTAATGCGTCAGCAAGCACGCAGCAACAGCAAGTTCTATGTCAGTAAGCACCATCGCACGCCGCTTACCAAGGAGGACCTCCAGCGAGCTCTGGCCGACCCCGAACAGCCAGAAGCTCAAGCGATCTTAAATCGTATCTCGCGTTTTGCGGGTGTGATTAAGGGCACCCGTCCTTTTTGGTATCGCCGGCGGCGTGAGTGTGAGGCGTTTGCCCACTGCCTTGGCGTCCCAGCTGCCTTCATCACCCAGAGCCCAGCCGACCTTCATTGGCAGAGCCTATACCGGCACATGCCCGAGTACGAAGAATGGAAGGTTCTGGACGAGCGTGCGCGTATGGCTAAGTCACGTCAGTTGCTGCGTGAGAACCCGCATATCGCAGCCTGGCACTTCCACTCTCGCAACAAGCTGTTCCGGAAGATTGTGCTCGAGAAGAAGTTCAACCTGGAAGATTATTGGTACCGTTACGAGTGGCAAGGCCGCGGCAGCAGCCACGCCCATGGGCTGTATTGGTTCAATGGGAGCCCGGATCCCGACATGTCGACGAAAGATACACGAGACAACTTTGCGAGGGTCTGGGGTTACCATATCACAGCCCTGAACCCACAGCGGGACCAGGGCGCGGACGAGGGTAATCCCTGTCCGTAGACCCTCTCGAGACCGAGATTACCTGGGAGTGGCTCAACCGTATTGTAAACCGATGCCAGCGGCACCATTGTTCCACTACATACTGCCTCCGCCTAACCAAGAGAGATGCGGAGCGGGCCAGACAGTCGGCAGCCCGAGCAGAAGCCGGTGAGGCCGGTGAGCCAGAGCAACCCCCGCCGCAGCCAACATGCCGGTTCCTCTTTCCCCGCCCCGAGCGGCCAGCTGCGGGTGTTGTTAGGAGAGCAGGTACGAAATGGTGGCATTTCGAGACCGAGAGAAACGACACCCACATGAACCAGTACAACCCGATGATCTCGCTCTGCTGGCTCGCCAACACTGACTGCTCGCCCTGCACCGGCGTACAGGCTGTGATCAACTACGCTGCAAAGTACTGCAGCAAGTCGGAGGCCCAGACCAACACGTATGCGCAGATCGCCCGCGGCATAATGCCTTACGTTTCCGACCGCAACCCCATGCTTTCGTTCGTATCCAAGCTGATGAACAAGCTGGTGGGTGAGAGGGACTACTCCGCGCAGGAGATCTGCCACATCCTGCTGGGCCTTCCTCTCCAGGACGACAGCCGGGTGGTGCAGAGCGTGGACTGCCGGCCCCGCGAGCGACACGCCCGGCCCATCGACATCACTGCTGACGGCGAAGTCGAGGAATCCTCGAATGTCTACGACAAGTACCTCAACCGGCCGGCACACATGGAGGAGGTGACGTACTTTGACTTCCTTGAGAACTGGAACTTCAAGGCCCGCGATCCTTCGAGATGGGCTGTGTGGCAACCTCCTGCGCGGCCCAGGGTTTTGTACTACTACCCCAGATACAAGCCTGTTCGCTCGCACCAGCAGTGGCCTAATTTCTGCCGTATTAAGCTCCTGCTTAACCATCCTCACCGCCAACCCACGGATCTTTTACGAGCCGACAACCTGCTGTTTGAAACCTACGAGGTCGCCTACAGGCACTGCGCCATTCATCACGACCACCCCGACGACCATTATGGCGTCGAGGACGAGGAGGAACCCGAGCCTGACGAGGAGCTGTTTGAGCCTGGCGGTGATGTGGTTGATATCACCCTTGAGGATTGGCACGAGATGGCACGTATGGTACCTGACCTCGAGCTTCCCCAGGAGGAGGCAGATTTACTCGGCCGCCGCGACATCGACGTAAACTACGACTGGACCCGCCACATCGGCCTTTATTCCCACGAGCTGTTTAACGACGGAACCTATTGGACCGAGCTCCGGGGGGATTCTCCCGGCAATTACAACGTCGAGCAGCTCCCGCGCGAGGCCTGTGACACTCTTAACACCGAGCAGCGGCTGGTGTACGACGCCATTCTAGGACACTACAGGGCAACCAACCGAGGTCAGAACCCAGCCCCGCTCCGGATCCAGGTGGACGGGGGCGGAGGGACCGGCAAGTCGTACATGGTGAAGGTGATCTCCTCTCGCCTGCAAGCCAAAGCAGCCAGGCGCGGCCAGCCCTCGCCAATCATCCGGGCGGCGCCTACCGGTGTAGCCAGCAACCAGATCACGGGCCAGACCCTCCATTCCCTCTTCCGGCTCCCGGTGGACGGCAACTACCGCCCGCTCTCGGAAACCCCAACGGTCCTCAGCTCCCTGCAGCGACAGTTTAGGCCGATCCACTACCTCATCATCGACGAGAAGAGCATGCTGGGGCGGAAAAATCTGGCCTGGATCGATCGGCGGCTCCGTGAGATCTTCCCCGAGCGCCGCGAGCAGTATCTCGGTGGGCTCAGCGTCATCCTCATAGGCGATTTCTTCCAGCTCCCCCCTGTCATGAGCAAGCCGCTATACTCTGCGGCGGGTGACTTGCGGGATATGGAGATTGTCGGCCGTAACGTATACCTTTCGTTCGACAAGTCGGTGTTCTTATCCACGGTCCAGCGCCAGCAGGGTGAGGACCAGGCTCTGTTCCGGCAGGCCCTGCAGGAACTGAGGCAGGCGAAGGTGTCCATTCCGTCGTGGGAGCTTCTCACCTCGAGATGTGCGATCAAGCTACCCCCGGCCGAGGTGGAGGCTTTTGATAACGCCCTCCGCATCTTTCCCGTCAAGGCGCAGGTTGAAGAGTATAACCATCGGCACCTTCTGGGCCTGCGAAGGGCGGTTGTCCAGGTGAACGCGACGCACGAGGGCGCCGGCGCAGACAGGGTCAAGTCCTCCGACGCCGGCAACCTGGTCAAACGATTGCCTCTTTGTATTGGTTGCCGGGTTATGCTGACGAGGAATCTCTGGGCCAACGTTGGCCTCGTGAATGGTGCGCAGGGCACCGTATACGACATCTCGTGGGCGGAGGGAGCCAACGTAGAAAACGACCCACCGCAGGTTATCATGGTAGCGTTTGACAACTACACCGGGCCGCCGTTCCTGTTGCCTGGCGGGGAAGAGCTTCGTGATGGGGCTAGGCCGGTGGTTCCAATCCTCAGGGTCCAACACGTGTTTGTTCTTGGGGCTGGCACCGGCCTCCGCAAGCAGTTCCCACTGCTTGTGTGCTACGCCATCACGGTGCACAAGTCACAGGGCATCACTCTCGACAAGGTGGTTTGTGACATCTCCGAGCCAGAGTTCGCGTCCGGCCTGTCCTACGTAGCTGTTTCCAGGGTCAAAACACTGGATGGCCTGATGTTTGAGTCGCCGTTTGATCGGAGTAGGATATATTGCGAAGATCCGATACGGAGCATGCAACTGAAGATAGCTGATTACGAGACAAGGAGGCTGCAGCGGTTAGGTCCACAGGAAGAGGAGGTTGGGTCGAGTAACATAGGCGGGTATATGAGCTCCGATAGCTCTGACATGGAAGAGGAGGATGACTCGAGCGATACAAGCGATGGCTTTACTGTGTAGAGAGAAGATTTAGTTGTGTAGGTTTAGCTGTAGTTGTAATAAACAGTCTTCAGCAGAACACGGGATTGTTGGCCTCCGGACAGGTTATTGTCGCTTCGTTTACTCCCCACTTGACCCCAATTGAGTTTGCTCTCCACATACGCACATGAAATTCGTGCCCGTGTCAAAATTGCCAGGAGCGAGAGTGAGGAAGGAAGCGTCCCGTAGCGCAGCGAAGGGCCACGCGACTGACGAACGAAGCGACGCTAGCAATTTTAACAGTTAACACACAACCCTCAATGTAATCACAACTGAAGAAGGTTTTTTTTTTTTAAAAAAAAATATCAGTTCAATTCCTCGATTTGTAGAGTTGTTGACTGAAGAAGGAGGAAGGAAAAAAAGTGGTATATACAAGAAGAAGTAAGTCTATATAGGTATCCATCCAAAAACAAGTTCCCAAACCCAAAAGCGCTTGTTCCTAGCGGTGAAAGTCTTGCTCTGCTATGCTGCTACCCTAGCCTGGTGAGAGGACAGGGAGCGAGCCAAGCTAGAAAGTATCAATGTTTTGACACTGTCTTTCCAACACTCTAAGCCTAGAGTAGGGAAAAGAATACAAGCTCCCGCTTTTCTTTTTAATTTCCGCCAATCCTTTGCTCCTTTTCCTTTCTAAAAATGTTCAAGTGGTTGAAGTGAAGAAGAATGTTGTCGGTTTTTTTTTTCGGTTGGTTGCAAAAAGCGAAAAAAGGCAAATAGTCGTTACGGCATCACATGATCCAAGTTGTCCAACTTGCTGTTGTTGTTGTTGTTGTTGTTGTATGTACCACCACCAGCCGGCCGGATAGGTTGTGCGGAAGGAGAGACCTTGGTGAGCGTCCTCTTACTCGTTGAACCACCACTCGACTGGCTTTCTCCCGGCCTCCAGCGAGCCAAACAGCTCCAAGAACATCTGCTTGGAGCAGTCAATCGCCTCCTTCTCGCAGCCCATGCACTTGTCGCGAACGCGAGCTTGCACAGTCTTGCTGCCGACCTTGACGGTGATGGTCTTGTCGCACATGGGGTTGCCGTTGGACTGGGTACCCATCATCAGATGGGAGACCGCGACAATATTCTCGTCGAGGTCGAGGCCGCTGTCATCGAAGCCGCAGGCGCCAAGTCCGAGATCGTAGTAGGTGAGGTCGCCGTTGAAGGTTGAGCCGCTGGGCTTGGAAGAGCCGGAGCCGGAATCACTGCCGCCTTTGGGGACTGGAGGGCTATTGTTTACGGGAGGAGGGGGAGGTGCTTGGACAGGAGGGGGAGGGGGAGGGGGAGAAGGAGTGGGAGTTGGCTCCACAACAACAGGGGGGCTTTGAAGACGTGTTAGTTGATATATGTCGACGAACATGAAAGTCAAAGCACGGCACTTACGGAGGAGGAGGAGGGGGAGGAAGGGGAGGTGCCGCCGATGTGACGGGGGCCACTGATGACTTGGACTTGACGCTCTCAAAGAACTGGCCAGGACGAGGCTCAGGGAGATCCGACACCTTGGCTTCGGCAACGGCGGGTTTGGTAGGCAGGATCACCTCGGTGGTACTCTCATCGATGAGAACGGTGACGGTTTCATGGACAGTCTCCGTGACCCACTCGGTAACGATGGCGCGCTTGTCATGATGAGCCTTTCTGCGGTGGAGGTGGCCATGACCGCCATGATGAGGCTGGGCGAGGGCAACAGATGCCAAGAGGCTGGCGACAATCGCGATGGACTTCATGGTGATAATGATAAAGACAGAATTTGCTGAGTGAGTGAAACACGGTTTGCTGAGTGTCTTGATTTGTCTCCGGGATCCCGTTCGCTTACCAGCAAGGAATGTGGATGCTGTTGGAATTCGAGTGTGACTGAAAGAAGGTTGGGTCAACGTCAACTAGGACGTGGGTGGAGGTATCTTGCTGATGAATGAAGGTGAGCTCACTGAGCCTGGTCAAGGAATGAATGTGGTTGTTGGTGGGTCGAAGCAAACAGCAAGCGATGAAGGAGAGAAAGACGTGAGGAAGGGAAGGTGCCGGGGGTTTATGTGAATCCATCCCAGTGTTTTGGGCAGCCAAGAGGGGGAACGAGTGAGGGCACCAGCAAGGACCAGGGCCAGGGGGGTTCCGGTCTGTGGTGGGACGAGCTGGACTAGAAGCATCGCGCTTCGTCGGCGTCCGCTAACACGAGGGCCTGGGACTGTACCGAAATTGAAGACGCGACCGTTAAGATGCCCCTTGCAATAAGCGGTTGGCACCGCGTTGTTTGTTAGTGGCTGCAACGGTGCCGAGCGTACCGAGCTAACAGGGCTTTTGACGGGTGGTCGTCGCAGGGTGTCAGAAAATGTTAGCACAGCCCTGTCGTCCCAAGTTTTGACGGAAAATGGCGCCAGTGTGCTGTTCCTTGCAGGTTGCTGCAAGGCACGGGGGCCAAGTCCCGGCAGCCCTGAACTTTTCCAGGGAAGCGAACCAACTGCCATCCAATGCGGAAACCACCGCAGCCAATCACAGCCGCGCCGAGAGGAAGGCCACGTCGATCTGCCCCACCCCTCCAGATTCTGCCCAAGAGTTGCCATCCACGTCCCACTCAAATTCATCATCGACCTCGAGTTCGAGGGAGGAGAAGATGCAGAGATGCAGCAGACATGCAGAAGAGTTTTTTTTCTTTCTCTTTCGCAACGAATTATGCGGTGGCGGCCCCATCCGATGACCCGCCGATTCTCCTGTCTCAAAGCCCAACCTCGGCCAGACCATAGTCCGAAAGCTGGGTGGTTCGGCACGGCACGGCTGAGTCCAAACCTCCGTGGGTAAAAATGACGAGAGATAAACTATCAAATTCGGTAGATGCTTTTTTCCAGCCTGACTTGGAATTGGAAACACGCCCTCGCTCCAACCAAGCCCGTTTTTGCCGTCTAAATTTGGAGAGCCTAGTCGACGGTCAACAGCCAACAGTCAACTGTGAAAACTAACTCGGAAAATACGGGTAGTCCTACGGGTAGTCCCGTCTCTGTAGTGCATACGCGGTTGTCTCTCAAGGGCGGCGGGTGCTCAGGGGCAGCAACCATGGTGACCAATCGTTCAAGGCTCTTTATTCTCATTTGGCTGTAATGGCATACAAAAACAAGCCTTCTCTGGCAAAGACGGGCCGGTCCCCGTCCTCGAGCTCAGTCACTCGAAAGGCTCTCCGGGCAGACTTGAGAAACTGCATATCGGCCCGCCGTCTCTTCTTGAAACAGAAAAACACCGTGGCCGTCGGGGTCAGCGTCAGCAAGTCTTTCAGCGTCTGCAGCAGCAGGGGAAAGGCTGGCTCAAAGTAGACGCAGTCGGCCGCGAGAATGGTGTCTGGCTTAAAGTCGATGATTTCCTGTGAGAGAGGCTCGCCCCTGAGTTGTCCCCAAATTGGCCGTCAGAACAAACTCCCACTCAGTGCAGCCACCCGCCAGCTTCCCGAACATGTCACGCAATATTAATCCGGGGAGTCACACGGACTTACCAGTTGAGAATGCGGCCTCTGACTCGATCACCCAGTTCGTTCAGCGCAATGTTGTGCTGCATGAGAGGTTCCATGTCTATCATGTCGGTAATGTATAGAGGCTGGTCTATCCTGCAGCCCTTTGCAATTGTGAGTCCGACAATACCGCCGCCAGCGCCGAGCTCGAGACTGCAAAGTAGGACATGTCAGTCAGTTCATGACCATAGCAGAGTCGACGAGCTTCCCCGCATCAAAAGATCTTCACACAGCGTCTGAGGGCACAAACACTCTGGAAGTCTGCAGCTTATCCCGCTGATAGTGCAACATATGCTTGGCGAGCACCATCCCCGCAGGCCAAAGTTGGCCGCCACAGCCTGATGAGAGATCTTCATGAAGTTTCAGAGGCTCATCCAACAGGCCTGAGAAGTCCAGAGCCGTAGTGGCTGCGGCTTTGTACACGGGCAGAGGAGCAAGATCCTCTCCAAAGTCCAGCGGTGAGATTTCTGGTGATGATGGTCTTGATCGGTCGTCCATGTTGGGCGGGTTGTTGCGGAAGAAGCCGAACAGTATGATGTTGCATGGTTTTTGCTGGTGATGGCGGGGGGTGGGAGGAGGGGTCTAGGCGCCGTTTTTTGGCATTTTTTTGTGGTTGGGGTTGGGTTGCAACCGCCACCCACTTGCGTGAACAACGTTCCCCGGCCCGCAACATCCACCAAGCTTGGCGGTCGATCTCTCCTTATCAGATATCGACGTGATGGATATCGCCAACATCATTTCTACGGGATGCGGATACCATCTCTGATGACAAGACACCGCTCGCTTCACTCCCGTCGACAGCGAACCGTCTTCGCCATCCGGCAAGACGGTGCAGAACCCGCCCCCCACGATAGAAAATCTTACCCAATCACACTATATCCAATCCCATTCATCAGGGATGCTTCGTTCTTTCTCTCGCTTTCTCGTCTCGGTTTTGATTACATATGTCTTCTACATCGGTGTTCGATGAGCAGTCTGCTAATAACGTTGAGAGTCCTCATGGCGCGTCTGTCTCTCCCTGCCTTCACGAAGACCCCTTCACTGGAATGTTTCCCCGTCATCCAACCCCTTGTTTCAACGTCCAGCCTAGCAAAATGACCTCGACATTCCCCTCTGTTCAATTTTCTCTAGCACTACTCATTCTCAAGAATTTAGGGACAGCTTGTAGGCTCACTGCGCCCCTAGTAATGGGCGCCATTCTCATTTCACGAGACCGTGAAAGCAAGGGGTGGCTTCCATAGTTGAAGACTGAAGTCCCAGATGATAGCCACCACCTCTTGATCATGATCATTTTCTTTCTCTTCTGCGTCCCGATATTCTTCCAACATCTTCTCGGTCTTAGTTTTTCTGTACCGCATCTCCAGCGCACCTGCATGCTGCTATTACTATCACACGCAGCAGCAACTTGTTTGCCGTTGCCATCATGAGGCCTCAGACTGTGGCCTGGGCAGCAATACTCCTCACAGACCTCGCAGCGGCCGTTGCGACCGTTTCCTTCCCCATCAATTCACAGGTGCCTCCGGTTGCTCGGATCGGGCAGCCTTTCTCGTTTGTTTTCTCGCCGTCAACCTTCACCTCGAACTCGCCCCTCACGTACACCCTGGTTAATGCCCCTCGGTGGCTCTCAATCGACAGCAACAACCGGCGCCTTTATGGAACACCAGGTGATGGCGATGTTGCCCCGGGCGAAGTGGTGGGAGTCCCGGTGAACTTGGTGGCAACAGATCAGACCGGCTCAACCACACACGATGCCACACTTGTAGTCTCGAGAAATCGTGGGCCCAAGGTTGAGATCTCTCTGGAGCAGCAAATCCCAAAATTCGGCATTTTTTCTAGCCCTTACTCGATCCTGTCCGTCCCAGACGCACCATTCTCGTTTGCTTTGGATCAGAAGACGTTCTCGAGCCCGTCGAGCAGCCGGCTGGGCTATTATGCTGTCATGACTGACAATACACCACTTCCAGCCTGGATCTCGTTCGATTCGAATAAGCTGTCTTTCTCTGGACGAACACCTCCG
The DNA here is from genome assembly GCA_030549205.1 of Apiosordaria backusii. Classification (NCBI taxonomy): domain Eukaryota; kingdom Fungi; phylum Ascomycota; class Sordariomycetes; order Sordariales; family Lasiosphaeriaceae; genus Apiosordaria; species Apiosordaria backusii. The sequence goes on from JAUKTV010000002.1 coordinate 3,671,200, forward strand.
CTGGACTCTTTGATACAACCACCACAGCGCTTCGCCTTCCATTTGCTTGCTAGCGACGTTGCCGGTTTCGCGGGTGCAGCGTTGGAATTTGACATCGTTGTGGGAGTCCATCAGATCTCTGCGGACGAGACCACTGCCATCTTAGCCGCCACGCCCGGGAAGCGTGTATCCTACACCAATCTGAAAGAGATGGTTAAACTCGACGGCAGACCAACCGGCCCTGGCGAGGTCACTCTCAGTACAAGCTCGGACATGCCGACTTGGCTGTCTGTCAACAAAGATAACTGGGATATTACGGGCACTCCGACTGAAAAGGCATCGTCAACCAATTTCACCATAACATTCCAGGATGGTTTCTCGGACACCCTCAACATCACTGTACTAGTGGACGTGGAAAACGAGGCAACGAAAGCCGCTGGTGTCTTCAAAGGAAGCCTGCCTATTCTTACTGCCACCCCTGGCCAACATTTTTCTTTCGATTTCCGGCCCCATCTGGTCAACCCCAGCGACACCGACATATCAGTCTCCCAAGGCGATCCGGCGTCTTGGATTCGCTTTGACGCAAACAAGAAGATTATTTCTGGAGACCCTCCCCCCGTCTCCAAAGACACTGTCGCTGCTGTCGAGGTTCAGGCAAAATCAAAGTCCACCAACAAGTCTGACAAGCTGTCATTGAAGGTGCTCGTCCGAGCTGCATCACACTCGACACCTACCTCCGAAACACCTTCAGATGCAGACTCGACGCTAACAGGCGGTGTACTCCCCGTAGGCGGTGATGCGGCTCCAAGTGGGAAGGTTAATGTGGTGTTATTGGCGGTCCTGCTGCCAGTCACAATTTTGTTCGCTTTCATCATGGCGTTCGCCTTGTTCTGGTGTTATCGAAGGCAAAGGGCGAAACAAAGGCCACGGCTTACCACTCGCGATATCTCGGGGCCTCTACCCGGGTCTTTCGTAATCACGTCTAATGGACACAGCGCGCCACCATCCCTCCCCGACATCAGTCGAAACTTTGACAGAAGCTTCTCTGTTGGTGATGTCTTTACGCCAGAAAAGAAGATGTACGTTGAATCACGAAGCTCGTTCTTGACCAAGGGGAGCGCGCCTCCGTCGATGGCTACCGTCAAGCTGCTTCCCCCAAGTGTGCGATCCAAGCATGGGGGTACTCGTGGTGGCGGGCGTATGCCTTTCCTGGGAGGTGGAAGTTTCGGCGCCATGCGTCTTGGTAGCTCTTTGGCATCTATTTCAGAGAGAAGCGCCAACGACGAAGCGGGCGAAATGGATGAGCGTACAGCCGGGCTATTTGGCAACAAAACAACAGGGTCTTTCCGGGACGGGATTGAGATCAACATACCCAGCGTTCAAGGAACGCCCAGATCAAGGTATACAGGCACTCCAGACTCGCGATATGACCCTCGAGCGATGGCAAGCCCTCGGCCCCCTTCTTCCTCGGCGGGGTCCGACCCAGAGACGTTCCCGCTTCGAGCAGAGTCAAGACTGGCACATTATGGACCGCCAGAAATAGGAAGAAGATTCATGTGGCCCTGGTTCAGGGGAAATAACTCGAGGAGCCGCAGCTCCAAGCTTCGTTGGGGTTCCAGGACACACAGCAAACAACCAAGTACGTCAACAGTCGATACATTTGCCTACAAAAGGACGGGACAGTCTATCGGCTTGGGTTATACCAACGCGGGGGTAGCCCCTGAAATGACACCGCCTCCTCGTGCGAGACTTGTTGGAGCAGTTCCGCTGGCTCGGCCGGTTACCAGAAGGGGGCCTACTGATGCAAGTCTGGAAGGCTTGATATTCAGTCGAGGCCAAAGTGAAATGAGTATCCCGATGAATGCGCCACCAACAACGCCTGGAGGGCCTAGTGCTCCGAGTTCAGCTTCCCAAGAAGACATTTCTCTGCCCGCTCTTCCCAACTGGCGGGACACACCCGACGACTTCCTGGGCCTCTCGTACGAGGATTTGGTCAAGAACTCCCCGTTTCACCCGTCAGCCACATGGCAGACCATCTCGACAACCGACGAGTGGGTGGATGAGACAGTCCAAAGCATGGACACACCACAGAGGGAAGTGGCCAAGAAGGAGACGGGCACGCCGTCGAATTGGGCCGTGTTGCAAGACTCGCCGGTTATCAAGGACTGGGATGCTGGGATAGACTCGCCGTCGCCCGTGTCGATAGGACCAGGAGACGCCTCCACACCGGGACGGATATTATCCCCTGGTGGAAATGAAAAACGGGAGCAACCGGCTGCTGCGGACGTGCCTACGTCATCCGGTACACAGCCGGGCTTGGTGTTGGCTGCGGCGCCGTCGCTCAACGTGGAAGCACTGGGCAATGGAGGGAGAAGCTTTCAAAGGGATCAGTCTGGGCTGCCCAAGCGCAGCGGTTCGAAAGGGGTATCACTCATGTCAGGAAAGAGTAGAGGTGAGGAGTCAGATTTCGCCGTGTACATTTGATCAGTCTATCGGTATCTCCTTGGCTTTCTTGATCAATACCCAGAATTAAATTGTCTTAATCCAAATAATTGTCATGTTGCACAGCATTTTCCCCAGGCTGTTACTCAGAAATTCAATGGCGTCATGAAGAGACACGAAGTCCCAACGGCTTGGACATCATCATCATCATCAGCTTCTCTGAAGCAAGGGAGAATGAGTGTAGCGTACACTGCGGGTGACCGAGGATGAAATGCGGTAAAACGCCAAGGAAACCGATACCGTAAAATACGCACCTCCTCGGGACGCTGAAATCAGGCGCTCCTGACCCTTAACAGAAGCTGCGGACGGATCAGCCAGGCGCTCCAGGCAGCCGCAGGGCCTGGAATTGACACGGTGGAGAAACCTCCAACTCCGCTTCCATTTTTAGCAGCCCAAGGTCTCCTCACTGCCCCGCAGGTTTTTCTGCGCACTGTGAAGCTTGGTACTGGCGAGAGTCCACTGTGAGAACAACTGGAGTGAGGCATCATGGCGAGATGAGCTGAAGTGGTCATCCTAATAATTAACCATCCAGCCCAGCTGCAAGATGTGCGAGACACAATATATTCACCCAGGTTAGGTGTGTGTCTGTGTACCTATCTTGATACCTACCTACCTTAGCTACAGGTCCAGAGAGCTGTCAAGCTGTAACCGCCGTGACAGATAGAGTTACCCCACACGCGACACCTTTCAGTGTGGCATGTCAGAACAGTCCGAATAACCTCACTGCTTCTACCTTGGGGTGGTGACAAGGTTGCCCATCTGACTGGGTGCAGCAGACCCTTGTCCTTTGTTTCCGAGACGTCTCTCTTTGTGGACGAGTTCGTGGTCCAGTCCAGGAGATATCTGGCTGTTAATCGCTACCTACACTATTCTCATCCGTAGATCCAGGTTTGATGAGCTCTGCCTTGCCTGTCATCAATCAGCTGCCTGCTGCACAATCGCCACGCCCAAAAAAGAAGACGTTCTCTGCTGTCTTTTCCAGGCACGGCCGGCTCCCGCCCAACAACCCCGCTCCACCACCAAATTTGCTCCGTGCGCCACCAGCAACGCAAACCTGCCAAACCCGCCCAGCGACCTGGGACTGTGCCAAAGGAAGGGACCTGACCTGACCTGAACAACAAAAAAAAAGAAGCGCCTGGTGACTACGGATACCGCATTGCACCACCGACGCCCTTCTTGCGGCTCCCTTTTTTTGAATTCCCATCTCCGACATCAACGTCATCGGTATCGGCATCGCCCACCCACGAACTTGGTCCGGCCCAAAATCGACTCGCCGTTAGACTGACTGTGTCGCCTGCCCTCCCTTTCCCCTTCTCCCTTCTGCCCAATCTCGCCGACTAAAACCCCTTCCCCCACCAAACCACCGGTAGCCGCGCTGCTGCCGAATTCCATATCACCACCGCGTCATCATGGGCCAGACACTTTCTGAGCCCGTTGTCGAGAAGGTATGTGCCTCCTCCCTGTCGCAGCCCTTGTTGCCCGTCCGTGCTGCCATCCTGGCTGGCTATCGCGGGCGCGCACACGCTTCGCTCGTCTGCCCCTCCTCGTTCGACCAGGGGCTGGCTACGATGCTCGCATGTCCACGCCCTTGATGCCTTTGCTCGCCCAGTCTCGGCTTCCAGCCCTTTGCGCTTCACTACAAGAAAAATGAAAAGCTAACGCGGCAGGGATGATGCTTTCAGGCTTCAGAGAATGGCGGAGACGAACGACTACTCTATGGCGTGTCGGCCATGCAGGGCTGGCGCATCAGCATGGAGGACTCCCACACGACAGTACTCGACCTGCTCGCCGGCAACAAGGCTGCCAAGGACCACAGCTCGAAACTCTCCTTCTTTGGCGTCTTTGACGGCCACGGCGGCGACAAGGTAGCGCTGTTTGCGGGCGACAACATTCACAACATTATTGCAAAGCAGGACACATTTAAAACCGGCAACTACGAACAGGCTCTTAAGGACGGCTTTTTGGCGACTGACAGAGCTATTCTCAATGGTATGATGCCAGCCTGGTCTTCTTTTTCTCGCAAAGTGGGGGGTTCTGGACGCTCCAGGTTTTTCAGGGGAGGGAGGCTATGTGATTCACAACCCCCAATCAACTCGGAAAGGCGCCATTTCTCAACCAGATTCGCTAACCTTTATGTCGTTGCATCTTGAGCAGATCCCAAGTATGAGGAGGAAGTTTCTGGCTGCACTGCCTGCGTGGGCCTGATTACCGAAGACAAGATCTATGTTGTAGGTTTAACCCCGTGCTGCTGAGAAAATTACCCCCTCATTGTGCACCCCCACTTTGGCCCCTGATGCTGACCTTGCCTCCACGGTAGGCAAATGCTGGTGACTCGAGAGGCGTCTTGGGCGTAAAGGGCCGAGCGAAACCCCTGTCTTTTGACCACAAACCGCAAAACGAAGGTGCGCCAAAAACACACCAGTTACTCCTCTCCTCTGGCCGTCGCGCCTTTCCGCTAACCGGGTGATTGTGTTGCGGATGTGTAGGCGAAAAGGCGCGAATCACGGCTGCAGGTGGCTTTGTCGACTTTGGCCGCGTCAACGGGAATCTGGCCCTGTCAAGAGCCATCGGTGATTTCGAATTCAAGAAGAGCGCCGAGCTCGCGCCAGAACAACAAATCGTGACAGCCTATCCGGACGTTGTGGTTCACGATCTGGGCGATGACGATGAGTTCCTTGTTCTTGCTTGCGACGGTACGGTTTCCGCCATCTCCTCTGTCTCTTGGACCACTCGCTAACATTGTCTTTGACAAGGCATCTGGGATTGCCAGTCTTCTCAAGCCGTAGTCGAATTCGTCAGGCGCGGGATTGCTGCCAAGCAGGATTTGGACAAGATCTGCGAGAACATGATGGATAACTGCCTGGCCTCCAACTCGGAGACGGGAGGTGTTGGCTGCGATAACATGACCATGATCATTGTCGGTTTCCTCAGGGGACGGACCAAGGAAGAGTGGTATGAGGAGATTGCCCGGCGGGTTGCCAACGGAGACGGTCCTTGTGCCCCGCCCGAATATGGTAGGGAATCTTCGCCGTCCTCTTGATCGCGCGCGCTCTGGTTGTTTCCCTCTACCCACACCGAGACCACACCTGCCCTGAACACTTACTCTGCCTTTGATTACCCCATATCTTATATCCTTTCTTTTCCTTCCCATCTCTTTTCACATGGATCATCGTGCTTTTTGGAGTCATCATCGTCTGTATACCGAGCGCGCTATTGTCAACGGTCAACCGCACACCTTTTTTCTCCGCAAAAACATCATTACTAATACATGGCTTTTACACACATTTTAGCTGAGTTCCGCGGCCCCGGCGTGCATCACAACTTTGATGATAGTGACAGCGGGTATGATGTCGAGGAGAACAAGCAAGGCGGTGGTGGCGGTGGCGCCGGCAGGAGCTTTGGAATTGGCGGCTACAAGGGCCGTATCATATTCCTGGGCGACGGGACCGAAGTGCTGACCGACTCGGACGACACGGAGATGTTTGACAACTCGGAGGAGGATAAGGATCTGGCCAGCCAAGTGTCGAAGGCCTCGTCCGTCGAGGGTGGCGAGGCGGCCGCCAGGAAGGAGCAGGACAAGAAGCCCGAGCCAACGCCAGAGGCTGCGGGGAAACCTAGCGAGGAGGCGGAGATGAAGAAGGATGCATGAGTATGGCGGCAAGGGTGGTCTTTTGGACGAAGACTGCGTCTCGAGTGTGTCTGTATGGCTTTTCTGTTAGCATGTCGAAGATGAATGTTGGGATGTGGGATGTGTGTAAAGGGGCGGCGAAGGGAGAAGGTTGGGGGAAGGAAAAGGCAGAGGGGGTGTGTATTGGTGGACTGGTGGGCTGAACTGGGCTCTTGAGTTTGGGGAGAATGAGTTAAAAAGATTTTGAGGAATCTTTGTGTGGAAAGCAGGAGAGACATAACGCTCATCACCATCCCCCTCTTCTCCAACAACACCAACATTACACACAAACAACAAGCATGATTCATTAAACTTGATTCTGCTCCGTCTCCCGCCCATCTCATCGTCACTGTCGGTGTACTGTTGCCATTAGCTCGAGAGAGAAGGGCTCCTTTTCTTTTCGTTTTCTTTTCTTGTCTTTTGTTTTACACTTTTTGACCCTATACCTATCTATCCTACGCGCTTTTGTCCTGTCCTGATCCATGCTTGAAAACCCTCCTTTGATGAAAAAGTCCATGGTCTGACGATTGAGTTAGAAGGGTCCGGTTGTTCTGTGTATAAACAGGAGAGGTTGTGGTTCGAACTAGGTAGGCATGTGAGATCAGAGAACTTCCATCAGCTATAAGCACCAACATTTAGGTTGATTGTACTGGATCACCCCAGGTTGAAGACACTCCAGTTCTCAATAGAAGGGGTCACATCAACGGGTCAAAACACGTTGTTGATGAAAACCTGGCCCCCCTTCTGTTCCAACCCCAATCACCTTCATGTCGAGCGTTCAACGACGATGATATTAAACACCGACCGAGGAAATATCAGGTTCATATTGACCGTGACAGCGTCTTCCCAGATAACTCATGTTGGCGTGGTAACGTTCATTTACCATATTTTATTCCCCAGAGAAACCCTCCCCTCCCTAACCTACGCCTCCCACTTCCCAGCTCTAAACATTCTTCCTTTTCTACATGTACAGCGAGACAGCATCTCGCCATGCTTAGCATTGTTTACATCACGATAAGATATACCAAACGGGCTATTGTCTCACTATTGTATTGTTGCCAAGTGGGTATGGCCATGTAGGTCAATAGGATGACTCACATCAGAGGACCACACGATTAAAAGCTCCTCTGTTTCTCTTCCCTCCCTCCCCACGGGCTATTCACCTCTTCACTTTTTTACTTTTTGTTTTGCCATCTGGAATGGCCGTTCTTTCTTGGGTCATGACTTGTCTGGGATGGGGGGGAACCACAGAGAATATCACCACTCACATCTTCACCCTCTGCCATCACCACCCATGAACCAGCGGTGGAAACGTCTGTTACTAGGGAAGAAATGTCCTCTACTACTTCGGCTTCGTCCAAGATCACGCACACACATTCACGCCCCTTCCTCTTCCCAGATTCTGTTCACTTTTCTTCATTCTTGGCAGCAAACTAACGCTCTCATTCTGGGTAAGAAAGATGCTAGACAAGTCGCGTTCAGATGAAACCACCCAACCTTCCCTCTAACCCGTCAAATGCATGCCATTTGTTTGCCCCCATTCCTCACGTCTTTATGTTCGTCGTTACAATCGTCATGTCCCATACCCTTTGCCCAAATCGTCAACCACCAGATCAGGAGGCAAAGGGGGTATGGGTATGGGGAAGTCTTTGGTCGAGCAGTCTACCTTCAACGAACGCCGATTAATGTCGAACAACTCAAGCAACAAGAGTATCAACGAAAAACAGCGCCGCAAAAAGCTTCCCCAAACCGAGCAATACGAATACCCATTAAGGAAAAAACCCCGCCGTTGTTGCTTTTATAATTCCCGACCCAAAAAAAACGACCGGAGCAAAAGCCAATAATGCTGTACCAGGAAATCATGCCATTTAGGCCTTGTTCTTCCTTCTCTTGCCGACCTGGGCCGAGAAACCAGTCTTGATGGCCTGGACGGAGCGACGCGAACCGCAAGAGTTGCAGGTGATGAAGCTGGGCCGTTGTTAGTGCACTGACTTGGGCATCAATGGAAGGAATAGGAGACGTACTAGAGACGATTCTCGCCCTTGGAGAGCTCGGTGTTAGGGGAACGACACGTCTTGCAGGTAACATATTCTATTGTCGAAGTGTCAGCGGTTGCCCCAGCGTGCGAAAATATTAACTCGGCAACATACCTATAATATACGTGCGAAGAACGTTCTCGATCTGCTTCTGCTGGAAGCGACCTTTGATGACCAACCGTCTGGAACCGTCGACGGAACCGCTGGTACCCAACTCGGCAAAGAGGTAGGCTGTGACGTGCTCGTCGGCACGCTTCATGCGCTTGCAGATTTCGGCAAGGTTGGCGAAAATGGTCTTCTTGTTGCCTTCGCGCAGACACTGGGGAGGAGGAATCTTGTAAGAGCGGGTCCCGGTCGAGGCGTGGTCGGGGTTCTTCTGCGACAGGAGGGCGAAAAATCTTGAAAGGAGGGGGCTGTAGCTCATGGTCTTGGACTCGTCGTGCTGCCAGATGCCGGTGCCCTTCTCCCAGTCACCCTCCTGCTCCTCAGACTCAGCGACGGCGTCCTCTTCGTCCTCCTTGCCCTCGATGTTGAGCTTCTCAAGCTTCTTGGCGAAGTCATCGTCGTCCTTGGCAACCTTCTTCTTCTTCTTTTTCTTGAGCGTGAGGTCGATGCCCTCCTCGCCGGCAGCGGGGGCAGCGGCGTCGTCGTCACCCTCAGCGGCCTCGACCTTGACCTTCTTCTTCTTCTTCTTCAAAAGGCTGAGGTCGAGCCCATCAGCATCCTCGGCAGGGGGCGCGGCGGCAGGTGCTTGAGAAGCAGCATCAGTAAAGGCACCGAGAGCGGCGGAAAGAGGCGGCGTACGAGGGGTATGCGACATGGCTGTCTCCTTGGTATCGTCGTTCGGTGAGGCAACCATGGTTACGCTGCCGTCTGCGTCAACTACAAGCTTCTCGTCGGTGAAGGCGACTGATTTGCGAGAGGCACGTCGTTGGAGGGAGGGTTCCTAACGATGTTAGTATTGGTGTTGAGTCGCAGTCGTGGTTGGCAAGTCGCTTCGGAACTAAAATTTCCGGAGGGGCAAGCGATTGTCGGGTTGGTGTCAAAGGAAGAGTTTCAACGGTCAAAGGGACAAGGGGAGGAGGGGTGTGTAGCCTCTCGGGTGGCGCAAAGGGAAAAAAAAAAAAAGGAGGGTTGTCTTGGAGGGGCAGTAAATTTACTGGAATTACTTGTCCCAGGGCAGAGAGTGGTCGGTTTTGGTGAGGGGAAACTGCGGGAAGTGAGGGCTAGGATGTAAAACTTACTTCAGTGCTCATGTTTGGCCACGGATGTCATAGGGTTCTTGGATTTCTCGAAGATGTTCCTTGACTCTCCACCGCTTTTTTTCGCTAGTGAAGGAGGGATCGGGATGCGCTGGCTCGCGGGGTGCAATGGTTCTTGGGTTCACAACAGCCGTCTTTTCGCTTGGTTGCTTTCTATTGCCTTGCTGGGTAGCAGATTAAGTGTGGTTTCTGTGTCAAGATGGTCGCCTCCTTCTGACTTGGCACCTTCTTCATGACGTTGGATTCACTCACTGTGACTCAGGCCCTCAGTCACCTGACAAGCGGGGGAGTTTTGGCTCACCGGCCACTGCCAGCTGATGATAACGATAAGATAAGCCTTTTGTGGTGAAGAGACAGTGCGAGACAGTGCCCAACACTCCGTCTCGTTACAGGCAGGTGGTCTAAGTTCGCCCTGGCCCAAGCTGCCGCCAACAAGTGAATGAATGCTTGATTGCTCCATGCTTTGCTGCACCCATTCACCACTGCCCCGGCACCAGGAGTTCAAGGCATTCAAGAGTGCGACGAGAGGGCAACAATAACTGTGCAGAACCCACTTCAATATCAATTCACGAGTCCGCCTACCAGTGAAACCAACAATAACGAACAGTCGTACCTACATCGTGACGTACTCCCCGGCAGGCCACATCCTGCACCCCCTCCCCGCCTCATAGCCTTGCTCTCAGAAGCCCACAGTTATGTCCCTAAGCTCCATGATGGGGAGCACCTCTGATTCCTTTGTCATCTCCGACATGGCCCCTTCCTCAGACAACGACGACGTCGATTCCCTCCCATCCATCTCGAGCAGCATTCTCGATTCCGAGGACGAGTCGGACGCGCAGAGGGAGTGGGAGACAAGCTTGGAGCAACTGCAGTTGCTGCTGACAATGATTATCATGCCATTTGCGGGCAAATATTTCGGACGCAAGTTTGCCTACTGGAGTATGCTGTCCCCTCTCTGCTTGGTCATTTGATCTTTATCCTGCTAACACGAAACTCCTCATAGGCTGGGCACGATATATGGAATGGATGCACAACGTCGAGATTCGGTGGACAAATAAGAAAGAGTTTGCGGCTGTGGGAGCTATACAAGCAGCGTCATCGTTATGACTTGGCGGTTTCACGGGCTGGGAAGAGCCATATTGAACAGTACATACTCTTTTCGACGACTGACTAGAAGCATTATATAAGGGGCGGCCCCGCGCGAAGCGTTCATGGCGTTATTGGGATATTGTCTACACACGGCGCAAAATATAGGAAAACAGGTGCATCTATGGCATATGAGGTTGCCGTTGAATGCACAGATAATACAAAACTGTTGGTATTCAGGTCGACATATCGACATTGTTGCTATTTTGATGTGTACAACTCCAGGAGCTCCTCCTTTGCTTCCTAAACACAAGCCACATATTTACCAACCAAACAAAGAACCCCTTCCAAAGTCATATCCTTGGCCACTCATTACATGCTCCCGGCCTGTGTTTCCATCATCATATTTCATTACCAATTCAAGGAAACCCGTCCTCTTCATAGCCCTCCCAGCATAATCATTATACCTCATTACGTTTTGCTTCCTCCTCTTCCAGTGAGAATAATATATTTTTCGCGCGCTTTCATGGTCTCGAACAGTCGTCAAAAGGCCTCAACCCGCGCAAAGGAGCCAAGATGTCAGCGCAAACTTATACACCAATCTGGCTCATAGTCGGACCAGTCCTCACACTACCACCCCCCCTACGGAAGCCCATCAGGCTGAGAACCAAGCCCGTCGTGAACAGCGTAAACAAGAACCACATAAACACTGTCGACGCCTGGATCTGTCTGCAGCGCTTCGTGTCGTCCGCGCTGCCGTAGGCGATCCAGTCACCCGCCTTGCCGGACGTGTCGGCGCAGTTCACAACCGTCAACTTGGCGGCCAGCACTACGGCAGCGATGAAGGCGAAGAGCGTGGACGCGGCGTCGAGTGCGAGAAGGCCGACGGGGTAGGCGATGCGCTCAACGATGGTGGAGACGAGACCGAAAAGGGCGGCGAGCCAGGTGAGGACCAGGACAAACATGGTGAAGTTGATGGCGGCTGTGGCTGACGAAGCGGCGGAGATGTTGGTAGCGATCACGTTGCCTATCAGGGCCGTGGTGATGAGAATGAAGAGGAGCTGCGCCGAGCGCAGGTAGAGCGGTGTTTTCTGCATGTTGGCGGTTTACTTGTGCGATGTAGCTGTCGTCGGGTGCGGCCTCGAGAAGGTATGGTAGGTAGGTTGGATGAAATTGTGGTGTTGGCCTGCAGCGCAAAGGCTATAGGTAAGGTAGATGTTGTTTTTCTAGTTTGCGCTGAGAGATATAGTACGACTCGTGGAATAGCTCTGGTCTTGTAGGCGGACGGTTGACTATCTGGTGGAGGTAGCAAAAAAGCGAGTCGTCACTTTCTGCACGGATGATGGATGGTGTGGTTTTGACGGTGTGTAGAAGACTAGAGAAAAATCCACAGGCTTGGAGGGGCACTGGGGGGATGGTTCGGTTTTTAGGCTGGTTAGCTCGCATTAAATTTGGTCAATGGGGATGGAGGGTAGGAATACGGGCAGTATTATTAAGAAGCCGTCAATTACATATGATCAACAAAAAGAGCCATTACAACCCCAAGATATGGCCAGGGTGCCCGAGCGAGTGAAGAAAGAGCATCATCGAGCTGTCGCACTGCTTAAAAGTGGGGCAATGACGGCAGTTTCTGGTGGCAAACCGGCCCAAGCTCCCCTTGCCATTTCCCCCACAAGACACGTCTTGTCAACAGTGGCGCCTTCATCCACAACGCCAGATTCCTCTTTGTCTTCCGCAGTCCAAAACAGCTGCTCCAAAAGAAAACACTTCTCATCCACACGACTTTTCTGTGTCTCCATAGCCATGCGCCGAGATTACCGCCAGCTCCTCAGTCCACGCAAGACATTCTGTGATCTGCTACATGGATGGTGAAGGGTGACAAGGTCGGTTGGCCGGGACACACGCCACCTTTTTTTTTTCTGTTGAAGCCGCAATTCGTTAGCGCCATAGGGCCAATGATTCGATAAGCCGTGCGCCCCCTTGACAGCCTTCAACTTTTTTTGTTCTCTCTGACCCAGCAACGGCGATGCATGCATCGATTGCCGCGCGTGCAGCTGCTCCCCTTCCCCTCATTGTGTGAAACTCCGTTTCCAAAGCAGCGCCTCCCGGAACAATGGATCTTGATTTGCGTATCCATACGGAGTATCGCGGGATCCATCGAGTTCTCCGTGTCCGGTGAGGTGAGCATTCACTATTGTGTCTTGGCATCCGTTGGTGCTGTTGACTCCAAATGTCTTGGCGGCCTCTCTTCCTGTTGTAGAGGAATAGTGGAGGCCAATTCCGTACCGAATCACTCAATTGCCATGTCGGCATGTGCGTACATCATCAGCACGAGAAAGTAAACAATAGCTGTGTTCTTGTCTCAAGGCAATCAATAAAATCAGACTCGGACTCAAGCCTCATTTTCCTAGAGGAACACCCTCGGCCCTCTTGCTACCGCTTCACCAGAATCATATCCAGCAACTTGAACATAGACGCCGTCGCCCTGATTCAATGTCACCTGAGACACCTTCTTAGGGCCGCCAACGATCACATCTCCTCCCATCCTCTTCCGGTCGTAGATGACACTTCCATTCACAGCTCCCACACTCCTCCAGTACAACTCTTCACCGTCACCTGTAAATTCAAATTCCTGGCTCGATTCACCCCATCCCGTGCTGCTCATCCCATCCCCTGTCTGGCGGAACTCGGCCGTGCCCTCCTTGATCGTATACAATTTTGACCTTGCATATCCAGTGTCAAACGCCTCCAATCCTGTAGGAAACACCATGCCTCCTCCCCAGCCATCGACCTCTACTTGCCTTCCCTGAATGGCATGAGCCCAAATACTCAAGTTACCTTGCTGTGACACTTCATAACTAGAATTGACAAACAGCGGGTATTGATACAGCTCTTCATACCCTCCCCTCTGGCCGCCTTTCTCGAGGTCATTCGATATAAACCCCGCCTGATCTCTTCCTTCGATCACCAAGTCGTTGATGGAATGAAACCCATACTGAGAAATGACCCCCTGATTCGAATAGGCCAATTCCTGCACCCATTTGACCTCTTGTATCTTCTCCCTCCCCATAAAAGCCGACACCTGCCCCTTGATCTCCAGCCTCCTCTTGACCACAATCGAATAGTTCAACGTCTCATTCCTGATAGCTTGCCCATCCAGTTTAGCCTCACTACTCAGGACAATCTCCGGTTCCGCTGCTGTTACGAGCGGCTGTCTCAACCCAGTGGTGTTACACCCAGGGTCTTTCATACAAGCATGTTCATCCCTCCTGTCGTAATCCAACCATATAAACACCTTGCCCGTCACCACCCAGTTCTCCCCCACCTTCTCTGTCAACTTCCCATCTCTCCCCACCCCAGCAATCTTGATCTCGAGCGTGTGCTCCCCCCCATCACACAGCAAAGGTAACCAAGGACTGATGTCAATCTCCTGCTCTTTGATATCAAACGCTTGGATTCCCGCGATCGGGCGGTGCAAACTGGGCACTACGCCCCCGGTGAAAATAACGGGGAACGGCCAGGAGACGCCGGCAAGCTGGCTGTCGATATAGAGCTGCACCTCCCTAAAGGGGGACAGGCCGGGGAGGTATTCGTCCCCGTCCCCGGTGAAAGTGGCCGTGTCGGACTCGAGGACGTTGGACCAAAAAAACTCTTCGTTTGCCTGGCCCGTGGTGGAGAGGGAGACGACTGCCCGGCGCATGTCGCGGGGTAGGGAGCCGGCGGGGAACGTTCTGACGGCGCGTTGGGAGGGGAGGGTGAATACGCTTGGGGAGTTGGTCGAGGATAGCTGGGCTGAGATGGGGAGGATGAGGTCGGAGGGGGGTGCCTGCTGGGCTTTGTTGGCGGGGAGGGGATTGGGGTCGTTGTAGAAGATGGCCGTCATGGTGGTGTTGAAGATGCCGGTGTATTTCTCGTCTGTTCATTCATGTGTGAGTATAGAAAACTGGTGGTGACAGGTGGAACGAGGGCTTACTGATTAGATTTCCCAAGTCGAATATCACTTTTTGGGGACGTTTCCAAAAGTACATGTACTGCGTCATATCCTTGAGATAGATCCAGCTTATACCGGGTGGGACGGTAGGTTGGGCCGTGGAGGTTCGCCCTGGAAACTCACTATCAACTTCTACCCTTCTACTACAACCACCAGAAGTAGGGTATACTTACAAACTTCCGTGTCGCCAAAGTACATCACCGCTAACCTGTCATATTGCCTTCCGACCGAGACGGAGCTGAAGTTCAACACCACTCTGTTGAAAGGGCAGTCAGGGGGTGTATAGTTCCCTTTTCAAGTCTTTTGTATCAGCACTGACATAGTAAATCAAGTCCCGTTGAGAAATGGAGTAGGGGGCATCAACAGACCAATAAACGGATCACCATAACTCCACGCAAAATCCCTCCTCATGAGCAGCACTGTGCACAGTTTCGGAGTGTAGTCAATTCCATGCCTGGTTGAGCCATCACTGTCGGCTGGGCCGTCTGGCATTCGCACTGGCTGTGCGACTTCAAAGTTTTTGAGAACGGTGCGCGTGGGGGTTGGGGCCGTTGAGGTGGGCGTTGTCGGAGGGTCGTCATTTTGTGCTGCTCGAGATCTGATAGACTGCCAGAGATCATGAGAGTGGTGATCAGAAACTGCAGAAACTGAGATTGAAGATTCTGGTCGATGCTTTCCCGAACAACCGGCCTTGTCAATAGCAGAGATTAGAGTTAGTCCCACAATCAAGGCCGTTAGCCAGAGTAGAATCCGCCGTCGGGGCCGTTGGTTGGTGGGGGCAGTCGTGGCTGCATCAGTCAACGGACGTTGGATGGGGCCATCTTTTTGATCTTCATCGTAGTAGCTCTCGAGATCCGCCATGATGGGTTGGCCATAAAACGATAACCACCGCTGGAGAATGTACTGTTTATGAGTTGCCAGTTGGGATGGATTAATGTATTGCTACTAGCATAGTGTGGGGATGATGAACTTCCCCAACTAAGAAAAACAAGCCAGCAGGACAGAGCACAAAACAAGAGACTTTTGAATAGAACCCAAAGAAAGGAAAGAACGGCAAACGATCATGTACATGTATGAAATACAGACGCTGTGCTATGTGCAACGCTCCTATCTCTCCAAACTCCAGCTCAGACCAGCCCAAGTCATAGCCGCTTGCTTCCCTCCGTTTTCCGTACTCCAAACCCAGGTCGCATACATAATTTCAAAGGGTATATTAAGTAAGTAGGCGCAATTCAGCCATCATTAATCGACCAGCCGGTACTGAATCGTCAAGGGATGGCAATGTTGTCGGCTGTTATCTTCCCCCGCTCCTCTTGTGCAGGTTGACCAAAAGGGGAAAAGAAAGGCTTGGCGGCGGGGCAGCTCCGGCCACTGGAAGAGCGTCGAGATTCCCCCTCTGCAGTATTTTCGAGAAGGAGGGGAAGCTCCTAGAAGCTTTTGTCCGTTGACAACAGTGAAACCTCTAGGGTCTGTGTTTCACCATGTTGCAAAGCTGACTTGTTCGTCAGGCGAGTCCTGACTCGACCTTTTCCTCCTGAGATGTCGTTTTGGCCCCACAATCCCGTGTGTGGGTCCCGAGAATCCATCTGCCACCAATTCCCATCCCGACCCGGAGCTTTCTCGGTGCGGCAAAAGTGGAGACTGCATCCGATCATGATCTCGGGCTCGGTTCGACGCAGCCCGTCAGGCTCACGCGTTGTCCCAATACCTGGCCACAGCCTTCCTGGCAATCTGCTTGTCTGGCCAGGAGTCTTGGAAGTAATTGAAGACGGAGAACTCTTTTGATGACATGAGGTAGATGTCGGGCCGGGTTGCAACCTTGTTCCATATTTTGTTGTAGGCTTCGCCGATGATTTTCACAACGGTTGGCTCGGTGGCTCCCTCTTCGCTTTCTCGAGCGATTTCCAATGCATGCATGACCGACGGAGGTGTTACGTCCTCGCGGAGGATGGCTTCTTGTTCAAGCGTGAGATGGAACGGGTTCGCCATAGCTGGGGGTTGTTGCTGCGATGGCGGCAAGGAAGGCAACATGGCGGGTGATTGTGATGCCATCGGAGTGGTTGATTGTTGATTCATCGTCATCATGTATGAGAATCCTGGGTCGGTGATGAGATCCAGTGGTGATATGGCAGCTGAACAGCAAGGGCAGAAGGTAGGTAGCTGAATCTGGTCCGGGCATCGAGAGCATTGTTATCGAAGGTACAAGAGGGGTGGAGGGGTTTATATGAGCGAGTGAAAGAAGTGAGTGAACCCTGGTTTTGATGAGCGGTAACTCGGCGTTTGATGTATGGCTGTCGTACAGGGGAGTGTGCTTGCTTCTGGGCTGAGCTTGACTCCTCGTTCGTCTCTGATTGGCAAGAGATGCCTCCCTTCTTATATCAGATGACGACGCAAGCAAGATCCATGTTGGAGCGATGACAGGCACAAGTCGCAGGTGGATCAAAGCACACCAGTTTGCTCAGCCGCCGCCAGGTGGATTCCTCCGTCTTCCGTGTCCAAGGGATATGCAGAAGATAGACATGAGCTAGAGGGAAAGACGTATTTCGTGCTCCATGGCCGAAAAGAAATGGAGCGTCTCGTAAAAGTGACAGCGGCACAAGCGTCTTGAGGCAAGGCAACGTCGGCGAGTGACACGGAGCTACCAGCCAGCCTCCATTTTTGTCCAGGGCCAAGCAACGTGCTAACCGATGTCTGAGAAACGCCGCCGGGCAAGCTACTCACCACACTATAAAAAAAACCATGTAACTCGTGCGTACCCTTTCCAAGATCCCAGCTAGAAACGTCTGTGTGAAACAAGGAATAACTAACCACATGAAATCGTGATAGGGATGAATAGGTGGGTGGAGGGTCGTTCATCCCATTCGTTTACATATGGCAATCTCAACATTCTTGACACGACGGGATGCTTTGAGAGGCATTGTTTCGTATCATTGGGTTTGATTCACTGTGATCAGGCTTGCGAATTCTGAATCTGTGTCGGGTATCTGAGAACCAATGCTAATCTGCTTGAACGGATTCGTACATGCACAGATTCCTGCTCCAAGTCACAGCGGGTGTCTATCCACAGCGATGTTAGTATGTATCGTAAGAGTTCACTTGTCTGCCAAGACATGTTGAATTTGTGGGATGGGGGCAAGATAGCTGAGGGCCTGAGCGGCGATCAGATACCTAGGGGAAGTCGGGGACTTCTCGGGGACCTGAAGGGCAGCTATCAAACGAGAGCTGCAACCATCAAACCTTATTCCTGAACCCTGTAGCGTTCAATTTGCACCAGGGGTCTAGCAAAGTCGACTGATGGCCGAAAGGCATGTTTCTGCTGATTTAGTGAACGCCGCAACGGGGTCAATTGATTTTCTGAAAGGGAACTCTGTTTCGGGGACACGGGCTGCCTCCCGTGGGCGTTTGATATTCGCAGGCATTAGATGATGACGGGGTGGTGATGGTTGGCTTGACGATGAATCTGAGTCGTTACGGTTAGGGGATTCCGCGATGAGTGAAATCACGATTGGTATTGATGGCGTCATCCGTTTCATGACGTCCCAGAGTCGCGGGTGCGGTCACTGCCTGGTGAGCAAGTTTCAGGTTCCCAATCCCTGGGTGCGTGGCGACGGGAGACGTATCCTCTCACCGAGGAGACCATCCCATCCTGTTCAGACGCAGGGCCTTCCCGTTGACCGCCGTGACCGCCACGAGGGCAAACAGCGTGCGAGACATGATTCGAAGCCATAAACCTTGAAATTTGTCCAAATGAACAACCGTGATTGGCCCTCGTACGAACGTTGCCCCTTAGCGTGAACCTTATTCTGACCTCTGCACCATCCAGTTCCACCGTCCCTAGCATTCCGCGCAGTTGTCTCCGCCTCCGACACTTCATCCCACATCGCCCACCCGTTTGACAGGACTAGGCGCTTCCTGCGTCTCTGACGACATATATGTGGACCGCATCTAGCAACTTTGCCAGAGACCCCCGCCCACAACCTCGTACGTCTTGGTTCTCCCTCGCTCAGCCTCCGCCTCAAGGCTCGGAAACCGACGATACCGAGCCCGGACGGCTCCGCGAAAGGACTACCGGGAGGGAGCCTGCGCGCACTAACCTCTCTTCCCTCAAGCAACCCGAGATCGTTGAGAAGCTTCCTCGTTTTGCCTTGCGCTCCGAGACAGAAAAAGCCTGTTTGCCGCGGAACTGTTCCGCAGTGTTGGGCAGGAAAAAACTGCCCTGAACTTAGACGCCTCCTCCATTTATCGTGCTTGACACATCCACAAAACCCCACATCGAAGGAAAAGACAACGTTACAAAGGTGATGTTACAATTCTATGAGGGAGGGGGTTCTCTAGACAAAATGCAGTTTTGACATACCATACCCAAAACGCCATCTTCCGTCATGCAACTGGCTCATGCACAGGCAGCCATTTGATACAGACAACACAAAGATGAGACGGTATTCTAGTCTAATGACTTCTTGTGTGGCCTGACCGGCCGCTTGCCGATTTGCCAGCCCCATCCCCGGAGGGTCTTGACAATCTTGGGAGTAATAGCTGCTGTGAGAGGAATGCGGAAGAAAATGAAGCTCTTATGAATGGCATATGCCAACGCCAACTGTGTTGCCAAACCTGGGGAATAGGTCAGTTTAAAGCCGGGATACAGCAAAAAAAGCGGCATGTACTTACTCGCCCCCTCTCCCTTGTTTGCTTCCTCCGCTTCGGCCACACCGTGACCCACGAGCTCGGCCTCAGTCTGACCGGTGAGCCCCTGCTTTGCCTCCTTTAAAGATTTTCGATACTCGTTCCATCGATTCTGAACTCTCTCTGGAATCACTTTCTTTGCGTTCGAGACCACAATCTCTTCAATATGGGCTGTTCAATACCAAGGCCATCAGTCAGCTTTATTGCTCTAGTAATATGTGTTGTACCAGGATACCACCTACCTATCTTCTCGGTGCCCACAGTCCGCACAAGAAGAAAGCAAAAGGGAAAGTCCAGGACGGACAAAGCCAGGTAAATTCCCATCGCTGTCCAACCGTACTCTCTTGACAGCTTTTTCAGCCTCTCGCGCAGGCTCAACGACTCGGCGGGCTTGGCCCCATTTTTGGCCGACTCGGAATCTCCTCGCCTGGCTTTGGAAGAGCGAAAGTTCCGTCGTGGTGTGAAGAAAGAGTTTTTGAGCTGCGTGCGCGGGGTGGCTCTTGGAAGACCCTTGCTGACAGCAGACTTTGTAGGTGTAGCTTGGCTAAGCTGTGATAACCTCGCCCTCTGATGCCATGGAAGCCTAGTGGTAGGATTCCCCGGTGTTCTTTTGGCCCAAAACTGCCGACCAGCCGTATTCCGTGCGATAGTTCTCGTCGTCAATGCATTCCGCTCCACAAGGGCCTCGAGCGTGCCGAAAGCTGTTCGTAGCATGGTCGTGTATGATTGAAATATTATTCTCGTTCGTTGATCCAGGACAAAGTTCTCTTCGCCCTTCCAAGCTGTTTAAAAAGCTGGCACCGAGGATGTCCGCGAACTGGCGGGGATGTAGTCCGTCCGTTAACGCCGAGCAAGTGCGCGCGAAGAGCGTCGTCACGGGCTCCCTCTCGGCTGACTGAGGAAGTGTCACGATTGGGCGCTTGGCCTGAAGAGGGTTTTTACTCCCCTTGAAACCTCTGAGTTCGTTGTTGTTGCCGTCGTTGGTGAGGCTGAGCGGGTCACTGGAGGAATGACATTCGGAATGGTTTGATGTTGGATCGGCGATCGGGATGTGTGCTGAGTGAGTTCCGGGTGTTGTGGGTATTTTTTCCTCACCAAGAGAGCTCCGTGCTCCTGACCGGAGCTTCTCCCACTTTGGCACATGCGCAGTGATGCAATCATGTTCAGCGCGCCGTATCTGATTGGACAATGTTAAGACTGGTCTGGACCATTGTCTCTGGAAAGGGATGCCAGCCGCCATCAGCTGGGGCAGCCTCAGCTTGTCACACCATCTTTATCGAGGTAGAGATATTGACAATGCATTGGCTTTTGACACTGACAGGTGACGAGTCCCGGGAAACAGAACCATATATCTATTAATGGCCCTAACACACCATGCAATCAAATCTAGCTCGATGCCTAGATGGCTGGATGCTGGTGAAGAATGCACAGGTACGACCCCTATGCTTGGCCTGGCCAATCAAGAGCTCAGCTTGCTCGCACTCAGCCATCTAAGCGCCCTCGTCCACCAGCTCCCCGTGTCTGCCCAGTGTAGATGAAGCTATCTGATTGGATCGTCAGCCATAATTCCATCTGGATGCCGCCGTGGTGGGCAGGCTCGACAGCCTGCAGAAGCATGGGGGAGGCGGCTGCGGGCCGTTCGTTGCGCGGCCCTTCAAAAGCTGCCTCGGGTTGAGCTCCCCCCCGTTCCTGTCGCTCTTTTTTTTTGTGTTCATGAGGCTGTAGCTCTTTCCCTTCTTCTAGCTTTGTCGAATGCATGCATTATCTTGTCCGCCCAAACAACAGTGATACACCTATACCTGTCACCCAAGTGAAGCTCCGTTGATCTCGACGCGGGGAAGCTTGCCAAGCTCCCCATTATATGTGAGTGCGGGGTGTAGATCTGAACCCATGAGAGTTGACCGGATCAGAAGTCGGAGCGCAATGCTGATGACAGCTCATCTTAGAAGACAAATTACTGTAACTCCCATAATACTACGACTACAAGATGTCCGGTTACTATCCTCGTGAGTCTTATACCAAGTCACCTTCGGCGACATATCCGCTGACCAGATTAGCCCCTCCCGGATCGGCCGGTGCTGGAGGTAAGATGAACAGTTACAGTCTTGGTGTCCGGTAAAAAAAGAGCATAATGTGCTGATAGACTCTTCTTGTAAAGCGCAGAAGAGTTACCCGCCCCCGCCCATGTCGGCTCCTCCAACCCAGACCAAGTTCTCGTACCCAGCTCCTCCAAGCAGCTCTCAGGGCAGAAATTACCCTCCTCCCCCTCAGGCCGCTGCCACCCCTCCCCCTGCCAGCGCCTCAACTCAGCAGTATCCTCCCCCTCCGCAACAACCACAATTCTCACCACCACCCCAAGCCCCTTCCCCGGCGCAACACGCCGCGTTGCCTACACATGTGCGTAGCCAGTCGCAAACCTCCCAGCAGCAGCAACAGTTCGCACCTCCACCTACATACCCCACAGAAGACAACGATGGCTCTTACCCAGCCGAGAAGCAGCAGCAGCAGCAGCAGCAGCAACCTGTAACCATGGACCCCTCAGCAGCAGCCAGCACGATCCTCGGCGCCCCAGCTGCGGGTCAATTCGTCGGCGCCACATCCACCGTGGTGGACGACGTGGGCACCTTCAACGGCGGCTCCTACCGCATCAGCCACCGCGACTGCAACACGGTGCTCACCGTCCAGCTCGCCATCGGCTGCCCCTTTGAGGCGAGGCCGGGCGCCATGATCGCCATGTCCCCGTCCATCCAGCTCAAGGGCTCCTACAAGTTCAGCATGAAGAAGCTGGTGGCGGGCGGCGAGATGAGCCAGTCCACCTTTACCGGTCCCGGAGAGCTGCTGCTGGCGCCGCCGATGCTGGGCGACATCACGAGCTTGAGGCTGACGGGCAAGGAGTCGTGGTCGGTGAGCCACGACGGGTATCTCGCCAGCACGCAGCACGTGATCAAGGACTACAAGAGGCAGGGGCTGGGGAAGGCCATGTTCAGCGGGGAGGGTCTCTGGGTGTACAAGATCAGCGGGACGGGGTTGTTGTGGTTGACGAGTTTTGGCGCGATTATCAGAAAAGACGTGAGTTTTTCCGGTGTTTAATTGCTTCTGAGAATGGTTCAAGAGTACTGATTTTTTTTTGGTTTGGGGGGGGGAAAAGCTGGTCGAAGGCGAAAAGTACATTGTGGACAATGGACACTTGGTTGCGTGGAATGTCAAGTATATCATGGAGCGGGTTACCTCGGGAGGTATCATGTCAGGATTTGCATCAGGGGAAGGCCTTGTCTGCAAGTTTACCGGCCCAGGAACAGTGTTTATTCAGACCAGAAACGCGGTATGTTTCTTTTTCTTTTTTGTTTCTCATTGTATTTGGGCCCCAAGGAGACCGAGCGGACGGCTGACAATAGCAAACAGAAAGCGTTCAGTGGGTACATGACCGGGCAACAGACTGCCATGTAGGGAACCAAGTCTGGATTTGGCTTTGGAGGAGGGACCGGTTTTACCATGAGAGGCTGTACTCACCATGAATTTTGATATGTTGGATTTTGACAAAAAATCATGTCGTGTTTCGCGTTGGTTGGATCGAGGAGAGCTACAGCAGGCTCTAGGGTTTGGTTTTGGATTCTCTCCGGCAGGCGTGTTGGATACCAGTTTTGAGACAGCAGTTGAGGCTTTTCCCTAGTATATTCATAGTGCTAGTATCGTTTGTATGATGAGTATGACGCTTTGCCTGCTGTCACCTGGTGACTGATTGTATTCTGCTAAAAATTAGACGATGCCATCCCTGAACTGCCCCTTTGTTTTTCTCAACAACCCTAACCCTACGGGGGTACAATCTTCTATTTTCGTAGATAATATTCCTCTTGCATTGCAGGAGGTTGCTGTTGAGCAGAGCATCCGGCAGTCTCATCTCAATGTCACATTTTTTCACCAAGCACACATCACTCCGAAAGTTTTTCACACTTCAGTCAAAACAACACACAAACTTCTTGTATTCAGTTTAGCCGCATACACAGCTTCACCTTCTCAAGCATCGACCATCATATCAACAATTCGACCACCACAATTACTATGTACCATCTGTCCTCCTCTCATTTTTGTTGCTGACCAGATGTTATGGTCAAAGAAATCCCAGCTGACCCGCTTTGCTCCCTTTGCCTTTGCCGGCCCTGCCCTAAGGTACCCAAACGAATCCAAGTAGATAAAAGTCTCGTCCCAAAAGTTCTTCAGCCCATCCTCCACTACGTCGCGACTCCAAGAACTTCAGCCGGTTCCGGTCGATAGGCATGGTTCCGCCCCCTGAAGAAGCTTTTCAAAAGAATAAATAAAAATAAATAAAAGCAAATAGAAGAAAATAGGTTTCAGCGGACAAGCCCGTCCGTTGTGTGTGTGCTTCACGCTCATGCTGGCAAACTCCAGCAAGTATTACCAACCACTGTGTAATTTCGAGAGGTGAAGGGTAAGCTGACTAGCCCACTGAAACCTGTGAAACGGCCATAACAAACGAATCGGCGCTGAAATTTTGCCAGTAGAGATTTAGCAATAACACCCTACGCCTTGCTCAAGGTAGCCAAAACAAAAAACAAAAACGCCTCGCCTAAATAGTATGCTGGTTGTGCTCTTCGCCAAATAGAAGACCACCAGATTATAAAACATAGAGTAGGACATGAAAATAAAGTCGAAGACATCATGATCCAGCTCAGACCCCATTGGCGTGAGGCTCTGTGGCAGCTCCGTTCATTTTGGGTGCAACGGCATTCCCATTGGTAAGAGCAAGAGGATCGGAACTCTCCTGGCCTGGTGTTTGCGCTGGGGTCTGGTTCGGCGATGTTTTCTTTGTCGTCAGACTTGACGTCTCGGGTTCCTCCTCAATCGTGGCAAATTTCCTGAGCACTTGTTTCAGTGCCGGCCGTCGAATAGGCTTGCTCAGGAACTCATCCATTCCCGATTCCATGCACTCCTTCACGTTGGACTCCTCCGAGAATGCGGTCAGAGCAACAATGGGTGCTGAGTAACCCATCTTTCGGATCAGTCTCGTTGACTGGAGACCGTCGAGGTTCGGCATTTGGATGTCCATAAAGATGACGTCAAAGCGCTGATTGTTCTCCATATTGGCCTTGACAAGATCATATGCTTCTTGTCCGTCCTTGGCAATAGTCACATCGTAGATGTCTTCCAGCTTCAGCATCCTACTGACAACCTCAATGTTGGTTGAGTTGTCATCTGCCACGAGAACGCGCAGCTTGCCTTGCTCGGGCGGCTTGTTCTCCATGGCACGGTCAATCGCCGCCAACTGGTCCTCTTTTGTAGGGCGTGGGGTGAGATTCGTGGCAAAAAACGGCTGTCTCAAGCCCACGAGCCGGGGTTGCTTATCAAGTACGGTAGATGGCGGGGGCTGCACCTCGTTGGACGATCTGGAAACCGAATTTCGTCGGTCAGCCTCAGCGGCTGCTCGCCCATCTACCGAAGATACACTTTGCGGCCGAGATGGGATGCTGCTAGAGGCTGTACTGGAAGCGCTGTGAGAGACGATTAGCTTGGCTCACCAGGAAGAAAGTGCTTGTTGACTCACCGATCTCTGATATATTTGAGTGGTATCTGCATGGTGAACGTCGTACCCACACCAACAGTGCTCCTCACTGTAATGTTACCACCCATAATGGCCGCCAGCTGCGAGCAGATACTTAAACCTAAACCTGTACCGCCGTACTTCTTGCTCAGGCCCAAGTCGCCCTGCACGAAGGGCTCAAAAATCTTTTGCTGCATATTTTCCGGAATGCCTGGCCCTGTGTCTTCTACTTCAAACTCGAATAAGTATGATCTGGCATTCGGCGGCGGAGGTGTTGGTGAGCGCTCTCTGATTTGGATGTGGGTAGAAACCTTCCGATCAATGGGGTTGATGGAAAGTGCCGTGCCGTCTGTTTTTGGTGGTGGTGACGCTGGAGAATGGCCGCCTTTCGAACTTGCCGAGTGTGTTGACCCGGAGCCCATGCGATGACGCGTTCGTCCGGGACGGCTGGACCCGTTTTTGGAGAACGAAGATGTCCTGCTCTCATCACTTGGCTGCTCAATTTCGCCCAGACAGCGAATCCTAAGCTCCACTTTGCCCCCTGCCGGTGTGAACTTCAAGCTGTTGCTCACCAGGTTGATGATAACCTGCAAGATGCGATGCTGATCGCCCCACAGACACATGTCCTTTAGCCTGCCAACACCAGGAGGACCCAGGGCAGGAAGTCTTTTGTCGATGCTTGTCCGTTCTGGACTTGGGTTGGCTTCGATGTACTCGGTGCCGACAAAATTGACGGCAAAGCCAACCTTGTTTTCCCGAACCTGCTTGTCAAAAATAGCCAGCATTTGGGATCGAATCTCGCCCAACCGAAAATCTCGCTCTTCAAGACTAACTTGTTGACCAATTTGGTTCTTGGAGAAACTCAGCAAGTCCTCAAGCAGATGGAGCAGGAGATCCCCAGATTTGTAGAGCGTCTTGAGTGATTGTTTGATCCGAACAATGTCGTCTTCCTCCATGCATACCGCGCACATGCCCATGATTCCGTTCAGGGGGGTCTTGAGCTCGTGTGAGATGTTGGCGATAAACAAGGTCTTACTCTCGTTTGCGGCCTCAGCAGCCTTCTTGCTGATCTCGAGCTCCTTGGTCCGTTCGGCAACCTTTTCGTCCAAAGAAGTATACTGCTTCAAAAGTTCATCCGTCATCTCGTTGAATGTCTGCGTGAGCTCCGTCAGCTCATCCGTCACAAAGTGCTTGCGATCCTCCACGCGAGCCGGTATTTTGAACTGTCGACGGGAGGCTTCTGTCGACACGCCTTGTCGTGCCTTCGCCCTTCTGCGTCTGCGGATGTGGCGGCGAATTTTTCCCACAATCGTCTTTTCAGATAACCGTCCGGAGGTCGTACCCCCTGAGCTGGGGTTTTCCTCGTCATAGAAATCGCTGTCCTCATCTTCATAGCCAGGCGGGGCGATGGATTTCTCTGTGGCGTCCTTGAGTCTCCTGATGGGCATAACACTCAGATGTGCGCAAGGGAAGATCAGCAGCAGAACGAGCCCCAAAGTGCCAAACACGCATACCAAGAGGATACTCCTCAGGGTGTGGATGGGCTCAAAAGCCTCGCTTGCGTCTTGCTCCACCACGACAGCCCATGACACCAGTGACGTCTGTGGCCGGGCCGCGCCCACTGCCACGGAATGGCCTTGTTCGTCGGTGGTAGTCAGATCGCTGATTGCGTTATTTGGGTTCTCAAGGTTTTGTTTGCGGAAAACGTCGTGAACCATTGGGTAGGAGGTGATGGGGAATGCCTCGGAGTAATTTCCCGAGACAAAGCTGCGGTGATCATGGCGGTCGTATTGGCCTTCTGGGGGTTGAGGTGGGAGGAGAAAGTGTATGTCCTGCTTGGAGAATTCTTCCGGCGGTGGTTCCCACGTTGTATTTGATGCCGCTACTTTCCTCTCGAAATGATTCCAGGGATTTGTCGAGCCCATAAAAAGGACCACTCCAGTGCGGCCTAGCCCTTCTCTAGAGGTCTGGATATCTATCAGGGTCTTTGCAGTGGCAACCAGCGTCATATACCCTAGAATATAGCGATTATTATCATTTTGGCGAACGGGGACAGTAATGGAAACCAAGGCGAAGCTGGAATTAACGACCAAGGGACCAAGAAGAATGCCGTTTCCATCGCTCCCATTCCCAAGCGACACACCGGGAAAAGCGATGGCAGAGAAGGCTGCCGTATTGACGGTAGGGTGACTCCGGTTCATGTTTTGATAGGATATATTGGGGAAGAGCATGGGTGGGAAGCCGTTGCCATAAGTATTGTCTCCAAGCACAACCGGCAAGCCGTTGCTGCCCAGGTACGGAAGATAAATGGGGCCGCCGGAGCCGGTGCCGGTGATGTTAAGTAGCCCCCTGGGGTCGCCGGTCGAGTTTCTCGAATACAAGCGGCCCTGCACCAGACCCGAAAAGCCCGAGCTGCCGAGCGCGCTCTTCAGATCGGCGACAGCTTCATCCCAGGGGTCTGTACTACCGGGCTCTGTCTTATTTTGGTAAAAATTTCGGAATGCCTGTTGCAGCATCAAACGGGTCGAGATGGTCAGACATGTCGTCTGGATAAGGTCAATCTCGGACGAGATCCTCGCAGCCTTGAGAGAGGCAGTCAGGAGCAGGCCGCCAGACTCGAGGCCGATGACAAAGTTATTAACAAATATCCATGTCGGAATCGAGACAATGGCGAGGGCAACGAGGACTGCGAATATCACAAGGGCTGCGAGCTGCTCGCGGATCGCGACTCTCATTTTTGGCAGTCTTCGGCAGACTATAAGAGACAGTCTGGACGGAGCTGGCGGCGCCGATGCATGCTGCTGTCTGGAGGCTCGAGGCTTGCCGTGCTTATCGGGGGAACGGATATCCAGGGGCTGGATGGTCGTAGGTGAACAGCGATTGAACTCAATGCTGGCTCGGCCGAGTCATTGAGACGCGGTCTGGATGGTCGTCGACAGGTGTCGTCCGTTCGATGTGCGTCGGTTCGGTGTTCGGGTAGTCAAAGCGAGCCGAGAGGGCGGCAGTAGCTGGCTGTCAGGAAATTCGAGTGAAATGGACAACACGTGGCTGACAAAGAAGACAAGACCGTGGACAGGCACAAGGCAACACGTTTTGGAGTGAACAACGGCGGGAAAAGAAGCTGTCGAAGGCAGAGCAAGATTATTGATTTGAGGTATGAAACGACGTCTTGAGCTAAAAGCTTCTAGCCCCAGGGCGGGAACTTGTCGAGATTCTCAATTGATTGCGGCGGCGGGCTCGGATGGAGCAAATCTCCAGGTTCTAAGGATTTTTGGGACAGGGAAGCTGAGCGAACACGTCCAGGCTATCCCTGTAGCGGGCTAGCAGCCACCTAATGGCGGGCACGGATATTAGCATGCTGTCGTCTGATTCGTCCCGGGTTCTCGGTCAGGCCTAGAACAGTTCCGCCAAGCCGTTGCAGCACCTTCGTCCCGTCGGAGCATGTCCAATGCCTGCACCTCATCGCTTCATCGCTTGGTGATCGCTGATCTCTTCTTGTCTTTGCTGAGCCGTGCCCGTTTTCGATCGAGATCGCTTTCCTGTCTTGCCAGCATGGGATTGTCCCTCTTTTTGCTGTCAACTATAGATGGCAATTGCAGAGAACGAAACATGGAAACTTGGCAGGCTCCCATGGTTGCACAACCCCTCAAATACATATACCCTACATGGAGGCTCATTGTCTGTACCCTGTCACACTGGCTTTTACTGTTGTGCCCGTGTCCTACCGAGCCATTTCTAGAATTCGAGAAAAGTGGGACGAACCATTCTGGCCATGGCGTTGATCACCCGTTCTGGTTTCACATGTAAGAAAGATTCCATGATGCAAAATAGATAGATAAGTGAATGTTGAGTATGTTCATTCAAGGATCGTAGCAGTAATGATCGTCAAGATAATAAATAAATAACAGCAGCAGAAGAGTACACTAACATAAAAACGGTCATAAATGTCATAAACACCACCCACCACCAATGCCTCCCATGCCCACCACCCTCAAACACCAGTGATGCCATCATTCCCAAGGTATCTTTGTTTGACCGGTCCGTTGCACCTGTACCTTGCCATTGTATGCGTTGCTCCGAGTAATCCACGACGCCGCCAGTCCCTTTTCCAGCCACTTGGTCATAATACTTACACCATACCATTTCATCTTCGTTCCTTTCCATTCATTAACATAAACGTAAAACATGAAAAAAAAAAAAAAAAACCCCAATCATGAATGAGTGACAAGAAGATCTCTCAAGACCTCGCAAAAATCAGCGGCACCAACGCGCTTCCATTGCTCTCCATCGTCACTCTCTGCTGATCCTTTGTACACTCGGCCACATTGGCTGAGCTCCTCCCGAACAAGCCCTCTCGGATCCTGTATCCGATACTGCCGCTGCTCCCATTCACATTATTATTGCTATTACTCCCACCAGTGTGAAGGGGATGTAAAGGTAAATCAGCAATGCTCATCATGCCCGCCACCTGCTGCACCGCAGCCGACCCCTTGTTCTTTTCACTGTTCGCGTTTGCCTTTTTGGAAAACTCCCTCGACAGCTTCGTCATGACTGCTTCTCTCGCCCTCTTGAGCGCAGACGACCTGGCCGCCTGCTCCCGCGCTTCGGCGAGCATGTCCGCCTCGATTAGTCTTTGCGCTGGGCTCAGGCCGTCGTCTTCATAGAGCCCGTGTTCTTCCTCCCCGGCGATGGAGCACACAAACGGGCCAGCTTTGGCTGAAGGGTCGTAGACTGTAGGCTGGAGGAGGACCGGAAAGGGGTCTGGGTTGAGGATGGGGACTGAGATCTCGATTCTGGAGCTGCCCCTGCTGTTCCTGGCGGGGGATGGGGAGGGTGAGACAGAATGAGAGGAGGAGAGAGAGTTGGAGCGGGTGAGAGGGGGCGGGGTGGATGGGCCGGGCGAGGCATAGTAAGGATGATGGGAGTTGAAGTAAGACTCGTCGTCGGAGCCAACCACTTCTGGCATGGAGGGCATGGCCGGAAGGGCGGGGAGAGCATCGTCGGAGGAGTGATGACGATGATGGCGGCGGCGACGCTGGAGGCGAGGACGGGATTGAGAGCGCTCACGGTCCCTAGTTTCTTTGTTGGTGGTGGAAGGAGTCTCGTCGCTGCGGCTGCGGAAGTGTTTGAGGGTGAGCTTGCTGCTGCTCTTGCCGATGCTGGGATGGTGGTGGGCACTCTTTTCCTTCTCCTTTTCCACACTCTTGTCGCTCTTGCGGTCGTCTTCCTCATCATGGTCATGATGCCTCCTCTTCTTCCTCAACCTTCTCTTCCTGAGTGTGGTGGTGAACCCTTCACTGGCTTGCTTGGCAGCTTCAATATCAGATGCCAGTCCGCCGTCGTCGTAGTCATCTACCTCGGCATTGATAGACACGGGAGCAGCAGCAGCAGCAGCAGTAACGCCCCTAGCCCACTCCTCCACCCCGGCCTCGAAGTTGTCAACATCATTGACACCCCCAAACACCATCCCCTCGAGGTCGACCTCAAACAACTCCCTGCTTGCCTCCGCTGCCGCAGAGGACGGCGTGACGGCCTCATCTTCCACCGGGTTTGCCACCGCAGACCCAATCGATGTATTGCTCCTCGACGTCCCAGGTCTCATGTTTGAGCGCCCGGAAGCAAACGACTTTCTTGACCAGCTATCCGGGCTGCCTCCCTTGTCTTTATCCACAAGCGGACCCAGCGCATCATCCCAGCTGCCTCTGACCAGCGCCACATTGTCGAAATCAAACTCCCTGACGGTATCCCGATGACTGGCGACCAACCCCTTCAGCTGTGGCGCATTCATCGTCGCATTCCTGACCGCCATGCACCTCAGCTTAGGCATCACGAGCGGGTGTCTCAGCGGCTTGGGAGGAAGCGGAGACATGGGGGAGGTGACCTCGTTAAACAACTTCTTGGTGTGTCTAGGGGCAGCGAAAAGGGGGTCGCCTGATAGGGCAATGGGGCAGGGCCCTCTTCTCCCAAGCCATGTAAATGAAAACTTTTCAAGCTGAGGTGCAAAGTCCCGGATGTAGTCGTCAATGATCTTGAGGTGGTCAAGACCAGGAGCAGGGCCATAAAAGTCCCAGCTTTCGACAGAGATGTAGAGCTTCTTGATTTGGCGCCATCGCAGGGCCGCCGAAGGAAGAGCGCCAAAGCCTGGCTTGTGACGAAGGTAGTTGAAGGAGGAAGGGTGGACGCCAGAGAGAGTGAGCTTGGTGAGCTTGGTGAGAGGCGCACGCTCAACTGAGATGCGGAGGCTGATGAGGGCGTAGTCGACAATGTCGCGGCGGTAGCGCTCACTGGGCTCCTGGCCGGGGGTCTTGATGGTGAGATGGCGCATGTTGGTCATGTGCTTCATGGCGTTGATGAAGGAAGGGACATTGCTGGCGGCATGGAAAAGGGGTGGATACTGCTGTGTGAGGATGTCGCCGAGCTCTGAGTTGCCATACTTTGGCCTTGTCAGGGCGGATGCCATGGATGTGTGAGGGTTGTACAGAAACAGGATCTCCTG
Source organism: Apiosordaria backusii (assembly GCA_030549205.1). Classification (NCBI taxonomy): domain Eukaryota; kingdom Fungi; phylum Ascomycota; class Sordariomycetes; order Sordariales; family Lasiosphaeriaceae; genus Apiosordaria; species Apiosordaria backusii. The sequence continues at coordinate 3,702,459 of JAUKTV010000002.1, forward strand.
GCCCGTCTGTGGATGAATGAGAGGGGGGAGAAAGGTGGCATTGGAATGGGGAAAGGTGAAGCTGAGGTGCTCGATGTGGTGGCCAATCCTTGACAAAGCCTGAATCCTATGAGGATTGGTGAATGTGTTTGGTGTAAAGGTCAGGTTGATGCGGACAAAAAGTCTTCTGGTAACGAGGTTGCAGCAGGCCGAGTTGGCCACTCTCACGGCGCAGATGTCCTGCTTGGACAAGAGCTCAAAGAATCTCTCGCGAACCGTCTCCTCCTGCCACAGGCGGTAGAAAAGTTGTGTACTTGACGCCATACCTCTCGCATGTTGTCAAGAAACACAACCAACACTGGAATGTTTGAGAATTGCTGGGGGCCCTGCGCCAAGCAAAACGTGGTGGTTTGAAGTGATGTGTGTAAGTGAAGTGTAAGCTGAGATGTGAAACAAATGCCTTGAAGTTGAGAACCTGAGATTTCAGTCAAGAGAGAAAGAGAGAAAAGACGGCTTGTATTTCTCACCGAGAGCTGGCACAGAGATATCTGCTTGATGTAAGAGGAAATCAGGACAGAAAATTCTTTAATCACCGGACACGCGAGAGAAAACCCGCAGACCAAGTTATACAAGCCCCCCCTCTCATCTACCGTTCAACAACCTCCCATTTTTTCTCTCCTTCACCCGCGGTCCCTCTCTCGTGCGCGATTTCGCGATAGGTCCCACGGTTCGCCGTCGCCCCAGATGGTCGAACAGCGAGAACGAGTGGTGATGAGTGACTCATTGTCCCATGTCTCTGCAGCTCAGGACATGCAGGAGGACAAGCGTGGATTAAGGTAGGGCCAGGGGAATCAGAACGGTGCTGCGACCGCGACCGACGTGTGCGGACCGCGCCGGGTCTCTTGACTGGTCCGGAGGCAACGAGACCTGCATACGACGACTGCGGCCGTCTGCAGCCCGTCTCATGGCCGCTTCTTCTCGACCACTGGGAGATGTTGAAACGGGACTTGGAGTTGCGGGGAAGACTGGGGGGGAGCCGCTATCGATAAAAGACAGGGCGGGACGACAGAGAGGGGCCCTTGTGGACGGTGACTTTTTATCCAATCGATGGCATCAAGAACGTTGAGGCAGCTCTTGGCAGCCCACGTCGCGCGAAACACGCGCGATTAATGCACGAAACTGGCGCGACATATAAAGCCATTAAGCGCCCCGCTGTCTTCGAGAACATGTCGACTCTGCCTAAGGTCTCCATGGCCCAGGTTGGGTTACTCCACGTCTAGATCTCGAGTATTTCACTAAAAAGAGGGATTATCCCATGCAGCATCGCATTGTCGAACCACACAGTCGTGGATGCATCAGGAACCACGAATTCAAAGGCCTCACTTCCAAGTGCCGAGATGGCTCGAAAGCCTCGAATCACCACCACGACACGTCCCCACACTTCCTGTCAAGCCCAACTGCCGGCCTATCAGAAATGTTTCGAAACGTCCCCCTCCTTTGATTCGCAGGCGGTGTGCTTCAGGTTGCCACTTGGAAGGGACGAATGCGTGACTGGTCACTGTGAGTGGATCATTGGTGGCATTATATCGTGGTATTCTTTCTCTTCCTGCAAGGACTCGACTTGTGGTAAAGGCAGAGCATCCCTTCTACGTTTATTTCTCGCTCTTAATAGCGGCCCCGGCCTCTACCGCCACCTCCACCTCCACTTCGGCCACCGCCTCTACCTCCTCCTCCTCCACCACCGTGTTTTCTGCCAAACTTATTGCGATCCCACTCCGAACTGTTTCCAGGAGGCAGCGGTGGAGGAGGTCCAGGCGGCAATGGTGGCATCGACACCGCTGGGGGTTTCGGAGGCAGACTGGACGGGTGTCTCGCATTGTTGTTCTGCTGGTTTTGATTGCCGTTCCCATTGTAGCCGGAGAACGTAATGTGTCCAGACCGCGGTGGCTTTTGAACAATGGGCTGTATAAATTCGTCATCGTCGTCATCGTCCGACTCAAATTGAATGTGCTGGCGAGGAACGATGCTCTTCCCAAGGTCTGGTCTGCCACCTGATTTGTGATCTGAACGGTGCTGGCCACGGTAGGCAAGGGCTACTTCCGGCGAGTTGGGGTCCACGTATTGACTTGCGTTCGCCTTGGTCCATGGGTTGAAGCTTCTGCCCTTTGGTTCCAGAGCGCTGAGCCCACAGTCGCCGCCATAGTGTCCTTCAGAGCCGCAGCGGTAACAGAAGACCGGCAAAGACTTGACTTTGGGGATTTTGGCGGGGTTGGGCCGGAAACTCCTGGTCAAGTTGACGCAAGCGTACTCGAGGTGGTCGCGAGAGCCGCAGAGGGCGCACTCCATCTCTTCTTTGGCCAACATCAGCCGCTCTTTGCAGTCGGCGACAGAATGTCCAAGTTGTTTGCACTTGGAGCAGCGCTGCCGAGAAGGGCAAGTCCAGCAAGGGTGGTCTTTGTTGCAAAACTTGCACGTCATCTCGGGGCACTCTGCCGAGTTGTGCTCCGAAGAAGCGCACATGACGCAAAAGACGGCGTCTGGAGCAAGGCCAGGGAAGTAGCGATCCCGGTACGCCAATTCTCCTTCTGTGAGTGGGATTGATGTCACATCGTCGCCCTCGTTAGTAGCTGGTGCTGAATCCTCCTCCTGGTGCTCCTCCTCCTTGGAATCCTCCTCCTGGGGATTCTCCTCTTTGGTATCGTCCTCCTTGGGCTCTTGTTCCTCCAACGGCCGTCCGGCAAGCAAAGCAGCGACCTTGTCCTTGTTTCTCGCCAGGTAGTTGCTCGCATTGCGCCTGGCTGCCGTGGCTCTGACTTTCGGCAGCCCGTCAATCGTGCCAATCCACTGATTGTAAGCCCTCAGAATCCTGTTAAAGTCGCGCTTTCCGTCAGTCCGGATCTTCTTGGTGTTGAGTTCGGCCAGTTCCTGACACCAGGTTGTGAACTTGGTTTCCCAAACTTGGTCGTCTTTTGCGTCCAGGGCGAGCGAGGACTGGTCTGGACGAGGGGGCAGCTTCATGCCCCTCATCTCCCAAGTTGTCAATGGTTTGTTGTTGTCGGATTTAGAAGTATCGCTGGCCGCTTTCCCGGCGCTGTGGTCGCTCTGCAGCTCTGAAGAGGATACTGGGTTGCTCTCGGGAGCAAGAGCTGCGGAAGCCATCTCCGTGAGCGTCTCTGGAGTGAATTCAAATTTTTGAGCTGCCCGCAGTGCGGCTGTCTGTGCCAGCGGGTCTTGGTTTTTGCGGTTCTGCAACCAGCTCGACCAGGCCTCTCGGAGCACCTCCGGATCCTGCACTCCCCCATGGTTCTTGTTCAATCTCATCAGTTCGATGCACCAATGCTTGAATCTAGCATCCCAAGATCGTCGTCGCGAGTTTTTTGGCTGGCTCGGATACCCGTCTGGCGTGATCAAGCCTGCGATGGATGGCTTCGCCTTGAGAGGCTCCTCAGGCTGCGCCTCTGTGCTTGCTGGCTCACCAGCAAGGTTGGAAGGCTCCACTGTCTCTGAAGCTGCTTCAGGAGGTCCAGATTGAGATGGCTTCTTGAGTGTAGGAAAGGAGATCCTCAACCCGCCATTCACACCAACGTTCCAGCCATTGTGAGCCGACTTTTGGTCTGGTGAGAAGCTTTCCCCGGCCGGTGAGGAAACAGATATCGCCGACTTGGAATCTGTGATCTCCCCCTCATCCTTCTCATCAGGCTCGACAGTTCTTGTGCGTTTCCGGTCTGCCGGGCTTGAAGGTTCCACATCTGAAAGGGATCGTTTCCTGCCAACTGGGCCTTCGTCCACGGCAGCCATCGCCTCGGCATCCATGTTGAGGTTTTTCTTAAAATAGCTGTGGTGAATGAGAAAATGAAAAACTGATTACGATAATGTCGTCTCGGCAGGCAGGGGTGGGATTCTTTCACTTGTTCGATGGCACGTCTCGCGACGTGATGCCAAAATTTGATCGAGAAAAAAGTTAATGATGGAACGAACCCCTGTCACTGCCAAGCCTGAGATGATGCTCTTGGTTACGGATATCCATGCAGATAAGACAAACCAAAATCTTTAATGATAGCGTGTCCCGTACTCTTTGATCAGAAAGAAGGGTGTGATAACTGAGGCAGGCACAGAGTGGCCATAGGCGTGGTCAGTCTGCAGCACAGCTTCTCAGGTAGATAGATGGCTTGATGAAGAAGACGATGATGGAGCTTGCTGCGACAGCTGGCAGCACTGCTCGTACCTAACTGAATGAACTGATACGAGGTCCGCCATCAGCGCATGTTGCAGCGGTCAAGGCCAGTACGGTAATTTGAAATGGCCAAATTAAATGTTAGTGCTGCACGTCTCGCTGGCCAGGTGCTCCTCAGCAATCTCCGGCAAATCTGCGCAGCGGAGGTACCTGACGGTCCATCGCTGGGGGGGGGGGTCTGATTCTGGCCAGATTGCCACCTTGAACACCATCGGACGCGGACGCCATTCAACTTCCGCTGCATCTCCATATCAACAGCTTGCCAGTTTGGAAGGAGAGTGCTCCGTAATAAACAGAACAACTAGAAATCATCGCGAGGCCAGCAACGACCTCAGCTGACGAGCTCATATTTTTTTTTTTTTCCAAACGCCGCCCCGTCGTGAACAGAACAGCCGAGCAGTCAGTCCCGTCAGGGGGGAGATCCACCGTCTTCTTTGACCACCACCGAGCCCCTTCCTTGCTTCACGTAACTCTCTTCGGCTCTCACGGAACATAGATTCTTCAACACCCCCACTGCTCCCCGCCGCAGCCTCAACCTGAGGTTTCTAGACAGATCCGACACCGCACTTCTTTCCGGGGCGCTTCTTCCTGTGCTGAGTGTTTGTTGTCCAGCTCGGCGATTGGTTGTGACATCATCCCACCGGCGAAACATCTGGCATTGGCCGCGTCAACCTCCGCGTGTGACCTCGCTCGACTGACCACATTTCTCCCCAACCCAATCCCCGGCCGACCGATCGTGCTTCCCGCTTGTCTCTTCCGAGTTCCCGGTCCGGCTTCTCGATCCTGTGTCGCACCTTGCGGCGACCGCCAACACCGCCAAGCTGTCTTCCCCAATTCTCATATCTCGCACCGTCTCCTACGACGCGGGCGCCAATCCTCCGCGTCGTGGAGCCACGCACCGAAATAATATGGCAGACAAGGCCGGCCGAAGGAGGAGGTCTAGTAGCATCCTCCAAGTCTACCATGAGCCACCAGAGCCCATCGAGCAGCTGAGCGATCAGTCTGCGCTGCCGAATCTGAACGCCAACTGGGTCAACGCCAAAGGTACCGTCATGTCCCTCCAGTCTTTTATTTCCGTCTTACCGAGATCTTGGGGTGGGTGAAAAGTCTCTGAGGAGGCAGAGAAAACAGACATGCGAAGAGAAAAGAACAGGTGTCTAGGGAAAAAAACGAAAAAAAAGAAAAAACAATACTGGGATTCAAAGCGGAGACTCGTGCTAATATCTCTCTCTCTGTGTCAGGTGCATGGACGATTCACTTTGTCCTAATTGTGGCCCTCAAGATCTTCTACGACAGTCTCCCCGGCGTTTCACAGGAGACATCATGGACGTTGACCAACATCACGTACATGTTTGGCTCCTACATCATGTTCCACTACGTCCGCGGCGTACCATTCGAGTTCAACGGTGGAGCATACGACAATCTAAACATGTGGGAGCAGATTGATGATGGAGCCCAGTACACACCCGCCAAGAAGTTTCTCCTCAGCGTCCCCATTGTGCTCTTCCTCCTGAGTACGCACTATACGCACTACGATTTGGCCTATTTCACTATCAACTTTCTCGCCGTTCTGGGAGTCGTCATTCCAAAACTACCCGTCGTAAGTCTTCTCCTCTCCCTCTGTCCTGCCGGAATGCCGCTTCTCACACGTTTTGGACACACAGAGCCACCGCATGCGCGTTGGGCTGTTTTCGGGGGTTCCTGAAGATTAGGATGCATTTGGGGCGTTAGGTTTGTGGTTTCGATAGAGACAGAGAATGTAAGGGTATCACCAGGCAACAGGTAGCGGCGAGGATGTAGGTGAGGTAGGGTAGGAAGGAAGCAGCAGTCGATAATATCGGTCATTGCCATGGAAAAGACGGCATCGTCAGTTGAGCAGGAAAATCAGATACAATCATTGACCCGATCCGGTCCCACACTCGCACCTGTGCACAGTTCGACTTGAAGGTTTGACCCGGGCCCAGAGGATGAACTCAGGGGCAACTCCACCTGCTCCGGGAAGCCGACTCAGAATGGTTCGGCAATGAGACGTGCGGCGAAGGCGCCCCTTCAGAAGCCTTCTTCTAGTCAACACGGACTCCTAGCACGCCAAAATTACGCCACAAAGCATATTCTTTTGGCAGCTCGATGGCCGGTCCCGCTGTCAGGTACTGTTTCCATGTCGTTCATACCATGCTAGGGACGCCGCCGGCCCGCTCCAGGCCAACACGGCCGAGATCTATGATGCCAGAAGGCTTTTCCCAACAAACTTTGATGCGAGCCGGACATTGGTGAGGGCACAGAGCTGATCTTGTGATCAGCCATAAAACCAATTTAGAAGTGTCCCCTCCAGAACATGTCCTTCTCTGGATCTTCTTTCGTCCCCTCAGACAGTCGGTTACACCACGGCACCTCTTCTCAGTTTGTTTCACGAGATAGCAACAATCCCCCGTTGCTCTTCCTGTGTCTTGAACGTCGCTTCTGGGAGCCATGAAGGCCTCAGTAGTGGCCCTTGGTGCCGCTTTGGCGGCGGTCAAGGCCGCTCCCTTTGGTCCGGTGCCGTCTATATCGCCCGAACCAGTCGAGGCAGCATCGGCTGTTGCCGTTCAGTTGGCCTCTGCTGCTCCCATCTCTTCTCCGTTTCCGTTACCGCAAGATGCCGAAGGGGATGATGAGCTTGCCGCCAGGCTCTGCAGAGCTGACGGCAGCGGCATCTTTTGCCAGACAAAGACGCTCCTCAGGCCAGGCCTCACCGTCTACACGACCAAGCCCATCGTCATTCCCATTGCCCACACCAGGACCGTAGCCGTGCTGCAGCCTACGCCGGGAGCTGCCACGGTTGCCATACTCCAACCCTCGGCCGAACCATCTGCCCAACCTTCCATTCAGGTCTCTCCTCTGGCTTCTTCCCTGGCATCCTCGCTTGTTTCCCCTCAACCCTCGCCCGAGCCGGAGGTGGAGGTGGAAGTCAAGACTGAGGTGAAAACCGAGGTCAAGAACGAGCTCAAGACCGAACATGAGAAGGAGGTTCAGACTCAGGTGAAGACCGAAGTCGAGACTGAACATGAGAAGGAGGTCCAGACTCAGGTGAAGACCGAAGTCGAGACCGAAGTTCAGCATGAGCTGAAGGGTGAGCTGGAGGTTGAGGAGCACGTCGAATTTGCCTCTGCCTCTGCTTCCGCCGCCAAGCCCTCTGTACAGTCGGAGCCGTTGGCTACACCGCAGCCATCACCCGAACCAGAAGTTTCTGCCAGTCCATCCCCTGCTACAGAGGTTCCTTCTCCTGAGGCGTCGCCTGCTGGCCTTGCCGCGGATCTGGGGTGCCATCCCAACAGCAAGACACCATGCAATGCCTCCAAGAAGGCCTCCGGCTCTCACGGAGAGCCAGGCTTCAAACCTGGCAAGTCTCGAAGTGACCTTGAAGACTGGGAAAGCGAGTCAGACGATGATTTCTCCGCCGGCGGCGGCGGCGGCGGCGGCGGCGGTGGTGGTTTCCCTAGTAGCCACAACGATAAGGACAAGCTTGACAAGGAGAAGAATGCCGGCAAGAATCCCTTCCCCGGGTACCCCATTCCTGGCGGCGGTGGTGGTGGTGGTGGGCAAGGCGGTCATAGTGGTGGTGGTGGTGGTCAAGGTGGTGGTAGTGGTGGTCAAGGTAGTGGTCAAAGTGGTGGTCAAGTATCTCCTGGCTATCTCCCTGGCCATGGTGGACCTGGGTTTGATCACGGATCTGGTCACAGCGGTGGTTTTGGTGGCGGCTATGATCACAAAGCCCAGTGTCCTGAAGGCTATTCCTGCCGTCCTGTTCAATACTGCGATAGAAGCACGCCGTTCTGCGAGATTGATACCGACCGCTGCCCCCCATTTCACTCTTGCCAGCCCGATTATCCCGAGCACGGCTATCCCAACCCGCAGGGCCGCGTCAAGACCAACACCACGAGCGGCTATCCCTACCCACAGCGCGGCGTCAAGACCAACACCACGAGCGGCTATCCCTACCCGCAGCGCGGCGTCAAGACCAACACCACGAGCGCCTATCCTCCCCCACCTCCCGTTCGCTGCGAGGGTGAACACTGCATTCCCGTGCCGCCATATGTGCCTTGCCAGGGAGGCAATTGTCTTCCTCCTCCTCCGCCTCATGTGCCTTGCCAAGGAGGCAATTGTCTTCCTCCTCCTCCGCCTTATGTGCCTTGCCAGGAACACAACTGCCCTCCGCCGCCGCCAGTTCACTGTGGCAATGGGACAGACTGTGGGCCGTTCATTCCCGCCCCTCCTGCTAAGCACTGCAAGGACAACGATTGTGAGGTGAAGCACCAGGAGCCTGTCGGCCACGATGACGACGACTACTGGGACACCTCGGATGACTCTGGTAGCGACAGTGACTGCGATTCCAGCTCTAACTCTGACTCTGACTCGGATTCGGACTGTGATTCTGGCGACGAATCCAGTCACGAACCCCGCAAGTGTGAGAAGCCTCGACCCCCGGCACAGCAGAAGCCCCAGCCTCCGGCTCAACCTCCTCCAAAGGCAGAAAAGCCTCCTGCTCCAGCTCCCCAGGCTCCTCCTTACAAGCAACCCAACTACACTCAACCTGTCCCTGCCCCTCACGGAAATGCTTCGAACCCACCGCCTGCTCCTTGCCCTGATCACTCCTGCTCAGGCCCCAAGCCGGTCCCGGTCCCGGTCCCAGCTCCTGTTCCCGAGTATCACCCCGACTCCGATTACGGATCTTCCTCTGACTCTAGCTCCGACTCGGACTGCTCGGGCTCTGACTCAGATTCGGACGAGGAGGGTCACCAATGGGCGCCTCCAATTGCCCAGCATGATGACTGCCCCAAGCACGACGGTGGTTCTAGCGACTGTGGCGGTGAAAAGCCCCCTGCCCCTCCCGCTCAGGACGGAGGCCACGCCCAAGAGCAAGGCTACAACCAGCCTCCCCCACCCGTGGTGGGCGGTCCCGGCCCCGTGATCCCGTCCCCAGCGCCCGAGCCAGTCCATCCGTATGAGGCCCCTCCTGCTCCCGCCCCTCCTGCTCCCGCCCCTCCTGCTCCCGCCCCTCCTGCTCCCGCCCCTCCTGCTCCCGCTCCTCCACAGCAGCCACCCGCCGGTACACCACCGGAGTCTGCACCGCCACCAGTCTACACCGCAGGAGCAGCGGGTAACTTCCAGGTTAGCTTCGGTATGGCTGGGTTGGTGGCTGTCGCCGTGGCAGCAATCGGGCAGGTGTACTAGGTTTGACCTCGCCCAGTGTTTTTGCCTTTGAAAAGTAATTGACGGAATAGGAGGAAAGAATGTTGCAATAGAAGAGAAGAGGGGTGTTTGAAGTTTGACTGGGAAAAAACAACAGAAGAGCCTGAGCTTGATCAAAAGCAACCACATGACACTTCCCCCATCCTGGACACACACACACACCCACGCACAACCTTCATTTATTTTGTTCCTTGCCCGTGCTGAATTTTTCTGCTCTTCTTTTCTCGCTTCTCTGGCACACCAAAACGGGGGGAAAAGGGTCCTTCACTCGTCATCTTTTCGTTTTTCTTTTCATTTTGAACATGTCAGCAGCCAAGTACATACCTACACAAAACGCACATTTTCCAAAGTGTACACACAACAGCAGCAACAGCAACATACAAAATGTGCCATCAAAGGGTTGAAACTTTGGCGTCTTGTCTTTTCAGGCCACCATGGTTTTCTTTTTTCTTCTTTCTCTCTGCTGGATATTGGACAGGATGGAAAAATTGGATTGGATGGGAAAAGGAACAGAAAATGTGGGAGGAGGAAAGAAAAGGGAACAACAGGATAGAAAATATATGGGTTGGGGTGGAAAGTGGTTATTGTATCTAAGGGGGAAAAGAAGCTCATCGTTTGTCACCATCAAGCACTCCTTTTCTTTTCTTTTCTTTCTATCTTAACCTTGCCCATCATCTTTTCGTTTGCATATTTTCTCAACTTTTTTTTGCCAAAAGAGAAGTTGGAAAACAAGGGAGTAAAATAAAATACCACTGTGTAGTTTTTGGAAGAGGTTGATTTGGCTTGCACAGTTTTCGACATTGACTTTATTAAGAAATAAGCATTTTGCCGGTATAATATATAATGGCCATTTTTGGTTCCACCTTTTTGTTGGTTTCAGGACGCAAGGGAGTTAGCTCTATAGACTTTGTTTGTTTGTTGTACAATGGGTTGGTTGGAAGGGCGAAAGGGGCAGGCAAAACGAAAGGGGTTGAATAAGGGGGGAGGTGGCGAATGACAGCCCTGTACGTAGAATTTTTTTTTTTAAAAAAAGCAGAAAAAAATACAATAAAAACTCATAAAAAACACAGCCTTTATCCTTGTTTTTGCCTCTGATTGATATGCATGACCGGCGACGATCAGAGTCGGCTGAGACTCATTTCCCTTCTGCGAGCGGTTATCGGTTAAAATCAAGCCTGGACAATAAAAAGGCACAAGAAAAAGAAAAAGGGGGTGTGTCGATGACACGCAGATGCACACTGCACTCCTTCTTTACTTTTTCCAGAACATGCAGTCAATCCCAAGTCTGGGGATAGATGGCACGGGACCTGACAGTGACCACGTTTCTTGCCTTTTTTTATTTTGCTCAAAGTTGCGGGTGCCTACTTATAAGAGATGGGTTGGATCAATATAAATTGTTTGGCTCGTCAAAGCAAGTGCTTAGCCGATCTGCCCCAGTATGTCCAAAAAGAAGACAGGCGAAGACGTTTCATCCGTCGATCAGTTGAGGATCCTTCTGGGGACTCGGTATGTACACTATGTGTTTCGTCTGAACTTTTAATGCTGTTCGTTTCATATTTATCGGGATTTATCGCAACTGGGCCATCGTGTTGGTCATTTCTCTCCTGGGTCATGTCTGTGATGTCTAGATTGTGTGGGCTGAACTACCTACGGCAGCTCCATCACGGCCGAATAGCTAGCTGTCTGTGCTGAATAGGCCCGGCCGTTTCGTGGTGGAGGCGCGCTGTGGGAGAAGTGCACGGTGCCCAGGGCAGCTTGATTTGATTTTCCCCGCATTTCTCGCAGCAACATGTATACGCTTTGATGCTGCACAGAATGTCGGGCATGGGCTGTCAAGTGGGCAATTTGTACCCGTCGAGAGAAGAACGGGAGTTTTGAGCGGAACACCCTCCATCTCCTGTCATCGCGTTTCTCGACGTTGAAAGTTCCGTCCTGGAGACACGAAATGTTCGCTTCTCCAGGCCCTGCCAAGAAGGTCGCCCCGCCCCAGCAAATTCAAGTGGGGGGACACGGGGAACAGGGGCATCTCCTGTTTGCACTGCTGTCTGCCGATTGCGACCCGGCAAGGGAGCCCCACCGACCATCACCGAACTTTGATGCGCCGCAGACGAGCAGCAACAGTCTGGTTTACTGTACACTAGGAAGAGGGAATGTCAAAGAATACCTAGTGTACATACAGCCTGAGATGCTGCTGCGCCGTAGATAGAAGAATACACAACCTAATGCAGCAACCTGGAATCATGCCATATCGAAAATGGAGCAAGAGGAGTAGAGGTCCAGTACATCGTACCTGGCAACCTGGAAGAACGTGTGTTTTAGGGGCCATCTTGGCGGAAGTCATCTCGGGAACACTCCCTTCTGGGCCCGCTAAACCCCTCCTGGGGAATCTTGGGTGCGTCAATCATGGACCCCTGGTTTGGATGCCAGACTCTTGCGACTGTGCGCCAATGGCCAAAATCACCCATGATCCCCCTCCCCATGAATTCCCAAGCTCTTTTCTCAACCTCGAGAAATATCGGCCATCTTCGACGCCAACCGGCCCATCCAGCAATCCAGCAATCCCTAGCTGCATAGCGAGATCGTAGAAGCCAACAAACAGGTGGGCTGCTGTGCCCGAGACCTGCTTCCTGCTGCGCCAAACGACCGCGTGGCTCTCTTATTAATATTATTACATACCGTTGTCGTTGTGAGACCAATATCCCACCTTATGGATGAATGGATTGTTTGACCTCGACCGCCAGGTGCGTTTCCCTTCGTTTTGTTCCATTCTGTCAGCTGCTCCCTCTCGGCTTCTCGCATCGACGGCTACCTACTTACCTGCCAGGAGAGCTGAACACAGGTGCCTCCGGTAGGCGGTTGGGCTGTCCGGCGGTGTGGAAGGGCGTGTGATGGGTTTATTGCAACGTACGTCGAAAAAGAAGATCGACGTCGCAGCGCTGACCTGCGCCGTACATGCTGTGTCTGCATCCTCCTGCCTTGGTCCTCTCTTTCTGTTGCTCGCGATAGAGGCACCAGTCAGACAGTGTGCCACTTACACGCAGCGAAGCCTGTTAATCTGGAGCGTTCCCTTTGTTTCCTGTCCACTTCTCGTTTCCTATTCCTATTCTCTTCCTTCTTCTCGTCACGGCTTCCAGCGTCGTTTTTGTTTCAGCTACGCCTCCCGCAGTTGCGCCGAACAGATCCCAACGAATCCCAGCTAACAAGAGCGGATGGCCAGTCAGCCGTCTTACCCCGTCTAAATCAGGTCCCGCGAGATCGAACTGTTCCTACTGTACAGCCGCGTCAACTTGGCCCGTTCCAACCACCGCCGCCGTCCAATCCTAGACACGGCTCGCTCAGTCCTGCCCCCGGCCGGCCGACCACACTCCATCAGTATTATTCTTGTGTGACTGAAAGGGTAGAAAGCAGCAGGCAACTCGGATGCGCGGCGCTGATCTTGTACTGCCACGCGCCGTTTTGTCTCTGCTGCTGCGCGAATTGTTACTATAGCATCCTCCTGCATCAACGGAGAAGCCGCAGCAGCAACCGCAGCGGGCCTGCAGTTTGGAAGCTGCACCCGGTTCCGCCATTGTCGTCGCCGCCATGTATTCCTCTATAGACTCAGCCGCTCCCCGGCCCTCCTCAGGCATGGCTTCCCCTCAACCGATTCCTTCTTCGCGATCGAGGGCCCAGAGCATATCCAGCGACCGGCCGTCGACCGTCGCACACAGTTTGATGTCGCCTCCATTAACAGTGTCACCTGAACCGGCCTTCATCGCCGCGTCTGCTGCCTCGCAAATTGTCACCAACGACCACGACAGCCATGCTGAAGCCTGGTACGATCAGCATGGCATTGAGCCATCGGGTGAGACAGCTGCCGTGTCGCCCGCAGCCTTGCAGCTCGTCAACGGCTTTCTAGACCAGCTGCTCTTCAACTTTCTCTGCGTATCGCGCTCCACCGCCCTCTCTGCTCTGCGCCCAGCCGTGTCCGAGGTGCTGAAGCCAAAGCTCGCCAAAGATGCCATAAACCAGGCCGATGAGGAACTGCGAGAGTACCTTGGAGGAGACGACGAGAATCCGGCCGAAACACAGGGCCAAGACCCCATCTCCCCGGGCGATTGGGACGTCGAACTGGCGTGGAAGCGGACTCGCCTTCGCTGCATGGTGTATTCTTCGCTCGGAGACATGGAGGAGGAAGATGAGGATTTCTACATGGAGCAGGGGCATCTCGAGACCGGAGCCGACGACCGACTGTCCGAGGCCGTCTCTCCTGCCGTTGCCATCTTCTTGACGTCGATACTGGAGTTTATGGGAGAACAGGCCCTGATTGTGGCCGGACAGGCTGCTTATCACCGCATGCGCGTAAAATACGACAAGGAGCTGAAGGAGGGTGTGCGGAGCCCGACGGGAGTTGCCGACAAAATCGTGGTGGAGGAGCTCGACATGGAGCGGGTCGCCTTGGACCGCACCCTGGGCCGACTGTGGAGATCATGGAAGAAGAAGATTCGGTCACCGGCCGCTGGCACCATGGAGCGTCTGGCTAGATCGTTTTCGGGTGATTCGATGCGTGGGTCAGGCCACCTGCGGTCTCCCAACAGCACCGCCGAACTGATGGTTCCAGCCACAGTCCTGGAGCCAGAAGCCGGTGCTGAAGGCGAGGGCGACAATGTTGAGCAGAAGTCAGCCGGACCGGTGGAAGAGGCAATGGAGGACGAATATCTGATTGCGGCGGCGATTCCGCTGCCCATTGGGCCAAACGATGTGGAAGAAATCGAGGTGCCCGGATTGGCGCCCACCTACGAACAAGACGAGGATGAAAAAGCCGGGGTTGAACAAAGCAGCCCGCCCGCCCGGCCAAAAAGCATGATTATACTTCCGCTAACCACCGGGCTGCTCACCCCCACGCCTTCCCGACCGCAGACCCCAATCATTGCCAATCGCAAACGCTCGAATTCGCTGCCAACTCCGGTCACGACTCCTTATCTCTCCCCGGTCGAACCCTCTGCGGCGTCTTCAGACGAAAGCCAGCCGACCGAGACCTCGGACAGCGGTGCTGAAGAGCACGGCCAGCCAACAGAAAAACCCACTGCCCAGGTCGCCCCCCCAGTTGATACCCAACTCGAGACTGTAGAAGAGGACCGCATTGACGAAGAGGAGGAGGAGGTCTCAATCGAAGAGCCCCGTATTATCAGGTCCTCTAGGGTCTCCATTCTGGGAGGACGAAACCCATCACCAACACTTTCTGAAAATGGGAGGCCGACCATGATTAACACAAACTTGCCGGTGAGATCACCGAGCATTCACTCGGCAAGATTGATCGAGGTCACCAGCCCTCGCAGCCCGGTGGTGACGTCGGCACGCAACTCCCTAGTTGCCACAGACTCGTCTCGCGGACCCAGCCCCTCCCGTCTGAGCGGTGCTGGTACTCCCCCAATTCCGGATGAGCGGACGCGCCGTTCTCCCGACAGTGTCTCTCGTTCCCGATTGTCAGTCAGCTATGCTCACCGGTCGGGGTTGGCAGTGAACGAGGTGGCTTCTGAAGGCGAACACGACTATGCGGTTTCTCCTGTTACCCCCATCAGCCCCGGCAGCGGTAACAGCCTTCCAGTAATTCCAGAAGCCGCGCCGAGAGAGCATCGCGAAACTACGTCAGTGGAAGAGCAAGACTCGAAATCTGCCGCACCCACTACTGTTGAGCGTGCCACAACCCCATCCTCTCAGAAGGCGCTCACCAAGTCCACCATGCTGCCGTCTACCTCGTCTTCTCCCTCAAGACCATCGACGGCGGCGAGCTCGACATTCTTCATTGAATCGATGCCTGTGTTGGCGGAAGGAAAACAGGTCAAGGATAATAAGCAGTGGGCCAAGTCTCAGAGCTCTCGGCCGTCAACGGCAGCTTCACCTCCACCTGCTGTTCCTGAGCGAAGTGCGGGAAGACAAGCTGTTGCAAATACGTCAGCCCAACGCCAACCGGCCACCATCGGCCAGGTATCTGTGGAGCGGCCTCACAACGACAGTCCCTATGAAGCGTCTGGGGCGTCTTCCAAACCGCAACGGGGGTCAGGCTCCCCCGGGTCCACCAAGATCAAGCCCGTACGAACGTCAGAAGAAGGAATGCAAGCTCGAATTGATGTTGTGCGGAACTTTGAAGAACTCATCCAGAGTGACCAGACCATTCAGTACACGCTGACTCCTGAAAACATGCGAGACAACACTGTAAGTCCATGGCCCTGGCCTACACGGCATCATCAGGCATTATCCGATGTGAGCTAACATGAATGTCTACCAGTCACAGTCCCAGTCATCGGCACGACAGAAGGGTTCAGGAAGTCCCGTCATCTCGGTGAAAACCCGGAAGAGCGAGGACTTGCGCCAAAACACCACGCCCCGGTCTCGCTCGTCGTCGTCGGCCCGGCCTGGCGAGATGGGCGCCTCTGGGTCCAACAAGCCTCGTTCGGTAGGACACGTCCAACAGTCGAGCGACACCCACCACAGTCTGAGGAGCTATCCCACCAGCACGAGCAAGCATGGAGGCGTGGTGCCGCGGTCGACTCCACCAGTCCCGTCCAAGCCACGTGGAAACACACCCCAAGCCCGGGATGCGAGATTGCCTCGCGAGTCCATGGCTGAATTTGCGGAGTTTATTCGCTCCACCGGACCCCCCGGCGGCGGCGCGGCTCCTGTCAATGCGCTCGCTGGGGCCGGTGGCTCGCGAAAGCCGGGAATGGTGTCAATGGCTAGCGTGGCGTCCAGTAAGGGATCCATGACGAGCAATCCCAACAGACCTAGGCTTCAGGCACGTGATGCCGCTGTGGACTACAAGGATGACAACTCTGACCTGATCGATTTCATCCGTCGTGGTCCCCCGAGCCTCGACCCGCGGATCCCGAAGGCTGTTGCTCCCTTCCGAACCACCATGGACTCGGATCAGATGTCGGGTGCTGTTGGCGGTCGAGCTGTCGACGCCCACCTTAACGAAACCGAGATGAGGGGCAGCGACTCGACGAACTCGGTCCCTCCCTCGATCCAGTCTTCCATCAACTCGCAGAGCGCGCTGCTTGCCGGAAGGAGCAAGCCTCAGCCTACCTCACACCCAGCGCCTGTGCCCAACGAGATGGACTTCGACATGCCCATGCCCAAGCGCAAAACTCGCCGCGTTCGTGACCCGTACGCCATTGATCTCAGCGACGAGGACGAGATGATGCTCGAGGAGGAGCTAACGCCCAGGGGCCCCAAGCGGCCGGCAGCTAAGGAGGAGAGTCTGATTGACTTCTTGAACAACTACGCACCCCCGCCCGAGCCAACCGTTTTGCCCTTTATCACCCAAGAGGCCCAAGCAGCGGCAGCGGCGCGGAACAAGCCAAGGAAAAAATCGAGCTCGGCAAACTTGATGGCAAGGTTGACGAGACGAGATAGCGGACAAAGCGGCTCACCGGGTTCTGGTTTTATGGGGGGGCCCAAGGTTTCTCAGCCTCCCGCGGCCGAATCTAGAAGTTTGAACAGCCGGGCAAGTGCCGGCATGGCCTCGACTATGGGTGGGGGAAGGAGCTATACTCCCATCCAAGTGACGCCGAGCATGGGATCGAAAGCGGCAGCCATGATGGGCGGTGGTCCAACCCCCACCATGGCCAACCGGCCCCCTGTGGGAGGCGGCGGACGTGTTCCGATGAAGAAGTTTGAGCCGCGCGACGCTGTATCGGTACCCTCTCATGGCACCTCGGACCTGGCCGACTTTTTGAAGCACTCGGGCCCTCCTCCGGGTCTCTCGATGGCAGCCCCGTTCCCGGAGCCCATGTCCCCTGAGCACCATCGGCGGGAATCCAGCAGCATATCCAAGGTTTTCGGGAGGAGGAAAAAGGCGAGCGTCTCTTGATTTTCTTTTCTTTTATCATCTTGGGATATTCTTGTACACACTTTTTTTTTTTTTGGCTTCATTTTGGACACATTTTGGGACGTTTTTTTTGTACACACATTCACAGACATTTAGCGGAAACAGTTGCACCATTTTGATAAGTTAGTTTGATTTGGATGGATAAAAAATGTATGAACCAAACTTGCAGGGCCTGGTTTGAAAGGCATGGGGGATGGGACAATACAATCGTGAGCCTAATTATTTGGTTCCAATGCTTCAAATTCGTTTAATTGTCAGAGTGATGCAAAAGCAAGAGTAGATAATCGGACAGAGCGTTAGACATAACCCCGAAGGGTTAGCTGAGAGGATGTCGACATTAACATACTGCGGTTGCGAGCAAATCTTGACCTGGCACGGGCGGTCCACCAAGTTCCACCTCACCATCCCTCGATCTGCTCAGACTTGGGTGGGTTACACTACAGGAGCTTTATTCACTTACATGTCACCAATGAGCCAAAAACAGGCCCGAATTGATCGATCGGGTTATACGTCCTGTCAGACGGGGACGGAGGACGGGGACAAGTTACACATGCGGCAGGCACTATCAGCACCAACTCAGCTTCTTGTTTCGTTGCGTGGTAGAATGGTAAGTTACACAGCATGAAGCATGAGAGCAAGTGTGAGCATCCGTCTCACTCTCACCAACGGAACTCAATAGCCAACCAACCAGCTGCCCAACCACCCTTCCTCGGTCATCTGGAGAAGGGAACTTCGGGCCGTACTGGATGAATGCCGGCGAGCAGAGAAAAGCGGAGGTGCCAGGTGACATGACAGACATGACAACCAATATGGCTATCATCATCTATTAGGGATCTTCTGCCCAGCAATGAGGCGAAAATCACACCGTCCCCTCACCGGTCTTCTCACCTACCATTGACCCCTCACTCCTTCCCCTCCCGCTCCCCCTCCGCCTTCTTTACGCCCTCGGCAGAAGCAAAGAAAGGGAACGTGGTTGGGACGGGCTAGATGTGAAACAATCTAGAAGATTGCACCCGAAGGTAGGCTTTGCTAATTTATCGGAATCTTGCTGGCCATGCAGCAAAGCTGGCAAGCCACAAGCCACAATCCACGTGGAGATAGGACTTTTGATGAAATACGCAGTGATATTGGACGGGTGGACGGAGAACCGCATGATGTAAGGCTGGTAAGCGCCGGTGATCTATATGTGTCGGCTGACAAGTGCTGTTGATAATGCCATCCGAAGATTCCGAGCAATATGATATGAATGCTGATCTTATCTTTTCTCTTCTGCCTCTCGACCATAAGCCCGAATACAACCTCGCTGGTTCAAGGATAACAGCAAGGCTCAGGACCCAATGTACCGAAGGTGCAGGAAGATAAGTCTACTTCGCAGGTACGACAGCGCACCGTGCAAGTGGCACCGTGTCTCGTCTGCAGGGCCTTGCAGCGTCTTAAGTGCATGCATGAGAGAAAATGCCCGTTTCTGATTATTGAGTCGTTTCTCCAATAAGTTTCGAAACGGGATGCCCAACTCGCATTGCATCAGTCTCACGCGGTGCTTCCTTCCTACCCCTCACCATCCTGCCTGGGCTTGCTGCTACCCCGCAGTGTTGGAGCATCGACAACAGTTGCAAACAAAGGTCCCATGAACAAACCAAATAATATCCGACCGCAGATCAACCCGCTTTTGGTCCCCGCGCAATAAGCCGGAGCGGCAGCAACGGCAGTCGTTTTCGTCCCTTCTTGGCACCGACAACCGCACCAACTCCGGATACACTGCTCCGAGCTGGCCCAGTCCTTGGCCTGTCCGTCGCTGCCGTGATCAGCCCGGTCCAGACCCACATCCCGGACCGCATTGCCTCTAACTCCAATAGGGGGGATCATGGACCCCGTCTCCCCATCCTCTCTCGGCCACCATCCTGGCCGCCGTGCCAACACTCCAAATCATGACGACGTCGACATCCCACCACCGCCTCTCCCGCAGACCCTCTGGTCCCTCCAAGTACCCCTTTACATAACCCACATCTCCCAACCCACCGCCAACGCCTTTGTGGTCTCGGTCCCCCGCTTCAGCTACCTCGCCCTATTGCTCCCCCGACTATCTGCCTACTTCCACCCCCTCCCATGTTCCTCATTCCACTACGAGGATGTCCAGCTTCGAAACCTAGCCGTGGGTCTCCTGGTCGACTTGTATCTCCCTCCCGACTCTGCCTCGTCATTACCATGGAGGCTCACAGTCGGCGACGGCCCGGAATGGGACATAGCCGACACTTTTACAAACTCAGCAAAGGAGGCGGATTTTGTCCGCAACGGAAACGCCAAGCAGATCATGGGATTGAGCAAGGATGACAGTACCACTTTGTGGAATAGTGTGCAAGATAGTCCGTCTTTTTCTTCTTGTTGTTATTCTTCTTCTTCTTCTTCTTCTTCTTCTCCTTTTCTCGAGCTGTTTTGTAGTCATTTTTTTGCTGTTGGCTAACATATGTGTGATAGACGATTATGCTTCCTTTAGCAGGATCAACAGCCGCCTCCTCAACACGCCCACCCCTCTCAAGAACGTCCCAATACGTATTTACATACCGTCTTCGCCTTCACAGTCTTCAGGTGGCGGCGGCGGCGATCAAGGCTCGTTCAAAGTGGTTCAGACACTGATACCACCTCGACACCCCAACCGTGTGTTCCACCCCCCTCCCCCCCTCCCCTTTCTTGTTGCCCTGCTATGAATGCTGATAAGTACATGGGAGGAAAAAAACAGGAAAACCACAGACATTGGGAGAAGTCCTCAAGGCCAACCTCCCTTCTCTCTTTCCCTCTAGTCGAGACCCAGTGTTGGCAAACGTGATCATGCACGGGGGTCCCGTGCCGTTCAGGGCTCCGCTGGAAGATTTGATGAGGGAGGCGGCGTATCCGGATGGGTGGGTGTGCTTGATTGTGGTGTTGTTATAAACAGAACTTGAGCTGTATTGAATTGTATAGGAAGCAAGACAAGAGTAATTTCCCTCACCAGCCCCCGTCACCATGGTTAGTATAGACTAAAGAAAACAACACTTCCAATCAATCTCGGCATGTGCCAAATAGGCCTGCGTCTGCGTTTTAAACGGGCCCTTTGGCATAGCACGAATAGACACTCTCGGGATAATATGCTGAAGTAAGGTATAATGTGATATTGTATGGTATAATAGTTAGTGTAGTAGGTACGTAGAGAGATGGCGTAAGGTAGCTAGGTAAAAATGAAGAGCGGGATGACTGGCAAAAGAAGTAATAAACACAAAAAACACCACCACCCACCCTGCCACTACCACCCCCCCCCCCCCCCCCCCAACCACCGCCCTCCATAGAGAAATAGACACAGAAGAAGACAAAAGACATGTGCAGCCGCCCAAAACATGAACCGGAACCGAATACCAATAGACAAGAAACCAACCCGACAAAAATGAATATTACCGTAGTTGCTTGCACGCAAGACCGATCTCGATCAAACACAAGTGGTATCTCCTCCCCCGCCTTCCCTTGTTGTCCCTCGGCCGTTAACAGAGTCCTCCCACGCACGTATGACGATGTAAATGCCAATGAAAACACTCTTTCGCCCACCAAAACTCAAAGAGAAAGAAAGACGATGCTGACTTTGTCCTGCCACACAGCTTCCCCCGGGTCCCCCACCTTCCGGTCTTTTCTCTGTTTCGAAATACCTTCATCGTACAGTGGCGCGCGCGCGCGCGCCCCATCTCCATGCCCAATACCATTACGCCCCTTTCTGTAGTTCCCTCCTCTGCCCTCGAGCTCATCACGCAAGAAGAAAAAAAAAAAAAGAGGGAGATACCGAGAGAAAGGGCTGCAACAAATGACGAGGGTGCTGCCTAGGCTGGGTGGTGACCTGGGCGTATGGAGATGCAAAAGACGGCCAGGAAAAAGCCGGAACGAGGCCGTCGGGAATCTGGACTATGTGTGTTTATAAACATATATATATATATATAATATATATATATATATATGAAATGCACAGGGAGAAATGTACGGTATTCTAGCGACATTGTCATGGCTCGCACCAGGGGGTGTCGTAACTTTGCATTTTAGAGCGGTGGCTGTTGTTGCATTGGCGGTAGAGGCCCTGACAAAACTCCGGTCATGGCCCCAGATAAGCCACCCGGTGGCGACATTCCGGGTATGCCTTCGGGTACGGCTCCCGACACTGGCGGTGGGAGGGGACCGTGGAGCGGGCCAGGTAATGGCGGGCGGAAAGCATCGACTGGAGTACTGGGAGCATGCATACCAGGAATGGGCGTGGTCGGAGCCATGGAAGACAACGGGATGCCGTTGCTGACATTGCTGGCAAAGCTGGACCCGGGTTGGTGATCCATTACATCAATGCTGTTCGGCCGCCGCCACAGCTCGTTTTGAAGACCCTCCAGAATCCGCATGTCAATGGAAAGAGCGCTGGAAGGGTGCGAAATGATCTTGAAAAAGGAGATTGTTTTGGCGAACAGGTCTTTCAAAAGGCCCTCGTCAATATACTGGTTCAGAACTGGGTCTCGGAACACAGCCGCCAAGGTGAGCAAGTTGCCCCATTGCCTTCAAGTTCCAGGTCAGCAAAAAAATACATCGACAAGAAAACAAGGGTGGGCGAGGAGGTGCCTTACGCATGTGCTGTGCCAAAGACATTGGTGATGATGAACCGCTTATCCTCGACTCCGTGGAAGGCCCTCGTGCTTTCGATCAAGGCCTTGATGCCTTTCTGCGCGTACTCCTTGACCTCATCGGAAAAGTCATCCTGAATCCTGCCGGCCGGCGAAATACCCTGCATAGGGGACATGATGGACATGGCTTTGTCAAAATTGTGCTCGAGAATCTGCTTGATGAAGGGGCGAAAAGTGATGACCCGGGCGCCCCAGTACTTGGCACGCAACCGAGCAGCCAAGATATCTCTTGCTGGGGGATCCGATTCCAGAAACTTGAACTCGGGTGGCACAAATCGCATATCTAGTGAGTTCTGGATAATCTCAATGATTCCACCTCCGGTCGAGTTGCTTTCCAGAGGCTGGGGATTTTGGGGGTTGTACAGCGTCTGGTGAATCTGGTTCAGATTCTTGCGCAGATAGAGCTGGGCCAAGTAGCTCCGAAGAACGTGCTCGTCGAACCCGTGCTCTGTCGCCATGTTGATGTTGGGATACGGCATGATTTCCTCAAACGCCAGAATATGCGACTGTGGCAGTGGCAACTCGGCAATAATGTCGCTTTCGAGCTGGAGGCACGTCCAAAATGCAAAGACGAGCTGGTTATCCGACTTCTCGGTGACCGAGTCCCGGTTGGTCGTCTGTCTCTCTTGAAGCCTTTTGAACCGATCCAGGCTCCTGTGGAAAGTAAGTTAGCATTTCGTTGGGCGAATTACCCGAACAGTGAAAAAAGTGAAGGCTGACGTACGGTCTCATTTTGATCTGCAGTGCCCAGCCAGCTTCTTTGATGTAAGCGTAGCTTTCCACCACCCTTCCAAGCTGGCCGTGGTATAATCCAGCCAGAATGTACGCGTGAATATGACGGAGGCTCGTTCCAGCCAACTGACCGCCAAGAATGTCAGTAGCATGGGCAAAGTAATCCAGCCCAGGAATCACGTCCAGGTTTCTCTTGAGAGAAGCAACCGGTTTCGTGGACGCTCCTGATCCTTGAAACGAGGATCGCCTGCTGTTTCCAGCTCGGTCGCTATTGTCCTTGGGCGAGGGAAGGCCGGCTGAGTGGGAATGAGAGGCGTAGGACGGCGGTGAGCCCTGCGACGGGGACGCCGGTGTCGGGTTGCCGTTGCGCAAATACGGGGAGCCGTGCTGGGCGGGCTCGCTGACTGGCACAACATCCGGCAGCCGCTTGTCCTTGTGAAGGCAGATTTTCCCCAGGGCGAGGACCAGCAGAACAAGCGCATTGTTGATGGAACGCTGGAACATGGGCTTACCAACCTTGGTTGGCAACGGAGACTCACCGCTGCCGCCGTCAGGGCCAGGCGAAGTCCGTTTCCTTTTAAGTGAAGGCTCAACCTGTGCTCCGACAAACTTGGCGATGTTTGAACCTCCCCCTTTGCTCCTCGAGCTTGGCTGTAGGCCGTCGAGGAAGAGCCTGACCATGGCATTCAGCTCTTCGGGGATAATAAGCGGGTGCATGTTCTGGATGTTGTCGTTGAAACTTTTGACGTATTTCCACACGACTGGTTCTGCAAAGTCCAGGACGTGAATGAGTCCGCTGGCAGTCTTTCCATCCCCCGGTCCTGGTGAGCCGCTGATTCCTCCCCAGCAATCTGCTGGTGACGGGGCGCCGGCATCAGAGTAGTCATCATGCACCTCCATCATTCCCATATCGTGCGGAACATCCCTGTCTCGGCTGTTGTCCATGCCTTCGCCCCGACCCCAAACTCGCAGCAGACCGCGCTTTTCCTCCTGTCTGATGGGGAACTCGTCTACATACTTTATTTTTTCTGCATCCAGATACCGCCGAACCAGCGTTTCGATCGGTCGCCACTTGAGCAAGAAGGCGGCCAAGGTTGTATGATTGGGCGGGATAGTCGGGACTCCGGGCTGAACGAACGGCCCCGGTTCCACCTCCTTTTCAAGCTCCATCTCGCGCGTTATCATCCGTGCCTGCTCTGTATCGATGGGGGGCGCTTGTGTCCCTCCTGTTGGCGACGATGCGTATGCTTCCTCTGCCACAGGTGCCACCGCTGATTCGGCCGAGGCCGGTCGTACCTCTTCCTCTTGCATCGGCTCGAACTGCTGAAGATCTGCCGCAGGGGCGATCCGCTTTACCGCCTCCTCGAGCCTGCCCACCCGCCTATCATTCGTTGCCATCCAATCCTGAAACTCATTCCTCATGAACAGGAGCTGCTCCAAGATGTCCGCCTGCACCTTGTCTTGCCTGTAGCACATGGTTAGTCGCCGAGACAGCAATCCAGAATCGGAAATCAACCCACTGCTTGGGAGGGGTTTCTCGATATTTGCATTCCACCTTCTTTTCCCTGCAACTCTTGCAGGGCTTTAACTCATCGCACTTTGCTTTGAGTTGACGGCACGTCTCACAGGCCTACACACGCGCCGTTAGTTGTTTCCCGTTCGTTGGCTAAAGATGTGGAGCAATCCAGATGAACTAACCTGTGAGGCACGTTGTCCTTTGCGCTTCGCATTCGAGGACGCCACATGAATCGAGTAAGACAGGCCATCATGCTGTGATCCATACGAAGGCGGCGGAAAATCATATGGCTGCGCGTGGACTAAGGGCGTCTGTGGTGGATAGCTCGGTTGCCTGCCGAACATGGGCGGCTGCTGTGGCGGAGGCGGCGGAGGCGGAGGCGGAGGCGGCGGTTGCTGCTGTTGCGGTTGCTGCTGCTGGGGTGGCTGTGGTTGTTGTTGTTGTTGTTGTTGTTGCTGCTGCTGCTGCTGCTGCTGCTGCTGCTGCTGCTGCTGCTGTTGTTGTTGTTGTTGTTGTTGTTGTTGCGGACCGTTGTCGAAGCTCAAGTGACGCTTCTCGTCCCCATAAGACTGCGGCGGGAGGGCGCTATGTGGCGTTCCTGGCGTCATGATTTCGGGGCCGTTGCTCGTTGACAGAGGCCTGCGTAGCTGTGGCAGGGTGGTGTCTTCGCCTGGATCAGGTTTTACTATGGGCTCCCTGGGAGGGTAGCTAGAAAATGCCGGGTGGGCCGGCGAGTGTGGAGGCTGCCGGTGTTCGTGCATTGGCGTATATCTCTCGGACTCATGGTGTCTTCGGTCTTCGATGGGCGTTTGCGCAACAGGTGGCGGCGGAGCCTGGGGATGAGGGTGCTGCTGGTGGGCGTGAGGATGAGATGGTTGCGGTGGAGGCGGCGGAGGCGGCGGCGGTGGTGCTGGTTGAGAATGAGGATGAGGGTGAGGGTGAGAGTGAGGGTGTGGGTGATTGTGAGGGTGAGGATCACCGGGACCAGGAGGGCGAGCGTAGTGATGTGGTGATGGTTGATGGTAGGGGCTCGAGGTTGGCGGAAGGTGAGGCGATTGTCCACTCGTCGGGGAGGGATTGGGATTCAGGAGTGTTCTGCCGTGATGTGAACCGCCTGCTGACCATGGCGAGCCAGTCGTCAGACGGGGTCGCTTGGAGTCAGGCGCCCCTGGGTGGTCCATGGCTGGGGGGGGTTCTTATATATGTATGTACATAAATGCCCTTAACACTAGAAGGCGGCGGCCAGACGCGAGGTCAGGCAACAAGCGGCAGAAAAGCAATGGCCCATGGACAGACAGTGCCTGGCAACACCAGCATGGAACACAAGCGGGGAGGAGCCCGGCTTGGGGGTGGGAAGAGCAAGATCGTCCACAAACGACCCGTGACTTGCGAACTCAGACGCCTCTTTTTTTTCTTCTCCCTCTCTCTCGCTCTCTTGTGATGGTGTACAACAGGAGAGGCAACGCTCGGCAGCAAAGAGAGAACAGCTAGCAGGCACACGAGCAGTGGCAGTAGCAGCAGGAGGAGGAGAAGCAGCAGCAGCAGCGGTGGTCGCGCAAGCTCATGAGCGGGCTCACCGGGGGGAGCTGCTTATTGGCCTGGCCTAGGCTGGCATAAAGCTGTGCTTGTGGAGGGGAGATCTCGGCAGAAGAACAAAAGGCTTCCCTGGGTTTAGCCTTTCCGTCTCACTTGGGTCCTGGTCTCGATAGAGGGAGCAGAGCAGGACTGGACCAACCAGTTGGGCAGCAACAACTGAACTGGTTGCGTGGTCGCGGTTCCCGGTGTGGGCGGATGAGTGGGGAGGCTTCGAAAAGACAGAAGCTCGGTTCAAGGATGCGGCTTTCGGCAGGCCGGCAGCGCGAGGTCGGGGCAAAGCCTCCTTGCTCGTTTCTCTGCAGTGCTGTGCGGTGACAGGTTTGTCTGGCTGGGATCTCCGAGACGTGTTTATTACACACAAAAACGGCGGTGCGGAGGGGGGTGTGGGCGGTGCCGACGGGCAACAGGCAGGCTCCAAAAAGACGGTCAATGGCAGACGGGAGCGAGCTGGAGCTGGGTCCGGCGGTGTTTTGGGCCTTGGGAGAGAAAGAGAATCCGACAAAATTGAGGTACGGTCCCCAACCCTGCGGAGCACGTCTCATCAAGACCCTGGACCGAACCGGGGTGGTGGAAGCTAAGCAGGCTAGGGTTCGATGGGACAATCAAAGGCGGGCAAACGGTGGGTCAAGAGCGCCTCACCCAGTCTGGGGTGTCTGTCCCCTCTTGTGCTCTGCCAGCCTGGGCCCTCGACGAATAGGCGGCTTGGTAGTGACAGCTTCACGAAGAATTAGTGGGGTATGGGTTGCTTTTGGCCGCGATCCCCCCTTTGCGCTCTGCTTGTCAAGCTTGCTGTTCTCGGAGGTGACAAGTAGAGCCGGATAGGCGGTGACAGGTACCGAACTTTGCCAGCCCGAGAGCTGGTCAGCAGGAGGTTGTGTACGAGCAGGATGAGGGCGATGTATGTAGAAGACAGTGGACGGTAGTAGTCGGTGGTGACACAGGACGTGGTGGTCAGCAGCAACAACAGCAACAAGGTAGCAAGTAACCTCGTCTCGTCTCGTCCGCCCCCCTCCTTGATCGGCCTCTCTCCGACGCTCTCTCTCTCTCCTTTTTTCCCCCTCAAATCAGCGCCGACAGACCCGGGAGGATGGTTTAGCGCGGCGGGCGATATGGATAGTATGGAAACAGTGGTGGAGGGACAGTGGCGTCTACCGCAGGCGAAAGCAGAACGAGAGCTGAGCAATGTTAAAAAAGACGACGCCAAGGAGAACTCGGCTCGACAATGCGTGCGACGCTAGCATGGAGACGATGGGGCAGCACAATTCCCGGGCGGGCCCCTCAAACTGCAAACCCCGAGTTCCGCAAGACGCGCGAGAGGGAGCGAGAGAGAGAGAGGTGCATGGATGCGCGCGCATGGCATGGATGGATGGGCTTAAGCAGCGGGCAGCTGTGCCTTCTCTGAGAGTTCTCTCGTTTCGGTCATCTCACTGTGCTGGCTGGGTCGCTGTCACCTCGACAGGGGTTCGCTTCCGCACCGTGTCGCGACAGTTCACGGCGCACTCTTCCAGGTTTCCCAAAGTCCCGTCCAGTACCTGCCAGCGACCCGAGGTTGCCAGACCATGCCCACTGCGGGCTACACTAGGAGTCTAGGATGCCTGTCTTTTCTGGGCGACGCGTCCACAAAGTCGGGACCATCTGAGACACGAGCGCACCAGCCTGGATGTTCACTACCTATGCGCAGTTCCGTTTTTATATAGATATTGACATCGATTGACCTTGAATCGGACGACATGAAATTCAAATGCTGAAGCAAGGTGTGAGAGAGCCAAACGTGTGTGGCTGATGAGTGGCCGGGTGTTTTTCTGAGAGGGGCAAAGAGGGGCAATCACGATTCCCAGTCAAATGGGAGCGAGATTTGGACGCACGGTGCCACCATCTGACCCAAAGGGACCGGGGTTGCACAGGTTGCCGGGTTCCTTGACAGAGAGCAGTATGCAGCAACCCCTGGCGGGCTCGGCGGGCTTCCAGATCTTCCACCAGAAATCCTCGGCTCGCCGCAGACCGGCCATGTCAACAAAGGGACCGTCCGTTGCGGTGAAGAACTGAGTCGTGTTTTTTTTTTGATGTTTATGATGTGTAGTTGTAGGTAATATCAAGTGTATCAAAGCTTCAACGCCATTCCCGACGGTGAATCTCCTCTCTCTCGGCAGCCAATCATGGCCGGCATCACAAATCCCAGGAGTGTGGGTGGGTGAGGTCCGAGAATCTGGTCACCCATTTTGGGCCGCACTTCACCGCGTCACTTCTCGTCAAGCCTTGCCTTGGCTCCCCGCATTCGCCGCCAGAGGGAGAGGCTCGATGTTTGCAAACAAGCGTCGCATGGCTGCAGGGTGGCTGTCACCAGCCAGTGGATATCACCAGTCCTGCCAGCTTGTTTCGGCTATGTGCTTGGTATCTGATGCCTATCGACAAAGTCGACAACCCAATGCAACCTTGGTGCTCTCTGGCCAAAGGCAAACAAAAAGCCTCGCTGTGGTTTCATGCACTTGCTCCGGCCCACCCTCCCCACAATCGAGACACCATCAAAGAGCAAATCCCCTTCAGCCGCAGGACACCGGCAGAGCGGACAGAACCACAGCAAGAAGCCATCATCGAGGCTGAGGCCAGCATCCATCTTGGAATTTGCCTGGTCAAGGCTTGTTGACTTGCAAACCAATCATTGGCACGGTCGGAGACAACTCCGCGATCTGCTGTTTCGCCCCATGGCCAGGCCAGGGTGATGTTATCGTACTTAATGGGCTAGCAATGGCGGGGGGTTGTCTTTTCACCAAAATCCCGATATCAAAAACCCCCCCACTGCTCCCATCTTGGCACACGGCTGTTGTTGGGCAAGACTGGGCACGCTGATCATTCCCATCTCACCCCATGCAGTCGCGTGTATCGATATTTCATGAGAACAACTCTTGTCCTTTCTGAACTGCCTTCACCCACGTGCTCAGTCACTGGAAGGAGAAAAAAGGGGGGAAACTGCTGGACATGTCGAATGGCGCAATCCCCAACGCCCATGCTTCCCCCCCAACCCCACGCTTATTCCCCTCAGGCGCACCAACCGCATGGTCTGATTCCTTGATGGGCAAATCAGCACGTCCCAATGGGAAGAGGACCACACCACCATCACCCACCCCTTGTTGCTGACCCTGTGTCTTGTCGTTGCAACCCACAAACCATCTTCTGCTGGTTCAGCCCGCTGACCAATTGTCTAGAGGCCGTCGGTCCCAACCAGTGAGACGCATGACAGCCCTAGAGGTCAGAGCTTCCAGTGGCGGCCGGGTCGGTTGGTCGGTCGGTTACCCAGTCTCTGGAACCATCTCGCTGGGGGCCCCCATGTCATCGTATTTCTTTTTTTTTTTTTGGTCCCATGAAGCATTTTTCGGAGTTCGGGCTGTCGTGTACCTGTGGGCGGATGAAAATGAGGGTGAAAGTGACCTGTTGCTTCTCGTTGTCTGTTTGGATATGTCTCGGATTTGTATTTCGTACCTGGGCCTGTTTGTGTGATCAACCAGAGGTGAGGCTTCTTTTATGATGCATCATTTGGCGAATGTACATACCACGCAGCTGAGGTCAGGACGAGACAAAGCTTCACGCCTCATGACGAGCTCGGTTGCAGATGAAAAGAAATCCACTACCTATTGCCAAGAGACGCCGTGGCTGATGCCGTCGTCCCTCTCGTTTCTTTTGCCCTGCAGAGCATTGCGGCAGCGCCAGGGAGCGACTGACTGGTTGACCAATCCTTTGGTAGATGTCAGTGGAATGGAGAGGCGTGATCCTTCCAGAAGCAATAACGCCCGGCAGTAGCGGAACAATTTATTGAGAACAGACAGAGACCAGTACCCGAATGCGAATGGCGTCGTTCGGTGGGGGCACGGGATGTCATCTCAATGGCCGTGATGGACACCAAGCAAAGCACACACTCGACGCGCCGGTAGCCAACGGGAAGCACAACCGCTCTGGTGGGTTCTCCCACGCGGTCGTTCGGTCCGTCGGCTTAGCTCTGGAGTTTGGCGTACCCACGAGGTGGCAAAAAGAAGAATGACAGGTTCTCAAACGTCCACCTGCCTTGTGGTGTGCTTGCTTTTTTTTTCTCCTGGCTCCCATCAATCGCGATTGGAGAATGGGCTCCGAACTGAAACAAATTCCAAACCTCTCTGTCGGGCCGAGCGACGCTTGAATCAGCGAACTTGGTATGGAATATCCGGCAACTTGGTCGAAGGCCTGTTTCTTTTTTTTTTTTGTCCCCTGCCGTTTGTCTCTGTCCAATCTGCTGGGATCGTCTTCAAGACGAGGTTTTCAACTTTCTCGCCACTTTCCTTCTTTTCTTTGGGCCTCCTTCACTTTGTGAGACATCATTTTCTGGTGGCCCACCAAAAGGTCCCTTTCCCTCTCCCTTTCCAGCTGCTCCTGTTGTCACCTGGTCTGGAAAAAAGGGGGCGTTATCCTTTAATGGGACAGGAGTGACAGCCATTGGTGCCGTTTTTGATCCAGGCTTTCGAGGGGGCAGCTGAGGAGGTTGGTATCCCTCTGCCTCGGTAAAGACAAGGTCGCCCCTTTTTCCTAGAACTTCACGACTGGCTTCTTCAAGGAGGACGCCAAATGCCAGGAGGGCGGTCTCATCGAGGCTCTGGAGGTCCGTGTTGGCTTTCTTCTGGAAGAAGCCCGAGTGCGGTTGTGTCTGGCCAGGGATGGTAGTTGGATCTTGTGGTTGTGCTATCTGTTGCTGAGAATGGGGGGCGGAAGCAGACAAAGCAGTATAGTCGTAAAATTTGCTCGCATAACAGTGTACAGATTTCAGCAAGGCACTGTCGGGTAGTTGTTGTGAAGGCAGCAAGTCTTCGCTGGCCCAGTAAATGTCATGTTCAGCATAACGGGCTGGGGCGTTGTGTCGCCGAAAGAGAACTTCTTCTGGGGCGAGCTTGAAGGTGCGGGCGTTGAAGGTTCCTGACCCGGGGCGATAGTGACGACGGCTGCTGCCGGCATGGGGCTGGACACGTTCATTGAGCGACACTTGGCCTAGTGATGGTGTTAGAATTCTCACAACAGATACAAAGCGAGGGGTGTAAATACCGGCGACCGCATCGTAAAGGGCATATTCCCGGCCTCGATGAGACGAAGCTCGTGAGAATTGGGATGGCGGGGGTGAGGTGGAGCGTGCAAGCTCCGAGACGGAGACCTGTTCGTCTGACGAGTCCATATGTGTAGGGATTGCGCGGCTTTCCCATAGGTGGTGGTCGGGGTGTGAAGTCGCGATGGTGTCGAGGCTGTGGAATCCGACGTTGATCTGTGAAAGTTTGCGTGTTCGTGGTGACTGACAAAAGACAAGAGGCGCTGGCCCCACTTTTTCAACTTCAACCTCATTATTCCCATACAACAGCGCAGCAAGCCTCTCCCTGTTCCTCACTGTACCTCGACACCTAGGACATTCTTTTCCAACAGGTCGTTGAATTGAAGCTCGGATCATCATGTCTTAAAATAATCTTCTTGCCATCAGGCACAAAAGCATGTGTCGACTAAATCATCTCACAATGGGGGGGTTCTCTGCACGATGGCCATCCGAAGAGGCGGAATTCAAGTGTCCTGGTGGGCGCGAGATGTAACTGGTAGACTCTGGCTGCCGGTCAGGACTTGTAGGAACGGGTAGCACCATACTCCTTGCTGAACTTCTTGAAACTGTAGAGGAAGCGTGGTTTACCAAAGCAAAGGGAACCAATGGGTGGGTTGGGCCACTTTAGGTTAAGGCTAACAAGCCTGTAGAGAACCTCATCCAGATTCACTTCACGAGCACAAGGTACAATGCATTTTGCTTTTCTGTATTTGTAGGAATCTTGCTCAGTATGTTTCCTACACTAAGAGGGAATCTAGTTGCCTAATATTGTGCACCACATCATCCAATCTTGGAACGAAAGAGGCAGTAACAGGAGAACAAGAGCGAGTTTGGTATTATTACAACAAAAGGAAAAAAACCAAAACCAATGGTCATAACTCATGATACATGTTCCACCTTAATCAAAAGAAATCCCGTATTTAGATTCCACTGAAAGCCTCTTGGTGAGACTTGACACTGTTCCTCCTCTCCCGATGGTGGTGGTGGTCATCGTGCTCGACAACCGGGTCACCGAGATGTTTTCTGAGAACAGAAGGTGGCACTTGAGCGGCATCTGTGGGGTCCCTGGAAATGGCGGTGTTTGTTCCAGATCTAGAGGATATCATGTCAGTTTCTCTTTCGTCTTGAGTCACTGAGGCCAGCTCCCAGTTTTACTTACTTACTGGTAAGTCCTGTTCTGACCGACGGTCTTGCTGCCGTCAAGGTCGGAGTCGACCCTGGGGTCAAGCTTGTTGGCCATGTCGCTGGAGTGAGGGCCGGCAGTGTTGCGCGCCGGGCCGGGTCCAGAATGGATGGCACCACGGCCGTCGCGGTCAGAGTCCACTCTGGGATCGGCAGCGTTGGCAATGCGGGAGTTGTGCGGGCCGTGAGTACCCGTAGGGTCGCCGTGAGTGCCGGTCATGCCCGTCTTGCCCGTGCCGGCATTCATGCGGCGAGTGTTGCCAGAGCCGATGCCCGTGTTGCCGCCGAAGCCAGCAGTGGTGTGGGTGCCGGTGCCGGAGGAACCAAGAGTATTGGAACCGTCACGGTCAGAATCGACGCGGGGGTCGAGAGTGTTGGCGACACGAGAGTTGTGTGGGCCGTGAAGGCCTTCGGTGGTGCCAGCGGTACGGCCAGCGTTGCCGAAGCCAGTACCAGTGGTGTGGCCAGTGTTGCCGAAGCCAGCACCAGTGGTGTGGCCAGTGTTGCCGGCAGTGCGAGAGCCGTCACGATCTGAGTCTACGCGGGGGTCGAGGGTGTTGGCAACCCGGGAGTTGTGTGGCCCGCTGATGCCCTCAGATGTGCCGGTACCATAGCCACCGCTGCCAAACTCGCCGTGACCGGCGGTGCGGCCTACACCAGTTGTGCCGGTAGTACGGCCAGCAGTGTGGGAGCCGTCACGATCAGAGTCGACGCGGGGATCGGCAGCGTTGGCGACACGAGAGTTGTGAGGTCCGCTGGTGCCTTCAGGGGCGCCGTGGTGGGACTTGTCGGAGTGGACAACCTCCTTGATCTTGTTGACGATGGAAGACATGTTGATGTTTGTAGTGTATCGAGTTTAAGTGTAAGTGTTGATAGTGTGGTAGTTGTTGGTTGGGTATGAAGTTTGCTTGAGTTGTGATTGCTTTGTAAGGTTGCTTTGTATGCTGATGATGAGGAAAAGAGAAGGTTTGGTTCAATGGGAAGGGGACAGTCCTTATATCCCCCTGAGACCAGCAGACAAGACCAAGAAACCGTTGAGAGACTTGGGAATCATCATCGAGAGGTGGGTCCCTAGAACCAAGATTCACAAGGAGAGGTTGTGTCATAGCAAGAATGGCCCGTCACCTGGGCCAGATGTGTTAGCTTATTCCATCATGGCTTCTCGAAAAAGGATGGAAGGAGCCGAAAGCAAAGTTGGTCAAATGGCATCATTCTCGGCCGGTTGCATGTGAAATCGAATAAGCTGTCAGAGTTGGGGCCCAGGCAAACGGGCATTACCTCATAGACGTCATGGTCGCATATCCAGATTCGATTAAACAATGGAATCTCGGCTCTCCACACGCCTCGCAAGGCGGCCAAGCCATCACGAGATGTCCACCAGGTTTATTCTCGCCCACTTTGTTTGATGTGGGAATTCGGGCCGCATGGGCAAAGGAGATGCGATTGTTTGGAGATGCTGTGACGTCGTCGTTGGTGAGGAAGCCGTGGCTGGTGACGTTGGAGCCGCCGAGCATTTCCCCATCGCTTGGGCTTGGACCCACTGATCCCCCGAGCATCTGCGCCACAATTCGATCCGGTGGACTGCTGGAATGTCCATACACTATACACCCACTCTCACGTGCTGTTGCATGTTCATGCAGCGCCTTTACTCTACACCATCCTGAGGCGTCGCCATATCGATAGCCATCTTGGTTATTCACGCAGCATTCTAGACTACTGCGTACACACAGTGGTCATCTCGATCCAGCTGTGGCGCAACTCTACACGACGTGGCCCTAGTGTAGCCGATGCATCCCTTTAGCTGGTCAAATTGTCCTTTTTCTTCTTAGCGCTTAGCCTACTAATGGAAAGCCCTCCTTACTAACAATTAGTAATCTGTAACTTCTAATCCCCCTGATAGTACTTTTTATATCCCCTAAACCTACCCTAGAAAATACACTAAAGGCCCTATAAATGTATAAAAACCCCAGTTTTAACTAAGACTTGGCTATTGGAGCTATCAGTTAGCTTACAGTAAGGTAGTTATTAACAAAAGCTATAAACTTAAAGGACCTAAAGTTAAAAGCTATAAAAAAAATAGAAATCAATTGCATTAACTATCTTACTTATTTACTATAAAACTAACCTAAATATATATTCTAGTACTCTTTTCTTTTATAAATAGCAATATTGTAAATTTTACAGGTCTTTAAAGTCTTATAAATAGACTAAGCATTACTTAAACCTTTTTATAACAGTAACTATTGCCTTAATAAATAGACCCTATAAAAGGCCTTTTTTTATAAGCAATTACGAAAGTGCTAATTACTAGCGAATTCGTTACTAATAGATATTAAAATCAGCCATTTTAAAAAGTATATAAAGTATAATTAACAGTTAAAACAGCCGTAAATCTTATAAATTAACTAAATATAAAAGTCTCGGTAAAGAGTACAGCTAATAGTCTTAAACTTTAGCCTAAACTGGATTTTATACTATATTAAGAATATATTAATAATAGCGACCTTTAAAAAAGTCGAATTAGTATAGGAAATTAAGGCTAAAGAAAGTAGTAGAATATATTTAAGAAGAAGTTGTAAAAAAAGACTATATAGTAACCTTAGTAATAGCGGTAATTAAATAAATTGTAAATATAAAGCTAATTGCCAATATTAATACCGTTTATAAATATATTATAAGCCTAAATAATAGATAGAATAGCGATTTCTTTTACTTCCTTACCCTCTTTAAATATAGCTTCTATTACCTTAATACTATAGGACTGCTGCCTTTTAATAATTACAAGCTACTTACAGTTAGTAAAAAAGGTCGATATTATATTAACAATAATCTTTTCCTTTACTAACTAATATAAAGTACCGTTAAAATCAAGTATCTTTATTTTATTTTTACCTTTTCTTACCTCTATTTTAGCCAATTTAATATAATAGCAGCTATAAGGTATAAGGTTTAACTTTTTATTAGTACTTTTAAAGGCCTTAAACTTAAGGTACATTTAATTACCGGCTATAGTTCTGGTTACAGTAACTTAGTAAAGTCATAGTACTTTTATAAAGGTAAAGCTAGTAAAGTGGTTATTAAGGAATAAATAGTAAGTATAGTTATTGAAAGGTATAAATAGTAAGGTAATTAGTTATATTGGAATAGGTATGGCCAATTACAGGCCTAAGGGCCCTGTAATTAGTGCTCACACACTAGCTTACAGTACAGCGGAAGTCTTATATGTGATACCTATAGCTTAGTGCTGAGGTACTAGAATACAGCACCTTGCAGGTATTGCGGAATAGAAATATAGTAGGTAAACAATTGTATTGTAGTGCTAGCCTTCTGTAAATCTACTATAATAATCTCTATAGTAGGGTTCGTACTTGACCTCTACCATATACTTACCGATTGACGTGCAGTGCCTTATATACCTTAGCGGGCAGATAGGCTAGAATACGGCTTGGTTAATTCCGAGGTTTGCTAAGCCCTGTAAACCACTTACTAAGCCCTTTGTAGTTTCTGACTTATAGGGCCTATAGGCCTATAATTTAGTATAGTAATAATATACCTACTTAACTATAGGCTTACTAATTCTTAGCTAATTTAGCTAGCCTAGTAGTTAATTACAGGTCTTATAGGCAGTTAAGTTAGTATAGTTTATAGCTTTTTAAAAATCGACTTATAGTTATATAAAAGGGCTATGAAATTAAGTACCCTTAACTTAAAGTGCAGGTTAATGTAGGGTTAAGGTTAAGTTACTTATACTACTTATAGTAATAAGCCTTAGTAGCCTGAATATAAAATTATAGGCAGTTTAGTCTATTAGTTAGTAGGATATAGGCCTTTAAATTACCCTATAGTAAAGTAAGGTGTTAGGTAAGTGCCGGGTATTTAATAGGTAGGCTTTTTAACTTAAGCTTTTACTATATAGTATAATAGTAGCTACTTATTATAAACTTAGGCTTTATAGGAACTTAGTTTAATATCCTTCCTTTACTTATAGTAAGTGGTAAGTTTAGATTTAAATCTAAAGCCTACTATAATAAGCTAAAATTAATAAACTAACTAGTTAACTAAAAAACTAAAATACAAGGTATATAAGGCGTTAAGGCCTATATATTTAAATATTAAGTAACTACTTTTATAAGTTAAAATATAAAGGAAAATTAAATATAAGGAGGGTGGTTTTTTAATCTATTCTTCTATTAACTTTTCCTTTATAGGCTTATTCTTTAAGCTTAAAAGACCTATAAAGGTCTTAAATTTTTAACTAGCCAGTAGTTTAATTAGCCTATTAGCCGGTATTTATTTAGTATTTAAATAGTTAATAGTAATCTATAATACCTTAACTTACTTCTTAACTTAATAGTATTTTAATAATATATACTTAATACAATTATAAAGGGCTAGATTATAGGCAGTAGTTATAAAATTAATATTATTACTATATAGAAAGGTAAAGCTTATTAAAGTATATCCTAACTTTTTATAAACCCCTTTAATCTATAAAGCCTTATAAATAGCCTTAATAAGTATATTGGTTTTAGCTTTTAAAGTAAAGAGGCTTATAATACTAGCCTTCTTTAATTTCTAACTTATAAAGCCTCCGGCTACTTTAAATATAAAGCTGTAAGTAGATTTTAAGTCCTTTAAGTCCTTTATAAAGTCTAAATCTATAAAGCCTATAGGTACTATAGTGCCTTTTTTTTTAATAGGTTTAGTAATATAGCTATAAATGATTATTAAATTTTCTATACTATTTAAATACTTTAGAAGGTTTTTAACAGTATTTAAGCTTATTATAGTAGGTTACTATATACTCTTTAAAAACTACTATACTATAAAAGCAATATTAAGCTTTATTTAAGTTATTAAATATATTATAATACTTACTATATATTAAAATAGTATATAATCCAACTTACTTATAGGACTTCCTTTTAATTTAAGGTCTTTATACTAAGCTATTATTCTAAGCTATAAAGGAACTAGTATTTTACAGCTATTTTTAAAGCTAAAGGTTTTAATTGCCTTCTATATATATTAGGCTTAATTAAGTTATAGAAAGGAGCGATACTTATCTTTTATTATTTAAACCTTTAAAAAGAAGAAAGCTAGCTTTCTATCTTCTATTAAGTAAACCTTATTTAAACTTTTCTTAAGCTATTAAATATAGGCCTTATTAAAGCCTATAATTAAATAATTATTAATATAGATTACTATAAAAATCCTAACTTTAAGATTATAGAAGATAGTAAAGTTAGAAATTAACACTATAAAACCTTCTTTTTTTAATAGCTTAGTAAGTTTAACTTATTAAAGTTTAAGGCTTTACTTTAAACTATATAAGGCTTTAAAAAGGCAAATTATTTAACTAGTTTTAAGTTTAAAGCCTTACTTATATAGCTTTGCTTTAATAATTAAGTCTATTAATTAATAAAATTTATAGAAGCCTTTAAGTATAACTATATAATTCTCCTTTTTTAAATAGCTATTAAAAAATACCTCTATAAAATCGATCTACTTTATTTCCTAATCTAATAAAGCTACTATAGTTAGTAGTATATATTAAATAGGTAATATAGTAGTAAAGGTAAAGGTCTTTATAAAATTTAAGCCTTCTTTTTATAAGAATCTTCTAATAACTAGCTTAGCTTTAAACTTTAAAAGCCTATTTTCTTTATTAGTCTTTTTATATAGTACTAACCTACTAGTTAGTAATATATAGTCTTTAAAGAAAGTACCTTAGGGAAGGAATTTAAAGGTTCCTTAGTTAATTATTTACTTAAATTTACTATATATAGCCTTTAATTAGTAGGATTTTTTAAGGTTTTTTAATACTTATTTTAGTATTTAAGGTAATAAACTAATATTAAAAGGACCTTTAAAGACCCTATAGTAATAGGCCTTAGCTTTAGTTAGTATTGATTTAATAAATTAGCTAATGCCTATTTTAATATCTTTACTTATACTTAAATATAATTTTTCTATTTCTATTAGTAAGTGGTCTTTAATAGAGGGTTTTAAGCTGACTTTAAAGCCTATAATAGGCCTATTAAGAAGCTTTAAGCTACTATCGATTATAGCCTTTTAAATAGTAAGTTTATTAATTAGCTTATTACTAAAGAATTTTTTAGTATTAATCTATTGGCCAATTTATAAACTTAATTAGCTGACTAAGTTATATTTAAGATATAAGTTACTATTTTTATTTACTAATTATAGTAGCTTTACCTTCCTTTAGCTTAAATCCCCTTTTAAAATAGCAATAATACTTTAAATTATAGTAGGCTTATTTACTATATTAATAAAGGAAGATTTTACTATTGCCCTTTTAGCCGGTATTTATATTTAATAGGTCTTACTTTTAAAGATAGTTAATAGCTTACTAGGCTTTATATAGGCCTATAGCTTTAAAGCTTTAGACCTTTTTTTAATAAAAATAAGGAGCTTTATAGAAAAGCCTACAGTTTTAAACCGGTTTAAGTTTAGTTTATAAAAAAAGAAAGGCTTTGATTTATTATAGAACGTTTAATAAGAAGTTAGGTCCTTATTATTAACTACTATATAGTTAACTAATTTAAATACTATAAACGTTATATAATACTATAAATATTAAAGAAGCTATAATAATACTATTATAGCCTATAACTGGTTTAAAAATACTTTAATAAAGCATTTAATTAGGCTATTTTACTTATAAATATAGGGCCTAAAAGTAGAAAATTCAATACCTTTAGTAAAAAACTAAGCTTATAATTTGTAATTAATTTCCTTTCTATTATTATAGTAGAAATGGATAAGGTACTTATTATAGTAGTTCTTTAAGCCTTTAAAAAAGCCTTTTATAGCATTTAGTATAGTTAGTCCTTTAGCGTTTAGTAAGTAGAAGGCCTATTTAAACTAGGATTTTCAGTCTATTA
The DNA here is from genome assembly GCA_030549205.1 of Apiosordaria backusii. NCBI lineage: Eukaryota > Fungi > Ascomycota > Sordariomycetes > Sordariales > Lasiosphaeriaceae > Apiosordaria > Apiosordaria backusii. Next base: position 3,741,479 of record JAUKTV010000002.1, read on the forward strand.
AAATTAATACTATAGGAAGCCTATTATAAGGTATAGGCTTAATTTTAAAAGTATTACCTTTAATAGAATTTAAGGCTTTAGAAAGGTCTAGAATAGTAAAAAATTAAAGCCTTTTTCCTACCTTAGCTTTATTATAGGCTAAGTATTAAAAATCTACTTTTTTTATTTAATCTAAGTTTAAAAGTTTAGTAGTAATTTTATTAGTCTTTTTTAGCAGTTTTAGGCCTATATAACCTAGCTTAATATACTATTTTAATACTATTTAAAGTAATTTATTATAGTAGTTTATAGTAGTATTAGGGATATTTTTAATAGCCTTCTTAAATATATAGCCCCTTTAAGCCTTTTTTTAACTAAATAGGCTAAGGTTATCTAAGCTATTAGAGCTTTTTACAGGCTAACAGAGCTTTTTAATAAGTTTACTTTAACTAAATCCTCTAAAATTAAGGTTATTTAAGCTATTAAGGCCTTTTATAAGTTAATAAAGCTCTATTCCTTTAAATATACCTTAACTACGGCCTTTCTTATAGCCAAACTTAAACTCCTTAAGTCTACAGAGCTTTACCTTTTAAGTATTTAAATTAAAGTTAATAGTACTATTACTATTTAGCTTTATAGGCCTATTACTAGGCCTTTAAAGGTTTAAATCGACTTTTAAATAGCTATCTTTTTAAGATAAGGGCCTATTAGAAAGCTTTACTATTAATTTTTACTTTTAACTAGTAATGTTAAAATTTACATTATAGTAAATAATAGGCCTTTTTACTTTCTATAATTTTAAAAAAAAGCTTAAAGCTTTAAAATCGAATATTACTATTAAGGCCTTATTAGACTTATACAGTACTTCCTTTTTAACTTAACCGCCAACTTTATAATATAGTATACTATTAAAAAGGTTAATATTAAACTAAGGAATATATAGAGTATTTTTAAGCTTAAGCTTAGTATATTTAAAGAGTTCTTTTTATAAAAGTACTGTAAATATAGCAGTTTTAAAGCCTTTAAGTATTAAAGGGCCTTCTTCTATATAAATTATCTTTAGTAAGCTATTATTAAGCTTATAGTTAATAAACTATTTTCGATTATTAATAATATAGTCAATAAATTTAATATTATATAAAAGGATATCCTTTAAAGAAAGTACTATTAGGGCCTTACCTTTAGTACTTTTAATGCCTTTAATAGGCCCTATAAATACTATATAGATGCCTTTATTATTATTATTATTATTAAAGTCTTTAAAGACCCTTAAAGCTAGGTTATAGAAGCTTATTATATAAGTAAATAAATCTTTAGCCTTAGGCCTTTTTTTAAGGCCTTTAGGTCTTTTAAAGCCTTTCTTTTTTTTCTTTTAAGGAAAGTTATTAAGGCTATTAAGGCTACTATTACTATTACTTTTAAGCTTTTTATTTAAAAAAACCTTTTTTTTAGTACCTTTATAAAGGCCTTTTTTACTTCTATAGGCTATGCCTTTAATAGTAGTAGAGGTTAGAATACATTGTTCTTTTAATAGGTTTACTATTAGAAAGCTTAGGTTAATAGTATCTATATTTTAACCTAATACTTTAGCAGTCTATATAGTACTTTATTGCCTTTTAGCTTACTGTAAAAAGCTCTTTTTTATAGCCTATAAGTATTGATTTACTTAATTTATAGTCTAAAGGTTAATACCGGCTAGTATAAGCTGGCTAACTATATTAAAGAATTTAACATTAAAGTCTATTAAAAAGCTTATAAATTAATAGAAGTTTAAGGAGTAGTATTTTTTATAGAGGTTCCCTTATTATAATTTAACGTTATAGAAATACCTTTAAATAAATAGTTTATAGGCTTTAATAGGGCTTATTTATTATAAAATAAAAGCCTAAGGGCTTAAGGCTATACTATTTTAAAGTAATATTAATAGTAAGGCCTATTTAATATTACTTTAGTAGGCTATTATAGTAGGGTCTTTTATAAAAGTAGCTATATTGATAGTATGTAGTATAATATTTAAGCCCTATTTCTATAGATCGAAATTTTTAGGGCCTATAAGCCTTTAGTTAATAGGGAATTTATAGACCTTTTTAGTTATTTTAATAGCTATAGTAGTATAAAAGACTTTAATAGAACTACTATTAGCCTTAAACTTTAATTAGTAGGCTATTGTAGCTTTTAAGTATATAGCTTTAACTATTATTAAAAGAGTAGTTATAGTGGCTTTAGGCCATTTTAAAGTACTTTAAGTTACTATTAAAAGCTTAATTTACTTTACTATTTTAGTTACAGTGCTTTATAACTATTAAATCTAGGCCTTTTACTTCTTTAGTTAAATAGTAAAAGCCTATATATAATAAGAATCTACTAATTCTTCTTCCTTAAAAGACCTCTATTTAGGCCTAGTATCTTACATTTTTAAATTTATAAAAAGCTTAGTATATTTACCGTTAAAATATCCTATAGGGCTTTAAGACTTTAGTTTAATACTGTTTTTAATTAGGGCTTTAACTATAGTTTGCTTATATAGTAAAAGGGCTAGGTCTATAGTACTTAAAAGCTTTAAAGAATAGGCTTTATTTTATATAGTATAGTATTGTAACTACTAATAGTAATAATAGTTAAAAAGGTTGCTTTACTTTTTTACTTTTTTACTTACTTTTAGGATTTATAAAATTACCTATTTAGCTATAGTTAAGGTAAAAGGCTATTTTTAACTTTTGTAAGTTTATAGTTTATAGGCCTTTAATACCCTATTAGGCTTAATTTTTATATACCTTACAGTATAATAAATTTAATAGTAGATGTAAATTTAAACCTTATAGGCCTTTAGAAAATCTAATAAAGTAAGGTAAGCTTAGTATTTACTTTATAACCTTACTTTAATAGGTAAGCTTTAAAATTAGTGATTTTATAGCCTATTTATAGTATAGTCTATAGTAGCTAAAGCTGTTATTTGTAGAAGGCTTTAAGCTTAAGTTTATAAGTTTATAACTTAGTTAAGTATCTTTTAAGTTTATAACCTATTAGAATAGGTATAGCTAATTATAGGCTTAAGGGCTTTGTAATTAGTGCTTATATACTAACTTATAGTATAGCGGAAGTTTTATATATAATATCTATAGTTTAATACTGGGGTATTAGAATATAGTACTTTATAGGTACTGTAGAATAGAAATATAGTAAGTAAATAATTATATTATAGTACTAGCCTTCTATAAATCCACTATAATAATCTCTATAGTAAGGTTTGTACTTAACCTTTACTATATATCTACTGACTAATATACGGTACCTTATATACCTTAGTAGGCAGATAGACTAAAGTATAGTTTAGTTAACCCTAAGGTTTACTAAGCCCTCTAAACCACTTACTAAGCCTTCTATAGCTTTTAACTTATAAGGCCTATAGGCCTATAATTTAGTATAGTAATAATATACTTACTTAACTATAGGCCTATTAATTCTTAGCCAATTTAGCCAGCCCAATGGTTAGCTATAGGTCTTATAAACAGCTAAGTTAGCATAGTTTATAGCTTTTTAAAAATCGACTTACAGCTATATAAAAGGGCCGTAAAACCAAGTACCCCTAACCTAAAGTGCAGGTTAATATAGGGTTAGGGTTAGGCTACTTATACTGCCTATAGTAGTAGGCCTTAGTAGCTTAAATATAAAATTACAGACAGTTTAGCCTACTAGTTAGCAGGATACAGGCCTTTAAATAGCTCTACAGTAAAGTAAGGTGCCGGGCAAATACCAGGTAGCTGACGGGTAGGCTTTCTAACTTAAGCTTCCACCATGTAGTATAATAGCAGCCATCCACTGTAAACTTAGGCCTCACAGGGACCTAGTTTAACAAGTTAAATAATAAGCAATTAAATATAGTAAAGGCTGTATTACTTTATAAATTAGTAAGTAAGTTATACGTTTAAAAAATTTAAAAATTATAAAGAAACTTACGATTTATTAAATGCTAATAAACTTATCCTTTTTTAAGTAGTAAAGCCAGTTTAAAAAATAGCTGCCTTTGGCTATTACCTATACCTTAAACCCCTATAAAATTAGCTTAAAGTAAAGTAATATTATATAAGTACTTCTACTTATAAAACAAAGTATTTTCTTATTAATAGCGATATTCTAACCGGGCTTATATAATTTTATTAAAACCTTAACTAAGTACTTATTAAAAGGTATAATTCATTACTAAAGTAAAGAATTAGCGACCTTATCGTTAGTATCTTAGAAAACAAACCTTTACTTAAGCTTTTAATAGCAGTTAAAAGGCATTTAGTAGTAAATTAAGTATTTAAGCTTACCTTTATCCTCATTCTAATATATCTTAATATTACTTTTATAATAAAGACTAGAATATACTATAATCGCTATTATAATATAGATTTCGATAGCGGAAGTTACTATAAAACGTACTACTTGAAGCTTTTAACTGCTATAATTAATAGAAAGTATATATTTGTTAATCTAATAAGCCTATTTTTTAATAAGCTTAAAGAGAAAGAAAGTAAGGAAAAGCTAAAGAATTGTAAAAGGAAGTAGGTACTTTTAATAGTAAGAAAAGTAAGCCATTTAAATTACTTAAAAAGGATTGTCTTTAAAAAGACTAATATAGAAGTTATACTATAAGTCGGTCAGCTTATAAGGCATAACCATTATAGGATTTAGAATTATAATATATATTAATAACTCTAATGTACTTAAATATATTAAAGAAGTAGCTTACCAGTCAGAATTTTAAGCGATAATTTATTAATATACTTAATTAAATAGTACTTATAAAGCTTATAGTAGGGCAATTTGTCCAATTCGAAAGGTGCCTTATAGAAAAAATCGTCGTCATCTTCTTTAAAAAGGCCTTTTTCCTTAAAGGAATAGTCGCTAATTATATCGACATTATTAAGAAATTAAGTAGGTAATTCAGTAAAAAGCACTCTATAAAGGCATTAAAGGTAGGTTAAATAAAGCGTTAAAAGGTAAGTTAAATTATAGTTTCAGTAGTTCGAATTGCCGTATAATAAATATTGTAGTATAGGCTTAATAAGGAAAATATTACTTTTTAAGTAGTATCTTTATAATATTTTCCTGTATAAAGGAGGTGTAGTTTTAAGTGAAAAAACGCGCTAAGTCTATATAAGAAAATGCTAAGGGTACGCATTTAAGTGGGTAGTTATGGTCAATGTACCTCGAGTATTTAGCCCCTATAAACGCCAAGGAAAAAAAGGACAATTTGACCAGCTAAAGGGATCTCGCCGGTTCAGCTTCCCCCACATTGTTTTCTTTTAAGCAGGTGGGCGTCCACTTAACACCGTCTAATGCTAGCGTGCCGTTCCGCATAAAGCAACCGACGTCATCGACTGCCAAGTACACTAGGTCCCTTGCAGTCCTGCCTCTGACTAAAACCGCAACACCTTCCATGGTAGGTATCAGAATGTCTTGATATTGCAGCATCGCCCCACGTGCATGCTAGTATCACAGGTCCGGACCCGGGTCATCCCACTTTGCAACTGTTTCTGATACTCTCCGCTTCGCTAGTGTGTATGTACACCATGTACGTTGGTGACGTTGAGGTTCTATTCTTGGGAAATGTGGGTGATGGGCCTGAAGCCAAAGCCCCAACCCATCGTCAATCACAGAGCAACAGAGCACGAGCAATGGGTAATGGGTGATAACACCTAGGGCGTGAGAAGGATCTGAAAGTGGGGATATGCCCTCGCATGAACAGTGTACCAGGAGCAGAGGCAGGAGCAGAGGCATGAGCTAATAGTGTATACGGAATTGTGAGACTTGGTCATATTGAAAATACATGGTAGAATGAGATAATGCCAATAGGTCCCAGCCAGTCATTCATGTCGTCCATCATTCTCCTCGTATCGTTACAGGTAAAAGAGGGGTATCGCTTTGTATCCAAACAGAATCGTGATATAATAAATTAATTTCCTAGAAGACTGGAACGCTTGAAATAGAGGGGGTATCGCAGGTTGTCATCTAGGTGAGCTAGTTGTTGTGTTACCGGAGTCTCAGTGGTGTTGGGAGCTTCGGTGACGTGATATAAAACGCGACGAGTTTAGACGCGAGAACGGTACCAGCGGCGGCGACGGTAGGTGGGCGCAGTTGTGGTATGGTGGACACGAGTGTGGCGGCGAACCCACCAGATCCTGCATCCCGTCATGTTAGCATGAGACTAAGTATCAACAACACTGGGCACGGCGAAGGTGAGTGGGAAACATACCCGACGATAGCACTGACGAGCCAGCAAATTGCGCTGAGGAAGGAAAAGGCGATCACCGCCTTGAACTGGGCGCAAGACGCAGTCCCCCGGAATGAGATGTTATCCCAGTCGAAAACCCACCTGCAGCTAGGTTAGTGTTTTGATCTAGGTATCTTGGTCCAAGCAAGCTCAAACAGCTGAAACTTACCCGCAAGCACCATCAAGCCAGGCCACCAAAAGACCAAAGGCGATGAACCACAGTACACTGAAGAACAGATCGGCGGGCCAGTGAATAAACGAGGAGCTGAAGGGGAACAGCCAAATAATGGCAAACAGGATGGACAACCCCGCAACAACCTCGGTGTAAATATGTCGTCCCAGATCCCACGAGGAAGCACCACGGACCGAGTGCAGATAGTCACCGTTGAGGCCGGTGATAATAGCTGCAAACGCTAGTTCTGCCAGTCGCAGAATGATGGAGACGATCTCGGGTAGTGCCATTTTGTTTCGCCTGGCTAGTGTGGGTGCGTGTACGAGTTTAACAGGGTATGTATCGACGGATGGGCAGAGCAAGCTGTCGTTGCTAGGTGTTGGACACAGGGGACTGTAGAAGGGAGGCAAATCGATTGGGAAGCTGTTGCTCATTGATGGGCTACACTATATAGTCATCAAACATTTGGTGCCGTGGCACCGACAATACCTGCTCCCCTGGCAAGTTTTTTTTTTTTTGTTCTTCGTCATCCCCCTTCTGACCATGTTTCTCCCCGCAGTTGGACGAGTGGCTGGCCGTGGTCTTCCCGGTGCGGTTCAAGCCCAGCTGCTACCATGTCTTGAAGCCAGCCGGTGCCCAGCTCCTTGAAATACGTCACTTGTCTGGTCAGTCCAGCCACTGAGAATGGGCGGCACCAAATTGGACCCTGATGAGCGCGAGTGGCTGCAGCCAAGAACCATGAATGCCGTCCAGCCGTTTGCGGCTATGATGTCATGGGCCAAGACAGAGATGAAAGTGCACGTGGAAGTCATGAAGGTTTGCGCGCTGTCTCGTAGAGTGATTAAAATTATGTACTGAATGACTATCTTTGAGAGGCAGAGAGAGTGTGGGTGTGATAGAAGGTGAATAGTGATAAGTACTTAACCAAGCACTGCTGTATGTATGTACATACCTCCCTACCTGGTGTATGAATGGCAACGAACGGTGCTCAGGGATGAACACCCTACAGATAACGATGATATCCCATCACCCAAGCAGTCTGGCGTGGACATCAAAAATATCATTACGCCACCCGTCTCGCTCATTCTCTCGGATTCTCTGCGGTGCCTGTTGGACCTCTTCCTTCCACAGTTTGACGATGCTCCCAGGAGCGTAAACTCCTTCGAAAACCCCATGGCCTGGTTCACCGACACCAACACGAGCATAGAGATCCGGGTCGTCAGGGGGGGTAAGTCGTGCCAAAACAGCCTTGAAGAAAGTCCGCAAATCATCAGGGTCGGCTATGCGTGTTGCACGGAGTCTTTCTCGTGCGAATAAGAGCTCCCGGTTGGCAAAGTGCAGCGAGTCCTTGATGGCGGAGGCGATCTTCATCTCGATCGTCTTGCGAATCAGGGGCTTGAGGAGGGGTTTCATGAGCCATGCTAGGAAACTGAACCTACTCCTCCGAATGGTCCAGTTGAGCTTGTGTATGCGCACCCTCACGCCCCTCAGCGAGAGGATCTTCTCGAGTCTGTCTTTTCCAACCTCCACATCGAGCTGGATGTCGAGACCTCTCTCGTCCAGCTCAAAGGAAGCGATGCCCTCATCCACCAGTCGCAAGAGCCCGGAGTGCGCCCGGAGCCAGAAGCCTACCTCTTCGGCCTTGATCGACAAGCCATCTATCCTGATGCGCATCAGGGTCTTGATTGCCGAGGTTGTCCGAAAGCGCGCCTTGCGGATCTCCAAGTCGTTCAAGGTCTCGACTCGAAGCTTGTACGGGAAGAATGAAGAATTGTTGACCGTGATACCAGGCTCCAAAATGAGATTCTCAAGCAGCAAGTCGATCTGTGGTGTCGATATTTCAAGCCTTGGTATCGGAATGTAGCTAATTGACTGGATAAGCAGTGGCACAAAAACATTGATCGAGTCCGTCAACAAGTCTGTGTTGACGTATTGGTGCTTTGGAGACAGGATCTTGCCGATAGTACTTGCGGTCTTGATGAGGTTGGCAACATCCTTGTCCCTGGTGACTGAGCGAAAGGTAGACTGCACCTGGGCAAGGAATCCGTCAATGTCGTCGCGCAGAGATGAGCCCGAGGCAAGTTGCCTTGCCTTGGCCCGTAAAGCTTGGAACCGCTCCTCGGCGTGTTCGAAGAATGCCGGGTCTGTAAACATCTCTTGGAGGGCGTTTCCTAGTTGTTGGATCAAGTCTTCAAATTCCGGGTCATTTTGTCCATGGTCCATAACGTTTCTGAAACGCCGTTCCAACTCTTCCCACTCCTGGGGCTCCCCAAATGACCTGATGAACAGCCAAAAGTTTCTCAGTGCTCGGTCCATCTCCGGATTTCGGTCAACATCTTCGTCAGCTGCCTCGAGAGTATCACGGGCAATGCGTGAGTACACCATGGCGTAGCGCTTGAGCAGCAGTGACAGAGTCGAAACAGAGTCGGAATAGTCGTGTCGTTTTCTGAGCTTCACCACAGCCTGCCTGAGCCGAAAGAGCATCGTATCCTTCTCATCGCCTTGAAGCTTGCTGATGATGCTGTTCTCGGCGCCCTCAACTACGATGGAAGTGCTCGCGGTGAGTACCTTGGAAATCTCCGAGGCTTGATTTGAGAGATCTTCTTTGCTTGGAGGCATATGCGCATCCTTTCCCGGTTCTTTCAGAGACTCTTGCTCTTCAGGGGATGGTTCAAGACGTTTGCCCGCTTCTTTGGAAGCCTCGGAAAGCGCAAAGGCGGTGTCTTTGAACACCTCACGGGCAACCACGTTGAGGTCAGTGAGAAAAAGGCGAAAGTCCGAGTTCGTCAGGAGGAGGGATCCTACAGTCTGAAGACTCTTGTATGCTACAATACAACTATAGTTAGTTGATGGTAGGGGCGTTGAAAGTGAAAGCGAAATTCTTGATACACACCTGCTGCTGTGTCGGCCTTTGCCTTTGCCTTGGCAGCCCGTTCGGCGATGTGCTCCATGTCCACCGACACCCTCGCCTTGGTCAGATACCAGATAAAATCCTGAATCTGATCATTGCTGTTTTTATTCTGCAGCAACTCGATGAGTTGGTGGATGAACTGTTTTGTGTAGTGAACCAGAGCCTGGCCCGAGTCACTCAGCTCTGTTGTTTCAAGGTCCGGGTTGAGGATGTCGGCGGCGAGAAGGGTCCGTAGAATCACGATTATTTGTTCATTGGACGGCATGTAGCCTTTGGACAGGGCGCGAAGCATCTGATAAGTGTGCAGCTTCTGGTGCAGCCGTCTTTGCAGGGAGGTTGTGTCATGGTACTGGGGCAGCAGCGGCTCATGCTCGTCTGACCGACGACGGCCGGATCCAAAGCAAGACGAGAACATGATGGCGCCTGGGCGGGGATGGATCAAGCAGTCAAGACCGGCCGAAGAGTGCAGAAGACGGTGGTGGTGATGAACATTTTACGATTGATATCACTTACCTGCCTCTCTTTACCTCAGGTAGCTAGGTAAGGGACACAAATAACGGGGCGACGGAACGATGACGTCGTTGACCACGGCGTTGTGCTCGGGCCTTTACCTCCTTCCTTCCTTGCAACCACGTTGTTTGACCAATGAAAGGCCTTCCATATTCCTACCTAAGGTATACCGCAGTAGGGCATGCTCTGTCTTGGCGTGCTCTAGCACAGCCACAGTTTGCAGCCATGTGTTTGCTCACCCGTGCACCACAGTTCGTGTGGCATCGAATCAAATGACAACCTTTTGCATTCAGAGCAACGGGTTCCTGTGGCCGAATCGCGCGGACCCAACAAGAGCCGTCCCAAAACGCCATGATTGTCAGGAGGCGAGCACCAGCATGTCAGGGCCGTCTTGTCTCTGAGAACTCGCTCGTCCAATAGGTGCATAGGAAATGCAGAATCGCAGTGTAGTTGTACACTAGGTAGTGACCGGGAGTGTGTTGCCTCGTCATCGGTACCTAACTCTCGGGACTCGGCGCTCAGGCACTGCCACAACCGCCCGTGACTTTTCCCTCTCGGATTATCCATACGGATATACGCCTGCATATCTTTTTGTAATCAACATACCTAGCCCTCCGTTTCTTGCTACCTATTAAAAAAAATAAAAAAAATAAAAAAAATAAAGAAGAAGAAAAACACTCACGAGACTTCATCTTTTGTCTTGGAAACAACTGAATGTGGAAGCATTAAGCAAGGTGTGGCGTATTTCCAGGCTGATCGCTTCCCCGTCCGGCCCAAGCTCCTGCGTCACCCACCCCTCCCCCAGTCGTTTGTGCCAAGCAAACCACCAGGCCCCTCGGCGGCAAAACCATCATCTTCAGGACTCTTCGAGTCCTCGGGGCCTCGCAGGCTTCCCGACACCCACGAACTCTCTACAATACTTGCGGGATATCGCGCATATTTCTGGAGGATGGACTCCAACCTGAAGCGCAAAGACACCACCAAAGGACCGCCGCTGCGGATCCTGTCGCTCGGTATGTGTGAGCCCCAGCAGGAAACAGCCCTCTCAGCGGCGCGCAAGGAAATGCACTAACAGCATCTTTTCCCGTCTCTAGATGGAGGAGGCGTTCGAGGTTATTCCATGTTTTTGATCCTGCAAGAGCTGATGCACCGGACATTTGTCGAAATCGAAGGCCGAGCACCCAAGCGATCCGAGATTCCCAAGCCATGCGACCATTTCGACCTCATTGTTGGCACCGGCACAGGTGGTCTTATCGCCCTGATGCTCGGCAGACTGCGTCTGGACATTGAGACTTGCAAGGAACTCTATGTGCGCCTGACGCGGATGGTGTTTGAAACCGACAAGACCATCGCTGGGATTCCCTACAGGTCCACTCTGTTCAAGGCAACCAAACTGGAGGAGGCAATCAAGGAATGCGTCAGGGAGCACACGGTGTACGAAAGGGAGGGGAACGATCTTTCTGAACCAAGCAGCGCCTACCCCACGTCCATTGCTTCGCGGTCGAGCGCCGCATACCCAAGGAGGCATTCGAGCAACGCGAGTGTGATCAGTTTCAGTGCTAAGAGCCCAACATCGCAGGCGGCAAGGCCCGCCATTTCCTCACGTTGGGGAAATCCCAATGCCCGCTTGTATGACGAGAGGGAAAACCGGACCAAGACGTAGGAAGCCCCCTCCCCTCTGTTTTCCACGGCAACCCGTGTACTGACTGATGATATCTTTTGCAGTGCCATTACAGCTGTGTATAGAGGCACCCAAAGAGGTGGTGCTCCAGCATTACTGCGATCCTATGACTCGAGAAAGGAACCCGCTCCCGAGTTTGATTGCAAAATCTGGGAAGCTGGAAGAGCGACATGTGCTATCGGTTTGGCTTTCAAGCCGATCCAAATCGGCCACTCGGTTTTCCACGACGATGGCGCTGGCACCTTCAATCCTTCCATCACGGCTCTGGATGAGGCAGTCGTGAATGAGTGGCCCGGCCGCGAGGTTGGAGTTTTCGTCAGTGTCGGGACGGGGAAGCGGCCAAAGACCAGTGACGCGAATTCGACCTTGTGGTACGAGGGTTTTATGGGTGAGTTTGCCGAGGCCAGGAGGAGGTTGATCTCCAAGATTGAAGGCTGTGAAAAGATTCACGAGCAGATGAAGAAGGATCATCTTCCCAAGCGGGGTGTCAATATAGAGCATTATTACCGGCTCAATGTGGAGGTGGGCGTGGGTGAGTTTGGTATGAACGAGTGGAACCGCCTGGCTGAGATCAGCACCAACACGCGGCGATATCTGGCGAGGGAGGAGGAGCAAAAGATGGTGCAGGGAGCTTCTGCGAAGCTGGCCAAGATACACTTTGCCAAGCAACGGTGGGAGCGTCTCGGGTCTATGAGTGCTGCCGAGCAAGAAAAGAAGCTGCCAGAAATTTCCATGCCTCTGGCCGTTGAGCTGCCGGGCGATATTCCCATATTCCCTCCTCGTACGCCACCCAGTCGACAGTCGTACGAGTCTGGGAGCGACATGCTTACAAGGCCCGGCGTCCATACACCGTCTCCCAGAAGCTCAGGCGAGCGTTTCCCGCCCTCGCCGCTGGGCATCACGCAGCCGTACTCGAGCGCACCCACACTAGCCCCTCCGCCACCTCCGCAAGGTGGTCGCCCGGCTAAGCCTCAGGGCAACGACGACGCAGACCGGCTGACAGTGAACGCACCGACACCCTCACAGTACCGCACGGCGTCGGGGTCAGACAAGATCGCTATCGTAAGCCCAGATGACTACCCCCGGCGGTACCAAGAGCTTCCCTCACAGCAGCAGCCATTACCAGTGCGCGATGGGCCTCCTCCGCTACCACCCAAGACACCACTTCCTGAGAAGCAACAGTCGGGCTTTGGGCGAGGAGCTGCCTCCGTACTGCCTTATCCTCTTGATGAGGATGCACCGCCGGCGGTCAATTTGGCCAGGAAACCAAACTATGTAGCCAGGTAGTGGTCAGATGTGGGGACGAGAGGAAAAGAGGCTTGTGATATGGAGGTGGCAGTGGCGACGATTACAGGGCGTACGGCTTTACGCGGCCATGAGTGATGACGATGGATGATATCAGACATGTTTCATAGAATGCTGTTTCTTATGGATCTTGGGTAAAGGGCTGGAGTTGAGGAGTGCATTTCTTCAGACGAAGGAGCCCGATGGTTTCTCGGCAGGGATTTTCTTTTGTTGTGATACCAATTTTAGCACGATACTGCAATGAGTCGAATCAAATACTGAATGGCTTTAGACTACACTATGAACATCAGAACCGCAGAACCGTGTGTCGATAGCAAGGCTCCGCGGGGACGCTCTTCCCGACGACCTCAAGCTTTCCCACAGAGACCAGTCTAGGCCCAACCCCCTGCTCAAATGCCCAGGATCGATAGGCTATCCAGTGGGCTGGCTGCACTGGGACCCCTGTAAGATGCGTGATCCCAAGTGGGCCAAGCTCACGCTACGTCACAATGCTCCAACTCTATTTCGACAAAGCACGAACTGTACATCCCAAAGTCCAGAAACCCATCACGACAAACGGGGACGATCGAGACCTCAGTCTGCTCCAGTCAAGCACGGAGGCCGCCGGTCAGAATCAAAGGAGCAGAACTCCGCTATGGCACTGCCTCGCAAGACCTCTTGCCTCTCACCTTGCTCCGATGACCCAGTGCCGCCGCCAATGGATGGACCATTCAGTTTTGACCCCGCGTTTCTCACTCGAGCCCTCAGCCGGTCGGCACCGCCAGGCCAGCCCTAGTGGCTCTGGCAAAGCTGGAATCCAGGTCAACGTCGTCTCTGACCACTCCATTGGCTACCCGCTGCCCTTGTGGCTTTGTGCCGGAGGTGCGGGGTTGGGTAGGCAAATTGTCGGGTACCAGGGACAACAGACGACGGGTTGAAGGACACCACGCCGCATCGAGGTGCCGTGTCCGGTTCTAATCGGCCGCTGGCCTCCAGCTATTGCTGCTAGTACTGTCCGCTATCAGCTCTACCACCGTGTTGAGACTTGAGTTGGTGACCTTGCGAGCACAGGCATTAAAAAATCGGATCGTGTCTTTACTATCTTGCGTCATTGGCCACCCTCAAGTCCTGCAGCCCTGCCTAGCCCTGTGACTGCCACTTCCTAGCTGGCATCTCGTAGCATGACGGCTACTGGACGGAGGCATTTCCGAAGATGTGACAGCCAGGGCCAAAAGCTGACTCCTTGTTTCAAAGCCAACGCCACGCTGTCGCCCTTACACTGCAGGCCACCGGCATCCTCCGTTCACGGGCCCTGAAATTCAGGGACCATCCATCCACCAGGTCGGCCTGTCAGGGGCCCAGATCGGATCAATGTCACCTTCTCCAGGTTAGCCAGAAGTGCAACCAGAGGGCCAAAGATGGACAGGTGCTTGGTGTCACAATGTTCGCCGCAGAGCTCGCTCAATTTGGCCACATGGTAATCGGGACAACTTCAAGTCTTGTTTCCATGATCTCTTGGTTGGATGCTACACGGAGGCCCCATGCTTGGCTGGTAGCTCAGTGCCAGAGGAATAGAAACCACCATCTTTAAGTTCTCAAGGGGCCAAACTTGTTTGTATCGCACTAGCCAGATTGGATAACGGGAAGTTTGGCGGCGTCTTGCTCAGTCCTCAGATTTTCCATCCCCCTGGCCTGCCGGTGCGTCATTCAAGGAAAAATAAAAGTGCTGTATGGACACATCACTCACCGCCATGTGCCATTGCGATTTCCAGACACACATGTTTGGCCCAAATACAAAAGCGCGTGGGGAAGAAGAGTTTCCAACAACCCCTAGATCCTGGGCTAGCAGCACCGCCTTCAACACGATTTCTCTGTTTCTGAAAACAACTGGCTAGACGGCTATTATCCGTCCGACACATACACGCCCACGCAGCACCAGGACAAGGTTGGAGTGTTTTCCTTCAGCCCTTCCTTTCCATCTCTTTTGTTTTCATGTTCCAAAAATACTATCTGTCCTTCCATACGTTGAGAGGCCTCGGACGAAACATAAAGTCTGGGGTTGTCCGGCTTTCCCTCATGCCCTGGACCAAAGACTCGAGACAGCAAAAGATTCTACATCCTGTTTTCGCACCTTCTGGACACTCGTGACAGGAGCGATAACATTTCAAAAGGTAAAGGTCTCCTGTCGCCGGTGGAGGTGCAGTCTCGAAATCTTCGTTCACAGCGCGTCATCCCCGATACTACCTACCTCCCTCATGGCCTTCAGTCTGGAGCCGTGGGGTCACCCACCGTTTTATGTCGTCCCCTATAGCACCCACTTACCCCTTGCCAGTGGTTCTTTAACGACCGCTCCTCAGGCACCACGCAACCGAACCGGCTGGCATCTCAACACGCTAATCCCAACGAGTTCTCCCAGCGCCGAAGGCTTGCATAAACGAGCCCGACGACCCCGTCTCGGTCCTTTGCAGAGCTGGTCCCAAAGAAGAGGGAGCGTTATAAGTCAGCCCTACAGCCAGCCATCATCCCTTGCCAATGCAGAAATTGACGGCGGTGTCGCCGTTGATAAGTTTCTCATCCAGCACAGCATACCCGTAATGTCCGACCCTACACAAAGCACCCCAGTGTCACGTCCCTCACGTGCGGAGAGAACAACGACTTCGTGTGGAGAGTGTAGGAGGAGGAAACAAAGAGTGAGGCTTCATGTTCTCTTCCCATGTCATGTCTTATCTGCTCGTCTATGGGGCCAAAGGAAACCAACACCACAAGCCCACCAAGGCCGAGCATCCTATCTATCCCTGGGCCATGGTCAAATTCTCCTTGATCCAATTTATTTTCCGATGAGAAACATGGTTGCTAACACTGTGTTTGTGTGGCTGTTTCTCCTAGTGCAACCAGGGCCAGCCATGCAACAACTGCGCGAGAAGATATCCCCAGCCGGTGTGCGAGTACAGGCCCAACAGCAGGTGCGCATTGTATCACATCGACACTGGTCTATGCAATGACAGTTGCTTACAAACCAGGTTTTAGACGATCAAGTGCCGTAGCGGCGGCGGCAGCAGCAGCGGCAGCAGCACAACCGCCTGCGTTTTCCATCTCGATTCTACCACCACCCCTAAGCCCCAGGCATCTTGGAATCGAAGGCATCAGACCCTCTCTGATACCTCCAAGACAACCTTCTCCTCTCACTCCATCATGGCCTCGAACACCAGCGCAAGAGGTGACCGGTTCTCTTGCCGGCTGGCCTGGCTTTGAGACGTTGGGCCACTCCCCATCGACCTCATCAGCTGGACAGTACGCCTGGAGCACCGACCGCAATCTTCTTTACTCCCACTTATCCGTCTGCGAAGAAGGTTGTACGCAACATACTGCAGCAGTCCATGACATTGTCAAGACTCTTCGTGCGTATTATCCGGGGGGACAGGGGCTGCACCCGTGGGGTGGCGGAGTTTGGGACTCGGAAAGCAGCGCGTGGGCAACGAGCCGGGACATATCTCCTGGCATACCTCCTGGTATCTCACCCGGTGGCAGCAACATATCGTGGGGAGTGACGGGGCCTCCGCCAATTCTACAAGACGCGGACCTGTTCGCGGTCTGTACGTTGAATTGACTACCTAACCTTGCTGTGTGATCGTGACATGTCACGTCGGTTTGCTGACTGTATCCTGTTGTTTATACAGATATCAAGCTCATCTCCCAATTTAAAGCCTCGCTAGATGGGAACCCCGATGCGTCAAACCCTTATATCAAGTATTACATCCCGTACTGCCTTCAGTCGCCTCTCCTTCAGCGCGTCGGTGTGTACACAGCTGCGTGTTTCCTTGCCGACTCGGGCCATGTCGATCGTACGGCAGCAATGGCGCACAAAGGCCAGGTGATTGAGCTCATGAATATGCAACTCAGCTCGCAGCTCCCAACCAGCGACGAAGGGATCACTGGCGTCATTCAGCTGGTTCTCAACGAGTGGTATGTTCGGGAGAGCCAGTCCTTCCTGAAACTAACCTCATGCATTTTGCCCTTAGCTAACGCCTGTTGATGACCGCAGGCACTGGGGTAACGAACCGGATCTGCGGGCCCACTTGAGAGGCTTGCGCGAGATGATAAGGATACGAGGGGGGTTTCGTACCCTCGGTCTACATGGGCTCATCAGTAAGCTCGCGATAACGTAGGTTTGGTCATCGAGAACTCTTCCTGTGCCTGTAAGTCTCAGCGTTAACCCAAAGGCCATGGACAGAGCCGACATTGCCATTGCCCTGTCCTCTGAAACAACCCCCTTTCTACAAGGCGGAACCGAGTTTGAATTTCGCGACAACAGCCAAGTGCCCCTACGCCTGCCGCTCAACACGCCCTTCATCTCGAAGCTTGCCACATTTGCGTCGTGCGGCGAAGCCCTCCATATTCACGGTGCCGTGGCCTCTATCCTCGACGACATGCGTTTCCTGCTTGCTGCCGTCCTCGCGCTGCCCGAAGAACCGACATTGAAAGAGCTCCAAAAGTTGCACACGACTTCCGGCTGGATCCACGAAAGGATGATGAATCTTTCCGTAGAGGGCCCGACGCTCCGTCGTCTTTCTGCTGCTGGAGCCGCCACATCTCCTGCTCCGTCGTCGGCCGCCAGCGCCACCTCGACCACACTGAGCCCGTTGGACACCAGACCTAGTCCAGAATCGGAGGATGACAAACACTTGGCTGGTGGCAATACAAGGGGTCGGCCGCGAGGCTTGAAACAGCAGCAGCAGCACTCTCCAGCTCCTGTTCACTCCAGACAAACACTCGGCGACGAACACGCCGGCGTACTACTGCGGCTCAAAGGCTCACAATCGCCAACCCCGGCTACAGCCTCGTCGACGCCCTCCACGGCGATCATGCCGTCGGACCCTCCAGATTACATCTACCAGTCCGTCCGGCTCGCCGCCATCCTCTACAGCCGCGCCATCATGCTACGCCGTCCTTTCAGTCAAGTTGTGACGCAGGTAGAGTACCTGCAGCTGTGGAAGACAGCGTGGAGGGTGCCGCTGTCGACATGGCGCTCACTGCTCGGGGTGTTCAACTGGATCTTGCTGCCCCTTGTGTTGTCGTCAGCGAGCAGCGGAGGTGAAGACGTGAACAACCATGGGCATTTCGTCAAGGGCTTGCTGAATTTGAGTTTGTTGCAGATTGGGATGGAGAATTGGGAGCTGTGTAGGGGGGTTATGGATGCATCTGTGGGGCTGCAAAGGTGGTTATCGGGGGGTGAGGTTGGGGGTGTTGGTGGCGAGGGCCATGGGGACGATGGGAGCGAAAAGGGAAGGGTTCATGTTAAGAGCGAGGAATCAGAGGCGGCGCAGGGAAAGAAAGATAAGGGTAAGCAAGTTGTGGGGTGAGGTGGATGAAAAAGGGTGGTAGAAACTCGATCAAAAAGAAATAGATGACTGAAGGTTCAGCGGGATAGCTGTGTTTTTTTTTTTTTTTTTTTTAACTTTGTTTCTGGACATCGATACCCCCTTCTTATTTTATGCACTCTATATTCTTTTCTTGGTTAAGATAGGTATGTGCGTTTCGTTGAGAATAGATAGGTACCGAAACCGAGCTGCAATCTAAGTGTTCTGTTGATCTATCGGTGACTCGCTCGACCTCTATCAATAGATAAGAGCCAGCCGTAAACAGGAGACTAAGGGGTAAGGTTTGTTTACTGGTTTTATCTGGGGTCGGTTTTAGGGGGCCAACAGAACTGTGAAAAAAAGGGGTGTGGCCTTGGCAGACGTCAATTCCTGTCTGTCGGGTCGATAGCCGATGATGGGTGAGGGGAGGGGTCAATGGGTCAGCATTTCGGATACAACCAGAGAAGGGTAAAAGTTGCGCTTGGAACCGATTGTTCTATGTTATTCTTTGACTGCTCGCAAGTCGTTGATTGTGGGCATCATCATCTCCAGATCCGGTAAACCGGCACAAGAGGCCTCTTTTACGTAAATAGCAATGATAACCCAATCCTTCAGCATGCTGTCGAAGTTGGCAGAATTGGTCTGTCATCCGTGTAGAAGTAAAAGATTTGTGCTGCCATTGACGGAACATTGGGGCTCAATGCTGCAGAAGCCAAAGACTAGTTGATTGGATAGGTGCCATTCATAGAATGGTTACGTTATTCGATTGGGATTGGCCTTAGATAACAAAGGCCTTGCTTGCATTTCCCAACGATCTCGCAGCTTGACCAAAAATGATGATCTCTTCCCAAAGCTGTAACTCAATAGCCAAAAAGATCGATCTTGTTGGCATACACCCAGCCATAAGAAGCCGTGTTGTCTTGTTTTCATAAGAAATGATAGAGTATAGGGTGACGGGTTGGACAAGCATGCGCCATAGGTAATGCGGAAACAAGAAGGAATTGACAAGCAAGTCCCTGACTTGCTTTTCCCCGTTGTGCAGCTAACGACGGGCATGCCACCCCCGCTGGCTTTGCCATCATGCAGTGCAGAATGCTCCGTGTAGATGTACGGGCGGAACACTGCAACGCCATCCCACTCTCCTGATGCCTTCCCTCCATAGCATTTTGTCTGTTGAGCTGATACCAGGCCCCCTGACGCTCGGCCGTCCCATGCCCTTGAGGTAGAAAGTTTACCGGTTCATACTCTGACATGTAGTTTCCCCCAACCGCCCATCGATATCCATTGACAATAGGCGCCACCACTGCGCGAGGTTTTCTCTGCCGGCCAGTTTTTGTCCTGGACGTTGACTGGCCTGATCGCTTGCTTATCTCTCCTCATGCCAACGGACATACATATGTACAGATATGTGACGTCTCCTGCGAGGCGAGCGCGCCTCTCTACTTGTTATTATCCCCAGCGTTGGGTCCAGCGTGGGGCTTGGTTATCAGCATAGCTGCAACGTCTATAGGTCGTCGATGTAAGGGGCGACAAATCTCCAATGCTCATGGACTTGATAACTCCGACATCCAAGACTTCTAGTACAAGATCCTACACCCAATAACCAAGCGTCCCCTTCCCCAGATGTCCTCGTTCAGTTCGTTGCACCTCTATACCGCACTCCCTTGCCGTACATGATGGCGCGCGATGTTCTTTCCAACACGGCAGAAGCATCCGACCCCCCTCCAAACGAAAGAACATCTCTCCTGTCAAAGCCCCCCTCGGTATATTCCACATCGACGGACGCTGGGCGCGTGGGTGCGTCAGAACTCTTCACCCTCCCCCGATACCGACTATGGCTCGACGAACTGTGGCTGCTCACACGCACATCCCTTCCCGTCATCCTCGCTTACACACTGCAGAATTCGTTGCAGACCGTCTCGGTGCTCATTGTCGGGCGCCTTAGTCCCGAGGCTCTCGCTACGGCGGCTTTCTCGTACATGTTTGCCATGGCCACAGCGTGGCTCATTGCTCTCGGCGGCACGACAGCTCTTGATACACTCGCATCAAGCAGTTTCACCGGATCGTCCAACAAACATGATCTGGGCGTCCTCTTGCAGCGAGGATTGGTGGTCTTGACGGCTTTTTACGCGATCGTAGCCATGGTGTGGGCCTGTTCAGAACACTTGTTCCGAGCTTTAGGTCAAGAAGAGTTTATCTGTGTGCAGAGCTCCAGGTTTCTCCGTTATCTCATTCCAGGCGGTCTCGGCTATGTTTGGTTTGAGGCCATGAAGAAGTACTTGCAGGCGCAAGGTCAGTTGGCCCACCTCATCCTGGGGAAAAGTCCAGGCACACGCTGACACGACGACAGAAATCTACCGGCCGGGGACATACGTGCTCTTAATCACCTCTCCACTGAACGCACTGCTCAACTGGCTCTTCGTGCACCAGCTGGGGTTTGGCCTATATGGTGCCCCCATCGCGACAGGCCTGTCCTACTGGACCTCATTCTTCTTGCTTGTGGCGTATGCCGCGTTGGTGCGTGGAAAAGAGTGCTGGGGCGGCATCGAAATAAGACGAGCAGTATCTCACATGGGCCCCTTTGCTCATCTCGCCCTGATGGGAGTTGTGCACGTGGGTACGGAATGGTGGGCCTTTGAGATCGTTGCACTCGCGGCGGGCCGCCTGGGGACGATTCCCCTCGCGGCACAGTCCGTCATCATGACTGCCGATCAAATCATCAATACCATCCCGTTTGGCCTCGGTGTTGCCGCTTCTGCGCGGGTTGGAAACCTCCTGGGCGCCCACAAGCCGGGAGAGGCGGCTCGGGCTGCTCATTCCGCTGCGGTGCTCAGTGTCATTGCTGGAGCCTTGATCCTGACAGTGCTCATGGGCTCCCGCAATGTTTTTGGGCGGATATTCAACGACGATGAGCGGGTGGTGAGGCTGGTAGCCGAGGTGATGCCGTTTGTAGCCCTGTTCCAAATCGCCGACGGGCTGAACGGTTCCTGCGGTGGCGCTCTCAGAGGGATGGGGCGGCAATGGGTCGGAGCCGTGGTGAACCTGGTCAGCTACTACGGAGGCGCGCTTCCCGGAGGCATCTACCTCGCCTTCCACGGATGGGGCCTCGTCGGGCTATGGGTCGGGCAGTGTGTTGCGTTGTATCTGGTGGGAGCGCTGGAGTGGGTGATTGTGGGCATGAGCAGCTGGGAAGTAGAGGTAGACAGGGCCATGGCAAGGTTAGAGGCTGGAGGGCTTGGCGGTGGTGGTGATGGTGGTGGTGGTACTGCCGCTGCTCTGGAGTCGGTGTAAGATACCGTAGGTACAGGTTCCTATCCGTGATAGCGGTCAGGTGGTGAGCGGCTGACTTGTGCCAATCAAGTGGTGCAGACAGCGTGCTGCAGAAGGCTGACAGGCGCCAATGGGAAGGCCGGAGAGCCTGCAAGACTGCAGCTCTGGTCAGAGGCCATGGATGGCCGTCTCTGAGAAGGCGCCGTTGCAGAACGAGCTACCAGACCAAGCCGATCAAGCCGACCGTGGTAGCAAGGCGAGAGAGAGACGGTTGGGCAGAGACGCATGCATGCAATGAATAGATAAATCCGATTTGACTTTCCCAGGGCGTCCTCGCAGGGTGTGTTTGACGACTAGGTATGGTGATCCGTGGATTAGATCCAGCAGGTAGAAGAGACATGACAGGTGAGAAGAGGGGCACGGGTCGGGTTGCGAGTGGACACCTGCAGCGAGTTCGTCCAAGTGTGCTTCCATGCCACCCGTATGTGACCAACACACCAAAAGACTACAGAACAGAACACACACAACACAGGAGCACAACGACCTGGACGATGAGAGAGTGTGGCTGACTGACTGGTTGATTGATACCAACTCAAGAGTGAGCGAGAGCAAGCAATGATGGCGGGGAGTGGAGATCGAAGACCAAGGCCCAAGGCCCCAGCCCAAGCCCACACCCAAGCCTAAGCCAAGTCTTGCCAGGTCTCGCCAGTTGGTCACACATGTCGGGTGGCTCGAGCACTCTTGTCTGGCGGCCTGTGAGTGGCCGCAAGGCAGAGTTGCAGCCCCGCTCCCCCTCCTTACCGGCTCCATCTTGGTCGTGCAGACTGAGGGAAGCCGAGTCCTGCTTGTCCTGCTCACAGGCCGCCGCCAGCCAATCAAACGGCTTCCTGGCCCTGCCACAAGGCTAATCCAGAGCCGAGTGGTCCTTTTCCAGCTCAGCACAGCCTTACACTTCTGCAAGTGTGTGTGTCGCTCGCCCACCTATCCCATCCCATCCCATCCCACCCCCCGTGCGGCCTCAAACCTCACCTTCCTGCCCGCCTTTCTCTTCCCGCACACACCACGCCGGCCGCTGTTGTCGCTGTCGCCATCAATTCGTCTCCATTCCCGTCGCTCTGAGCGCTGCCGACCCATTGGGCCTTTTATCCCCAGCATCAGCTTCTATTTCCTTCCTGGCGGTAGCTGGCAGCTGTTGAAAACACGAACTTGCCGAGAACGGGGGAGAGTGAGACGGAGAGGTACTAGGTCCGCTCTTTCGTCCAACAATCGTCATTCACGCCCCCTTTCTTCGGTACCCAGACACCGCCAGGCCATGGAGCCTTCTTCAAAACGCAGGAGGCTTGCCCCCAAAGTCACCGATCCGCCCGCCTTGCCTCCTCTTCCGCCGGCGCCCGTCCCAGTCTCGGCCCCGGTTCCAGCACCACCACATGCTCAGGCGCCGCCCCCGGCACATGGCTTCCCCCAAGAACAGGTACGTATCCGTTCGCCTTGACCTGGGTGCCAGAGCGCTAATACATCACGACAGCTTCCGCCTCCTCACTATGCGCCCGCCGAGTCCGTTGCGCCGCTACCTGAGCGGCACGAGTTCGAGGCTTTCGCCCGCCATCTTCAAGATGCCGCCATGCACATCTATCAGCAAACCTTGAAGCCGCAACATACCAGCGTGTCGGTGCTCATGTTGCGATGGGAGGACGACACTTCGGTGGAGCAGGATCTGCTGGCCTTGGAGAAAGTGTTCGTTGAGCGATACAACTATCACACTGACAAGTGGGCGATTCCCACCGTTCCAAATCCAAGCATCAAACTTGGAGTACAGATGGCCTCGTTTTTGGATAACGCGCGCCCGGATCACCTTCTCATCATATATTATGCCGGCCATGGCTATGTCGGTCCTGATAACCAGCTATATTGGGCCTGGTAGGTTTCAAAGGGTCATTGCCGCTTAGCGTTGTCATGCTGATTCTCTGGTCCAGCAATGCCCGTGAAGATGCTGCCAAACTGAAATGGGACGGTGTCCGGTGCCTATTTGAGGATGCACAGTCCGAGATACTGCTTCTCCTGGACTCGTGTGCCATTCCCAACGCCCCCATGGGTGGAAGCAGCGTAGCCAAGCAAGCCATTGCGGCATACACCCCCGAGCAGATCCCGTTTGAACCCGGCCCTCGCTCTTTCACTGCCTCTCTGGCCGACACGCTCCACAAGCTGAGCCTTACGAATCGACCTTTCAGTGCCCAGAGATTGTTTGAGGATCTTCGGCAGCAGAGACAGTATGAG
Organism: Apiosordaria backusii; assembly: GCA_030549205.1. NCBI lineage: Eukaryota > Fungi > Ascomycota > Sordariomycetes > Sordariales > Lasiosphaeriaceae > Apiosordaria > Apiosordaria backusii. Next base: position 3,765,176 of record JAUKTV010000002.1, read on the forward strand.
AGCGCCCAGGCTCTGGCCAGGCTATCCAATGGCGCCAGCAAGCAGCCCGTGGTCCCCGAAAGGATGCCTGCCTTGTTTACACTGACCCACACCAGAGGACACGGAATCATTTTGGTACCTCTAGACCCCAAAGCCGCTCAGCTTCAGTCGCCCCCTCATTCGGCCGACACAGATCCGCAAGGCGCCTGGAAGTCCAACCGCGACGACCGGCCCCTGAGCTCTGAGGAGGTGATGGGTCTGACGTTTGATGAACCGAGAGTTTTGGTGTGCACAACTTTTGTTGGCGATGCGAGCCCTGACATGGCGTTCTTCACCCAGTGGCTTCACAACACGCCCCCCGCAGCATCAAAAATCAAGGTCGAAGGCATGTTTCTGGGGCCACCCACTATGCTTCTCATATCCATGCCCAACAGCGTGTGGAATGTTGTTCAGCATGACAAGGTCTGCTGCTTCCTGGGTTCCATTGGATCGCATAACATGATCCACCTCTACGATCGGCTGGTGAACCAGGCTGCCAACGGTTCTTTACAGCAAAAAGAGCCAGAAGACAGCCGCATTGCGCTCGAGGCTCGCCCGCCAGCCAAGGGCAGTCCGTCCACTACTCGGCGTGATCAAGCTGCGGCTCACTTGACCCCTGTTCAGCAAGAAACACCAGGGCGCCAGGCGGATCCACGTCCACAACAGCCAGCGACCAATGGAGCAACATCAGCCCAGCCTCCAGCAACTCAAGGTTTGCAACCTTCTACAGCGGCGCCCAAAGAAGAGGTGGAGGAATCGGCAGAAATGAAAGAAGCGGCCGAACAGCTCAAGGCGTTGAGCCATGTCCGTCACGTGAGTGACGACGGCATGTCGGCCCATGATCACTCAAACACACGAATAGGCGACAGCATTGCCGTACGACATGCTGGGGATCCTGGCTCCCCACCAGTTGAAGTCGCTGGACTGACCGCTGACGAGATCCAATACGCTCCCGAATATGGTACTCCTACCGCAAAACCCAAAGGTCGGAGACCCCTGCAGAAACAAACGCCCAAGCAGGACACCCTTTGCGACCTCTGCAGTCACGCTCCTTTTAAGGATTCCTCGTCGCTCCGGAAGCACGTTGCGGCCGCCCACACGAGGCCCTTCCCTTGTGCCTTCTCGTTCGCCGGCTGCCCAAGCACATTTGGCTCCAAAAACGAGTGGAAGAGGCACATTGCATCGCAACACTTGTGTCTGCAGTATTATCGATGCTCTTCGTGTCCCCAAAGTAGTCCTGATGGCAAAGGCAACGAGTTCAACCGCAAGGATCTGTTCACACAGCATCTTCGGCGGATGCATGCTCCATTCGCCATCAAAAAGTCCATCGCCAAGGGTGACAGCAAACTGCAGGTAGAATGGGAAACTCATGTAAAGGAAATGCAGGCCTCTTGTTTGGTGACTAGGAGGCAGCCACCACAACGTTCAGCTTGTCCAAAACAGGACTGTCAGAGCGTCTTTGAGGGCCCCGGGTCCTGGGACGAGTGGACCGAGCACGTGGGCCGCCATATGGAAAAGGGAGAAGCCCAGCAAATGGGTGTTGACAGCCTCCTTTCAGACTGGGCCCTAGAGGAGGGCATTATTGAACGACTAGATGATGGGGAATACAAACTTACGACTGGGAGTGGGAATGGGAATGGGGTTGTGGAGAGGGATCCCAACAACAATGGCAACAGTAACAGCAACAACAACAGCAATGCTAACAACTCCTTTTTGGCAGATGGTGGGAAGAGAGAGGATGAGGACCCGTCCATCACTGTTGCGATAACGTTGCCGATGGCCGACGATATGGAGGTGGATTGAGAGAGATGTTGCGGAAACTTGATATGCAGGCAAAGGTCGCAGCCATCCTTGTATTTTTGAAACGAATATCAAGATATAACTTATGAAGGCACGCACAATAGGGCTTGATTTGGTACATACATTTTGTTCTCCTCAGGGTCGGGAGGCGGAGTCGGAAAGACAAATCGAGGTTGGCGTTGAGGGCAGGCGTCTGGTCTTTTTGGGGGCTTTTGGTTGCCCAGCGTTGGGAGGACTGACGTCCAGTGTCCCGATATAGAAGTGTGTATTTATTGGAATGGGGAGGGGGTATCCGAACATCCAAACTGGCAGGATCGATTTCACTAGCAACGCAAATGCATTGTTACTTACCCTGGCAGTTTATTCAGGGACCCAATAGCACTGCCGCCGGCCTCTCATCTACAATTCATATCGTTCCGATTTGGTTGGTATGTGTCCTGCTGATGACCCAGCTCCAGAAACAGACAATGAAAATCACGATTTTGCCATCGAAACACATGGACAACTTTTTTTGATGTCTTGGATCTTGCCTCGGCTTCCACACCAACTGTCGGGTTAGTCATTAGAATGAACACCACCGCCGCAGCAGGACCGCAACAGTATGTGGCTGCCGGCGCCCTGCGGCAACTTGGCGGCCGGCCGGGATAGCTATGGATGTGCTTCTGGCCGGTGCTTCTCCAGCCCGCATTCGGCCCTTTATGGCGCGCATGGCACAACGGTTTTCTTGTCGGGCCGGGGGACGACTCCACCCCCAATCCTACCAGACTGCGGGGGACAGGCCAATCGAAGCAAATGTCGTGCGGAGAGAAGGCTGGTCTGGGGAAAAACACGCCCAAGACGGCCGCTGACCGTCGCTCACCATGTCATACCGGCCGGGGAAGAAGCAGGCCTTCCCACACACTAAACATTGCCGGCCAGGCACGGCCACCAACCAGGGACAGGATGAAGACGTCGAGCGGAGTCTGTGAAGAACCACGTGCCAAGGTTCACCTACACTACATACAGTATGTCGCTGCCCAGAATCGTTAAACGGCCCTTTTGTCCTGCCATTCGGGCGCCTTGTTAAGATCCCAGATGGAGCTTCTCTGCCCACATCGCGGAGTTCCCCAGAATGGAGCACACAGAATCTCCCTGCCATATGGGCCTTAGATATGATGATGGTAGACAACACTCCCACCCACCTTGTGCAACCCCCTGCAGTAAGTTGACAGGGGAGAGGCGAGGGATCGATGGGATCGACAGCAGTGTCACCATGCTCCATGCCTGCCACGACCGAGGACAGCAGAACCCGAATGCGGGTTGGCGGGATGGCGATCCAGATGTATACATCACTCATGGAGATAAATAGGACCTTTGCCCCCCTTACTTACCGCCTCAATGGTCAGCCTCCTGGGTGTCGCCGTCCGTCTCAACATCCTACGTGCCACGGGGACATCATGATCGGGCCTCGTCTTCTCAGTCTCGGGCTGTTGGCCGGGCTCAGCTCAGCCGCCATTGCGCCCAAGGCCGTCGCCGTCGCCGTCGCCGCCGAACGCCCTTTGAGCGAGTGCCCTGGCTACAAAGCCTCAAACGTCAGGACCAGCTCATCCGGTCTCACGGCTGAGCTGTCGCTGGCCGGTCGTGCGTGCAACACGTACGGAACGGATTTGGAGAAGCTGCGCCTGGAGGTCACCTACGAGACCGGTAAGTGTCCAGTTGTTCAGAACCCAGGGCGACCGTCTTCTTTTCACTGACAGCCCAACAGATAACCGTCTCCACGTCAAGATCCAGGATGTCAATGATGCTGTCTTCCAGATCCCAGAGTCCGTTTTCCCTCGTCCCAAGGGTTCTGGTTCGAACTCTAAGCGGGCGGCGTTGGAGTTCAAATACAAGACGAACCCCTTTTCGTTTTCCGTCACCCGGCGCAAGACCGGTGAGGTTTTATTCGACAGTTCAGCCGCGCCCCTCGTCTTCGAGTCCCAGTACCTGCGTCTGAGGACCAAGCTTCCCAGCAACCCGAACCTGTACGGTCTCGGCGAACATTGGGACCCGTTCCGCCTCAACACCACCAACTACGTCCGCACGATGTGGTCACAAGACTCGTTTGCCACACCCGAGGGCACCAATCTCTATGGCAGTCATCCCGTCTACTACGAGCACCGCAAGACTGGCACACACGGCGTGTTTTTCCTCAACTCCAACGGGATGGACATCAAGATCGACAAGGACAGGTCTGGGCAGTTCCTCGAGTACAACACCATTGGTGGCGTATTTGACTTTTATTTCCTGGCCGGCCCAAGCCCAATCGACGTTGCGCGCCAGTATGCCGAGGTCGCCGGATTGCCCGCCATGATGCCGTATTGGGGTTTGGGTTATCACAACTGCAGATACGGTTACCGCGACGTCTATGAGGTGGCCGAGGTGGTGTACAACTACAGCCAGGCCCAGATTCCTCTCGAGGTCATGTGGACCGATATCGACTACATGGACAAAAGAAGGGTGTTCTCCAACGACCCTGAGAGATTCCCGATGCCCGTCTACCGAAGTCTCGTCGACCATCTTCACAAGAACCAGCAAAAATACATTGTGATGGTTGACCCTGCTGTTGGGTATGCTGACTACCCTGCCTATCATCGTGGTGTTGAAGACAGCATCTTCCTCAAGCGCGACAACGGCTCCGAGTATCTTGGTGTGGTCTGGCCTGGTGTCTCTGTCTTCCCGGATTGGTTCTCCACCAACATCACCAGATACTGGAACAACGAGTTTACTCAGTTCTTCTCCCAGGATGCCGGTGTCGATATCGACGGCCTGTGGATCGATATGAACGAGCCTTCTAACTTCCCCTGCTTCTTCCCCTGCAGCGATCCTTTCGCAGCCGCCGTCGGTTTCCCGCCCACCCCGCCACCTGTGCGCAGCCACTCCGAGCGCCCCCTTCCCGGTTGGCCCTGTGAATTCCAGCCTGAAGGTGCCCAGTGCAAGCGCAGCGAGGTGCCCCAGATTCCCGCACCAGCTGCTCGGGACGTTATCCCCCTCACCAACCCCCATGCTGGTCCGGTAACCAAGTGGAAGGGTCTTCCCGGCCGTGACCTTTTGTTTCCCAAGTATTCCATTCACAACAAGGCCGCCTACATGGACTCGTGGAACGCTGACAAGGGCGGCATTTCCAACAAGACGGTTAATACTAACACCATTCACGAGAATGGCCTCGCCGAGTACGATGTCCACAATCTTTACGGCTCCATGATGTCGACCTTTTCTAGCGAAGCCATGCTCGCCAGACGTCCTGGCCTCCGCCCCTTGGTCATCACCCGTTCGACCTTTGCGGGCGCCGGTGCCTCGGTTGGGAAGTGGTTGGGTGACAACGTTGCCGACTGGGCTGGTTATCGTGGTACGATCCGAGCCATGATGGCCTTTGCCGCTATTTACCAGATCCCCATGGTCGGTGCTGATGTTTGCGGTTTTGCCGGCTCAACCACGGAGGAGCTCTGTGCCCGCTGGGCCACTTTGGGTGCGTTCGCCCCGTTCTACCGCAACCACAACGAGTATCCCCCTGCCATCTCGCAGGAGTTCTATCGCTGGGAGAGTGTCACCAAGGCTGCCCGTAAGGCCATCGACATCCGCTATCGCCTTCTTGACTACATTTATACCGCCATGCAAAAGCAGACTGTTGACGGCACCCCTCTCATCAACCCCGTCTTCTACCTGTATCCCAACGACGCCAACACCTTCGGCCTCGAGAACCAGTACTTCTACGGCCCTGGTCTTCTCGTGGCGCCTGTCACCCAGGAGGGCGCCACCAGCGTCGACGTTTACCTCCCCAAAGACATCTTTTACGATTTCCACACGCACAAGAAGATCCAGGGCCAGGGCCGCACCATCCGCCTCACGAACCAGGGTCTCTCCGACATTCCCCTTTTCCTCCGCGGTGGCGTCATCGTCCCAGCCCGCGTCAAGTCTGCCATGACCACCGCCGAGGTCCGCGAGCAGAACTTTGAGCTTCTTGTGCCCGTAGGCGCCGATGGCACCGCCACTGGCACACTCTACCTCGATGACGGTGTCAGTATCCAGCAGAAGGGCACCACCGAGATTACCTTCCGCTACGCCCGCGGTGTCCTGACGGCCAAGGGCAAGTTTGGCTTTCAAACCAAAGTCAAGATTACCAAGGTTACAGTCATTGGAGCTGGCAAACGCAAGAGAGACGATGAGGTGAAGGAGACAACGGTCGAAGTTGCGCAGCCTCTTACTGGGGAGTTTGAGATTACCGTTGGCGATCTTGAGTGATCCGGGAGTGGACTATTAATATTCAGAGTGTACAGAAGCGCCTAGACTAGTTGGGTAGATTTATAAGGTAGTTGCTGGAAAAAATTTATTGTACTTTTGTCCTCAAAATTCGAATTGCCTTTTTTAAAACTGAAAACGTCTCTGACCACATTTGAGAAATCCTCTTGCACGGTAAGGGGTCCTTTTTGAACACTGAGACGTCCTTTTTGGGAGTTGAGAGGGTCTTACCTGTATCGTGGCGCACTTTGTCGACTTGGTCAAAGGACTCGCTGTACTGCTACAGATATATGTACAACACTCTTCAGTTTTTCCTATAATTCATGACACGAACTGTGGAAACATTGTTGAATTTCCTAAAGACACGAGATTGATTAAGCTATCATGACTGCTGAATTGCACCTGGATCAACCCACCGGACGACCCTCTTCGTTCTCCTGCTTGCTACGCTGACTCCAGATAGGGGGCTCATCCCTTCCTCCCTCCTCGGCCTGATCCCCTTCTTCCTTGGTCTCGTGCACAGTTGTAGCCTTGTGCTCAGCAGGCGAGTAAACAGTATACAAGATGAGAGGGTTAGGACCCGTGTTTTAGAACTGGTGCTTAGTCCCAGCTGGCACAACCACCATGTCTCCAGCTTTGATGTTTCGCTCCTCTCCGCCCACTTGCGCGAGACCTTGACCAGAAGTGAAGGTGAGAATTTGGTCCACCGTATGAATCTGTCGCGGCGGTGTTGGTCCCTGCTCACGCGGCCAGGGTGGATCATGAGGCAACAACACATACCTCTTCGCCAATGTCACCGCCAACTGGCACAGTCATGAGAACGACTTGAGAGTAAAGTCCTGTCCATACATAGCACACGGCGGAATTCTCTAGACTCGGACGGTAATGCTGTCGTCATGTCAGGAAAGTACACCATGTTATGCGCAGGCGGCTCTCCGTTCGGCGTTGGAAACGGCGGCATTGTGTTCCGTGTCGAGCCGGAGGTGCGGCGAACTATTTCTAGGGCCCGTGGTAGAGCGCATGTCTGTCGGGATGTGTGGTTGGCCAGGCAAGGTGTGAGATACCCAAGTCGAGCTGCTGCTGAGACACAAGAACGCTCGAAACGTATAGGAACAGCAAGCATTCTTCCGGTCCGGCTTGAATTCACGGGAGTTACAAAGAAATAATAAGATGTACAAACCGCAATCTCATTATGCAGTAGGGCTTGCTGTACAAGAATAGGCAAGATGGAATCATGGCTGTCGAATCAATACGTCATCATTGAATCTAGGCACAATGCATCTCACAAGACCCACGCTTCTCATCTTGGCGTCGAGATACTCAAAGGAGACCTACCAAAAGAGCAATGGGCAGTTTTATTGATGCTTGACGACAAGGAGAAGGAGGGTTCAGGTCTTCAAGAAACGAAAATATAATTGAAACTGCCATGAAAAGAATGCTAAACCAATATCCATCTCTAGAGCTCGCTCTCAGCCCTCGAAATCCAGCTCCTCGTAATATCTGTAGATGCCATTGGAATACTTCTGTCGCCGAGAGCTCTCCAAATAGCTCTTGATCCGCGGGCGCTCTGCGACAGCTTTGTGGAGGCCAAAAACCTTCGCATGCTTGCCCTCACGCTCCAACTTGGATGTTGCCTTGGGGAACATGAACTTCAAACCATCCACGCACTGTAAAGACACGAATGTGTTAGTAAAGACATGAAACTCACTGAGGAACAATATTGTGACATGCACAAGCACATACCTGAAATAAAACCAGGTCTGCATATGTCAGCTTCCCACCGTATAGCCATGGCCCGTCGCCGCTGGCTTTCGATGCCAGCACGCGCTCAAAATATCCCAAGAACTTAGGGAGCCTGTTCTTGACATAATCCTCGGCCTTCCTCTTGCTTTCCTCTTTCTGATCTTCGTAGTACAGGCCGGTGGCAATGGGGTGGTGACAATCATGTGGTTCATTGCTCAACCCATCTAGAGCTGTGAGAACGAGGCTATTGATCCTGTACAGCCCATCGGGGTCACTTTCCGAGTCCGTCGCCAGCCCCAAGCGAGGCCCGAGATATAAGAGAATGTTGGGTGTCTGGCTGATGACGAGGTCTCCGTGCTGAAGAATCGGCGACGCAAAGAGCGGGATGTTGATGTCGTTGCTGGGTTTCTCACCGCTGTTGTACGCGAGGACTTCGTTTATGCCATCCTCAAGTTGAGCCGTATCAACGTATTCAACACCAGCCTCTTCCAAAGCCAGACGGATGTGCTCTCCGCGACCGGGAAGCCCAGGCCAGTAGATGAGGCGGTAAGGCACGTCCTTGGATGACTTTTGTCGTTTTGCCGGGGCGTCGGATGCCATTGTCACTGGTGATAGACTTGTGTCACAGTTTCAGTGAGGTTGAATGTTGTTGGCAAGGAGGTGCGATTGAGGATAGTGCTTTTCCCTGAATCGAGTGGCTGGGAGCGGGGAAGTGCTCGGGAAGAGATGCGGCAAGGAGTGCGGGGTCTGAAGACTTCATTTCCGAGGATCTTTCTAAATTTGGTATGGTGACGTAATAAGACGTTGACGACCCCTTCCAGTCTCAACTACTTTCCCTGAGGGCCATCCATATGCCTCCATGTCACAGCCCAGCTGTCACTGACTTGTGGATCAATTCCTGGCACTCAGCAGGATCCTCAAACACGTGCCATAGCTCACTAATTCTCAACGTTAGAATTACTCTCTGGCTGCTTCTTTTTTTAAAATCCAGAGATAATCTTACCGGGGAAGATCCTCAAAGGCTTTTTCAAACCTTTGGGGCTCGTTCTTCTCTTGGATTCCCACAGCAGCGATGTCTTCAACCTTGCGGATGAGGATCAGTTTGATCCAACCGGGGAACATTCTACATGCGTCTCCGTATGCCTCTGGGTCGCTTTGGGTCGAGTCGCCGATGAGAATCATCTTCCGCTTCGGGAACCAGCGATGGATTTTTTCGATTCGGTCAACCTTGTACTTCTCTGTACCTAGCGTCAGATTGGACAGCAGCCCAGAGATAGTCATCAGGTTGGAATCCCGCAGAATAAGCTGTCCGTGGGGGAAGTAATCGTCTCTGAATTTCCGGAGGAAGGGGTAAAGGTTATAGGGAGAGGCGGAAAGGTAAAACCACGGTGCAGAGCTTGTCACCATGGTCTGGATGTAGGCATAGAGCTCGGGCATGCCTTGAACTGGCGTCGGTTGGGACTAGTGGCTTGTGAGCTGTTTGAAATTCTGATAGGTATCATTTGTTGGGCGAGTGGGTAGATAATTGGCTGGTTGACTCACGACAAACGTTGAGCGTAAGATCCCCACGGGACTGCTCGTCTGGGTAATCTTGATGGTGTCGTCGACATCTATGATATTTCGGTTGAGTCAGTTTCCTTCCTTCTCAGGGCAATGTGGATGCGGGACTCAAGCGTTCCATACCCGAGATGACGGCCCATCCCTCAGGCTCTGCGTAGACGGTCTTCATTTCGAGTATGCCGTTGACACCCTTGGGGACGACAGCTTTGGACATGGCAACAGTCCCCTCTTTCCCATCTGTAACCTTCCTGACATCACTGCTAATACCATTCCTCCCGCCTGGACCAAGTCGAATCTCGGCACTGTTGTCAAATTTGAGGTTGACCTGCCTCCCAGGCAAAGCCTCCATCACGAAGGGGGCGATACGTTTCTCGATGATCTCCTCTTCCTTGTCCCCTTTGGACAAGCCAACCTTTGACGCAATATCCCCTACCAAATCAACCAGCTTGGGCGAAGCTTGGTGGTCAAAAGCAGCAGCGACAAACTCGGCATGCCAATTTCCGTTTGGAGCGCGGAAGGCGACATTGTCCATCAGCCATACCACATCATCGTTGCCTATCTGGGCAGGAAAAGGATTCCGCGAGCCGAGGTAGGAGAGGATCTTGGTGATTTTGCCTTGATGTGTTTGGGACGCCGAAACGCCAAATGGGGCCAGAGACGACTCGACATCGTCAAAACCACATTCACTTCGTGTCCTCTTCTCAAAGCCAATGGACTGGGCCCGTGGTGTCCCAGCGGGAGTACGTCGTGGGTTCGACATGAAAGTTGGGGATGCAGTACGAAAGTTGATACCAAAATCAAAGCAGATTAGGGAGGGTAATCAGAGAGAAAAAAAAGCGAGGGAAGAGCAGGCAACGTGTAGGGGGGAGAAAGGAAGGGCATGATATATCCCAGCCCAAGTGCCTGTCAATGATGCATGGTGCCAAGCAGGGCAAGGCAGCATTGGTCTAGCTGCTTGGTCTGGTCTCTTGGCAGTCGTTGCTGGTTGTCTCCTGGCGACTTGATTTTTCGGTCAACTTGATTTTGTGCCTTGTCGCGGGTTGGCGGCTGACCGGGCCAGTGACACGCGATGTCACCAGATGAGGCCCATGTCGCAGCTCAAACGACGTAATCGGGCAACTGCCGGGACAATCATGGTTACGCCAGTCGCTATAGGTTAAGAATGGAGGGGGCACCTGATTGGCTCACATGCAACTGGGGAACGCCCAGTTCCCGTCATCCGGATCTTTCGCGCTGTCTTGTGATTTACCTATCTCAACCTCAGGTAAAACTTTCAAACACCTATTTAGTAGCTGTTTGGTTGTTTGTGATACAATGGGACCAAGAGCAATGTTGTGTTAGATCTTACCCACAGAAGCGCCACACCTTGTTGGATGGAGTCGAAATAGAGTTATCCGGCTCATCGGGACGGCGCGCTCTCTCGTCAGATTAATCATTAGGACGGCTCCCACTGCTCCCAGTGTAGCTTGCAGTGTGGCTTGCAGTGTCGCTTGTAGTGTAGCTTACAGTGTGGCTTGTAGTCCTATATAGTGACTGGGCTTGTAGGGTGGCCTGTGTAGGCTTAATTGGCTAATCAAGAATAGTGTGCTAAGGATACTTTTTTTATGGGACTTTTTTCTGTTTTAGGAAATCGAGGTGGTTAAAGCTCGGCTTGTTTGTGTTGATCTTGGGTGTGAAATGCGAAGTCTCCTAGCTTCTTTTCTTGAACCCTTATAAGTAAGGCATTAATAAAAGGAAGCTTTGGAGACCATTATTAAAGAGGTTTGCTAACCATGCACCCTCCCAATTACTTACTATACATTTTCCCTACTGGGGTTAGGGTTTTGTATAGTCCCTGAAATTAATATAACATTTCCCAAGACTTTTTCTTATCACAACTACTATTAACAACTACAATTATCACTGCATTATATTTTTTCCTATATAAATAAATGATTATAAATACTATAATTAAACTATAATAAAAATATGATTATTACTACTTATAAGGTAATATAGCCTTTAAACTACTACTTAAACTACCACCTAAACTACTAATCAAACTACCACTTTAACTATACTTACACCTATACCTATACCTATACCTATACTTATATTACTACTTCGGCTAGAATTCCTAAGTGTTGGAGGTTGGCTTATAAGAAAGGCTTTAGAAGCAGTATAGCCGGTAAGAGTAGTGTAGCTGGTAGGAGTAGTGTGGCTGGTAGGAGCAGTGTGGCCGGTAGGAGCAGTGTGGCCGGTAGGAGCAGTGTGGCCGGTAGGAGCAGTGTGGCCGGTAGGAGCAGTGTGGCCGGTGGAAGCAGTGTGGCCAGTGGAAGCAGTGTGGCCAATAAAAGCAGTATGGCTGTTAGGAGCAAGTGGTTAATGATGAAGTTCAAATTTTTTAAGGCCATACAAAACCCTAATCCCAGTAGGGGGGATGCATGGTTAGCAATTGGGGGGTGCATGGTTAGCAAACCTCTTATTAAAACCATTACTATTCTAGTGTAATGACGATTTTGTACTTCTTTTTATTATTAGTTACAGAACCGCCAAACGGTAGTTAGCGAGACTTTACCGCTTTAGAAGCTCTCTTCCTACTCTTTTCCAGAAGAATGTCCAGGGAATTCCGGATATATTTAGGGTGGCTGGGTTGTTGCTGACCTGCCTCTGGTTCTCCATCTTACTAATGAGCCATAACTGATAGCCCTGGTCTCGAGCGCCAGACGCTAGAGGTACGTAAAGCTACATTCATTCATATCATTCATTCTTCCTCGGTCTCCCCCGTCGCCGAGGCGTCGCTGGCATGTTCGTTGTCGCAGCCCCTCCTCTCCCGGCCCCAGCTAGAGTGGATGTCCTCGCTACTGTTTTCTTCATGGCAGAGCGCGTGCTTGGCTCATTCTGTTTTCTTCGACGTCCCAGTCCACGGTTGGGTCGAGTCTCCGTCTCGATCTTTGGCGGGGGACGCGCTGGGACAGGCCTTGCCTTCCTGCGTTGAGTCTCCTGCGTGGCGGACTGAGCGGCGGGCGCTGGAGTCTGCGGTACTGCTCTGCCCCTGGGTCTCTTATTCGGCGTTGTTTGCGACGGTAGGGGCTCCGCGGGCCGTTTCATGCCCGCAATCCTGGCACTGCGTCGGAGTGGTGGCGGGAGGGGCTGGTCCTGTTCTGGGGCCTCGTTTACCCCGTCCCGTGGTTGGCGCTGACGCAGGCGCCGTCGCTTCTGCGGTGGAGGGCAAGCGGTTTCTCGTTGTGGTTCGGATGCGCCCTCTTGGAGCTCTGTGAATGCCTCGTGCTCTTCTGGGGGTGACGCTTCGCGCTCTACTGCCTGTGGTGGGCCGAACAGAGGGAAGAAATTTTCTTTGAAGAATTTGAAGGCAGGGTCAACCGGTGGTTCGTATCCCTCGGCTCTTTCCTTCTCGCGTTTCCTAATCCTTGCCATAGTGTCTATCATCTGCCCGGGAAAGGACGGTGGCATGTCTCCCTCTTCTATGACCCAGAAACCCTCGGGCTGTTCGGATTCCGGGAGCTCAATGGTCTCCAGCTCATCGATCTCGGAAGGAGTGAACTCCATATCCGCCGCCGCATCCAGCGGGCTGTCTTTCATGTTGTCGACCGGTGCAAGGTCTTCCGGCTCCGGGGAGGGAGATTCGTGCCGCCACTTCCAGGCAGTTACCCAGCTGCCCCTGTTGAACTCTTCCCTCCAGTCCCCACGCTCCTTCCACCACTTGATGACTTGGTTCTGGGCTGAATATGGGTAGCGTCTTTTATCCTCGACGGAGAGGCGACCGTACCTCATCTTTTCTTCGGCCACTTCGATCTGAAAGATGAACCAAGGCCTGGAGATGAGGAACGCCTCGGCTTGGGCAGCAGTTGTATCTTGTTGGAGGCGAGACCTCGGGAGCACGGGCGCATGCTCGCCGCGCCGCAGGTTCTGGCGCAGGCGCAGGGCGCGTGCAACGAGCTTACGTGCATCGCGGTACGCGCGGACCGGGTCGTCTGCCACCCCATCGGGCTGCCATCTCCACGTCCACCTGCGGAAATTGTCGTTGGGTTGCACCTTACGCCCGGCAAAACCCCACTTAGGATTCCAAACCCCGAGTTTCTCCCAACGACGCTTGACATTATGACGAACGATGACACCTTCTCGCCGAGAGCCATTCAGTCCTCTGAACATCTCGGGCTGCGGGCCGCGACGACGGTCGAGCCGGTATTCCTCGCGTTTCGCTTCTGTGTAATAGAAGTCGTCGGGACGTACGATCGAGTGTATGAAGTCCGAAATACTGTCGAGTTCGTTGTCGTCAATCGGGCGTTCCATGATGGCTATCAGCTCTTCTGGCATCGAGCGGCCTCGCGGTGGTGGGATAAGATCAGCATCGTCAAGCTCTTCCGACTCGGTCGAAGAGACGTAGGGCGGAGGATCATCGCGCTCAAAGCGGCGGAGCGAACGCAGGTTATCGTTTACAGCAATTGCCTCCAGGACGGGGACGGCTTGATTGCTTACAGCCTGATGAAGGTGAACACGATCAAAGAAGGGAGGCATGGTTTGATTATTAGACTTGTCGATAGACAGAACGGAAGCTGTAGAGAGAAGAATAAAGATTGGAGAAACACCGAAAGCCAATAGACAAGCTTTTATCAGCGCATACCGCCAGAGGATGTTATGGGTTGCGTCAATAGTTGATTGTTGTAAGAGAGAAGTATCTGTAGGGCTATGGTACATGCAAGATGTCTGTATATACCCTGTAGTTTGCCGTGGCTTAGCTTAATAAGCCCCACTATAATATCTTAATAATACCCACTGAGCCAGCTTGGGCCACCTGCAGGGAGCAGGGACCCACACTAGTCCTTATCTCTTATCTTTATCTAGCTTATCTAATCTACAGAAGTGGAGCCCTCAGGAATTAATATTTAATAATAATATTTAAATAGTTATAATAAAAATTGATCTATAAACTATTAAAGTTAAAGTACTTCATAATATTATAATAATAATTAATATTTATCAAATATAAACTATAAAAGATATGAATTTATTTATTTATTTTATTATTATTAAAGTTAAATACAATTATTTTAAAGTTTAAGGGAAAACTTATAGAAATAGGAAAAAATTATATCAATAATTTAAAGGCCTTATTAAATAGAATAAGGTTTAATATTTAAATTAACTATTATTAATATAAATAATGTAGGTTATAAAAAGGTATATAATATATATAAAAGATAAATAAAGGTTAAAGAAAGTAAGTAAAAATAAAGAAAGTAAATATTAATTGTTGCGTGGTTACGGCGGTGCCATAAGATGATGGTTGTATAATTGTTTATTGAAAAGTCTAGTATCTGCTATACGAGATAACTATATATATATATGTAGATCCTATATCCTTATGTCCTTTTATAACAATGCCCTCTTTCGAAAAATAATTGCTACTTTCCGGTAGTATAACTCATTAATAGTTATATCCATTAATATCTATAACTATATTTATTAAATTCCTTAACTTAGAAATAATAATATTTAATTCCTCTATCTATTATAATAGCCTTTTTTAATATTATATTTATTAAATTTTATAACTATATTTATTAAATTATTTAAAATTTATAGTAATGCTTATACTTATTGTTTATTTCGGAGCTTTATTTATAATAATAAAAGAAAAAGAAAGAAAGAAATATTATTATAATAAAATAAAGAAATATTTATATTTATTTTAAATGTTAAAAAAGTTAATTTTCAATTTTTTTTTTCTTTTTATTTAATTTATTTACTATTACTTTTTATTTTCTTTACTTATTTATTATTATATTTATTAAATTATTTTAGTTTTTTATTATTTAATTTTTTAATACTATGTTTTTACTTTATTAAGTTGATATAGCTATTAGACTGGCTATTTAATTTATTAGGCCGTCTTATCCTTTACGATTACTACTGCAATATCGATTAACTTTGCTAACTAGTCTTCTACCTTATCCTTCTTTTCGAAAGCTTTCTTCTAAGTCGTTTCATCTTCAATCCAATACCTTAACTTAAAACCAATCAAATCCTATCTAAATCGACAGAGGTTAATATATTTAATATAAAATAGAATAGCGATAGTATATATAGCTAACTTTTTAATAAAGGCAATGCTTATATTCTACTTATTACTGTCTTTCTTCGGTATAGCTATTATAATGTCGGCAAATTTAAAATGCTTATAGCGATCTAGCTTTAGGATTTTATATTTATAGGCTTTTAGTATAATTGTATACTGCTATTATATTAATACTATCTTTTAATTATTAAATCGTATAGGACAGACCTATACTTAATACTATAATTAATTAAGTCTTAATATAGTAGGTAATATAGAAAAGGAATATAGTAGGTAATGTAGGAAAGAAATATAGTAGGTAATGTAGGAGAGGAATGTAGTAGGTAATATAAGAAAGGAATAGTAAAGAAAAGCAGTAAATAAGATCCTTTTTAACCTTATATAGGCGCTAATATCTGGCCTTAACATAGGCCGGTAAAGAAGTTATCGGTATAGTTATAAGCAATTCGATAGTAAAGGAAGTATTTAGAAGGTTTGGCTATAATATTATTATATAAGCTTATTGTTAAACTCGACGGTAGAAGGTTCAGCTATATAATAAGCACATGACTATAATAGTAAGCAGGCCCTAAGCAGTTTAAGTAGCACATTAGATCAGCTGTAAAGAGAACCAACGCCAGGTATAGCATGTAAAAGAATTTTTTTTTTGGAAGCTCCACTTCTTAAAGAGACATTACTTTATTAAGATTAGATTGGTATATTTTAAATTAGAGTTAAAACTTTATTTTAATTTAAAGTTATAAATTTATTTAAAGTTAGACTTAAAGGTTTATTTTAAATTAGATTTCAAATTTTATTTTGGATTAATATTAAAACTTTATTTTAAATTAAAGCTAAAGGTTTATTTTTAATTATTAAGTCGATAATTTTTTAAATTTCTATTTAAACCTTTTTATTTAAGCTTTCTTTATTATATTTATTTTTATTTAGTTTTTTTTAATTATTTTAAATATTAAGAATATATTAAGTAAAGTTAATATTTTAATTATTACCGTTTAAATAATTAAACTATAAACGTTTAAACTCTTTAAATAAAACTTAATTAATAAATTTATTAATACCTTTAAACTTCCAAACCTATTTAATAAAGTTAAAAGATATTTAACCTTAAATTATAAATAAATAATAATTAATTTCTTTATATTATTTATAATATTAAAAGCTTAAATAGTTAAAAGAAAATCCCTAAACTTTATATAAAGTTATAACTATATTAATAATTAAAACATTAAATTTTAATCTAATTTTTAAATAATTCTACTTTAATAAATAATAATCTTACTTTACCAAATCGCTTAACCTCTTAAATAAATAAACCTTTAATATAATATAATTATTATAAAGTAAAAAAATCTTCCCTTATTTTATTAAAGTAAAGTAATACCTTATTTATATTTAATTTAATAATTAAACTTACTAAATATCTTTATTAATATTAAATATCCTTTTTATAGTAAACTTAATACTTAATATTTAAATTTAAATTATAATATATTAATTCTTTAAGATTTAAATTTAAAAAATATTTAAATAAACCTATTAATATTTATTAAAATAACCAATATTATTTATAAATATATTAACTACCTTTATTTTCTTCTATACAATCAATCCTAATCTTACATTTAAACTCCCTACTTAACTTAAATTTAAAATCTAACTTTAATATATTAAATACTAAAGGGTTAAAAAAAAGCAATAATTATTAAAAAAAATTAAAGGCAATAACCCTATTAATTTTACCGTAAGTATAAATAAAAATAAATATAAGTAAGCATTCTTTAATAATTTTAACCTCTTTAATATTACTTTTAATAAAATCGCCGATAATATAAATACTTATAATATTAAAAAATCTATATCTAATTAAAAAATAAATATAATCAGTTATTTTAACTTTAATAAAAAAATTAAAAGAAATATATTTAAAGAATATAATTATTAGAAAGTATATATAAAAGTCTATAGTTTTTTAAAACCTATTTATAATTATATAAATATTAACGTTAAATATAATATTATTTTACGTAATCTAAAGGTATTATTAATTAAAATAATATCCTTTTAATATACTATAAAGCTTAATTAAAGAGATTAAAATTAACTTAAAATAAGTTTATATAATTAAAAGTAAATATTATTAAATAAGTTTATTATATTATATAATATTATATTAATAAAACTCTTTATTATAAAATATATTTATAAAGATTATAAAAATAATAAGCCTATTAAAGAATATATATTTATAATTTTATAATATATTTAATCTTTTAATATTATAAATATTCTTAACCTATTATAATATATTTATATAGATATTTACTTTAAATTATAATAATTAATTAACATCCTTTATAAAAAAGATACTATTATTATCTATTTCTAATATTTTAAAAAGAAGGCTTACCTTTATTTACTACAGTTTAATCCCTTACTTATAAAGTTTAAAATAAAAAATATATGTTATTAGTTAATATAATTTAAAAGTTAAAAGATAATAATAATAATAAAAAAGTATAATTATATTATTAGTAGAATATATTTAAATAAATATTATTTTAAAGGTAAAGGTTATAAAGGCAGTTATAATAAAGTTAAAAATTAAAGATATTTTAATAAAAATAGTAATTATAGTTTTAATTATAATAATAGTTATAATAAATAAAAAAGAAATTAAAGAAAAGACAATAATTAAAATTTAAAATAAAGTAACGGTTAAAAAATAAAATAAAAAAATAAGTAAGGTTTAAAAAGAAATTAAAGTAATAATAAATTTATTTTATTCAAAGAAAATTAAAAAGTCGAAATAGATTTTAAGGTAGATTTTATAAATATCGTTTCCTTAAAATATACTATCCTTTCCACTATAATTATTATCTTTATAATTTAATTTATTAAAATAAATATTTATATTATTAGTATTTTAAATCCTATACTCGATATTACCGTTAGTTTAAATAAAATTCCTAAAAAGCAATATATTACAGTAATATTAAGATTATTTTAAAAGAAAATATCGATAGATAAAAAGTAAAGTTTAAATTAATAAAATTTAACTTTTAATTTATCAATAAGTTTATTAAAGAAGAAAATAATATTATAAATGTTAAAGAAAATAATAAAAGTTTTAACATTTACTTTAATATTTTCCTTAATTATAATATAATAATACTATTAGAAGTTATATTGAACTATTAATAAATTAAAACTAATATTAAATTTAATAAAATCTAGATATACGTTTAATACTATATTATATTTAATAATTACTTTATATTATTTAAATATATAAATATTTATAAGATTATTACTTCTTTAAAAAAAGTCAATTATAATAAGCTTAATTAAATAAAAATAATAAATAGTATAGATATTTTTAATTAAGTACTTACTTTAAGTAAAATTATAAAAAATAAATTAATACTAAATTAAAATATTATTAAATTTAATAAATCTACTTATTATTAAATTAATGTGTAAAATGCTTTTTAAAGAAATAAAGTATTAATATATTTAAATATTAAATACTTAATTATAATAATAGATTGTAAATTTTAATAATAAATATTTTTATATACTATATTATTTAAATTAAATAACCTAATCCCTATATAAATAGTTAATAATATTATTAAAATATATAAAATAATAAAGTTCGATCTTTATATATTTAAAATCTATTAAAGAGTTAATATTATTAATAAAATACTAATTTAAATATTAATAATAAATAGGATAGGCTTTAATATATTATTAAATATAACCTTTTTAAAATGAAATAAAGTAAAGATTAATTACCGTAATTTATTAATATCCTTTAACTTATATAATAATTTTAAAATTACTTTTATTATAAAACTTAAATATCGTAACCCTATAAAAAAAAGTAATAGCTTATTAAAAAATAATTATATAATCCTACTTTATAGTATCTTTATTTATTAACTTTTTAAATCTTTTAAAAAATAAAGGATAATTAAAAGATTATACTATTTATATTATAATATTTAAAGTTTTAAACGCTATTATTTAAAAAAACTCTCTTAAGGTTCGGTGGTATATATACAAGACGTGATATATAGATACTTACGATCAACACAATAGTAAACAGTATCTTTAAGTTATTTAATATACTATTAAACTAGCTACCTATTAAGGTATTTTAGCCTTTACTATTATACCTGCAATCGATATTAGCTTTACTAACTATCCTTCTACCTTATCCTTCTATACAAATGCTTTATCTTAAGTCCTCGTATTATTATTATCAATCTATAATCCTCAATTAAGCTTAATTAACCTCCATCCAAATCAATAAAGTTCGGCGTATTATTCGATAAATAAAGTATTAAGCTTATATATAGCTAAATCCTAAGTATAAGTAAGGCCTATATTTTACTCCTTACTATCTTTCTTTAGTATAGCCATTGTTATATCGGCCAATTTAACCTTATTACTATCTTATATTGGGATTTTATATTTATAGGCTTTCGATATAGTAGATTATATACTAATATTATATTAGTGCTATCTTTTAATCGTTAAGTTGTATAAAATAGACCTATACTTAATACTACAATCGGTTAAGTCTTAATATAGTAGGTAATATAAGAAAGGAATATAGTAGGTAATATAAAAAAGGAAAGGCAAAGAAGAATAGGATCCTTTTTAACCTTATATAAACGTTAATACCTAGTCCTAATATAGGTTAGTAAGGAAGTTATCGGTACAGTTATAAGTAATTCAGTAGTAAAGGAGGTGTCTGGAAGGTTTGGCTACAATATTATTATATAAGCTTATTATTGAACTCGACGGTAGAAGGTTTAGCTATATAATAAATATATAACAAGCATATAACAATTACGTAACTATAACGGTGGCCCTAGACAGTTCAAGTAGTACACTAGATCAACTGTAAAGAGAACCAACGCCAGGTATAGCGTTGTAAAAGAAATTTTTTTTTTTTATTTTAGAAGCTCCACTTCTTAGAGAGACACATTAAAAAAACTCTTCAAGATATTTAATTATTATAAATAATATTAATAAACTAATAGTCTTTTATAAAAATAGAAAAGTTAAATATTTTTAAAACTATAATTAAAATAAATAAGTAAATGTTTTATAAAAAAAAGCTACTTTAATTAAAACTATTATTAACTTAATAAATAATAAAAAGTTTTATTTTAATAATACTATTAAAACTATTCTTTATATAATTAAAGATAAAATTAATACCTTAATTTAAATATTATTTAATAAAAATATTAAAAAAGTTAATAATAGAGAATTTAATTTTAAACCCGCTTTTAAATATTGAATTAATAAAGGCTATTATAAAAACTTAAACTTTAATATTTTAGAAAATATCTTATATATTATAATAAATAATAATACTGAAATTAATTCCTTAAATATAAATCTTACTAAATATCTATAAGTATTTATTAAAAGATATAATTATTAAGATAATAATAATATTATAAATATATTAAAAAATAAATATATATATATATAAATATTATCGATAATTAATATTAATATAAAATTAACGTTAAACAATATTTTTTAAATATCGAAAATAAAAAAATCGCTAATAATACTTTAAATCCTATATATAAATAAAGTAAAATAGCATAAAAAAAGATAATACTTTATTTAAATATTTAATGTCTCTTTAAAAAGTAAAGCTTCTAAAAAAAATTCTTTTACAATGCCATATCCGGCATTGGTTCTCTTTACAGTTAATCTAGTATACCACTTAAACTGCCTAGGGCCACCGTCATAGTCATATAACTATTACATACTTATTATATACTTATTATATAGTTAAACCTTTTACTATCGAATTTAATAATAAACTTACATAATAATATTATAGTTAAACCTTTTAAACACCTCCTTTATTACCGAATTGCTTATAACTGCGCCGATAACTTCCTTATTAGCCTATATTAAAGCCAAGTACCAGTATCTATATAAGATTAAAAAGGATCCTATTTACTACTTTTCTTTACTATTTCTTTTTTACATTACCTACTATATTCCTTTCCTACATTACTTACTATATTCCTTTTTTACATTACCTACTATATTCCTTTTTTATATTACTTACTATATTAAGACTTAATCGATTGCAATACTAAGTATAGATCTATCCTATATAACTTAATAACTAAAAGATAGTACTAATATAATTCTAGTATACAATCTACTATACTAAAAGCCTATAAGTATAAAATCCTAAGGCTAGATTACTATAAGTACCTTGAATTTACTAATATAATAATAGCTATATTAAAGAAAGACAATAATAAGTAGAATATAAACGTGGCCTTTATTAAAGAGTTGGCTATATATACCGTTACTGCTCTATTTTACAATAAATATATTAACCTTTATCGATTTAGATAGGATCTGATCGGTCTTAAACTAAGGTATTGGATTAATAATAAAACGATTTAGAAGAAAGCTTTTAAAAAGAAGGATAAGGTAGAAGACTGGTTAATAAAGTTAATCGATATTGCAGTAATAATTATAAAGGATATGACGGCCTAATAGGTTAAGTAGCCAGTCCAATAGTTACACTAAATAGCTTAAAGATACTGTTATATTAATCGTAAGCATCTATATATCATATCTTATATATATACCACCGAACCTTAAGATTTAAATATTTAATATTTATTACTGAAAAAATAATTAATAATATTAAGAAAGGTAAAATAATTATAAATCTTTATAATTTAAATTAAATAATAGTCTTTAATAACTATTTATTATTAAATTAAAAGGAGATTCTTAATATTACTATTAAATATAACTACTTTACTGTTTTAAATACTTTAACTTTTTTTTATTAACTTTTAATTTAAAAAAAGTATTAAAATAAAATAGTATTAATATGCCTTTAAGGTTTGAAAGTTAATAAAGTAACTTTAATAAACTTCTATAATTTACTAATTTATATATAAAGGTTTATAAATAAACGTTTAATATCTTTTTAAAAGTTTTATTATACTTACATTAATAATATAATAATCTTTAATAAAATACCTAATAACTATATTAAGTATATTAAAAAAGTTTTTAAATTATTTAAAAGTATTTACTTAAATATTAACGCTAAGAAATCCTTTTTCAACTACTTATTTATAAAATTATTCGGCTTTAAAGTAAATAGATTTAAAATATTTATTATTATAAACTATTATAAAAATTAAAATACTAACTTTAATTAACTGAAATAGTATATCGGATTTACTAGATTTTTATAAAAATTTATACTATAGTTCTAACTATTAAAAGATTATAAAATTAAATTATTAATTAATTACTATAAAAAAGGTAAAATTAAAATTAATAATATAAAGTTTAAATATAAAAAGGTAATATTAAAAACTACCTTATAAAAGTAATATATTTTCCTTATTAAAATCTAAATCGTTTAATCTTTATTAAAATTAATATATTTAAAAAAAATGTTAAAATTATAGTCTTCTATTTTAAAGGAAATTATTAAAATAATAAAAAGATCTTTATAAATAATATTTAATTTATTATATATTTAAGTAAATATTTTACTTTATTAAAAAACAGGTATTAGCCTATAAAATTAAAAGTAACCAGTTTAATTTAAACTTATTATAAACTTTAAATATAAATTTAATTAAGTAAAGTTAAAATAATTATACTTACCGATTATAAATTAATTAAAGATATCGTTAATTAAACTTCCCTCAAAACAGTAAATATTATTAAATTTAACTTAAAATTAATTTTAATTACGGTATATTTAACCTAATATACTTTAAATATCTATTATATATTAAATAAATTTAACTTAATTTCTAATATATTATTAAAGCTTTTAACTATAAACAATAATAAACTATAAAATAAAAATACTAATAAATTAAATAATATTTAAATAAATACTTATTAACTATAAATATATTTAATAATATATATAAAGATTAATAATAATTTTAAAATTAAATTTATCAAAAGATATAAGCTTAATTATAAATATATTAAAATATTAAATTATATTAAAGTATAGGAAGCTTTAATAAAAATTAAAGAAGAAACTTTATTAATATTTAAATGTCTCTCTGAGAAGTGGAGCTTTTAAAAAAAATTTCTTTTACAATGCTATACCCGGCATTGGTTCTTTTTACAATTGATCTAATGTACTACTTGAATTGCTTAGGGCTACCGTTATAGTTACGTAACTATTATATACTTATTATATACTTATTATATAACTAAACCTTCTACTGTCGAGTTTAATAAAAAGCTTATATAATAACATTATAGCCAAACCTTTTAAACACCTCCTTTACTACTGAATTGCTTATAACTATACCGATAACTCCTTTACCGGTTTATACTAAGGCTAAATACTAGTACCTATATAAAGTTAAAAAGGATCCTATTTACTTTTCTTCCTTTTCTACATTACTTACTATATTTCTCTTTTATATTACTTACTATATTACTTTCTTATATTACTTACTATATTACTCTCCTATATTACCTACTATATTAAGACTTAATCGATTGTAGTATTAAGTATAGGTCTATCCTATATAACTTAATAACTAAAAGATAGTATTGATATAATAGTAATATATAATTATACTAAAAGCTTATAAGTATAAGATCCTAAGGCTAGATTATTATAAGTACCTTAAATTAGCCGATATAATAATAGCTGTATTAAAGAAAGATAGTAAGAAGTAAAAGAATATAAACGTTGTTTGTACTTAAATGTACCTTATATATACCATTACTATTTTATCTATCGACTAATATACTAGACTTTATTAATTTAGATAGGATTTAATCGATCTCGATATAGACCGGTAGATTAAAGAAGATAATATAGAGACTTAAGATAAAGCCTTTAAATAGAAAAATAAGGTAGAAGGATAGTTGGCGAAGTTAATATCAATTGCAAGTATAATAGTAAAGGCTAAGACATTTTAATAGGTAGCTAGTTTAATAGTATACTAAATAACAAAGATACTGTTTACTATTATATTAATTGTAAGCATCTATATATTACATCTTATATATATACCACTGAACCTTAAGATTAATATTTAAAATAATACTATTTAAATTAAAAAATAGATTACTTTATTTTAACTTAATTAATACTACCTTATATTTATATGTATTAAAAAACTATTTATAAAATATCCTAAAATTAGTATATAATATAAAGTATTACTTTAAAATAATAAAATAATTAAAAAACTTTAATATTTTTTTATTTAACTAAATAATATACTTTATTAAAAAGTATATTAAATACTACTTAATCTATATTAAGAATATAATTAGTAAATAAAAGCTATTTAATAAATTAAGACCTATTTATATTTTATTATAAATAAATTATATAATCTATATAGATTTTATTACTACGCTTTCTTTAATTAAAAAAGGTAAAGTCTAAATAATACTTAAAAAATTTTTTAATATATTAATCTTTATTTATTATAATTAAAAGTAATAAAAATAATAATAATATTAAAAAAAATAAATTAAGTAATAAAGAATTAAAAAAACCTAATTATTAATAGCTTTTTAATTAATAAATTAAAGTTTATTAAAAAATATTATCTTAAATAAAGATTTAAAGTTTATAAAAAAGCTTTAAATAAAAGTATTTATAATTTATTAAATACTAAACTTTTAATATTTATAACTTAATATTTTTAAATTAATAAAATCTTTAAAAAGAAGAATTAAAAGTTAAAGTTAATAATAAAGTATTATTATATGATAAATAATAATATACTTTAAATAAACATCCTTTTTATAATTATTTATAATATAAATATAGCCTATATAGAAATAATTAAAGATTTTCTTTTTAAACTTATTTATAGATTTAAATTTAATTTAATTATAAATTTTACTTTTAATTTAAAAAAATAATATAATATAAAAACTATAAAAATATTATATTAATTAAAAGTAAAGACTATAATAATTTATATGGCAGTTACTATTAAAATTAAATATAATAGTAAGTAAATACTTATTTAATTTAAAATTAATAATTAAATATACTTTAAAGTTTACTATAAATATACTTTCTTTAATAAATTACTATATAAATATTTTTAATAAAGGATAGGTCTGTTTTAAATTATAAAAGTTAAAAGACCTTTAATCTATATTATTGGAATAGGTATGGCCAATTACAGGCCTAAGGGCCCTATAATTAGTGCTCACACATTAGCTTACAGTACAGCGGAAGTCTTACGCATAATACCTATAGCTTAGTACTAGGATACTAGAATACAGTACCTTACAGATACTGTAGGACAGAAATATAGTAGGTAAACAATTGTATTATAATACTAGCCTTCTATAAATCTACTGTAATAATCTCTATAGTAGGGTTCGTACTCGACCTCTACTATATATCTACTGACTAATGTATAGTACCTTATATACCTTAGCAGGCAAATAGGCTAGAGTATAGCTTAATTAATCCTAAGGTTTGCTAAGCCCTATAAACCACTTACTAAACCTTCTATAGCTTCTGACCTATAGGGCTTACAGGCCTATAATTTAGTATAGTAGTAATATACTTACTTAACTATAGGCCTACTAATTCTAGGCCAATTTAGCCAATTTAGTAGTTAACTACAGGTCTTCTAAGCAGTTAAGTTAGTATAGTTTACAGCTCTTTAATAATCGACTTACGGCTTTATAAAAAGACTGTAAAACCTAGTATCCTTAACCTAAAGTATAGGTTATTATAGGGTTAGGGTTAAGTAACTTATATTGCCTATAATAGTAGGCCTTAGTAGCTTGAATATAAAATTATAGGCAGTTTGGTCTACTAGTTAGTAGGATATAGGCCTTTAAATAGCCTTACAGTAAAGTAAAATGCTAGGTAAGTGCTAGGTAGTTAACAGATAGGCTTTCTAATTTAAGCTTCTACTATATAGTATAGTAGTAGCTATTTATTGTAAACTTAGGCCTTACAGGGACTTAGTTTTGTTAAACTAAGTCCCTGTAAGGCCTAAGTTTACAATGGATAGCTGCTATTATACTATATAGTAGAAGCTTCCTAATACTTAACCTACAGGCTAAGTATAAAGGAAAGAATAGCCTACCTGTTAGCTACCCGGTACTTACTGAATATCTTACTTTACTGTAGGGCTATTTAAAGGCCTGCATCCTACTAACTAGTAGGCTAAACTGTCTATAATTTTATATTCAGGCTACTAAGGCCTACTACTATAGGCACTATAAGTAGCCTAACCTTAACCCTATAATAACCTATACTTTAGATTAAGGGTACTAGGTTTTGCAGCCCTTTTATATAGCTGTAAGTCGATTATTAGAAAGCTGTAAACTATGTTAATTTAGCTATTTAAAAGACCTATAGTTAACTATTAGACTGGCTAAATTAGCTTAAAATTAATAGGCCTATAGTTAAATAGGTATATTATTACTATACTAAATTATAGGCCTATAGGCCCTGTAAGTTAGAAGCTATAGAGAGTTTAGTAAGTAGTTTATAAGGCTTAGTAAACTTTAGAATTAACTAAACTATACTCTAGCCTATTTGCCTATTAAGGTATATAAAGTACTGTATGTTAGTCGGTAAATATATAGTAAAGGTCAAGTATAAATCTTATTATAAAGATTATTATAGTAAATTTATAGAAGGCTAGTACTATAATACAATTGTTTACCTACTATATTTCTATTCTATAATACCTATAAAGTACTGTATTCTAATACCTTAACATTAAGCTATAGATATTATATATAAAACTTCCACTATAATATAAGCTAATATATAAGTATTAATTATAAGGCCCTTAAGCCTATAATTAACTATACCTATTCCAATAGATTATAAGCCTAGAAGATACTTAATTAAGTTATAGGCTTATAAACTTAAGCTTAAAGCCTTCTATAAATAACGGCTTAGACTACTATAAACTACGCTATAAGTAGGCTATAAAATTACTAATTTTAAAGCCTACCTATTGAAATAAGGTTTTAAAGTAAAGACTAGGCTTACTTTACCTTTATTAGGTTTTCTAAAGGCCTATAAAGGTTTAAATTTACGCCCGTTACTAAATTTATTATACTATAAAGTATATAAAAATTAGGCTTAATAAAGCACTAAAGGCCTATAAACTATAAGCTTATAAAAGCTAAAAATAGCCTTTTACCTTAACTATAGTTAAGTAGATAGTTTTGTAAATCTTAAAAGTAGGTAAAATAGTAAAAAGGTAAAACGACCTTTTTAACTATTATTACTATTAGTAATTACAATACTTTACTATATAAAATAAAGCTTATTCTTTAAAGCTTTTAAGTACTATAGACTTAGTACCTTTTACTATATAAGTAAACTATAACTAAAACTTTAATTAAAAATAATATTAAGCTAAGGTTTTAAAGCTCTATAAAATACTTTAATAGTAAGTATATTAAGCCTCCTATAGATTTAAAAATATAAGATATAAGGTCTAAGTAAGGGCCTTTTAAAGGAAAAAAATCAGTAGATTCTTACTATATATAGGCCTTTACTATTTAATTAAAATAATAAGAGGCTTAGATTTAATAGTTATAAAGTATTATAATTAAAGTAATAAAGTAAATAAAGCTTTTAATAATAGCTTAAAGTGCTTTAAAATAGCCTAAAGTTACTATAACTACTTCTTTAATAATAGTTAAAACTATATATTTAAAAGCCGCAGTAGCCTACTAATTAAGGCTTAAGGCTAATAGTAGTTTTACTAAAGTCCTTTATACTACTATAGCTATTAAAATAATTAAAAAGGTTTACAAATTCCCTACTAACTAAAGGCTTATAGGCCTTAAAAATTTTAATTTATAGAAATAGGGCTTAAATATTATACTATATACTATCAATATAGTTACTTTTATAAAGGATCCTACTATAGTAGCTTATTAAAGTAATAATAAATAGGCCTTATTATTAATATTACTTTAAAATAATATAGCCTTAGACCTTTAGGCTTCTATTTTATAATAAATAAGCCCTATTAAAGCCTATAAACTGTTTATTTAAAGGTATTCCTATAGTATTAAATTATAGTAAAGGAATTTTTATAGAAAATACTATTTTTTAAACTTTTACTAATTTATAAGCTTTTTAATAGACTTTAATATTAAGTTCTTTAATATAATTAGTTAACTTATATTAACTAATATTGACCTTTAAACTATAAATTAAGTAAATTAATACTTATAAGCTAAAAAAAAGAACTTCCTATAGTAGGCTAAAAGGTAATAAAGTACTATATAGACTGCTAAAGTATTAGGCTAAAATATAAGTACTATTAACTTAAGCTTTTTAATAGTAGACTTATTAAAAAAATAGTATATTCTAACTTTTACTATTACTAAAGGTATAGCCTATAGAAGTAAAAAAGGCCCTTATAAAGGTATTAAAAAGAAGGTTTTTTTTAAATAAAAAGCTTAAAAGTAATAGTAATAGTAGCCTTAATAGCCTTAATAGCCTTTTTTAAAAGAAAAAAAAGAAAGGCTTTAAAAGGCTTAAAGGCCTTAAAAAAAGGCTTAAAGTTAAAGATTCGTTTGCCTATATAGTAAGCTTTTATAATCTAGCTTTAAAGGTCTTTAAAGACTTTAATAGTAATAATAGTAATAAAGGTACTTATATAGTACTTATAGGGCTTACTAAAGGCATTAAAAGCGCTAAAGGTAAGGCCCTAACGGTACTTTCTTTAAAGGATGCCCTTTTATATAATATTAGATTTACTAACTATATTATTAATAATCGAAAATAGTTGACTAACTATAAGCTTAATAATAGTTTACTAAAGATACTTTATATAAGAAGAGGTCCTTTAATATTTAAAGGCTTTAAAACCGTTATATTTATAGTACTTTTATAAAAAGAACCTTTTAAATATACTAAGTTTAAGTTTAAAAATACTCTATATATTCCTTAATTTAATATTAATTTT
Organism: Apiosordaria backusii; assembly: GCA_030549205.1. Lineage (NCBI taxonomy): Eukaryota > Fungi > Ascomycota > Sordariomycetes > Sordariales > Lasiosphaeriaceae > Apiosordaria > Apiosordaria backusii. Next base: position 3,794,636 of record JAUKTV010000002.1, read on the forward strand.
TTTAATAGTATACTATATTATAAGGCTGGCAGTTAGGTTAAAAAGAAAGTACTATATAGGCTTAATAAAGCCTCGATAGTGGTATTTGATTTTAAAGTTTTAGGCTTTTTTTTAAAATTATAGAGGATAAAAAGGCCTATTATTTACTATAATATAAGTTTTAACGTTATTAGTTAAAAACGAAAATTAGTAGTTAAGCTTTTTAATAGGCTTTTATTTTAAAAGGATAGCTATTTAAAGGTCGATTTAGACTTTTAAAGGCTTAATAATAGGCCTATAGAGCTAAATAGTAATAGTACTATTAGCTTTAATTTAAATGTTTAAAATGTAAAGCTTTATAGGCTTAGGAGGTTTAAGTAAAGCTATAAAGAAGGCTGTAGCTGGAGTATATTTAAAAGAATAAAGCTTTTATAATTTATAAAGGGCCTTAATAGTTTAAGTAACCTTAGCTTTAAAAGATTTAGTTAAAGTAGACTTACTAAAGAGTTCTATAAGCTTAAAGAAGGCCTTAATAGTTTAGATAACCTTAGCTTATTTAATTAAAAAGAAGCTTAAAAGGGCTATATATTTAGAAAGGCTATTAAAAATATCCTTAATACTATTATAGACTATTACAGTAAATTACTTTAAATAGTATTAAAATAATATATTAGGCTAGGTTATATAGGCCTAATATTGTTAAAAAAGACTAGTAAAATTATTACTAAGCTTTTAAATTTGGATTTAATAAAAGAAATAGATTTTTAATATTCAGCCTATAATAAAGTTAAGATAATAAAAAGGCTTTAATTTTTTACTATTCTAAACCTACTTAAGGTCTTAGGCTTTATTAAAGGTAATACTTTTAAAATTAAACCTATACTTTATAATAAGCTTCTTATAGTATTAATTTTAATAGATTGAAAATCCCGGTTTAAATAGGCCTTTTACTTTTTAAACGTTAAAGGATTAACTGTATTAAACGTTATAAAAGGCTTTTTTAAAAGCTTAAAAAATCGCTATAATCGGTATTCTATTTGTTTTTACTATAATAGTAAGAAAGAAATTAACTATAAATTATAGGCTTAGTTTTTTATTAAAGGTATTGAATTTTTTACTTTTAGGCTTTATATTTATAAGTAAAATAGCTTAATTGAACGTTCTATTAAAGTGTTTTTAAACTGATTATAGACTACAATAGTATTATTATAATTTCCTCAATACTTATAATACTATATAGTATTTATAGTATTTAAATTAATTAACTATATAGTAGTTAATAATAGAGACTTTACTTTCTATTAAATATTTTATAATAAATTAAAACCTTTCCTTTTCTATAAGTTAGATTTAAATTAGTTTAAAGCTATAGGCTTTTCTATAGAGCTTTTTATTTTTATTAAAAAAAGGTTTAAAGCTTTAAAACTATAGGCCTATATAGAGTTTAATAAGTTATTAACTGTCTTTAAAAATAAGACTCACTAAATATAAATACTGGTTAAAAAGGTAATAGTAAAATCTTCCTTTATTAATATAGTAAATAAGCTTACTATAATTTAAAGTATTATTACTATTTTAAAAGAGGATTTAAGCTAAAGGAAGGTAAAGTTACTATAATTAATAGATAAAGATAGTAACCTATACTTTAAAAAATCCAACTTAATTAGCCAGTTAAGTTTAAAATTTCGCCAGTAGGCTAACTTTAATAGTAAGTTAATTAGTTAACTTACTATAGTTTAAAAAGTTATAATTAATAGTAATTTAAAGCCTCTTAATAGGCTTATTATAAGCTTCAAGGCTAATTTAAAATCCCTTATTAAAGACCACTTATCAATAAAAGTAGAAAAACTATATTAAAATATAAATAAAGATATTAAAATAAGTACTAGTTAATTTATTAAATTAATATTAATTAAGGCTAAGGTCTATTACTATAAGGTCTTTAAAGGTCCTTTTAATATTAATTTATTACTTCAAATACTAAAATAAATATTAAAGAACCTTAAAAAATCTTATTAATTAAAGACTATATATAGTAAATTTAAGTAAATAGTTAACTAAAGAACTTTTAAATTCCTTCCTTAAAGTACTTTCTTTAAAAACTATATACTACTAATTAGTAAGTTAGTATTATATAAGAAAACTGAAAGAAAATAGGCTTTTACAGTTTAAGGCTAAACTAATTATTAAAGGATTTTTATAAAAAGAAGGCCTAAATTTTATAAAAACCTTTACCTCTATTACTATACTACTTACTTAGTATATACTACTAACTATAGTAGCTTTATTAAATTAGAAAATAAAGCAGATCGATTTTATAAGGGCATTTCTTAATAGCTATTTAAAAAAGAAGAATTATATAACTATATTTAAAGGCTTTTATAAGTTCTATTAAAAAGTAAACTCAGCTATTAAAGTAAAGCTATATAAGTAAAGCTTTAAATTTAAAACTAACTAAATAATTTGCTTTTTTAAGGCCCTATATAGCTTAAAATAAAGCCCTAGACCTTAATAAACTAAACTTACTAAATTATTAAAAAAAAAAGGTTTTATAGTGCTAATTTCTAACTCTACTATTTTTTATAATCCTAAAGTTAAGATTTTTATAGTAACTTATATTAATAATTATTTAATTATAAGCTTTAATAAGGCCTATATTTAATAGCTTAAGAAAAGTTTAAATCAGGTCTATTTAATAGAAAATAAAAGGCCGGCTTTTTTTTTTTAAGTATTTAAATAATAAAGGATAAGCGTCGCTTCTTTTTATAACTTAGCTAAGCCTAATATATATAGAAGGTAATTAAGACCTTTAATTTTAAAAATAGTTATAAAATATTAATTCCTTTATAGTTTAAAATAATAGCTTAATATAAGGATCCTAAATTAAAAGGAAGTCCTATAAGTAAATTAAATTATATACTATTTTAATATATAGTAAGTATTATAATATATTTGATAACCTAAATAAAGCTTAATATTGCCTTTATAGTAAAGTAGCTTTTAAGGAGTATATAGTAGTTTACTATAGTAAACTTAAACACTATTAAAAACCTTTTAAAGTATTTAAACGGTATAGAGAATTTAATAATTGCCTATAGCTATAATATTATTAGACTTATTAAAAAGAAAGGTACTATAGTATTTATAGGCTTTGTAGATTTAGACTTTATAGAGGATTTAAAGGATTTAAAATCTATTTATAGCTTTATATTTAGAAACTCTATAAGCTAAAAATTAAAGAAGGCTAGTATTATAAGTTTCTTTATTTTAGAGGTTAAAACCAATATACTTATTAAAACTATTTATAAGGCTTTATAAATTAAAAGAGTCTATAAGAAATTAAAGTATACTTTAGTAGGCTTTACTTTACTATATAATAATAATACTAGCTTTATAACTATTGCCTATAACCTAGTCCTTTATAATTGTATTAGATATATACTGTTAAAATACTATTAAGTTAAAAAGTAAGTTAAAATATTATAGGTTACTATTAACTATTTAAATATTAAATAAATGCCGGCTAATAGGCTAATTAAACTACTAGTTAGTTAAAAATTTAAAACCTTTATAGGTCTTTTAAACTTAAGGAATAAGCCTATAAAGGAAAAGTTAATAAAGGAATAGATTGGAAAACTACCCTCCCTATATTTAATTTTCCTTTATAAATTAGCTTATAAAAGTAGTTGCTTAACGCTTAAATATATAGACCTTAATGCCTTATATACTTTATATTTTAGCTTTTTAATTAACTAGTTAATTTATTAATTTTAACTTACTATAGTAGGCCTTAGATTTAAATCTAAGCTTATTACTTGCTATAAGTAAAGAAGGGGTATTAAACTAGGTCCCTATAAGGCCTAAGTTTATAATAAGTGGCTACTATTATATTATATAGTAGAAGCTTTCTAATACTTAACCTATAGGCTAAGTATAAAGGAAAGAATAGCCTACCTATTAGTTACCCAGCACTTACTAAGCACCTTACATTACTATAAGGCTATTTAAAGGCCTATATCCTATTAACTAGTAGGCCAAACTGCCTATAATTTTATATTCAGACTACTAAGGCCTACTACTATAAACAATATAAGTAGCCTAACCCTAACCCTATAATAACCTATACTTTAAGTTAAGGGTATTAGGTTTTGCAGCCCTTTTATATAACCGTAAGTCGATTATTAAAGAGCTATAAACTACATTAACTTAGCTATTTAGAAGACCTATAGTTAACTATTAGACTAGCTAAATTAGCTTAGAATTAGTAGACCTATAGTTAAGTAAGTATCTTATTACTATACTAAATTATAGGCCTATAGGCCCTGTAAGTTAAAAGCTATAGAAAGCTTAGTAAATAGTTTACAAGGCTTAGTAAACCTTAAGGTTAACTAAGCTATACTCTAGCCTATCTACCCACTAGGGTATGCAAGGTACCGTACGTTAGTCAATAAGTATATAGTAAAGGTTAAGTATAAACCTTACTATAAAGATTATTACAGTAGATTTATAAAAGGCTAGCACTACAATACAATTATTTACCCACTATATTTCTATTCTACAGCACCTACAAGGTACTATATTCTAATACCCCAATACTAAGCTATAGGTATCACATGTAAGACTTCTGCTGCACTGTAAGCTAATATATAAGTACTAATTACAGGGCCCTTAGGCCTGTAATTGGCCATACCTATTCTAATAAGTTTAATACCTCTTCTTTATTTATAGTAAGTAATAAGCCTAGATTTAAATCTAAGGCTTACTGTTGTGAGATTCCATACCTCTATAGGACTTACCTAACGTTATGGTCTACTTTGTACAATTTCTTAAAAGGATCTATAGCTTAGGAGCTCCTAGAGGAAGCTCCTTATCTTATTCTTACCTTTTACTATAAGTTATATCCTATATATAATATAATTATTATATTTTTATTTCTTTTCTTATTCTTTTTTTCTTTTCTATATATAAATATACTTAGTAACCTTCTTAGCTTTAATTTCCTATAGTAAATTTAGCCTTAGAAGATATCTTTATATCTTCCTTTATAAGGAAAGCTTTTATTAAGCCTCCTATCTATATACTTTCTATATTAACTATAAAAGTCTATATAAAGAACCTCCTTAAGAAGGTTCTTTAAGAATTCCCTTTAGACTTCCTTATAAATCTTTTTATAGAACCTTCTTTAAAGCTTTTTTTAGAACCTTCTTTAAAATCCCTTTTTTAAAAACCTTTTTAAAGAGCTTTTATTAAAATCTCCTTTAAAATCTGTTAAGATAGGTATCTTACAGGCCTATAGGTATAGACCTGTGTAGGGAACGGCGCAGAATACTGAAAGCAAAGAGGGTTTTGTCTGTAACATACGACAGTAGCTAGGCACTAAAGGAATATAGATTATAGAGGCAATGCCTTATAATATATAGAAGGTAGATACTATAATATAGGCTTATAAAGTATTATAAAATATAGTAAACCAGTATATTAAATTGACTTATTAATTAGGAAAATATTATAGTAAATAATTATAAAGGACAAAACCTATTATAGGTCTTCGGCCCTATATTACTTTCTAAACCTCTCTTCATTTTAAAGCCTAAATATCTATTAAGTCTACTAACTGTAAGGCTTAAATATCTATTAAGTCTATTAATTATAAGGTCTAAATATCTATTAAGTTTATTAACTATAGACTTAACTAACTAACTAAGTCTAACTATTAAGTATATTAACTGGAAGCTATTTATAGAATATAAGGCGCTAACGTTTTACTGTTATAATATGCTAATTGCTTAGGGTTTTAAGTTACTTTAAAGGTTTGAAGATTACTATAATTGCTATAATAAAGTGTTAGTAAGTACTATAATTTTAAGCCATTAGTTATTATTAGACCTATAGGTTATAAGCTAAAATATACTGTAAAGTCTATAATTAAATATTATATTTTAATATTCCCTTTATAACTATAGTATATAGTACTAATTAAAAGGGCTTAAAAAGATTTAATAGTAAAATAAAAGTATTGAATAGCATTATAAATAAGGCTGTAGTAAGGGCGTTAGTAGGTATTTCCTTTATAGAAAGGTAAGTTATAGTAATAACTTTAGTAAATATAGCCTTTTTAATCCTTTAAAATCAAATTAGAATATATTTAATTCGGCGATTATACTTATTACTATAAGCAATGGCAATAGAGCCTTCGTTATTATATAATAAGGAGGTAGGGCCTATAATAGGTTTAGAAATTTCCTAAAAGAGATCCTTAAGCTATATAGTTTCTTTAAAGCCTTCAATAAGCCTAGTATATTCGGCTTTTAAAGTATTAAAAGATATAGTAAATGCTTTCTTAAATTTCTAACTAATAGGTCCTTTAATTAAAGTAAATAGCTAACTATAAGTAGATTTAGCACTTTCCTTATACTTAGCTTAGTTACTATTAGTAAAGCCGATAGGCTTTAAATTATTATTAGAGCTATAACTAACAGTACTATAAATATTAAAATAAAAATAAGAAAGTAGTAATTTTATAGCTTTTAAATAAGTATTAGTAGGCTATATTAAATATTGTAAAAGCTACTAAATGCTAAAGGCTACGTTAAGCTTAGTTTAAACTATAGTATATATTAAAGTATTAATTAGTTATTAATATAAGTACTGATTAAAGGGGCTTATAGAGGTTTTAGGCCTATTGCCTTTACTTATAATTTTAAGGCTTAATAAAAAGAAAGTTAATTTAGTATTAATTTTAAAGTACTTAACTGTCTTTATAATATAGGCCTTTTAGTAGATTTAGAGATGCCGTTAAGGCCTATTATATTTAATTTAAACACTAAGGAAGTAGTATGTAGGATCTAAATCTTTAATATCGTAATACTTCCCTATAGTATTCTTTAAAGCTTAAAGCTATAGAAGCTTAAGGCCTATAATTAAGCAGTTATTAATATAGTTAATAATAAAGATCTTATAGTTTAAGTAAAAATAAATAGCTATATTAAAAATAAAAGGCTTAAAACCTAAAGCTTAGGTTATTATAAAGACCTTCTATTACTAAAGATAAAAAGCCTACTTTAAGCTATATAAGGATTTCTTTAATAGAATAACTTAGTCTTTAGTAAAGTCCTATCCGGCTACTTTTAATAATATTATAACGTTAATATTACTATAAGTAAACTTAAATAGTCCCTATAGAATTTCAATATAAATATTAAAATCGGTTTTTAAATTTAAAAAGGCTTCTATAAAATCTACTTACTTTAAATTCTAATTAAATATAGTTATAAAAGCCAATATAATTCTCTAAGTCAGAGGCCCTATAATAAAAGTATAGGTCTATTTAAAATCGATTTTAAAAGCCTATTAAAAACCTTAAGCAACTAATTAGACTTTAAACTTTACTATAATACCCTATAAATTCTTTTTATCTTTAAAGACCTAGCAGTTTATAATAGGCTTCTTTTTAATTTAAGATTAGCGGATAAAATAGAAGGTCTTAATAGTAAAAAGTTAATATAATTTAGTAAAGATAGCCTATAACTATTGCTCCTTTTTAAAGTATTTTAAAGTTTATTTAAAGGTATTAAGCTTTAAGGCCTTTATAAAATAGCACTCTTTATAGTAAAAAACTAAATAAAAAATAAGCTTACTATAATCTATATTATTTATAGATATAAATTCCTTATATTACTTCTATAAAGCTTAAAGTAAAAGGATCTTAATAGTAATAGAAGGTACTGTAAATATTGGAATTGTAGGCTTAAATAGTAATTAAGTAGATAATATAAAGGATAATTTAAATATTAAGAAACTAAGAATTAGTAGAATAGAAAGACTATAAATAGGAGGCTTAAGGGTTTAAATAGTAATATCTTCCTTTAATTTATTAAAGTAATTAAAGACCTTTAAAGGACTTATAGGGCTTAAAAGACCTATAATCTAAGCCAATAGGTCTTTATAGAACTTAATAAAGCTAGTTTTAATAACTTTATTTAAACTTAAGTAAACTAAGTAGGTTTAATAACCTAAAATAGCTATAAGTCTTTCTTTAATTTTTTAAAGGGCAAGCTTAAAACCTATAGCTTAATCTTTAATAAAGATATATACTATAATCTTAATACTTATAGTCCTATAGTTTAAAAGATTTAACTAATATAGTATTTAAAAGGATAACAGTTTATTATAAAAGGCCTAATAAAGTATAAAATCTTTAAAGCTTTAGGCTATATAGTTAATAATTTCTACTATAGAAATAACTATATATCTTTAAAGAATAATAAAGAAGTTTAAAGCTAAAATAATAACCCTAAAATAGTTTAAAATAACTTTAATAAAGTACTTAATTAAACTATTTTAATTGGAAATTCTAAAGCTTAATATATTAAAGCCGATACCCTTTTTAATAAAGTAAGTACTTAAGGAAAGGACTTCTTTTCTTTTATTATAATAAAAGTAAGTAGGATATTACCGGAAGGTATTGTTTAGGCCTTTAAATAATAAACAAAGTACTATAACGGTATTATCTTTAATAGCTAATAGCTTAAGAAATTAAAAATAGGTCTTTCGATTTACTATAATTAAACTATAAGGTTTCTTTAATAATAGAATAGGCTTAATAATAATAATATCCCCCTTTAAGTAACTTAAAGTAAAAGAAAGGTCTTAAATAGGATTCTTAAAAGGCCTTTAAAGGATTTTTATAATATTATAGCTTTTATAAACTAAATCCTTAAACTTAACCTTTTATAAATTAAATATACCTTTAATAATAAAAAAGGTCTTCTTTAAAAGGTTAAGACCTATATACCTAAACTGTATATATTAAAGGATAGTTAATTAAATTAAGGCTAATAAAAGCTTATTAAAATCCTTAAAAGACCTATCCTTTTTTAAAGAGTTAAGGGCTTTAAGGAAGATCTTCTTTAAAATTTTAAAAGCTTTAAAGGCTTTAAGAAAAGTAAGGTAATTACTAAAGTACTGTTAATAAAATACTTTTAACCGAAGTTAGCTTTTAAAGTTAAAGTAGAACTTTAATCTTTTAAAATTTAAAAAGGTAATAAGATTGTAGTTATTATCAGTAAGCTTTTAACTATATAGGGCTTTTTTAATATTATATAAATAGTCCTTATTAACAATATTTAATAGAAAAGTAAGAATAAAGAAAGTTTTAATAAAGCTAATAGTTAAAAAATAGGCTTTATTATTATAGGTTTTAATAAAGAATTAGACTTTTATAATGCCTTTATTAATAATTTTTATAAAGTTACCTTTTATAATTAAAAACTTAACCTTTACTTTAATAAAGTTAGTAAAAAGGTTTTTATTATTATAAATATAGACTATAGACCTAGTATTAAAAAACTAGGCTTTTTTTAAAGCTAAATTAGTATAGTTAGTTAAGTTAATAAGTATAGAAGATAGGACCTTAAAGGATAAAGATATTATAGACTTAATAAAACTATAGTATTTATAAGGTATAATTAGCTTTAAAGATTTAATACTATAAAAGCCTATATTAAAGTTAAAGCCTACTATAAAAGAAATTTCTTTAAAATTTCTAAAGTCTTTAATATCCTTTTTCTTCTTATCTTCCTTTTTCTTTTTCTTCTTTCCAATAAGCCTAAGCTTTATAGGGTTTACTATAAAGGCATTTAAAGCCTTTAAAGCTTTAAAATCCTTAATAAAGGCAATATAGAAATAAAGTATAAAAAAGGCTTAAACAACTATAGTATTGGAAATATAGGTCTTAATTAAAAGCTTCCTTTATAAAAATTCCAATATAAGGTAATAAAAATAGCTAAAATTGTACTTATTTTAGTAAATTAAAGCTCTAAAGTATTTATACTATAGTAAAAAACTGCCTTTTAATAAACTTAGATAGTAATTAACCTAGTTAATAAATTAAATTATAATACTTAAACCTTAAAGCTTTATAATAAAGATATTAAACTTAATATTATATTTAACTACTTTTAATAAACTATTAAATTTAATAGTATAGTAAGCTCTATAGAGCTTATTTTAAAGGACAGCCTAAGTAAAGGTATATTAAGTTTATAATTACTAAAAAAGGATTGTTAAAAAGTCTTCGGCCTCGATAGTAAGCAATAGGCTTACCTATAGGGTATTTTAAATAGTAAAAAAAAAAAAGGCTTTTAAATTATTATTTAATAAATTAATAACTAACTTAAGCTTATTTATAAACTTAAAGAAGCTTAAAACCTTTATTTAAATAGTAAAGGCCTAATATTAAAAGTATTAGTTTTTAAAACTTAAAAGCTTTTATTCTTTAATAAAGTAAAAGACCTGTTTATTAAGATCCTTTATTAAAAATATAGTAGTCTTTTAAATAGTTTAACTTAAAGAAGGTACTATAATAGGTATAACGATAGAGGCTAATAGACCTATATAAGCTAAAATAACTAAAAATAAAGGTAATATAAGTAAGTTTATAGAAGGTTTAAAAGAAGACTTAAAAAGGTTTAAAGTAGTATATTTTAGTAAAAGGCAAATATTAAAATTGTCAATACAGTTATTAACTTAGTTAATTTTAATACTTAAAGCTTTAATTTAATTAATAAAACTTACTATAGTAGCCCCAATCCTACTATTAAAGGTAACTATAAGGTTATTCTATAGCTATTAAAAGTATTAAGTAAAGTTAAAACCTTTAGAAAGGTTAAAAGTCGATAAAAGGTTAAAGGTCTTTAAAGCTTTAAGACTTATAAAGAGATTATATATATCTTTATTCTCTATAGTAAAGAAGGTCGAAGGCTTAAAAGGAAAATAGAAGTACTATTAAAAGTATTAGAATACTATTTTTTAAGTCTTTAACGCTTAAAAGGAAAGTAAAAGCATTATTAAAAGTACTAAAACGCTATTTCTTAAGTCTTTAGTAGCTTAAAATAAATAAGGCTTATAGAATAGATATTATTGTAAAGGCTGTAAAATAAAGAAATTTACTTAAATAATATAAGCTAGGCTTATAACTTATTAAGATAAGTATTTTATAGGCCTATAGATATAGACCTATATAGGGAACAGTATAAAATATTAAAAGTAAAGAGGGTTTTGTCTATAGTATATAACAGTAGTTAGGTATTAAAGGAATATAGATTATAAAGGCAATACCTTATAATATATAGAAGGTAAATACTATAATATAGGCTTATAAAGTACTATAAAATATAGTAAACCAGTATATTAAATTAACTTATTAGTTAAGAAAATATTATAATAAATAGTTGTAAAGGACAAGACTTATTATAGGTCTTTAGCTCTATATTACTCTTTAAACCTCTTTCTATTTTAAGGCTTAAATATCCGTTAAGTCTATTAATTGTAAAGTCTAAATGTCTATTAAATCTACTAACTATAAGGCCTAAATACCTATTAAGTCTACTAACTGCAGACTTAACCGGCCGGCCAAGTCTAACTATTAAATATATTAATTAGAAGCCATTTATAGAATATAGGGTACTAATGTTTTACTATTACAGTGCACTAACTGTCCAGGGCTTTAGGCTACTTTAGAAGTCCGAAGACTACTGCAATTGCCGTAATAGAATGTTAGTAAATGCTATAATTCTAAGCCATTAGTTGTTATTAGACTTGTAGGTTACAGGCCAAAATACACTGTAAAGTCTACAACTAAGTGCTGTATTTCAACAAAATCTTTTTAAAGAGCCTTTACCGGAACCTCCTTTAGAACCTCCTTAAGGAGCCTCCTTTAGAACCTCTTTTAAAACTTCATTTAAAACCTTCTTTAAAACCTTCTTAAAAACTTCCTTTAAAAACTTCCTTTAAAAGTCTCTTTAAAAATCTCCTATTTAAACTTCCTATTAAAAGGTTATAATATTGGTAATTATAACTAACTAGTTAAGTTATTAATATACTTAATTAAGACTAAATGCTATTATAATACCTTATTAATATAACATTAATATACCTTCTATAACTACTTCTTACTTTATAACTATAAAGGACTATTTAAAAGTTTTTCCTTAGCTTTTAGAGATTCTCCTCTTCTATAAATACTTTATAGTTTACTTCCTTTTTAAAGTTAAAACTAATAGAAAATAATAAGCTTATTTACCTACTTTTTATATAATAAAAGACCTCTAAACTTTAATTCCTTAGTATAAGCTTTATATATATTCTATCCTTAAAATATATAAATCGGCCTTTCCAATACTTTTAAACAATTCTTATACTCTTTAAAAGCTAAGTAAAGGGCTTAAGCTTAAAAGCTTTTAAAGAAATTAATTACTAGCTCTTTTTTTATAAAATAAGAAAGAATTCCTTTCCTTTAATATACAATATCTATTTTAATTAGGATCTCCTTTAAAGGAGCTTTTAAAATCTACTACTTTATTTAAAAATCTACCAATCTTTAACCTCCTTTATACTTAAAACCTCCCTTAGCTTTACTAATAACTTATAATTCTTTTTTAAAAAGACAGGCCCTTTTTATTTATAAAGGCTATAAAGACCTTTTAAGTCTTCTTTTCCTTACTAACTAAAGGGTCGATAAGAATAGATTAGGCTAATTTTAAAAAAAAGCCTTACTATTTAAAAGAAAAGTTAATAAAAGTAAAATATACGAAGGTACTGGTAAATAAAGATAAGAATATAGAAGGTATAAAAAATAATTTATTTACTTTACTTATAATAATAGCCTTAAAAGATTATAAATTAAGCCCTATTACTTTTTTATAAAATACCAGAATACCCTTTTATAAAACACCTACTAGTCTATTAACTAGCTTAAACCCTATTAAAATCCTTAAGCTTCCTTTCTTTATAGGTATAAAGAGTCCTCTCTTTCTTTTAAAAAAGCCTGGTTTACTACTGCTTTTTATTAATAATAATAATAATACTAAATAACCTTTTAAAAGTAGCTATCTTTAATATTATAGAACGCTTAATATTACTATACTTTAAAAGCTTATCCTAACTGACCAGTTCCTATTAAAGGCTATTATAAATAATAAATAATAGGGATCTACCTTATATATACTATTAAGCTATTAGCTTAATACTATTTATAACGTCCTTATTTAATAACTATAAAGCTTTACTATTTAACTATCTAATATTAGCTTTTATAATAAATCTCTTTAAAATATTAACTAATAGTAGCTTAGCCGAACTATTAATAAAGGTTATTATCCTCTCTATATTATTATTAGCTTAATTAATAAGTCGGAAGGATTTAGCTAAATAAGCTTACTTACCTTTAAAAAACAATCTAAATAACAATCTATCCTTAAAAAAGAACAACTATTTAAAGTTTACCCTATTAACTTATTCTTATAAAGTCTAAAAGAATAATAAAGACTGGGGTTTTTAAACTATCTTTAATACCTAAAACCTTATAAAACTAGTAAGATAATAGTAAAAAATAATATATACTTTTAAGGCCTATTTAACTTTTAAAACGTCCGATTTTCTATTAAGGCGTTTACTATTAAAAGAATAGAACGATAAAGAATAGAAGTATCAGGATTTAATATAGAACCTATTATTAAAATAGATTAAAATACTATAGTTTATTATTACCTTAACTATAGTAATAAATTAAAACCGCCTTAATTTTTTAAAAAGGTTTATAGTATAGAATATTATAAAGAAAATTGTAAAGGATATAAAAGTAAACTACCTTATTATAGATAATAAAGTAACGGCATTAAAGGATATTACTATCTTTATATAAACTATAGCTTAATATCTTTAATTAAAAGTAAAGCTTAAAACTTATAAAAAATTATCCTTCTATTTATCGAAACGCTAGAAGCTACTTAACTTTCTATAAAATACCGATAAGTCTTATCGGCCTTAATTAAAATAAGGCTAAATACTTTTATTAAGGCTTATAATAATTTTTTACAGTAGTAATTTACCTTTATTAAAATAGAAGGTTAATATAAAAACCTTATATCCTATAAAAGTACTACTCTAGTATCTTTAGCCTATATTAAATATACTTTTAATAGGCTTAGTATAGAATATACTAAGTACCTCTATTTAATTAACAGTTATTAAAATAATAACTTCTTATATTTAGTTAATTAGAATAAGCTTAAAAAAGCTATATAATCTAAATCTATATAGAACTTCTATAACCTCCTCTTAAATTTAATACTTAAAAATAAAGCCTTTTAATTAAAAGTTCTATTAGTCTTACTATTTTTAAAAGAGGAACCTATTTTATTTAAGTATATAATTAATAATCTATTATTTTTTAAACTTTATTAATAGTTTCCTTTTAATAAAGGAAAGCCTTAATATAAGAAATTTAATACTAGAGACTATCCCCTTTTTAAGCCTTAACTTAAAGACAAACCTTTAATAAATAAGCCTATTACTATCGGCAATAAACGTTTAATTATTTACTATAATATCTATATATAAGTAAAGTATATATTAACTACTGTTATTTAAAAAAGTTAAACTATACTTTTCTATACTTAATAGTCTATAATCCTTTAAAGATTAGTACTAACTTAATTTATCGAACTTAATACTTATAAGAAAGCTTACTTTAACGGTAAAATAGGAGTATTTAGGATAGTAAATATAGTATTAGGAAGGTTTAAAACCAATAAAAGACTAATATATATTAAAATAAAAGGCCTCTGACTTTTTCTTTAAAAGGTAAAAAAAAGGAAATAGCCAATTAGTTTAAAAAGAAATGTTATTTAATTAAGATATTTAAAATAGTATAGAAGGAACTTATTTATAATATTTAAAAGACCGTTCTTCTTAAAGCTATCTTATTCTTTAGAAATTAAAATTAATATAGCGATTTATCTTATTAATATATACTTAAAGATAAGGCTATAAAGAATATAGAAGTATAATACTACCTTATAATTAATTAATTAGAATGTCGCTAAAGCTATTAGGATTAAACTAAATATAGCTACCTTTAATAAGAATAAATAAGGAATTACTATAATAATACTTATTTTAAGGATTAACCTTAAAATAATTACCGAAAGTTTAATTATAAAAAGTTCGATTATTAAACTAACTAGCGATTTAAATATCCTTTAACTATCGAACGATAGAAAGATAAAGACCTGAAAGTATAATAGAATTTAAATAAATACTTTAAATATTAAAAAGACTTAGAAATTAATATCGTTAATACCAATAAGCCTATAGCTAGTTTTTTCGATAAAGACTTTAAATACAGTAATACCGGTATATTTAAAGATAATAGCGATATTTTTAATAATAACCTTAACTTTAATAATAATAAAAATTAAATCTATTATATTCTTAAAATAGAAGATATTTATATACATTCGGTACTTAAAATACAATTAACTTACCGGTAGTACTTTATAACTTTCTAAATATTATAAGACCTATTTTATTATATAAAAGACTATTTAACAGTTCCTATTATTAAAGACCCTAATTAAAATATCTTTTATTTAAAAGAAAAAGGTAAGGCTTTTTTATAAAGTATAGGCCTTTAAAAGCTAAGCCTTATTAATACTATATATATACTTCCCTTTTTTTTTAACTTTAATATATTTAAATTTATCTTCTATAATACCTTTATTTAAATAAAGGTACTAAGTATTTTACTAACTTTAAATAGTAAAATAGAGTAAATCTATACTAATATAGAAGCCGGAAGATATACTATTATTAAAAAACTATTAAAATAAATTCTAAATATTAAATAAATATTTAATAAACCTTTTAAACTTTAAGGTATTAGATAAAGGCTATAACGAACTTTTAATTAAGTAAAGTTTCGGATTTACCTATATAGTAAAGACTGTAAAGAATAAAGAGCAATGTCTTCTATTTTAATTATAGTAAATATAGTTAAATCCTTAAAAGCTAGAATCTTATTTAGTTAATCCAAGTAAACCTCCTTTTATTCCGAAGCTATATAGAAGTTAAAGGATATTAAAGTTTAAAGGTATTATATTCTATTAAATAAAAAGGAATTAAGAAAGGAAAGGACTGGTTTAATATTAAAGCTATAAAACTAAATACTATTTGATTAAATAAAAAGAAATATTTTATAGTTAAGTACTTAAGTTTAAAAAAAGATTGTACTTATTTATTTTTAAAATCGATAGAAATATACAACGCTTTTTAATATAGAAACTATTATATCTTATACTATAATATCTTTAAAAAGCTTATTAAAATCTATATATTTTAAAAGATAAGGACTTTATATACTGTTACTTTTAAAAGTATTATTAAAATATTAAAAGGATGGTTTTATATAAGGAATTACTTAATTAAATACCACTTTAGTATAGAAAAGAATTAAAAATACCTATCTTTTCTATTTTAATTAAAAGACTTTTTAAACTTTCTAAAGGAGGAAATAGTAGAAAAGACTTAAGATAAAAATAAAAAAGAACTTTTTAACTTAAAACCTAACTTTAACTTACAATAAAAGAAGTTAGTAGAAAATCTCCTTAATTTATTAAATAATAAAGATAAAGAAAGAAGAAAGAACTTAAAACTATAACTTATTTTAAAAATCGTTAAGGATAAAAAGATCTTAAAGTATAGGCTTAAAAATAGGGTATATATTTATAAAGATAGCCTTTCTTTTATAAATAAACTTAAGAAGTTAGTTTATAACTTTCTTACTATTTAAGAAGATTAAAGACCAATTAACCTTTCCCTTAAATACTATATAAAGATTTAGCTTATCGATAATTGATATAAATATAAAGTAGCTTTTAAGCTATACTACTTTAACTTTAAAGATTATAATATAGTAAATAAGCTATTTAACGGACTATACTGTTAAGGTCTTATATTTATTATTATTTCCTTAACTACCTTTAAAGCCTTAGTCTTTATAATCTATTAAACTATAAAAGGTAAAGTAAAGAGCTATCTAGTTATTAACTTTTATATAATTAATTAAGTTATAATATTAAACTTCTATTTACTACTTCTTACTTATACTATTATAGAAAAGTTATAAAGAAAGGCTTAGATTATAGCAGTTAATACTATTAAGTTTTTTTACTAATTCTTAATTGTAAAAGAAGATAGGTTAAAACTTACTATTATTTTAAAATATAAAGTAAAAACTATAAAGGTAGCTTCTATAGATTTTTATAATTCCTTTCTATATATTTAATAGTAAATAGACCGCTTTTTTAAAAAAGTAGAACTTACCTATTACTATATTATATATATTAATAATATTATTATCTTTTTAAATAATAATAAAGACTATCTTAAGTATATTTGGTAAATCTTTAAAATATTTAAAAAGATTAAACTAAAATTCTCCTTTAAAAAGTCCTTTTTAAAATACCCTTCTATTTATTTTCTTAAGTTTAAAGTAAATAGAAAAGGAATTTCTATTATTAATAAAAAAGCTAAGGCTATTTAAGATATTAAATTCCCTATTATACTTTAAGATCTTAAGATATTTATTAAAAAGACCGGATTCCTTTATTATTTAATAAAAGGATATACTATAAGAATAAATCCTTTATAGTAATAGAAGATAGAATTTTTAAAAGCTATTAGGATAGATAATAGTATATAGATTTTTAAAGTATAAAGATAAGGCATTATAAAAAAGCTTATATTTAAACTTACCGATAAAAAGGTAAAATCCTTTAAAGATATTAAAGCTATCTTTTATTTTAAAACTACTATTATTTACTTCGATTTAATTAAAAGACTATATATCTTTACCGATATAAGTAAAGATAGTTTTAAAGTAGTTGTTTTCTATTTTAAAGAAAGATCTATATAGGATAAAGTATCTTTTTTTAACTTAATAGACATTTAATTAATAATATACCTTAGTAAATATACTAGTATAGTTAAAAAGAATTACTAATTAATAAAGCTTAAAATAGCTACTATAGTTTAAATATTAAAGAAACTTTACCCTATATTAATATTTTTAAATTATTCTATTACTATTATTACCGATTACATTACCTTTAAAGGTCTTATTATTAATACTAACATATATACTATAAATAGTATATAGGTAAATTAACGACTTTTAATAGTTTATTTTTACTTATTTTAATATTAATTTAAAGTACAGTATATTTTAAAGAAAATTAATATAATTACCAACAGCTTTAATTGCCTTCTTAAATTTATCTTAAAATACTTAAAAGTATTTACCTTTAATAAAATCTACATTATTAACTTTATAAATAAACTAAAAGATAATAAGATCTTATAATAATATACCTAACTTTACAATTAACTATTTTATAAAGGTCTTATATTAAAGGACTGTTTTTTTTACTTTTTTAAAGAGTTTACTATTAAGTTAAGAAAAGGATATTAATAGGACTTTTACTTTAAGCCTATTGTAAATAAGATCTTTAAAAAAAAGCTTAAAGAACTCTATAATTACTACTTAATAGATAGGCTTCTTTACCTTTAAAGACTAAGAATGCTTTAATAACTTTATATACTTAATAGTTATATAAAAGACATCCTTAAATACTATTATAATTGTAACTTTTACTTTAAAATCTTTTAAACTTAATATTAAATTTAAAAAGCCTTCTTTATCTATAACCTTAAAAAAAGAATTATAGATTATATCCGATAGTATTTTAAATATTAAATAAATTAAATTAACCGATAGAGGCCTATTAAAGAACTTTAGCTTATTACTTTCCCTTTAATCCCTTTTTATACTATTATACTTAATATTATTACTAGCCTTCCTTTATATTTTAATAAAAACTTACCTTATTAGGTCGTTAAATACTTAATACTTAATGTCTTTTTTATAGTAACTTATAAATTCTTTAAAAAAGGATTAATAATCTTTAAAGTAAATTCTTATACTATTAAAACCTAAAGAAAGATCCTTTTTTAGTATTTACTTATTTATAAATAGGAAGTTCCCTTTATAATTATTAATAATAAAGACCTCTAATAAATAGAAGACTTTTAAAAGGGAATTTAGAAATAATTAGAAATAAAACTCTTTATATTTACTATATATTATCTTTAAATTAATAGATTATTAAAAAGGTATAACTAAATAGTTAAAATCGCCTTTTAATTTTAAATATAGAAATACTTTAAAGAGGATTAAATAGAGGCTATTTCTTATTTATAAACCCTATTAAATAATCAGTACTTTAAAATAATTAAATGCTTTTTAAATAAATTAGTTATTAAAAAGAAAATAGACCTCTTTCCTTTAAAGATAAATAGTATTTTTAAAGAACCTTAACTTCTTTAAAATATCTTTAAATATAATATAAAGATAGTTATAAAGAAATCTATTAAGTATATAAAAGAACGATATAATAAGTATTATCGATAAGAGGAATTTACTATTAATAATTAAGTAATAATTAAGCTTTATTAAGGATACTTTGTCCTTATAGAATATAGTTAAAAGTTAGCTTTATAATATAAAGGACCCTTTAAAATTAAAGGAAAGTATTTACTGTTAATGTATAAGCTTAAGCTTTTTTTTAAATGTTAAGATCTATCTAATTATATCTGTTAAACTAGGTCCCTGTAAGGCCTAAGTTTACAGTAGGTGGCTGCTATTATACTATGTGGTGGAAGCTTAAGTTGGAAAGCCTACCCGTTAGCTACCCGGCACTTACCCGGCACCTTACTTTACTACAAGGCTATTCAAAGGCCTACATCCCGCTAACCAGTAGGCCAAACTGCCTATAATTTTATATTCAGGCTACTAAGGCCCACTACTGTAGGCAATATAAATAGCCTAACCCTAACCCTACGTTAACCTGCACTTTAGGTTAGGGGTGCTTGGTTTTACGGCCCTCTTATATAGCTGTAAGTCGATTTTTAAAGAACTATAAACCATACTAACTTAACTGCTTATAAGACCTATAGCCAATCACTAGGCTAGCTAAATTAGCCAAGAATTAGTAGGCCTATAGTTAAGTAGGTATATTATTACTATACTAAATTATAGGCCTATAGGCTCTATAGGTCGGAAGCTATAAAGGGCTTAGCAAATAGTTTATAAGGCTTAGCAAACTTCGGGATTAACCAAACCGTACTCTAGCCTATCTACCTATTAGGGTATATAAAGTACCGTACGTTAGTCAGTAAGTATATAGTAAAGGTTAAGTACAAACCCTACTATAGAAATTATTATAGTAGATTTATAAAAGGCTAGTACTACAATACAATTATTTATCCACTATATTTCTATCCTATAGTACTTATAAAGTACTGTATTCTAATACCCCAGTATTAAACTATAGATATTATATATAAGACTTCTACTATACTATAAGCTAGTATATAAGTACTAATTACAAAGCCCTTAAGCCTATAATTAGCTATACCTATTTCAATAGGTTATAAGCCTGGAAGATATTTAACTAGGTTATAGGCTTATAAGCTTAAGCTTAAAGCCTTCTATAAATAACAGTTTAGGCTACTATAGACTATACTATAAATAGGCTATAAAATTACTAATTTTAAAGCCTACCTATAAAGGTAAGGTTATAAGGTAAATATTAAGCTTACCTTACCTTATTAGATTTTCCAGAGGCCTATAAGGTTTAAATTTACGCCTACTATTAAATTTATTGTACTATAAGGTATATAAAAATTAGGCTTAATAGGGTACTAAAGGCCTATAAGCTATAAGCTTATAAAAGCTAGAAATAACCTTCTACCTTAACTATAGCTAAATAGGTAATTCTATAAATCCTAAAGGCAGGTAAAAAAGTAAAAAGGTAAAGCAACTTTCTTAATTACTACTACTATTAGTAGTTACAGTAATTTACTATATAAAATAAAGCCTATTCTTTAAAACTTTTAAGTACTATAGACCTAGCCTTCTTACTATAAGCAAATTACAATTAAAGCCCTAGTTAAAAACAGTATTAAGCTAAGGTCTTAAAGCCTTATAGAACGCTTTAATAGTAAGTATACTAAGCCTCCTATAAATTTAAAAATACAAAATACTAAGCCTAAGTAAAGGTCTTCTAGGAAGGAAGAATTAGTAAATTCTTACCATATATAGGCCTTTACTATTCAATTAAGGAAGTAAAAGGCCTAAATTTAACAGTTATAAAGCACTATAACCAAAGTAGTAAAGTAAATTAAGCTCTTAATAGCAGCTTAAAGCGCTTTAATATAGCCTAAGGCCACTATAACCACTCTTCTAATAGTAGCTAAAGCTATATACTTAAAAGCTATAGCAGCCTACTAATTAAGGCTTAAAGCTAATAGTAATTTTACTAAAGTCCTTTATACCACTATAGCTATTAAAATAACTAAAAAGGTCTATAAATTTCCTACTAACTAAAGGCTTATAGGCCTTGAAAATTTCAATCTATAGAAATAGGGCTTAAATATTATACTATATACTATCGATATAGCTACTTTTATAGAGGACCTTACTGTAATAGCCTATTAAAGTAATATTAAACAGGCCTTACTGTTAATATTACTTTAAAATAGTATAGCCTTAAGCCCTTAAGCTTCTATTTTATAGTAAATAAGCCTTATTAAAGCCTATAAACTGCTTATTTAAAGGTATTTCTATAGTATTAAATTACAGTAAAGAAACCTCTATAGAGAATACTACTCTTTAAACTTCTACTATTTTATAAGCTCTTTAGTAGACTTTAACGCTAAGTTTTTTAATACAGTTAGCTGGCTTATATTAACTGGTATTGACCTTTAAGCTATAGATTAAGTAAATCAATACCTATAGGCTATAGAAAAGAGCTTTCTATAGTAGATTAAAAGGTAATAAAGTGCTATATAGACTATTAGAGCGCTAGGTTAAAATATAGGTATTATTAACCTAAACTTTTTAATAATAGACTTATTAGAAGAATAGTATATTTTAGCTTTTATTACCGTTAAAGGTATAGCTTATAGAAGTAAAGAAGGCCTTTATAAAGGCGTTAAAAAGAAGGTCTTTTTAAATAAGAAGCTTAAAAGTAATAGTAATGGTAGCTTTAATAGCCCTAGTAGCTTTTTTTAAAAGAAAAAGAAAAAAGGCTTTAAAAGGCCTACCCGTGCCCAGAGACTGACCCACTTATTGGGACCACGCAAGTAGGGCACCTACAAGTGGGTGGTCACCAGTTCATTAGCCACATCACTTCAATAGCTACTTTTTCGAACTATTCCAGCCTTTTCTTTCCAAATCGACCAAAAACGACGCTTTTTTTACTATTTTAAAATAGAAGCCAATATTTAAGCCGCTCTTTAATACCTAGAAGAAAACCTAAATACACTACTAGCACGCATTATACGAAAATACGGCCTTAAATACGGTCTACTTTGCTTATATATCGACGGCTGCAGACCTTATAAGGGATAACAAGTACTATACTTTTGTCTAACCAGGCCAGAAAAGGTAGCAATTTACCGCTATATCGATCGACTTAATAGTATAAATCTTACAATTTATCTTAAGTTTATTATAAAGGTAGCAAACTAGGTTTTAATAGTAAAGTCTAACTATACTAAAGCTACTAATCTACTATATATCGGACTAAATTAAACTACCTGGTTTATTAAATACTATAATTACCTTAAGTAACATTAAAAAACGATTTATGCCGATTAGAAAACCTTAAAAGACCCTATTACTATTGAAGGCTATTTTTAAAAGCTTACTACCATTATTACCGACTATAGTATTTAACCTAAGGATATTTAAAATATAGATAAGACTGGATTTTAAATAGGGGTAAGTAAGAACTAGTTTATTGTTATTAAATATAAAAGAGCCTATTACTTTACTATTCTTAAAAATAGGAAGTTAACAATAGCAATTAAAGCTATATTAGCTAATAAGCAGGTTTACTTAACCTTCCTGATTTTAACTGCCTAGCTTTATATAAAGCAATAGTATAAATAGCTAAAATTAGAGCTAAAGACTTATCTTATAACCTTATTTACTAGCTATTTAAACGATAAAATATCCTTCAGTTAGCTAAAGCATTAGGATAAGCATTTAAAGAAGGATTAAGTAAGTGTAAAGCGTTTACTTATTATCAATAGATATAGATCTTACTATACTATTTAATTTATTAAGTATTATAAAGAAAATGGCATTATTCCTTTCAGTTTACTACCATATCTTACATATATTCTTTAACCTTTTAATATAGTAGTCTTTTAATTACTTAAGTATTACTATACTAAAGCTTTAAAAGTATTGATTTATAACGGTATAATAAATATTACCAAATTAAAATTCCTAACTATAATTAAAGGCATATACTCCTAGGCCTTTAAATATATAACCATTCTTTCAGCTTTTAGTAAAATAGGCATTTGGCTATTAAATTCCTCTATTATACTTAATAAATTACATCGAAGAGTATAGCCTAAGACCCTCTCTCTACGACCACACTTCCTACTTTCTTCGCCCTTCGATATATCTTATACCTTTAGGCAGATTAATTAAGTAGCCGATAAAGTAAGGAATTTTATACTTAAGGATCTTAATAAAGGCCTTACTAATAATATTTACCAGCTTATTTATAGCTTATTAATCGCCGCTACTAAGTTAGTCCAAACGAAAAGAGACTTAGGAGCTATAAAAATGGCTGCTATAGTTGTAAGAGCTTGCCGGATAGTAAAACAGTTATCGCTTTAATTAGGGGGTATATTAACAGTAGCCGAAGGTAGGGAAATGGTTTAAAGAAAGGACAACGAAGCTATTACTAAGGCTTATAAGCTAATAGAAGCCGCTAAATTTAAGGCTTACAACTTACATAAGAAGGCTTAGAAGGAAACGGCTAAAGAAGTAAGGCTTTAGCGAACTACTAGAAGGCTCGAACTGGCTAAAATTAGCGATGGAAGTGGTGGTTTAAAGCGGTTACGTAGATTTTAATACCAAAGGTTCGAAAAAGTGGCTATTGAAGTGGTGTAGTTAATGAACTGGTAACTACCTACTTGTAGGTGCCCTGCTTGCGTGGCCCCAATAAGTGGGTCGGTCTCTGGGTACAGGTAAAGGCCCTAAAAAAAGGCTTAAGGCTAAAGATTTATTTACCTATATAGCAAGTTCTTATAACCTAGCTTTAAAGGTCTTTAAAGACTTTAATAATAATGATAATAACGAAGGTACTTATATAGTGCTTATAGAGCTTACTAAAGGCGCTAAAAGCGCTAAAGGTAAGGCCTTAGTAGTATTTTTTTTAAAGGATACCCTTCTATATAATATTAGGTCTACTAACTATATTATTAATAGTCGAAAATAGTTTATTAATTATAAGTTTAATAATAGTTTATTGAAGATAATTTATATAAGAAAGGGTCCTTTAATACTTAAAGGCTTTAAAACTACTATATTTATAGTACTTTTATAAAAAGAACCTTCTAAATATACTAAGCTTAAGCTTAAAAATGCTTTATATATTCCTTAATTTAACATTAACCTTTTTAATAGTATACTATACTATAAGGTTAGCGGTTAGATTAAAAAGGAAGTACTATATAGGCCTAATAAAGCCTTAATAGCGGTATTTAATTTTAAAGCTTTAAGCTTCTTTTTAAAATTACAAAAGGTAAAGAGGCCTATTATTTACTATAATGTAAATTTTAACGTTACTAGTTAAAAGTGAAAATTAATAGTAAAGCTTCCTAATAGGCCTTTATTTTAAAAGGATAGCTGTTCAAAGGTCGATTTAAATCTTTAAAGGCCTAATAATAGGTCTATAGAGCTAAATAGCAATAATGCTATTAACTTTAATTTAAATACCCGAAAGGTAAAGCTTTATAGGCTTAGAAGGTCCGAATTTAACTATAAGGAAGGCTATAGCTAGGGTAGACTTAAAAGAATAGAGCTTTATTAGCCTATAAAAGGCCCTAATAGCTGAAGTAACCTCGGCTTTAGAAGATTTAATTAAGGTAAACTTATTAAAAAGTTCTATTAGCCTATAGAAGGCTTTAATAGCTTAAATAACCCCGGCCTACTTAATTAAAAAAAGGCTTAAGGAGGCTATATATTTAAAGAGGCTATTAAAAATATCCCCAATATTACTATAGACTATTATAGTAAATTGCTTTAAATAGTATTAAAATAGTATATTAGGCTAGGTTATATAGGCTTAATACTATTAAAAAAGACTAGTAAAATTACTACTAGGCTTTTAAATCTAAATTAAATAAAAGAAGTAGATTTTCAATACTTAGCCTATAATAAAGTTAAGGCAGTAAAAAGGCTTTAATTTTCTACTATTTTAAACCTTCTTAAAGTTTTAGATTCTATTAAAGGCGATACTTTTAAAATTAAGCCTATACTTTATAACAAGCTTCCTATAGTGTTAATTTTAATAGACTAAAAATCCTAGTTTAAGTAGGCCTTTTATTTATTAAATATTAAGGGATTAACTATATTAAACGCTATAAAAGGCTTTTTTAAAGGCCTAAAGAATTGTTATGATAAGTACCCTATCTATTTTTACTATAATAGTAAGAAAGAAATTAACTATAAATTATAGGCCTAGTTTTTTATTAAAGACATTGAATTTTCTACTTTTAAGCCCTATATTTACAAACAAAATAGCCTAATTAAACGCTCTATTAAAGTATTTTTAAACCGGTTATAGGCTATAATGGTATTATTATAGCTTCTTTAATACTTATAATACTATATAACGTTTATAGTATTTAAATTAATTAATTATATAGTAGTTAGTAATAAGGACTTAACTTTTTATTAAACGCTTTATAATAAATTGAAGCCTTTCCTTTCCTATAAACTAAACTTAAACTAGTTTAAAGCTATAGGCTCTTCTATAAAGCTCCTTATTTTAATTAAAAAAAGGTCTAAAGCTTTAAAGCTATAGGCTTATATAAAGCCTAGTAAATTATTAACTATCTTTAAAAGTAAGACTTACTAAATATAAATACCGGCTAAAAGGGCAATAGTAAAATCTTCCTTTATAAATATAGTAAACAAACCTACTATAATTTAAAATATTATTGCTATTTTAAAAAGAGATTTAAGTTAAAGGAAGGTAGAGCTATTATAATTAGTAAATAAAGATAGCGACCTATACTTTAAATATAATTTAATCGGCCGACTAAGTTTGTAAATTAGCTAATAGGCTAATATTGAAAAATTCTTTAATAGTAAGCTAATTAGTAGGTTTATTATTTAAAAAGCTATAATCAATAGCAGCCTAAAGCCTTTTAATAGGCCTATTATAGGCTTTAAAGTTAGCTTAAAACCCCCTATTAAAGACCATTTACTAATAAAAGTAAAAGAACTATATTTAAATATAGGTAAAGATATTAAAATAGATATTAGTTAATTTATTAAATTAATATTAATTAAGGCTAAAGCCTATTGCTATAAGGTCTTTAAAGGTCTTTTTAATATTAGTTTATTACCTTAAATATTAAAATAAATATTAAAGAACTTTAAAAAATCCTACTAACTAAAGGCAATATATAGTAAATTTAAGTAAATAGTTAATTAAAAAACCTTTAAGTTCCTTCTTAAAAGCACTCTCTTTAAAGACTATATGCTACTAACTAATAGGTTAATACTATATAAAAAGACCGATAAAGAAAATAGGCTTTTAAAGTTTAAAGTTAAGCTAATTATTAAAGGATTTTTATAAAAGAAAGGTTTAGATTTTATAGAGACCTTTGCCTCTATTACTATACTACCTACCTACTATATACTACTAACTATAGTAGCTTTATTAAATTAGAAAATAAAGTAAATTGATTTTATAAAGGCATTTTTTAATAGCTATTTAAAAGAAAAGAATTATATAGCTATATTTAAAGGCTTTTATAAATTTTACTAAAAAGTAGACTCGGCTATTAAAGCTAAGCTATATAAGTAAAGCTTTAAGTTTAAAACTAACTAAATAATTTGCCTTTTTAAAGCCTTATATAGCCTAAAGTAAAGCCTTAAACTTTAGTAAACTAAACTTATTAAGCTATTAAAAGAAAAAGGTTTTATAGTATTAATTTTTAACTCTACTGTCTTTTATAATCCTAAAGCTAGGATTTTTATAGTAACCTATATTAATAATTATTTAATTATAGGCTTTAATAAGGCCTATATTTAACAGCTTAAGAAAAGCTTAAATAAAGTCTATTTAATAGAAAATAGAAAGCTAACTTCCTTCTTTTTAAAGGTTTAAATAATAAAGGATAAACGTCGCTCTTTTCTATAGTTTAACTAAGCTTAATATATATAAAAGGCAATTAAAACTTTTAGCTTTAAAAATAACTATAAAATACTAATTCCCTTATAGCCTAGAATAGTAGTCTAATATAAAGACCTTAAATTAAAAGGAAGCCCTATAAATAAGTTAGATTATATATTATTCTAATATATAGTAGGTAGTATAATATATTTAATAACTTAAATAAAGCCTAAGATTACTTTTATAGTACAATAGCTTTTAAAGAGCATACAGTAACCTACTATAATAAGCCTAAACGCTATTAAAAACCTTTTAAAGTATTTAAACGGTATAGAGAATTTAATAATCGCCTATAGCTATATTATTAGACCTATTAAAAAAGAAGGCACTATAGTACCTATAAGCTTTATAGATTTAGACTTTATAAAGAACCTAAAGGACTTAAAATCTACCTATAGCTTTATATTTAAAGTAGTTAAAGGCTCTATAAACTAAAAATTAAAAAAGGCCAGTACTATAAGCCTTTCTACTTTAAAGGCTAAAACCAATATACTTATTAAGGCTATTTATAAAGCTCTATAGATTAAAAGAGTTTATAAAAAGCTAAAGTATACTTTAATAAGCTCTACCCTTCTATATAATAATAATACTAACTCTATAATTACTGCCTATAATCTAGCCTTTTATAATTATATTAAGTATATATTACTAAAATACTACGAAGTTAGAAAGTAAGTTAAGACATTATAGGTTACTATTAATTACTTAAATACTAAATAAATGCCAACTAATAGGCTAATTAAACCATTAGTCAGCTAAAAATTTAAAACCTTTATAGATCTTTTAGGCTTAAAAAATAGTCCTATAGAAGAAAAGTTAATAGAAGAATAGATTAAAAAACTACCCTCCCTATATTTAATTTTCCTTTATAATTTAGCTTATAAAAGTAATTACTTAACGCTTAAATATATAAGCCTTAACGCCTTATATACCTTATATTTTAGTTTTTTAATTAACTAATTAGTTTATTAGTTTTAACTTACTATAGTAGGCTTTAGATTTAAATCTAAGCTTACCACTTACTATAAGTAAAGAAAGGGTATTAAATTAAGTCCCGATAAAGCCTAAGTTTACAATAGGTAACTACTATTATACTATATAGTAGAAGCTTAAGTTAAAAAGCCTACCTATTAACTCCCTAATACTTACCTAGCAGCTTACTTTACTATAAGGCTATTTAAAGGCCTATATCCTGTTAATTAATAGGCTAAACTGCCTATAATTTTATATTTAAACTACTAAAGCCTACTACTGTAGGCAATATAAATGGCCTAACCCTAACCCTATATTAACTTGCATTTTAGGTTAGAGGTGCTTGGTTTTATAACCCTTTTATATAGCTGTAAGTCGATTTTTAAAAAGCTATAAACTATACTAACTTAACTGCCTATAAGACCTATAGTTAACTACTGGGCTAGTTAAATTAGCTAAGAATTAGTAGGCCTATAGTTAAGTAGATATATTATTACTATACTAAATTATAGGCCTATAGGCCCTATAGGTTAAAAGCTATAAAGGGCTTAGTAAATAGTTTATAGGGCTTAGTAAACCTCGGGGTTAACTAAGCTATACTCTAGCCTATTTGCCCGTTAGGGTATATAAGGTACTATACGTTAGTCGGTAAGTATGTAATAAAGGTTAAGTACAAACCCTACTATAGAGATTATTATATGTCACAGACCAACCATATAGCACGGCCAGGTGGAGACTGCAGCTAGCCATGTCTGCCAATCGGAGGAAGGAGACACGGCGGCAGGGCTGCAGGGTAGGACAAGGCTCACTGCTTGGCAAAGGTGAGCCGGATCACCAGGCTCACCAGGTGAGCATGGTGAGTTCTGAGGGATCACCACCGATCACTAGTGAGCCGGAGTGATCCAGGTACGGAGGTACTTAGGGATTCATGGTCTATATATACGGGGGAACTAGATAGCTTGTAGATAGTTCCGCAGTATGCAATCACAGCTTGTATCCACGGTATCTTGTGTTTACATTGAGACATCTTGTTGTGCACTGTTTAGCTGCACCGAACCATTATTATCAGAAGTTACCTTCAACTGTGTATCCCTTTCAGAGGTTCTGATCAGGGGTTCGTCACATTATAGTAGATTTATAGAAGGCTAATACTACAATACAATTATTTACCTACTATATTTCTATTCTACAGCACCTACAAGGTACTATATTCTAGTACCCCAGCACTAAGCTATTGGTATCACGCGTAAGACTTCCGCTGCACTGTAAGCTAGTATGTAAGCACTAATTACAGGGCCCTTAGGCCTGTAATTGGCCATACCTATTCCAATAATATCTATTGTATTTTTTAAAAAGGTAGATATTCTTTAAAAAGACCTTTATTAATAGGCACTTCTAAAAGCCGCTCCTATAATTATTAAAAACGATAACCGATATTTTAACCTTTATATAATATATAAAGTTAAGAGGATTATATTATATAAGGATTGAAAGGAAGGAAAACGAATATATTAAGTATACTAAGTTAGATACTTTACTATATATAATACGGAATTAAATAAGGAAGAACTAAAAGAAATAGCCTTTAAGTTTATTTAAAAGTATAAAGTTAAAATTAAAAAGAAAGAGAAGTTAATTAATAACTAGAGAAAAGATTTAAAGGCACTTCTCCTTACCTTATTACTTTAAAAGAAAAGTCGGCTTTTAAAAGTTTAAAAAAACTGATTTACTAGTCCGATATATCCTTATAATAAATCCAACTTTATATAAAAAGCGGCCTAAAGAAGACTTTAAGTAATAACTATTACTTATTTATAAATAATATTTACCGGTTCTTTTCTTAAAAGATAAAAGTAAGTAAAGAAAGGCTATACTAATAAGGATATTAGTAAAAACACTTTTTTAAAGTTAAAAGTTAAAAGAAAATTAAGTTTTTATTTTACTTTAAGTATTTATCCTTCCTTTATTTATATTACTTTCTTTTATAAACTTCTTTTATAATAGTCTATTTTTCCTTAAAGAAGAAAGTATTAAAGAACTATAGCCTTTATATTAACTAAAGGAAAGACGGTATTATAAAAGTATCCCTATAATTAAACTAAGTATTTATTTTAACTATTAAAAGAAAGTATTTAGACTTTCTTTACTTAATAAAGTATTTACTATTAACTGAATATTTAATTAACTAACTTAAACTTTATAAAAGCTGGAAATTAAAACTAAAGCTATTAAATACCTTTTTTAATTAAAAGAAACTTACTTAAACTTTTAAATAATATATACCTCTATTAACTATTAATATAAGTCTTCTTTATAATTAATTTAATATACTATTAAATTAATTAAAGTTATTAATATAATTATATATTTATTATATAATCAAACTTTCTATTTTATAATTTAATAATATATTTATTAAATAATAATATAATTAAACCGTTTAAGTACTTTCCTCATTATTAAATTTCGTATAATTATCTTGATAATTTCTTTCATTAACTTATATTAAAATTAAATATTAATATACTTATATAAAGTTAAACAGCTTTTTATTTTCTTTTACTATTCCTTTTTTATATTATTTACTATATTAAAACTTAATTAATCCTTTATAACAATCAATATAGATTTATTTTATATAATTTAATAATTAGAAAATATTATTAATATAATAATAACATATAATTATATTAGAAATTTATAAATATATAATTTTAAAATCAAATAACAATATTTATATTAAAAACAGTAATGAAAAAAAAGTATAATTATTATTTATATTTGATAATTAACTATATATACTGTTATCCTTTTAGTTTTTAAATAATACTTTACTTTTCATTAATTTAAATAAAGTTTAATTAAAGTTAATTGAATATTAAAAATTAAAAATAATAATAAAACTTTTGAAAATAAAGTATTTAAATAAAAAGATAAAGTAAAAGTATAATTAACGAAGTTAATTTCAATTATAATAATAATAATAAACGATAAAATAATTTACTAAATAGTTAATTTAATAATTATATTAAATAATTTACAAATATTATGTTACTAATATTTATATATTATATTTTTTATTTCCATTATTAAATTTAAAGCTTTGTTTTATATAATCTAATACTTATTAAATATTATAAATATAATAATACAATATAATTATATTAAAAGCTTCATACATATAAAATCGTAACATTAAATAACGATAATTACTTTAAATTTATTAATAAAATAATAAAAGAAATATAAATTTTTTTTTACTTGAAATATGATTTTATATACTATTATTATACTCTTTTTAAATAATATATTAAACTTTATTAACTTAATATTAAAATAGTAAATTAATCATAGTAAACATTAAAAAAAAAGTATTTAAATAAGAAAATAAAATAACTTAAACAAATAATTATATTAATTCTAAATATCTATATATTCCATTTTATATATATACCATAAAATTTAATAATAAATATTAGAAATATAGAGTTATTATATTATTATACTTTCTATTATAAAATTCAATACTAAATTTATAAAATAATAATATCATTAAGTAATAAAAATATTATTAATATAATAATAATATATAATTATATTAAAAGTGTATAAATATATAATATTAAAGTTGAATATTTAAAAGTATATTAAATCTAGCTATAAAGTAATATCTATATTAAACAAAAATAATAATAATTTAAAGCATATAAACATTACTTTTATTTAAAAGTTAATTATATATATTATTATTATTATTTTTAATTAATATTAATTTTTCTCTATTTAAACAAAATTTAATATCTTTTTTAAAAGTAATTATAATACTACAGTTAACGTCAATTCTCTTTATAATTAATTGTATGTACTCTTTAAATTAATTAAAGTTTATTTACTATTATGATTATATACTTATTACATAATTAAACCTTTTATTATTAAATTTAATAATGAGTTTATAAAATAATAGCATAATTAAATCTTTGAAATGCTTCCTTTATTATTAAAATTAAATTATTCATAATTATATTAATAATTCCTTTATTAACTCATATTAAAATTAAATATCATTATTTATATAAAATTAAAAAACATCTTGTTTACTTTTTTTTCTATTCCTTTCTTATATTACTTACTATATTAAAACTTAATCAACTATTTATAATATTAAATATAGATCTATTCTATATAATTCAAGATTTAAAATATATTATTAATATAATAATAATATATAATTATATTAAAAGATTATAAATATAAAATCTTGAGGTTAGATTATTATAATTATTTTGAATTAATTAATATAATAATAATTATATTAAAAAATAAATAATAAAAAGTAAAAATATATAAATACCAGTTATACTTAAATATATATTATATATATTATTATTATTCTATTTCTAATTAATATATTAAACTTTATTAATTTTAAAATAAATATTATAAATTATATCTTTATTTTATATTCCTATTTAAATACCATATTTTAATTTTATTTATTATCAATTTACCGATTTAAATTAAAAATAATTACTTTTTCTTTGAATTAATAAAGTTTAAAATATTAAATTAAAAATAAACTAATATTAATATATATAGTTAATATTATTACAATTTTAATATTAATTATTAATCCTTTTATTATTAATTTAATATATTATTTAAAGCTTAATTATTATTATGTTTTTTCATTTACTATATAAATAAATCCTTTATTATAAAATTTAATAATCTATTTATAAAATAATGATATAATTAAACCTTTTAAATACCTTTTTTATTATTAAATTCTTTATATTTATATCATTTCTTTATTAATTTTATAAACTTAATACTAAATATAATATTATATAAAACTTAAAGTTCGATAATATATATATGAAACGTAATATATAAATGCTTATAATTAATATAACAGTATCTTTAAGCTATTTAATATAGTTATTAAATTAACTATTTATCTTATTAAACCGTCTTATCCTTTATAATTATTACTATAATATCGATTCATTTTACTAACTATTCTTTTACCTTATCCTTCATTTTAAAAACTTTCTTTTAAATCGTTTTATTATTAATCTAATACTTTAATTTAAATCCAATTAAATCCTATCTAAATTAATAAAGGTCAATATATTTAATATAAAATAAAATAATAATAATATATATAGCTAACTCTTTAATAAAAGTAATACATATATTTTACTTATTATTATCTTTTTTTAGTATAACTATTATTATATTAATAAATTTAAATTACTTAGAACAATTTAACTTTAAGATTTTATACTTATAAGCTTTGAATATAGTAAAATATATATTACTATTATAATAATATTATCTTTTAATTATTAAATTATATAAAATAAACCTATATTTAATATTATAATTAATTAAAATTTAATATAATAAATAATATAGGAAAAGAATATAATAAATAATATAAAAAAGAAATATAGTAAATAATATAAAAGAAGAACGGTAAAGAAAAGTAAATAGGATCCTTTTTAACCTTATATAGATATTAATACTTAACCTTAATATAAGCCGGTAAAAGAGCTATGAATATAGTTATAAATAATTTAATAATAAAGGAAGTATTTAGAAGGTTTGGCTAAACCTTTTAAATAACCTTTTATTAATCTGAAATTAAATACTAACGTTTATATTAAATTAAAAATAATCCTATTTCCTTCCTTTTATTATTTTATTTCTTTATAGTTTTATACTTTTTTACCTTACTTATTATATTAATATTAAATTTACTATTTATAAAATTAAAAATAAATTTATTTTATACAATTTAACAATTAAAAGATATTATTAATATAATAGTAAATTATAATTATATATTTGAAACATAATATCTAAATATTTATAATTAATATAGTAGTATTTTTAAATTATTTAACATAACTATTTAATTAATTATTTATTCGGCTATTTTATTACCATTATTATTATAAGTAGATTTATCTTTATTAATTATACTTTTACTTTCTTTTTTATTTAAATATTTTCTTTTAAATAGTTTTATTATTAATTTAATACTTTAAATTAAAACTGATTAAGCTTTATTTAAATAAGTATGATATGTTAAACGGAAAATAAAATAATAGCAGTATATATAATTAACTTTTAAATAAAAGCAATATTTATCTTTTACTTATTATTATTTTCTTTTAATATAATTATTATTACATTAACAAATTTAAAATATTTACAATTATTTAATTTTAAGATTTTATACTTATAAACTTTTGATATAATTATATACTATTATTATAATAATAATATCTTTAAATTATAAAATTATATAAAATAAGTTTGTTTTTAATATTATAAATAATTAATCAAGTTTTAATATAATAAATAATATAGAAAAAGAATAGTAAAAAATAATAATAAAGAAAAAGCTTTTTAATCTTATATAAGTATTAAGATTTAACTTTAATATAGGTTATGAAGAAATTATTAATATAATTATAAATAGTTTATCAATAAAAAATATATACTATTAGTTTATAAATATATTATTAAATTTAACGGTAAATGGTATTATTATATAATAAGTATATAACTATAATAGTAATTCTAATCAATTTGATAATAAATTAAATTAATTAGAAATAACGTTAATATTAAGTATAGTATTAATATAATAAAAGATTCCTTTTTTAAAAGCTTTACTTTTTGAAAATAAATATATATAATTGTATTAAAAGCTTAAGGAAAAAATCTAAATACTAGAAAAGTATATTATATTTCTTAATATAGTAATACCTATATTTAAATAGAAATGTCTTTATTTTAGTTAACTATATTTACCGTTACTATTTTTTTTAATTAATATATTAAACTTTATCAATTTAAATAAGATTTAATTAAATTTAATTTAAATTAGTAAATTTATCATTATAATAAAATAAATTGAAATATACTATTATAATATAAGGGTTAAATATCTCTTTTAAAAGGGAACCTTTTAAAAAAAGTTCTTTCATAATACTATATTTAATATGAAAAGATTAAATATAAGTATAGTTAATAAAACTGATTTTAATTATAATAGTAATAATAAATAAAAAAGGTTATATAAATACTTAAATAAATAATTATATTGAATAAGTTATAAAAATATCATTATATTGAATATACATATCTTTATTATATAATAAATTGATATTATATTTCGTAAAATAATATTAAGTATTAAAATATTATAGTAAATTAAAAATTAACCTATTTATATTTGATTTAAAAGGTTATTATATATAAACTATAAAATTACTAGCTCTTTTAAAAGTAAACCTATATATTTCTATTTAACCTATTTTAATTTGATTTAATAAAAATTCCTTTTTCTTTATTTATACTTAACTTTTATATCTTTTATTAATAATCGTCCTTTAAATTAAACTTTAATATAGCTTTCAACTTTATAATTATACTTATATTCAATATATACTTTATTAAAGTAACAAAGTTGTATTATAGTTTAATAGATTATAGTATAAATAAGCTTTATTTTATATTATATTTTAATTATTAAATTCATGAAAATTTAGTTTATTTAAATATAATAATTAAAAAGCCCTTAAAAATATATTATTATATCATAGAAAATATTTTAAGTTAAAGTATTGGATTAATAATAAAACGATTTAAAAAAAAACTTTTAAAAAGAAGGATAAGGTAGAAGATTAGCTAGTAAAGTTAATCGATATTGCGGTAATAATTATAAAGGATAAAATGGCCTAATAGGTTAAGTAGTTAATTTAATAGTTATATTAAATAGCTTAAAATATTATATTAATTGTAAGTATTTGTATATTACGTTTTATGTATATATTACCGAGCTTTAGGATTTATAAATTATAAACTACCGTTAAAAATAATAAAGTTAGATAATTAAAAGATTTAAAATAAGCCGTTATAATATATTTAAATAGTATTATAGACTATTGTATTTTTATAATAAAGTATAGCTTAAATTACCTCATTTAATCGGTTAATAATAATAATAAGTTATTGTATCTATACTTATTTTTTAATATCACTTTAAAATTAATAATAAAATCTTTTTATGCTTTTAAAAGGATTAAAAGTAAGTAAAGTAATGTAAATATTTTATCTTTTAAAAATTTTAAAATATAATAAATTAAATAATTAATAATATACTTATCGATATTATATAAAATATTTAATTATTAATAAGAAGGATTAGTTAAACTTTTTATTTTATTTTTACCGGCATAAACTATCGTTTTTTTAATATAGAATTTTTTAATAATCTATACTTTTATCTCATCTTTATTAAAGATCGCTAACCTATTTTTATATAATAAAAGAAAGTTGTTATTTAAAAAGAATATATTATTACCGTCTTTATTTTTTTAATAAAGTTTTAATAATATTAAAGTTTTATTAATATAGAAAAGTATATTAAATAAATTATAACGGGTTTCATATTATAATTATTAAACTATCGTTTCGATTATAACTTTAAACTTATCCTCTCCGGCAATATACACTTTTTTTAAAAAATTTAACAATATATAATAAACGGTTTACTTAATAAATATTAACTTAATATTATTAATTTTCCTTATACTTCAAAGGATCGGTTAAAATAACATTATAGTATATTAAGCATATTTTTTCTTTTATTAAGTCTTTAAATGCTTTACTTTTTTTAATAAAATATTAATTAATATATTTTCTAATTTCAAACGGTAAATTAAATTAAGATAATAATAGACGATTTTATCGACTTAACTGATTTAGTTTATATTAAAAAGCTTAAGGTTCGGTGGTATATATATAAGACGTAATATACAGATGCTTACGATTAATACAACAGTAAACAGTATCTTTAAGTTATTTGGTATACTATTAAACTGGCTATTTATTAAGGTGTCTTAGCCTTTATTATTATACTTACAATCGATATTAGTTTTATTAACTATCCTTCTACCTTATCCTTCTATTTAAAGGCTTTATCTTAAGTCTTTATATTATCTTCTTTAATTTACCGGTCTATATTAAGATGGATTAAATCCTATCCAAATTAACAAAGTTTAGTATATTGGTTAATAGATAAAGTAGCAATAGTATATATAGTATATATTTAAGTGTAGGTAACGTTTATATTCTTCTATTTCTTACTGTCTTTTTTCGATACAGCTATTATTATATTAGCTAATTTAAAGTACTTATAGTAATTTAGCTTTAGGATTTTATACTTATAGGCTTTCGGTATAGTAGATTATATACTGCTATTATATTAGTGCTATCTTTTAGTTATTAAGTTATATAGGATAGACCTATACTTAATACTATAATCGATTAAGTTTTAATATAGTAAGTAATATAGAAGAGAAATATAGTAGGTAATATAAGAAAGTAATATAGTAAGTAATATAAGAAAGGAAAAAAAAGAGTAGTAAATAGGATCTTTTTTAACCTTATATAAGCATTAGTATTTGGCCTTAGTATAGGCCAGTAAGGAAGTTATCAGCATAGTTATAAATAATTCGATAGTAAAGAAGGTGTTTAAAAGGTTTGGCTATAATGTTATTATATAAGCTTATTATTAAACTTAACGGTAGAAGGTTTAGCTATATAATAAATATATAACAAGTACATAATAGTTACGTAACTATAACAGTAGCCCTAGGCAGTTTAAGTGGTATACTAAATTAACTGTGAAGAGAACCAACGCCGGGTATAGCGTTATAAAAGAAAATTTTTTTTAGAAGCTCCACTTTTTAGAGAGATATTATATTAAAAAGTCTTTTTATAAAAAATATTTAAAGACTTTATAATCGATAACTACTGTAAAGGGCGTACTTTATAAATTAATAAATTTAATATATTATACTTTTAAAACTTTTATAATTATAAAAAGTTCCTTATTTTATATAAAGTAATTATATTCGATACTTTATATAGTTTTAAAATAATAGGGTATTAAATATTAAATTTTATTATAAAGTTTTATACTCTATTAAATATATTAATTTTACTTTTTATTTGTTATAAATAATTAAAATAATATAAAATTAATATATTAAATAATTTAACCTTTAGTTTTTTAAAAGTAACTTAATACTTTCAGTTTTATTTAAAAACTATCCTTTTTTTATAAAAAGCTAAACTATATATAAATATAAAATATCTATAAAATTATAAAACTTAAAAAAAGACTATATTAATTAAAAGTATTTAATTTTTAATTACCTTAATTTTATTTAAATTTACCGTAATTTTATTTATATTAATAATAAAGTTTAAATATTTTATTTTAATAATATAGAATTTATACCTTTTAATATTTACTTAAAGTCTTACCTTTTAAAATCTTACTAATACCTATTATATATAAATTTAATACTTTATAGAGTTATTAAAGTAAATTAAAATATTATTAATATAAGTTAAATAAAATATATTTAAAACCCTTATTATAATTTTATTAATAAACCTTTAAAAAGTAAAAAGGCTATTTATTAAATTGAAAAGTAATACTTTATATTTATAAATACTATAATATATTTAAACGGTAATTAATTTCTTATTATTTAAATATATATAACCTTAATTAAAGGCTTTATAAATATCAATTCTAATAAAGATTTTAATTTAATTAATTTAAATTATAGTTTTATTAATAAAGGAAAGTAAATATCGGTTTTTATAAATAATAATAGTTAACTTTTAGTAATTTATATAAAACTATAAATTACTGTTTACCTTTATAGTAAAGAAAATAAAGGTAATTTATAAAATAATATTACTTTTAATCTATCCTTTATTAAATTATTTAATAATATATGCTTTATAAATAATGGATTTATTAATAAATATTTTATATAAAGGGCTATATTTTAAGACTTTTAAAACTTTACTTTTTTTTAAAATAATATATAAAGGAAGTTTATCAAATTACTTATTTTTAAATATATTAAGAAAATTATAATATTTAAAGAATACTTCAGTTACTAATTATCATAAAAAAATTTTATCGTCTTTTGTTTTATAAAAGTTTCTACTTTTACGATCTAATTTATATAGACTTATTATACTAATAATATTAATTTTATTAATATAATAAAAAAAGTTAGTAATATTAAGAAATGCTATTTTTAATAAATAGTTTCTATAATAATTAATATAAATTTTTTTTAATTAATACCTTCCAATACTATCTTTAAAATTAAGAATTTAATAATACTATCGTTAAATATTCTTTTTTAATTCCTTATTTATTTTTTTAATAAAAGGAAGGTTTTCTATTAATTCCTTTAAAACCGTATTTAACTATTAAACTTTTTTTTTAAAAAAAGATTAAATTATTTAAAAGATATTTTACTTTATTACTATAATTTAAAAGTTTATAATAATTAAATAAAGTTTATTTACTTTAAGTAAATTTTTTTAACTTTTAAATTTTTTAATATATTATATAACTGATTTTATAAGGTTTTTATTTAAAGATTAAAAATACTAATTGCCTTTGATAATAATTTAATAATATATTATTATTTTTAAAGTATTTTTTACCGATAATAATATTGAAAGTATAATTAAATATTAAAAACGTTTAACTTTAATAACATTTTTTAAAATAATAAAGTCGGTAATAAAAGTTATATTTATTTTTTAAATTTACCGTTTTATTAAAAATAATAATTAATTAAAAAGTAAAGCCTTTTTTTTTATATATATAGATATTATTTATTACTTATTTAAGAAATATTTTATTTATAAGTAAATTTCCATTTACTTTTAGATTTTAAAGTATATTATAAGTTATTAAAAAAATTTTATTATTTACTATAGTATAAGGTATTAAAAAGGATTTACCGTCAAGATAATTATTTAAATAATTATATTTTTTTTATACTTTTTATTAAATATATTATTTATTATAAACTTTTACTTTAAAGAAAAGTCGTCTTTTTTTAAAGAAATTAATTTTTTAAATTTATAAGTTAATTAAGTGAAAATAAAAACTTAGGCGAAATTATATAGTTAATAATAATATTATTAATTGTTATCTTATTAACTTTTTTATTATTATTACCTTTTTTTTATTTTTTTAAAAATAATTACAGTTAATATAACCATTTTCTTTATAAATAGAGTATTGACTTTTTAAAATAAACCTCTTTATTTTTTTAAAAGATAATAAAGTTTAAGTTCTAATTAAAAAAGGGTTAATTTAAGTATTATTTTTATTATAATAACTATTATAATTATTATTTAAAGAATTATTTAATAATAAAGTTTAATAATTAATTTTAATGTTTTTTAAAATTTAAACTGTAGTTTATTTATAATAAATAAAAGCTTTAAAATTAAAGTTTTTATCAAAATATTAGGAAATTAATAAAGTTTATATTTTAATAATAAGTTTATTCTTAAATTCGACTTTTTAATTATTAGCCTTAAGTTTTTAATATTTATTAATAAAATAAATAAAAGTATTTTTTAAATTTATAAACTCGTTACTTAATTTTATAATTAATTTACTATAATTATATTTAATATTTTCTTCGATAAGAAGGTTAATATAATTATTATATAAATAATATATTAAAGTATTAAAAATAATAATATAAGTAAAGTATCCTTTTTATATATAAAAAAGTAAGTTAATAACAGTTTTATTAATAAAGTATATTTTAATATAGGTAATATAGTTTTAATTAATTCAATAATAATTACTATATACCTTTAATTTATTTTTTAAATGATATTGAACGTCGTTAAATGTTAGTAGATTGGGAATCAGCCTATCTATACTTAGCTAAAGAGGTTGCTATATATAAGCCGTAAGGCTACTACCTATTTTAAGAGGAAACCTATATATTTTTATCTAGCCTATTTAGGTTTAACTGGACTAAAACCCCTTTATTGTCAGGGTGCAATTCAGGTAGGCCCAGAGGACAGAGGTCCTGGGCTGGCAGCAGCAGTGCCTGACAGTTGGCGATTAACAGACCTTTCGGGGTTTGCTAACGTAGCGTAAGTAACGTAGTTGCAATAGCTAAACGCCTGTATATATATTTAGTTAACGGTTGGATTAAAGTAAACTGTAGGATCCTATAGTAGAAAGAGGTCCCCGAAGGAGGTAGCCAAGCTTAGGTTACTAGTAAGGTATATAGGATAGTATAGTAGACCTAAGATTTTAGAAAGGCCAGAGTTTAGTATAGGTAAAATAATATACTTATATTAAACTACTATTGTCTTTTTATTATAAACCTATTATATATATAGCATAAGCTACTTGCTTAGCCTTATACTTTAATATATAGAACCTTCTTTAATATACTAAACTCTTTACCTTTAAAGGAAGTTAAACTATAAAGTAAGTAAGATAGTTAACCTTTATAGTAACTGCAACTTATATGCTCTATTTAAGCTAATTAAATATCCTATTTAAATACCTACTTTATTATAAAAGCCTATTACTATTTAAACCTTTTTATTAACTTAAATATCGTCCTCTATCCCTTAAATTGCTTAACTGCCTTAGAACCTAATATAGACCTAGACTCTTAAGCTCTGTCCTTTAAAAACAACCTTACTATAATTAAAGCCTAGATCGCTAATGTATAGTATATGCTTTTCTTATATTAAAAAGCCGTTAAGTTAAAAGCTTTAAAAGCTTAATTAATTAACTTAGCCTTTAATTACTTTTCCTTTACTTCTATTATTATAGCCCTTATCGCTCTTTATACCGCTATCTTTATTACTATTATATCCAATACTCTACTGCCTATAATCTTCTTAACTTAAGTAGCTAGGCTTAACTGCCCTATAAATGCATTGCCCTCGACCTATTAGTACTTCCTTTCTATACTAAACTTAACTTATAATAGCTCTTTAACTTAAAACTTAAGATACTTTCTATATAACTATAAGACTTACTTTTAAGTTATAAGGATCTTTTAAAGAGATTAAGACTAGGTAGCTTATACTATAAACTACTTTAAAGGTACTTTTAAAAATACCTAAGTTAAGTACGTCGCTAATTAAAAGTCTTTTAACCTCTATTTTAACCTTAACTAAATTACTTAAATTAACTTAAAAACGTTTTTATATAGCCTACTTACCGATCTTAAAATCCGATATCTTATAGCATTTATATAGTTCTATTCTATTATATAAATAGTAAATAAGACTATTTAAGAATTTTATAAACGGGTTATTAACGTTATTGCCGACTTAAATTACCTTCTACCCTTTAAGTAGTATATTACCTTCTTTATTTTTAAACTCTATTAGGAAATTCGTATTACCTTAGCTAGCACTTAAATCCCTTAAGACTTTATAGAATTAATAGGCTAAGTTAAGTATATTAAAGACAGTTAGTAAAAGGTAGGATTTTTAAGTTATAACTTAAAACTAAAGGAAACTAAACTACTAACCCCTTCTCCTTTAAGTAAGTACCTTAAGTATAATATACCTTTATTTTAAGACTACTACTATTATTACTATAACCAATTCGATTATATCCAACACTTCTACTTTAATCTTACTTCTAATGTCGCTGCTTTTTAACTTTCTATTTATAATCCTATATTCCTTTATCTTCCTTTAAAGGAAGTCTAATATTATCTTTATAAGTAAAAGGGCCATTACGCTATTACCTACCTTTAAGCTATTTACTTCCTTTATAATAACTACAGTTATTTATTTAAAAAATACTAGCTTAATTAATTTTAAGTTTCTACTCTTTCTATACTTACTACTATAAACGTAAATATAAAGCCTTTAAAGAGTATAAATAATACTAGTATTAATAGTTAAATAGTAATAGTTAGTTAAAAATATATTAAGTATATCCTATTATATTTAAAAACTATAGTTTAGTTATATTTAAATAGTTTATAGAAGTTAACTAAAGCCCTTTTAAACTTTAAATTAGACCTTAATTTAATTAACTATAAGCTTATTGTTTTTACCCCTTAGTTTTTTAAACTATAAGAAGTTTCTAATATTACCGGAGTTAACGGTAAAGCTATATAAGTATTTAGATTATACTTTCTTTTAATATAAGTTATTGATTTTAAAGGTATAATGTAAAAATAGCTTATATACTTTATAATTACCGATATTATACCTTTTTAAATGGTTTTTAAGCTTCTTTAATTAAACTTAGTAGAACTGTAAATCTAATAAAGGGTATAAATATAGGCTTATCTTAATATAGCCGGCAATATATACTTAATTAAGGAAAAAGAACTCTATTTACTTACTAGTTTTTTTATAACCTATATTTGCCTTTAAATAGAAGGTAAAGAGCCCTTTAAACCCTTATAACTTTTAAATACCGCCTTTAACGATAATCTTAATAAGTTTACTACCGTTCCTTTTAAATATTATAACTTCCTTAATATTTTTACTATTAATTAAAACCTTCTATTACTACCTTATTCGGTATTAGAATATAAAATTAAATTGGTATTAAAAGCAATACCTTCTTAAAGGCCTATTTACCTTTTAAAGAAGACCGAATTGAAGACTTTATAAAAGTAGTTTACTACTATTAAATAAAAGGAATAGATCTAACTATTAACTAGCCTAGCCGGCGTCCCTATTCTTTTTATATTTAAAAAAGATAGCTTAATATGCCTTTATATTAACTACCGAATACTAAATAAGATTATCTTTAAAAACCGGGCCTCTTTACCCTTAATTAAAGAGATCTTTAACCGACTTTCTATAGTTAAGATATATATTAAGATCGACTTAAAAGACGTTTATTACCGGATATAAATTTATAAAGGAAATAAATAGAAAACAGCCTTCTAAACCTATTATAGCTATTATAAATAGAAAGTAATGCTATTCGGGCTTACTAATGTATT
This sequence comes from Apiosordaria backusii, assembly GCA_030549205.1. NCBI lineage: Eukaryota > Fungi > Ascomycota > Sordariomycetes > Sordariales > Lasiosphaeriaceae > Apiosordaria > Apiosordaria backusii. The sequence continues at coordinate 3,838,638 of JAUKTV010000002.1, forward strand.
TATAACTTTTTAAATATATATTAACTAAGCTTTAACCGGCTTTATAGATATAGTTTATATTGTATATTTAAATAATATCTTAATCTTTAATAACGACCCTAATTAGTATATAATATATATATATAATATACTATAGTAATTATATAAGTAAGATCTCTATACTAACCTTAAAAAGTATAAGTTTAATATTACTAAAGTATCTTTCTTAAGGTATATAATCTTATTTAAAGGGATTAGTATAGAGTTAAGCTATATTTAGTCTATTATTAAATAGCCTATTCCTTAAAGCATTAAAGACCTATAGGTTTTTTTAGGATTTATAAGGTTCTATCGCTACTTTATATAGAACTACTTAAAAATCACTATACTTATAACCGACCTACTTAAGAAAGGGGATATATTGCCTTTTATATTCCTAAACCATATATATACTGCATTTATATAGTTATTACAATAGTTTTAAAAAGCGCCGATTTTACAATACTTTAATCCTACTCTACTAATCTATTTAAAAACTAACACCTCGATCTTTACTATTAAAGCAGTACTTTCTTAAAAGTAAAAAGACCGCTAATACCTTATAGCCTTTTACTTATATAAATTAATACCTATAGAAACCTAATACAATACTAAGGATTAAAAGTTACTAGCCTTAATCGATATATTTTAAGTTTAAAGGCAATATCTATTATATATATCTATTTCTATTACTATACTTACTAATTACCTAAATTTAAAGTACTTAAAAACCAAATATAAGCCAAGTCCCTATTAATTAAAGTAAAGTAACGATTTAGCGGCTTTTAACTTTATAATCCAATACTACTTAAGGGCTTAAAATCCTATAGATAGCCTATTCTATAGGCCTAACTATATACCGGATTTGCATACCGTCTTCGAAACGAACCTATTAACTAACCTTTTAAAGTCCCGGCTATTATATTTAAAAAAGAACTTAAGCCTATTTATTTTCTATATACTATTTTACTATATAAAGGTTTTAAAAAAGAAGCCCCTATTAATAGTAAACAAGTCCCTTTTTAATTATAGTTAAAATAGGTATTTAATCTTAAAAGAGGACCTTATAGTTAACTGTAAAGACCTTATAAGTAAAGAGCATACTTTAATCTCTTTCTCTATACTTTCCTTTCCTTACTTCCTTACCTTTAATAATATCGTACTACCGGTAAAAGCACTCTACTAATAAAAGGTTATTACAGTATTTACATTTATATTTAAAATATAGTTAGACTATAAAAGGCTAGCTATTAATAAAGAAGTTCTGGCTATACCGTCGTTAACCCTTTATAAAAAGAGATTATAGGATTAATAACCCTTTAAAGAAAGATAATCTTTATAATTAGGATTGCTAACCCTTTAAAGAAAGATAACCTATTAAGATTAATAATCTTTTAAAGAAAGATAATCTATTAGGATTAATAACCCTTTAAGAAAAGATGATCTATTTAATATTAATAAATACTTATATAATGTTAAGAAATAGTTATTAAGTTAAAGATTAGGAATATATTTAAAATATATAAAGAAAGTACTACCAGAGTAGTTATAAAGAGATTATAGTTAAAAGATACTATACCTTTTTATACTAGCGATTTAAAAGAGGACTACTTAGATAGTTCTAATAATAAAAAGCCCTCTATAAATTAATTAATTATAAAGGCAGTATAGGCTATTTTTATAATAGAAAAGTTAGCTAAAGGTATAGACAATTAATTACTTTAAAAATAGTAGGCTGACTTTAAAATACAAGAACTTATTAACAACCTTAACCGCTATTAAATAAAAGATAAATAAGGCCTTCTCTAATATATTAGTAAAATCTATATACTGGTATATATATAGTAAGCAATACTTTAATGCTACTATAATAACCGGACTATAGGTTACTATAAAGGTAAAAAGATAGAAGAGGCTTTAAAGCGTTATTTTTATTAACCGGCTATAAATAAGAATATTAAAGCCTTTATTAAACTCTATATCCTCTATTAAAGGACTAAGCCTTATTTATACTGCCTTTATAGATTACTATCGTTACTCCCTATCCTATCCTAACCTTAAAAATATATTATAGTAGACTTTATTATTAAGTTACTTATTTTAATTAACCGAAAAAGTAACTAACCGTACAATACTATCCTAATAGTAGTAAATAAGTTTATTAAGTTCGCTTTCTATATTACCATTACTAGTAAGCTTATAGCTTTAGACTTTACAGACCTATTCTTAAACTATATTTACTATCCCTACAGCCTTTTAAAGTATATTACTTTAAATAAAGGCTTATTATTTATTAGCAATTTTTAAACCTACCTTTATAAGTACTTATCGGTCTTCTATCGTTTAAGTACTATATACTATTTACAGACCGACGGTTAAACCAAACGGTAAAATTAAATCCTAAAGTACTATCTATATATATATTACTTTTATAACTAATTTAATTAAGCCAATTACCTTTTTTTAATAGAAAACACTTACAATACTTCCTAATACTTTACTATCTATAATAGCCTAACTTACCTTCTATATAGATACTATTTTAAATAGCCTAATAACTTAGCTATACCGGTTAAAAGCAATATCCCTATTGTAAATAACTGCTTTAACAATATAGTATAATACTATAAATAGGTAGTAAAGATATTAAAGTATCTTAATTAATTATATATTAAGTACTATAATAAGAAAAGAAAGGACTGGCATTTTAAAAAGTAAAACTAAGTTATATTGTCGATTAAAAACCTTAACTAGCAGTGCCTTAATTAAAAGCTCTTTAATAAGTTTATTAAGCCCTTTTAAGTATTTAAGGTTATAAAGGACTAAAAAATAGCTTACTAATTAGATCTTTTTAAACAATTCTATATTTACAATATCTTTCTTATCTTTACTTTAAAACTATTTATAAAGGACTAAGTAACTACCGTTCAGTAGTAAGAAACTGTAAATATTAAACCCTAGCTTTAAAACTATAAAGTAAAGAGTATTATAAAATATCGAAGCTTTTTTAAAAGCCGTTAATATTTAATAAAGTAATTAAGATTCCTTAAAGAAGACAATTTATAAAAGCCCTAAAAGAATTTTAATAGGAATCTAATAGATCGGTATAAAGTGTCTTTATATTAAGGTTATTAAAAAAGAAAGGAGGTTAAAGTAAGTATTAGCATTAAAATAGAAAAGTAAACAAGGCTATAGCATTTATATAATAAAGGTATAAAAGAAAAACTATTTTTATAAAAATAATAAAGAAAATAAAAAGAAAGGGAATAGTATAATAGTAAATAATAATATTATTAAACTTAGTACTATAGTTTTAACCTTTAAACTAACCTTTTAAAGTAAAGGAAGAAGGGGAAGGAAAAGAGTAAAATCCTATAAATAGTTAACAACGTTTCTATACAGTAGGAATAATAGACTTATAGGAAAGTAATACTTTTTTTAATTTTTATAAAAAAAGGAAATAGTAATAGAAGACCTTTAAAAGGAAATAGTAGTAAAGTATATAAAAGTAGTATAAACAGTATAGTTATTATATAAAGTATAACTATACTATTTTAAAAGGTTAAAACCTAAAAGACTAATACTAAGGGCATAACCTTAATATACTATTAAAGTACTAATATTTAAAGAAGGGACTTCTTTTTAAAGGTTAATTCCTTAAAATATATTAGAAATGTATAACAGTTATAAGTAGAATATACTTATAGAGTAAATAAAGAGAAAGGCTATATTAAGTATAAGAAAGTTAAGCTATATAAATTTAAAGTAGTTAGTATAATGGAAAATCCTTTTTAAAGTTTTACTTTAAATAATAACAGTATACCTTAACTGTATATTCTCGGTATACTCGGTAATAAAGAAAGCGGTAAAATCTTAAAGCATTTACTTTATATTTTTAAAATAAAAGGCTATAATGTCGGTAAAATAAATAGAGGTTATATTTAAAGTAGGGGCAATAGTAATAACTAAAATAATAAGGATAATAATAAAGGTAATAGAAGTAGGTAAAAAGGAAAGGACAGTAGTTAAAGTCCTTTTTATATAATAGAAGGTATATTAAGTTTAAGCCTAAACTTTAATAATACTTTAAAGGCATTACCGCTTTATAACTATAATACCGATAAGGAAGTAGCTTTTAATTTTCTAAAAGAAGCGGACGGCGGTAGCTTTATAAAAATAAAAGTCTTTTAATAAGTCTAAATTTTATTTTGTAAAGTCAGTACAGTTAAACCAAATATAATAGAAGGGCAAAATTTTTTTTTTTTTTTCTTATATTATTATAATGTTAAAAGTTAAAGAGTTTATCCTTAACTGCCATTAAGCAGAATATAGCCTATTAAAATATTTAAAGGATTTAATATACTTTATTAAAACGTCTATATTATATAAGGACCACGCTTTCTTTTAAAGAAAGGTAGGCTTATAAAATCGTAAGGCTTTTTCTTTATAATATAACCTATATAGTAGTATCCTATTCTATTAATTAGCATAGTACCTATAATAGAAAGATAATAATCCTACCTTTTTTATTAGCTTAAAGCCGATAAAGGTATTTTACCTTTTTCTTTATATAAAGAACGTAATAGATATAACTAGCTATAGGTTAGTACAGTACTTACAATATAAAGACGATAGGGCTTATAGTATAAAGGTAAGGAAGGGATTATTATTATCGTCGTCATTATCGTTATTGTCGTTATCGTCGTCGTCGTCTTTCTATAAATTATAGTTAGAATATATATACTGTAGAGGTAAGTAGAAAGTACTTATTATATAGCAGTATTTATAGAAAGGAAAGGAGGCTAAAAGACCTTTCTTATTATTATCTTTAATAAGGTTATCTCTAAAGGTACTAACGGCAGCGGCGACGGTGTCGATAACCGGAAGAAAGGTAACTATAGTAAATATAATATTAGTATTATTAGTAGATAGTTAGGTTATATCTCCAGTATATATAGCTTATTTTTACTATAGTACTTACTTATAAGTTTAAAAGGAAAATTACTATAAGTATAGGGTCAGCCGCCTATTTAATAAGGTACTAAAGGTAAGTATAAATACTTATAAAGAAAAGAGAAGGCTTATTTATGTTTTAAAAAAACATTAAATTAGTAACTGCAGGACGACCTATAAGTAAAGTAACTTATAAAATAGAGAAAAAAAACCTTGTAAAAGGCTGGAACTTAACGATAAGATTAAAATTCTACTAACCAGTTAGTTATTAACGGTTATAAAGTTATTATTAGTAAGGTAAGTATAGTATAGTAGTTATAGGGGAAAGATTTATTAAAGTATAAAAGGTTAAAGGAGGAAAGAAAGTAAGACGGTAGCGGTTGTAAAGAAATAATAGAATAGTTAGGAATTAAAAGCTAAAAGCTTAGGCCTTTAGACAATCACTTACTTTATAACCTTAATAACTTAAGGCCGGACTATAAGCTATAGTTATATAGTAATAATAGATATTGGAAAGGAAGAACCGGACTTACTATTAAGGGGGGTCTTTTGAAAAGTGCATTTAAAAGGCAGTTAACTTATAAGCACTTTAAATACTATCTAATAGCAACCGATAAAAGAAGGTTTATTTACTTTCCCCTTTTATTTCTTTACCTTCTTTTTACCTTACTTAACTTTCCTTTTAGCCTTTTCTTTTACTTTACATTCTACCTTATAACATTTTTTTAAATTACCTATAGTATATTTACTAATAAACTACTACTATTATATAAGGTCATTTAACCTTATAACTCTATTATCTTTACCCTATTTATAATATAAAAGTATACCGCTTATAACTTACCTTTATTACCTTCCAATCCTTAAATACCATCCTATTTTACTATTTAACCTATATTGTCTTTATATCTTTTTTAAAGGAATAACTGTCTAATACCTTTTTTATCGATAGCCCTATTTCTTTTAACCCTATATACCTATTGTTATTACCTTATTTACAATATAAAAGTACTTAATTTATAATCTATTACTGCTATCTCTTCCTATTATAAAATACACTTAACTTCTATTCCCTTTTCTTTACTAACTTTATTACTATTCTATCTATAATAAAAGGCCGACCTTTCTATATCCTCTATCTAGCTAATAGCCCTTTAATTACTTAGCCCTTTTACTAATCCTACTATTATAAAGGGCCTTAAGGGCGGTTCTTAAAGATAGAAACCTAAAAAGGAAAAGGCCTTATTAAAATATAATTTAAATAGGCCTAAAGAATAGAGGTCCTAGATTAGTAATAATAGTACCTAATAGTTAATAACTGACAGACCTTTTAGGGTTTACTAATATAATATAAATAACATAGTTGCAATAGTTAAATGTTTATATATATACCTAATCAATAGTTAGATTAGAGCAAACTGTAAGATCCTATAGTAGAAAGAGGTCCCTAAAGGAGGTAGCCGAGCCTAAGTTACCGGTAGGGTATATAGGGTAGCGTAGTAGACCTGGGATTTTAGGAAGGCTAGAGTTCAGTGTAGGTAGAATAATATACCTACATTGAACCACTATCGTCTTCTTATCGTAAACCCGTCGTATATGCAGCGTAGGCCACTTGCTTAGCCTCACACTCTAACGTGTAGAACCCCCCCTGACATTTATCCTTACTTATACCTGGCTTCTAAACTATCCTAACGTCTCTAGCTCTGTAAGGCTTCGATAAACATCCCTTTAGCCGGTTTCAGTATAGCTATAGCCTTGCAGCTACACCTATACTTAGTAGGTACCCCTAAGTAACAAGGCTATCTCATTGGTCTGTAGGTTATAGTAAAAGTAGGCCTTGCCCTACTTTTTACCTTAGCCACTAGCCAATGAAAATTCAGCTCTTTTACCCTATATAAGACTTAAACTCACAACCTCTCAATTGTATACAGCAATTTGAAAGGCCCTCAGACGTATGCCACTGCGTCACGGGGTAATTTATTTTTTATTAAATAGTATTAAATCTTAAAAGAGACTTTATCTTTTTTATTATTATAAACGTAAAAGGGGTCGATTATTTTTATAAACCAATGAAACTTAAATCTATAAATTAAAGGATATAATAATACAATATATTTATAAAAGCGGTATATTTTATTATAAACGGTATTAATATTAATGTAAATTATATTAGCTTTAACGTAAATTTAAATAAAAGTTTAAAGAGTTTTTTTAATAAAATCTTTTTTTTAATAAATAATAACTATATCGTAAATAGCCTTTTCCTTTTTTAACTAATAACGTTTATTATCTTATTTAATAATTTTTAATTTTTTATAAATAATAGTAACGTCGGTAATTATTTAAGTAAATTATTTATTATAACTATAAGATTCTTCCTTATGAATATTAAAATTAATATTAAAAGTTTAAATTTAATTATTATAGCCTTTTATATTTTAATTTAATCTTATATATTAAGGCTATAACCTAAGTAATTTCCTTTCTTTTTTTCTCCTTTAAATTAAAATCCTGAAAATTAAATCTTATATTCATAAACTTTTAATATCGTAAATTATATATTATTATTATATTAATACTATTTTTAATTATTAAATTGTATAGAATAGACTTATATTTAATATTATAATTAATTAAATTCGTATAAAAAAGGAATATAATAAGTAAGATAAGAATAAGTAATATAAAGAAAGAATATAATAAGTAATATAAAATAGGAACGGTAAAGAAAAGTAAATAACATCCTTTTTAATTTTATATAGAAATTAGTATTTAACTTTAATATATATTAATAACGGAGTTATTAATACAGTTATAAATAATTTAATAATAAAGAAGGTATTTAAAAGGTTTAATTATATTATTATTTTATAAGTTTATTATTGAATTTACGGATAGAAGGTTGAATTATATAATAAGTATATAACTATAACGGTAGTTTTAAATAATTTAAGTAGTATACTGAATTAACTATAAAGAGAACTAACGCTAAGTATAGTATTATAAAAGAAATCTTTTTTTAAAAGCTCCACTTCTTAAAGAAACACAATATTAATTAATTTTCTTAATCAGTTTTTTACTTTTTTTTTTAAATACTTTTTTTTAAATTATTTTATTATTAGTTTAACATTTTAATTCAAAACCGATTAAATCCAATTTAAATTAATAAAGGTTAAACATATATTTAGTATAAAATAAAATAATAACAGTATATATAATTAATTCTTTAACAAAGGTAATATTTATATTTTATTTAATATTATCTTTTTTTAATATAGTTACTATTATATTAGTAAATTTAAATTATTTATAGTAATTTAAATTTAAAATTTTATACTTATAAACTGTCTTTTCTTTCCTTACTATTATTGTAATCGAAATCAATTTTGCTAACTATCCTTTTACCTTATCCTTCTGTTTAAAAGCTTCATCTTAAATCTCTATATTATTATTTTTAATTAAATACTTTAGTTTAAAAGTAATTAAAGCCTATTTAAATTAATAAAGGTTTTTATATTAATTAAAAAATAAAATATTGAAGATCTAAATAATATACATTACTAATTAAAGTTTAAAATTAATAGTAATTTTATTAAAATCGTTTATATTACTATAGCTATCAAAATAATTAAAAAGGTTTATAAATTTCTTATTAATTAAAAGACTTGTAAACTTGAAAAATCTCGATTTATAAAAATAGGATATAAATATTATATTATATATTATTATTATATAGGATCCTATTAATAGCCTATTAAAGTAATATTAAATAAACTTTATTATTAATATTACTTTAAAATAATATAATCTTAAACCTTTAGGCTTTTATTTTTTAATAAATAAACCCTATTAAAGCTTATAAATTACTTATTTAAAAATATTCCTATAATATTAAATTATAATAAAAAAACCTTCATAAAAAATACTATTTTTTAAATTTTTATTAATTTATAAACTTTTTAATAGATTTTAATTTTAAGTTTTTTAATATAATGAATTAAGTTATATTAACTAGTATTAACTTTTAAATTATATATTAAGTAAACTAATATTTATAGGTTATAAAAAAAGCTTTCTATAATAAGCTAAAAGGTAATATAGTATTATTTTAATTATTAAAATATTAAGTTAAAATATAAATACTATTAATTTAAACTTTTTAATAATAGGCTTATTAAAAGAATAGTATATCTTTTTAAGAAGTAGAGTTTTTAAAAAAGAAATTCTTTTATAACGCTATATTTTTTAGCATTGGTTCTCTTTATAGTTAATTTAGTATACTATTTAAATTATTTAGGGCTAATGTATAATTACGTAATTATTATATATTTATTATATACTTATTATATAATTAAACCTTCTAATATTAAATTTATTAATAAATTTATATAATAATATTATAGTTAAATACTTTCTGTATTACCGAATTACTTATAATTGTATTGATAACTTCCTTATTAGTTTATATTAAAGTTAAATATTAATACTTATATAAGGTTAACAAGAATCCTATTTACTTTTCTTCCTTTCCTAAATTACTTACTATATTCCTTTTTTATATTACTTACTATATTATTCTCCTATATTACTTACTATATTAAAACTTAATCGATTATAATACTTAGTATAGGTCTATTCTATATACTTTAACAATTAAAAGATAGTATTAATATAATAGTAGTATATAATTTATTATACTGAAAGTCTATAAATATAAAATCCGGAAGTTAAATTATTATAAGTACTTTAAATTAGTTAATATAATAATAGTTATATTAAAGAAAGATAATAAAAAATAAAAGAATATAAGCGTTGTTTATATTTAAATATATACTATATATATTATTATTACTTTATTTTTCGATTAATATATTAAACTCTATGAATTTAAATAGGATTTAATTAATTTTAATATAAACCGGTAAATTAAAGAAGATAATATAGAGACTTAAGATAAAGTCTTTAAATAAAAGGATAAAGTAGAAGGATAGTTAGCGAAGTTAATATCGATTATAAGTATAATAGTAAAGGTTAAGATACTTTGATAAGTAATTAATTTAATAGTATATTAAAAAATTTAAAGATACTACTTACTATTATATTAATTATAAGTATCTATGTGTTACGTTTTATATATATACTATCAAACCTTAAGTTAATAAAAGTAAAAGAAAAATATATTTAAATATAAATATAGATATTAAAATAAATATTAATTGATTTATTAAATTAATTTAATTCAAGTTAAAATTTATTATGATAAAGTCTTTAAAAGCTTTTTTAATATTAATTTATTACTTTAAATTTTAAAATAAATATTAAAGAACTTTAATAATTAAATGGTTTTTATAAAAGAAAGGTTTAACTTTTATAAAAACCGTTACTTTTATAATTATACCATTTACTTAATATATATTATTAACTATAGTGGTTTTATTGAATTAGAAAATAAAGTAAATCGATTTTATAAGGGCATTTTTTAATAGTTATTTAAAAAAAGAGAATTATATAATTAAATTTTAAAGCTTTTATAACTTTTATCTTTTATTAAAAAGCCGATTTATTTATTAAAATAAAACTATATAAGTAAAGGTTTAAATTTAAAATTATTTAAATAATTTACTTCTTTAAAGTTCTATATAACTTAAAGTAAAGCTTTAAATTTTAATAAATTAAACTTATTAAGTTATTTAAAAAAAGAATTTTATAATGTTAATTTTTAATTTTACTATCTTTTATAATTTTAAAATTAAGATTTTTATAATAACCTATATTAATTATTATTTAATTATAAGTGTTAATAAAGCCTATATTTAATAATTTAAAAAAAGCTTAAATAAAGTTTACTTTATAGAAAATAAAAAGTTAATTTCTTTCTTTTAAAATGTTTAAATTATAAAGAATAGATATTATTTCTTTTTATAGTTTAATTAAGTTTAATATATATAGAAGGGAATTAAAACCTTTAATTTTAAAAATAGTTGTAAAATATTAATTTCCTTATAGTTTAAAATAATATAAAAACTTTAAATTAAAGAAAAGCCCTATAAGTAAATTAAACTATATATTTTTTCAATATATAGTTTTAAAGTTTAGTAAAATATATATAAAATATAATATATAGATGCTTATAATTAATACAATAATAATATCTTTAGGCTATTTAATATAGCTATTAAATTAATTATTCAACTTATTAAGCCGTCTTATCCTTTATAATTACTACTGTAATATTAACTAACTTTACTAATTAATCTTTTACCTTATCTTTCTTTTTAAAAGCTTTCTTTTAAATTGTTTTATTATTAATTTAATACTTTAATTTAAAACCAATTAAATCCTATTTAAATTAATAAAAGTTAATATATTTAATATAAAATAAAATAATAATAATATATATAATTAATTCCTTAATAAAAGGAATATTTACATTTTATTTATTACTATCTTTCTTTAATATGACTATTATTATATTAATAAATTTAAAGTACTTAAAATAACCTAACTTTAACATTTTATATTTATAAACTTTTAATATAGTAAATTATATATTACTAGTATATTAATAATATCTTTTATTTATTAAATTATATAAAATAAATTTATATTTAATACTATAAATAATCGATTAAATTTTAATATAGTAAATAATATAAAAAAGGAATATAGTATAAATAATAAAAAAAAATATAATAAATAATAAAAATTTTTTTTTTTAAAAAAGATAATGAATAAAATTCTTTTTAACCTTATATAAAGGCTAATATTTAATTTTAATATAGGCTAGTAAAGGAATTATCGGCATATTTAAAAGCAATTTAAGAATAAAAAAGGTATCTAAAAGGTTTAACTATACTATTATTTTAAAAACTTATTCATAAAAGATTTAACTATATAATAAATATTTAATTATAATAGTAACCTTAAACAATTTAAATAATATATTAAATTAACTATAAAGAAGACTAATGCTAGGTATAGTTTTAGAAATGATTTTTTTTACACTCTACTTTTTAAAAAGACATTTTAATATATAATAATATTTAAAATATTAAATAACGTTTAATATTATTTTTATAATATAATAACTTTTAAAGAATATATAGTAGCTTACTATAGTAAATTTAAATGCTATTAAACAGTTTTTAAAATATTTAAATAAATAAAGAATTTAATAATTATTTATAATTATACTATTATTAGATTTATTAAAAAGAAAAATATTATAATATTTATAGGCTTTAAAGATTTAGATTTTAGAAAAGATTTAAAGGATTTAAAATTTACTTATAACTTTATATTTAAAGTAGCCGAAGGTTTTATAAATTAAAAATTAAAAAAAGCTAATATCATAAGTTTTTTTACTTTAAAGGTTAAAATTATTATATATATTAAAGCTACGTATCGGGCTTTATAAATTAAAGAAGTCTATAAAAAGTTAAAATATAATTTAATAAATTTTACTTTATTATTAAATAATAATATAAATTTTATAATTATTATTTATAATTTAACCTTTTATAATTATATTAAATATATATTATTAAAATATTATTAAGTTAAAAAGTAAATTCAGGTATTCTATATGATTATGTATTCTTTAAATATTAAATAAATATTAATTAATAGGTTAATTAAATTTGAAAGCTTTATAGGTTTTTTAAGTCTAAGGAATAGGTTTATAGAAGAAAAGTTAATACAGGAATAGATTAAAAAATTACTTTTTTTATATTTAATTTTCCTTTATAAATTAATTTAAAAAAGTAAGTAATATTAAAAATATATAGGTTTTAATATTTTATATACTTTATATTTTAGTTTCTTAATTAATTAATTAGTTTATCAATTTTAATATATTACGGTAAGCTTTAAATTTAAATTTAGGCTTATTATTTATTATAAGTAAAGAAAGGGTATTAAATTAACTTTTTATAAAGTTCAAATTTATAGTAGGTAGTTATTATTATATTATGTAGTAGAAGTTTAAATAGAAAGACGATTATTTAATTAAGTTTTATATATAAAGTTTATGTATTAATTATTGAATATTTATTTAGTACTTTATTTTATTACAAGGCTATTTAAAGGCTTATATTCTATTAATTAATAGGCTAAATTATTTATAATTTTATATATAGGTTATTAAGGTTTATTATTATAGGTAATAAAAATTTTAACTTTAATTTTATATTAATTTATATTTTAAATTAAAAATATTTAATCCTTTAGTTTTTTTATATAATTATAACTTGATTTCTAAAGAGTTATAAACTATATTAATTTAATTGTTTATAAAATTTATAATTAACTATTAAGTTAATTAAATTAGTTTAAAATTAATAAGTTTATAGTTAAATAGGTATATTATTATTATATTAAATTATAAACCTATAGGTTTTATAGATTAGAAATTATAGAAGGTTTAGTAAATAGTTTATAGGATTTAGTAAACTTTAACGTTAATTAAGTTATATTTTGGTTTATCTATGTATTAAGGTATATAAGGTATTGTATATTAATTGGTAAGTATATAGTATAGGTTAAGTACGAACGTTACTATAGAGAATATTATAGTAGATTTATAAAAGGCTAGTATTATAATATAATTGTTTACTTAGTATATTTCTATCCTATAGTATCTATAAGGTACTATAATTTAATACCTTAAGAGTAAATTATAGGTATTGTATGTAAAACTTCTACTATACTGTAAGTATGTACGTAAGTACTGATTATAGAGCCCCTAGGCCTGTAATTAGCCATATCTATTCTAATAAATATTATAAATAATTAATCCAAATTTAGTATAATAAATAAAATAATATCGTTTAAAAAAGTAGAACTATTAAAAAAGAGTTCTTTTATAATATTGTACTTAATATTAATTCCCTTTATAATTAATTTAATATACTACTTAAATTATTTTCAGCTACTATTATAATTATACATTTATTATATAATTAAACTTTTTACTATTAAATTTAATAAAGAATCTAAAAACCTTTTAAAAAAAAAATTTATTATTGAATTATTTACAAATATACCGATAATTCCTTTGCCGGCTTATATTAAGGTTAAATATTAATAATACTTATATAAAATGAAAAAAGATTCTATTTAGCTTTTTTTACCATTTCTTTTTTATATTATTATATTCTTTTTTTATATTACTTACTATATTAAAATTTAATTAACTATTTATTATATTAAATATAGATATATTTTATATAATTTAATAATTATAAAATAATATTAATATAATAATAATATCTTAAAAGCTTATAAATATGAAATCCAAAAGTTAAATTACTATAAATATTTTAAATTAACCAATATAATAATAATTATATTAAAGAACAATAGTAAAAAATAAAAGAATATAAATATTATTTATATTTAAATATATATTATATATACTTTTAAGTTAAATCTTAATATTTATATAAAGTTTAATCGATTATTATATAAAATTGAAATTTGGCCCATATAATTCAAAGATATTATCAATATAACAATAATATATAGTTATTTTAAAAGTTTATTATATTTTTTCAAAAACGGAATCTTTTACAAAAAACCTTTTTCTAATAATATATTTAATATTGATTTTATTTATGATTAACTTAATATATTATACAATTCTTAAAAGTTACTATTATAATCTTTTTTAAACCTTTTATAAAATAATAATATAATTAAACTTTTAAAATACCTTTTTTATTATTCAATTATTTATAAATATATTAATAATTTCTTCATTAACTTTAATTAAAGTTCAATACTAACATTTATATAAAATTAAAAAAATCCTATTTAATTGTTTTTACTATTCTTTTTTAATATTATTTATTCCCCTATAGCATAGTGGCATATATCTAAGGGCCTCTTAAATTACTGCATTTAATTAAAAGGTAGTAAGTTTAAGTCTTACATAGGGTAAAAAGAGCTGAATTTTCATTGGCTAGTAGCTAAGGTAAAAAGTAAGGCGGGGCCTACTTTTACTGTAACCTACAGACAATAAAACAGCCTTACTATTTAAAGGTATTTACTAAGTATAGATATAACTGTAAAGGCTATAGCTATACCGAAACCAACTAAAGGACATTTATCAAAGCCTTATAGGGTTAAAGCACTAGGATAGCTTAGAAACCAGGTATAAGTAAGGATAAAGAGGTTTTAATCCAGTTAAACCTAAATAGGCTAGATAAAAATATATAGGTTTCCTTTTAAAATAGATAGTAGCCTTACAGCTTATATATAGCGACCTCTTTAGCTAAGTATAGATAAGCTGATTCCCAATCCACTATAACGTTTAACAACATTCAATATCATTTTTTTTTTGATATTATTTATTTTAAGGTTTAATAATATATATATAAAATACAATATATTATAATTAAGATTAACTTTATTAATTATTCTTTTACTTTATATCTTTATTTAAATAGTTTATTTTAAATTTCTTTATTATCTTTTTTAATCTACTAGTTTATATTAATATCGATTAAATCCTTTTTATATTAATAAAATTTAACATATTAATTAAAAAATAAAATAAAAGTTATTAATATAATTATAAATAATTCAATAATAAAAAAGTATTTAAAAGGTTTAATTATACTATTATTTTATAAATATATTATTTGATTAAACGGTAAAAGGTTTAATTATATAATAAAAGATTATGATAGTAACTGTCAAGAATTTTATAATATATTAAATTAATTATAAATAAAATCAATCATAAATATTAAATATATTATATTAAAATGGTTTTTTTTTAAAAGATTCCGTTTTTTAAAAACTATAATAATAGCTTTAATAAATTAAATAATATATTAAATTAACTATAAAAAAAACTAATACTAAATATAATATTGTAAAAGAAATCTTTTTTAAACACTCTTTTTATTTAAAAATATTAAAATAAGGTATTTAAATAAAAAAATAAAGTAAAAGTAGTAAAAGTATAATTAATAAAGTTAACTTTAATTATCAAAATAATAATAAAAGATAAAATAGCTTAATAAGGAATTAATTAAATAGTTATATTAAATAACTTAAAAATATTATTTTATCAATTATAAATATTTATGTCTCTCTAAGAAGTGGAGCTTCCAAAAAAAAATTTCTTTTACTTATATATTATCTTTTATATTTATATTACCGAATTTAAAAATAATATAATTATAATATTAAAAAAAATAGTAATAGAATATTATTTATTTTTATATTTTTAAATTAATACTTTATTAATAATATTATTAAATACTTTTATTTTAACTTTTATTAATAAAATATAGTTAAAATACTTTCATATAAATATTAATAATAATAATTTTGGAAATTTATTAAAAGTATATTATTATCTTTTTTTTTATAATTAATTCAATATATTGTTTAAACTCCTTAAAGTTACCGTTATAATTATATCTTTATTATATAATTAAACCTTTTACCGTTAAGCTTAACAATAAATTTATAAAATAATAATATAATTAAATCTTTTAAATACTTTTTTTATTATTATATTATTTATAATTATATCAATAATTTCTTTATTAACCTATAAGGAAATTATATCTTAACGTCTATATAAAATTAAAAAAATCCTATTTATTACTTTTTTTTATAGTTTCTTTTTTATATTATTTATTATATTTCTTGTTATATTACTTACTATATTTTTCTCCTATATTATTTATTATAGTAAAATTTAAAAAATGATTTATAATATTAAACATAAATTTATTTTATATAATTTAATAATTAAACAATAATATTAATATATTAATAATATATTTCTTTAAAAAGTAGAGCTTTTAAAAAAAAGATTCTTTTATAATACTATATCCGGCGTTAATTCCCTTTATAATCAATCTAATATATTATTTAAACTATTTAGGATTATCGTTATAGTTATATATTTATTATATAATTAAACCTTCTATTAAAAATTTAATAAAAAGCTTATAAAATAATAATATAATTAAACTTTCTAAATACTTGCTTTATTATTAAATTATTTATGATTATACTAATAATTCTTTTATTAATTTATATTAAAATTAAATAGTAATGTTTATATAAAGTTAAAAAGGATTTTATTTACTTTTTTTTACCGTTTTTTTTTATATTACTTACTATGTTCCTTTTTTATTTTACTTACTATATTTCTTTTTTATATTATTTATTATATTACATTTTTATATTATTTGTTATATTAAAATTTAATTAATTAATTATAGTATTAAATATAGGTATATTTTATATAATGAAAAGATAGTATTAATATAATAATAATATATAATTTATTATATTAAAAGTTTATAAGTATAAGATTTTAAAGTTAAATTATTATAAGTATTTTAAATTTAATAATGTAATAATAGTTATATTAAAGAAAGATAGTAATAAATAGAATATAAATATTTTTTTTATTAAAAAGTTCATTATATATATAATTATTATTTTATTTTTTATTAAATATATTAATCTTTATTAATTTAAATAAGATTTAATTGGTTTTAAGTTGAAGTATTAGATTAATAATAAAATAATTTAGAAGAAAGTTTTTAAAAAAAAGGATAAGGTAGAAAAATTGTTAGTAAAGTTAATTAATATTATAGTAATAATTATAAAGGATAAGACGGTTTAATAAATTAAATAGTTAGTTTAATAATTATATTAAATAGTTTAAAGATATTATTATGTTAATTGTAAGTATTTATATAGTACGTTTTGTATATATATTATTAAACTTTAAGTATAATAATAATATATAATTATATTAAAAACTTAAAGGTATAAAATTTTAAATTTAAATAATAATAAGTTAAAATTTATTAATATAATAATAGTTATATTAAAAAAAATCATAAAAAAGTAATAAACTTATTTTCTTTATTTAAAAGATAACTATATATATCTTTACTATATTATTTTTTAAATAATATATTATACTTGAATTTGGATAGGATTTAACAAACTTTAAATTAAGATAATAAATTGATAATAATAATAATTAAAGGAAAGTATTTAAATAAAAAATAAAAAGGATAGTTAATAAAATTAATCTTAATTATAAAAGTAATAGTAAAGGATAAAATAGTTTAATATATAATTAATTTAATAATTATATTAAATAATTTCATAATATTATTATATTCATTGTAAAAAGCTATATATTATAGTTTATATATATATTTTCGAACTTTAAAACGTTATTTAATTAATGACCTCTTAAATTATTTTATCCTTTATTTCTATTATTATAAACTTTATTAATTATATTTTTATTCATTTTTCTATTAATATACTTTATTTTAAATTTTTTTTCCTCATTAATTAAATATTTTTAATTAAAACTAATTAAACCTTATTTAATTAAAAAATAATGTAATAATAGTATATATAGTATACATTTATATATAAAGAATATTTCTACTTTATTTACTTTTCAGTATCTTTTTTTAATAAAATTATTATTACGTACTTTTTATTATATAAATTTAAAATATTATATTTATATAGTTTTAATATAATTATATATTACTATTATAATAATAATATTTCTTCCTTAAGGTTCGGTAGTATATATATAAAACATAATATACAAATACTTATAACTAATATAATAGTATGTTTAGGTTATTTAATATAGTTATTAAACTAATTACTTAACCTATTAGGCTATTTTATTTTTTACAATTATTACTATAATATTAATTAACTTTACTAATCAGTCTTTTACTTTATTCTTTTTTTAAAAGCTTTCTTTTAAATTATTTTATTATTAATCTAATACTTTAGTTTAAAACCGATTAAATCTTATCTAAATTAATAAAAGTTAATATATTTAATATAAAATAAAGTAATCCCCTATAGCACAGTGGCATGCGTTTAAGGGCCTTTTAAATTGCTGTATTTAATTGAGAGGTAGTGAGTTTAAGTCTTGTATAAGGTAAAAAGAGCTGAATTTTCATTGGCTAATAGCTGAAGTAAAAAGTAGGGCGGGGCTTACTTTTACCGTAACCTATAGACCAATAAGATAGCCTTGCCATTTAGAGATATCTATTAAGTGCAGGTGTAACTGCAAAGGCTATAGCTATATTAAAACCGGCTAAGGAGATATTTATCGAAGTCTTATAGGGCTAGAGACGTTAGGATAGCTTAGAAGCTAAGTATAAGTAAGGATAAAGGGGTTTTAGTCCAATTAAACCTAAATAGGCTAGATAAAAATATATAGGTTTTCTTTTAAAATAGGTAGTGGCCTTACGGCTTATATATAGCAACCTCTTTAGTTAAGTATAGATAAGCTAATTCCTAATCTACTATAACGTTTAATAACATTTAATATCATTTTTTTATAAAATAAAGTAATAATAATATATATAATGAACTTTTTAATAAAAGTAATATTTATATTCTATTTACCTTAAGGTTCGGTAGTATATATACATAACATAATAGTAAACAATATCTTTAAGTTATTTAATATACTATTAAACTAGCTATCTATTAAAGTATCTTAGCCTTTACTATTATACTTGCAATTAATATTAGCTTTACTAACCATCCTTTTACCTTATCCTTTTATATAAATACTTTATCCTAAGTCTTTATATTATCTTTATTAATCTATAATCCTTGATTAAGCTTAGTCAACCTCTATTTAAATTAACAGAGTTCGGTATATTATTCGATAAATAAAGTATCGAGCTTATATATAGTTAAATCTTAAGTATAAGTAAAGCCTATATTTCGCTCCTTACTATCTTTCTTTAATATAACTATTATTATATTGATAAATTTAAAATACTTTTAATAATCTAACTTTAAAATCTTATACTTATAAACTTTTAATATAATAAATTATATATTATTATTATATTAATATTATTTTTCAATTATTAAATTATATAAAATAAACCTATACTTAATATTATAATTGATTAAATTTTAATATGATAAGTAATATAAAAGAAGAATATAGTAAATAATATAAAAAAGGAATATAGTAAATAATATAAAAAAGGAATATAGTAAGTAATATAAAAGAGGAATAATAAAGCAAAATAATAAATAAAATCTTTTTTTAATTTTATATAAATATTAGTATTTAATTTTAATATAAACCGGTAAGGGAATTATCGGTACGATTATAAGTAATTTAATAATAAAAGAAGTGTTTATATTATTTTATAAATTTATTATTAAATTTACTAATAAAAGATTTAACTATATAATAAGTATGTAATTATAACGGTAGCTTTAAATAATTTAAATAATATATTAAATTAGTTATAAAGAAAACTATAAAAACACTTCTTTTTAAAAAGTTCTACTTTTTAAAAAAATATATGATATTTCTTTATTATTAAATTATATAAAATAGATTTTTATTTAATATTATAAATAATTCATTACGTTTTAATATAATAAGTAATATAAAAAAGGAATAGTAAAAAAGAATAGCAAATAATACTTTTTTTTAATTTTATATAAATATTAATATATTTTAATGTAAATTAATAAAGAAATTATCGGTATTATTATAAGTAATTTAATAATATAAGAAACGTTTAAAAAGTTTAATTATATTATTATTTTATAATTATATTATTAAATTAAATAATCATAAGTTTAATTATATAATAAATATAATTAACGTTAAATATAGTATTGTAAAAGATCCTTTTTTAAAAGCCTTATTTTTTAAAAGAATATAACATTAAAATAAAAAGTATATTAATTAAATATGATAATATTATCCTTAAATTTATTAATTATATAATATATAGATATTTATAATTAATATCATAGTATTTTTATAGGCTTTTTAATATAACTATTAAATCTATTTAATATAGCTATTAGACTGGCTACTTAATCTATTAGGCTGTCTTATCCTTTACGATCACTACTGCGATATCGATTAACTTCGCTAACCAGTCTTCTACTTTATCCTTCTTTTCGAAAGCTTTTTTTTAAGTCATTTTATCCTTAATCTAATACCTCAGCTTAAGACCGATTAAATCCTATCTAAATCGATAGAGGTTAATATATTCGGTATAAAATAGAGTAATGACGGTATATATAGTTAACTCTTTAGTAAGGGCGACGTTTATATTCTGCTTATTACTATCTTTCTTCGATATAGCCATTATAATATTAGTAAATTTAAAATGCTTATAGCTATTTAGCTTTAGGATCTTATACTTATAGGCTTTCGGTATAGTAGATTATATACTACTATTATATTAATACTATCTTTTAATTATTAAATTATATAGGATAAATCTATATTTAATACTGTAATCGATTAAGTCTTAATATAGTAGGTAGTATAGGAGAAGAATGTAGTAAGTAATGTAGAAAAGGAATATAGTAGGTAATGTAAGAAAGGAATATAGTAGGTAATATAAGAGAGGAACGGTAAAAAAGAATAAATAGGATCCTTTTTAACCTTATATAGGTATTAGTATTTAGCCTTAATATAGGTTAATAAAGGAGTTATCGGTACGGTTATAAGCAATTAGGTAGTAAAGGAGGTATTTAAAAGGTTTAGCTATAATATTATTATATAAGTTTATTATTGAACTTAACAGTAAAAGGTTTAGCTATATAATAAATATATAACTATAACGGTAGCCCCAAATAGTTTAAGTAGTATATTAGATTAGCTGTAAAGAGAACTAACGCCAGATATAGCATTGTAAAAGAATTTTTTTTTTAAAAGCTCCACTTCTTAAAGAGACATAACTATTAAATTAATTCATTGTATTAGCTATATTTTTATTAATCTCTCTTTTAAAATACTTTATTTAAATTTATTTTATTATAATTATTAATTTATTACTTTAAATTACATTTAATAAAAGTTTATTTAAATTAATAAAGTTTAATATATTAATTAAAAGATAAAAGAGTGATAGTATATATATTTAATTATTAAATAAAAGTAACGTTCTTTTATTAATTACTAATATAATTATCATTATATTAATAAACTTAATATATTTTATTTCTATTGATTATTAAGACTTTATATTTATAAACTTTTTATCTAATTATATACTATTATATTAATAATAATTATTTAATTATTAAGTTCTATAGAATAGACTTAATTTTAATATTATAAGTAGTAAATTGAATATTAATATAAGATAAAAAGTCAAATAAAGTTAACGTTAAATATAGTATTATAAAAAACTTTTTTTAAACGCTTCACTTTTCAAGGAAATATAATAAAGTAAAAGAAAATAAAATTATAGAAAATAAAATAATAAAGTAAAGTAATAAATAGGATTGTCATTATTTTAATATAAACGTTGATTAAAGAAATTATTAATATAAGTATAAATAACTTAATAATGAAGTGTTTAAAAAATTTAATTATATTATTGAATTTAATAATAGAAGGTTTATTTAAATAATAAGGATATAATTATAATTATAGCTTTAATTAATTTAATAGTATTTTAAATTAACGATAAAGAAAATTAATATTAACTATAATATTATAAAAAACCCTTTTCCTTAAAGTTTACGATATTATATATAGATATATTTAAGAGAAACTTTTTATAATCAAAATAAACTATTACAAATATAAATATTGTAAAAAGTATATTACATATAATATTAAAATCTAAATTTAATATAGTTTCTTTAATATAATATTATATTAAATATATTAATACTTATCAGGGTGTAATTTAAATAGGCTTAGAGGACAGAGGTCCTAGGCTAGAAGTAGTAGTATTTAATAATCGGCAATTGGTAAATCTATCGAGACTTATTCATATAATATAAGTAATATAATTATAATAGTTAAATATTCATATATATACCTAATTAATAGTTAGATAAAAGTAAGCTATAGGGTTTTATAGCAAAAAGAGGTCCCTAAAAAAGGTAGCCGAGCTTAAATTACCGTTAGAGTATATAGGGCAATATAGTAAATTTAAAACTCTAAGAAAGTCGAAATTTAATATAAATAAAATAATATACTGATATTAAATTATTATTATATCTTTATTATAAACCTATTATATATATAATATAGACTATTTACTTAACTTTATACTTTAATATATAAAAACCATTTATAATATATTAAACTTTCTACTTTTAAAAAAAGTTAAGTTATAAAGTAAATAAAATAGTTAATCTTTATAATAATTACCATTTATATATTCTATTTAAATTAAATAAATACCCTATTTAAATATTTACTTTATTATAAAAGCTTCTTTAAACTTCTTTATCGATTTAAACGTTATCCGTTGTCTTTTAAGCTACTTAATTACTTTAAAATTTAATACAGATTTAAGCCTTTCAAGCCTTATCTTTTAAAAATAACTTTACTATAACTAAAATTTAAATTATTAATATATAACATATACTTCTTTTATATTAAAATGTCTTTGTAAAAAGTAGAGCTTTTAAAAAGAAAAGAATTTCTTTTATAACGCTATACCTAACGTTGGTTCTTTCTATAGTTAATATAGTATACTATTTAAACTATTTAGGGCCTAGTTACCATCATAGTTATATACTTATTATATAGTTAAACCTTTCATTATTAAGTTTAATAATAAGCTTATAAAATAATAATATAATTAAACCTTCTAAATACCTTTTTTATTATTAAATTATTTATAACGGTACCGATTATTTCCTTATTAATTTATATTAAAGAATACTTATATAAGGTTAAAAAGAATCCTATTTTTTTTCCTTTTTTATATTACCTACTATATTTCTTTTTTGTATTATTTACTATATTACTTTTCTATATTACCTATTATATTAAAATCTTATCGATTATAATATTAAATATAAGTCTATTTATATAATTTAACAATTAAAAGATAGTATTAATATAATTCTAATATAATTATATTAAAAGCTTATACATATAAAATTTTAATATTAAATAATAATAAGTTTAAATTTATTAATATAATAATAGCTATATTAAAAAAAGATAGTAGAAAGTAAAATAAACTCCTTGTCTTTATTTAAAATATATACCTTTTATATTTTAGTTTTTAAATAATATATTATATTTTATTAATTTAAACAAGATTTAATAGACTTTAAATTAAGGTAGTAGATTGATAATAATAACGATGATAATTAAAAAGAAGGATAAAGTAGAAAGATAGTTAATAAAGTTCATTAAAATTATAAAGGTAATAGTAGAAGATAAAATAGCTTAACAGGTTAAGTAATTAGTCCTTTAAATAACTTAAAAATACTATTATATTAATTGTAAATATCTATATATTATATATACTATTGAACTTTAAATCTTTATGTTAAAAAGTTTATAAATTAAAAAGTATAAAAGTTTAATTAATTAACTTAACCTTTATTTACTTTTTCTTTACTTTTATTATTATAATCTTTTATTACTGTCTTTATTATTATCATATTTAATATTTTATTATTTATAATGTTTTTAACTTAAATAATTAAATTTAATTACTTTTATAAATATATTATCCTTAATTTATTAATACTTTCTTTTTATATTAAATTTAATTTATAAAGGCTTTTTAATTTACAACTCAAAATACTTTTTATATAATCATAAAATTTACTTTTAGATTATAAAACCTTTTAAAAAAATTAAACCTAAATATGTTATATTATAAATTACTTTAAAGCTATTTTTAAAAATATTTAAATTAAATATATTATTAATTAAAGGTTTTTTAATCTTTATTTTAATTTTAATTAAATTGCTATTTTTATATTTCTGTCTTTTTAAGGAGTAGAGCTTTCAAAAAGAATTTCTTTTATAATACTATACCCGGCATTAGTTCTTTTTATAATTAATTTAATATATTACTTAAATTATCTAAGATTACCGTTATAGTTATATATTTATTACAGACTCATTATATACTTATTATATAATTAAATCTTTTACCGTTAAGTTTAATAATAAATTTACATAATAATATTATAATTAAACCTTTTAAATATTTTCTTTATATTAAATTATTTATAATTATATTAATAACTCCTTTACTAGCTTACATTAAAGCTAAGTATTAACATTTATATAAGGTTAAAAAAGATTTTATTTATTAGTTTTTTTTTCTGTTTTATATTACTTACTATATTATTTACTATATTACTTTCTTATATTACTTACTATATTCCTTTTTTATATTACCTATTATATTAAAATTTAATCGATTATAGTATTAAATATAAGTTTGTTTTATATAATTTAATAATTAAAAGGTAGTATTAATGTAATAATAATATATAATTATATTAAAAGTCTGTAAATATAAAATTCTAAAATTAAATAACGGTAATTACTTTAAATTTACTAATACAATAATAGCTATATTAAAACAAGATAATAAAAAGTAAAATAAAAGCCTTTCCTTTATTTAAAAGTTAACTATATATACTTTCGATATTTTATTTTCTAAATAATACGCTAAACTCTGTTAATTTAAATAGGATTTAATTAATTTTAAAGTAGATTGGTAGATTAATAATAAACGGAATTAAAATAAAGTATTTAAATAGAAAGATAGGGTAAAAGTATAATTAGAGATATTAACTATTATTATAGGAGTAATAATAAAGGATAAAATAACCTAATAGGTAGTTAGTTAAATACTTATATTAAATAACTTAAAGATATTATTATATTAATCGTAAGTATTTGTATATTACGTCTTAGGTATATACCATTAAACCTTAAGACTATTTTTATATACTTTATTTATTAACTTTAAAATCTAAGATTTAATAATATAATTTTATTTTATTATATAAATAATAAATAAAATTATTTAAGAATTTTATAACTAGTTTATTAAAATTATCATTAATTTAAATTACCCTTTATTGTTTAAATAATATATTATCGTTTTTATTTTTAAGCTTTATTAAGAAACTTATATTACTTTAATTAATATTTAAATCCTTGAAGATATATTAAAAATAATCAATAAAAGGTAAGATTTTTAAATTATAATTTAAAATTAAAGAAAGTAAAACTATAAATCTCTTTTTTTTTGGAAACTCCACTTTTTAAAGAGACATCTTTACTTTAAGACTATTATTATAATAATTATAATTAATTTAATTATATTTAATACTTTTATTTTAATTTTACTTTTAATATTACTGTTTTTTAACCTTCTATATATAATTTTATATTCCCTTATCCTTTTTTAAACGAAGTTTAATATTACTTTTATAAATAAAAGGGTTATTATATTATTATTTACTTTTAAGTTATTTACTTTTTTTATAATAACTATAAATATTTATTTAAAAAAATATTAATTTAATTTACTTTAAGTTTTTACTTTTTCTTATATTCTATTATAAGTATAAGGATAAAGCTTTTAAAGAATGTCTCTTTGAGAAGTGGAGCTTTTAAAAAAAAATTCTTTTATAATGTTATACCCGGCGTTAGTTCTTTTTAAAGTTGATTTAGTATACTACTTAAATTATTTAGGGCCTACCTACCGTTATAGTTATATATTTATTACATAGTTGAACTTTCCACCGGTAAGTTTAATAATAAACTTGTAAAATAATAGTATAGCCAAACCTTTTAAATAGCGCTTTTGTTATTAAATTGTTTAGTATTTATATAAAATTAAAAAACATTTTATTTACTACTTTTTTTTACCATTCCTTTCTTATATTACTTATTATATTTTTCTTTTATATTACCTACTATATTCTTTTTTTATATTACTTATTATATTAAAACTTAGTTAACTATTCATAATATTAAATATAAATCTATTTTATATAACTTAATAATTAAAAGATAATATTAATATAAGAATAACATATAATTTACTGTATTAAAAGTCTATAAATACAAGATTTTAAAATTAAATTATTATAAATATTTTAAATTTACCGATATAATAATAACTATATTAAAAAAAGATAATAATAAATAAAACATAAGTATTATTTTTATCAAAGAGTTAATTATATATACTATCGTTATTTTATTTTATATTGAATATATTAACTTTTCTTAATTTAAATAGGATCTAATTGGTTTTAAATTAAAGTATTTGATTAATAATAAAACGATTTAAAAGAAAGCTTTTAAAAAAAAGGATAAAGTAGAAAATTGGTTAACGAAGTTAATTAATATTATGGTAATAATTATAAAGGATAAAACAGCCTAATAGGTTAAATAGCTAATTTAATAGCTATATTAAATAGCTTAAAGATACTATTATATTAATCGTAAGTATCTGTATATTATATCTTATATATATACTACCGAACCTTAAGAAATTTTAAAAAATATAAATAGTATTAATATTAATAGTTAAATAATAACAGTTAATTAAGGATATATTAAATATATATTATTATATTTAAAAATTATAATTTAATTATATTTAAATGGTTTATAAAAGTTAATTAAAGCCTTTTAAATTTTAAGTTAAACTTTAATTTAATTAATTGTAAGTTTATTATTTTATCCTTTAATTTTTTAAATTATAGAAAATTCTATTATTATTAAAGTTAATAATAAACTTATATAAATATTTAAATTATATTCTTTTTAATATAAATTATTGATTTTAAATATATAATATAAAGATAATTTATATATTTTAAAGTTATCGATATTTAAATAGTTTTTCAAATTCTTTTAATTAAATTTAATAAAGTTATAAATTTTATGGAAATATAAATATAGGTTTATTTTACTATAATTAATAATATATATTTAATTAAAGAAGAAAACCTTTACTTGTTTATTAATTCTTTTATAGTCTCTATTTACTTTTAATTAAAAGGTAAAAAGCTTTTCAAATCTTTATAATTTTTAGATAGTATTTTAATAATAACTTTAATACATTTATTATCGTTCTTTTTAAATATTATAACTTTTTTAATATTTTTATTATTAATTAAAACCTTTTATTATTACTTTATTTAATATTAAAATATAAAATTAAATTAAAATTACTTAAGGTTCGGTAATATATATATAAAATATAATATACAAATACTTACGATTAATATAATAGTAAATAATATTTTTAAGGAATTTAATATATTATTAAATTAATTACCTATTAAGGTGTTTTAACCTTTATTATTATATTGACGATCGATATTAGCTTTATTAATTATCCTTTTACCTTATCCTTTTATGTAAATACTTTCTTTTAAATCTTTTTACTATCGTTATTAATCTATAATTTTTAATTAAATTTAATTAACCTCTATTTAAATCGATAAAGTTTAATATATTATTTAAAAAATAAAGTATTAAGTTTATATATAATTAGATCCTAAATATAAGCGAAGTTTATATTTTACTTTTTACTATCTTTTTTGAATATAATTATTATTATATTAATTAATTTAACATTATTATTATTTTATATTAAAATTTTATATTTATAAGCTTTTAGTATAATTATATATTATTATTATATTAATATTATCTTTTAATTATTAAACTATATAAAATAATCCTATATTTAATATTATAATTAATTAGATTTTAATATAGTAAAGAATATTAAAAAGAAATATAGTAGGTAATATAAAATAGGAATGGTAAAAGAAAATAGTAAATAGGATTTTTTTTAATTTATATAAACGTTTGTATTTAACTTTAATGTAAGTTAATAAGGAAATTATTAATATAATTATAAATAATTCAGTAATAAAAGAGGTATTTAAAAGGTTTTATTATAATATTATTATATAAGTTTATTATTAAATTGAATAATAAAAGATTTAACTATATAATAAATATATAATAAGTATATAATAATTATATAACTATAACGGTAACTTTAGGTAGTTTAAGTGGTATATTAAATTAATTGTAAAGAGAATTAACGCCGGATATAACGTTGTAAAAGAAATTTTCTTTTAAAAGCTCGACTTTTTAAAGAGATAATAAATTAATATTAAGGATAATATCTTTTTAAAAGTTTATTTATTTTTTAAAGGAAATTAAGTTAAAAACTTTATAAAAATAATTAACGATTATTAAATAAAAAGGATAGTTTAATATACTTTTATATTAATTATCGAATATAAACTTTGAAAGGAAATAAATAAAAACCGGTCTTTTAAATTTATTATAATTATTATATATATAAAATAATACTATTTAAGTTTATTATAATTTATTATAATATTTATATAAAGTTAATATTCGACTAACTTTCTATTTTCTTTTACCATTAATATTTTTAAACTTAAGATTTCTATTCTTTTAATTTAATAAAGGATTATTTAAATATTTATATAATTAGAAAATCTAAATTATATATTAATTATTAAGTAACTTTAATTAATAAAAATATTTAATTATTTTTTTAATTTTAAAATAGTAATAAATAAAAGAAACATTAAATTTATTATTATGTTTATTAATAGATTATATTTTTTTAATAAAAAGTAAGATTTATATTGGTATTAATTGGTTTATTTAACTTACTTTTTATATAATTTAATAATATATTTTTTACTAAGTTAATATATTTTTTTAAATATAAAAAGTATTATTATATTTTTTTATAATTAAATAATTAAGGTATTATTCTTTATATTAAATTAATATATCAAGATTAATTTTAATAAACTAATATTAAAAATCTTATTAAAACTTCATAAAGTTTAAAATTAATACTATTATATAATATTAAATTTTAAATTATATTTATTATAAGTAAGGCCATTAATTAATAATTTTAAATATAATTAATAAATAAATAAAGTTATTAATTAAAGTATTAATTTATAACTTTAATTTATTTTTTAATCTATAAATAATTAAAATTAGAAAGTTTTTATGTAATATTTATAATTTTTAATAGTTTATTTATAAAATCGGTAATAAATTATAGACCTTTATTATAAGCAATTTAAATCAGTATTTTAAATATTTTAAAAAGGACTTTATAATAATAAAAAGTAATATCCTTTACAGTCGTATTAATTAATATACTTTTAATATATTAATTAGAAAATATAATAATAATTATATATATAATGTATATTTAAGTATAGGTAATATTTATATTCTTCTACTTTTTATTGCCTCTTTTTAATACAGCTATTATTATATTAGTTAGTTTAAAGTATTTACAATAATTTAACCTTAAGATTTAATATTTATAGGTTTTTAATATAATAAATTATATATTATTATTATATTAATATTATCTTTTAATTATTAAATTGTATAAAATAAACTTATATTTAATATTATAATTGATTAAATTTTAATATAATAAATAATATAGGAAAGGAATATAGTAAATAATACAGGAAAGGAATATAATAAATAATATAGTAAAGAAATAGTAAAGAAAAGTAAATAGAATTCTGTTTAACTTTATATAAATATTCATATTTAATTTTAATATAAATTAGTAAAGGAATTATTAGCGTAATTATAAATAATTTAACAATAAAGAAAAGGTTTAATTATAATGTTGTTATATAAATTTATTATTAAATTTAATAGCAGAAAGTTTAATTATATAATAAATATATAATAAGTATATAATAAATATATAATTATAACGGTAGCTTTAAGTAATTTAAGCAGTATATTAAATTAATTATAAAGACAATTAACGTTAAGTATAGCTTTTAAAAGCTCTACTTTTTAAAAAGATATAAAATTTAAAAAGTTAAATTTTAAAGTAATTAAATTATAATTATTTTAATAAAATTAAAATATTTTTATAGTTAAATAAAATTAAAGATTACTTTTAAAAAGACTATATAATTATATTTAAAATAAAAATAAATAATAATATCGTTAATATCAACTTTATAATAATCTTTATATACTTTTAATATTCTATATATATAACATTTTTAAAACCTATAAAAATAATTTAAAAGATTTCTAAATTAATTAATATAAATTAATTTATATATAAAAAATAAATATTTGATTAATAAAAAAAGCTTAAACTTTATAACTATAATGTATATTTTATTATATAAAGTTTAAATAATATTTAATTATAAAGGGAAAAAAGTACTAATTTTAAATAACGCCTTTATTAAATTATTAAAAGTCGATAATTATATATTTTTAATTAATTATTTTTTAAATAATAAAAATAAAGTATAAAAAAAAAAATTTATTTATTAAAAAACATTTTACTATATTTATTAAAGTTTTTAAATCTTTAATTAAAAACCTTTTAATTTTATTTATTTAATAAATAAATACAAACTATAAAATATTATAAATGAAATTCTTTTTAAAATATTCTTTTCTTAAAGAAGTAAATAAATATAAATTATTTTAAAACTTTATTATTAATTATTAATTAAGTTAATATATATGTATTATTTAAGTAATATATTACTTTTTTTTTTTTTCTTTTATTAAAGTTTTAGAGGCTTTTTAAGAAATTAAAAGAAATAATATTTTATTTTATAATCGGTTATATATATATATATATATATCTATTAAAATAATAGTAAATATTTATGAAATATTATAGTAAATTAAAAGTTAATTTATTTATATTTAATTATAGAGGTTACTATATATACACTATATGGTGTCACAGACCAACCATATAGCACGGCCAGGTGGAGACTGCAGCTAGCCATGTCTGCCAATCGGAGGAAGGAGACACGGCGGCAGGGCTGCAGGGTAGGACAAGGCTCACTGCTTGGCAAAGGTGAGCCGGATCACCAGGCTCACCAGGTGAGCATGGTGAGTTCTGAGGGATCACCACCGATCACTAGTGAGCCGGAGTGATCCAGGTACGGAGGTACTTAGGGATTCATGGTCTATATATACGGGGGAACTAGATAGCTTGTAGATAGTTCCGCAGTATGCAATCACAGCTTGTATCCACGGTATCTTGTGTTTACATTGAGACATCTTGTTGTGCACTGTTTAGCTGCACCGAACCATTATTATCAGAAGTTACCTTCAACTGTGTATCCCTTTCAGAGGTTCTGATCAGGGGTTCGTCACACGTTGCATACTCACTTCAACTCTGTCACGGATAAGTTGAAGGTACCCATCACCATGGCGGACAACAAAGAAAGCCCCCAAGCCATTCTGGCCCGACTCAACGCTCGCGTCAAGGAGCTCGAGGATGCGGTTCAACAGACCCAGGACCAAGTCGTCGCCGTTGGTCACCTGGATCACCGCGGTAGCCAGCTGGCCAAGATCGAGGCCCCCGAACGCTATGGTGGCGGAAAAGGGGAGCTGGGAGGGTTCCTGATCCAGCTCAAGACCTATTTTCGGTACTATCCCACTCGTTTCCCTGACGAGGAGTCCAAGGTCACCTATGCGGCATCTCGACTCAAGGACAAGGCTCTTGCGTGGTTTGAGCCCATCCTGGACGACTATTACGAGAACGACGACGCAGGCATCAGGAAGGATATCACTAGGGAATGCTTCGAGACCTTCAAGAAGTTCGAAACCCGCATCAAGGAAGTCTTCGGAGAGTACGATGAAGCTCGCCGAGCCCAGGAGAGACTCGCCAACTTGCGCCAAACCCGGTCGGCAGCTGACTATGCTGCCACCTTCAAGACCGACGCCCTGCGCAGCGAGATCAATGACGAAGGCTTGATGCAGCTTTTCTACAACGGACTCAAGGACGAGGTGAAGGACGAACTATACAAAGAAGAGAGACCGGACACCATCGACAAGTACATCGCTGCAGCCATTCGTATCGACGACCGGCAGTTCCAACGCCGGATGGAGAAAAGAGGAACGCGTGCAAACCCAGGACAGCACCGTGGCTCTGGAGGCTACCGAGCCAACGACAAGAGGAAACGCTACACCACGAGCGTGTCTGGAACCACTCACGCGGGACCTATGGAAATTGACGCAGCTCAGAGGCAGTTCAAAGGGAAGAACGATGTCAAATGCTTCAACTGCGGGAAGATCGGGCATTTTAAGAGAGACTGTCGGGCGCCCAAGCAACTCAAGTGGAAAGGGAAGGAGGTGGCGGCAGCTACGACATCCCGACGCATCGTGGAGATCTCAAGCATTGAGTACGGCAACGATGGATTCCTGGACTCAGCGGACGACTACACCGACAGCGATTACGGGTATGAGGCCCAGGAAGGAGAGTTAACGGTTGACTCGGAGGGGGAGGACCTCGTCGTGGGACAGGAACGACCGGTCGGAGGAGCCGCTGGGCAACAAGAGAGCACTGCTCCGGGACCCTCTGGGGAAACCTTACAACGATTGGGACGAGTTTTCGCCACGGGTACAACCAACACTCAGGACTCGACCACAGAAACAACTCTACAACAGGCCAGGGAACGAGTTCAAAGACTCGAGGAAGGGGTGGAAGAACTTCGGAACCAGCGAGAAGCGATTGAACAACACTACCGCGACCTCGAGGACAAGGTGGCGCAAGCCACGACCGACAACCCACCGCTTGCACAGCTCAGGCAGGGCGATGAACACTGGATCATTCCGGAGGAAGAGTTCGTTGGAGGCCTTATGCGGCTCAACGAGTACGGAGAGACTTGGGATGAGTTCTGGGCGACGCGACCAGTGGCCAGCGTGGGACTCGCACTGGCGCCAGGAGAGATCCCAGCTCACAGGTGGTATATTCCTTGCGAAGGAGACACACCACAGGTTCACCCAAGACACCCAGAGCACAGGAGAGTGCCATGGTTCCAGTGCATCGCTCACGGATGCGCGGAACACTACCAGTCGAAAGCCCTTAACAGGCATTGGCCGATCAGGGAGGTTACCCAGACAGGACAACCAGCACCAGTATCGGGGACACTCGCAAGATGGGGAGCTCCGGACGAGGAATTAAACGACTACTTCTTGTGGAGACAAGGAGACCCGGTTCGACCCGACAATATTCGACAGGTCATTCAGTTTTGGCCAAGAGAAGCCCGATGCTGCGTGAATAACCTCGATAAGGACATGGCTTATTGCCCAAGCAAGGATTGCGCACTTCACTTGAGAATGAAGGTGCGGGCGTACCACGCGGAGAGAAATACTACATGGGGGGAAGCCTATGGGATAGATGAACGCCCATCTGACAGCGAGGAATGGAAAGAGGCCCAACGACAATGGTTAGCCGGTTTCGAGCTGCTGGACAGTTCGGCGAAGGAGGACGCTCTGGAGGCTCAACAACAGTCGGGAAAAGGGCCACGGCCTTTCGCGGAGGCCGCAAACCTCTAAAGGACCACGAGCTACACATCAGCGAGGTCGCTGCTGTACAGAGGAGGGGCATGAAAGACAAAAGATTGCGAGTAGCAGCGCGTTGGAAGGGTTTCCAAACGCAAGCACTCGTGGACAGTGGAGCAGAAGCGGACTTGATTTCACCAAGATTTGTGCAACAAGCCCGGGTTCCATGGAAAAAGAAGGAGGAAGAGGTCGTCATGAAGGGACCCTTCCCTACACAGTTGGTAACCAGAGAGACGTTGCCACTGGACATCACAGTGTCAGGAAAAACAACGACAGTGATTTTCGACATCGTGGATATGGGGCCAGAGAAGGACATGATCCTAGGGCAGCCATGGCACGAGGACTACGACCCAGACATCCGTTGGAAGGATGGTGGCCACCTACGACCGAGGACATATCGGGAGTATCCAACCAACGATGGGAGATCAGGAGCACGGCAGGAGCAGAGTGCAAGACAAGCACCCTCCACGGCACCACCGCAAGAGACACGAGAAATATTGGTGTACTCGATCGACACAGGCGGCAAGATCGAAGAAGTAGGGTTGGTAGGAACAGTTGCGTTGGTGGAGATTGCGGCAGCAATGAAGGACAAATACGCTTATTACAACAACTTGAAGAAAAGCGAGAAAAAGGAGGTACCGCCGGAATATCAAGGGCATCCGGCGTTCACAGCAAAACACCTTCAGGGTCTACCGGATAGGGGACCATGGGACCACGAAATCAAGCTCAAAGACGGAGCAAAACTCAAGCTTTTTCAGGTCTACCACACCAACGACAAACAGAGTGAGGAGTTGCGGAAGTATTTGGACGAGAATCTCAAGAGAGGACACATCAGACCATCCACATCGCCAGCTGGATATCCTGTTTTCTTCGTGCCGAAGAAGGATGGGAGTCCACGACTGTGTGTGGATTATCGACAGCTGAATCAGGAAACGGTGAAGAACGGTTACCCACTACCGCTGATTTCGCGGCTGCGAAGTCAACTGTCAGGGGCACGATGGTTCACCAGGCTTGATATGCCAGTCGGGTACGCGCACATACGAATCAAGGAGGGAGACGAATGGAAGACGGCTTTTCGCACACCTTACGGGCATTTCGAGTATCTCGTTATGCCGTTCGGGCTCACAAATGCACCAGCAACCTTCCAGGCCCTCGTTGATCACACGATTCGCCAGTATCTCGACAAAACAGCAGTTTGCTACCTCGACGACGTTCTCATCTACTCACGCACTCTGGAAGAACACAAACAGCACGTCAAGGAAATTTTGGACGCGCTACATGGAGCAGGACTATCGGTCAACAAGGACAAGAGCGAGTTCCATGTGCAGGAAACGGTCTATCTCGGGTATCTGATCTCGCCGGGAGAAGTGCGAATGGAACCAGGGAAGATCGCGGCAGTCAAGGACTGGCCGAGACCACAGGGAGAAACACCCGAACAGCTGAAAACAAGAGTTCGAGAATTTCTGGGATTCACCAATTTTTATCGAATGTTCATACGGAACTACGGCGCCATTGCAAAACCATTGAACGACCTAACCAAGAAGGACGCCGAGTTCAAGTGGAAAGAAGAACAGGAAGAGGCTTTTCAAGCCATCAAGAACGCCATTACGGCGGACCCAGTACTCAAGCTTCCGGATCCAGGACGACCTTTCGAAGTTGAGACAGACGCTTCCGACTACGCCATAGGAGGACAGCTAGGACAACGAGACCAGGACGGGAAGTTGCACCCGGTAGCATTCTTTTCGAAAAAGCTGGAGGGACCACGCAAGAACTACCCAATCCACGACAAGGAGCTGCTTGCCATCATTGAGGCTTTCGAGGAATGGAGACCCTATCTCAGCGGGACCAACTACGAGGTACAGGTCTACACGGATCACAAAAACTTGAAGTATTTCACCACTACCAAGGTCCTCAACGCCAGGCAAGGCAGGTGGTCAGAATTCCTGTCTGAGTTCAATTTTCAGATTCATTACAAGAAGGGATCCGAGAACGCGAGAGCGGACGCTCTAAGCAGAAGGGCGGACCACCACGAAGAGAAAGTGGCGGAGGAGTCACCACCATTGCTGCAGGAGACAGCAGAAGGCACACTGAGGCACCCGCTCCAGCAGTGGGCTGAGTGTTGCGCGGTGTACCGAGAAGAATCAACAGCCAACAAGTATCAGAGCAACATCGGCAGTGACGAGCAGGAACGACGGGCTGAACTGGAATCTTTGGGGATCCAGAAGGACGACAATTACCGGCTCTGGTATCACAATCGAGCTTATGTCGAACCAGAACAGCGGAAGGCATTGATTCAGGAGATCCACGAGTCGAAGCTCGGAGGACACATGGGAGTGGCCAAAACAACAGAAAAGGTCAAACAACACTTCAATTGGCCAGGACTGAGGAAGGATGTTGAGGAAACGCTGCGAGAATGTGACCTTTGCAGGAGAACGAAGGCAGAGAGACACAAGCCTTACGGATTCTTGGAGCCATTACCAGTGGCAGAACAACCATGGAGCTCAGTGACAATGGACTTTATCACCAAGCTACCACATTCCAAGGACACGGTCACAGGAGTCAAGTATGACAGCATCCTCACGATCGTCGACAGACTCACCAAGTGGGCATATTTCTTGCCCTACAGGGAGACTTGGACGGCGGAACAATTGGCGGATGTGGTGTTTCGGAACGTTACGGCGACACACACATGGCCAAGGGAATTCATTACGGACCGCGATACCAAGTTTGTGTCGAAGTTTTGGAAGGCTCTAATGGAGCAAGTAGGAGTGAAGAGCAAGGCGTCGTCAGCGTATCACCCACAGACGGACGGCCAGACGGAGAGGCTTAACCAGATTGTTGAACAGTACCTTCGGAACTACATCAATTTCGAACAAGACAACTGGGTTGAACTCTTACCAGCAGCACAGCTCGCGTACAATACGGCACCTACGGAGACAACCAGGGTCACACCATTCTTCGCAAACTACGGTTTCGAGGCGGATCTACGGCAAGGACCAGAGGCAAGAGTGCCTAGGGCGGCAGCAAAAGCAGGGAAGCTACACATGCTGCACGCCAAACTCAAGGAAGAACTCGAGTTCGTTCGGGAACGCATGCGCAAGTACTACAACGTCAAACGGCTCGAGGGACCTCGCTTGAAGAGGGGGGATAAAGTGTTTCTTTCAACACGGAATTTGCGCACAAAACGACCAAGTAAAAAGCTGGACCACAGGAGGGTGGGACCTTTTACGGTCGAGGAGAAAATATCGGAAACAGCATTCAGGCTTAAGCTACCAAGTACTATGCGGCTACGGTCAAGCGTCTTCCACATTTCACTCTTGGAACCGGCACCACGGGCTGCCAGCCCAGACACACAAGTAGAAGCCGAGGACGAAGAAGAAGAGTACGACGTGGAAGAGGTACTGGACTCTCGCATTAGTAGCGGACAACTGGAGTATTTAGTCAGCTGGCTGGACTACCCGGACACAGACAACTCATGGGAACCAGCAATGAACCTCAACTGCCCTGAGAAACTGGAGGAATTTCACCGAAGGAACCCTGATCGACCGGGGGCACGGGGTCAGCCAGCCAGTCGAAGCCAGAAAAGGGCTCGAAGGCCACGCCGGGGCTAGAGGGAGCGGTGCCGACGGCCTCCCAGGCACCTAGCGACTGGGCCTGACCAGCCAGGGACTGTTCCCCCAGAGGATCGGCAGGTTCGGGCGAAGTGGGTACTAGACCGTCGACCTCGTCTAGCGACTCCATTCCCCGACGAAAGAGTTCCGCACCCCAATCACGCATCGACTCACGCTGTTTGCGTAGACGAGTCAAGGCGCTCAGCGTCTCTGATAAAAGGGTCTCTTTCGCGGCTATCTCTTCATCAATTTTCTTTTGTTCCGACAAATTTTTAATCACTACAACCGTTAGCAAAAGAGGGGCCATCGTATAGGGCCCAGGCACCCACAAGAGTCGGCTACATTCGGCCCATCACACGGCTTGCCCATCCGAACGCAGTTCGAGCAGCGATTTGATCCCTCCTTCATAATACAGCGCTTTTGAGGCTTCGCGCCCCAACAACGGGAACAAGGCATGACTTCGACACCGCCTTGATCGATCGAGGCGGAGAGGACTTTTCGGTCACGAGTCGTGTCGCGGTAACGTTTCTCTACGCGGCCCGCCATCGTTAGGCATGTCAAAGCAAGCTTAAGGAGAGAAAGGCGGAGGGATCACTTACGCGGGAAAGGGAACAGCAGCGTTAGGGTATAAGGACAACAACGTCGAGTCTTTCGGGACGAAAGACGACGAGGGGGAGCATCGTGTCACAGACCAACCATATAGCACGGCCAGGTGGAGACTGCAGCTAGCCATGTCTGCCAATCGGAGGAAGGAGACACGGCGGCAGGGCTGCAGGGTAGGACAAGGCTCACTGCTTGGCAAAGGTGAGCCGGATCACCAGGCTCACCAGGTGAGCATGGTGAGTTCTGAGGGATCACCACCGATCACTAGTGAGCCGGAGTGATCCAGGTACGGAGGTACTTAGGGATTCATGGTCTATATATACGGGGGAACTAGATAGCTTGTAGATAGTTCCGCAGTATGCAATCACAGCTTGTATCCACGGTATCTTGTGTTTACATTGAGACATCTTGTTGTGCACTGTTTAGCTGCACCGAACCATTATTATCAGAAGTTACCTTCAACTGTGTATCCCTTTCAGAGGTTCTGATCAGGGGTTCGTCACATATGGTTACTATTTATTTTTTAAAAAAAAACTATATATTTTTATTTAATTAACTTAATTAAATAAAAAACCCTTTAACTTTACTTATATTAAACTTTTAATATCTATAACTTAAATCGATAAATATCCTTTAAATTAATTTAATATAATTTTTAACTTTATAATTATACCTACATTTAATAAATACCCTTTAAATAATAAGGCTATCTTATAATTTAATAGATTATAATATAAATAAATCCTACCTTATTTTTTATCTTAACTACTAATTAATAAAAATTTTACTATTTTACGCTATATAGAACTCGAATTTACAACCTTTTATTATATACTATTATACTATAAAGGATATATATATATATATATAAATATCTTTATTAATAACTATTTTAAATAACTTTAATAGTATTTTTAATTTAAAAGCAAAGTACTTTTTAAAAACTATTAAATATTAAAGGTATTTAAATCTTTTTAAATTATATTAAAGATAGTATTTAAAAGTAAAGTTAGATTTTATATATTTACTTTATTTAAAATCATAATATAAACTATACTTAATTATTAAAACCTATAATAAATTTAGTTAAGTTTATATATAATAATAATATTAATAGTAAATTAATCTTTAATAGTAAAGGCTTTAATATAATTATTAATAGTAAATTAAGTATTAAATTTTTTATTAATAAATAATAGTATTAAATTAATAATTAAAGTAGTATTTATAAAAGTTATAATATTATCCAATATTAAAATAATTACTATTCTTTTATTTTAATAATATTATTTAAATAAATATATTTAAGGATAATTATTATATTATTAATTATATTATAAATAATTATAACCTTTAATATATTAAAATTAATAATAATATTTAAAATATTAAAATAAATTCCTTTAAGTATAAAAGAACGGTCTTTTAATATAATTATATATTACATAAAAATAAATACTATAATATCAAAAATTAAAGTAATATATTTATAAAAAGTAACTTTATAGCGGATTTAAAATATAGTTTAAATTTAAAATTTATTATGAATTTCTTAAAAGTAATACTTTTAAATTCAATAATATATATATAAAATATAATATATAAATATTTACAATTAATATAATGATACCTTTAAATTATTTAATATAATTAATAAATTAATTATCTATTAAATTATTTAATCTTTAAATATTACCACGGTAAGTAGAATTATTTTATTAATTATACTTTTATTTTATCCTTTTATTTAAATACTTTATTTTAAGTTTTTTTATTATTGTTTTTAATTTATAATATTTAAATTAATAAAGGTTAAACTATTATTTAAAAAATAAAGTATATATAGTTAATTATTAAATATAAATAATGTTTATACTTTTTTATTTACTATTATTTTTATTTAATAAAACTATAATCATATTAATAAATTTAAACTTATTACTATTTAATTTTAAAATCTTATATTTATAAACCTTTAATATAGTAAATTATATTGTAATATTATATTAATAATATCTTGTAATTCTTAAATTATATCAAATAGATTTATATATAATAATATAATTAAATAAATTTTAATAACATAAAAGAAAAATAATAAAGAAAAGTAATAAATAAAACCCCTTTTAATTTTATATAACTATTAATATTTAACTTTTATATAGGTTAGTAAAGAAATAATTTGGTTATAAAGAAGGTATTTAAAAAGTTTAACTATATTATTATTTTCTATATATATTATTAAATTAAATAATAAAAGGTTTAATTATAATAATAAATAAGATTTAAATAATTTGATAATATATTAAATTAATTATAAAAAGAACTAACGT